>JASDFA010000020.1:57872500-59170000 GCA_035772735.1 Datura wrightii | reverse complement strand
GTTTTATTCATGTATGAATTGCATAAATATCAAGTTTACGTATCATGGTCAGTCTTGTCACTATTTTCATGGCTAGTTCAAGTATGTTATGATATTATGAATTCCATGATTTAAACTAGACATGCAAATCCATGTTTCATGATTATGATATGAGCACTATATATATTTTTAGGAGTAGTATTTAGCACTGAGTAGACCAAGGTCCCTGAGCACTCAGGTCTCAAAATTACTTGCCAACGTATCCATGTGGGGTCTTCCACAAGAGAGCCTCCCATGCCCGAATGGGACACCAATGAGTTATATCATGCATTTTCATAGTTCTACCCTTGTCAAGGTATGAACACCCTCCTGATCAAGGTTTTACAGGTCGGGCTCCATGTATGCTCATGTTGGGTATGTTGGTTATAAGAATCTCCCATTATTCCTTATATATATATATATATATATATATATATATATATATATATATATATATATATATATATATATATATATATATATATATATATATATATATATATATATATATATATATATATATATATATATATATATTTATGTTCAATTTTTATGATTTTACGACTTATGGTATTTCGGATAAAATTATGTTTTGCAAGGTTTTACTTATGAATCCAATCATGTTTAGCTTTATATTACAGTTTGAAAGTCTTGAGGCCTCATGTTCAGTTTATGATCCGAATCTTATGTTTATACAATTTTACACTCATGACCTCTCTTATACTATTTTGCTAGCATGTTTTACTTACTTTACATATTCAATACAGTCAAAGTACTGACCACATACTCAAGGCTATATCATTTTATGATATAGGTTCGGGTGAGCAGTCTCAGCCTCGTCATTAGCCCTGCTCTTGCCTCAGTTCAGCTCAGTCCCTATTTGGGTGAGTCCTCATCTTCCGAGGACGTTTATTAGCTTATGATGTTTGTTCTTGTCATTTAGTTTCAGACTTAGTGAGCTAGTTGGGGATATTGTCCCATCAGCTCATCTTATGACTAGAGGCTTTCAGATAGTTGTGTATCGGATGGTTCAGCGTTTCTGACTTGTCGTTCTTGTTCATGCTTTATATCATTTAGATTTTCGATTATCCATGGTTATTATTCATTTCACTTTACCTATGCTCTTAATCATGTTATATGTGTGTCATGGGTTAGCTTGGAGCTATTCGTGATTTCAGGTCCTATGTCGCGGCCCGGAATCCATACTCGGGTGATGACAACTTGTCCTCAAGCAAAGCATTTACTTACAACTAGAATTGAATTAAGCCTATCACATCATAAAAGTTTCACATGAGACTAATAAAACTTATGACAACTCCAAAATGCCACAGCATCTTAAGAAAACAAAAAGACTCAAACAATTGCACAAATTCAATTGGTATCACCACAAATATTTGGCACATATCACTTTCATTCTTTCAATTCAAAATAGGGGTATATTCAATCACGTCAAAATCAATAAGCATCTCAATTCATTGACAATCAACATTCAAAGTTTTCCTAGAATTTCACTGCACAACTTGTCTCATTCATACGTTTCAATTAAAAGCACAATTTTATCATTTACTCCAACGAAATGGTGCCACTTAATAAGAGAGATAATCCCACTCACATACACGCAATTCAAACATTGGAGATTAAAAAATAATACAAAGACGCTCACTCTCTCAAAGATATTCAAGTGCATACACATTGAACCATAGGCTTGTCCTTCATGTAACTCATCACTAATGTAGAGTTTCTACACACAGAATCACTAAGGATTTGCGGGTT
Source organism: Datura wrightii (assembly GCA_035772735.1). Lineage (NCBI taxonomy): Eukaryota > Viridiplantae > Streptophyta > Magnoliopsida > Solanales > Solanaceae > Datura > Datura wrightii. The sequence goes on along the minus strand of JASDFA010000020.1, from coordinate 59,168,209 downwards.
ACAATGAAGGCTAGGAGTCAGTATAGGACAATATTTAGCTCTAGTGACTAGAGTCCCCCTAATGCCTTTTGTAAAAACATTCAAACATTATGCTACACTTAGCAAGTCTACTTCACCTAATATCTCCCTTCTCACCCTTCACATTTTTCCTCAAGAGCCACCCTTTCACACCTTAACTTATGCATAAAGCCTTATCTAAACAAGAGATTGCACCATTCAACTTTTTTTTTTTTTTTTTTGATTAATGATTTTTTTAACTGGCTATTTTGTCTTTTCATCAAGTAATAGGTGCTACCTCACAGTGAAGCTCATTCCTCTTTTTCTCTTTCTTGCACACCCCTAAACTTAGGCTTTTATCCACTGATGTGCCGGTATTTGACAACATAAAACTATGAGTTGATGCAATTTCTTGAGTAAATTTTGTTAGATTTGATTATTTCGTGTGCATTGTGAAGGAAATTAAACCACGGCAAGAAATGGTGTGAAACAAGCTAAAAAACTACTTGACGGCCTATTTGACTGGCTGTCAACAATATGACAGACCGTCATTTGCATCGCCTAAACAAAATAGAAGATGAATAAACATGGTGAAAGTCGACGACCATTATGATGTACCATCAAGCAGATGAATGACCGTTAATTGTAATGTTACCAATGTGCTGAACAAGGGATTCACTGGATAAGAAATAATGACCCAAGGAACAGATCGTCACTTCGTTGACTGATAATCAGTCTTGGCATCACCAATGGGCACAATGATGGACACACTGGAAAAGGAGTGATGGCCCAAGTAACAGACCGTCACCATGCCGACAGGATGTCAACTTGGGCATCACTTGAGAAGAGGGACTCCGATTTTCAGTATAATTTTGAATTAGACTAGGTATAAATAGCTGCTTCTAGGTTTATTTTCATTATCAGACTTTTAAGAGAGAAAATGATCGACTTATACATTACTTTTGGAAGGTTCTTAAAGAAATATTGTTGAGTTATTAGAATCATAATCAAGGTTTCATCTCTTCTTTGTAAGTTAAATCTTCTTAGATGAATATTACTTCTGTTATAAATTCAATGATTATGTGTGGCTAAGTTCTATTACTAGGATTGTATGATTCAAGGTAGAATACGTAATGATGGTGATTAATGTGTGGATGAGTATAATGCCATTGTGAATTATCAATTCTTTAATTTTGAATGATTTCTAATGGTTGCAAACATTAGAACAAACCCTAGATTTAACTTGCTTGAGTAAGAAGTATAAATCTAGATGAAGAAAATTGACAATAGGGATTCAAGGTGTTAGCCCTTAACTGATGATTAATGTTGGAATAAGATTAATCAACCTAGGTTAATTATTGTAAATCACTTATTATCACCCTTAGTTTGAGAAGATAAGAGTGATACCTTTGTAAATAGGTTGAGAAACATTTCGATAGCATGATTGAGTTAACAACCTACACACATAAGATTAATATGTCCACTATAGTCATTCACCAAATATCATTACGAAAACATGATGACCATAACCCTAATTTAATTTCTTCTTTGTTTCATTAGTAATAAATCATAGCTTGCGTTTCTTGCATTTGACTGATAGTGAACCAAAACACACTTTTCCTAGACCCCTAATTTTACGAAAATAATTTACTAAAAGCAGATACTCACATAAGACATAGTTTTCATCATATTCCCTATAGGATTCGACCCCAACCTTGTTGGTTCTATATTTGACATCGACCACATTATACTTCCTATTATAGAGGTATAATTTGGGCATATTAAATTTTGGCGCCGTTGTCGGGGAGTACGATTTTAGATTAAGTCAAGTATGTTTATATTACTCTTAGTCTTATTTCGTAATTTAATTTTATATTGCTGTTTCTATTTTTACAGGGTGCGGGATAGTTTATGCCAAGTTCCCAAAGTCGGGGAAAACCGCTAACTCCTTATAAACCCGAGTAGAGAGAACATTGAGGAGAGCTATAAATGCACCAGAGCATAAAGCAGCAAGGTTACAACAGCTTGCTAATGCTCAAGCCAAGGGCAACAATCATCATACAGCTAACAATGAGAATGATTATATTGTTGGGGATGAGTTGAATGAACAAAATGTTGAGGAAGTAGCCCTTGGTAATCATCGCCAGCCACAGAGAGTTAGGGGACAGTGTCGGTAAGCGATTCCATTTGATTATGAAGACGAAGACGATGTTGGCTTGGATGGAGTTGGCGCTACTGGATCCATATTCCCTTCACCACTAGATCCAAGAGCTATGTTCAATATCATAATTACTATGATCCAATTGTTGAACTTGAAGGGCTTGTTCAGAGGAGTAGCTGGTGATGATCCTAATTTGCATCTGATGAACTTCATGGGAATCTGCGAATCATTTAAACTGTCAGAAGTTAGTCAGAATGCTATTCGATTGAGGTTGTTTCCATTATCTCTATTTGGGGAGGCAACAATGTGGCTGAATGAGTTGCCACATGACTACATCATGAATTGGAGAGAGTTGAAAGATGCTTTTATAGAGAGATTCTTTCCACCTTCCAGAATGCTGCAGCTGAGAGATAAGATAAAAAATTTCAAAAAGCTACCCAATGAGGCATTGCATGAGGCATGGTTGTGATTCAACAAGAAACTTAAGCAATGCCCCAATCATTACTATCCGATGAGAATCTGATAGAGACTTTTTATAGGTCCCTAAATTCGTCAACTAAGCCGATTGCTGATACTATGACTAGTGGTTCATTCATGTCTCGAACTTACATAGAGGCGACAACTATACTAGATAAAGTCACCAAGAATAGCAACACTTGGCACACTAGAGACTCTAAAGTCTCTGGTAACACCTATATAGTTGGATCAACTGTTTAGCAGTGTTGGAAGGAAGAAGAGTGAGATCAAGATATGGCACATATGAATCTTAGTTGAGTTGATTACTACACATTTGCTTACAAGTGGTGCTAAGAAAGTTAATTATGTGGGTAACGCTCCAGACAAGAAAAGCATGGATCGGATCTAAAGAAGAAGCCAAGTACTTGAATAAAACAGGGGGTTTCTAGGCTAGTGGCCAAGGAAACCAAGGTTGGAACTATCTTATTATGATTGAATTTGTTACAGGGATTAAGAATAGGGCAGCTGGAAGAAAAAGAAAGCTACAGGAATGATCGTAGCGGAGTATATATGCCTCCTAGAAACCATGAGCGAACCAATAATGATGCATGAAGTTCAAAGATGGAAGAAATACTGGTCAAGTTACTGCAAAGAGTTGAATCTACTGACTCTAGAGTTAGAGAGATGAAGAGTAACCGCTCCAACATGAGTCAACTTATGGACTCACTCTCAACCACCATTAAACAGCTAGAGTACCAAATGGGGCAAATGTTTGAAGCCTTTAATCAAAGGAAGAGTGGTGCCTTGCCTAGTGATACAGTGCAGAATCTGAGGAATGGTAGCCACTGCATGGCTATTACAACTAGAAGTGGAAAGAAATTGGCCCAGACCACTCCTGTTAGTGTAGAACAAGCTGAAGAGTTAGCTTCAAAAACAGAACTAGCAGTTGAAGATGAGGTAAAGCAGCTAAATCCGGCTAAGTCTGTAGAGCCAACAGTTGCAAGGAATAGTCAGGGAGATGAAAGTAAAGTAAAAGGAAATGAGGTGGTGAAGATGTTGACTCGATTCCTAGACCCCCACTTCCATTTCCTTAGAGGCAGAAAAAAAAAGCTGGAAAATGGCAAATTCCACAAGTTCATTTCCATGTTAAAGCAGTTATAAATCAACATTCCACTAGTGGAAGCCCTAGAGCAGATGTCAGGTTATGCCAAGTTCATGAAAGACTTGGTCCCAAAGAAGAGGGTTGTCAATTATGAACCGGTGGATAGCCGTCATCACTATAGTGCAATCTCTATGTGCTCACTGGTTTAGAAAAAAAGACCTTGCTGCATTAATAGTCATTTGCACCATTGGTGCCTTCAATTTTAGCAAAGCTCTATGTGATTTGGGGCTCCGGCGTCAACTTGATGCCGCTGGCCATATACAGATAGTTGGCTTGGGAGCCCCCAAACTGACTACTATGAGGTTGTTAATGGCAGACTAGTTAGCTAAGAGTCCTATAGGTATTCTATGTGATGTGCTAATTAAGGTGGAGCACTTTATATTTCCTGCAGTTTTTGTAATCTTGGAATGTGAAGTGGATTTTGAAGTTCCTATAATTCTTGGTAGGCCGTTCTTAGCAACCACAAGAGCAATGGTGGATATGGAGAGTGGAGATTTGAAGTTCAGACTGAATAATGAAGAGTTAAGGTTCAATATTTGCAATTCCATGAAATAATCGAGTGACATGAATGTAGTCTCTGTGATTGATGTTATTGATGAAGGGGTATTTGAAGCACCGAGAGAAGAGAGATATGAAGTTGAAATTCAAGCTGCAGTGACGATGAATTTTGCAGATGACCATATTCAAGAGTATGAAGAGGTAGTTAATGCTCTAGCAAGGATGGGGTCTTATTCTTATACTCCAAAGAAGTTGGATTTGGATTTGAAGAATAGACCAACTCCTCCAACAAAACCCTATATTGAAGAACCTCCAGTGGCGGAGCTGAAAGCATTACCTGGTCATCTGTGGTATATTTTATTGGGAGATAATAACACACTTCCAGTCATTATGGCAGCTAATTTATTAGAATAGCAGGTTGAAGCTCTAGTTGCTGTACTGAAAAGGTACAAAAGAGCAATTGGGTGGACAATTGCTGACATTATTAGGATTCCCCTAGGATTATGTACGCACAATATTCAGCTGGAGAAAGATCGTGTATCGAGCAGAGAACACCAGCGCAGACTTAATTCACCAATGCAAGAGGTGGTAAAAAAGGAGACAATTAAATGGTTGGATGTAGGTTTCATATACCCAATCTCTGACAGTAAATGGGTAAGTCCAGTGCAATGCATCCCTAAAAAGGGAGGCATGACTTTGGTTGCCAATGAGCGGAATGAGTTGATTCCATTGAGACCTGTCACAGGTTGCGTGTCTGTATGGACTACTAGAAGTTGAATACTTGGACACTCAAAGATAATTTTTCATTTCCTTTTATGGATCATATGCTGGACAAGTTGGCAGGCAGAGATGGGTATTGCTTCCTAGATGGTTATTTTTGATATAATCAAATACCAATTGCACTAGAGGATCAAGAGAAGATTACTTTTCCCTATGGGACATTTTCTTTCTGACGCATACCATTCGGATTATGCAATGCACCTGCAACTTTCTGGAGGTGTATAATGTCGATATTCTCTGATATGGTGGAAGATATCTTGGATGTTTTTATGGAAGACTTCTCAGTTGTCGATGAAACTTTTGAAGACTGCTTGGCCAATCTTGGCAAGGCCTTAGAGAGATGTGAGGAAGCAAATCATGTGTTGAATTGGGAGAAATTCCATTTCATGGTGAAAGAAGGCATTGTTTTAGGTCACAAGATATCAGAAGAGGGCATCGAAGTTTTAGGGTTGCACTCGGAGCTGTGTTTTGGCAGCCCATTTATTATGCTAGTAAAGCATTAAATGGATCACAAAAGAACTACACTATTGATTAAGAAGGAGTTATTGGAAGTAGTGTATTCCTTTGTGAAATTTAGGGCATACTTTCTAGGCACCAAAGTTATTGTGAACACTGATCATGCCACCTTGAGATATGTCATGGCAAAGAAAGATGCAAAACCGAAGGTTGATGAGGTGGGTATTTCTACTGCAAGAGTTTGACTTGAAGTCAAGGAGTGCAAAGGATGTGAAAATCAAGTAGCATATCACTTATCAAGACTTGAAGATGAGGGAAGAGTAGTAGCTGATGAGGAGATTGATGACTCATTCACAGAAAAATAGGTATTAGCTGCAATAGTCGATCTCATTCCATGGTTTGCAGACTTTGCCAATCACAATATCAGTGATATGATACTGGAGGACATAATATTCCATCAGTGATAAAAGTTCCTTCATGATGTAAATAAATACTTCTACAATGAGCCATATTTGTTTCGAGTATGTGCTAATAACCTAATAAGGATATGTTTCACAGAAGTAGAAATGTTGAGCATTCTGGAGGTATACCATTCATCTCCTATTGGGGGGACACCATGGTGTTTCTTGGACGGCCCAGAATATTTTGCAATGTGGGTACTACTGGCCCACAATACATTAGGATGCACATGTTTTGTGAAGGCATGTGATCAATGCTATAGATACGGAGATATATCTAGAAGGCATGAATTACCTATGACTCCTATCTGAAAGTGGAATTGTTTGATGTATGAGGCATAGACTTCATAGGTCCATTTGTGAGCTCATATGGCCAGAAGTACATTTTGGTAGCAGTGGATTATATCTCCAAATGGGTAGAAGATGTGGCATTATAAGATAATGATGGTAAAAGTGTCGCAACTTTCTCGAAGAAGAATATGTTCTCAAGGTTTGGTACTCAAAGAACTATTATCAGCGATGACGTATCCCACTTCTAGAACAAAATTTTTAGTGCTTTCCTAGCGAAGTATGGATTTAAGCAGCATAAAGTGGCTACTCCCTGTCATCCGCATTCAAGTGGGCAAGTAGAGGTATCAAATTGGGAAATTAAAACCATCCTAGCCAAAACAGTGAATGCTAACTAAATGAATTGGGATTGAAAACTTGATGATGTGCTATGGGAATACCGAACGACATTTAAAGTTCCTACAAGGATGTCCCTGTACCAGTTAATGTTCGGGAAAGCTTGTCATTTGCCCGTTGAGCTTGATCATAAAGATCTATGGGCTTTCAAGAAGCTCAATTTGAGCTGGAGTGAGGTTGCACCTATGAGGCTGGATCAGATAAATGAGATGGATGAATTTCATATGAAGGCATTGATGAAGGGCATATTTACGCACTTCTTAGCCATATTTTGCCCGTACTTTACTATGTTTTGAGAACAAATTATGTGTGTTTGCATGTGTTTATGTTATATATTTGTGAAAAAAGTGTAATGCACATGATGAGATGCTTTCAGGATTAAAAGTGATGGATTTGGGTGTATTTGAGGATTTTGGAACAAATGTGAAGAAGATGGAATGAACAAAGCAAGAACAAAGCAAAAATAGTGCACTGGCACACCTGCGCGACTAGCAGTGCAGCGCGCAGGCACTCCAGTGCAATGAGGGGCCGAGGCGCCAGCATTCCAATGCGACTCCCGAGGCCTTTGCTGTGCGATGCCATTCACGGCGTGCCAAGCATGTGAGGTTACCAAAAAGAAATCCCACTTCAATTAGGAAAAGTAGCTACAAGTCCCAAATCAAATCCATAAAGGAATAAGAGAATCATAAATCTACTTACATAAATACCCTTTATTTTTATGTAATAGAGAGAACGATGTATGCACAATTTTAGAGTAAATATTTGGAGGCAATTTACAACTTAGATTTGAGAGTTAGATACAGATTGAGATACTTGATGTTGAATTGTTCTTCCTTGTTTTTGATATATCAAGTGAGTTTCTTCCTATCATCGTTGTAAGTATTAATTTATGCTTTTGTCTATGAATGCTATTAATTTACATATAATTATGAGAGGCTATAACCTCCACAACTAGGATTGTGGAAATCATGGTTGAATTAACGAACTAGGATTTGCACGAAGTGATTCTAAATCAATATTAAATGCTTGTATTGTATTCTCTTCATCATAAACATTTATTTACGGTGCGCAACATTAGGACTTGTCTAATTCTCTACTTGCTTGAGCCTAGAGAGGTAGAGATTAGGAAAAGAGAATTATAACAAAGCCTTGATTTTTATGATCATTGTATTAACTTGAGTTGTGGTCGCAGGATAGTTAAATTTGAGACAAATTAATAACGGTTAAATTGAAATCGCTCATAAGACCTAACCCGGTAATTGAGTATAGTCATCCAATAGGGACAAACCAGTCATTTGGATGAACCCTAATTATCAATTCTACAAGTAAAGTGTTGGGATAGATCACAAGTGTAAAACCCGAAGTAGTTAAGAATCCATGGGGAACACTTACCCTAGTTATTTGCATTAATTTGGAATCAACATCCAATTTCTCAACAATATTACTTGTTACTTTTACAAATTCCCCGTTTCAAGAGAAAATTGACCTAAAATCTTAAAAACTAATGTTTTCCTATATCCTTCTATATTCCCTGTGGGATCGACCCCAACCTCTTAGTTGGGTTCTTTATTGACAACGTCCGCTTCATACTTTGTAAGGAAGTGTGAGTTTGAGCATTATTGAAAAGTGGCACTGTTGCCGAGGAATACAGCTTAGGATTAGATTAATTGCTTGTACTTAAATTTAAGTCTTTATTTCCTATTTTACATTTTTATTTTATTTTTCTGATGTGTCACAGGTTAGTGTGGTAAAACAAGAGGCCAAAATGTGACCACGGCCCAAACAGGTATCTAGATGAAGTCTGAGTAATTAATATACCTACGTTGTACTGCGACATTAAATTAGGCACATATTGGGAGGCAACCTAAGATTAATTTTTGGTTTTTATGTGTTTTCTCAAGTGTGAAGGTAATAATTCATGATTTTCAACAAAAATTGAGCATGAATATTGAAAACGGGGTGCAAAACTACTGGACGAGCACAAATGGCATCACGCAGGCCAAGCAGCACAAGGCCTAGCGCGAGGCGCACACACAGGTGCCGCACAACCTAGCGAGATATGCAGGCACAAGTGCCACATGGCCTTGCACGACGCACAGGGCAGACAACATGTCAAGGTCTGCGATGCGTAGTAGAACAGGAGCTTTGAGCACTGCAACATTGGGCACAAGTTCCAGGTAAAATATTTAAGGGCTAAAATGTAAATTCCAGCCCATGGGAGTACTTTAAAAGGCCAAGACCTAATTTTTTTCATCTCATTATTGTAGACGCGCCACACACCCTTGAAATCTCATGAAAACTCTCTCAAAACTTCATCTCTTCATCAAATTCCTCTAATTTTTTTCACCAAAATCACAAAGTATATCATCTTTCTTGTGAAACCTCCATAAAATAGCACCAAAAGTAAAGAAAGGGAAGGGTGTGGTTTCTTCAAGCCATGGATAAAAAAGAGCAAGGAGAACTAGTGAAAAGGAGCATGAGGATGTGAGGATGGCACCACAACTATTGAGGTGATATGAGCTCCGTTGGGTCACGGAGCAAGAAGGTAAAAAATGGTTCAAAGATCATAAAGAATACAAATACTCACATGATATGTTTATTGATAGAAATTGCTTGTCACTAGTTTTTCCTCACATGGTAGATAGGTTACTCACCCTTGGTCTTGGTTTTGTGTTTGATGCTCCGAGTGATTGTAATTTGAATATGGTGAGAGAATTCCTTGCAAATTGGATGCCAATAGAGAGGTCAAACCAAGTTAAAATTAGGGGTCAAATTATCGAGTTTGCACCTATTGCTTTGAATAGATTACTTGGGACACCTCATGTTGACCCACAACCCTTTGTTAACATTGTGAAGAAACCCCCGTATAGAGACATTAGACATACTCTGTGTGGCCCTAACTCTGTTGCAAGGTGGACTCACCACCAACAATTTGGGTATCATATATAGCTTCCATATGCTCACCTAATTAGAGAGGCATGTGCCTGGTTAAAAATTATTTGTGCTTGTTTAGTGCCCAGAAAGCATATAACACATGTGACTCGAAAAAGAGTGTGTCTTGTCTATGCACTAATGACTGGAATGCTAATTAATGTGGGGATGCTCATTAAAAATGTGTAGTAAAAAGAAAGGGAAAAAAAGGGTTAAAACTTTGGGTTTGGGGGTCTCTTGACCCGATTTCTGCGTAGGCATGACATTGAGGAGGAGGAGGCAGACTATAGACCTGCTTATGATCCTAAGGGGATTGAAGTGACTAAAACTAAGGAACCCGAGGGTATAAATGGTCCACTCCTTTCTGTCAATGAGCACAATGCGCGAATTGACAACATGTTGAGCCACTTATACGGTATGCAATGCTCCAGCTGAGGATTCACCCTGTGACTGAGGAGAAGCTATAGAAGCTTAACATGGATAACCTCTGAGCTAACACTCGAGAGCCCTTTGCAGTGTTGGGCCTGGATACGAGGAGCCCATTGATGATGATGTGGCTAAACAACGAGATGGCGAGAGTAGACTCAGACATAGAGTCTAGTGATGATAATGAGGATTTTGAGATGGGGGAAGCTGCTCTCGCCCCCACAAACAACGAGGAGTAGAGGCCCAGAGAGTTCTTCTTTCACTCATTTACTTTATGCATTATTGCTTTAGCACTAGGGACAGTGTTACTAATTAAGTGTGGGGTGGGAGAAGTGAACTTCATATTACCATCCATGCCTTAATTGCTAAATTTTCACATGATAGGCCTAGTTTTTTTGGAGATTTATGAATTATCTTGCATATTTGTAGTACTTTTTCAGTTTTATTTTTTGTTGGATTCCTCCAATTTTTGTTTTCGGTACTTTTCCGGTGGATAGTCCCTTAGAACCAACTAGAGAGTCTAGATTTTTTTTTAGTCATTGAGTTATGACTTTTCCTGATGATATATGGATGACGACCGTCTTAGGGATAAATTTGTCATTAAGAAGAACCAAAACTTGGACCTTATGAATGCTATGTGCTTCACTTTAGGTATCATTGAGACTTTATAAAATTCACTCCAAAATGCATGAAAAAGGTAGAAACACTTAGTTTTTTTGAATTTGACTTTTGTACTTGAAAAAAGTGGGCTTGATTATGTTATGCATGCAATATGAATATATGTGTCTATGTGATCTTGATTTTCATTGTTACACCAATTTTGTGCCATTGTGTGAGTGAGGAATTTTGATACACTCCGTGCTTATAAATTGATGTCTAGAACTTGTCTAGTACGTGTGCAAAGCGAAATAAGAATGATGGATTTAGGAAGTGATATAGGCATTTCTTTGGTAGCCTTATTTTTATCATGTTTTACCTACCCTGATTTTGATTGTCCTAGTTAGCCATGTTTGAGCCTTAGCCTATTCTTTTGATAGCCATATTACAAGCTTAAATACTTTTTTTTCTATTGACTTTATATGATCCAAATGTCTCCTAAGTGATCTTGGGCAAATTCATATGTCCAAGTGATACTCAAATGTAGAATTTTAGCCTTGTTTATCTATCAATTTGTATACATTCTCATGTAATTGGTAATAAAATGTGAATTTATACTAACCAACATGATTAGCATTGTTTTGCAGGTAAAATGTAATTTTGGGAAGCTTAAATGCCTGTTGGAAGATATCGGGGTTGGACTCGGATGCAAGCAAGGAACAAGTCATTGGAAAGCATAAAATAAAGGGGCTCCGCGATGGAGCCGTGTCACGCTGCCATCGCGGAGGCCTTCTGCCTAGATAGGGAATTTTCGCCCAATTTCCAGAGAGGGTACGCGATAGGTCCGTGGCACGGTAGCATGGCTCCGCGTTGCACGCCGTGCCACGTTGGGCCTTATTTCCTGGATCCCCCAGTTCCAGTGAAGGTCCGCGTTGGTAGCGTGTCACGGAGGCAGTGCTCCGCGATGTGCTCCGTGACACGTTGCTTGTTATTTCGGGAAAAATTCCCACTAGTATAAATAGAACACTTAGGTTCATTTTTCAACATTCTGACTTGGTGGAGCAAGAACGTGGGTTACAGGCAGTTGAGGGGACGAAATTATCAGGGTTTTTCTCTCTTTCCTTCTCCTTGTATTCAATTGCTTGTATGTTTAACACTCATTTAACAATGTTTAATCCACAAATGAGTGGCTAATTAATCTTCTTGCTGAGGTTATGAACACTTGTAATGAAATGTGATCATTGATTCTTTGGTTTTTCATCTTTTCTTCCATGGTTGTTCTATTAATTCTTGTTCTTACTGCATTAATGTGTGGCCTACGTTAATGTATATCCAAAAAGTCCGGTTTCACTTGAGAGAGCAAGAAATTGGAAAGTTGTGAATTAATAGGATATGATCTTTTCTTGGTTTGGGAAAATTTGGAATTGATTTACTTTCAGGATAGAAATATACATGAAAGTCGTATTAGTCAATTTAGGAACTGGGTTTGTACGGCTAGAACATGAATTGCATTTAATCACAGAAATGTAGGTGGATGGTTCATGATTCTTAAGTGAGGTTAAATACGAGAGTTTTAATCTTTTGGCAAATGTTCTTGGCTAGCAACCGGAGGAAAAGACTATCCAAATTACATCAATAATTAATTTCATTACATGTTTGTTTAACCTCAGCATGCTCTCCTTCATAGTTCAGACTCAAATTAGATAATTGTTTTAGATTTAGCATAAAAATTATAAGTCAAAATATTAAACTCTTGGTTACACTGTTGTCTGCATTTTTAGAATCAAAATATAGTACACTTGAGAAGATTGCACTTCATCCTAGTCCCTATGGGATCGATACTTGGCTTACTTAAGCCACTTTACTACTTGTTCGACCACGTGCACTTGCGTGTAATTTTATACCCAAGCAAAAGCACCAAACAAGTTTTTGGCGCCGTTGCCGGGGACTGGCAATTGGTGAATTTGTTTTAAGTGTTAATTTACTCTATTTTTATTCTCTTAGTGTTGACAACTTGGTCTTAGCTTGTATTTTGCAGATTTAATCTCTGTTGAACACTGGCAAGAGACAAGGAGCTGGTGGACTCATATATAGAGCCAGAAAGAATATTTCATAGTAAGCGGAGAGAAGCTCTACAAAGAAAGCTGCAGTTGCTTAGACAGACGATCATGGAGCAACAACAGAATCCACCGGTAGTACGGGCAATGTTAGTGCCCGAAGAAGTAGCAGCTCGGCCGGTTCGCGAGGTGGCAATCCCACATGCTAATAATGTCACATCTAGCATCCGCAAACCTGAGCCAGGAGGGAGGTTCGAACTTAATCAGAATATGGTGCAATTGTTGCACACAAGCGGGCAGTTTACAGGTCTCCCTCATGAAGATCCACAGTAGCATCTCCAAAATTGTTTGGAGATAAGTGACACTTACATCCCCGCTGGAGTGTCATCAGATTATGTCCGGCTTACATTGTTCCCATTTTCACTATTGGGAGAAGCCAAGAGGTGGTTGAAAGCTGAGCCACCAAATTCTATTTCTACATGGGATGATCTTGCAAGAAAGTTCTTGATATGATTTTTTTCCTCCGGTAAAACAGCAAGACTTAGAAGTCAAATTCTAAGTTTCAAACAGAGGGAGGGAGAGAATTTATATCAGGCTTGGGAGAGATTCAAGTCCATGTTGCGGGATTGTCCTCATCATCATCAGTCCAATGATGTGCTGGTGCATACTTTTATAGAGGGTTTGGAACCCCATACAAAAATATTGCTAGACTCAGCAGCTGGAGGACAAGCGCTGGAGAAAACTTATGAGGAGTTGTATACCTTGTTGAACCATATTTCGCTGGGCAATCCGTAATGGAATGCGATTCATCAAGAGGCGGGACAAGGAAAGCAGCAGGAGTGCTAGAAGTGGATGGGTTTACAGCTATTGCTGCACAGATAGTTGCATTACAAAATCAGCTTAACACCCACTTCAGCAACATGACAATGAACCAGCCTCAAGCACCAGTTAATGCAGTGCAGCAAATGTGGTGTGAAGTGTGTGGAAGCAGTGAGCACTCAGCTGAGTGTTGTGGAGCAAATCCTGACTCGGTAAACTTTGTGGGAAATGTGCAAAGGAACAACCACCAACGGTATAGTAATAGCTACAACTCGTAATGGAGGAATCACCTGAATTTCTCCTGGGGTAGCAACAACCATCAGGGGAAAGGTTCAGGTCAGGGTGTGCAAAGGAACCAAGGAGGGTAGCAGAATTATCAAGCACAATTCAGAAACAACAATGCACCTCCTCCACCACCATCACCCAGCATTGAGGAGATGTTCAAGACCATGATAGTTAACCAAGCTCAATTGCAGGCTGACTATGTGAAATTGGCAGCCGAAGTGAAAAACAACCAGTTAGCTACCAAGGCACTTGAAAATCAATTTGGGAAATTTGCCGGAGCCCCAAACACCAGGCCTAGAGGAGGACTTCCGAGCGACACAGATCCCAATCCCAAGCACGTGAATGCAGTGACCACAAGGAGTGGTTTGCAGCTGAAAGAGGTGGAACCAGAAAGACCACCTCAACAATCGGGAGCAGCAGAAGTCGAGAGGGAGCAAAGTACTGAGAGGGGGAAGATTAAGGAAGCTGAATCAGAAAGACCCCCCCCCCCCGTTCCCTCAACGATTAAAGAAACACAAGGAGGAGGCGTGTTTCAAGAAATTCATGGAGGTGCTGAAACAGGTACATATTAACTTACCTCTTGTTGATGTTTTGCAGGGAGTGCCGAAATATGCTAAGTATATAAAGGACATCGTGGCAAACAAAAGTCGGTTGACTGAGTATGCTACGGTGGCTCTAACGGAGGAGTGCACTTCCCGGATTCAAAACCGACTGCCCACAAAGCTCAAAGACCCTGGGAGCTTTACTATACAGATTACTATTGGGCAGAGCATCCGAGCTCGTGGATTGTGTGATTTGGGAGCGAGCATAAATTTGATGTCGTCATCGGTATTCAAAAAGCTGGGTCTAGGGAGTCCTAGACCCACAACAGTGATCTTGCAATTGGCGGATCGGTCCTTAGCCAGACCTGATGGCATTGTGGAGGACGTTATGGTGCAAGTTGGCTCCCTGATTTTCCCGGTAGATTTTGTCGTGCTGGATTTTGAACCAGACGCGGAAGTCCCATTTATTTTGGGACGTCCCTTCTTGGCAATCGGGAAAGCACTAATTGACGTTGTTGCGGGGCAGCTAACAATGCGAGCACACGACAAAATAGAGGTATTTGATGTGTTTAAAGCCATGAAGCTACCAGCTATACATGAGGAGCTTTCAGCAATCAGTGTGGTCAAACATGAAGAAATTCGTCAGATTGTTGAATCTCAAGACCCATTGGAAAGAGCGTTGATGCACTCCGATCATTTTGGAGATAGAGATGCTTATGAGATGGTCCAAATGTTGAATGAAGCACAAAATCATCTGAGGAAACAGGAATTTCAATCATTGATGAGGTCTCTACAACCGTTGCCGAAACCATCCGTTGAGTAGGCACCGAAGCTGGAACTGAAAGAATTGCCTCCCCATTTAAAATATGTCTTTTTGGGGGAGGATGAGACGTTACCAGTGATCATCTCCACAGAATTGACGGAGGCACAGGAGAAGGAAGCATTGGGTGTCCTCAGAAAAAGGAAGAAAGCAATGGGTTGGCAAATGTCAGACATTCAGGGTATTAATCCAGCTTTTTGCACACACAGGATCTTCGTGGAGATAGGAGCCAAACCAACTGTCCAACCGCGACGAAGGCTGAATCCAGCAATGAAGGATGTGGTGAGTGATCTTGGGCAGATTTATATGCCCAAGTGATACTCAAACATATCATTTTCGTCTTGTTTATCGTACAATGTGTATACATTTTCATGTAATTGGTAATAAAATGTGAATTTATACTAACCAACATGATTAGCATTGTTTAGTAGGTAAAATGTGATTTCGAGAAGCTAAAATGCATGTTGGAGGATATCGGAGTTGGACTTGGATGCGATCAAAGGAAAAAGCATTGGACTGCACCAATTAAAGGGCTCTACGATGGAGCCGTGTCACGCTGCCGTCGCGGAGGCATTCTGCCTGGAGGGTGGAAAAATGCATAAATTCTAGTGGAGCCTCGCGACAGCGCCGTGGCACGGTGGCAAGCCTCCGCGTTGCATGTCGTGCCACGTTGATGCTTTATACCTGGACCCCCAAATTCCAGTGAGGGTCCGCGTCCACGCCGTGTCACGGAGGTAGTGCTCCGCGATGCACTCCGTGACACGTTGCTTGTTATTCTGGGAAAAATTCCCATTAGTATAAATAGAACACTTAAGTGTATTTTTCATAATTCAGACTTGGTGGAGCAAGGATGTGGGTTACAGGCAGTTGAGGGACGAAAAGTTTAGGTTTTTTTATCTCTTTCTTTCTTCTCTAATTCAATTGTTTGTATGATTAACACTTGTTTTAGGATGATTAATCCACAAATGAGTGGCTAATTCCCTTCCTTGCTGAGGTTATGAACACTTGTGATGAATTTTGATTATTAATTATATGGTTTTTCATCTTTTTCTTCCATGTTGTTCTATTAATTCTTGTTCTTACTGCATTGGTGTGTGGCCTACATTAATGTACATCTAAAAAGTCCGATTTCACTCGAGAGAGCACGAAATTGGAAAGTTGTGAATTAATAGGATATTGTTCTTTACTTGATTTGGGAAAATTGAGTTTTGATGTGCTTTCCTGATAGAAATATACTTGAAAGCCGTATTAGTCAATTTAGGAACCGGAATTGTATTGCTAGGTCATGAATTGCATTTGATCACAGAAAATGTAGACGGATGGTTTATGATTCTTAAGTGAGATTAAATACGAGAGTTTTAATCTTTTGGCTAATGTTCTTGGCTAGCAACTGAAAGAAAAGATTAACTAATTTATGATTATAATCAGTTCATTACATGTTCTTAACCTCGGCATGCTCATATCCATAGTTTAAATTCAAAGTAGATATTTGTTAGTAGTTTTAGTATAGAAATTATAAAACAAATTATTCAAATTTTGGTTACGTTGTTGTCAGCATATTTAGAAGTGAGATAGAATATAGTATACTTAAGCAATTTTCACTTATCCAGAGTCTGCGTGGATCGATACTTGGCTTACTAAAGCCACTTACTACTTGTTTGACCACGTGCACTTGCGTGTCGATTTTTAACCCCTAACGAACCACCGAACAAGTTTTTGGCGCCGTTGCCGGGGAGACTAGGCAATTGGTGAAATTGTATTAAGTGTAAATTTACTGTATTTTTATTTTATTTTCTTGAAGTGTTGACAACTTGGTCTTAGCCTGTATTTCACAGACTTAATTTCTGTGAACACTGGCAAGAGACAAAGAGCTGGTGGAATCTTATATAGAGCCTGAACGTATATTTCTTAGTAAACGGAGAGAAGCTCTACAAAGAAAGCTGTAGTTGCTCAGACAGACTATTATGGAGCAACAAAATCCACCGGTTGTGAGGGCAGTGTTAGTGCCCGACGAAGCAGCAGCAAGGCCGGTTCGCGAGGTGGCAATCCCACATGCCAACAATGTTACATCAAGTATCCGCAAACCAGAGCCTGGAGGGAGATTTGAACTCAAGAAAAATATGGTGCAATTGTTGCACACAAGCGGGCAATTTACCGGTCTCCCTCATGAAGACCCACAACAGCATCTCCAGAACTTTTTGGAGATAAGTGACACTTATATACTCGCTGGAGTGTCACCTGATTATGTTCGGCTTACATTGTTTCCGTTCTCATTACTCGGTGAAGCCAAGAGGTGGTTGAAAGCTGAGCCACCAAATTCTATTTCAACGTGGGATGATCTTGCACGAAAGTTCTTGATAAGATTTTTTCCCTCTGGTAAAACAGCCAGACTTAGATGTCAAATTCTAAGTTTCAAACAGAGGGAGGGAGAAAATTTGTATCAAGCCTGGGAAAGATTTAAATCCATGTTGCGGGACTGTCCTCATCATCATCAGTCCAATGAGGTGTTGGTGCACACATTTATTGAGGTTTGGAACCCCATACCAAAATTTTGCTAGATTCGGCAGCTGGAGGGCAAGCGCTGGAAAAGACTTATGAGGAGCTGTACACTTTGCTAAACCGGATTTCACAGGGCAATCCAGAATGGAATGCTGATTCATCACGAGGTGGAGCAAGGAAAGCAGCAGGAGTGCTTGACGTGGATGGATTTACAGCTATCGTTGAACAGATAGCTGCTTTGCAGAATCAATTGAACAACCACTTCAGCAACATGACTTTGAACCAGCCTTCAGCTCCAGTTAATGCGGTCCAGCAAATGTGGTGTGAAGTGTGTGGAAGTAGTGAGCACTCAGCTGAGTGCTGTGGAGCAAATCCTGATTCGGTTAACTTTGTGGGCAATGCACAAAGAAATCAGCAGCAGTATGGTAGTGGCTACAATTCAAATTGGAGGAACCGTCCAAATTTTTCATGGGGTAGCAACAGCCATCAGGGCCAAAGTTCAGGTCAGGGTATGCAAAGAAATCAAGGAGGGCAACAGAACTACCAAGCTCAATTCAGAAATAACAATGCCCCTCCTCCACCACCATCACCCAGCATTTAGGAGATGTTCAAGACCATGATCGCTAATCAAGCGCAATTGCAGGCTGACTATGTTAAATTGGCAGCCAAAGTGAAAAATAACCAGTTAGCGACCAAGGCTCTTGAGTATCAATTTGGGCAATTTCTAGTGCCCAGAATACAAGGCCCAGAGGAGGACTGCCTAGCGACACGGATCCAAATTCAAAGTAGGTAAATGCAGTGACCACAAGGAGTGGTTTGCAGCTGAAGGAGGTGGAACCAGAAAGACCACCTCAAAACTCGGGAGCAGCAGAAGTTGAGGGGGAGCAAAGTTCGGAAAGGGGGAAGACCAAAGAAGCTGAATCAGAAAGACCTCCACCCCCGTTCCCTCAACGACTCAAGAAACACAAGGAGGAGGCGTGTTTCAAGAAATTCATGGAGGTGCTTAAACAGGTACATGTTAACTTACCTCTTGTTGATGTCTTGCAGGGAGTGCCTAAATATGCCAAATACATTAAAGACATCGTGGCCAACAAAAGTCGCTTGACTGAGTATGCCACGGTGGCTCTGACGGAGGAGTGCACTTCCCGGGTCCAAAATAGACTGCCCACGAAGCTAAAAGACCCTGGAAGTTTTACTATCCAGCTTACTATTGGGTAGAGCATCCAAGCTCGTGGATTGTGTGACTTGGGGGCGAGCATAAATCTGATGCCATCTTCGGTATTCAGAAAGTTGGGTTTAGGGAGTCCTAGACCTACAACCGTAATCTTGCAGTTGACGGATCGATCCTTAGCTTGGCTGGATGGCATTGTTGAGGATGTTCTAGTACAAGTGGGCTCCCTAATTTTCCCGATAGATTTTATTGTTCTGGATTTTGAACCAGACGCCGAAGTCCCATTTATTTTGGGACGACCCTTCTTGGCAACCGGGAAAGCATTAATCGACGTAGCTACAGGTCAACTTACTATGCGAGCACATGACAAGGTAGAGGTGCTCGATGTGTACAAAGTACCCAAGCTCCCGATGGTGAATGAAGAACTCTCGGTGATCAATGTAATTGATCATGATAATGTTAAGCAGATGAATGATTCCCGAGAGTTGATGGGAAGACCACCGGATAGGTGTAAGCACTACTTGGGGGAGGACAATGATCGTGAGAAATCGTCCACCACCCTAGCGGACAATTGAGTGTAAAGGACGTCGAGCCGAGACGGTAAACCAGGCACTGCACGGGAGGCAACCCGTGGAAAAAATTAATTTTTTGTTTTTTTATTTTATTTATTCTGTAAAGTGTAAATAGATTTTATTTTTCTTTTTCTTGATTTAGTACAAAATTTTTGCGTTTTAGTTAGTATTTTTTTTATTTTAGTTAGGTGAAACCTATTATTCTAACCAATTTTGTTTAGTGAGATAATTTTCAGGTCAAACGGAGAAAAATGTGCACGAAATCGTGAAGGAAAAGGCGAGGTATGAAAAATTAAAAAAATGTGGAAGACAGTGAGCTGGGGCGATAGCTCCGTGTCACGGAGGAGGACCTCCGCGTTACCCTCCGTGACACGTTGAGGTGTAATCTGGAATTTTCAAAAATTCCAGTAAGCTATCGCGATAGCTCCGTGTCACGGAGGCAGTGCACCGCGATACACTCCGTGACACGTTGCCATATAAATTGTGACGGGTCACACCGGGTTGCCGGGTGACCCGCGTGTTTTCTACATTTTAAACCCCCGATTTCGCCCCTTTTCCCCTCATTTTTAATTTCCTCCGCGACCAAACTTCCTAAAATCCCTTCCCCATCAACGTGCCACGGTTTAAGGAAAGGAATTACCAAGTTTTCTTCGGTTATTCAACTTCGAGGTATGTTTTCCGATTCTCTCTCAAGTTTTTAGCGATTTTATTCGAAATTAAGCATGAGAGGTGAACTAAATCACCCTAAGTAGAAATTTAGCATGAATTCGAGTTATTTAGTGATTGATAAATGTTTGGAATATTGTAATGATCGTTTGAACTTGTCGATTGCATGAATTATTCGAATTTAATTGCGAAATTCAATTCTAGGGCTTGGTTGTTGAAATCGAAATTGGTAACTTGTTGAATTTGTGAAATATATACTGGGGTGTACGTATTGAATGAGATAAGTCATTGTAAAAATTGTGTGAATGTTAATAGACGACGAATTCTCGGGTTTTGGGGAGAATGTTGAAAATTGTTTAATTTGGGTTGGTTGTATAGGTTCATGTGTATATATTTTTTGTTGTTGTTTTTGTTTCGTTGTTTTTAGTTGCTAAGTGCGATGGTTGAATTGCTAGAGATGGTAGTGATTGGGTTTAGCTGTACGAAGTCTGAGTAGTACGCTAAAGTTATACCGTCGAATTTTTCTTTGCAAACGCACTAAGCATGAATTGTATAGCTGTTTTTTTGGTGTAAATAAAGTATTCTTGCCGTAGTATCGTAACCGTAGCTAAGGGCTAAGTGTGGGGTAAACTTAGCTTAACCCGACCTTAGCCGAAGTTAATATTCATTTAGCTTGACATTGCGCTTGTTTATTTGTGTTGACAGACAAAATGGCAAGCAGGCAAGATAAAGGTAAGGGTGCATCAACATCAGGCACTGAGAGGAAAAGACTTAGACTGGGAACAGCAATCCCAGCTGCACCAGCAGTTCAACGCGGCCAGCGCCGCCAATACGGAACTAGATGGGTGACTGATGAGGGGAAGAAGTGGTATGCCAAACACAAGGAGAATAAATACTTCCCCGAGGAGCATATAGCACGGGAACCATTAGCACAGGAGTTCCCCCGAATAGTTCAACGGATCGAGGCAGCTAGGCTCAGCTTCATATTTCAGGAGCCCAAGGAATGCAACCTACACTTGGTCCGGGAGTTCTATGCTAATTGGAACCCGGCAATCAGAAGCCACACCATAAATATCAGAGGGCAGATAGTCACTCTGGAACCCTAACAGCTAAATGCCATCATTGGAGCGCGGGACACAGACGCCCACGTTCTCCGCCAGCTGAATATTACCCCACCATATGCCGACATCAGACGCACACTGTGTGGGGCTCGGTCCACAGCTAGATGGAGCAGACACAAGGAAAGGGGCTACCACCAGACTCTGCCTTATTCTCAAATGAACAGGGAAGCCCTAATCTGGCTGAAGATATTCTGCTCGTGCCTAATCCCGGGGGTACACATGACTAATGTGACCCAGGACCGTGTTTGCCTGGTGTATGCCCTGATGAAAGGGCTGAAGATTAATGTTGGGGCGGTCATCATATCCGCCATGAAGAGAGCCCGACTACACCAGGACCACAGGTATGGGTTCGGTGGACTAATCACCACCTTTCTCCGGGGCCTCGACGTCGAGGAAGAGGCTTTGGATTACATCCCGCAGTTGGAGCGGCGGGCCTTGGACGTGACCAAAACTAAGGCCCCCGACACCACCCACGGGCCAGTGCTGACGCTTGGCGAGCGACATGCTCGTGATGACTAGTACATGGCACAGATGTTTGGAATGCAAATGCTCCAACTCAGGATCGGTGGGAGACCAGCCACGGAGGAGGAGCTATGGCAGCTCGAGCTGGATTACCCGTTTGGCGAAAACGCCAGGGCTCTATGCCGAGTGGGGCCAGCCTTTGTAGACCCCACTGACGATGATGTCCCTACAGACGAGGAGACACGCCGGGAGGACTGCGGTGTGGAGTCCGATGACGACGACGGAGGCGACTCGGACATGGGAGATGAGGCAGCAGTACCTGATGAAGAAGTGGAATACTTTGACTGATCAGGGAGTTCCACCACCCAATTTTGTGATTTTTAATTTTTGTGAACACTGGGGACAGTGTTCGGTTTAAGTGTGGGGTGGGGAGTAGTTAGGTGCTGGGCTGGGCTGGTTTGCTTGTATGTTTTCCTCTGCATTTTTGTATGCATGTTTCCCTGTGTTTGTGAATTTGCAAGTTGTTCTGTATTTGTAATTATTTGTGGTACTGATGTGTGTTGTGGAATGTTGTTGTTGCCAGCTGAGTCTGTAAAATTTTTGTAAATAATTTTTTTTTCTATCGAAATGATCGATATTTTTAAAAATTTTGCAAAAATATGTTGTTCATATTTAAAAATTTTTGTAAATAATTTTTCGATCGAAATGATCGATGTGTTGCAAATTGTTTTCAATTTTTGTTTTTGGGTTTCTCGGCGTTTGTTTTCGGTTCTTTTACCGAGAATAGTCCCATTGAACCGATGTCATAGTTAGTGACTGTTCCCTATGATGGATGGATGACGACCGTCTTAAGGGAAATTTAGTTGGTAGGAGTAGTGATTTTAATTTATTTTCAGTTTTTTTCTTGATATTCAAAATGCAAAAGTGATTCGTATGAAAGCATGCAATTTTGTATATATGTTGAGATACCTAGGCTGTAGAGTTCGATTCGGTGTGATTGAGGCTTAATTTTGAATTCATGTAATTAGCTAATTGAAGAGTCTGTGAATGCATCTTGAATCGAGCATGTGCATAAAGTGTGAAGTGAGGTATTGTTATTCCATGCTATTGTGAAGTGTCTAGAACTTGCCTGGTGTGTGTACAAAACGAAATGAAGGAGGTGTAGTGTTGGAAAGGATGTAGGCATTTCTTTGTTTTAACCGAGAGTTTCTATTTTTTTCTTGTCATACTCCCCTTTTTATGTGATTGTATACCCTAGTCAGCCCGTTGAGCCTTTAGCCTATTATTTCGTTCTTTTGTCCAAAAATGTACAAACGGAGCTTAAATCTTTCTTTTCATTAGCCGCAAAGTCTATACAAAACTCTTAAGCGCTTAAGAAGAACAAAAATTTTCCCAAAGTGTCAAAGAGTGAGAATGGTGAAAAGAAAGAGAAGAGCAGAGAGAGGGAAGAAAAGAAAAGGTTGAAGGTGCACTTGCTGCAACTAAATGATAATGAAGGTGCATGAAAAACCTTTGTTTTCGTGGCAAGTGTGCTTGATAAAATGGGCCATATGACAGTAAATCATCATAAATGGGATGATGAAGAAAGAAAAGAGAGAAACAATGTTCATGAGTTGATGGGAATGTGTTGAAAAGGCGCTTAAGGATGCTAGTGGCTATTATTGGCTAATCCAATATATACTAGTTTCATAGCTTCCATTACAACCCATTAAAGTCCTACGTGATCTTACATTGCATTTCTTTATATTAGTGGAGTAATACACTAAGGGAAAGCTTATGGGTCATGACATGATGCATGTGAATTCTTTTGGGAGAGAGAGTGAAATTAATTTTTACATGCCCCTACTTGAATGTTTGTATGTCACATGAGCAAAAAGGGGAAGATTCTCTTGAGTTGTGAGGGCACATGCTTGATGAAAGATTGATTTTCGTGTCGGATATCTTGATTAGCTGATTCGCATGAGTTTGCCGATATCGAGAGTCGATTCATAAAGTCTAGGAAGTCTTGATGTATTAAAGGTCATTGCATTGTAAGACCATGCATGTTTTCTTGATGATTCGCAATATTGAATGACCGGTATGACCGTAGCTCAAATTGTCGCACCATTGTGGCGAAGGTTGGGATGTAAATTTGCATGAATTGTGTGTTTGTTGTTCGAGGACGAACAAGGATTTAAGTGTGGGGTAAGTGATCTTGGGCAGATTTATATGCCCAAGTGATACTCAAACGTATCATTTTCGTCTTGTTTATCGTGCAATGTGTATACATTTTCATGTAATTGGTAATAAAATGTGAATTTATACTAACCAACATGATTAGCATTGTTTTGTAGGTAAAATGTGATTTCGAGAAGCTAAAATGCATGTTGGAGGATATCGGAGTTGGACTTGGATGCGAGCAAAGGAAAAAGCAATAGACTGCACCAATTAAAGGGGCTCCGCGATGGAGCCGTGTCACGCTGCCATCGCGGAGGCATTCTGCCTGGAGGGTGGAAAATGCATAAATTCCAGTGGAGCCTCGCGACAGCTCCGTGGCACGGTGGCAAGCCTCTGCGTTGCATGCCGTGCCACGTTGATGCTATATACCTGGACCCCCAAATTCCAGTGAGGGTCCGCGTCCACGCCGTGTCACGGAGGTAGTGCTCCGCGATGCACTCCGTGAAACGTTGCTTGTTATTCCGGGAAACATTCCCATTAGTATAAATAGAACACTTAAGTGTATTTTTCATAATTCAGACTTGGTGGAGCAAGGACGTGGGTTACAGGCAGTTGAGGGACGAAAAGTTCAGGGTTTTTTCTCTTTTTTTTTTCTTCTCTAATTCAATTGTTTGTATGATTAACACTTGTTTTAGGATGATTAATCCACAAATGAGTGGCTAATTCCCTTCCTTGCCGAGGTTATGAACATTTGTGATGAATTTTGATTATTAATTATATGGTTTTTCATCTTTTTCTTCCATGTTGTTCTATTAATTCTTGTTCTTACTGCATTGGTGTGTGGCCTACATTAATGTACATCTAAAAAGTCCGATTTCACTCGAGAAAGCACGAAATGGGAAAGTTGTGAATTAATAGGATATTGTTCTTTACTTGATTTGGGAAAATTGAGTTTTGATGTGCTTTCCTGATAGAAATATACTTGAAAGCCATATTAGTCAATTTAGGAACCGGAATTGTATTGCTAGGTCATGAATTGCATTTGATCACAGAAATGTAGACGGATGGTTTATGATTCTTAAGTGAGATTAAATACGAGAGTTTTAATCTCTTGGCTAATGTTCTTGGCTAGCAACTGAAAGAAAAGATTAACAATTTATGATTATAATCAGTTCATTACATGTTCTTAACCTCGGCATGCTCATATCCATAGTTTAAATTCAAAGTAGATATTTGTTAGTAGTTTTAGTATAGAAATTATAAAACAAATTATTCAAATTTTGGTTACGTTGTTGACAGCATATTTAGAAGTGAGATAGAATATAGTATACTTAAGCAATTTTCACTTATCCAGAGTCTGCGTGGATCGATACTTGGCTTACTAAAGCCACTTACTACTTGTTTGACCACGTGCACTTGCGTGTCAGTTTTTAACCCCTAACGAACCACCGAACAGTGAGGAAAGAAATAATCAAGTGGCTTGATGCGGGTGTGGTCTACCCGATTTCAGACAGTGAATGGGTCAGCCCTGTTCAGTGTGTTCCAAAGAAAGGGGGGATGACTGTGGTCACCAATGAGAGAAATGAGTTTATTCCTACCCAAACCGTCACGGGCTGGCGGATTTGCATGGATTACAGGATGATTAATGAAACCACGAGGAAAGATCATTACCCCATCCCGTTTATTGATCAAATATTGGATAGGTTGGCGGGATAGGAATATTATTGTTTCCTTGATGGGTACTCTGGTTATAACCAAATAGCCATAGCTCTGGAGGATCAAGAGAAGACTACTTTTACCTGTCCTTACGGGACATATGCTTTCAGTCGAATGCCATTTGGGTTATGCAATGCACCCGCCACATTCCATAGATGCATGATGGCTATTTTCCATGACATGGTGGAGGATTTTGTTGAGGTATTTATGGATGATTTTTCTGTTTTCGGTAATTCGTTCGCTACTTGTTTGCAGAATCTTGACAGGGTGCTGGCTCGCTGTGAGGAATCCAACCTTGTACTAAACTGGGAGAAATGCCACTTCTTAGTGAAGGAGGGTATTTTACTTGGCCACAAAGTGTCTCGAAAGGGGTTGGAAGTCGATCGTGCTAAGATCGAGGTTATTGAAAAGTTGCCACCACCTTTGTCAGTGAAAGGTGTGCGCAGTTTTCTTGGGCATGCAGCATTCTACAAACGATTCATCAAAAACTTTTCCAAAATTTCTAGACCACTATGCAGATTACTAGAAAAAGAGGTAAAATTTGAGTTGAATGATGAGTGTGTTAAAGCATTCGAAGAGTTGAAGCAGAGATTGATAGAAGCACCTATCCTTACTTCTCCGAATTGGGAACAACCATTTGATGTGTGATGCCAGTGATGTGGCCGTGGGAGCCGTATTGGGGCAAAGAAAAAATAGAATCTTTCATTCTATTCATTATGCAAGCAAAACGCTGAATACGGCCCAAAGCAATTACACAGTCACAGAGAAGGAAATGCTAGCATTGGTGTTTGCATTTGACAAGTTCAGGTCCTATTTGGTAGGTTCGAAAGTTGTGGTGTACACCGACCATGCAGCGATTCGGTACCTATTCAACAAGAAGGATGCTAAGCCCAGGTTGATCAGAGGGATTTTGTTGTTGCAGGAGTTCGACCTTGAGATCAAAGACAGAAAGGGGAGCGAGAATCAGGTAGCAGATCACTTATCACGATTGGAAAGCCGGTCGCATGTGATGGAAAGTGATAACATCAATGAAGAGTTCCCAGATGAGCAACTCTTGGCAGTTGGGGAAGCTGAAGTTCCCTGGTACGCAGACATAATCAACTTGCTAGTGAGCAGAGTCTACCCACCTGAGGCAACAAACCAGCAGAAAAGGAAATTGAGGCATGATTGCCGGCACTTTGTTTGGGATGAACCATACTTATTTAAACAAGGACCAGATCAGGTAATGAGAAGATGCATCCCAGAGAGTTAGATTGCAGAGGTGTTGAGGGGCTGTCATTCTTCGCTGTATGGGGGTCATCATGGAGGCAAGCGAACAGAACACAAGGTTCTACAGTCAGGTTTCTTTTGGCCGACACTGTTCAGAGACTCTATGGAATACGTCAAAATATGTGATAGATGTCAGCGTACAGGAGCAATTGGTAGAAGACAAGAGATGCCGCTGCAGAATATACTGGAAGTTGAGCCCTTTAATGTATGGGGCATTGATTTCATGGTCCCATTCCCACCGTCATTTGGTAATCGTTACATCTTGGTGGCCGTAGATTATGTATCAAAATGGGTGGAAGCAATAGCTTGTCCCAGGAATGACAACAAGGTAGTAATGAAGTTTGTGAAAAAACACATCCTCACCAGGTTTGGGACACCCCGAGCCATTATCAGCGATGGAGGGGCTCATTTTGTCAATGCAAGTTTCAAGAAATTACTAGCCAAGTATGGGGTGCGCCATAAAGTGGCGACAACATACCACCCCCAAACTAGTGGGCAAGTAGAGGTGTCAAATAGAGAAGTGAAGCAGATTCTCCAGAAAATGGTAAATACACAACGGAATGATTGGTCAAGCAAACTTGATGATGCGTTGTGGGCGTATAGAACTACTTACAAGACATCGATTAGAACCTCACCATAATGACTGGTCTATGGTAATGCGTGTCATCTTCCAGTGGAGTTAGAGCATCGAGCCTTTTGGGCTGTGAGGAAGCTAAATATGGACTTAGAGCTGGCGGGCAAGTAGAGACTAATGCAGCTCAGTGAACTTGAAGAGTTCCGCTGGCATGCCTATGAGAGTGCCAAGTACTACAAGGAAAGAACGAAAAGATGGTATGACAAGCATGCGGTGCATCGCATTTTCGAGCCAGGACAGAAAGTCTTGCTCTTCAATTCAAGATTGAAGTTGTTTCCAGGAAAGCTGAGGTCTAAATGGTCGGGACCATTTGAAGTGGTAAGAATGACCCCGCACGGGGTAGTAGAGTTGTGGCAAGAAGATCGGAGTGCCACGTTCTTAGTAAATGGCCAGAGGTGTAAGCATTACTGGGGGGAGGACGGTGATCGAGAGAAATCGTCCATCACCCTAGAGGACAATTGAGCTTAACGACGTCTAGCCGCGACGGTAAACCAGGCGCTGCACGGGAGGCAACCCGTTAAAGAATTTTTTTTTTCTTTTCTCTTTGTAAAGTGTAAATAGATTTTTCTTTTTCTTTTTCTTGATTAACAACAAAAATTTTTTAGTTTGTGTTTTTGTTTCTATTTTTATTTAGAGTGAAACCTATAATTCTAACCAATTTCGTGTAGTGAGATGAATTTCAGGTCAAACGGTGGAAAATATGCATGGAATTGCAAAGGAAAATTCGAGGTATGAAAATTAATAAAAAGTGGCAAAACAGTGAGCTAGGGCGATAGCTCCGTGTCACGGAGGAGGACCTCCGCGTTACCCTCCGTGACACGTTGAGGTATAAATCCAGAATTGTAAAAAATTCCAGAACAGGCTCGCGACAGCTCCGTGTCACGGATGCAGTGCACCGCGATGCACTCTGTGTCACGGATGCAGTGCACTGCGCTGCACTCCGTGACACGTTTCCGTGTATATCGCGATGGGTCACACCGGGTCGCCGGGTGACCCACGCAATTTTCCCACTTTAAAACCCCGAAAACCCCTCACTTTTCCTTATTTTTCACTCACTCCGCGACCAAACTCCCTAAAACCCATCCCCCTTCAACGTGACACGGAATAGGCCAAGAAAATCATTGAGTTTTCTTCATTCTTCAACTTCAAGGTATGTTCTTCGATTTCATCTCATTTCTTGTCGATTTTCTTCGATATTGAGCATGTGAGGTGAGCTAAGTTTGCCCTAAGTAGAAATTAATCATGAATTCAATTGAATTGTTGTTGAAGAATGTTTGGAATATCATTATGATTGCTTGAACTCGTTAATTACATAATTTAATTGAATTTTTCTTGATATCATCATTTCTAGGGCTTGTTTTTGAATTTGAAGTGGAAAAATGTAGTGAACTTGTGAAATTCATGCCGGGATGTACATGTTGAGTGAGATGAGTCGATGTGCTAGTTGTTATCATGTTAATAGACCGATGGATTCTCAGGTTAGGGAAATATTGAAATTTGCAAGAATTGGGTTGGTTGTATAGGTTCGTGTAGATAAATTCTTGTTGTTTTCGTTTGTTGTTTTTTTTTCTTGCTAGGTGTGATGGATTAAAAGGTTATCGATGGTAATGATTGTGGTTAGCTGTAAGAAGTCTGAGTAGTACATAGTATATATACCATCGAATTCTTCGTATGCACTAAGCATGTTTGTATAGTTGGTTGTTTATTTGCGTAAATAAAGATGATCTTGCCGGTATGTTGTACTTGTAGCTAAGGACTAAGTGTGGGGTATCCTAGATTAACCCAACCTTAGTCGAAGTTAATATTCATTGGCTTAACATTGATCTTGTCTACTTGGGTTGACAGGTAAGATGGCAAGCAAGAAAGAAAAAGGGAAAGGCGCATCAACATCTGGCGCCGGAAGAAAGCGAATCAGACTGGGCACAGTAGTCCCAGCAGCACCAGCGGTTCCACGCGGCCAACGCTTCCAATACGGAACCAGATGGGTGATAGATGAGGGGAAGAAGTGGTACGCAAATCACAAAGAAAACAAGTACTTCCCCGAGGAACATATCGCACGGGAACCATTGGCATAGGAGTTCCCTAGGATTGTCCACCGGATCGAGGAAGCTGGGCTCAACTTCATCTTTGAAGAGCCCAAGGAATGCAACTTGCACCTGATTCGGGAATTCTATGCCAATTGGAACCCGACCCTAAGAAGTCACACCATAAAAATCAGAGGGCAAATAATCACATATGAGCCCCACCACCTCAATGCTATCATAGGGGCGCGGGACACAGACGCCCACGTGCTTCGACAGCTGAACATTACCCCACCGTATGCGAACATCAGACGCACCTTGTGTGGGACCCGATCGACAGCTAGATGGAGCAGACACAAAGAGAGGGGCTACCATCAGACTTTGCCCTATTCACAGATGAATAGGGAAGCCAGAATATGGCTAAAGATCATCTATTCCTGCCTAATCCCGGGGGTACATATGACAGATGTAACCCGGGATCATGTATGCCTGGTGTACGCCCTGATGAAAGGGCTGGAGATCAACGTGGGGGCGGTGATTATCTCCGCCATGAAGAGAGCCCGGTTGCATCAGGGGCACAGATACGGATTTGGTGGGCTACTCACCACCTTCCTGAGGGGCCTAGATGTTGAGGAAGAGGCCCTTGACTATATACCACAGATGGAGCAGCGGGCCTTAGATGTCACTAAAACTAACGCACCCGACACCACCCACGGGCCAGTGCTTACACTTGGCGAGCGACATGCTCGTGATGATCAGTATATGGCTCGCATGTATGGGATGCAGATGCTCCAGCTGAGGATAGGCGGGAGGCTGGTGATAGAGGAGGAGCTATGGCAGCTCGAGCTAGACTACCCTTTCGGCGAGAATGCCAGGGCTCTATGCCGAGTGGGGCTAGCATTTGTAGAGCCCATGGATGATGATGTCCCCACAGACGAGGAGACACGTCGGGAGGACTCCGATGTGGAGTCCGATGATGACGACGGGGGTGATTCAGACATGGGAGATGAAGCAGCAGCACCTGATGAAGAAGTGGAGTACTTTGATTGATCAGGGAGTTCCACAACTCGATTTTTGTGCTATTTTAATTTTTGTGAACACTGGGGACAGTGTTCGAGCTAAGTGTGGGGTGGGAGTAGTTAGGTGCTGGGCTGTGTTGTTATGTATGTATGTCCTAATCTATTGTCGTGCCTGTGAAATTTTGTTGTTCCCTGTGATTTGTGAATTATTAAGTTTTTGTTCTATATTGTAGATATATGTGAAATTGTTGTGTGTTGCTGAATGTTGCTAGCTGATTTGGTATATATTTTTGTTATCTAAATGATCGATATTTATCGAAATGATCAATATTTTTTTAAAAATAAAAAATAAAAATTTTCAATTCTTGGGTTTCTAGGCATTTGTTTTCGGTTCTTTTACCGAGGATGGTCCCATTGAACCGAAGTCCTAGTTAGTGACCGTTCCCTATGATGGA
This sequence comes from Datura wrightii, assembly GCA_035772735.1. Classification (NCBI taxonomy): domain Eukaryota; kingdom Viridiplantae; phylum Streptophyta; class Magnoliopsida; order Solanales; family Solanaceae; genus Datura; species Datura wrightii. The sequence continues at coordinate 59,137,318 of JASDFA010000020.1, read as the reverse complement.
TGGATGACGATCGTCTTAAGGGAAATGTAGTCGTTAGGAGTAAGTTTTTCAATTATTTTTCAGTTGTTTTCTTTTGTGGGTTGCATCCCAAAACCTGTAGTTACTTGATGGTTGCGAAATTCTGGTTGCGTGTTGTACAGGATATTTAAAATGCAAAGGGGATTCGTATGAAAGCATGCAACTTTGTAAATATATTGAGATACCTAGGCCATAGAGTTCGATTCAGTGTGATTGAGGCTTAATGTTTGAATTCCTGTAATTAGCTGATTGAAGAGTCTGTGAATACATCTTAAATTGAGCATGTCCGATAAGTGTGAAGTGAGGTTTTGTTATTCCATGCTATTGAAAAGTGTCTAGAACTTGCCTGGTGTGTGTACAAAATGAAATGAAGGAGGTGTATTGTAGGAGAGGATGTAGGCATTTCTTTGTTTTAACCGAAAGTTTCTATTTTTCATTGTCGTACCCACCTTGATTGTATACCCTAGTCAGCCCATTGAGCCTTTAGCCTATTATTTTTTTCTTTTGGCAAAAAGTGTAAACCGAGCTTAATCCCTTTTTTTTTTCATTAGCGCTTAAGGATGCTAGTGGCTATTATTGGCGCTTAAGGATGCTAGTGGCTATTATTGGCGCTTAACACAATATTTACTAGTTTCGTAGCTTCCATTACAACCCGTTAAATTCCTACCTGATCTTACATCGCACTTCTTTATATTAGTGGAGTAATACACTAAGGGAAAACTTATGGGTCATAACATGATGCATGTGAATTCTTTTGGGAGAGAGAGGGAAATTGTGTTTACATGCCCCTGCTTGAAATTTTGGAGTTCATATGAGCAAAAAGGGGAAGACTCTCTTGTATTGTGAGGGCACATGCTTGATGAGAGATTAATTTTCATGTCGGATATCTTGATCAGCTGATTTGCATGAGTTTGCCAATATCGAGAGTCGACTCTTAAGTCTAGGAGGTCTTGATGTATTGAAGGTCCTTGCATTGATAGGACCATGCATGTTTTCTTGATGATTTGCTGTATTGAATAATCGGTATGACCATAGCCTAAATTGTCGAACCAAAGTAGTGAGGTTGGCATGTAAATTGCATGAGGTGTAGGATTGTTATTCGAGGACGAACAAGGATTTAAGTGTGGGGTAAGTGATCTTGGGCAAATTTATATGCCCAAGTGATACTCAAATGTGGAATTTTAGCCTTGTTTATCTATCAATTTGTATACATTCTCATGTAATTGGTAATAAAATGTGAATTTATACTAACCAACATGATTAGCATTGTTTTGCAGGTAAAATGTAATTTTGGGAAGCTTAAATGCATGTTGGAAGATATCGGGGTTGGACTCGGATGCAAGCAAGGAACAAGTCATTGGAAAGCATAAAATAAAGGGGCTCCGCAATGGAGCCGTGTCACGCTGCCATCGCTGAGGCCTTCTGCCTGGATAGGGAATTTTCGCCCAATTTCCAAAGAGGGTACGCGATAGGTCCGTGGCAAAGTAGCATGGCTCCGCATTGCACGCCATGCCACGTTGGGCCTTATTTCCTGGACCCCCCAGTTCCAGTGAAGGTCCGCGTTGGTAGCGTGTCACGGAGGCAGTGCTCCGCGATGCGCTCCGTCACACGTTTCTTGTTATTCCGGGAAAAATTCCCACTAGTATAAATAGAACACTTAGGTTCATTTTTCAACAGTCTGACTTGGTGGAGCAAGAACGTGGGTTACAGGCAGTTGAGGAGACGAAATTATCAGGGTTTTTCTCTCTTTCCTTCTCCTTGTATTCAATTGCTTGTATGTTTAACACTCATTTAACGATGTTTAATCCACAAATGAGTGGCTAATTAATCTTCTTGCTGAGGTTATGAACACTTGTAATGAAATGTGATCATTGATTCTTTGGTTTTTCATCTTTTCTTCCATGGTTGTTCTATTAATTCTTGTTCTTACTGCATTAATGTGTGGCCTACGTTAATGTATATCCAAAAAGTCCAGTTTCACTCGAGAGAGCAAGAAATTGGAATGTTGTGAATTAATAGGATATGATCTTTTCTTGGTTTGGGAAAATTGGGAATTGATTTACTTTCAGGATAGAAATATACCTGAAAGTCGTATTAGTCAATTTAGGAACCGGGTTTGTATGGCTAGAACATGAATTGCATTTAATCACAGAAATCTAGGTGGATGGTTCATGATTCTTAAGTGAGGTTAAATACGAGAGTTTTAATCTCTTGGCAAAGGTTCTTGGCTAGCAACCGGAGGAAAAGACTAACCAAATTACGTCGATAATTAATTTCATTACATGTTTGTTTAACCTCAGCATGCTCTCATTCATAGTTCAGACTCAAATTAGATAATTGTTTTAGATTTAGCATAAAAATTATAAGTCAAAATATTAAACTCTTGGTTACACTGTTGTCTACATTTTTAGAATCAAAATATAGTACACATGAGCAGATTGCACTTCATCCCATTCCCTGTGGTATCGATACTTGGCTTACTTAAGCCACTTTACTACTTGTTCGACCACGTGCACTTGCGTGTAGTTTTATACCCAAGCAAAAGCACCGAAAACTAAGCACTTTAATTGAAAAATTTTATGCGAAAGGAGCACAATTGGAGAAGTGAAGGGAAAATCAAAAGAGTGTGGAGCTTAGAAGAAAAGAAAAGAGTGAAAATTTCTAAACAAGGAGGGTGATGTTAGTGGGAAAACAAAAAGAAGAAAGATCTTTGAAAAAAAATGATGATAAAAAATGTGTCAATGAGCTCAATGTTGAAAAAATCTCCACTAGTCACCTAAGTTGAAAAAAAGCTAAAAGGAGGTATAAGGAGAAAATTTGAAAATTGAAGAATGTTCTTAAATAAAGTGTTGTGAAGTATTAAAGTTCTTAGGGAGCTTAGTCACTATATTGGCCAAATAGTTCCTACCAATCCTTAGCCTACATTACAACCAAATTCAAGTTCTAATTTATCCTTGATTCAAAATTCTATATTAGTGGAGTATTACACTAAGGGAAAGCCTATGGGTCATCTTTTGCATGCATGTTGAGTTCTTTTGGAGAGTGAGTGGAAATTATTTTATTTATGCCCAAATTTATATTGATTTATATCTTGTGTGAGAAAGGGCATCTCTCTAAATTGTGAGGAACACAATGGTAAGACTTTGGTGAAACTTGATTGCTAAATTACATATGATTCATGATGCCCCAAAATATGTCTTAATGAGTTGGTTTTCAAATGCTAAGTGATTTTGAACTTTGATATTTTAATGTTGATCTTATATACATGCGAGTGAATTATTTGAGCTTCATTGATTTGTCTCATGATCCTAAGTGTAAGTAGACCTGCTCGTAGGAGGAATTTTGTGCCTAATTGTTAGAAGGGAAGTAATAGATTGTTCGAGGATAAAATATAGTTCAAGTGTGGGGTGGTGATGAAGGGCATATTTACGCACTTCTTAGCCATACTTTACCCGTACTTTACTATATTTTGAGAACAAATTATGTGTGTTTGCATGCATTTATGTTATATATTTGTGAAGAAAGGCTAACAGACATGATGAGATGTTTTCAGGATTAAAAGTGATGCATTTGGGTGTATTTGAGACTTTTGAAACAAATGTGAAGAAGATAGAATGAACAAAGCAAGAACAAAGTCAAAACAGTGCACTGGCATACCTGCGACACCAGCAGCACAGCAAGCAGGCACTCCAGCGTGATGAGGGGTGCGAGGCGTGACCAGAGGCGTGACACGGGACCTTTGTTGGCAATGCCATGCGCGGCACGCCAAGCATGTTTGGCTGCCAAAATGGAAATCCTACTTCAATTAGGAAAAGGAGCTACAAGACCCAAATCAAATTCGTGAAGGAACAAGAGAAGCATAAATCTACTACTATAAATACCCTTTATTTTTATGTAATGGAGAGAGCGATGTATGCACAATTTTAGAGTGAATATCTGGAGACAATTTACAACTTAGATTTGATAGTTAGACATACATTGAGATACTTGTTGTTGAATTGTTCTTCCTTCTTTTTTGCAATAATCAAGTGAGTTTCTTCCTATCATCATTGTATGTACTAATTTATGCTTTTATATGTGAATGCTATTAATTTACTTATAATTATGAGAGGCTAAAACCTCCACAACTAGAATTGTGGAAACCATGGTGAATTAACGAACTAGGGTTTGCACGAAGTGATTCTAAATGAATACTAAATGCTTGTATTATATTCTCTTCATGTTAAACATTTATTAATGGTGCGCAACATTAGGACTTTCTTGAATTCACTACTTGCTTGATCCTAGAGAGGTAGAGATTAGGAAAAGAGAATTACAACAAAGCCTTGATTTTTATGATCATTGTATTAACTTAAGTTGTGGTCGCAGGATAGTTATTATTTGGGAAAAATTTATAATGGTTAAATTGAAATTTGTCATGAGACCTAACCCGGTAATTGAATATAGTCATCCAATAGGGACGAACCAGTCGTTTGGATGAACCCTAGTTATTAGTTCTACAAGTAAAGTGTTGAGATAGATCACAAGTGTAAAACTCGAAGAAGTTAAGAATCCATGGGGAACACTTACCCTAGATAGTTGCATTAATTTGGAATCAACATCCAATTTCTCAACAATATTACTTTTAACTTTTACAAATTCCCCCTTTCAGGAGATAATTGACTTAAAAACTTAAATACTAGCGTTCTTCTATATGCTTCTATATTCCCTTTGGTATCGACCCCAACCTCTTAGCTGGGTTCTTTATTGATAACGTTCGCTTTATACTTTGTCAGTTAGTGTGAGTTTGATCGCAATGGCGCCACTTTTTTATAACACTCAAAATCAGACTTCCTAACAAAGTATGAAGCGGACATTGTCAATAAAGAATCCAACTAAGAGGTTGGGGTCGATCCCTCGGGGAATATGGAAGGATATAGAAGAACGCTAGTATTTAATCTTTTAAGTCAATTATCTCCTGAAAGGGGAAATTTGTAATAGTAACAAGTAATATTGTTGAGAAATTGGATGTTGATTCCAAATTAATGCAACTAACTAGGGTAAGTGTTCCCTATGGATTCTTAACTACTTCGGGTTATACACTTGTGATTTATCCCAACACTTTACTTCTAGAACTGATAAATACGTTCATCCAAACTACTAGTTCGTCTCTATTAAATGACTATATTCAATTACCGGGTTAGGTCTCATGAGCAATTTCAATTTAACCGTTATTAATTTGTCCCAAATTTAACTATCATATGACCACAACTCATGTTAATACAATGATCATAAAAATAAAAGCTTTGTTGTAATTCTCTTTTCCTAAACTCTACCTCTCTAGGCTCAATCAAGTAGAGAATCAGGCAAGTGCTAATGTTTCGCACCATTAAGAAACGTTTAAGATGAAGTGAATATAGTACAAGCATTTAATATTAATTTAGAATCACTTCATGCAAACCGTAGTTCGTTAATTCACCATGGTTCCCACAACCCTAGTTGTGGAGGTTTTAGCCTCTCATAATTATAAGTAAATTAATAGCATTCATAGACAAAAGCATAAATTAATACTTACAATTATGATAGGAAGAAATTCACTTGATTATTGAAAAAATAAGGAAGAAAAATTCAACAAAAAGTATCTCAATGTATGTCTAACTCTCAAATATAAGTTTTAAATTGTCTCCAAATATTCACTCTAAAATTGTGCATACATCGTTCTCTTCAATACATAAAAATAAAGGGTATTTATTGTAGTAGATTTATGCTTCTCTTGTTCCTTCATGGATTTGATTTGGGACTTGTAGCTCCTTTCCCTAATTGAAGTGGGATTTCCTTTTTGGCAGTCGGGCATGCTTGGCGCATCGCACATGGCATCGCACAGCAAAGGCCCCACTTTGCGCCTCTGGTCGCGCTGGAATGATGGCACCTCGCGCCCCTCATTGCACTAGTGTGCCTGCGTGCCGCACTGCTGGTCGCGCAGGTGTGCCAATGCTCTGTTTTGGCTTTGTTCTTGCTTTGTTCATTCCATCTTCTTCACATTTGTTCCAAAAGTCTCAAATACACCCAAATCCATCACTTTTAATCCTGAAAGCATCTCATCATGTACGTTAGCCTTTTTTCACAAATATATAACATAAACACATGAAAACACACATAATTTGTTATCAAAAATAGTAAAGTATAGGAAAAATATGGCTAATAAGTGCGTAAACACGCCCTTCATCAAGCATATGAAAGTGCTACTTTGTACAAGAAAAAGATGAAGATGTACCATGACCGGAGGATTGAAAAAAGGGAGTTTAGCCCCGAAGATCTTATGTTGTTCTTCAATTCAAGGCTTAGGCTATTTCCAGGCAAACTCCAATCAAAATATTCTAGGCCATTTAGGGTGACACAAGTGTTTCCATCTGGAGCTATTGAGATTGAAAATCAGAAAGGATAACGCTTCAAAGTGAGTGTTCAGCATGTGAAGCAGTACTACGGAGTACCGTAGGAGGTAAAATTATTAGAGTTAGTGTACCTTGATAAAGTTTGAGTAATCAAGGTACTTGAGTCGTACTGCGACATTAAATCAGGTTCTACTTAGGAGGCAACCTAAGAGTGTTGTATTTAGAATTTTATATTTGTATGATTTGATACTGTACTTATTTGAAAAAGGTATTAAGTGTGCATGTACAGGTGATTATGAAGAAGGTGAAGACAACTGATGGGCCTTTAGACATGTGACAGGCTGCCACTCTGAACTGTCACTCAAAAAGAAAAAAAGGGTGGATTCTAGATGAACTCGATGACCGAACTGAAGAACTGTCACTTCCATGATGGACCGTCATTTATGTCATCATAAATGGAAGAAAAATAGGGGCTTCTGGATAAACTTGATGGCCGAGTTGACGAGCTTTCAACCATGTGATGAACCATCAATGGTGTCGTCATATGTGGTTACAAAAACCTGGAATCTGGAGAAGGTTGACAGTATACCTGATGGACTATCAGACAATGGATGGACCGTCAATTACTCCATCACTTGTGAGGAGTTGAAAGCATCAATGATATCAGCATGATGGACCCGTCAATTACTCCATCACTTGTGAGGAGTTGAAGGCATCAATGATATCAGCATGATGGACCGTCACAGTCTCTGTTAGTTGTAGATATGATTATGTGTTTTTTGGATTAGGCGTGACGATGGGAGTGACAGAATCACCCTTGTGACGGAGTGTCACCACTCACCATCATTTTCTTATATTTAGGTTTTTTACTAGAAGTTTGCGACGGCATAAGTGATGTACATCATGCTTGTGATGGACCATCACCACTTACTATCACTTGACTTTATTTAAATGTGTTCATTGGAAACCTGTGATGGTGGAGGTGATGGGCCATCACACTTATGATGGACCATCATATACTCCATCATAAAAGTCTATTTTTCCGTTATGCATAATGATTTTTCCATGTATTCTCAGATAAACTTTGACACTAACAATTCGACTATTGCAGGTAACCATTCCATCTAAATTTCAACCTACTAGAGGTGGTGCAAGAAAGAGGACTGATAGAAATGAAACTGCACACCACCTACTAGATGAAACCACCGACTCTGAGGGAGAAATATAAGAGATTGGAACTAAGGAACCATCCCCGATTTACCAAACTCGATACGTCACTAGACAACAAGCTGCAAATCCCCAGTCTGATGAGGGAGATGATTCTCAGTTGAAAGATCTATTTTAAATGGTAATGGTGTTGATTCAGATGAAGGGAGGGCAATGAGGCCACCAGCAGTCTGGCAAGAGACTCTGAGCCAATGAAGGGAGACGTTCTAAAGGGTAAAATGCCAGGATTCAGGAATAGTCTACATTGGCAAGTAAAAAGGGCTGAAGAGAACTTCCAGGAAGGTCTCACCACCACATCAAGAGGACTCCTCATATGCAGCATTGCTGAGGAAGTAAGGATCATCAACTTAGAGTTGTCCAGTATCTAGAGATTGACGGTAAGTACAAGTTCTATGCCCTAGGATGGTTGAGTGAAGCACTAGGCTATTATTACCACATAATGGTTCACGAATTCTATGAGAACTACATTGCCACTTTGGAGGGTCTGTGAATGAAAGGGCAGAAACTGGCACAAATACACATGCAAACCTACATGAGCCAAACTTCTCACTGTAGCAAGAAATATAGAATTTGACTACTGAATGAGAGAGTGGCATCATCAGCATCGGTGGTTAGCACCGATTTTAACAAATGGCCAGCCCTCTTGGCTGACAAATACCAAGGAGAGAATAGTCAAGTCTACAATAACATTTGCAGCAAAATTTTAGTGAGCAGTGGTATGACTTCGATTATTGCCAACAGGAGGCGATAATACATTGGATGAGGAAAGAGAAGTGGTGTCTAGCCTCATGTCTGGGTTCCCATTAAACATGGGAGTGATTACACTGAGGAGATAAATTGGAATGTGGTGAAGTTATCAATATCTATGCCATTTCCATGCTGAATCACTCGGTTGTGCAAAAAAGCACATGTCCTGATATTGGCTGGAATTTATGTGGAGACATTTTCTACAAAGAAGTATGACTTGGAGAAGTCGAAAGATGAGTTTAGATATGACCTGAAACTTCACCAATCCAATCCCTGAGGTGTTCGTGTCTAGTGGAAAAAGTATAAGAGAAACTTAAACAACTACTGACCCAGCTAAAGACGCTCTAAGAACAGAGTTAGTGTGCCATGCTGCTCCAATTCCCACATCCACACCATCCAATTTTGGTGCTGCTTTAGAATCAGCTAAGACATTTTTTGCATTGCCTCAATCTTCATAGTATGCATTCACACCAGCAAACATTGCTAGGGTGGTTAGAAAAATAGACAGACATGAGAAGCAATTGAAGTGTTTGCTGAGTAGCTATGCTTTTTTGTAAACTGAGCCATCACAGTTGCTTTAGATCCATATAATAACCTTCACGCTCGCATTGATGACATGGAGGCAAGGGTGAATGAAAGGATGAAAACCTCATAATGCCAAATTTTGCAAGGTTTACAGCTGAGCTGAAAAGGACTCAAGAAGGCATTCTAAAGTTACAGTAGGAGTGGCAACCCCAAATTTCCTAATTCTCAAATTTGAGGAGTTGGAGGATGGTGTACCTTTCATTGATTTGCTGGGCAAGCAGCCTAAGGCGGCGGTAAAATGTCCACGTGATGGTGTTGGAGATGAAGGGAAATCCCATAAGAAGAATAAGCACAAGAAGAGTAAACAAGAAAAAGCTAAGTTGCGAGAGGCTCTGAAACAATCTAGGGTAAAGGAGGAGATGTGAATTTAGGAGATGCAAGCCAGGTTAGTTGCACCTCCTCTAGTTTAGCACCTGATTTGAGGGCAATGCAACATAGGCCAAAGTTTCTTTAGAGTCGTAGACTCTCATCACACTAGCTCCAGCTACAGACGCTGCCCCACCTGTTTCATTGAGCACACCCATCACCACTGACACAACTGCTGAGGTCCCTAGGATCACTCCACCTCACGTAGTCGTGCCAGATTGAATCGTGCTGCCGACGAGTCTAAGGTAGACCCATAATAAAGTCCATATTTACTTCTTCCCATTTTCACGTAGGTATGTTGATATCCTAGGTCATACCTCCTGGTCTCTGGTGTTCTACTTTGACCTGTTGGTAGTTTGGGCATTTAGCTACAAATTCTATGATATCTCTTTTCATGCCATTCCAACAGTAGATATCCTGTAAATCACGATACATCTTAGTAGCACAAGGGTGGATGGAATATCTCGAGCTGTGCGCTTTAGCCAGTATTTTCTATCTCAAATCACCCACATTCGGTACGCACAATATACCCTATGATGGATTACACCATCTCCCCCTTAGGAGAAAGCCTCCACTTCCCTTCTAAGAACTGCCTCCTTCAATTTAAGAAGTATTGTATCTTCATCCTACCTTGTCTTAACTTTAACTACTAGCGAGGAATCTGATCCACTCTGCACAACTATTCCACCCTCAGCTATATCAACCAACTGTACTCCCAATCGAGCTAATCTGTGGATATCCTTTGCTAGTCCTTTTTGCCTTCCTCGACATGAGCCACACTCCCCATAGACACTCTGCTCAGGGCATCAGCCACCATATTGGCTTTACCCGAGTGATACAGTACGCTCATGTCATAGTCCTTCAGTAGCTCTAACCATTTTCTCTGATGAGGATTTACATCCTTCTGATTGAATACATACTGAATTCTCTTGCAATTGGTGAAAACATCCACGTGAGCCCCATACAGGTAGTGTCTCCATATTTTCATTGCAAACACCACTACTGCCAACTCCAGGTCATGAGTCGGATAATTCTTTTCATGAACCTGGAGTTGTATGAAGGCGTAGGCTATCACCTTGACCCGCTGCATCAGAACGCAACTGAGTCCAACTCTGGAAGCGTCATGATACACTACAAACCCATCCAATCCTTCCAGTAGGGTCAACACTAGAGCAGTAGTGAGTCAAGTTTTTACCTCTTGGAAACTCTTCTCATACGTATCTGACCACTAGAATTTCACCTTCTTCTGAGTCAACCTAGTTAGAGGGGATGCTATAGAAGAAAAGCTTTTCACAATGTGTCAGTAATAACCGGCTAGACCAAAGAAAATTCTGATTTTTGTTGGGGAGGTAGGTCTAGGCCAATCTTTCACTACTGCTATCTTCTGAGAATCAACCTAAATACCCTCACCCGAGACCATATAACCCAGGAAATTCACGGACTTCAACCAGAATTTGTATTTGCTGAACTTGGAGAACAACTAGCGGTCTCTGAGTGTCTAAAACACTATCCTTAGGTGATTAGCATGCTCTTCCTCATTTCTAGAGTATACCAGAATGTTGTCAATAAATACAATGACGAACATATCCAGATACTGCTTGAAGACTCTATTCATCAGGTCCATAAAGGCTACAGGGGCATTTGTGATTCCAAAGGGCATAACCACGAACTCGTAGTGACCATACTGAGTCTTGAAAGCTGTTTTTAGTATGTCACACTCTCTAACCCTTAATTGTTGATGCCCCGACCTGAGATCTTATTTGTAGAAACAACTGGCTCTCTGATGTTGGTTGAAGAAGTTGTCAATTCTAGGTAAGGGATACCTATTCTTGACTGTGACCTTGTTTAACTGATAGTAATCGATGCATATTCTGAAGGTATCGTAGTTCTTTCAAATGAATAGTACTGGAGCACCCCAGGGAGAGATATTGGGTTTGATAAAACCTTTATCAAGAAGGTCCTTTAGCTGCACCTTCAACTCCTTAAGCTCAGCTAAAGCTATTATGTAGGAGGGATGGAGATTGGCTGAGTATCCGGGAGAAGGTCTATACTGAAATCTATTTCCCATTTAGGAGGGACTCCGAGAAGATCTTTGGGAACACATCAGGGAACTCATTGACAAATAATACTGACAGGATAGTTGGGATCTCAAATCTAGAATATTTGACCCGAACTAAATGATAAATGCATCCTTTGGAAATAAGCTTTTTGGCCTTAAGGTAGGAAATAAACCTACCCTTAGGCACTGAACTACAACCTGTCCACTCTAAAGCTGGCTCATTAGGGAACTGAAACTTGACAACCTTAGTTCTGCAGTTGACTGAGGCATAACCGGAGTGTAACCAATCCATGCCAAGAATAAGGTCAAAGTCAACCATGTCTAACTCTACCAGATCAGCTGGAATGACTTTACTCAAGATTGAGACTAGGCAGTTTCTATACACCCAGTTGGCTCTAACTGACTCACCAACTGGGGTGGAGACTGAGAATGGTTCTGAGAGGACCTGTGGACTGATATCGAACTAGACTGCTGCAAAGGGATTCACAAATCAAAGTATGGCTCCTGGATCTAGTAGGGAATACACGTCTAGATGAAAAAGGTGTAACATACTTGTGACCACGTCAGGTAAGCTCTCCTGATCCTAACGATAAGGCAATACATAAAAACGGTTTTGGCACTGACAACCATCCATACTTGAAGTGTTGGCCTGATGAGCCGATCGGCTTGCTGGAGCTGCTGAAGTAGTGGATTATGACCTTTCCCGTCCTGCTGACGGGCATTCCTTAAGTTGATGACCAAGTTGTCCACAACCAAAAAAACCCTCTCGACCATGAAGAGACTCTCCTGGCTGGTTCTTGTCATACTTAGGGTGAGCTGGATAGCGATTGCTGGCACTGAAGCTCTGGGAATAAGAGCCAGATGCTCCACCTCTCCGATCCTTGCTTGACCGAAAAGTAGGGGCGCTGGCTGAACTGGGTGTTGAAGTCCTCTACTGTTGCTATTGTGGGAGGCTACTACCGCCAGATCTTTGATGGACATATTCTAATGGCCGGTTCACGCCTATTTGTTCTCCTTCTCCAAATATTTCAATTTTTCTGCCTCAATTTGCTAGGCATGAACTATGAGGCTGGAGAGATCGATGTCCTTGATAAGCATTGCTGTACTGCACTCCTTAAGGACTAAATTTGAAACTCCATTCACAAACTTCATTATGCGAGCCCTTGGCTCAGCTACCATATCTGGAGCATACATAGAAAACCTGGTGAACTCCAAAGCATAATCTTCTACTGTTTTGTTTCCTTGCTTTAGGTTCATGAATTCCACCACCTTGGCCTCCCTAAGCTCCCGAGGGAAGAATCTGTCTAGGAAGGCTATACTAAACTCCTCCCATTCCATCAGTACTGCTCTCATTGGCCTCCCGTCCTTCCATTGCTAGTAACAGATCTAGGCTACCCTTTTAGCAGGTAGGCATCCAAGTCGGCACTCTCTGATGAGGTGAAACCCATATTCTAGGTGATATTTCTAATCTCATCCAAAAACTCCTGTGGGTCCTCTCCCTCCTTAGATCCGTGAAAATCTAGAGGGTTCATCTGAGTGAAATCTCGCACTCAGGCCGCTGCTGCAGACCTATTGTTGTTGATAGGAACCACCTGCTGGTTCATTCGGTTGGTAACTGTGTGAGCGAGTAGCTGAATAGCCGCCCTGAACTCTGCAGGGGACACTGAGTTGTCCTAAGGGGCTGCTGGAGCTGGTGGGGCAGGTCGATGTGCATTACCGGCCATTCTTCCATTACCACCTTATGGAGGTATAAGTTGCTGAAATGAAACAGAGCACGTGTTAGGAGAACAATTTTGGAACTGAATTTCAAAATGCACAATAAAGAGTATGAATAAAAGAGAATTTTCCTAATAACATCTCGTAGCTTCCCCGTCATAAGTGTGGCACGCTTCACACCCATGAAAGGGACTCTACTCGATGCGGCATTCAGACATCCGAGGATACTCTAAACCTAAGGCTCTGATGCCAAGTTTTTTATGCGCCAAGTCTACACCTTGAGCGGAACATGAAACTTAGAGTTACAAGTAAACCCAAGTCAACCCCTGATCTATCATACACCGGTATTCTATGTAAACATATAGATATAGCGGAAGCTTTTAAGAAAAATATAAAACATTTATGAGAATAACACTGATTCATAATGTTTGAAGACATCTAAACAAACCCTACAAGTCTAAATAACCAAGTTTGAGTCTGAAAGCCGTTACAACTGAAGAGTTGCTGGGACAAGCCCCCAGCTTCAAGTCTAAACAGAAGAAAATAGAACTGAAATAAATGATCTTTGTCCTCGAAAGATGAGGACTCACCAATAGTGAAGATGGAGTCTTCTGAGAGCGATCGGCTAGCAAGGCTGAGACTGAGATCCTGCGACTATATCATAAAATGATACAGCTGTTCGGTCGTTTGTTATATGGGTATATAACTACACGCAAGTACATGTGGTTGAACAAGTAGTAAAGTGGATCAAGTAAGCCAAGTATCGATCCCACAAGGACTGGGATAAGGTAACAATTGATCAAGTGTTACTATATTTTTAGTTTAACAATGAAGACAACAGTGTAACCAAGAGTTGATATTTTTGGATTCTAAATTTTATGCTAAGTCTAAAACAAGTATCTAATGTGAGTCTGAACTATGAATGGGAGCATACTGAGGTTAATTGGACATGTAAAGAAATTAATTATCGATATAATTTGGTTAACCTTTCCACCGGTTGCTAGTAAAGAACTAATGCCAATGGATTAAAACTCTCGTATTTAACCCAACTTAAGAATCATGAACCGTCCACCTACATTTCTGTGATTAAACAAAAATTGATGTTCTAGTCGTACGAACCCGGTTCCTAAATTGACTAATACGACTTTCAGGTGTATTTCTATCCTGAAGGTAAACCAATTCTCAATTTTCCCAAACATAGAAAGGATCATATCCTATTAATTCACAACTTTCCAATTTCTTGCTCTCTCGAGTGAAACCGGAATTTTTAGATATACATTAATATAGGCCACACATTAATGCAGTAAGAACAAGAATCAATAGAACAACCATGGAAGAAAAGATGAAAAACCAATTTGATCAACAATCACATTTCATTACAATTGTTCTTAACCTCAGCAAGAAGAGGAATTAGGCACTCATTTGTGGATTAAACATCGTTAAATGAGTGTTAAACATACAAGCAATTGAATTAAAGAAGAAGGAGATAGAGAAAAAACCCGGATAATTTCGTCCCCTCAACTGCCTGTAACCCACGTTCTTGCTCCACCCAGTCAGAATATTAAAAATGAACCTAAGTGTTCTGATCGCGGGCAAAAATAGCATGCCCGAGATACGCTTTATGACTTAAATTAGTCTTGTTTATCTAAGTTATTGTATATATTTTCATGTAATTTTATATGAAGTGAAGATATGTGCTAACCAACATGATTAGCCTTTGTTTTGTAGGTCTTGATGACTTTTGAGTAACTAATCCAAGAGTTGGGGAAGTAGATTCTTGGAAACGGAATTAACACGCGAACATCGGCATAGAGGAGGCACAAAACAGCCCACCTGCGCGTTGGCAACGTGCCACGGCAGGAAGGCCGACCACAACAGCCCACCTGCGCGTTGGCAACGTGCCACGGCAGGTTGGCTACGCAACCAAGAGGTGGCAACGCGCTGCCCAAGCAGCGTGACACGCTGCCAACGCGGCAGGGTGCTGCCAGGGCCAAGTTCGGGTGATTTCCAGAGAGCCTCCGCGTCCGTAGCATGTCACGGAGGCAGTGCTCCGTGATGCACTCCGTGACACGTTGCTTGTTATTCCGGGAAAGAGTCCTACTACTATAAATAGCACACTTAGGTTTATTTTTCATAATTCAGACTTGGTGGAGCAAGGACGTGGGTTACAGGCAGTTGAGGGACGAAAAGTTCAGGGTTTTTTCTCTCTTTCTTTCTTCTTTAATTCAATTTCTTGTATGATTAACACTCATTATATGATGATTAATCCACAAATGAGTGGCTAATTCCTCTCCTTGCTGAGGTTATGAACAATTGTGATGAAATTTGATTATTGATTATCTAGTTTTTCATCTTTTCTTCCATGTTGTTCTATTAATTCTTGTTCTTACTGCATTGGTGTGTGGCCTACATTAATGTACATCTAAAAAGTCCGATTTCACTCGAGAGAGCACGAAATTTGAAAGTTGTGAATTAATAGGATATTGTTCTTTACTTGATTTGGGAAAATTGGGTTTTGATTAGCTTTCAGGATAGAAATATGCCTGAAGGTCGTATTAGTCAATTTAGGAACTGGAATCGTATGGCTAGAACATGAATTGCATTTGATCACAGAAATGTAGACGGATGGTTCATGATTCTTAAGTGAGGTTAAATACGAGAGTTTTAATCTCTTGGCAAATGTTCTTGGCTAGCAACAGGATGAAAAGATTAACCAATTTATGATGATAATCAGTTTCATTACATGTTCATTTAACCTTAGCATGCTTTCATCCATAGTTCAGATTCAAAGTAGATAATTGTTCTTAGTTTTAGTATAAAATTTATCAAACAAACTATCAACTTTTCGGTTACGTTGTTGTCAGCATATTTAGAAGTAAAATATAGTATACTTGAGCAAATTGCACTTAACCCAAGTCTCTGTGGGATCGATACTTGGCTTACTAAAGCCACTTACTACTTGTTCGACCACGTGCACTTGCGTGTTGTTTTATATACCCATATAACACACCGAACAAGTTTTTGGCGCCGTTGTCGGGGACTTGGCAATTGGTGAATTTGTTTTAAGTGTTATTTTACTGTATTTTTATTTTCTAAGTGCTGACAACTTGGTCTTAGTGTTTGTTTTAATTCTCCTTTATTTTATTTTATTTTTCTTCTTGTTCGTGTACCCTTATTGACATGACATCGTGGAATACAAATGGTTTCAATGGTGGATACTCATATTTTAGTGAATCTTGTCTGAATTGCGGAGGACACCACTCGTGGCAACACTATAACACGTGCAATATATGTGGTGGTCAAGATGGCCATTGGGATGGCTATCCGAATGCATATTACCCTCCCCTAAGCCCCTACTATGATCCTTCTATTGTTTTTGCTGAATATAGGCATGCTGAAAATGAGGACTTGGGACGCCAAGCTCGAATAGAAGATATGTTGAAACAACTCCTGGAGCAATCAGAAGCAATGAAGGAGGTGATGGCAGTATTGAGAATTCAGCAAGAAGAGAATGCAGAGGCTCTAGAAAGGATGAGCGTCAAATTCACAGAGATGATTGCTGAGGCTAAAGCTTGTGATAAATTGCAGGTGACAGTTTTAGCCGATATTCAAGAGGAACTACAAGAGGAAGACAAGGGTGAATTTTTGGATGAAGCCCAACAATTAGAATCTCTTGAGTGTCCCCGTGATGGGCTCACACTTATGGAAAATCCATTCATGGAAGAAGAGATAGAGTATCCTCCATTTGACATTAATGGAGAGATAGATGTCGATGCTGAGAAGGTGTTTACAAGTAAGGAGGTCAAGCACAAGGCAATTTCAGAGTTGAGGTTTATTGGACCACACTCGAAGCATTTCTCGACATTAAGTTTGGTTGAAAACATAGAAATAGAGCCTTCCAAGCTTATAGAGAAATGTCTAGAGGAGGACCAAGCCCCATATATTTTGAAATATGCTGACTCGGAGAGACAAAATGACTTCGCTTACTTAATGGCCAATAAGTTCAAAAGGCAATATCTACTGCTTGGTCCTTACAATTTTTCACCACCACCCCTGGAGCATAAGAGGAAATTAGAGAAGAAATTAGGGGTGAGATTCATATCCTCAAGGTGGAGGAAAAAGTGGTGAAACTTGGTACGTCGTGCCGCGACGTAAAATTAGGCACTGCTTGGGAAGCAACCCAAGGGTGCCATGGGTACCATTTTAATTTCTTGCATTTAAGTTGATTTTTTTTATTTTTATTTTTCATCTTTTATTGTTTTGGTGGAAAGTTAAGCGCAGATGGAGGGGAAGTCTGAGTACCCGTGGAGGAGGAAGCTAACAAGCATGGAAGAGAAAAAGTGTGGGGTCGAACACCCACTTGTGCAAAGTTGAAGGAAGGCATGCTATTAGCTAGGCCTAAAGGCCTCATGGAGTATTTCTCACCCTTTTTAAATTTTAATTTGATGCTATGAGGATATAGCATGATTTAAGTGTGGGATGAGGGAAATTTCAAGGGAAATTTCGAATTTTTGAGCTTAACGATTTTTGGTAATTTCAAATTTTTGTGCTTAACGATTTTTGGTGAATGTAATGCTTGTGAGAAAATTGAAAATTTTTTTGCGAGTTAATCATGAATTCATCACCCGTTAGTTTTTCTTTTCAGTTCTTTTCCGACGGGGGTCTTTGAACCGAAGAATAAAAATTTTCTTTTTCTTTCTTTCCTTTGTCTGTATATAGTGTTCTTAGTCATAGTTAGGGACTGTTTCCGACGATGGATGGATGACGACTGTCTTGAGGAAAAATTAGTCGGTAGGTGTTGGGTTTTTGAAACCATAACTAACTGGTGCTTGATGTTCTTTTTATGTGCTATACATGGTTGTAAAATGCAAGTATGTTCAGTGTAAAGCATGCAAGTGTATAACTTTGTTTGAGACACTGAGGCTCTTGAATTTGACTCAATATTATGGAAGCTTAATTCTGAATTCTTGTGATTAGCTGAGTAAGAGTCTACTGATTGTGTCTTGATTTGAGCATGTGCCATGAGTGTAAGGTTTTTGAGTATTCTGTGCTATTATGAAATGTCTAAAACTTGCCTGGTGTGTATATAAAACGAAATGAAGGATGTGAATTGTAGGAGATGATTTAGGCATTTCTTTGAATGAACCAAACTTTTATCCCTCATTATACCTGCCTTGAAAAAAATTAATCCTAGTTAACCCCATTGAGCCTTGAGCCTATTCTTTGACAGCTGCAACATAAGCTTAATCCTTTTTCTTTCATTAGCCTTGAAATTGAACCAAAACTCCTAAGCACTTAAAGGAAAAATCCGAAAGAGTAAAGGAGTGAGAAGAATGAAAAAGAAGGGAAAGTAGCAATTGTAAGAGTTGAGAAAGGTCGAGGGTGCACTTGTTTGAATATGGGTGAGTATTAGTAGGGAGTAAGAAAATAAATAAATGAAAAGTTACTTATAGAATTCCTTACTAATAAGCTAAAAGTGCCTGAAGAAAGGGGGGAACAAAAGAGGAGAAAAAAAGATGAAAAGAGAAAAAGGTGAGGTGAGGGAAGGGAAGTTTGTAATGAAGGCGTGATGTATTATAAGCGCTTAGGAAAGATAGTCACTATTACTGATCATAATAGTACCTACCCGCACCTGAGTTACATTACGACCTAAAAAGTCCTACTTGATCTTACATTCATACATCCTTAAATTAGTGGAATAAAACACTAAGGGTCATTACATGATGCATGTGAATTCTTTGTGAGAGTGAGTGTAATTCTATGCATGTACCCACACATGTTGTGATATAAAAATTGTTTTTGCGTGTGAAATTGGGTAACTCTCTTTCTGTGAGGGGCACATGTTGAATGAAGGATATAATTCATGTGGGATTTCTTAATCAGTTGATTTGCATCAGTTTGCTAAGATTGAGAGTCGATTCATGAGGTTAAGAAGTCTTAACATAGTTGTACTTCATTTCAATGATCAAATCAAGCATGCTCTATTTTTAGCTTGTATCTTACGTAATCATTGTAGCTGTAACTTGAATGATCTTGCTAAATTAGTTATGCGGGAGTCTCCATATGCATGATATGTAAAAGGTTGTTCGAGGACGAACAAGGCTTTAAGTGTGGGGTTGTGATCACGGGCAAAAATAGCATGCCCGAGATACGCTTTATGACTTAAATTAGTCTTGTTTATCTAAGTTATTGTATACATTTTCATGTAATTTTATATGAAGTGAAGATATGTGCTAACCAACAAGATTAGCCTTTGTTTTGTAGGTCTTGATGACTTTTGAGTAACTAATCCAAGAGTTGGGGAAGTAGATGCTTGGAAACGGAATTAACACGCGAACGTCGGCATAGAGGAGGCACAAAACAGCCCACCTGCGCGTTGGCAACATGCCACGGCAGGTTGGCTACGCGACCAAGAGGTGGCAACGTGCTGCCCAAGCAGCATGACACGCTGCCAACGTGGCAGGGTGCTGCCGGGGCCAAGTTCGGGTGATTTCCAGAGAGCCTCCGCGTCCGTAGCATGTCACAGAGGCAGTGCTCCGCGATGCACTCCGTGACACGTTGCTTGTTATTCCGAGAAAGAGTCCTACTACTATAAATAGCACACTTAGGTTTATTTTTCATAATTCAGACTTGGTGGAGCAAGGACGTGGGTTACAGGCAGTTGAGGGACGAAAAGTTCAGGGTTTTTTCTCTCTTTCTTTCTTCTTTAATTCAATTGCTTGTATGATTAACACTCATTTTATGATGATTAATCCACAAATGAGTGGCTAATTCCTCTCCTTGCTGAGGTTATGAACAATTGTGATGAAATTTGATTATTGATTATCTGGTTTTTCATCTTTTCTTCCATGTTGTTCTATTAATTCTTGTTCTTACTGCATTGGTGTGGGCCTACATTAATGTACATCTAAAAAGTCCGATTTCACTCTAGAGAGCAAGAAATTGGAAAGTTGTGAATTAATAGGATATTGTTCTTTACTTGATTTGGGAAAATTGGGTTTTGATTAGTTTTCAGGATAGAAATATACCTGATAGTCGTCTTAGTCAATTTAGGAACCGGAATCGTATGGCTAGAACATGAATTGCATTTGATCACAGAAATGTAGACGGATGGTTCATGATTCTTAAGTGAGGTTAAATACGAGAGTTTTAATCTCTTGGCAAATGTTCTTGGCTAGCAACAGGAAGAAAAGATTAACCAATTTATGATGATAATCAGTTTCATTACATGCTCATTTAACCTTAGCATGCTTTCATCCATAGTTCAGATTCAAAGTAGATAATTGTTCTTAGTTTTAGTATAAAATTTATCAAACAAACTATCAACTTTTCGGTTACGTTGCTGTCAGCATATTTAGAAGTAAAATATAGTATCCTTGAGCAAATTGCACTTAACCCAAGTCTCTGTGGGATCGATACATGGCTTACTAAAGCCACTTACTACTTGTTCGACCACGTGCACTTGTGTGTTGTTTTATATACCCATATAACACACCAAACATGTTCTATTTATACTGGTGGAAATTTTTCCCAGAATAACAAGCAACATGTCACGGAGTGCATCGCGGAGCACTGTCTCGTGACATGCCACCGACGCGGACCCTCACTGGAAGTTGGGGGCCAGGTAATCCGGCTCAACGTGGCACGGCGTGCAACGCGGAGCCAGGCCATCGTGCCACGGACCCAACGCGAACCTTCATTGAAAATAGGCCAAAAATTCCCTATCCATGCAGAAGGCCTCCGCGATGGCAGCGTGGCACGGCTCCATCACGGAGCCTCTTTATTTTGTGCCTTCCAATGCCTTGTCCTTTGCTCACATCTGAGTCCAACCCCGATCTCTTCCAACACGCATTTTAGCTTCCAAAAATTACATTTTACCTGCAAAACAATGCTAATCATGTTGGTTAGTATAAATTCACATTTTATTACCAATCACATGAGAATGTATAAACATTGATAGATAAACAAGGCTAAAATGACATATTTGAGTATCACTTGGGCATATAAATTTGCCCAAGATCACTTACCCCACACTTAAATCCTTGTTCATCCTCGAACAACAATCTTACAGCTCATGCAATTTACACCCAAACCTCGCTACTTTGGTTCGACAATTTAGGTTACGGTCATACCGATTATTCAATACAGCAAATCATCAAGAAAACATGCATGGTCCTATCAATGCAATGACCTTCAATACATCAAGACCTCCTAGACTTAAGAATCGACTCTCGATATTGGCAAACTCATGCAAATCAGTTGATCAAGACATTCGACATGAAAATTAATCTTTCATCAAGCATGTGCCCTTACAACACAAGAGAATTTTCCCCTTTTTGATCATATGAACTCACAAAATTTCAAGCAGGGGCATAAAAACACAATTTCGTCTCTCTCCCAAAAGAATTCACATGCATCATGTCATGACCCATAAGCTTGTCTTTAGTGTATTACTCCACTAATATAAAGAAGTGTGATGTAGGATCACGTAGGAATTTAACGGGTTGTAATGTAAACTACGGAACTAGTAAATATTGGGCTACCCAATAATAACCACTAGCATCCTTAAGCGCCTTTTCAATACATCCCATCAAACTCATGGGCGTTGTTTCTTTCTTCATCCTCCCATTCTTGAAGTATTTCTTTAGTTTGGCCCATCTTATTAATCACACTTGACACAACAACAAAGATTATTCATGCACCTTCATTATAGTTTATTTATAACAAGTGCACCTTCACCCTTTTCTTTTCTTCCATCACTCTGCTTTTCTTTTCTTTTCACCATTCTCACTCTTTGACACTTTGGGAAAATGATTTTCTCTTCTTAAGCGCTTAAGAGTTTTGGATCAAATTTGTGGCTAATGAAAAGAAGGGATTGAGCTCGGTTTACACTTTTTGACAAAAGAAAAAAATTAATAGGCTAAAGGCTCAACGGGCTGACTAAGGTACACAATCAAGGTGGGAACAATAATGAAAAATAAAAACTTTCGGTTAAACACAACGAAATGCCTACATCCTTTCCTACAATACACCTCCTTCATTTCGTTTTGTATACACACCAGGAAAGTTCTAGACACTCCACAATGGCATGGAAGAACAAAACCTCACTTCACACTTATTGCACATGCTCAATTCGAGACGTATTCATAGACTCTCCAATCAACTAATTACAGGAATTCAAACATTAAGCCTCAATCACGCTGAATCGACTCTATGGCCTAGGTATCTCAACATATTTACAAAGTTGCATGCTTTCATATGAATCAAATTTGCATTTTAAATATCATGTACAACACGCAACCAGAATTCCGCAACCATAAAGTAACTACAAGTTTTGGGATGCACCCCACAAAAGAAAAACAACTGAGAAATAAATTAAAAATCTACTCCTAACGACTACATTTCCCTTAAGAGGGTCTTCATCCATCCATCATAGGGAACGATCACTAACTAGGACTTCGGTTCAATGGGACCATTCTCGGTAAAAGAACTGAAAACAAACGCCGAGAAACCCAAGAATTGAGAAAAAGAATTTTAAAAATATAGATCATTTTGATTTTACAAATATCGATCAATTCGATAAACAAACATATGTACAAACTCAGCTAGTAACATTCAGCAACACACAGCAGTTTCACATATATTTACAATACAGAATATCAACTTAACAATCACAAATCACAGGGTCAGAAAATTTTGTTCACAGGCACAACAACAGATTAGGACATACATAATAGCACAACCAGCACCTAACTACTCCCACCCTACACTTATCTCGAACACTGTCCCCAGTGTTCTCAAAAATTAAATATAGCACAAAAATTGGGTGGTGGAACTCCCTGATCAATCAAAGTACTCTACTTCTTCATCAGGTGCTGCTGCTTCATCTCCCATGTCTGAATCACCCCAATCGTCATCATCGGACTCCACATCGGAGTCCTCCCGACGTGTCTCCTCGTCTGTGGGGACATCATCATCCGTGGGCTCTACATATGCTGGCCCCACTCGGCATAGAGCCCTAGCGTTTTCACCAAAAGGATAGTCCAGCTCGAGCTGCCATAGCTCCTCCTCCGTTGCTGGCCTCCCGCCTATCCTCAGCTGGAGCATCTGCATCCCGTACATGCGAGCCATATACTGATCATCACGAGCATGTCACTCGCCTAGTGTAAGCACTGGCCCGTGGGTGGTGTCGGGAGCCTTAGTTTTAGTGACATCTAAGGCCCGCTGCTCCATCTGCGGGATATAATCAAGGGCCTCTTCCTCAACATCTAGGCCCCTCAGGAATGTGGTGAGTAGCCCACCAAATCCGTATCTGTGCCCCTGATGCAACCAGGCTCTCTTCATGGCGGAGATAATCACCGCCCCCACGTTGATCTCCAGCCCTTTCATCAGGGCGTACACCAGGCATACACGATCCCGGGTTACATCCGTCATATGTACCCCTGGGATTAGGCAGGAACAGACGATCTTAAGCCATATCCTGGCTTCCCTGTTCATCTGTGAATAGGGCAAAGTCTGATGGTAGCCCCTCTCCTTGTCTCTGCTCCATCTAGCTATCGATCGGGTTCCACACAAGGTGTGTCTGATGTCCACATATGGTGGAGTGATGTTCAGCTGTCAAATCACGTGGGCGTCTGTGTCCCGTGCCCCTATGATAGCATTGAGGTGGTGGGGCTCAAAGGTGACTATTTTCCCTCTGATTTTTATGGTGTGACATCTGAGAGTCGAGTTCCAATTGGCATAGAATTCCCGAATCAGGTGCAAGTTGCATTCCTTGGGCTCTTCAAAGATGAAATTGAGCCCAGCTGCCTCGATCCTATGGGCAATCCTAGGGAACTCCTGTGCCAATGGTTCCCGAGCAATGTGTTCCTCGGGGAAGTACTTGCTCTCCTTGTGCTTGGCATACCACTTCTTCCCCTCTTCTGTCACCCACCTGGTTCCGTATTGGCGGCGTTGGCCGCGTGGAACCGCTGGTGCTGCTGGGACTGTTGTGCCCAGTCTGATTCTCTTTCTTCCGGCGCCAGATGTTGATGCGCCTTTCCCCTTTTCTTGCCTGCTTGCCATTTTTTCCTGTCAACCCAAATAGACAAGATCAATGTTAAGCCCATGAGTATTAGCTTCGACTAAGGTTGGGTTAATCTAGGCTACCCCACACTTAGTCCTTAGCTAAAATTACAACATTACGGCAAGATCATACCCATTTACACACACAAACAACCAAATATACAACCACGCTTAGTGCATTCGAAGAATTCAACGGTATGTATTCTATGTACTACTCATACTTCGTACAGCTAACCACAATCATTACCATCGATAATATTTTATCTTATCACACTTAGCAAGGAGAAACAAAGAAACTAAAACAACAAGAATTTATCTACATGAACCTATACAACTCACCCAATTCTTGCAAATTTCAATATTCCCCTAACCCGAGAATCCGTCGGTCTTTTAGCATAATAACAACTAGCACATCGACTCATCTCACTCAACATGTACAACCCATCATGAATTTCACTAGTTCACTACATTTTTCCACTTCAAATTCAAAAACAAGCCCTAGCTATGATTGTATCAACAAAAATTCGATTAAATTATGCAATTAACGAGTTCAAGCGATCACAATGATACTCCGAACATCCATCAACAAAAATTCAATTGAATTTATGCTTAATTTCTACTTAGGGCAGGTTTATCTCACATCACATGCTCAATATCGAGGAAAATCGACAAGAAATGAGATGGAATTTAGGAACATGCCTTAACTTTGAAGAATTGAAGAAACTCAATGAAATCCTTGGCCTATTCCATGTCACGTTGAAGGGGGAGGGGTTTTAGGGAGTTTGGTCACGGAGTGTGTGAGAAATAAGGAAAATTTGAGGGGGATTCGGGGTTTAAAAGTGGAAAAATCGCGCAGGTCACCCGGCGACCCAGTGTTACCCGTCGCGATATACACAGCAACGTGTCATGGAGTGCATCGCGGAGCACTGCCTTCGTGACACGGAGCTGTCGCGAGGGTGTTCTGGAATTTTTTAAAATTCCAGATTTATAGCTCAACGTGTCACGGAGGGTAAAACGGAGGCCCTCCGTGACACGGAGCTATCGCCGTAGCTCACTGTTTTGCCACTTTTTCTTGATTTTCATACCTTGAATTTTCCTTTGTGATTCTTTGTATATTTTCGCTCCGTTCGACCTGAAATTCTTTCTACTACAAGAAATTGGTTAGAATTATAGGTTTCACTCAAAATAAAAATAAAAATAAAAACAAAAAATAAAAACTAAAAGTTTTGTTGTTAATTAAGAAAAGAAAAGAAAATTAATAAAAATAAATAAAAAATCTATTCACAATTTTCAAAGAAAAATTTCACGAGTTGCCTCCCGTGCAGCGCCTGGTTTACCGTTGCGGCTCGACGTCATTCAGCTCAGTTGTCCTCTAGGGTGATGGACGTTTTCTCTCGACCACCATCCTCCCCCCAGTAGTGCTTACACCGTTCTAGTGGTTTTCCCAATAACTCTCGTGAATCCTTTATCTGCTCATTATCAACTCGATCAATCACATTGATCACCGAGAGTTCCTTGTACACAATCGGGAGCTTGGGTGCCTTGTACACATTGAACACTTCCACCTTGTCGTGTGCCCGCATTGTTAGCTGCCCCGCAGCTACATCAATCAGCGCTTTCCAGGTCGCCAAGAAAGGACGTCCCAAAATAAATGGGACTTCCGCATCTGGTTCAAAATCTAGCATGACGAAATCTACCGGGAAGATCAGGGAGCCAACTTGCACCAGAACGTCCTCCACAATGCCATCAGTTCTGGCTAAGGACTGATCCACCAATTGCAAGATCACTGTTGTGGGTCTAGGACTTCCTAGACCCAGCTTTTTGAATACCGATGACGGCATCAAATTAATGCTCGCTCCCAAATCACATAACCCACGAGCTCGGGTACTCTGCCCAATAGTAATCTGTATAGTAAAGCTCCCAGGATCTTTGAGCTTTGTGGGCAGTCGGTTTTGTATCCGGGAAGTGCACTCCTCCGTAAGAGCCACCGTAGCATACTTAGTCAACCGACTTTTGTTTGCCACGATGTCCTTTATATACTTGGCATACTTTGGAACTCCCTGCAAAACATCAACAAGAGGTAAGTTAATATGTACCTATTTCAGCACCTCCATGAATTTCTTAAAACACGCCTCCTCCTTGTGTTTCTTTAATCGTTGAGGGAACGGGGGTGGTGGTCTTTCTGATTCAGATTCCGTAGTCTTCCCCCTCTCATCACCTTGCTCCCTCTCGACTTCTACTGCTTCCGATTGTTGAGGTGGTCTTTCTGGTTCCACCTCTTTCAGCTGCAAACCACTCCTTGTGGTCACCGCATTCACCTGCTTGGGGTTGGGATCTGTGTCACTCGGAAGTCCTCCTCTAGGCTTGGTATTTTGGGCTCCAGCAAATTGCCCAAATTGATATTCAAGTGCCTTGGTAGCTAACTGGTTGTTTTTCACCTCGACTACCAATTTCACATAGTCAGCCTGCAATTGAGCTTGGTTAGTTATCATCGTCTTGAACATCTCCTCAATGTTATGTGATGGTGGTGGAGGAGGTGCATTGTTGTTTCTAAATTGTGCTTGATAATTCTGCTGCCCTCCTTGGTTCCTTTGCACACCCTAACTCGAACTTTGCCCCTGATCGTTGTTGCTACCCTAGGAGAAATTCGGGTGATTCCTCCAATTAGAATTGTAGCTGTTGCCATACTGTTGGTGGTTGTTTCTTTGTACATTTCCCACAAAGTTCACCGAGTCCGGATTTGCTCCACAACACTCAGCTGAGTACTCACTGCTCCCGCACACTTCCCACCAAATCTGTTGCACTGCATTCACTGGGACTTGAGGCTGGTTCATTGTCATGTTACTGAAGTGGGTGTTGAGTTGATTCTGTAAGGCAGCTATCTGTGCAGCAATAGCTATAAAACCATCCACTTCTAGAACTCCTGCTGCTTTCCTTGTCCCTCCTCTTGATGAATCAGCATTCCACTCCGGATTGCCCTGGGGAATACGGTTCAACAAGGTATACAGCGCCTCATAAGTTTTCTCCAGCGCTTGTCCCCCAGCTGCTGAGTCTAGCAATATTTTTGTATGGGGTTCCAAACCCTCTATAAAAGTGTGCACCAACATATCATTGGATTGGTGATGATGAGGACAATCCCGCAACATGGACTTGAATCTCTCCCAAGCCTGATATAGATTCTCTCCCTCTCTCTATTTGAAACTTAGAATTTGACTTCTAAGTCTTGCTGTTTTACCAGAGGGAAAAAATCGTATCAAGAATTTTCTTGCAAGATCATCCCACGTAGAAATAGAATTAGGTGGCTTAGCTTTCAACCACCTCTTGGCTTCTCCCAATAGTGAAAATGGGAACAATGTAAGCTGGACATAATCTGATGACACTCCAGCGGGGATGTAAGTGTCACTTATCTCCAAAAAATTTTGGAGATGCTGCTGTGGATCTTCATGAGGGAGACCTGTAAACTACCCGCTAGTGTGCAGCAATTGCACCATGTTTTGTTTAAGCTCGAACCTCCCTCCTAGCTCAGGTTTGTGGATGCTGGATATAACATTATTAGCATGTGGGATTGCCACCTCGCGAATCGGCCGAGCTGCTACTTCTTCGGGCACTAACATTGCCCGTACTACTGGTGGATTCTATTGTTGCTCCATAAGTGTTTGTCTGAGCAACTGCAGCTTTCTTTCTAGAGCTTCTCTCCGCTGACGATGAAATAATCTTTTTGGCTCTAAATACGAGTCCACCAGCTCCTTGTCTCTTGCCAGTGTTCAACAGAGATTAAATCTACAAAATACAGGCTAAGACCAAGTTGTCAACACTAAGAAAATAAAAATAAAAATATAGTAAATTAACACTTAAGAAAATTTCACCAATTGCCAGTCCCCGGCAACGGCGCCAAAAACTTGTTCGATCGTTTGTTATATGGGTATATAACTACACGCAAGTGCACGTGGTCGAACAAGTAGTAAAGTGGCTCAAGTAAGCCAAGTATCGATCCCACAGGGATTGGGATAAGGTAACAATTGATCAAGTGTTACTATATTTTCAGTTTAACAATGAAGATAACAGTGTAACCAAGAGTTGATATTTTTGGATTCTAAATTTTATGCTAAGTCTAAAAGAAGTATCTAATGTGAGTCTAAACTATGAATGGGAGCATACTGAGGTTAATTGAACATGTAAAGAAATTAATTATCGATATAATTTGGTTAACCTTTCCTCCGGTTGCTAGTCAAGAACTAATGCCAATGGATTAAAACTCTCGTAGTTAACCCAACTTAAGAATCATGAACCGTCCACCTACATTTCTGTGATTAAACGAAAATTCAGGTTCTAGCCGTACGAACCCGGTTCCTAAATTGACTAATACGACTTTCAGGTATATTTCTATCCTGAAGGTAAATCAATTCTCAATTTTCCCAAACTAAGAAAGGATCATATCCTATTAATTCACAACTTTCCAATTTCTTGCTCTCTCGAGTGAAACCGGACTTTTTAGATATACATTAATATAGGCCACACATTAATGCAGTAAGAACAAGAATCAATAGAACAACCATGGAAGAAAAGATGAAAAACCAATTTGATCAACAATAACATTTCATTACAATTATTCTTAACCTCAGCAAGAAGAGGAATTAGCCACTCATTTGTGGATTAAACATCGTTAAATGAGTTTTAAACATACAAGCAATTGAATTAAAGAAGAAGGAGATAGAAAAAAAACCCTGATAATTTCGTCCCCTCAACTGCCTGTAACCCACGTTCTTGCTCCACCCAGTCAGAATATTAAAAATGAACCTAAGTGTTCTATTTATACTGGTGGGAATTTTTTCGGGAATAACAAGCAACGTGTCACGGAGTCCATCGTGGAGCACTGCCTCCGTGACACGCCACTGACGCGGACCCTCACTGGAAGTTGGGGGTCTAGGTAATCAAGCTCAACCTGGCACGGCGTGCAACGCGGAGCCAGGCCATCGTGCCACGGACCCAACGCGAACCTTCACTGGAAATGGGCCGAAAATTCCCTATCCAGGCAGAAGGCCTCCGCGATGGCAGCGTGACACGGCTCCATCGCGGAGCCTCTTTATTTTGTGCCTTCCAATGCCTTGTCCTTTGCTCACATCCGAGTCCAACCCCGATCTCTTCCAACACGCATTTTAGCTTCCAAAAATTACATTTTACCTACAAAACAATGCTAATCATGTTGGTTAGTATAAATTCACATTTTATTGCCAATCACATGAGAATGTATAAAAATTGATAGATAAACAAGGCTAAAATGACACATTTGAGTATCACTTGGGCATATAAATTTGCCCAAGATCAACAGCATAAAAGGTATGCATCAATACTTTGAATGTACTGAATATGTGAGAGAAATTATACATAAGAAATGAAATAATTGAACTAAAAAGACATGCAATGACCAGCTGAACTGCTGAAACTAAATAACTGTAGTAAGCTGAGATGGTCTGAAAGACCCTGTCTAATGGCCAAGGACATGCCCTAAATCTGAGATACTGAACTGAACTAAACCGACTAGTGGGAGAGTCGGTCAACCGACATATAACCATGTGGCTTGACGTGGAGTCCGATGTATACACCCCATCGGTAGGACCTAATATACTTTGCTAATGTATAAAGGCATGAACTGGGTGATCACAAGTATGGGGCCATGAGGCCAATAAACTGTAACCGACAGTGACAACATAGTTTTGGGAACCTGGGTACGCTGGAACCCCGATCCATTTTGTCTAAGTCCTACTCCCACTGGATAATCCTAAACTGAATAATAAGCTGATAGATCAAAACTAGGGCCCAAGACTAGTCAGGAATACCTATTTGGAAGCACCCTGAGAGTCTTATTAGACCGGATTCTATAATTGGATTCTAAGACTTGTCAGAGTTGCTTCTCCAGAAGCGTCATAACCGTCTAAAGAACAAACTGTAATCTAAAGCTGGGGTACTAAGGATGGTCAGAGATTCTTATCTGAAAGTTTCATAACCGCCTAAAGAACCACTAAAACTAATGCTAATACTATTTTTGATAACTGGGAGGCACTACTGACACTTCAGGAATTTCTGCAGTCAAACTAATCAACTGACATTTCGGACTAACACTAGATATTCTAACATTTTGACCGAAACTGAACTGACAATAATCTGACTGATTTTCAATACAATTAACAATATGGGAGTCCCAAACACTGATAGAATCAAGCAAAATTTTGATATGTAAACATTATTGCAAGATTCTAGTTTTTCTGTTTTCAAGACTAGGGATAAATTTCACGTTACAGGAACAAGCAACAACATTGTCACAAACTGGTGGTTAAACATCAACATTTAACATAAATGATATTCCACATGATTTTAACGAGGTGTGACAGATAATTTCATCACATTTGAAAGTCTCAAGGCTAGAACTGATAGAGAAAATAAAGAAGGATTTTTGGGACACAAGGGAAAAACTATATCCTTGTTGAATTCCCACATACCTAGCTAAGAATTTCTCGAGAAATTATTACACCCCATAAATCTCCATAGTATGATCGTGGTGTGTACATGTACGTAGAGAATTTTTACATATGAACACCTAGGAGAAGGCTCGGGAGGGGAACACACGAGTGCATCGTAAAACATACGGGGCGGCTGAAGCTAGGGGGCCAGTGCGCTGGTCGCCGCATCATGCAGCCTGCCTTGACGCAGGCAGTGGCACATCGCACTCCTAAAGAGGTGCGATGGAGGGTGTGAAGCACACCCCTCAGCCATCACCCAACGATATATAACCTCCCTTAGTTCAAAATGGATCATTTTAACATATATACCCACGGCTAAAATAGAGAGTACACACATTTTTCTTCATATTTTCATCTGATTACGCTACCAAATGCCATCCAAACTTAAATTACCTTCGGGCAACGTGTTCTAAGCATACGAGAAGCATTACTATGGAGTTATTTCCTAAAAAATTTCTAGGCAAACCGGGGCTCCGCTGGGTAAAAGTTGTCAGAATTTTTTCAAATTGATTCCTAAATGGCCACGGTCCTTAGGTGAGTATTTCTTCCTTCTAAGCTCTCGAGAAATTGTGAGGTTTTGCAAAATTATTCAGAGTTGAATTGTAGTTACTACTATTATTAAAAGTTATCATTTTTGTTGAGTTTAGTATTGAATTAGCCCTATTCTCCCAGTATCAGGGCTGCAATTGGATAGAACCACTGGTCTCCAGTTGAGACTCACTAGTTAAATGAAAGTCGACACTTGAGGTATGTAAGGCTATCCTTTTGGCAAGTTATGTTCATCGTAAAGTTAGTACGACTTGTGAGTCTATACTGTTCATAGTAAACCTATTGGAGTCAGTTGTTATGAATTGAATGAAGACGAATAACAACGATAGAGAAACCCTCGTCAGAGTTAACCCTAGCCAGTTCAATTGTTGTATAAGATATTTGGGGTTGAAATGTTGTTGCCTATAAAAATTATGTTTACAAAAGTTGTATAGAGTCCCAAGGGACCAGAGTAAGTCCACGAGGGCCACAGTGAGTTCTATCATGTTGAAGCCCTGAGGGCTATATTGAGTTCTATCAGATTGAGGCCCCGACGGCCATATTAAGTTCTATCAGATTGATGCCACGAGGACCATATTGAGTTCTATCGGATTGAGGCTGCGAGGGACATGTTGAGTTCTATCAAGTTGAGGTCGTGAGGGCTGTAGTTAGTTCTATCTGATTGAGGCCGTGAGGGTCGTCTTTAGCTACCCCAAATAGAGGCCGCGAGGTCCGTATCTAGCTACAATAATTACATTATGACCCGCCGTCGAGCCAAGGCTCGGGGTCCAGTGGTATAGTCCAAACAGTTCAGACACAAACACAGCTACAGGACCCTATCAGGCTCAGGTTTAGTTTCAAAGAACAAGTATTCCAAAGTTATAGTATGCTTACAACCATTACTAGTCAGATAGCAGAAGTAGCCATTGTTCGTACTTGTCAGGGCTTATGGGGGCCCAGGTAGGTTATTCTGTGTTCGTTGTACCTTCCAGGCTTATGGGGGCCCAGTTAGGTTGTTATTTGTATATATAGACTTGTTAGTTCAATATTTCATATTGCAAGGTTACTCAGGTTAAATTCTTACCCTTCCTCTCTTGATTACTTCAGTTTTACCAGCTTTCAGTTAGTTATTATTTTACTGCCTTACATATTTGGTACACATTGTACTGACGCCCATCCTTGGGGCACTGCATTACTTGCCTGCAGGTGTGGATACACGCGGTTTGGGACCCTCCTAGACATCAGCTAGAGTTAACAGTTTATTCAGCTCCTCTCTTTCGGAGTTGGTAGTTAGAAGAGGTTTGTTCTTTTGTTGTACAGTTTATGGGTAGTTCAGGGCCCTGTCTCGACCATCATTCTACTCTTAGAGGCTTACGGGCTACAGATTTCTAGTAATTAGATTTTGTTGTTTGCCGTGTGGGGCCTATGTATGTTTATTCAGTGTGATGGTTGTGTGGGTACTTGTTTAGCTATCACTTAGCATTCTTGTTGGTTATAGCGTAGTTTAGTTGTCTGATTTCATTTCAGTTATAACTAGATAGCATGGTGGTCTTTTCGGCCCGCATAGGATCCCTGTTATTGTGTTGTTGGTGGTTAGCTCTCTTCTTTTATAGGTGGCCTTGTCAGCTAGAGGTTGTATTTATAGCCGATATACAACTCGTTGTTTTCTTGAATTAAGTTATAGGCGTGCACTAGAAGTGCACCAGGCCAACCAGGCTAGTCTAGACCTTAGTATGGCACTAGGTGCCAGTCACGCCTCCTAAGGTGGGGCATGACTAACTTGGTATTAGAGCAGGTCGTATCCCAACGAGTCTTCAAGTCGTGCCAAGTAGGGTCTTGTCTATGGATGTGTTGTGCACCACATTCTATAGGCAGAAGTCTATAAGGCATAATAGTGTGGTTAATCTTCTTTCTCCTCCAGTTGTGCTATAGAGATGTGCCGTATAGGGTGACTCCCTAAGCTTATGTTATTCTATTTTATATATAGAGAAAAATGTCTGACGCACGACGAACCGCGATTGGTCGAGATCTAGATATGGCAGCAGGAGAGGGCACTAGTAAAGGGCCCTAGTTAGAGTCACCCCGATCTGAGGGCGACAAGGAGGCATCACCTCGATCTCCCCAGCACTCACCACCGCACTCAGAGTCTTCTAGAGCAGCAGATATACCAGCACCACCCCCAGCTATTCCTGTTCCATTAGATCAGGAGCTCAGGGGTGCATTCTATATGTTGGTTCAGATGATGGCTGCTAGCGACTGCCTCAGACAGTAGTACCAGTTGCCGTTGAGCCCACTGAGGGTCCTGGTAGTTCGAGGGTCCTTGAGTTCCTTGCTTTGAGTCCCCCGCAGTTTATAGGGACAGATCATAGGAAGGACCCCTAGAATTTCATAGATCAACTGAAGAGAATATTCAGGGTTATGCATGCCTCGTCTACAAAATAAGACGAGTTAGCAGTATTCTAATTGCGAGATGTGGCATTCTTGTGGTACGAGAGTTGGGAGAGATCTCGAGGCAGAGATGCACCTCCACCTACATGGCCTAGCTTTTAGGAGGCTTTCATAGAATGATTTGACTTGAAAGGTTCGACAGGCTAGAGTAGAGCAGTTTTTGCATATGGAGTAGGGCAGAATGAGTGTTAGAGAATATGCATTAAGATTTGACTCCTTAGCTAGATATGCGCTCTCACTTGTCGACATTATGCCAGCCAGGGTGCACCATTTTATTATTGGACTTGCGTCTGAATATGTTGAGTCTTGCATTACGGCCACACTGTGAGAGGATATGGATATCTCATGGATTCAGGCCTTTGCTTAGAATATAGAGGAGCTCAGACAGCGCTAGTACGCCATAGAAAGGGCAGGTTAGGAGTAGCGTCGGAGGGCTAGACCCGCAGGTTCTCAGGCAGACTTTCAGGGTGGGCCTAGGCCTCATTTATCAGGTAGACCACCTAGGCCCCCATTCTAGCAATAGAAAGACAATGGATTGGATCATCGAAGACAATTAGGTTCACGAACACTAGGCTCGCGGTATCAGAGGGGGCCAAATCAAACAGAATTAGCAGTACCCCGATGTAGCACTTTCCATAGGAAGCATCTGGGAAGGTGCAGGTATGGTTTCACTGCCTATTAATCCTGCGGACAGGAGGGACACATGATGAGAGATTACCCGACTAGACACCAGGGAGGTCAGGACCAGCAGAATAGATCCTCAGTGGGTTCATATGCTCTAGAACCTTCAGCAGGGCGCATGCCCTCAGCTCCAACTGGCAGAGGTTGAGGTAGATCAGGGGAACCTAGTTCAGGCAGTAGTCAGGACCGCACATATGCACTATCGGGACGACCGGAGTTAGACTCATCACCAAATGTTGTGATAGGTCTATTAGATGTTTGTTCTCATTCAGTTTATGCCTTGATAGACCTGGGCTCCACTTTATTGTATGTTGCTCTGTTAGTGGCCTAAAAGTTTGATTTAGTGCCAGAATTGCTTCAGCAACCCTTTTTAGTCTCTACACCCGTTGGTGACTCTATTATTGCAAAAAGAATTTTCCGGGGTTGTATAGTAGAGATTGTTGGTCGCCAGACCTTAGTAGATCTAGTAGAACTAGAGATGATCGATTTTGATGTGATTATAGGTATGGATTGGTTGGCACCATGTTACGCCACTGTAGAGTGTTGGACTAAAATTGTCCGATTTCACTTTCCAGTGGAAGTAGTGCGTGAGTGGAGGGGTAATACAGCTATGCCAAAAGGGAAGTTTATATCCTATCTCTGGGAAAAAAAATTCATAGCAAAAGGTTGTATCTACCATATTGTTAGGGTTCGGGATTGATCTTGGGCAGATTTATATGCCCAAGTGATACTCAAACGTATCATTTTTACCTTGTTTGTTGTGCAATATGTATATAATATCATGTAATTGGTAATAAAATGCGAATTTATACTAACCAACATGATTAGCATTTGTTTTGCAGGAAAATGTGATTTTTAGGAGCTAAACTGCATGTTGGAACTATGTCGGAGTTGGACTTGGATGCGAGCGTGGAAAAGACCTTGGAATGCAGGATTTATAGGGGCTCCGCAATGGGGCCGTGCCACGCTGCCATCGCGGTAGCACACTGCCTGGGCGTGAAATAAATTGGCACTTTCCAGTATGCCTGCGCGTCAGCTCCGTGGCACGGAGATAGGCCTCCGCGATGGCCTCCGTGCCACGTTGAGGTTAATTCTCCGGACCATGAAATTCCAGAGAGGGTCCGCATCCACGCCGTGTCACGGAGGCAGTGCTCCGCGTTGGCCTCCGTGACACGTTGCTTGTTATTCCGAGAAAAATTTCCCACTAGTATAAATAGCACACTTAGGTTTATTTTTAATCAGTTTTTAGTTTTTAGACTGAGTTCAGAAGTGGAGAGCAGGAACGTGGGTTAGTAGCAGTTGAAGAACAGAAAAGCTAAGAGTTTTCTTCTCTTCCTTTCTTCTTTCCTTCAATTGTATGCATGATTTACACTCATTTTAGGATGATTAATCCAAGAATGAGTGGCTAATTCCCTTTCCTGCTGAGGTTTCGAACTTGTGTAATGAATTTTGATGATAATTGATATGGTTTCTTCTTCTTCTTGCATGTTGTTCTATTAATTCTTGTTCTTACTATATTATTGATTGGCCAACATTAATGTATATCTAAAAAGTCCAATTTCACTCGAGAGAGCAAGAAATTGGAAAGTTGTGAATTAATAGGGTATTGTTCTTAACTTGATTTGGGAAAATTGGGTTTTGATGTGCTTTCTTGATAGAAATATACTTGAAAGCCATATTAGTCAACTTAGGAACTGGAATTGTAGTGCTAGGTCATAAATTGCATTTGATCACAGAAATGTAGACGGATGGTTTATGATTCTAAAGTGAAATTAAATACGAAAGTTTTAATTTCTAGGCAAACGTTCTTGGCTAGCAACATGAGGAAGAGGATAACCAAATTATCATGATTATCAAGTTCATTACTCGTTCTTAACCTTGGCATGTTCATATCCATTGTCTAAATTCAAAAGTAATTAAGTGTGATTAATTGTAGTATACATATAGTTTAGAAACAAAAACTCAAAATAACTCTTGGTTGCATTGTTGTTAACATAATTAGGAATAGAATAGAGATATAGTAAACTAGGCAATTTTACGTATCTAGAGCAGCCTCCTTGGATCGATACTTGGCTACTTAGCCACTTTATTACTTGTTTGACCACGTGCACTTGCGTGTCGGTTTTTAATATATACCGAGCAGACTGCGAACAAGTTTTTGGCGCCGTTGCCGGGGAGGCTAGGCGATTTGTGAAATTGTGTTAAGTGTAAATTTACTGTATTTTTGTTTTATTTTCTTAAGTGTTGACAACTTGGTCTTAGTATTTGTTTTAATTCTTTATTTATTTTAATTTTTCTCTCTTTCGGATACCCTCATTGACATGACATCTTGGAATATAAATGGTGGATACGCATATTTCGGCGAATCTTGCATGAATTGCGGAGGACCCCACTTGTGGCAAAACTGTAACACGTGCAAAATATGTGGGTGTCTATATGGCCATTGGGGTGATTGTCCAAAGGCATATTCCCCTCCCCCAAGCCCCTACTATGATCCTTTTGTTGTTTTTGCTGAATATAGGCATGTTGAAAATGAGGACTTGGGACGCCAAGTTCAAATAGAGGACATGATGAAACAACTCCTGGAGCAATCAGAAGCAATGAAGGATTCGGTGGCAGAATTGATAATTCAGCAAAAGGAGAACGCAGAGGTTGTAAGCAGGATGAGCGTCAAACTCACAGAGATGTGTGCTGAGGCTGAAGCTTGTGATAATTTGCAGGTGACAGTTTTAGCCGATATTCAAGAGGAACTACAAGAGGAATACAAGGGTGAATTTTTGGATAAAGCCCCACAATTAGAATCTCTTGAGTGTCTCCGTGATCGGCTCATACCTATAGAAATTCCATTCATGGAAGAAGAAAAAGAATATCTCCCATTTGACCTTAATGGAGAAATAGATGTCGATGTTGAAAAGGTGTACACAAGTAAGGAAGTCAAGCACAAAGCAATTTCAGAGTTGAGATGTATTGGACCACACTCTACGCATTTTTCGACATTAAGTTTGGTTGACAACATAGAAATAGAGTCTTCCAAGTTTATAGAGAAATGTCTAGAGGAGGACCAAGCCTCATATATTCTGAAATTTGCTAACTCAGAGAGACAAAATGACTTCGCTTACATAAGGGCCAATAGGTTCAAAAGAAAACATCTATTGCTTGGTCCTTACAATTTTTCACCACCACCCCTAGAGCATAAGAGGAAATTAGAAAAGAAATTAGGGGTGAGATTCATATCCTCAAGGTGGAGGAAAAAGTGGTGAAACTTGGTACGTCGAGCCGCGACGGTAAACCAGGCACTGCACGGGAGGCAACCCGTGAAAAATATTTTCTCTCTTTCTTTTTAGTGTAAATAATTTTTACTTTTCTTTTCTTTTTCTTGACTAGGTTTAGATTTGCATTTTAGTTAGTATCTTTTATTTTTAGTTAGGGAAATCTATTAATTTAACCAATTTTTGTTTAGTGAGGTGATTTTCAGGTATAACGGAGGAAATATACATGGAATCGAGAAAATGAGGCGAGGTATGAAAATTAAATTTATTGGTGAAACAGAGCACTGGCGCGTTGGCGCCGTGTCACGGAGGCAATGCTCCGCGTTGGCCTCCGTGACACGGCGCAAGCAAATCTGGATTTTTCAAAATTCCAGTAAGCCAACGCGTTGGCTCCGTGTCACGGAGGAGGGGCTCCGCCTTACCCTCCGTGACACGTTGCCCTTATCCCAGTGCCGGGTCACACCGGGTTTCCGGGTGACCCGCGTGTTTCCTTTAAATAATAACCCCAATTTCGCCCCAAATTCCCCCATTCTCTCTTCCCTCCGCGACCAAACACCTATTTCCCTCCCCCCAAGCGACGTGCCACATTGGTAGGCAAAGAAAAAACTCAAGTTTCTCCGATTCTTCAATTCTAAGGTATGTTTTCATCGTCTAACTCAATTTTTTGGCGATTTTTATCAAATTTGGGCATGTAAGGTGAGAAATATCACCCTAGGTAGAAATTAAACATGATGTTGAATTATTTTGTGATTGATTATGTTCGGATTGTTGTAGTTAGCGTTTGAACGTGTCGATTATGTAAATAATTCAAAATTTGATTGTCGAACTCTATTCTAGGGCTTGGGTTGTTAAATTTGACTTGGGCAACTTGATTGTTTGGTGAAATTGATGCCGGGGTGTGTTTATTATTTGAGATAAGTCGTGGTAAATATTGTGTAAATGTTCGAAGACGACTAATTCTTGAATTTTTGTGGGAAATTGCATAATGTGTGAATTGGTTAGATTGTTAGATTAGTTTGTATATAAAATATTTTTCTAGTTGTTTTTAGTTTGTTATTGTTTTATTGCGAAGTGAGTTGGTTGAATTGCTAGCGATAGTAGAATTGGGAATTAGCTGTATGAAGTCTGAGTAGTACGCTAACCGTTATGCTGTCAAAATTTTGTTACGAACGCACTTAGCAATATGTGTATAGTTGTTTGTGTTTGGGGTTGTAAATAGAGCTATCCTTGCTGAAATTTTGTAAATATTGTTAAGGACTAAGTGTGGGGTAAATTTTGTGTAACCCAACCTTAGCCGAAGCTAACAACTATTTAGCTTAATGTTGTGCTTGTTTGTGTAAACTGACAGGTACAATGGCTAGCAGACAAGACAAAGGCAAGGGTGCTTCTACCTCAGGCACCGGCAGAAAAAGGATGAGACTGGGCACTGCAGTCCCAGCGGCACCCGCTGTTCCGCACGGTCAACACCGCCGATACGGAACACGATGGGTCACCGATGAAGGGAATAAATGGTATGCGAAGTACAAAGAAAACAAGTACTTCCCCGAGGAACATATTGCTAGGGAACCACTCGCACAGGAGTTCGCATTGTACAGAGGATTGAGGCAGCTGGGCTCAACTTTATTTTTCAAGAGCCCAAGGAGTGCAACCTTCACTTGGTCCGGGAATTTTATGCCAACTGGAACCCGGCCATCAGAAGCCACACTATTAAAATCAGAGGGCATATTGTCACTCTGGAACCCCAGCAGCTGAATGCCATCGTTGGAGCGCGGGACACAGACGCCAACGTTCTCCGCCAGCTCAACATCACCCCACCGTACGCTGACATCAGACGTACGTTGTGTGGGGCTCGATCCACAGCCCGATGGAGTAGACACAAGGAGAGGGGTTACCACCAGACTCTGCCCTATTCGCAGATGAACAGGGAGGCCAGAATCTGGCTAAAAATTGTGTGTTCGTGCTTGATCCCGGGAGTTCATATGACAGACGTGACCAGGGACCGTGTCTGCTTGGTGTATGCCCTTATGAAAGGGCTTGAGATTAATGTTGGGGCGGTCATAATATCCGCCATTAAGAGAGCCAGACTGCACCAGGGTCACAGATACGGGTTTGGCGGACTCATCACCACCTTCCTCCGAGGCCTCGACATTGAGGAAGAAGCCTTGGATTACATTCCGCAGCTGGAGCGGAGGGCCCTTGATGTGACAAAGACTAAGGCCCCCGACACTACACACGGACCCGTGATGACTTTGGGCGAGCGACATGCTCGTGACGATCAGTACATGGCCCGTATGTTCGGCATGCAGATGCTGCAGCTACGGATAGGTGGGAGACCAGCCACCGAGGAGGAGTTATGGCAGCTGGAGCTGGACTACCCCTTTGGCGAGAATGCCAGAGCCTTATGTAAGGTGGGGCCAGCCTTTGTGGAGCTGACAGACGATGATGTCCCTACTGATGAGGAGACACGTCGTGAGGACTCTGATGTGGAGTCCGATGACGACGATGGAGATGATTCAGACATGGGCGACAAGGCTGCAGCATCGGATGAGGAAGTCGAATATTTCGACTGATCAGGGAGTTCCACCACCCAAATTTTGTGCTTTGTATTTTTGTGAACACTGGGGACAGTGTTCGATTTAAGTGTGGGGTGGGGAGTAGTTAGGTGCTAGGTCAAGGCTCTAAATTGCTGTATAATTTTTCCTTGCTGTTTATGTATGTTGTGCCTTCCCTGTTGTGAACTGATTTGTGATGTACGTATATATTTGTTTTGTGGCTAATGATGTGTGTTTTTGAAAGTTATGGTTGCAATGGTAAATATTTTGTAAATTTTGTAAATAATTTTTTTTTTCTCTATCGACATGATCGATATTTTTCAAAATTTTTGCGAAAATATATTGCACTTGTAAATATTTTCTTTCTATCGAAATGATCGATGTGTTGTAAAAATTTAGTCGATTTTTATTTTTTTTGGGTTTCTCGGAGTTTGTTTTCGGTTCTTTTACCGAGAATAGTCCCATTGAACCGATGTCATAGTTAGTGACCGTTCCCTATGATGGATGGATGACGACCGTCTTAAGGGAAATGTAGTCGGTAGGAGT
Source organism: Datura wrightii (assembly GCA_035772735.1). Lineage (NCBI taxonomy): Eukaryota > Viridiplantae > Streptophyta > Magnoliopsida > Solanales > Solanaceae > Datura > Datura wrightii. The sequence goes on along the minus strand of JASDFA010000020.1, from coordinate 59,096,623 downwards.
AGGATTTTTAATTGTTGTTTTAGTTTTCTTTGGTGGATTGCATCAATGAACTGTAGTTGCTTATGGTTGCTAAAATTTCGTTGCGTGTTGTAATTGATGTTCAAATTGTGAAAATGATTCATTTGAAAGCATGCAATTCTGTAAATATGTTGAGTTACCTAGGCTATAGAATTTGGTTCATTATGATTGAGGCTTAATCTTGAATTCATGTAATTGACTAATTAAAGAGTCTGTGAATGCATCTTGATTCGAGCATGTGCATGAAGTGTGAAGTGAGGTTTTGCTATTCCATGTCATTGTGAATTGTCTAGAACTTGCCTGGTGTGTGTACAAAACGAAATGAAGGAGGTGTAGTGTTGGAAAGGATGTAGGCATTTCTTTGTTTTAACCGATAGTTTCCATTTTTTTCTTGTCAAATTCTACCTTTTTATATGTTGTATACCCTAGTCAGCCCGTTGAGCCTTTAACCGATTTCTTTCTTTTGTCCAGAATTGTATGAACTAAGCTTTATTCCTTCTTTTCATTAGCCTTAAAGTCTAAAAGAAGCTCTTAAGCGCTTACAAAGAACAGAAAATGTTTCCCAAAGTGTTAAAGAGTGAAAAGAGTGAAAAGAAAAGAAAAGCAAAGTGAGGAAAGAAAAGATAACGTTGAAGAGGCACTTGTTGTAATTAAATGATAGTGAAGGTACATGAAAACCCTCTGTTTTGTGTCAAGTGTGCCTGATGAAATGGGCTGTATGAAAGTAAACCAGCATGAATGGGAGAAAAAGAGAAAAGAGAGGAACAATGTCCATGAGTCGATGGGAATGAGTTGAAAAGGCGCTTAAGGATGCTAGCGACTATTATTGGTTAATCCAATATATATATACTAGATCCATAGCCCCGTTACAACCCATTAAAAGTCCTATTTGATCCTATATTGCATTTCTTTATATTAGTGGAGTAATACACTAAGGGCAAGCCTATGGGTCATGACATGATGCATGTGAATTCTTTTGGGAGAGAGAGTGAAATTAATTTTTATATTCCCCTACTTGCATGTTTGTGTGTTGCATGAACATAAAGGGGAAATTTCTCTCGAGTTGTGAGGGTACATGCTTGATGAAAGATTGATTTTCGTGTCGGATTTCTTGATTAGTTGATTTGCATGAGTTTGTCGATATCAAGAATCAATTCTTAAAGTCTAGGAAGCCTTGATGTATTAAGGTCATTGTATTGTACGACCAAGCATGTTTTCTTGATGATTTGGAAAAATTGAATAATCGGTATGACCGTAGCGTAAATTGTTGCACCATAATGGCGAAAGTTGGGATGTAATTTGCATGAGTTGTGTATGTGTTGTTCGAGGACGAACAAGGATTTAAGTGTGGGGTAAGTGATCTTGGGCAGATTTATATGCCCAAGTGATACTCAAACGTATCATTTTTACCTTGTTTGTTGTGCAATGTGTATATAATATCATGTAATTGGTAATAAAATGCGAATTTATACTAACCAACATGATTAGCATTTGTTTTGCAGGAAAATGTGATTTTAGGAGCTAAACTGCATGTTGGAACTATGTTGGAGTTGGACATGGATGCGAGCGTGGAAAAGACCTTGGAATGCAAGATTTATAGGGGCTCCGCGATGGGGCCGTGCCACGCTGCCATCGCGGTAGCACACTGCCTGGGCGTGAAATAAATTGGCACTTTCCAGTATGCCTGCGCGTCAGCTCCGTGGCACGGAGATAGGCCTCCGCGATGGCCTCCCTGCCACGTTGAGGTTCATTCTCCGGACCATGAAATTCCAGAGAGGGTCCGCGTCCACGCCGTGTCACGGAGGCAGTGCTCCGCGTTGGCCTCCGTGACACGTTGCTTGTTATTCCGGGAAAAATTTCCCACTAGTATAAATAGGACACTTAGGTTTATTTTTAATCAGTTTTTAGTTTTTAGTTTTTAGACTTAGTTCAGAAGTGGAGAGCAGGAACGTGGGTTAGTAGAAGTTGAAGAACAGAAAAGCTAAGAGTTTTCTTCTCTTCCTTTCTTCTTTCCTTCAATTGTATGCATGATTTACACTCATTTTACGATGATTAATCCAAGAATGAGTGGCTAATTCCCTTTCCTGCTGAGGTTTCGAACTTGTGTAATGAATTTTGATGATAATTGATATGGTTTCTTCTTCTTCTTGCATCTTGTTCTATTAATTCTTGTTCTTACTACATTATTGATTGGCCAACATTAATGTATATCTAAAAAGTCCAATTTCACTCGAGAGAGCAAGAAATTGGAAAGTTGTGAATTAATAGGGTATTGTTCTTAACTTGATTTGGGAAAATTGGGTTTGATGTGCTTTCTTGATAGAAATATACTTGAAAGCCGTATTAGTCAACTTAGGAACCGGAATTGTAGTGCTAGGTCATAAATTGCATTTGATCACAGAAATGTAGACGGATGGTTTATGATTCTAAAGTGAAATTAAATACGAAAGTTTTAATTTCTAGGCAAACGTTCTTGGCTAGCAACATGAGGAAGAGGATAACCAAATTATCATGATTATCAAGTTCATTACTCGTTCTTAACCTTGGCATGTTCATATCCATTGTCTAAATTCAAAAGTAATTAAGTGTGATTAATTGTAGTATACATATAGTTTAGAAACAAAAACTCAAAATAACTCTTGGTTGCATTGTTGTTAACATAATTAGGAATAGAATAGAGATATAGTAAACTAGGCAATTTTACGTATCTAGAGCAGCCTCCTTGGATCGATACTTGGCTACTTAGCCACTTTATTACTTGTTTGACCACGTGCACTTGCGTGTCGGTTTTTAATATATACCGAGCAGACTGCGAACAGGGATATACAAGCAGAATCCCCGACTCTCCAGTCTATTCCAGTGGTTAATGAGTTTCCAAATGTGTTCTAGATGAACTTCTTGGTATCCTCCCAGAGAGGGAAATAGATTTCTCTATAAACTTGCTACCAGGTACTCAACCTATATCTATCCCTCCACACCAAATGGCTCCCACTGAATTGAGAGAATTGAAAGAACAACTAATTGATCTGCTAGATAAGGGCTTTATCAGGCCGCGTACATCACCATGGGGTGCGCCATTTCTGTTTGTGAGAAAGAAAGATGGCTCCCTCCACATGTGTATAGATTATCGGCAATTGAATAAAGTTACTGTTAAGAATAAGTACCCACTTCTTAGAATAGAAGACTTGTTTGATTAGCTGCAAGGAGTGAAATATTTTTCTAAAATTGACTTGAAATCCGAGTACCACCAGATTCGGATTCAGGAGAAAGATATCCCCAAGAAAGCTTTCAGGACCAGGTATAGTCATTTTGAATTCCTAGTGATGCCCTTCGGATTGATGAATGCCCCAGAAGTGTTCATAGATTTCATGAACATTATCTTTATGATATATTTAGATCTGTTTGTGATAGTATTCATTGATGATATTCTAGTATACTACCGCTCAGAAGCAAAACACAGAGATCATTTGCAAATAGTACTTCAAATCCTTAGAGACCGCCAACTATATGGAAAGTTTTCTAAATGTGAGTTCTTGTTAAATTCTGTAGCTTTCCTGGGCCACATTGTATCAAAGACTGGTATTCAGGTTGATTCACAGAAAATTGAGGCAGTAAAGACATGGCCTAGGCCTACAACTCCAACGGAGGTCCGCAGTTTCCTGGGATTAGCCGGGTATTACAAAAGGTTTGTGGAAGGATTTTATACCCTATCAGTGCCCTTGACTAAATTGACTTAGAAAGCAGTCAAATTTCATTGGACCGAGGCCTGTGAGCAGAGTTTCTAGGAATTGAAAAATAGGTTGACATCGGCACCAGTGTTAGCTTTTCTAGAAGGCTCAGAGGATTACATTGTGTATTGCGACGCTTCAAGCATTGGGTTGGCGTGTGATTTGATGCAACATGAGAAGGTAATTGCATATGCTTCAAGGTAATTGAGGAAACATGAAAAGAACTATCCCACCCACGATCTCGAGTTAGCTGCAGTGGTTCACGCCTCGAAAATATGAAGGCATTACTTATATGGTGTACATATGGATATTTTCACGGATCATAAAAGCCTCCAGTACATTTTCACACAAAAAGAGATGAATTTACAACAATGTCGTTGGCTAGAATTGTTGAAAAACTATAACGTGCATATCATATATCACCTAGGGAAGACCAATATTGTTGCAAATGCCCTCAACCGTCGATCCATGGGCAGTTTGGCACATCTGATACTAGAATAGTGAGAAATGGCCCGAGAATTGCACCAGCTAGCCGGTTTAGCACTTTGAATAGTGGATTCAGAGGATAATGGTCCTATAATTCAAAATACAGCAGTATCGTCCCTAGTGGTAGAGGTGAAAGAGCGGTAGTATGAAGATCCTCATTTAGCACATCATTGAGATAAAATTCAACAAGGTGAATTGTCAACTTTCGAGGTAACCAGGGACGGGGTTTTGAGTTACAGAGGTCTCCTCTATATTCCATATGTAGTAGGGCTTCGATAGCAGATTATGGCAGAGGTACACTACTCTTGTTACTCTCTTCATCCGAGTTCGACGAAGATGTACCATGACATAAAAGAGATATACTGGTGGCCAGGAATGAAGAAAGATATAGCTGCATTTGTAGCACGGTGTCATAATTGTCCGCAGGTAAAGGCTGAACATCAAAAGCTTGGAGGACTAACTCAGGAAATGGCTATACCTATGTGGAAATGGGAAGCAGTTAATATGGACTTTGTACAGAACTACCTCGTACCAGACACAAATTCGACTTTATTTGGATTTTAACGGAATCAGCTCACTTCTTGCCAGTCCAGACTACATTCTCAACCGAAGATTACCCCGAGCTATATATTAAAGTGATAGTCCGATTGTAAGGAGTCCCAGCATCTATCATCTCAGACAGCGAGACATAGTTTACAACTAGATTTTGGCAATCATTTCAAAAAGGTTCGGGGACACAAGTTAATCTAAGTACAGCATTCCATCCTCAGACAGACGGTCAAGCAGCGCGCACCATTCAGACACTCGAGGATATGTTACGGGCATGTGTGGTAGACTTTGGAGGAGGCTGGGATGAGCATTTACCCCTTATTGAATTTTCATATAATAACAGTTATTATTCTACAATTCAGATGGTTCCTTATGAGGCATTATATGGGCAGAAATGCAAGTCCCCCGTCAGATGGTTTGAGGTAGGAGAGGCAGAGTTAGTCGGACTATATATGGTTCATCAGTCAGAAGAGAAAGTGAAACTTATCAGAGAACGGTTATTGACAGCCCAGCGTCACTAGAAGTCCTACTCCGGCATACGGCGTAGAGACTTGGAGTTTAATGTAGATTATTGGGTATTCCTTAAAGTGTCATTGATGAAGGGCGTGATGAGATTTGTCAAGAAAGGCAAGCTTAGACGGAGGTTCATTGGGCCATATCAGATCATCTGAAAGATAGGCCAAGTGGCATATGAATTAGAGTTGCCTTCAGAATTAGAGTCTGTTCACCCATTATTTCACATGTCCATGTTGAAAAAGTTTATAGGGGACCCATCCCGAGTTGTGCCAGTTGAGTACGTTCAAGTCACTGAGGAGTTAGCTTACGAAGAAATTCCAGCTGCAATACTAGATAGACAGGTTCGCAGACTGAGAACTAAAGATGTAGCCTTTGTTAAAGTGTTGTGGAGGAACAGAAACAAGGAAGAGATGACTTGGGAAGCTAAGGACGACATGAGATCTAGATATCCGCACCTGTTCCAGGATTGATTTAGATTATACAATTAAGGTAATATTGTTATTCAATTGTCATTTTAATACTATGTTATCAGTACGACCTAGTTAGCCACCTCTCTATTGTGAAATAGCTTTTTATAGCGTCCTATAAGATACCTATGCTGGACTTTTCTACGTTTAAATTTTTCAGATAGTCCACATTATAGAGGAGACTGCCAAAATTTTTATAAATAATAGTCAGAGAGTTAACTCCTTTAATCCTTAAGACGACATTTGAGGACGAATTTTCCTAGGGGGAGGATGTTACACCCCATAAGTCTCAGTAGTACGATCATTGTGTGTACATGTTGTCACGCCCCACCTTGGGAGGCATGACTGGCACCTGGTGCCCTACTAGGGCCTGGACTACTGGACTAACTGAGCCTAAGCACTTCCAGTGCCAAGCTGGCTCTAACTCTAGATTCAAGAAAACAACGGGAAATATAACAGTTGTAAACACAGCCCCCGGCTGACAAGGCCACCATGCTGTCTAGTTATATCTAAAAAAATGAAATCTGGCGCTAAACTGATCTATGACCGACAAGCTCACCAACTAACAACTGAACAAGTCCCCACACAACCATTACATACAATCTGAAACACATATATGGCCCCACACGGCCGATAGATCTAACCACAGGGAATATAATACAATCTGCAAGCCTCTAAGAATAATAAGATGGTTGGGACAGGTCCCCGGCCTACCCATACTGCACAATCAAAAGGAGAGTAAACTTTTGTCTTTCAAGCTTTGGATGAAAAAGGAGCTAAAGGCTCTGTATCGCTGACTGGGACTATGAGGGATCTTCTCTTCGTCTATGTGTACCTGTAGGCAAGTAATGCAGCGCCCCAAACGGGCGCAAGTACCACTGGTACTGAGTATGTAAAGCAATAACTGAAAATAACTAAAAGTAAGTAAGAAAGCTGACAGTAACTGAAGTAATAGGGAATGGACTGGAACTATCTGAAATAGTGGAATCAGGACTAACCTTAACTATACTGAGAAGAGTAGGAGTCGTACCTGGTAACGTGGCGTTCCCACTGTCTATCTAGCCATAACTAGAATAACATGACATAACATAACACAACATAAACCATACCTGGCCCCCATAAGCCGGAAGGTACAATCATCACAATCTATTTACCCCTACCCAGGTCATACCACATCACCTAGTAACTATAAGCAACCTGCTTATCCTCTGGGTATGCAACTTGGATCCGCTGGGCCCCTGACTATAATTGTACCTGAGTCCAGAGGACTCCTGAAATCAACACCCCGGGCAAAAGCGCTCGACGGGGGTGTATAAAGGCCAACCACAGAAAAATATAGGGAAACTGGCACCCCATCTTTGTCCCTTGAGGAAGGCATGCCACTCCGTAGAGCGATGTATCCTCGCCCTCTGGCAGACTAGTCGATACAGCTATTAACCCTGGGGCGGTCACGAAAACTAGGTAATCTATCCCAAAACAATACAATCAAGTTTCAACTAATAGAAATAACTACATATAATACACACTGAATATGATAATAATATAATCTCTGGCACACTCTACTGAGAGTCATCCTGGATTACTATGCTGGAGAAACTGACAAATAAATCTATCTGTATAGCGAGAGCGTATCTGGCCAAATGGGCCTCATACTGATACGACTCGCTTTTGGCATAATCTGTGTGACTGTCTGCACACCATGTGCATGCATTTTATCAGAGGATCCTGATAGTGATCATGATCTCTAATAATCTGGGCTGAATAGAGTGAGGCCTAAAGTATTCTGACAATGCTCTGAATGTCCTACTCGGACACCTGTAGCTCAAGCATAACTGTGGGGTTACGAACAACTAACTACTTTATTCTTCTAATTAAACTACTATAGTGTTGGGCTTGGTCGAACTTGCTTCTAGGCGATCGGTTCCTGGTTCTTCATAGAGAGCTTACCGATCTCCTTAACTTGTGGTTAACATTGTACTAGCAGAGTACTACTGACTCCTTAAGCCTTGTCTGAGTCCTCTCGGATCTATATTGCTGTTTTGGGAAATCCTCAGTCTTATGGCCAATTCTATAAGGACTGGTCCTCTCCTCTGACTCTATACCTGAATACCTTACGACAACCGACTAGGGTACTAACCTGTCACTGGCTACTGATGAGGAACCCTCCTTGGGGTACCCACGGGTTTATCTGAATGGGACGACTGGATGGCTTGCTGGGTGTCCTACATGATAACTATTAGGTCGACTAAGAATGTCAATCACCGATAAGACTAAAAGGATGATGTACGATCACTCAACACACTGGAGAACTCTGGTGTTGCTAACTCTGGAATATTCTTATTCTATCTTTATTTCTGGTTCTGGAACACAAGATAACGTTACTGGCCTCTAGGGATGCTTTCCTGCCAATACAAGCGCCAACTAGTCGTTAGACCGCCTCACTACGCCCATACCAACTAACCATCTGATTCAAACTTCTTACTCGTACGAGATCTGAAGTCTAGGTCTGGCAACAACATATATGTCTACCATCACAATAAACTGAGAGCTAAAAGATTTTCGATAGCGTCATACGTGAATCACATTTAACCTGCTCCCTCTTAGCGAGGGCGGGTCCTGCTGTACGATCTGTATACACTTCGTAGCAGCTAACCAGAATCTGTGTAACTGTAATCCCTATTGGCAGTCACTCGCAATATATATAATATTTCTATATGTATATCAATAACTACATGTGATACATACTGAATATAATAATAATTTCTGACATGCCTTACTGAGCTTCATACTGAACGTGATATAACACTTCTGAAATACTTTACTAAGAATTACATTGTTTTACTATAGTGGAGGAGCTAACTTGCCGAAAGAGACTGCCTTTACATACCTCGACTGCCGGTTTATCGATTAATTGGCGAGGTTCGGCTAGTATTCAGCTGTTCTCCCCGACTGTAATCATATTCATGAAAGAATAGAACTAACTTCATTACTATACTGGAAGAAAATGATACTTGATATATATCTACTGACTATTGTTCAATTTATCGAAGAACGGTCGAAAACTCATAATTTCTCGGGAGACTAGAAGGGAGAAGTACTTACTTTTAGCCTAGGAGTGTATTAACACTAGTTTGGAGCAATTCCAATCACTTTGACTCGGCGGGGCAACGATTCGCTGGGCGATTTTTGCGAAACTAACTCCGTAGAAATGCTCCCTACAGCTTTTTACTTCGGTACCCAAAGTTAATTTTACTTTGGATAGCGTTTGACGGCGTAATCAAATGGAAATTTATGAGAACCCTTCGTCCTCCCCCTGTTCTAATCGTTTTAGAAGTGAAAATGACTTAAGGATAAAGGGTGAGGCCTTTATATACTTGCAGTAAAATACATGGCAATGTGGCATGCTGGCCAACGTGTCGTTTTGGCTCCATGCCACGTTGTCTAACACAGAGGTCCCAGCTCTGTGCCACTTTGCCCCTTTGGGTAACGCGGTTCGACCTCCTCTTGCGAAATTCCAACTTGGCACTCGTTCGGCCTTTCCCCGGACCCTTTTCTTGCACGTATGACATTCTAAAACTCTCAACCAACATGAGAATAGGTCGACTAAATGCTAGAAACTTACGGGGTGTAACATCCTCCCCCCTTAAGAACATTCATCCTCGAATGTTACCTTCTGCTTGCAAGAATCTTAGCTTGCCACTATTCATTCTGGAGAAATTTCGGTAGAGTCTCCCCTGTAATATGGACTGTCCGAAAATCATGAAATGTAGAAAAGTCCAATACAAGTACTCCACTATAGTATTCATTTCACAATAAACTGGAGTCAGCTACTCCACATTTACATGAATATAAAGCAACTCATGAAACAACAATAACAACATACCTCTGGCTGCATAATCTGACTAAGTCTGGAATAACTGAGGATATGTGACTTTCATATCATTTTCTAATTCCCAAGTCATCTCCTCACGGTTCCTATTACGCCACAACACCTTGACAGAAGCAACATCTTTAGTTCTTAGTCTACGAATTTGTCGGTCTAGTATGGCTACTGGAACTTCTTCATAGGCTAACTCTTCTGTAACCTAAACATCTTGGACTGGGACAATTCTGGAGGGATCTCCTATGCACTTTCTCAGCATTGATAAGTGGAAAACTAGGTGAACAGATTCTAACTCTAGAGGTAAATCCAATTCATATGCCACCTGGCCTATGCTTCGGCGAATCTGATAAGACCCAATAAACCTTGGGCTGAGCTTGCCTTTCTTAGCCAATCTTGTCACCGTCCATTCCAACATCCCTGCTTAAAATTTAGTCGTAGGTTGTGCTCCTCTGTCGGAGTTTTATCAAACACTGAGGCTGCACCCCACTACTTCTAAGGTATTTAACCTGACATAAGTCTTAATGGCAACATAACTTCATCTGGCGAGGCATGAATTAACCTCATTGTTCCCATTATACTAACTCAAATAAGGTCAGGCTGCACCTGGTGTGAGATAACCCTGTGGCTGTATTCATATTAATTATCCTCCACTCCCTTGCAGACACGACCATCTCTTATATTAAATGACTCAGTTCCTGCTATTACACCTTTTTCTGCCCTGTCACTGGGGCTCTGCTTCTATGATTTAATGATATCTCTTGTCCTCTCATACCATCTTATTGCATTTTCATTAGATTGTAGGAGTAACAAACACATGCACCTGAGCTATGGTCTGCTATTTGAAGTTTCGTCACCCTTGAAATGTGAGGTCAACATCCGAACCTTGTGACCTTTCTTGTTGTTATATTGAAGGCCCGTAACCGCCCGCTGGCCCTCATTTCCGAGCAGCACCAGATTAGAGTCTCTGTGTCGGCACTCTCTTACCTTCCCCTTAGGCGGACGTACCACAACATTCTAGGATACAACCTTACTGTCTCTTAACTGTTAGCCCAAGGCTTGGTCCTCAATATGCGATGTTCTATCAACCTGGAGGTGATTATGATTTCCCCCAAGGTCTGATATTCGTGCTTCTCCTCCTTACCTTCGTTAGACTAAGCTCTGGGGTTCATGGTACCTGCCTTACACTGTCAATAAGGTTACCGTCCAAGTCTCGACCTATACTTCTTCTGGCTTGCAGTCACACCCATTTTATTCATATGACCTCCCTGTCTTTTGATATCACAACTAAAATCATAACCATTATCTTGCAGGCATATCCTGCCATCATTAGCATGCTACAGCGGATTCAGCCTTTTTTCTGACTTGAACTTGACTATTATTGGGAGTTTATCACTAATGGATTTCTTACACACACTTCAAGTAAACTGGAAGCCTTACTCGCTCTTCTGACTTATTACCGTGAGGGTATGCACTACTTACATAATCATTGGGGCTCCCTACTCTTTCCTAACACTTTCTGGAGTCAACAAATCCAATCTTTGCTTACTATTTACTCCGGGCAACATCACCTCAATTCTTATGTCCTCTGCTATACTGGAAACAAAACTAAGAGGTAGGAATAGCCCTTTTCTTATTGTAATAAAACGGGAATATGGAACAGTACAATCATTCGAAATGATAGAGGTGGGAATCCTGCATTTCCCTCTCTTTCTCACATCCATCAAGTAATCTGATATTATCTGTCATCTTGATCAGATCTTATATATCTAGCAGATAAATCAATTCATATATACGCTACACTCCTGACTTCCTACTCTGAAGTTATAAAAATGAACTGGGGCGGTGCTGGTAGATGTATCACAGTATGAGGTTCCTGGTACCTTGGGAGAGTATTAGGGAAATCAAGGACGTCCGCTCCCGTCCTTAGGCTGACTATCACCCCATTGTGGCGTCTTAATGATTCCTTCTTCTGTTGCTGCATCGAATCTTCTGCCTGTAATAGGATGTCGTTGATCTGACATTTTATTTGTAACCAAAGAGTATAGTAAGATTTAGGGACTCAACCCTATACTGTACCGCTCTATAGCACGACTGAATAAGAAGAAAGAGTAACTATCCTATCATGCCTTGCAGCCTCCTGTCTATAGTATGTGCTACACAACACACCCATAAACAAGACTCTACTTAGCACGGCTTGCAGACTCCCTGGGATACGATCTTCTCTAATACAAAGTTCGTCACGCCCACCTTGGGAGGCATGACTGGCACCTGGTGCCCTACTAGTACATGGACTACTGGACTAACTAAGCCTAAGCACTTCTGGTGCCAGGCTGGCTCTAACTCTGGATTTAAGAAAACAACGGGCTATTTAAAGGCTGTAAACACAGCCTCCGGCCGACAAGGCCTATAGCCACCTGTAAGGATATAAACAGCTAACAAGAACAACCAACTACAAGGGATCCTATGTGGGCCGACAAGGCCACCATGCTGTCTAGTTATATCCGAAAAAATGAAATCTGGTGCTAAACTGATCTTTGACCGACAAGGTCACCAACTAAAAACTGAACAAGGCACCACACAACCATCACGTACAATCTGAACACATATATGGCCCCACATAGCCGATACATGTAACCACAGGGAATATAATACAATCTGGAAGCCTCTAAGAATAATAAGATGGTCGGGACAGGGCCCCGGCCTACCCATACTGCAAAATCAAAAGGAGAGTAAACTTCTGTCTTTCAAGCTTTGGATGAAACAAGTTGAAGGCTCTGTAGCGCTGACTGGGACTACGAGGGATCTGCTCCTTGTCTATGTGTACCTGCAGGCAAGTAATGCAGCATCCCAAACGGGCGTTAGTACCACTAGTACTGAGTATGTAAACCAATAACTAAAAATAACTGAAAGTAACTAAGAAAGCAAACAGTAACTGAAGTAATAGGGAATGGACTGGAACTATATGAAATAGTAGAATCAGGACTAACCTTAACTATATTGAGAAGAGTAGGAGTCGTTGGTAACGTGGCGTCCTACTGTCTATATAGTCTTAACTAGAATAACATGACATAACCTAGCACAACATAAACCTTACCTGGCCCCCATAAGCTGGAAGGTACAATCATCACAATCTATTTACCCCTACCCAGGTCATACCACATCACCTAGTAACTATAAGCAACCTGCCGATCCCCTGGGTATGCAACTTGGGCCCGCTGGGCCCCTGACTATAACTGTACCTGAGTACGGAGGACTCCTAAAATCAACACCTCGGGCGCAAGCGCTCAACGGGGATGTATAAAGGCCAACCACGGCAAAATATGGGAAATTGACATCCCATCTTCGTCCCTAGCGGACGACATGCCATTCCATAGAGCAACGTATCCTCGCCCTCTGGCGGACGAGTCGATACAGCTATTAACCCTGGGGCGGTCACGGAAGCTAGGAAATCCAGCATAAAACAATACAATGAAGTCCCAACTGATAGAAATAACTACATATAATACACATTGAAGATAATAATATAATCTCTGGAACAGTCTACTGAGAGTCATCCTAGATTACTATGCTGGAGAAACTAACAAATAAATCTATCTGTATAGCGAGAGCATATCTGGCCTTCTGGGCCTCATACTGATACTACTCATTTATGGCATAATCTATGTGATTGTCTGCACACCATTTGCACGCATTTGATCAGAGGATCCTGATAGTGATCATGATCTTCAATAATCTGGGATGAATAAAGTAAGGCCCGAAGTAGTCTAACAATGCTCTGAATGTCGTACTCGGACACCTGTAGCTCAAGCATAACTATGGGGTTACGGACAACTAACTACTTTATTCTTCTAATTAAACTACTATAGAGCTGGGCTTGGTCGAACTTGCTTCTAGGCGATCGGTTCCTAGTTCTTCATAGGGAGCTTACAGATCTCCTTAACCTTTGGTTAACACTATACTAGCAGAGTACTACTGACTCCTTAAGCCTTGTCTGAGTCCTCTCAGATCTATATTGCTGTTCTGGGAAATCCCCAGTCTTAGGCTAATTTTATAAGGACTGGTCCTCTCCTGAGACTCTGTACCTGAATACCTTACGAGAACCGACTAGGGTACTAACTCATCACTGGCTACTGATGTGGAACCCTCCTTGGGGTACCCATGGGTTTATCTGACTGGGACGACTGGCTGGCTTGCTGGGTGTCCTACATGGTAACTGTTAGGTAGACTAAGACTGGCAATCACTGATAAGACTGAAAGGACAATGTATGATCACTCAACACACTGGAGAACTCTGGTGTTGCTAACTCTGGAATATTCTTATTCTATCTCTATTTCTGGTTCTAGAACATGCGATAATGTTACTGGCCTCTAGGGATGCTTCCTGCCAATACAGGCACCAACCGGTCGTTAGACTGCCTCACTGCGCCCATACCGACTAACCATCTGATTCAAAGTACAAACTCTTACGAGCTTTGAAGTCTAGGTCTGGCAACAACATATATGTCTACCATCATAATTAACTGATAGCTAAAAGAGTTTCTATAGCTTCATACATGAATCACATTTAACCTGCTCCCTCTTAGCGAGGAGGGTCCTGCAGTACGATCTGTGTACACTTCCTAGCAGCTAACCAGAATCTGTGTAACTGTAATTCCTATTGGCAGTCACTCGCAATATACATAATATTTCTGTATGTATATCAATAACTACATTGGATACATACTGAATATAATAATAATTTCTGACTTGCCTTACTGAGCTTCATACTGAATGTGATATAATATCTCTGAAATACTTTACTTAGAATTATGTTGTTTTACTATACTGGAGGAGATAACTTGCTGAAAGAGACTGCCTTTACATACCTCGACTGTCGGTTTACCGATTAACTGGTGAGGTTCGGCTAGTATTCAGCTGTTCTCCCCAACTGTAATCATATTCTCGAAAGAATAGAACTAACTTCATTACTATACTGGAAGAAAACGAAACTTGATATATATCTACTGACTCTTCTTCAGAGCAGTCGAAAACTCATAATTTGTCGGGAGTCTAGAAGGTAGAAGTACTTACTTTAAGCCTGGGAGTGTATTAACACTAGTTTAGAACAATTCCAATCACTTTGACTCGGCAGGGCGATGATTCGCCAGGCGATTTTTGTGAAACTAACTCCGTAGAAATGCTCCCTGCAACTTTATACTTCATTACCTGAAGTTAATTTGACTTTGGACAGTGTTTGACGGAGTAATCAAACGGAAATTTATGAGAACCCTTCATCCTGCCCCTATTCTGATCGTTGTAGAAGTAAAAATGACTTATAGTTAAAGGGTGAGGCCTTTATATTCTTGCAGCAAAATACATGGAAACGTGGCATGCTGGCCAACGCGCCGTTTTGGCTCTGTGCCACGTTGGCTAACGCGGAGGTCCCAGCTCCTTGCCACTTTGCCCCTTTGGGCAGCGCTGTTCGGCCTCCTCTTGCGAAATTCCAACTTTGCACTCATTCGGCATTTCCCCTGGCCCTTTTCTCGCACGTATGACATTCTAAAACTCTCAACCAACATGCGAATAGGTCGACTAAATGCTAGAAACTTACGGGGTGTAACACATGTACATAGAGAATTTTGTCATATGAAACACCTAGGAGAAGGCTCGGGAGGGGAACACACGAGTGCATCTTAAAACCGATGGGATGGTAGAAGCCAGGGGCCGGGCGCGCTGGGCGCCGCATCATGTAGCCTGCCCTGGTGCAGGCAGTGGCACATCGCGCCCATAAAGCAGAGCGATGGGGGGGGGGGCGCCGCACACCCCACGGCCACCGCCCAACTATATATAACCTTCCTTAGTTCAAATTGGGTCATTTTAACATATATCCCACAGCTAAAACAGGGAATACAAGAACTTTACTCCATATTTTCGTCCAATTACACTACCAAACGCAACTTCGGGTAACGAGTTCCAGGCCTACGGGAAGCATTACTACGGAGTTATTTTCCAAAAATTCGCTCGGCAAAATGGGGCTTCACCGGGTAAAAGTTGTCAAAATTATTTCAAATTGATTTCTAAACGGCCACGGGCATTAGGTGAGGATTTCTTCCTTCTGAGCTTTTGAGAAATTGTGAGTTTTCGCTGAATTATTTAGAGTTGAATTGTAGTTACTACTATTATTAAGAGTTATCATTTTTGCCAAGTTTATTATTGAAATTAGCCCTATTCTCCCAATATTAAGGCTGCAATTGGATAGAACCACTGGTCGGTAGTTGAGATTCGCTAATTAAATGAAAGTCAGCACTTGAGTTATGTAAGGCCATCCTTTCGGCAAGTTACGTTCTTCGTAAAGTTAGTACAACTTATGTGTCTATAGTGTTTCAGAGTAAACCTATTGGAGTCAGCTGTTATGAATTGAATAGAGACGATAATGATGATATAGAAACCCTTATTATAGTTAACCCTAGCCGGTTCGATTGTTGTATACAATATTCGGGGTTGAAATGTTTTTACCTATAAAAATTATGTTTACAAGAGTCGTATAGTGTCCAAAGGGACCAGAGTGAGGCCTTGAGGGCCATAATGAGTTCTATCACGCTGAGGTCGTGAGGGCCATATTGAGTTCTATCAAATTGAGGTCGCAAGGGCCATATTGAGTTCTATTAGATTGAAGTCGCGAGGGCCATGTTGAGTTCTATTGGATTGAGGCCGCGAGGGACATATTGAGTCCTATCAGGTTGAGGCCGTGAGGGTCATAGTGAGTTCTATCTTATTGAGGCCATGAGGGCCATCTTGTGCTACCCCAGATATAGGCCGCGAGGGCCACAACTAGCTACAGCAATTATATTATGACCCACCATCGAGCCAAGGCTTGGGGTCCAGTTTTATAGTCCAGATAGCCCACACACAGACACAGCTACAGGATCCTATTAGGCGTAGGTTTAGTTTCGAAGAACAAGTATTCAGAGTTACAGTATTCTTAAAGCCATTAGTAGTCAAATAGCAGAAGTAGACATTGTTTGTACTTGTTGGGGCTTATGGGAGCCCAGGGAGGTTATTCTGTGTTGGTTGTACTTTTCAGGCTTATGGGGGCCCCATTAGGTTCTTTTTTGTAGATATAAACTTGTTAGTTAGATGTTTCAGATGGTAAGGTTAATCAAGTTAAATTCTTACCCTTCCTCTCTTGATTACTTCAGTTTTACCAACTTTCAGTCAGTTATTATTCTACCGCCTTACATATTCGGTATACATTGTACTGATGCCCATCTTTGGGGCACTATATTACTTGCCTGCAGGTGCGGATAGACGCAGTTTGGGAACCTCCTATTCATCAGCTGGAGTTAATAGTTTATTCAGCTCCTTTCTTACGAAGTTGGTAGTTAGAAGAGGTGTCTTCTTTGCTGTACAGTTTATGGGTAGGTCGGGGCCTTGTCTCGACCATCATTCTACTCTTAGAGGATTTCAGGCTACATATTTCTACTAGTTAGCTTTTGTTGTTGGCCATGTGGGGCCTATGTATGTTTATTTCGTGTGGTGTCCATGTGGGGCCTTGTTTAGCTTTTAGTTAGCGGTCTTTTCGGCTATAGCGTAGTTTAGTTTCCTGATTTAATTTTAGTTATAACTAGACAATAGCATGGTCTTGTCAGCCCGCATAGGATCCCTATTATTATGTTGTTAGTGGTTAGTTGTCTTCTTTTATAGGTGGCCTTGTCAGCCAGAAGCTATATTTACAGCTGAGATATATCTCATCATTTTCATTAATTAGGTTATAGGCGTGCACCAGAAGTGCACCAGGCCGACCAGGCAAGTCCAAACCTCAGTGTGGCACTAGGTGCCAGTCATGCCTCCAAAGGTGGGCGTGGCAAAAATCCTTGAGAAAATTCTGAGAAGACGACGTCTGCCCTAGCTTCTGCTCTTCTTGTCTATTCTACTCTTAGGCTTGAGGGAAGGAGAGTGAAATAAAGGGGAAAAGGACGTTCTACCCCTTTAACTTCCTCCTAAACGAGCCCAAAATAATGGGGTTTTAGTATTAAAAAGGTGGGAAATTACCAACATACCTCTGGAAGAAGGAACTGAAAACTGGTCGACACTGAACGACGGGCGTCAGAACGGGTCATTAGTCAGACCCACGACCCGTTGGAACCCACTGTTGGTTCTGGGTCCAGAAACCATGCCTACTAGAAATGAACCATGGTAGGGTACCACGATTTGTTGGAAGAACGGATAGGTCGTTGGTACATCTCGTTAGTACTGGTAGGAAAACTAGTCCTTGAGGCAACGATCAACACAACGACTCATTGGTAAGACCAACGGGTCATCGCATCGATTCGTGGTCCACACTGTTAGGGCCTGGGACTGGGCGATGGGTTGTAGCAATGGCTCATTTGTAGGAACCACGAGCCGTTGGTTCCTCTCGTTGCCTCAGGGAAGGGTCCACTAGGATTCTGAACTTGGGATCCAACGGACAACAGGACGGCTTGTTGGTTTGACCAATGAGTCATCCCATGCCTCGTTGTTTCCCCAAAGGAATATCGTTATGCTTACAATGACTCAAACAACGACCCGTTGGATCTTCCCATGGATCATTGTCTGGGTCATCCTGCAATAAAATTTCTAGTTTTTCTTCTAGACTTTCTTGAAATGCCTGAGTCTAGTCTAGAAAAGTTTTGGGGTGTTACAGTAGACCTGCGACCCGCAGTTGAATCATAAGTGCCTGGCAGAATCACTGTAGTCAGGCACTAGCACCTAAACTACATCAGCATTTTGCAAATAAAGACTTGTGGCACACAGGTGAAATGCAGGGACAAGGAAGTGAGACTGAAGCCCACTACCCAAACCTGCGTTGAACCTACATTCTGAAGAGCAAGATCTACGGCCTGCAGTTGCTCAACAATACCCAAACTTCAGGCCACAAGTTTTTATTTCGAATTTTTCAAAATTTATGAAAAAAATCATTGTCTAACGAGTACTCAGACTTCTATGAAAGATATACTAACAATATCAACAATTTTCACCATTATCACCAATTAACGACTTCCCTTAAGAAGGATGTTACCCCATATATCATCAAGAAATGTTAAGTGACCAATCCAATCATCATTCATCAAATCAATTTCGACAATCCAATATACTCACTAACATCATCCTATTTCATCAACATTCTTAGGCAAACAAGAAAAAGATGATGATTTTTCTTTAAGAAAGACATTTCTCAATCCATCATCGGGAAAAATCATTCACCTCAAGCAAATGGGTTAATTAGACTTCACCCACAATTTCAATTTCAAAGAAATATAGCACACCTATATATAGAGCATCATGAAAAAAGAATATCTACCCTTTTCGACATTTCGAAAACCCCCCCTCAAATACCTATAAGAATGAATTTCACAGTGAACATGAAGAATAAATAATGGGGAAATTAGGGAAAGATGGATAATAAAATGAGAAGTATCATTCTTATTCTTCTATATGTACCATTAAACATTGAGAAATGAAAGTGAAAACTAGAAACATACCAAGTAGAGTGAGAGGAAAATAAGTTGAAACTTGAAGCTTTTTTTCACAAAATGAGCCTGACCCAAGCTCTTCTTTTTTAGTGTTTGGAAGGTTTGTGATGGTAGAAAAATGGGAGAAATGGTTCAATTTATAGAAGGTGAAGAGGTTGGTGGAATTAATGGTGAGTTAATGGAGGGTAGTGAGGAATGAAGATGGTAGTTGAGGGGTTAAGAAAATGGTGGAGTGGTGCTAAAATTAGGGCTTTTGGATAGTGGAGAAGAATTTTAAAAGCCATGGGTTGGATCTAGGTTGGGTTGGTCAAAGGGTGGTCAATCTTTTAAAGTACTGCATACTGCGCTTGCAACCGTAGAATTGGATCTGTATGCTACAAGTCAAGCATAGGTGGGCCTTGAACAACCCAATGCATCATATTTGATCTGCGCTTGACCTACATCTCAGAAATCTGTGTCTACATTTCGGAGGTGAGACGTAGTTCTCCTATTCTTGAACGATTTTTTGCCCACATATTCTATCTCTGACTTGCGCTACACATGCATTTTGCATGTCCTTGACTGTGGTTTACAGATTTGGCATAGGTTATCACCTAATTCTCAGGTATTCTAGATCAAATATGCACTTGACCTGCGCTCTACAAGTTTGTACCTACGTTTCGCATGTCCAATGCAGGTTCCCATATCTCTGTTTTCTTCCACTTTGTCCATAATCTTATCATCCTACAATCCACAAAAACAACAAAAAGTGTGAAGTGAAAAGGAAATTAAAGACACTAGGGTTTCCTCACAAGAAGCGCTTAATTTAATGTCGCGACACGACGATGTCACCTCACAATTTTATCAATCATCCATAGGTTTGTCCTCCACATCAAGATTACCCCCATACTCATATTTATCCTCCATGGCAGCTATTACGTTGCACTCATTGGGTGGTTTCATTGGTTGGAACACATTGAAAGTCACCTCGTCACCACCCATTCTGAATTTTAGCTCACCAAGCTCAACATCTACTAGAGCTTGCCCTGTGGCAAAGAATGGTCACCCCAAGATAATGGGAACCTCTAAGTCTACATCACAATCCAACACAATGATGTCGGTTAGAAAGATGAATCTATCTACTTTGACTAACACATGAACTAGTATTCTAACAGGGCGCTTGATAGATCGATTTGCCATGAGCAACCTCATTCTGATAGGCTTGGGACTTCCCAATCCTAACTTTTTTAAGATAATGAGGGGCATCAAATTGATGCTTTCCCCTAGGTCACAAAGAGCTTTGTTGAACACATACACCCCGATGGTGCTCGAAATAGTGAATGCTCCAGGATTATCTCTTTTCGGAGCAAGATTGCTTGTTATCACTGCACTACAATGATGCTGTCACGATCGAGTTCACACCCTAACCATAACACGGGACAAGGAACCCCGAGAGGCTCCAAGTCGACCCATGGAATTATCATAGCATACACTTAACATGAGAATGACTAAGAACATAAATAAGCGGAAGTTAATAACATGAATCTAATATAAGCCATAACGACAATTTAATAACACTTAGATACAACGTTGAATCTGTCTAGATAAGTCTGAAAGCCTTCTACTAATCTGATGAGTTGTTGGGACAAGCCCCCAGCTAACTCCTAAAGTTTGAAAACTAAAACATAGTAAAATATTAGCATAATCACGTCCTTAGAGGATTCGGACTCACCAATAGCAGCTGAATAGGAATGAAGCGTATCTAACCACAAGGCTGAGCCTGGAAACCTGAATCTATATCATGAAATGATATAGCACAAAAGGCATGCGGTCAGTACTTGGAATGTACTGACTATGCAGGATAACATAAACAATTAAATAAACAAATATCCGATAAATATTTTATCAAATACATCCACATAATTGCTTCAACATGTTATTCACATACTCTATGATTGACATACACAGATATATACATGAAGCTTCATTTTGAATCTCATTTATATAACATCTTAGAATCATGCATAAGGGTCAAATTCTAAACATATAATAAGTGCCCAATATGAAATTAGTAGAACATACTATACTGAATCATTACTGATAATTGAGACTGATCATCATCTTATTAAGCCATTATAATCTGAAAGATGGATCATACAAGACTGAATCATACTGATATCATCATTAAGGGAGTCTCTCTCTACTATGGAAGATCCCGACTATACTAGGGAGTCACTCTATACTATGGAGGATCCCGACTAATGCTAGGGAGTCACTCTCTACTATGAAGGATCCCGACTGATGGTAGGGAGTCACTTTCTACTATGGAGGATCCCGACTACTACTAGGGAGTCACTCTCTATTATTGAGGATTCGGACTACTGCTAGGGAGTCACTCTCTACTATTGAGTATCCCGACTGAGCTAGGGAGTCACTCTCTACTATGGAGGATCCTGACTACTGCTATAATCTGAGAGGTACTGGTCTGACTTTATATATATATCTGGTCTCTACTACTACAGCTAATCAAATACATGAACATACTCTGCTTTCTTCCTACATCATTCATTTCGGAAGGATCGAGGCTACTTTCTACTAACAACAAACCCAACGTTCAAAAATTATCATTCTCATGCTTATCATCACAATTCATATCATCATGGAGCCATACTATAATTTCTCCATAGGTCTAACATTAATGAGCATCTTTAGTTCCACATCATGCATACTACTTTCTCATTGCTAAATTCCAGCTTCATATTAATCAGCTTGTATCATAGAGACATTCTTGACCCATACATTAAACTCATACTTTAACATACATACATTGAGTCATATAATCTAGATTTACATGAAGCTATGTGCTTACTCATATTTTAGCATGTACAACACAAACATATGGGAAGTGTGCATCTTTGTTTCATGAGACCCACGATTTATTCCAATTCATGAGAAGAATGCATTAGATAAGCCATTATCATAAATTTAATTCTTACCCAATTAATTCCATCAAGACATAGGGACATGCATATTTTACTTTCAATTATTCAAGTCCATGAACTTTAATTGAATCTCATCACATCTATCATTGACATATTCAAATTCTCATGGGCAATCATATAATCATCACATAGTAAACATGGATGCAAGGGATTTGTGATAATTGAATGAAAATGACAAAAACCTTATTTAAAACTATAATCATTCATGAAGAATATTTCATAACTCCAAACGTTTCATCACCCAACACATGATTCAAGATACACACTCATTTTACACCGTACATATCTCATAGTCATAACGGATCTTTGAAATTTTAAGAGTTGTAGGAGGATTCACCATCAAATTTAAAACCCTAGGTCATGCAACTTCTAGGATATCCATCCATTTTGGTCAAACCCATAACCAATCATCTCAATAAAACCCCTTTTCTCACAAGGAAAACCTTCAAACCAACCGTGAGTATCATCATAAGCAAAGATATAATTAAAAAAAGGTGTCTTACAAAGCAACTTCATTCATAGTGTCCCCATAGGTAAGATCACTGATAGATATAAAAACATCATCAAGCACATTATCAAGAATTGGAACACCTCAAAGATGAAATACATATTTGATCATAAACATCACTTTCTTTGTCAACATTCCCTAGTGGATTATCATACAAGGTATATCCATAGATAATAGCTACACTACTATCATGTTGAACAATACTATGCTCGATATTAGAAGAGATCTCATCATCAAATAAGTCATTGTACTTTAAGAGAGAACAACCAAATGAAGATGAAGAGTGAAAGCATGCAATATCATTCTCAAAAAGATCAATGCCATTATGCAAAGCATTTTCATTCACATAACTTCTATGAGCAAAACAAGTAATAGGATCCAAAAGGAAAATGCTCAAACAGTCACGCTTTTTCAAATGACCAACTTCATCCACATCATCACAAATTGAGACTCATTAACCACATCACAAAATTCCTCAATTATTGGACAAGTACCACAAATAAGTTGATCATTACAAGCTTTAAATGACAATGTAAGATCATTCACATTGCAAGTGTTAACACTAGGTGCACACAAATCAGTCTTGCAAGAAGAATCGATTCGGCCATCAAAAGGATGAACTAGTGCTTGGGCACTCTCAACATCAACATTATCAAGACATGGAAGAGAATCATTAAGCACACAAGAATATAAGCTATCACTAACACTTTGTTTATTGAAAATATTTGAAGTGTTAAGTTTAGCGATTATACCTTGACGTTCACAAGAATGATCATCCATAGCTTTACATATCATGGGTTGCCTCATTAGATATAATGGAACGATGAGGTCCCCTTCTTGAGGCATATTCTTGATTACCAAAGCCTGATTGGCTAGTCCACAAGGAACACCAACATCATCACCATCCCCACACTCCTCACCAACTACAACATTATCCTCCATTTGGGGGTCATCAATGTCAACCCCCTCAACAACATCAACATCATCATAACAATAAAGACCATCGGCCAACACAGTGAATGCCCTCCGACTGGGCACTCACTCATCTTATGACCAAAACCTTGACATTTGTGACATTTAGAAGTGTTACCTCCTACCTTTGGAGGAAGAATGGGAGTGGGCCACTCCACTTGATTTCTTTCGGCAATGGGCCTCTTGAGATCTTGCGTGGTACCCTTGTCTTTTTGCCAATTGGAAGAAGAAGTTCCTCCAATTTTGTTGTAGTGCCAAGTACTTTTGAAACCCCTTGATTTTTCAAGCTTCTCCTTTTGGAGCTCCACCTCTATCTCAATAGCCGCCTCAAGCACGATAGTGGTGGAGTCTCATGCGGGAAGCAATATCCTTACTCAACCCGACTCTAAATCGAGTCATAGCATTCAAAGGATCTACAGCAAAATCAATCCGCATCTTTGAGAGTTGGAACTCATCATAGTATTGCTCTACACTTTTGGTGACTTATTGTAAAGTGTACATATTATTTAGTTGCTATTTGGAAGTACCTGTCGGAAATATACTTCCGCCTTAAAATTGCTTTCAACTCTTCCCAAGGTTGGGTGGGAGACAAACCATGCATCGTTCGTGCCTTAACTTGAGTTTCCCACCATGTGGAAGCAAATCCCTCAAATTGAGAAATGGCATAAGATGACTTTTAGACATCAGACATCTCATTTGTCAAAAAGATCCTATCATATTGCATCACCCAATCAAGAAAAACGTCTGGGTTGCTTTCACCTTTGAAGGAAGGAAGAGTCATTTTGAAGGAGTTCAGACTCATGTACTAACCTCCATTGTTTCCATTTAACTCATGAACCCCATAAGGATCCTCAACATATAACTCATCATGGTAGCCTACCACGTTGACCATCTCTTCGATAATCACCTCCATTTCTGCCCATGTGATGGATAGGACCATGTCGACCTCCTCATCCACGGTGAGGACCTTGAAAGTTCATGTGTGGCCTCTCAAATAGTTGTGGTAATCACTGGGAACATCATCAAACTCCTCTTGGAACTCCTCATGGAATTCACCATCCAAAGGTTGGCACTGCAGTTTGGACAGACATTTTGAATTGGAAGACGGGTATTTGGTGGAGGAAAAGGAATATGTGGGTGTGGTAGAGGAGCATGTGGTGGTGATGGAGGAACATATGGTAGGGTAGTAGTAGGAAATGGGGTGGTAGAATATGGTAGGAGAGTGGTGGAGGTGGGGTAGAATATTCTATGAAAAGTCTATGATGAAATAGGGAAGAGGAGTAATGATGAACTCCACTTGTTTGTCCATGGTGATAGAAAGGAGTAGAGTCTCTATTCCTTGATTCAAGGTCTAGAAAATGATTTTCCAAGTTATCCATCCTCCCTTCCATATAGGAAGATAAAGCAGTTTTCATGTTCACCACATCATGCAAAGTGGGTTCCTCGATGGGCACCTTATTCACCTCTTCTTGATTGGCCATCGTACCTATGGAAGACACAAAGAAAACAAAGCAAAAAAACTCATTAAGTTAGTGAAAATAATTCACACTCACTCAAGGAATGCTCACCTTAGATGTCGCACAACTGCCATGACCAAAGATTGTAGCTTGTGTAATTTGTTGAGTTTCAAGTGGCCAAGCTCAACTCAAGGTCTAGAATGGATTCTTGTTGACTCAATATAGAAAGACTCAAGCTAGCGTGATGGAATGAAGAAAGTTCAATGAGAATAAAGTAAAAAAAGGTAGAAGAAAAAGCACGAAAAAAATTCAGACTCAAAAAAACTAAGTAACAAAAAGTAGGTGAAGTACTTGATGTTAGTAGTTTTTGGAAATTAAAGAGATGAAAAAATGAAGAACTAATTAAACAACTAATTATATGTTAATTAGTGTATAAATTGAAAGAAAAATGAGTTTGGAAGAAGAACCATGAAGTGTGGACACTTGGAAAAATTTTGGGGTCCAAAAAGTCTCAACACTTAGGAAAATATTGGCTAAAAAGCCAAAAATCTGCACACTTGCTCTCTAAAAGTGAGACTCACATGCCAGAAGTGAGAGTGGGGAAGGCTAGAGTTGCTTCAGCTGATGTGGCTGCTGACTGGGCTGCTGGATTGACTGCTTTGCTAGCAGTCCAATGGTAGATATCTGCTGACTGGGCACTAACATAGTTGATGATGTGGCATCCACGTGGATATTTCTTTCTTTTTTTTCCTTACAAATTTGTTTTTTTTTCAATTTAGATTCTTTTTAACTAATAATTTCCACAAATGGACCCACTAACACATTTTTCACAAAATTAAAGGGAAGAAATAGCTCAAAAGTAGCTTTGGGTCTTCTTCTTTACCTTGAAGATATGAAGATTTTCAAGAACACCAACAACATGAAGAACAAAACCCTTGATCAAAACATCTCTAAATGAGCTCAAAATTTAGGATCATGTGCCCCTTGATATAGAGAACAAAGCCCAATTAAAATTAAGCCTCAAGTTAATTCCAATCAACAAGGCTCAATTACAATTTTCATAAAGTCTTCAAACCTTCAAAGTCATCAATGGTGGAAGTTTCTCTACAACTCCAAATCACTTCAACCTTTAGGATTATGTTCCCCTTGATGTAGAGAACAAAACCCAAAAAATTAAGACATAAATCAAGCTCCATCAATGAAACCCAATTGCTAATTTCTTTAAGTCTTCATGCTCCAAAGTCTCCAATGGTAGAATCAATTTCCAACTCAAATTTCAAGAGAAATCCTAAGATCTAGACTCAAAAAACACTAGAGAACAATTATCTAGTCTCAAAAACACAAGAAAAACAAGAAAAAAGTTTCAAAATTTTTTTTTATTTTGAAGGAATTTTGAATTTTTTTGATTTAATACCTAAATCCCAAGATTAGTATTGTAAGAACAATACTAATTCTAGATCTAGATACCAAATGATACAAGAAAAAATAAAGGATAGATAAAGGATAACTAACTTGACACAAAATTGGAAGGAAAGCAACCCTTGTTAAGAAACAAGGACCTCAAATCCGCAATCCAACAAGCACCAAGATCTTAAAAAGACCTCAAGGAAGATTAATTACCCTTGAAACCCTCCTCTCTACACAATTAACAATCTAAGGCTAGGCAAAAGCTTAGCAATCTACTACACTCAAGATATGATTTGTTCAAAGTCATCAAAATTCTCGGGTCAAAGAGTTTTAGAAAACGTTCTTGGTGGAAAAAATGTGAATGAAGGATCCCACTGAATTGAATTGGGTCCATGAATCTAAGAAATGGTGAGAATTACAAGAACTCCTACTTATACTAAGTAAGGAAAAGTAGAGACAATATGCCCTTAATGAGTAAGGCCTTGTTTGGTTCTCTTCACTTTTATTGAAATCAAAGAATGGCCATTTACAGCATTAGCCCATCTTCTTTATCAACATGACCACCTTGTGCTCCCATCCATCCTTTACCCTCCAAGATATCATCCATATATAGGCACCTTGGATTGCATCAGAACTACTAAAGACGCTGAGACTGAGAACCTACGCCTGTATCATAATACAATACAGCATGAAAAGTATGTGTCAGTACTTTGAATTTACTGAATAAGTGAGATATACATAAAGCATGGAAAAATAAGCACTGAACTGAAATAACATGAAATGACCAACTGAGACTAAATACTGATAAAAGCTGAGCTATAACTGTGATTTGGTCAATAATGAACCTGACTGACGGTCATAAATATGTCTTGAAATTGAGTGACTACACTGAGCTAAATTGAGACTGAGCTGAACTGAACTGTACTAACAAGTGGGAGAGTCTATAACCGACATATAACCATGTGAACTAGACGTGGAGTATGATGTATACACCCATCAGAGAAAGCCCACTATACCTTGCCAGGGTATAGTGGGTGAGCTAGGCGATCACAAGTCTGGGGCCCATTTGGGACAATAACCTATGGTGGCAATGTAGTTCTGGGAACCTGGTGCGCAGGAACCTCGGTCCGCTCGGTTCTAAGTACTACTCCTACTGGATAGTGCTAACCTGTCTACTAAAATGATAGCTCTAAGATGGGGTCCTAGAATAAGTCAGGAGTACTTATCTGGAAGTAACCTGAGAGTCTATAGGACCGGATAACTAAAATTGCTGCTCTAAGACTGGCCAGAGCTGCTTATCTAGAAGCATCATAACCATCTATAGATATAATTGATAACTGAAACTAGGGACTATTACTGAATTGAACTCCTCAAGATCTAACTATTGTCAAACTGATAAACTGACCTAATGAAAGATACTGAAAATGCTAGTTTCTGACTGAGACTGGACTAGTATGCAAACTGACTGTGAACTCACATGAAAGTAATAACATGGAAATTAAGGGACTAACAGGGTCAAGCAACAACTGTATCTAGTCAACCATGCAAGATCCAAATTTACTACATTTCATAGAATTAGGGCTAAAACCATTTCACATGAAGATAGCAACATGATCATACTTAGAGAAAACATAGCAAGAATTCATATGAGCAACAATCCACACGAAATAATCAGAATCTAGTTATAAATTTACCCTAACTCAAATCTTTATGACTAGAACTAATAAGAAATTTTAGAAGGATTTGGTGGCACAAGGGAAGGGCAATTCCCTTATTGAATTCCCACATACCTGGAGTAGAATCTTTAAGAGAAGTATGAAGAAATCTAAAGGAAATTTGAAAGCCCTAGAGATGCATTTCTGGAACTTCTTCACATTGAATATGAGATTTGAGACAAAATAATGAGAGGGATACGTCGATCAACCCCTTAAATTCCCTTCTAAACGTGCCCAAAACATCGTATTTTACGGATTAAAAAGGTGGAAAGTTACAAAAATACCCCTAAAAAAGTCTGGAAAAATTATCGTCGGGATCCAATAGGTCACACAACGAGTTGTTGGTTGACACCACGACTCATTGGGAGTAGTCTTTCATGGGCCAAAAATCAATGCTCACTGGAAATGGACCACGGAAGTGAACCACGACTCGTTAGATAGACCAATGGGTCATTGGTTCCTCTCGTGGTCACTGACAGGGTTTTGAACTGAAGATGGGACTTCTACTAACGGCCAACCCAATGACTCATTGGTAGAACCAATGGGTATGGCAACTGCTTGTTGTCACCATCACCGTGCCTTGAAGGGTTGCTGACTTTGGTGATGGGTGGCTACAATGACTCATTGGTAGGAGCCACAAGCCGTTGATCCCACTCGTTGCTTCTAGGGAAGATGTCGACCCTCAACGGAACCCTCCCAACGACTGCCCACAACAAGTCGCCTAAGCTAATGATGACTCATTGGATAGCTCATTGGTTTTGAGAAAGGTCTGGCAGGTTTCTAGACTTGGGATGCAATGAACAATAGGACAACTCGTTACTCCTTCCAACGGGTCTTCCTATGCCTCATTGGTGCCCTTAAGGAAATTGGTTGGGCTGATAACGACTCAGACAATAGACTGTTATAAGTGACAATGACTTGTTGTATGGGTCGTTCTGAGACAAACATTTCCTGGTTCTTTTTTGTTTTTCATATTAAGTCTAAGTTTGATCTAGAAAAGCTTTGGGTGTTATAATATCTCCCCCTTGGGATCATTCGTCCTCGAATTAAGGCTAAAACTACTGGCAAACTAGGAAAGTAGTTGCAAATCCAAAACTGCAGTTATAAACTGATTCCTAAAGGAGTAACTGACTCCGAACTGGAATAGACACACTAACTGAGTTAACACAACTAGATTGCACATTGAAAACCTGAATAGAGCTGATGAGTACTTGATAACGCTCAAACTCACACTTCCTTACAAAGTATGAAGTTTTCATTGTCAATAAAGAACCCAAATAAGAGGTTGGGGTCGCCCACAGAGAATAGGGTAAGATCTAGATTAATACCGGTAATTGAATTTGTTGGTGAGTTATCTCCAAATTGGGGGTTTAAAAGAGAACAATATCAAAACAATGATTATATTTGTGATTTAAATAGAGATCTGCAAACAACTAGGGTAAGTGTTCCCATGGGTTCATAGATACTTCGGGTATACACACATGATCAATTCCAATGCTTACTTATAGAACTGATAACTAGGGTTCATCCAAATGCCTATTCGTTCCTATTGGATGACTATACTCAGTCACCGGGTCAGGTCTCTTGAGTGCTTTCAAATTAACCATTATTAATTTGTTTCAAATTTAACTATCCTGCGACTATAGCTCAAGTTAATATAATGATCATAAAGATCAAGGCTTTGTTGTAATTCTCTTTTCATAATTTCTACTTCTGTAGGTTCAAGAAAGTAAAGAATTTGGGAAAGTCCTAATGTTGTACACCATTAAAAACATTTAAATATGAATAGAATACAATACAAGTTTTTTTCATTTGTTTTGAATCACATTGTGCAACCCTAGTTTGTTAATCCACCATGGTTCCCATAATCCCTAGTTGTGGAGGTTTTTGCCTCTCATGGTTGTAAGATTATAATTTTTATTCATAGAAAAACACATAATTAAATAATTACAGCAACAATTGGAAGAAAACACAATTGGTATATCAAAGATCAATCTCAAGAACAATGCAGGAAATCAAGAAGTTGATCCCAAGAATTGCTCCTTAAAACCTGATAAAAATTCACAAAAATAATTCTTCACACGTCTAATAACTCAATTTGTCCTTCTCTAACTAAAATAAAATGTAAAGGCTATTTATACAGACATTAGAAACCTTTTCCTAAGCTAATAGGGAGTTTTCCATATTTGGTGTCGACTATGCCACGACTGGACCTACGATCCGTAGCAGGTTTGTACGGGTCATACATGCTTTCCGAAAGTACTTGGTTGTTGTAGATCCAACTAAGTATTGGCAGGCTGGTATGACTCGTACCATCATCGTATGAGTCATAAATGCTTCCGTGGTTTGGCCCTGAGAACTCTGACATCTTCTAAAATTCTTCACGACTGTTGTGGTATAACTCGTACCTTCTTGCCATGACTCGTACTATCTATAGTGTTTGAAGTTCTTCCAAGTACTGAAGAATCTTCTAAAGTGCACCACAGCTCCTGTTACGATTCGTAGATTGATTCCATGATTCGTGAGTCCATCCGTACCAAGAATCTTCCTTTGTGCAATTTCTTCTGAATAATTCCACGACTCTTGTTACGGCTCATACTGAGAGTCGTATGTTGCCTTCTTGTCACTTCAACCTTCTGAATTTCATCATGGTTCTCCATACGACACGTACAATCAAGGTACGACTCGTACTAAGACTAGTGCATTGGCTGATTTTCTACATTTTAAGGCTTCTTTTGCACATCTTTGCGCCAACACTTATTTTCCCTGGAATCTAAGTAAAAGTGCCTCATATCCATATAAACATACCTAAGTCCATGTTATTTTCTCAGTTTTAAGTGTTGAAAGTTCTGTAAACTCACAGAATGTCAACACCTTCAACTTAAGACTTTTTCATGTCCTTAGGCAAAGAAAAATAAAAACTAAACACGACGCTTAACTAGAAAATAAACCTAGGATACTACAGCCAACATCAAACAAAATTTGCACTATTAACTCAAAAAGCTTTTGACCTTTTTCCCATTAACCAAATCAGCACATGCACTACAAGAAGTCACAAAGCATGATAAATAGGGATCAATACATGTCATCTAGCTATTAAGAGGTAGTCAAGTTATCACCGATGCTTTTTTTCACAGACCACTAGTAGAGTTAAACACAAACCATGTACCCTCATAGCAAACGAAGTCCCCCACTCACAGATATAGTAAAATGTATAACATGGGACTGAACAAGCAAGACTCTCACTCTCACAAAGAAGTTTCAAATATTGCATATCAAATACCATAGGCTTTCCCTTATTTTCTCTATTCGGTTTGTCAGATGGTCAGGCTAGGATCACTATAGGACTTTCTTTGGCTTGTAATGCATGCTTTCGGGCTGGGTATGGTAAATATGGAATCTTTTGAGTGGCTAAACCCCTCCTTGGCACTACATACATGAGGCTCCATTTTTTTCACTTTTTCCTCCCTTTTCACCCTTTTTATACACTTGTATGAATGTGGTGTGTTTCTTCAAACTTTTATGCATCTTTCGCTTTTAGTATTTTCCTTTTCAATTTTTCTTTCTTTTTCTTTTTCTTTTTTCACACCACACCTCATTTTTCACCTTTTTTTCTTTTTTTTATTCTGTTTTCACCTTCCTAATCTTTATGCACCCCTACTCTAGCCACCCTCAACATAGGCATTTTGCCTATGTTGAGGTTTATAATCTCCAGGGAGGGACCAGGGTCAAAACAGGTTCATTATAAAAATGAGTGCGATTAATCGGTTAATCAAAGAAAAATGGTCTATTTAAGTCTCAAAAATATGGATCAAGGGAATCATATCATCTAGGGTTATTTAAGCTAAAAATGGGCCAAATAAGAACGACCTATGATCCTTTTCTAACCAACCATCCTAAAACCTATGCAAAGCCCAATCCAGAAAGTTCTAGATCCTCTACACAGTATTGAACTAAGTATCAGACCTCGTTCACTCATGGTACATGATTTGCATTCACTCTACTTGTCCAATTTATTCATGGCTTAACAAAAACTACACATGCTAATAGACTAAATGACAAAAAAATATCCATAGAAATCATGCATGCGATCACAAGTACATAGCTAATCATCAAAAAAATTTTAAACAAGCTCAGTTTTTCAAAATATCAAAACTAATGCAATTTATTGGTGGAGTACTCCTAAATCTAATTAATAATTAAACAAAAATCACAAAAATAAAATTCTAAACATACCGGTTCTACTAGATAGCATGTTCGAGGGAAAAGAAACACGACAAGAGAAACCCTTGAGCGAATCAATAACCCAAAAAATACAAGTACACCCCCTCCTCTTTTTAAGAAGCGTGTTTTGTCCTCGAAGCATAGAATGTAAGGACTGAGGGAAGGGAACATACCTGCAGCACACTAAGCGCTCCTGTCATCCTGCGGAGGAGGTGCCTCCACTACAATCATGGCGCTGGCGCTGGCCGATGCACTCAATGGTGGATCGACAGGGGGAGTGGCTATCCCCTCAGTAGTCTCGACCGTCTCTATGACCTCTAGATTGGTCGAGGCTAAATATGGCTCGCCCGAAGGGTACCTGCCACTAGCAAGCTCTGTCTAGGCCATGGTGGAGCTACCTTTTCCTCTAACTCATTCCTGTAGCTCTGACAAGTGTGTGTCATAATTCTGTAGGCTCTTTACTTGTGTCCGCTTGTGCTCTCTTTTCGCTCTCTTCTTCTTCTATTTTGGGGTCTCATCTCCAGCATCCTCGGAGACCCTCTTTTTCCCTTTTCTTTTTCCTGCTAATGTGTGCTCCCAGTAGGTTGCCAGATCAAGCTCCTCATCTATGTCAATATTGAGATCAGGAAGAGTGGGGGCTGGTATTACTGTCGGCTGCTGTGATGACAGCTCGACCACTTGGCTCTGAACAGCCCCCAACTCCTCATGGAGGCTACCCATCTTAGTCTGCTCGACCATGTGTGCAACCTTCTTTCAAATCCATATAATATTGCATGCAGGGCCTGCACAACTATCTCAATCTCGGTCTTCACCCAAGGCTTAACATTGTCCATCATTGATTGAATCTTCCTTTCAGCCATGGTCAGTCTCTTGGCCAGCTTCTGGAAAAATTCCAAGGGCAGTAGGATGTACCCAACTAGAGTCTTGCTCGGGAGGCTAGTAGGTGGTGCAATAGAAGTGCTGGGAGCTTCATCTGAATAACCAGCATCTAAAGCCGGTGTCTCTCCCTACTCCTGTGAGGTAGGGGCGTTCACCTGTGTGCCCCTAATTGTTTGAGTCAATGGAACTGCGGTGGAAAGTTGGCACCGCTAACCAGGTTTATTTCATCCCGGATCAAGCCAATATCAGCTATCCGTTGTCCTCCAGTCAGGCACTCCTTACTCCGGTGCACTGTGATTCCAACCTCCGTGCATAATCTGAAAATGAGACTCAAGAATGAGATGGTAGTGCTCAATCCTATAGCCCGATCTTGTATCTCTTCTACAATGACCCTGGGAATGTTGATGGGGTATCTGGACATGATGCAAGCCACCAAAGCTTCTCTATCTGCACTAAGGATATTGTCATTAATTGTCGGTGTCAATCGGTGGTGCACTAACGTCCAGCAGGCCTTTGTTATGAATTTAAGGGAATTCTTCATGACCTGCTTGCCACTAGTGACCCTCTTTGCCTTTTCTTTGTGCTCGGCGATCATGCCGGACAACCACTGTATTTACCTCCTCCTCTCATCAAAGACAAGCTGATTTATCTGTTTCAATGCCTCCACCTGATGATCATATTCTGGCGTAGCATGTGGAGGTATGAACTAGGGCCCATATAATATCTTAGCAATAGTGTGCTCGAATATGTTGACCTCTCGTCCTCTAACCAAGATGCTCTCCAACTTGGATTGATCTTTCAATTTCTTCCCCTCTTTTGCCTTCTGCTCCATGGTTACCAAATAATTGGCATAGAAATCCTAGAAAATTTCTGGAGTGCATTAGTCTGCGGCCCTAGCCACCCACTCGAAGCCGTAGAATCTAAATATCCATTTCATCTCCTATATCTTATTCAATGAATAGGTGAGGATCTATGGCTCTTCTCGGATGCTCCGCCTAGGCTTGTGGTGAGAGAAATGCCCTGTTCATATATCTCCTGTGCTCCTGGTACTCCCTACCGGATAGTGCGGTTCTCCCTAGGCGGAGTCTGCTCCTACTCGGCGTTTGGTGCCTCCTCCTCTGATCCAGCACCATTGCTTGCATCTCCGGATTGGGTCTCCTCATATCCCTCTTCTTCATTAGAGTTGCTTCCCGACTCTTGAGCTCTTTCCTCAACTCCCTCCTCGGATTGGAGATCACCGGCAGATGTGGCAGTAGCCTCCACAACTTGGGCTTTTTCCTTCACCCTAGTGGTTTGGGTCCATCAGTGTCGATCTTTTACTCCTCTAATGAACCACTAGGGAAGTTGCTTTCTTGATCGGATTTGGAGGTTTCATCAAGTAATGTCCTCCGTGCAGTTGCCTTTGATGCTTTGCGCTTCATCATCATTGTACCTATTGAGAAAAAGGGTTAGAATTCAATATCTGAGAAAAGGAAAGCAAAAACAAATTCTTTTGTAGTTTATCACAGGTCAAAAGTATGGGTCATACCTTGGAGGTACGATTTTGCACTGAGACCCGTAATATCTCAGGTCAGTGTCACGCCTCTGAGGTACAATTCATACCATGAAGTTACGGTCCGTACCATGAGTCGTATGAGGATGCCCCTTTAAGACAATTTTTCTGTATTTTTCCACAACTCATGGTATGACCGGTAAGTCGATTCCACGAGTCGTAGGAAGGATCATACTATCACTTCTGGACTTTACCCCTTCCAGATTCTTGGTACGAGTGTCAGGTACGACTTGTAGAAGTAAAACAAGATCCGTACTAGGATTCATACCTTGTGACTATTTTCTAATTTGACTTGAGATAGTCCCAACAAACCATCCTATGAGTCATAGTATGAAACCATGAGGCGTAGGAAGGCTTGTGAAGCCTGTCCCTGCCTCAATTTTGCTTTAGTTTGCTAGGGGTTTTATTTTAAATTTGGGTACTTAGAATACCCCAAGTCTAGGCATGCATTTAACCAATTTTACCACTACTCGTTCCTCCCCTTTTTAATCACAACCTGTAACTCAATTTTTAATGGTTCAATGCATAATTTAATCAAATTCGAGCTCCTACCTAGTCGCGCACAGCACAGTTACACCCCTGGTCATTGTCCTTTTCTAATGTTTCAAGAAATGAGAGGACTCTCAGGGGTTTTAGCATATTTACATCAACCATACAAGTTATAGTTATAATTTTGAAAGAATACACTTACTTGAATGTTGATACTTCACTCGTGAATCAAGACTAGGGTTTTTGTTATGATTTTCGATGTAATTTCTGAGCTAGAACTTGTTCAATTCTTCTTGATGATGAGTTACAAGTTTGAGGAAGTCATGAGTTTAGGTTTAGTGAGCATGGGAAGGTAGTACGGTTCGTTTAGGCTTATATAGGTCTTAGGGAAGATTTTAAAATTTTGGGCCGAACCTAGTAGATTTAAAGTTTTTGACCCATCACGACTCGTACCACGAGTCATAGGAAGATCCTGCGACTCGTCCCTTGGACCCGTACTAGAGAAGTTGAGATACTTACTTATGGACCTACGAGCATATCTACGATTCGTGCAATAGGGGTACGATTCATACTATGACTCGTAGGTCTTTGCTTTTCATTGCGGTCCATGCCATGCATAGTTCATAGGCACGGTGAGTACTATGACCTGTATAATGAAGTTACGAGTCATAGTACCAACCGTACCCTGAACTCATGCATTGAAGTACATCTCTGATTCTCACCAAGACTCGTGCTACGACTCGTACAACCCTCTCACGAGTCATATTGTGAACCGTAGCACCTTCCTATTCTACAATTTTTCTGCCACCTGTTTTTGTCTCCCCTGCACACCAAACACACATTAGTTAATTAACTTGGGTTGCCTCCCAAGAAGCGCTTGATTTAACATCACGGCACTATGCAAGTGGCTCGGTTACTCAAAATTCACCAAACCACTACATGGGTTGTCTCCCAAGAAGTGCCTGATTTAACATCACGGCATGACGCAAGTCTCTTGACTAATTAGACTTCGTCAAAGAACTTGGATTCATCTTCTATTGCTAAGACCACTTTGTATTCATTCGGTTCCTTCATTGAACAACAAATGTTGAACGTGACCTCTTCTTTATTGAATCTGAACTTCAACTGGCCAGCCTCCACATCTACTAAGGCCCTCCTAGTGGCAAGGAATGGTCTCCCCAAAATGATGGGGATCTCAAAATCAACCTCACAATCAAGGATCATGAAGTCTGCTAGAAATATAAATCTATCAACTTTGACAAGCACATCAAATAGGATCCCCATAGGCTTCTTCACAGTTCTGTCGGCCATCAGCAGTTGCATGGTAGTCGGTGTGGGGGCTCCCAAGCCTAGCTGCTTAAACACAGCCAATGGCATCAGATTAATGCTTGCTCCCAAATCACAGAATGCCCTTGCGAACTCAACATGGCTGATTATGCATGGAATAGTAAAGGCACCTGGATCTTCCTTCATTTAGGCCAGGACCCGTGAAGCTATAGCACTACAATGGTGTACATTATCAACGGTCTCATAGCTCACGAACCTCTTCTTCGTCACAAGGTCCTTCATGAATTTGGCATATTCCGGTATCTATTTTTATGAATCGACCAATGGTATGTTTATAGATAACTGTTTGAGCATTGAAAATAATTTCTAAAACTTACCATTCTCACCTTCTTCTTCATTCTTTAGGGGAATGGTGGTGGTGGTCGTGGAATAGCCTTGTAAGTTTGTGTGGCTCCTTGTTCAGATTCAAGCCTGTTTTCAACATTTGGGGCCTCAGTCAACTCAGCATCCTCATTGTGTTCCTTCTCAGCAACATCATCTTCTTCTTCGATCATGCTTTCTTTCTTCCTTTGAACTACAACCGGTAGAGGGGGATCAACCGTGATCTTTCCACTCCTAGTCATCATAGCCATACAATGACCATCATTCTTTAGATTTTGGATTGTGTTTCTAGGTAGTGTACCCTTCTTCCTAGGGTTCATAGATATTGATAGTTGCCCTAGTTGTTGTTTGATCTTCTTGATAGCCGTCGCATGTGACTCCACTCTTTGACCCATGCTTGATATATCACTGCAGATGTCTTTCAACTGATCAACTGTGGATCTCACCTTCTTTATCATCTTAGCCATCATTCTCTCTAACTTCAACTTTCTAGCCTTACCCTCACGTGCATTAGGAGGCACATACAATCCAGCTCGGTCATTGCAGTAACCATCATTCCTTCTCCAGTCTCCCTTGCGCTCACGACCTCAGCTTCTATATATGTACCCATTCCGATTATAGTTGTCTCTATATTGGTTCCAACCTTGGTTTCCATAAGCTTAGCGCCAAGTGTCTTGTCCAGACCCTTGAGTGTTGGCTTGGAAACCTGCCACCTAGTTGTCCAAGAAGTTTGCCTCCTCCTCGGAATCTGAGTAGTCTGGCCCTAGCTCCTGTCCCTGTGTCCCAACTGCATTCACCATTTTGGATCTAGCTCCCGTGATGTGCTTAGTAAGAAAATCCAATGATGTACGCATATGAGCCAATTCCTGGTCACGCTCTTCTTCTTTCCTACATTTGTATGCACTCATATATACTGGCAGCTGCATCTGCTTCCCGGGTGTGCCATGCTCTGTTTGTTTTTGTCACTCTGTCAAGAATAGTAGCGTCTTTCTCCCATGTGTGACTCATTAGTGCTCCTCCAACCACTGCGTCTGCTACTACTTTTGTACTATTGTTCAACGATCTATAGAAAATCTCCAACTGACTGTAATTAGGGATTATGTGGTTCGAGCACTTGGTCAACTTCTTTTTGAACCTAAATCAGGTCTCATGAAGTGCCTCAATCTTCAATTGTCGGAAATTGTAGATCTCATCTTTAAGCTGCAGCAACCTGGAGGGTGGAAAGAACCTCTCTAAGAAAGATTGCTTGAGCTCCCTCCAGTTGGTAATGGAGTCGTTGGGCAACTCCAATAACCATAATGTGGCCTCCCCAGGCAAAGAGAAGGGGAAGAGTCTTAGCCTTATAGCATCTTGGCTGACTTTGAGCAACCTATATTCCTTGCATATTAACACGAAGTTCATTAGGTGTAGGTTGGCATCATCAACTGCATGACAACTAAAAACCTCTTTAATGTTCAACAACTAAATCATGGTGCTAGTGATATCAAATTTGGCCCCAGCAGGCAGTGGTGGTGGTACAATGGCTCAGGTTGACACGACTTCAATGATGTCTAAGTCATCTTCATCGAAGAACTGAGGGGCATATCTTTGGCCTTTGTTTCCCCTCCAATGCCTACCAGCATTGACGACCTCATCTCGAGCATCCTCCGCATCCTGAAGTGCAACTTTCCTAGCTTCTTCAGCTATACGGGCATCTCTTTGCTCCTAGTTTTCCATCTTAAGTAGTGTTCGTTCAAGTTTGAGATGCAATGGAATCAGGGGGTTTCCACTCCGTCGAGTACTTGGCATTCACCAAGAAACAACCTATGGATATCCAAAAACACAAAGAAAACATAATTCAGGAAATAAAAACCAAAAGTCAAATATAAGAAATTAATCTAATCATAGTCGTATTCCCCGACAACGGTGCCACTTTTTGATA
The DNA here is from genome assembly GCA_035772735.1 of Datura wrightii. Classification (NCBI taxonomy): domain Eukaryota; kingdom Viridiplantae; phylum Streptophyta; class Magnoliopsida; order Solanales; family Solanaceae; genus Datura; species Datura wrightii. The sequence goes on along the minus strand of JASDFA010000020.1, from coordinate 59,057,712 downwards.
ATGCTCAAACTCACACTTCCTAACAAAGTATGAAGTTGCCGCTGTCAACAAAGAACCCAACTAAGAGGTTGGGGTCTAACCCACAGGGAATAGGGTAAGATCTAGACTAATGCTGGTAATTGAACTTATTGGTGAGTTATCTCCAAATTTGGGGTTTAAAAGAGAACAATATTAAAACAAAGATTATAGTTGTGATTTAAATTAAGATTTGCAAACAACTAGGGTAAGTGTTCCCCATGGGTTCATAACTACTTTGGGTATACACACGTGATCAATCCTAATGCTTACTTATAGAACTGATAACTATGGTTCATCCAAACAACTGGTTCGTCCCTATTGGATGACTGTACTCAATCACTGGGCCAGGTCTCATGAGCTATTTCAAACTGACCATTAACAATTTGTTCCAAATTTAAGTATCATGTGACCAAAGCTCAAGTTAATACAATGACCATAAAGATAAAGGCTTTGTTGTAATTCTCTTTTCCTAGTCTCTACTTCTCTAGGTTCAAGCAATTAATGAATTCGGGCAAGTCCTAACATTGTATACCGTTAAGAAATGTTTAAACATGAAGAGAATACAATACAAGCTTTTTGCATTGGTTTTGAATCACAATGTGCAACCCTAGTTTGTTAATCCACCATGGTTCCCCCAACCCCTAGTTGTGGAGGTTTTAGCCTCTCATGGTTGTAAGATTATAATTTTTATTTATAGAAAAACACATAATTAAATACTTACAGCAACAATTGGAATAAAACACAATTGGTATATCAAAGATCAATCTCAAGAACAATGTGGGAAATCGAGAAGTTAATCCCAAGAATTGCTCCTCAAAACTTGATAAAAATCACAAAAATAATTCTTCACATGTCTACTAACTCAATTTTGTCCTTCTCTAACTAAAATAAAATGTAAAGGCTATTTGTACAGACATTAAAAACTTTTTCCTAAGCTAAAAGGGAGTTTTCCATATCTGGTGTCGACTGTGTCACGACTGGACCTAGGACCTGTAGCAGGATTGTACGGGTCGTACCTACTTTCTGTAAGTCCTTGGCTTCTGCAGATATGGCTAAATGTTTACAGGCTGGTAAGACTCGTATCTTCATCCTCGAGTCATACAACGCTTCTGTGGTTTGGCCCTGAGAACTCTGACATCTTCTTGAAATTCATCATGAGTGTTGTGGTATGACTCATACCTTCTTGCTGTGACTCATACTGTCTGTATTGTCTGATGTTCTGAAAAGTAATGAAGAATCCTTTGAAGTACACTACAGCTTCTGGTATGGTTCGTACATTGACGCAACAATTCGTGAGTCCATCCGTACCAAGAATCTGCCTTTGTGCAATTTCTTCTGAATAATTCCACGACTCCTGTTACAGATCGTACTGAGAGTCATATATTGCCTTCTTGTCACTTTATCCTTCTGACTTTCATCAAGATTCTCAGTATGGCTCGTATAATCAAGGTACAGCTCATATTGAGACTAGTACTTTGGCTGATTTTCTGCATTTTAAGGCTTCTTTTACACATCTTTTCTCCAACACTTATTTTCTCTGAAATCAAAGTAAAAGTGTCTCATATCCATATAAACATACCTAAGTCCATGCTATTTTCTCAATTTTAAGCAATGAAAGTGTTGTAAACTCACAGCACATCAGTACTGAACAGAACAGAGTATTAGGAGGAATTTCATACCTGATGCTGAAACTGAACTGGAAGGAAATAAATGGGGATATTTAGCCATCATGTATGCTTCTGCTTCCCATGTGGCCCCCTCAATTAGTTGGTTCCTCCACAAGACTTTTACTGAAGCGACTTCCTTGTTTCTCAACTTACAAACCTGACGGTCTAGGATCTGAACTAGGACTTCTTCATAAGAGAGACTATCCTTCACTCTCACTCTATCTAGTGGCACAACTGAGGTCGGATCACCAATGCACTCCTTCAGCAATAACACATGGAGGACTGGGTGCACAGATGCTAACTCTGAAGGTAATTCTAACTCATAGGCCACATTGTCATTTCGCCTCAGAATCCTATAGGGTCCTAAATACCTCAGACTGAGTTTCCTTTTATTTCCAAACCTCATCACCCCTTTCATGGGTGAATTTTCAGATAAACCTAATCATCTACGACAAATCCTAACTCTCTTCTCCTCACATCAGCATATGATTTCTATCGGCTCTGAGCTGTTTTCAACCTTTGTCTGATAGGTTGCACTTTCTGCATAGCCTCATGAACTGAGTCTGGTCTTATCAAGGTAGCTTCGCCAACTTCAAACCACCCTAAGGAGACCTACACCTTCTACCATATAATGCCTCAAACGAGGCCATCTGAATACTGGAGTGGTAGTTGTTATTGCATGCAAACTCGATCAGAGATAGGTGATCATCCCAACTAACCTTGAATTCGATCACACAAGCCCTGAACATATCTTCTAATGTTTGAATAGTCCACTCATCTTGTCCATCTGTTTGAGTGTGAAAAGTTGTGCTCAGTTTGCCTGAGTGCCAAGTCCTTTTTGAAATGACTTCCAGAAATGCGAGGTGAACTGGGTACCTTTATTTGAAATGATGGACAAGGGAACCCCATGCGGTCTGACTAACTCCCGGATGTATAGCCTAGCATAATCCTTAGCTGAGTCTGTAGTTTTAACTGGGAGGAAATGTGCTGACTTGGTCATCTGGTCTACTATCACCCAAATTGAATCATGTTGTCGATGAGTATGAGGTAGACCTGTAATGAAGTCCATATTCACTTCTTCCCACTTCCACGTGGGTATGCTGATATCCTGAGTCATACCTCCATGTCTCTGATGTTTAACTTTAACCTGTTGGCAGTTCGGGCACTTAGCGACAAATTCTTCAATGTCCCTCTCTCCATGTCGTTCCACCAGTAGATTTCCCATAGGTCATGGTACATCTTTGTGGCACCTGAGTGGATAGAATATCTGGAGTTGTGTGTTTCTGCTAGTATTTGCTGTCTCAAGTCATCCAAGTCCGGAACACATAGTCTGCCCTAGTAATGAAGCACACCATCTCCCTCTTTGGAGAAAGCCTCCACTTCTTTTCTTAGAACTGCTTCCTTCAGCTTATGCAGTATGGGATCTTCATCCTTCTTTGACTTAACCTCAACAACTAACGAGGACTCTGACCCATTCTACAGCACTACTCCGCCCTTAGCTAAATCCACGAAATGCACTCCCAATCTGGCTAACTGTGACTATCCTTTGCCATCTCTTTTCTTCCCTCTTCAATATGAGCAACGCTCCCCATGGACATCCTTCTTAAGGCATCCGCTGCCACATTTGCCTTGCCCAGGTGGTATAGTATACTCATGTCGTAATCCTTCATTAACTCCAACAATTTTCTCTGATGAAGGTCCAAATCCTTCTGACTGAACACGTATTAAAGGCTCTTGTGGTTGGTGAAAACATCCACATGAAATCCATAAAGGTAATGCCTCCATATTTTAAAAGAAAACACCACTGCCGCCAATTCAAGATCATGAGTCGGATAGTTCTTCTCATGAACTTTGAACTGTCTGGAGGCATAATCTATCACCTTACCCCGCTGCATCAGAACATGACAGAGGCCAACTCCAGAAGCATCACAATAGACTACGAACCCATTTGTTCCTTATGGTAAGGTCAAAACTGGAGCTGTAGTGAATCGAGTCTTCAGCTCTTGGAAACTCTTCTTATAGCATCTGACCCCTGAAACTTCACCTTTTTCTAAGTTAGCTTAGTCAGAGGAGACGCAGTACAAGAAAACCCCTCTACAAACCATTGGTAATAACCAGCTAAAACCAGGAAACTCCTGATATCTGTTGGAGAAATGCGTTTCGGCCAATCTTTCACCAATGCTATCTTCTACAGATCTACCTAAATACCCTCACCTGAAACCACATGACCAAGGAAGGCCACAAAATTCAGCCAAAATTCACATTTTCTTAATTTACCGAACAACTAATAGTCTCTGAGAGTCTGCAACAATATCCTCAGATAGTTAGTGTGCTCCTCCTCATTTCTGGAGTATACGAAAATGTCGTCTATGAACACAATGACGAACATGTCCCAATACTATTTGAATACCCCATTCATCAGGTCCATAAAAGTTGTCAGGGCGTTAGTTATTCCAAAGGAAATAACCACAAATTCATAGTGGCTATACCGAGTTTTGAATGCTATTTTTGGTATGTCACATTCCCTGACCCTAAGCTGATGATATCTCGACCTGAGATCTACCTTGGAATAAAAACTGGCTCCCTGAAGCTAATTGAACAAGTCATCAATCCTGGGTAGGGGATACCTATTCTTAACTGCAACTTTGTTCAGTTGTCAGTACATATTCTGAGAGTACCGTCTTTCTTTCACACGAACAACAGTGGACCACCCCACGGGAGATGTTGGGCCTAATGGAGCCTTTATCTAGAAGGTCTTTCAGTTGTTCCTTCAACTCCTTAAGCTCACTGGAGCTATTATATAAGGATTAATAGAGATGGGCTGAGTGTCCGGAAGAAGGTCTATGCCGAAATCTATTTCCCGCTCAGGAGGGACTCCGGAAAGATCTTCAGGAAACACGTTAGGGAATTCACTAACAACTGGAACTGACTAAATCATTGGGGTCTTGAAGCTAGAATCTTTAACCCAACTAGGTGATAGATGCACCCTTTTGAAATGAGCTTCCTTGCCTTAAGGTAGGAAATAAATCGATCCTTAGGCGTTGAAACACTATCCATCCATTCTAAGACAGGCTCACTAGAAAACTGAAACCTAACAACTCTAGTTCTGCAATCGACTAAGGAATAACTGGAATGAAACCAATCCACGCCAAGAATGAGGCCAAAATCAACCATGTCTAGCTCTACTAGATCAACTGGAATAACTTTACTCATCACTGAGACTGGGCAGTTTCTATATACCTTGCTGGCTCTAACTGACTCACCAAATGGGGTAGAGACCGAGAACAGTTCTGAGAGGACTTTTGGAATGATTTCAAACTGAATAGCTACATAAGGAGTCACGAATGATAGTGTGTCTCCTGGATCTAGTAGGGCATGTACATCTAGATGGAACAGATAAAACATACTCGTGACCACGTCAGGTGAGCTCTCTTGATCCTGATGAGAGGAAAAAGCATAAAAATGGTTTTGGCACTGACCGCCATCCGTACCTGAAGTATTACCCTGCGGAGTTGGACGGCCTGCTGGGGCTGCTAAAGTGGTAGACTGAGTTTTCCTCCATCCCACTGACAGACACTCCTTTAACTTGTGACCCAATTGCCCACATCTGAAACAACCCTCTTTGCCCATACGGCATTCACCTGGATGGTTCTTTCCACACTTAGGACAAGCAGGGTAATGGTTTCTGGCACTGTAACTCTGCGACTGAGAGCCAGATACTCCACCCAAGATCCTTACGGGACCAGAAAGAAGGGGCGTTTGTAATGTGGGTGTCGGGGTTCTCTTTTGCTTCTGCTATGGGAAACTATTTCTGCCGTATCTCTGGTGACCATAATCCGAATGAGTTGTTCTAGCCCACTTGTTCTCCCGCTCAATATCCTTCAACTTCTCTTCCTCAATCTGCTATGCGTGAATGATGATACTAAAGAGGTTGAAGTCCTTGATGAGCATTGCAATTCGACACTCCTTAAGTATCAAACCGTACACTCCATTGATGAATTTGAGCATGCAAATTATTGGCTCAGCGACCATCTCTGGAGCATACCTTGATAATCGAGTGAAGTCTAGCGCATATTCCTCCACTATCCTGTTACCTTGTCTCAAATTCATAAATTCAGCAACATTGGCCTCCCTCAATTCCCGAGGACAGAATCTTTCTAGAAATGTTGTAGCAAACTCATCCCACTCTATTAATCCAGCTTCTGCTGGCCTCCATTCCTTCCACTCATTGTACCAAATTGGAGCCACCCCTTTCAACTGGTAGGCAACCAGTACTCTCCATGGAATTAACACCCATAATCCGAGTGATCTTCTGTACCTCATCTACAAACTCCTACGGGTCCTCTCCTACCTTAGATTCATGAAAATATGGAGGGTTCACTTGGATGAAGTCTCGAACCCTAGCAGCTATTGCAGACCCATTTGCATTCATTGGAACCACCTACTGGTTCACTTGGTTGGTCATAGTCTGAGCCAACAGCTGGATCGCCGCTCGAAATTCTGTCAAGGACACTTGATCATCTTGAGGGGCTGCTGGAGCTGGTGGGACTTGGTACTTGGAGTCACAAGTGACCTCAATCAAACCCATGGTCTATCTTTACACCGGTAACTAAGCAAGCATACGCAGAAGCTAGGTAAAATAAATATCCAAATAAAACTATTTTGGAAATAATAAACATAACTATAAAGAATGCTGAACATCTCTTTCTGAAAGCCAACTACTTATTGATAAGTTTCTGGGACAAGTCCCTAGCTAACTCTAAAATCTAACTAAATAAGAACTAATTGAGAAGCAAACATCGTCCTCGGAAGATGAGGACTCACCAAATAATGTTGCTGCTAAAATCATCGGCGGGAACTACTAACGATGCTGAGACTGAGAACCTGCATTTGTATTATAATACGATACATCATGGAAAGTATGCATTAGTACTTTGAATGTACTGAGTAAGTCAGATATACATAAAGTATGGAAAAATAAGCACCGAACTGAAATAACATGAAATGACCAACTTATACTGAATACTGATAAAAGCTGAGTTATAACCGTGACCTAGTCAATAATGACCCTGATTGACGATCATAAACATGTCCTAAAACTGAGTTACTGCACTGAGCTAAACTGAGACTGAGTTGAACTAAACTGTACTAACAAGTGGGAGAGTCTATAACCGACATATAACCACATGACCTAGACATGGAGTCCAATGTATACACCCCATAGGAGAAAGACCATTGTACCTTGCCACAGTATAGTGGCTAAGCTGGGTAATCACAAGAATGTGGCCCGTTTGGGCCAATACCTATTTGGCAACGTAGTTCTGCGAATCTGAGTGCACTGGAACCCTGACACGCTTAGTGCTAAGTACTAGTCCCACTGGATAGTCCTAACCTATCTACAAAACTAATAGCTTGAAGTCGGGGTCCTGAACTAAGTCAGGAATACTTATCTAGAAGTAACCTAAGAGTCTTTAGACCGGGTAACTAAAACTGGTGTTCTAAGACTGGCTAGAACTGCTTATCTGCAAGCATCATAACCATCTAGAGGACTAACTGATAACTGAAACTAGGGAGTATTACTAAACTGAACTCCTCAAGATCTAACTATTGTCAAACTGATCAGCTGACTTACTGAAAGATACTGAAAATGCTAGTTTTTGACTGAGACTGGACTAGCATGCAAACTGACTATGAACTCATATGATGTTAATAACATGAAAATTCAAGGACTAATAGAGTCAAGAAACAAGTATATCTAGTAAACCATGCAAGACCCAAATTTACCGCATTTCATAGAATTAGGGCTAAAACCATTTCACAAGAAGAAGATAGCAACATGATCACTACTTATAGGAAATATAGCAAGAATTCATATGAGCAACAATCCACACGAATTAATCAGAATCTAGTTGTAAATTTACCCTAACTAAAATCTTCAAGGCTAGAACTAATAAGAAATTTCAGAAGGATTTTGGAGCACAAGAGAAGAGAAATTCCCTTGTTGAATTCCCACATACCTGGAGTAGAATCTTTGAGAGAAGCTTGAAGAAATCTGAAGGAAAATTGAAAGCCCTAGCTTAGCTCTGAGATGCCTGTCTGGAACTTCTTCGCTTTGAGTCTGAGAGTTAAGAGAAAGAATGAGAGGGATACGTTGATCAACCCCTTTAATTCCCTCATAAACATGCACAAAATGATGTAGTTTAGGGATAAAAAAGATGGAAAGTTAAAAAAATACCCCTAAAAGAAAATTTGGAAAAACTATCGTTGGGATCCAACGGGTCACACAATGAGTTGTTGGTTGACAGCATGACTCGTTGGGACCAGTAGTTGGTCCTGGACAAAAATCAATGCTAACTATAAATGGACCACGGAAGGGAACCAAGACTCGTTGGATGGACCAACGGGCTGGTGGTTCCTCTCGTGGTCACTAACAGGATTTCGAACTGAAGTTAGGACTTCAACTAGTGGCTGACCCAATGACTGTGTTATAACTCGGGAACCCAAGGATCAGACCCGGGAGTCAAATAGGGAAAAATATGTGGAAAATGTTGCAACAGTGCAGAACGAGTTGTTAGACGAATAGTAAGGAGAACCCACGAGTCGTCAGGTGGCTCGTGTGAAGGTTAGACTGAGCTAACGAGTTGAGGTCCCCACGAGCATGGGAACGACTCGTGGTTAGCCACCACGAGTCGTCAGGTCTCCCTTGGGGTGAGGTTAAGGGTTACCTGGGAGGTTTGACTGGTATACCTAACGGAGGGGACCCCATGAGTCATGGCCAGTCCCAATGACTCGTGAGGTGGATCGTGTGCAAGCCTGTGGAAATTTAATTAAGAATGAGGCAGTGTACTTGACGGAAGGTGACCACGACTCATGGTTTCTTGTGATGAGTCGTTGAGTCACCCGTTGTGATCCCAATCGGCCTGGTATCTAGTGTTTCTGATGGACGACCCAATGATTCGTTGTCCCTGGTAACGAGTCCGCAGGTCACCCGTTGGGGTCTCTCAGCAGTTATTTCCTGCGAATTGTAAGGGCCTTCTCACAATTTCGTACGCTCCTAAGACCTAAACTACGTCGTTTTGAGGTCGGGACAAGGTCTTTTAAAGGGAAATCATCCATGATAAACCTTATTTGATACTTGTAAGACTAGAGAGGAAAGAGGAAAGGGATTCAAGTATTCTCCTTCAAGTTCTTCAAGTTTCCATCTAGATCTTTTCAAGGGAGTTAAGAATCAAGAAGTTCCAGGTATGTGGAGTTTTGAATGGGTAGTTTAGTCCCTACCCATGCCCAAATTCTCCCTAATTCTATGTTTAAAGTTACCGATTTTTTATGGGTGATAACCCAAATGTATGTTTCCTCAAAATCGATATGAACATGTTGTAGCATGTCTAAAATCACGGGTTTAAATTATTGGGCTGTTTTCACTTATTTTATTCAATATTTAATGATTTAAACCCTAAAAGCACATGTGCCCAAATCATGGGGTTTTAGTGAAAACCATGGTTATGGTGATTTCTCAAGCATGATATGAACTCGTGAATTTAAGCATGTTTTCAATTACTCATGTTATTATGATCATATTTTCTTATAAATTTAAGCATTTCAAGTATGATTGAAACTATGGGCAATGTCCACATGTCTCTTATGATTTATGAACTAAAATTTTTGGCCAATTCACGGGCCCAATTCCATGGCTAGTACTATGAATTTTCAAACATGTTATGATTGTCACAATTTAACTAGCCACGTATGTCATGTATGAATTTTATGAGCACCTTGCATGTTTTGGGAGTAGTACTTAACACCGAGTAGGTTCGGGGCCTAGGTTATGCCCCGAATCTCAGAGCTACGCGCCACCATAGGTTATGTTTGGGAATGCCTCAGTGTCTGTCCCCTATGTCCTACGGGGTCTTCATGAGTTATATCACACCTTTTATGGTTCATACCCTTGGCAAGGTATGGACGGCCTCCCGACTAGGCTTAACAGTCGGGCTCCATGTGTACTCGTATAGGGTATGTTGGTTATAGAAATCTCCCACTGTTCTTCATTTTTTGTAATGCATGTATGATTATGTTCTTTTGGCTTAAGTTATGTTTTATGGACTATTTTCCCTCATTTTATAACTATGACAGGTTTACAAATATATTTGGAAAAATCTTGAGCCTTACGGTATACTTATGATTTCAGTATTTATGATCATGATGTCCCCACTCTTATAACTTTTATGTTTTAAGCATTGTTTTGCATACCTTACATACTCAGTACCTTCCAAGTACTGACCCACATATTTTCAGGATCCGGTTGGTAGGTCCAGCATCGTTCCTAGCTTGTGCTCAGTTCTTCTCTCAACTTTCAGTGGTGAGTCCTTATGATTCGAAGGCTTTATGATCGGACCTTGTTTACCTTTTTTTCCAGAATGTTGGGGTTAGTTGGGGGCTTTTCCCTTCAACCCATCTATTATGGTTAGAGGCTTTCAGACCTATATGTAGCATTAGTTGTTTATATTTGGTTCTTGTATTGTTGTTTCTTACATCTCACATTACGATTTTTCATTAGTTCATGATCATTAAGCTAAGTCTTCCGCCTTATGTGAATGGTCTAGTTATTTGCTTACGCCACGGGTTGACGTTGGGGTCCCTCAGGGTTCCTTGTCCCGTGTCTACGATTCGGGTGTACTCTCGGGTCGTGACAGACTCGTATGTAGAACCAACAAGTGGTGGTAACTACTTGTCGTCACCACTGCCCTGCCTTAAAGGGTTGCTGGCTTTGGCAACGGATGGCAACGACTCCTTAGTAGAAACCACGAGCCATTGATCCCACTCATTTCTTTTCGGGAAGATGTCGACCCTCACTGGAACCCTCCCAACGACTGCCCACAATGAGTCGTCTGAGCTATTGATGACTCATTGGATGGCTCGTTAGTTCTAGGAAAGGTCTGGTAGGTTTCTAGTCTTAGGATGCAACGAACAATAGCACACCCATTACTCCTTCCAATAGTTCATCCTATGCCTCGTTGGTCCCCAAAAGGAAATCAGCAGGGTTGATAACTACTCATACAATGGATTGTTACAGGTGACAATGACTCATTGTCTAGGTCATTCTCAGAAAAAAATTTCCTAGTTCTTTTTGGTTTTTCATGCTAGGTCTGAGTTAGATCTAGGAAAATTTTGGAGTGTTACACTTATAGACTGCTCAAAGTTTCTCAAGAGGCTATTAGAGAGTGTATTTCCATTCTCATTAGCTGGGGAAGCTACTTTGTGGCAGAACGAGCTTCCAGATGTGCCTATTACTACTTGGGAAAATTTGACTGCAACTTTCTTGGAGAGATTCTTCCCACCCTCACGAATGATTCAGTTGAGGGATGAAATAAATAACTTCAGACAATTATCCATGGAAGCTCTACATGAGGCATGGTTAAGGTTTAAGAAGAAATTGAAATGGTGTCCTAATCACAAGCTTCTTGAAGAGGTCCTTTTAGAGGTATTTTATAGGTCACTGAGTGCCTCTAATGAAGTTGTAGCAGATGGGATAGCTGATGGCCCATACTTTTGCAGATCCAGTGGTATACTAGATAAAATGACAAACACCAACAAGCCATCGCATACCATAGAGTCCGAGGTGCTGTAATAAACTATTCAAGAGGAATGTCTGTAGAGTAGTGGAAAAAGCAAAATGGGACCAAGACATGGTCCATCTCAAGATCCAATTGGAGCTAATTACCAAGCACCTCACCACACTGAATACACAAAATGTGAATGTGGTGAATGCGCAAGACAGGGGACTCAAGTATGATGATCACTACCCTAATGCTGAGGAGGACGCAAATTTCGTGACCAATCAGGGGGATTTTCGAGCCAACACCCAAGGGTCTAACAAAGACTCTTGGCGTCAAGGACAAGGAAATCAAGGTCGAAACTATTATGGGAATAATAACTATGACTAAGAAGGGGCTAGAGATTGGGACCAAGGTTAGTAGAGGAATAGAGAGGCCCAAAGAATGATAGAAGTTGAGTTTATGTTCCTCCATGAGCTATAGAGCCTACTGTGAAAGACTCTGGGACCGCTAGATTAGACGATATGATGAGTCATGTGAAGAAAAAAGTTGACTCCAAGTCAATTAGTGGACTCACATTCGACCTCCATCAAGCAATTAGAGCAGCAGGTGGGGAAAATCTCAGCCACATTATATCAAAGGCAAAAGAGAACTTTGTCGTGTGATACCATTACAATCCGTCAGAATGAGGTTCATTACATGTGACCATGTCTCACACCGCAGAACTTGGGTAGGGGGCAACTGGCACTTAATTCATGGTCGATCGAAAAGCCAGCTATATAGCATCTATAAATGTAACACTAAGGCTGACCAAGCCACCTGTCACAACCAACCAAGATAAATACCGGGCCAATAATGCCTTGACAATTATAAATATGAAACCCGAAAAGCCGACAAGGCTACAATAAAGCTAAGCAAGGAAATGAAAAATCGATATGACTACACAACCCACACTACTATACAAACTAGTCCACATCAGCCTCTACAGAGTAAACAAACTGAAATGCACGGGACAGGGCCCCGGCCTACCCATCTTGTACACAAAACTGAAAATAGTCCAAACTAGGACATGACTCCTGGAAGAGAGGAGCATAACACTATTCTGCTGAAGTCTGGCTCCTACTACGCCCGATGATCTGAGCCTCGGCCTGTACCTGCAGCACGATTGCAGGAAGGGTCCCAAGATGAAGGGACGTCAATACGAATAAAATGTACTTGTATGTAAGGCTGAAAACTGTAAACATGTAAGATAAAAATGATAACTAGGCTAGAAATAAGGAGTAGTAACAACAAAAAATTCTGAAAATAGAAACCTGACAATAACTCATTATTGAAGTGTAAATGCAACCATCTAGTGCACAACAAAGACTATAACTGACATGTCAGCAGACAACCGACCATAAAATCTATATACAATCCGTCCAGCCAGTGTACCACACCGGGGTAAAAATAAAAATGCCTCCAGCCGGTGTACCATACCGTGGTAAAAATAAAAATGCCTCCAGTCGGTGTACCATACCGGGGTAAACTCCGTCCAGCCGGTGTATCACACTGGGGTAAAATAACAAGACCTCCAGTCGGTGTACCACACTGGGGTAAAATCAATAAAGCTTAGATAAAATCATTAATGCAGTCGATATGGCTTATAGTGGACCATCTCAATACATACAACATAGAAATGACGAATACTAAACATGTGGCCTGCATAGGCCTCCTTCGTAATGCATAACTGGAACTGAGTACATATAACATGTAAAGCTAGAAAATAGAACTTAAATGCATGTATTAAAAACTTGTATAAATCATAAGGAACTATAGATAACCTAAGAGTTTCAACAAAATTTTATAGATCGTCTCCAAGGGACATTAGAGCTTAGAAACTCGCTAGCTTGTCGTTCGGCTTAAGGGAAAAGGGATTATGATCCCCTTGTACTGACATATTTCATAACATACACATAAGATAAAGGAAAACCATAACCAGGTAAAATCCTAATTCGGTAAGCTCGTTTACCCTCAATAGCTTGCGACGTCTTTACGTGGCTTAAAATCATTTACACGTCCTCATCTCGGCTCTTTCACCAATTTAAGTTAGAAAACAGACCTTTAAAAACGTTTAACATCACATATATATACACATGACATACATTAAGGACCAGCTAACAATGCCTATGCTGAGGGGTCTCCAACTCCATGTACAACTACGACAACAATCAACACAATATCACACTTTAGGTGTCTCACTTCGGCTAGGCATAATCTTAACATTTATCCTCAATAAAACATGGGACTTTAAAGCTTAAATGAATCTTAACATACTGCCTCAATACTTTTAAATAAGTTGCTGTCTCATTCGATTCACAACACACGAATCGTGCTTAAAAGAATGATAGATGGGGCGCCTTACATACCTTTCTCCAATGAACTTTTCTCTAGCCAATTTCCTATATCAATTATCAGCCTTCAACCTCCTTAATCCAGTGGTTTTATAGGCCAACAACAAGATTAATATATATCAAAAAAATTCAGCCAACATAACTAATCATAGGCAGTCAAAATAGCAACAACAACACACGGCAACATCAACAACATTTAGCCATTTTCTCAACTAATTTTCACTAACTTTTGAGGGAGAAAACAGAGGAAATTTTACCTTAGTTTTTCTGTGATTCTACCCCTCAATATGAAGTATAATTCCAGAAAAAGAAACAGCAAAAAAGCCTAAGAAAAACGATAAAACCTAAGCTAACAAACAGTCCATCGGCAACTCACTTAGCTGCCAATTTCCAGATTTTCGCTTTGCAATTTGAGAGGTTTAAAAGGGGCAAAATCCTTACCTTTTCTCCTGATTTCAACACCTACTCAAATATGGATATATAGGCAGTCTAACTATATTTTTAAACGCAGAAAAACGTCTTCAAAACCTTGCCAAAACGAGCTCCAAAACAGCCCCTAACATACTTGGCAAGGTAATCTCAACTTATTCTTGTGGTTTTCTTGAACTTTGCTTGATGTTCCTCCTTGATTTTGTTTGTCCTAGCTGATGGAATTGAGAGAGAAATGGAATCCATAGCAAGATGGTCAATTTAGATTTAGCTGAAAATATTTTCTACAAGTGAAAAATCAGATTTTAAGTAAATAGGCGGTGGAGGCGCTAGGGCGTCATGCCCGCGTCACCACTCTCGATGGTTTGGTAAAATGCCCATAACCTCTTACTCCGAACTCTGATTTACAAGAGGTTTGATGTTCTGAAAACTAGTCTCAAAGACCTTTAATTTGATATGTCGTGGGGCTTCTAATTCATTATATATTATGAGATATGGTCGTTTAAAATTGATCCTTACTTATGAACTTCACACACTCTTTGATTTTTTGATCATACACATTTCCCTTGTCACCTACGACCAATATACAACCTGTAATTTCCCTAACCTAGCATAAAACATCAAATAATCACCAAAAAAATTTTGGGGTGTTATACCCTGATCCCACTAAGTATCTTGATGAAGTTTGAGTAATCATGATACTTGCATCATGCCGCGATATTAAATCAGGCACTACTTGGGAAGCAACCCAAGATAATTTAATTTTGTAAATTTTTGGAGTTAATGTGTGTCACGACCCGAACGTACACCCATATCGTAGTTACGGAACAAGGATCTTGGAGAGACCCCAAGTCAATCCATGGAATGAGCATACATCTAATCCAATCACATAAGAGGAAGATTTAACATAAGAAATTGTAAACATGTCATAAATACATAAAAAGGACAATCAACATCCATACATGACGGCTGAATACAACTGGTAGTTTGAAAAGCCTCTAACCATGAAAAAGAGTTGATAGGACAACTCCCCAACTAACCCAACAATTCTGAAACTGAAATAAAAGCATAGAGTCTAAGCATGTGGCCCTCGGAACATGAATACTCACCAAGTACGCTGATAGCAATCTCTGAAACACTACTGAGGAGGGTGAGCCTGAGAGCGAGTAATGTATCATGAAACGATACAGCATAGAAAGTATGCGGTCACTACTTGGAATATACTGAGTATGCATGGTAAGTAAAACAGACCTTTAAAATATAGAAATCTCATAAATGATCATAAGAGTGGGACATCATGCTCATATCATAAATATCGTACCATAACATAAGGCTCAAGGTTTTCAAAACATTCGTAATACAATCATTGTTACACCCCATAAGTTCTAATATTTAGTCGGCCTATTCGTCCATTGGTTGAGAGTTTTAGAGTGACATACGTACGATGAAAGGGCCCAGGGAAAGGCCGAACAAGTGCAAAGTCGGGATTTCACGGGAGGAGGCCGAACCAAGTTGCCTAGAGGGGCAACGTGGCACGGAGCATCCCCCTCCGCGTTATCCAATGTGGCATGCCTGTAAATTGGCGCGTTGAGGCCCGTGCCACATTCCTTATTCACCGCCTTATGTATATATAAGTCTCCTTGTTTGATTTTAAGTTATTTTCAGATATTACTCGACCAGCAGAGAAAAGGTATGAAGGAACCAAGTAAATCCTCCCCGTTTACGCTATGAAACGCCGTCCAAATCTGAATTAACTTTGAGTGTCAAAGTATAAGGCTACAGGGAGCATTGCTATGGAGTTAGTTTCGTGACATTCGTCTGGCGAATCGTCGTCCCGCCGAGTCAAAGTCGTTGGAATTGCTCCAAACATGTGTCAATACGATCACAGGCTTAAAGTAAGCATTTCTTCCTTCTGGGTTTCCGAGAAATTATGGGTTTTCAGTCGTATTTTGTTAAGTTGAAATATAATTAATACAATTATATAAAATTATCGTTTTATTGAATTTAGTATTGAAACTAGTTATTTTCTTCTAGTAATACCATTGCAGTTGAGAAGGACAGTTGTATACAAGCCAATACTCACCAGTTTGGCGCCTGTATTGTCAGGAAAGCATTCCTCGGGGACATTGGCGCATTACTACGCCCCAAGGCTAGCAACCTAGATAGGAGAGCTATGCCTTAGAAACAACAACCCAGATTTGTCTAGTGAGCCAGCGACAGCCTGCTACCTAGTTAGGTTTAGTCATTAGTATTACCAGTGGTTGTCAGTCCCAGATGACTTCGCATTCATCCTACAGACCACTAGAAAGCTAGTCAAGTTGCCCAGGTCAAATAGACCCATGGATACCCTAAGAAAGGGGACCTTATCAGCAGTTGGAGGCCAGACCAGCGCACCATTCAGCCCTCATAAGGTATTCACGTACAGGTCTCCAAGAGTGGATGAGTTTATATGAACTTGTCTATAAGGTTAAGAATCACCCAGAACAGTAATATAAGACCCGAGTAGACCAAGATGAGGTCTAAGGCGCTAGTAAGTACCATGTTAGTACAGTGCTTCCCACTGGCTAAGGACGTCAGTAAACTTCCCATGGGGGATTAGGAGTCATCCGCTCGAACACAGGTTCGGCCAGTAGCAGCCCTACAGTTATACCAGGCAGGGGAGTTGAATAGTTAGTCATTCACGACCCCGCAATTGCTTATGAATTAGAGTTGTCCGAGTAGGACATTTAGGGTTATGTTGGACCACTCCAGATCTCGCCCTGTTCAGTCCAGACTATTAGAGATCATGATCACTATCAGGATCCTCTGATCAGATACAAGTGCATGGCATGCCTATTAGCAGTTTTACAGATTATCCTAGGGGGACAGCAGCAGTCGCGTTAGGCCTAGAAGGCCAGTTATGCATTTCCAGTGGATAGATTGAGATATTGGTACAGCCTCTGGGTTCGGGGTTGCCCTTACTTAGGAGCCTTCCATGACCACCCCAAGGTTACTAGCTGTGTCGACGCCCGCTAGGGGCGAGATGACATCGCTCCAAAAAGAGCGGCATGTCATCCGCAAGGGACGAAGATGGGGTCCCAATTCCTCATAGAGTCCATTCCATGGTTGGAGTATTATACATACGCCATTTCGGCAACACACCCCCGACCAGCATGGTGCTCAGGGTGCAGATATCAGGAGCCCACCGGACTCAGACACAGCTACATTTCAGGGGACAAGTGGGCCCAGTTGCATACCCAGGGGACTGATAGGTTGGCTATATCACCACTGGAGTCATAGAAACCTGGTTAGGGGTATATAGATTGAAGTGCACTCGCTAGGGCTTATGGGGGCCCCGGGTGGGTTATTCTGTGTTGATTGTACCTTCCGGCTTATGGGAGCCAGGTGAGGTTCCTGTTAGTATTCTTGTATGCTAGTTATAGTTTGTAAATACATAGCTATACATTCTTAACTTACATACATGTAAGTATTGGTTAGATGCAGATTACGAATCAGCAGGCATACAGGTTAATCTCTTTGCCTCTCCTTTCTACTTACTTCTAGTATTTCATAGCTTATATTCAGCTCATCTATTGCCTAACATATTCGGTACATATTGTACTAACGCCCTCCCATGGGCACTTCATTACTTTCCTGCAGGTTTATTTAGACAGGATTCAGGATCTTCAGTAGCAGTTGCTCAGAGTTCACTGTTGGCCTAGTTCCTTTCATTCGGAGCTTCCCGATTGTAGAGAGTTCTGTCTTTCAGTTGTACAGTATCTTGGGGTAGGCTGGGGCCCTGTCCCGACCACTATTTGTATTCTTAAAGGCTTGCAGACTATAGTCATCAGTTAGTTAGTTGAATGTTGGCCGTGTGGGGCCTTAATCAGTTATGTTTCGTATGTTGGACGTGTGGGGCCTAGGATAGTAGATTGTTTCCATTTCAGTTATAACTAGATATCATGGCGTCCTTGTCGGCCCATATAGGACTCCCTGTTATGGTCTGTTATTGGTTAGTTGTTTTCATTTACAGGTGGCTATAAGGCCTTGTCGGACGGGGGCTATGTTTACAGCCGAGATATAGCCCATTGTTTTCTTAAGTCGAGTTACAGGCGTGCACCAGACGTGCATAATCCTATCTAGGTCAGTTAGATTCTAGTGTGGCACTAAGTGTCAGTCATGCCTCCCAAGGTGGGGTGTGACAAAATTGGTATCAGAGCAGTTCGTATCCTAGGGATTCTGCAAGCCGAGTCTAGTAGAGTATTACTTATACATGTGTTGTGCACCACATTTTATAGGCAGGAGGCTGCAAGGCATGATAGGATGGTTACTCTTCGTTCTTCTCAGATCGTGCTATAGAGCAAGGTTGTGTAAGGTTGAGTCACTAAGCTTCCCTTGTTATGTCTGTCTAGAGTAATGTTCAATATAAGATAGACACCAGTCAGTTGCACGATAACTATAGTGGCAGGAGGAGGTATCATTGAGGCGCCACAGTTGGGAGACAGTCAGCCTAAGGACGGGAGCGGACGCCTTTGATTTCTCTAATACTCTCCCGAGGTACCAGGAACCTCTCAATGTGATAAATCTACCAGCACCGTCCCCAATTTCTTTTTATAATCTTAGAGTAGGAAGTGAGAAGTATAGCGCATATATGTGTCGACTTATTTAGTAGATATACAAGATCTGGCCTGGGAAACAGTTAACATTAGATTATCTGAAGGATACGGAAAAGAGAGGGAATCATGGGATTCTTACCTCCAACCCTCTGAATGTTGCATAATTCCATACTTCAGTCTCATTATGGTAAGAAAAGGCTAATCCCGCCTCCTAGTTTTGTTTCCAATATAGCAAAGGACGTAAGAATTAAGGAAATATTGCCCAGAGTAAATGGAAAATGAAGGTTGGAATTGCTGACTCCGAGAAGTGTTAGGAAGTAGTGGGGACCCCTAATGTTTAAGTAAATTGTCTATACCTTCACGGTAATAAGTCAGGAAAGCAGGTAAAACTACCAGATTACTCGAAGTGCGTGTAAGAGTCCATTAGTAATAAACCCCCAGTAACAATAAAATTCAAGTCAGAATAAGAATAAACCCCGCGTAGTATGCTAATAACGGCAAGATATGCCTGTAAGATAATGGTTATGGTCCTAGTTTGTGATATCCAAAGACAAGGAGGTTGTATGAATAAAATGGGCCCGATTGTAAGTCAGAAGAGATATAGGTCGAGACCTAGCCGGTAACATCATTGACAATATAAGGCAGAAACCATGAACCCCAAAGTTCAATTTAATGAAAGTAAGGGGAAAAGTGTAAATGCCTAACCTTAGGGGAAACCAGAATCACCTCTAGGTTGATGGAATATAGAATCACCACCGAATGTTGAGAACCAAGCATCGGGCTAACAATGAAGAGATTGTAAGGTTGTAGCCTAGAATATGGCGGTATACCCGCCATAGGAGAAGGTAAGGGAGTGCCGACACGGAGACTTTAACCTAGTACAACTTGGAAACAAGGCCCAGCAGAAAGTTATTGGCCCTCTAGATAATAACGAGCAGGGTCATAAGGCCCAGATATCGACCTCACATTCCAAGGGTGGCAGAACTTCAAATAGCAGACCATAGCCAAGGTGCATGTGTCCGTTGCTCCCAGAATTTAACAAAAATGCCATGAGATGGAATGAAAAGACAGAGGATATCATTGAATCATAGCAATAGAGCTCCAGAGACAGGCCAGAAAAGGTGAAACAACAGGAACTAAGAGGTCCAATATAGGAGATGATCGCGTCTCAAGGGAGTGGGAAGTAATTAATATGAATGCAGTCACAAGGTTATCTCATACCAGGTGTAGCTTGACCTCATTTGAGTCAGTGTAGAAAGACCAATGAGATCAATTTGTGCCTCACTAGTTGAAATTATGTCGTGACTAAGACTCATGCCAAGTTAAATGTCTCAAAAGTAGATGGAGTGTGTGGAGCCCCAGTGTTTGATAAACTCCGATAGAGAGACGCAATCTATGACAAAATTTTAGGAAAGGGCGCTAGAACAGATGGTGACATATGTCAACTTAAGCACTGTTCTTCGTACCCAAATAGGTGGCTATGTAGAATATACAACTCAGACTCTCGAGGTCCATAATAAATGGAAGTGGAAGCCTTCTGGATGATAACTTTAGGCAGGTAGAGTAAACCTGGGCATGTTAAAATGGACAGCAGGGAAAAGTTAAACTTATTAAGAAAAGGGTACTGATACCGCAGGGTTGTCAAAAGTTTCACCTTAACATGCAACACAAACAGTTAAGGATTAGAGCAGTGGTTGAGTACCCCCAGAAGCTTTGCTGATAAAGGATACTACGAGAACTAGGGAAAAGACAAGTTTAGCCTTAGATTTATTTTTTATATTGTATCTTCTTGGAGGCAACCAAAGTAGTGCATGGACCAAAATTTTCCTCCAGAACTGAAAATGGTCCATTCAAGCTCTTGCACGCTAATGTTGTAAAATACCTACAAGAGGCCTATAGAGAGGTTCCACTTGCCATACTAGGTTCGGAGATTGAGAATTTAAAGGTGTCATCTCGGTTAAAGTCTTGTGGCAGAATAAGAATGAAGAAGAAATGACTTGTGAAGCATGACATGAAAAGCAGATATCCTCATTTGTTCCAAGTTTAGCTTAGATTATGCAGTTAAAGGTATATTATCTATTCAGTCATCATTTCGTAATGGTGTTATGTATATATAGGTGGTGTAGTTAATTTTAGCTTGGTGTGGAATAGTTGTTATAGTATTGTGTGCAGTACCTGTGTTGGACCTTTCTGCGTTTCAGGATTTTCAGATAGTCTGTATTACAGGGGAAACTCTGCCGAAATTTTTCCAAGATAAGTAGTTACAAGAGTTAAGGTTCTTGTAAGATGAAGTCAATATTCGAGGACGAATGTTCATAAGGGGGGGAGGGTGTTACACACCATAAGTTCTAATGATTAGTCGAATTATTCGTACATTGGTTGAGAGTTTTAGACTACCATACGTACAATGAAAAGGCCCGGGAAAAGGCTGAACAAGTGCAAAGTCGGGATTTCATGGGAAGAGGCCGAACCAAGTTTTCCAAAAGGGCAACGTGGCACGGAGCAGCCCCCTCGGTGTTACCTAATGTGGAACGCTCGTAAATTGGCACGTTGAGGCCCGTGCCGTGTTGCCTTGTCCACCGCCTCAAGTATATATAAGTCTTGTTGTTTGATTTTTAGTTATTTTCAGATATTACTCGACCAACAGAGAAAAGGTACGAAGGAAACAAGTAAATCTTCCCCGTTTACGCTACGAAACACCGTCTAAATCCGAATTAACTATGTGTATCAAAGTATAAGGCTGCAGGGAGCATTGCTACGGAGTTAGTTTCGTGAAATTCGCCTGGTGAATGGTCGTCCCGCCGAGCCAAAGTTGTTGGAATTGCTCCAAACTTGTGTCAATACGATCACAGGCTTAAAGTAAGCATTTATTCCTGCTAGGTTTCCAAGAAATTACGGGTTTTCGGTCGTATTTTGTTAACTTGAAATATAATTAATATAATTATATATATATAATTATCGTTTTATTGAATTGGTATTGAAACTAGCTATTTTCTTCTAGTAATACCATTGCAGTTGAGAAGAAAAGTTTTATACAAGCCAATACTCACCAGTTGATAAGTGAACGACAGTCGAGGTATGTAAGGCTTAACTCTTGGCAAGTATCCTTGTCGTACAGCGTTACGACTTATGTTCTCGAATAGAAATAAAATTTCAGATGCCGCTGACAGATGCTACCATTAGACTCTAAGTCGATATGTTGTAATTAGTTGTTAGTGATGTTCGGGTGTTTGGTAACTACATGCAAGTGCACGTGGTCGAACAAGTAGTAAAATGGCTTAAGTAAGCCAAGTATCAATCCCACAGGGACTGAACTAAGGTAATAATCAACTTAAGCATTAATGAACTCTAACTTTACAAATGCAGACAACAATTTAAATAGGATTTTGAGAGTTTAGTTTCCCAATTTCTATGAATCTAAGACAAAATTATAAATTGAGTCTGAACTATAGTAATGAGCATGCTGAGGCTAAAACAAACATGCAGGGAAGTAATTTGTCGATACAATTCAGTTAATCTTTCCTTCGGTTGCTAGTCAAGAATTATTGCCTATGGATTGAAACTTTCGTATCCTACCCAACTTAAGAATCATGAACCTTCAACCTACATTTCTGTGATAAAAGAATTTCATGTTCTAGCCATACAAAACCAATTCCTTAATTGACTAATACGACTTTCATATATATTTCTATTCTGAAAGTAAATCAATTCTCAATTTTCCCAAACTAAGAAGAGTTCATATCCTACCAATTCACAACTTTCCAATTTATTTTCTTTTCAAAGTCAAAATTGGATTTTTTAGATATACATTAACATTGGCCAAACATTAATGCAGTAAGAACAAGAATTGATAGAACAACCATTGAAGAAAAGATGAAAACTAAAATGATCAACAATTACATTCCACTGCAATTATTCTTAACCTCAGCAAGAAGTGAATTTAGCCACTCATTTGTCAATTAAGCATCATCAAATGAGTATAAAGCATAAAAACAATTGAGATAAAAGAGAAAGAGATAGAGAAGAACCCTAGAATTTTCATCCCCTCAATTGCATGTAACCCACGTTCTTGCTCAACCAAGTCAGAATAATTAAAAATAAACCTAAGTGTGCTATTTATACTGGTGGAAATGTTAACCGAAATAACAAGCAACGTGGTACGAAGTGTATCGCGGAGCACTCCCTCTGTGCCACGGTGCAAACACGGACCCTCACTGGAAATTGATGTTCCAGGTAAATACACGCAATGTGCCACGACTTGTATTGCGTGGCATTGCCTCCGTGTCACGGAGGCAACGCGGACCTTCACTGGAATTTGCCAAAATAGATCATCCGACGCAGAGTGCCTCCGCGATGGCAGCGTGACACGGCTCCATCGCGGAGCCCTTATTTTTGATGCTCTTCCTTGACCTTTTCCACTGCTCGCTTCCAAGTCCATTCCCGATCTTTACCAACATGTATCTTAGCTTCCTAAAATTACATTTTACCTGCAAAACAACACTAATCATATTGGTTAGTATAAATTCACATTTTAACTACAAATCACATGAGAATGCACACATAACGATAGATAAACAAGACGAAATGAAGCATTTGAGCATCACTTGGGCATATAATTCTGCCCAAGATCACTTACCCCACACTTAAGACCTTGTTCGTCCTCAAACAATACTCTCACATCTCATGCAATTGACACCCACGTATAGCTACTTTGGCTCGACAATTCAAGCTACGGCTATACCGATTATTTAATATAGAAAATCATCAAGAAAACATGCATAGTCCCATCAATACCATGACATACACCACATTAAGACCACCTAAACTCAAGAATCGACTCTCGATCTCGGCAAACTCATGCAAATCAACTGATCAAGACATCCGACACGAAATTCAATCTCTCGTCAAGCATGTGCCCTCACAACACAAGAGAAATTTCCCCCTCTTCAATCATATGATTTCCAAAGCATTACATGTAGGGGTATATGAACACGATTTCGCTCTCTCTCCCAAAGAATTCGCATGCATCATGTCATGAACCATAAGCTTGCCTCTAGTGTATTACTCCACTAATATAAGGATGCGTGATTTAAGATCAGGTAGGACTTAACGGGTTGTAATGTAAGCTAAGAAACTAGTAAATACTGGGCTAACCAATAATAGCAACTAGCTTCCTTAAGAGCTTTTCAATACATCCCACCACCATTATGGGCATTGTTTCTTCCTTCATCCTCTCATTCTTGAATTTTTTCTTTATTTTTGTTCCCATTTCTTTAAGCACACTCGACTTAATAACAAAGATTAGTTATACATCTTTCTTTTCTTTAATTTCAGCAAGTGCACCCTTGACCTTTTCTTTACTTTCACCACTTCTGCTTTTCCTTCCTTTTCACAATTCTTACTCCTTGACACTGTGGGAAAATTATTTTTCTTGAGCGCTTAAGAGTTTTGGATCAAATTCTCGGCTATTGAAAAGAAAGGATTAAGCTTGGTTTCTACCTCTTCAAAGAAAGAAAAAAATAGGCTAAAGGCTCAATGGGGCTAACTAGGATGTACATTCAAGG
This sequence comes from Datura wrightii, assembly GCA_035772735.1. Classification (NCBI taxonomy): domain Eukaryota; kingdom Viridiplantae; phylum Streptophyta; class Magnoliopsida; order Solanales; family Solanaceae; genus Datura; species Datura wrightii. The sequence continues at coordinate 59,033,495 of JASDFA010000020.1, read as the reverse complement.
TTGGTATGATAAGGAAAAAAACTTTCGGTTTAATCAAAGAAATGCCTACACCTTTCCTACAATACAAATCCTTCATTTCATTTCGCACACACACCAGGCAAGTTCTAGACACTTCACAATAGCATGGAATAATCGAAAACTCACCTCACACTCATTGCACATGCTCAACTCAAGACTTATTCACAGACTCTTCAATCAGCTAATTACAAGAATTCAATATTAAGCCTCAATCACACCGAATCAAACTCTATGGCCTAGGTATTTTAACATGTTTACGCATTTGCATGCTTTTATACGAATCATCTTTGCATCTCAATATCATGTACAATACACAACAAGAATTCCGAACCATGAAGTAGCGACGCGTTTGGGAAACAAACTAAAGAAAGAAAATAAAAGAAAGAAAAAAGAACTACTCCTATCGACTACATTTCCCTTAAGACGGTTGTCATCCATCCATCATAGGGAACGGTCACTATTTACGACTTTGGTTCAATGGGACTATTCTTAGTAAAAGTACCGTAATCAAAGGCCGAGAAACCCAATCATAAGAAAATTCAACAAAAAATTTAAAAAGTATTGATAATTTCGATAGAAACAAAAAATATTCAAAAAATATACATTTACATAACCAACCAATCAACAACAGCTCACACAACCACAACAGCTTACGTTCATTACAACACCACTTAATTACAAAGAAAATCACAAAGAGTCACAGGGTACATTTTTTCACAGGCACAACAACACAAAACATAAACAAAAACAAAAACAACAACGAAACATCCAGCACCTAACTACTCCCACCCCACACTTAAACTTAACACTATCCCCAGTGTTCACAAAATTTAATATATCACAAAGGTGTGTGGTGAAACTCCCTAATCAATCGAAGTATTCCACTTCTTCATCAAGTGTCGTTGCCTCGTCTCCCATATCTAAATCGCCCCCGCTGTCCTCATCTGACTCAACATCTGAGTCCTCACGGCGGGTCTCCTCATCAGTGGGGACATCATCATCTACAGGCTTCACAAAAGCTGGCCCCACTCGACATAGAGCCCGTGTGTTCTCGCCAAAGGGGTAATCTAGCTCGAGCTGCTATAGCTTATCTTCTGTTGCTGGCCTCCCGCCTATGCGCAACTGCAGCATCTGCATCCCGTACATGCGGGCCATATATTGATCATCTCGAGCATGTCGCTCGTCTAGTGTGAGAACTGGCCCGTAAGTAGTGTCAGGTGCCTTGGTTTTTGTGACATCCAAGGCATGCCTATCCATTTTGAGGGATGTAGTCCAGGGCCTCTTCCTCGATGTCGTGGCCCCTCAGAAACGTGGTAAGCAAACCACCAAACCTGTACCTGTGCCCTTGATGGAATCGGGCTCTCTTCATGGCAGAGATGATCACCGTCCCAACATTTATATCAAGGCCTTTCATCGGTTCATATACCAAACACACACGATCCCGGGTGACATCTGTCATGTGCACCCCCGGGATCAAGCAGGAACACACAATTTTGAGCCAAATCTTGGCTTCCCTGTTCATTTGAGAGTAAGGCAATGTCTGATGGTAGCCCCTCTCCTTGTGCCTACTCCACCGTGCTGTCTAACGGGCTCCACACAGAGTGCATCTGATGTCCACATAAGGTGGAGTTATGTTCAGCTGCCGAAGTACATGGGCGTCTGTGTCCCGCGCCCCCAATATAACATTCAGATGATGGGGCTCAAAGGTGACAACCTGCCCTCTTATTTTGACGGTGTGACTGCGGAGGGTCGGGTTCCAGTTGGCATAGAACTCCCGAATTAAATGGAGATTGCACTCCTTGGGCTCTTCGAAGATGAAGTTCAGCCAGGCAGTATCAATCCAGTGTACGATTCTAGGGAATTCTTGTGCCAGCAGCTCCCTTGCAATGTGCTCCTCTGGGAAGTATTTGGTCTCTTTGTGTTTTTCTTACCATTTCTTCCCTTCATCCGTCACCCATCGGGTTCCATATTTTTGGCATTGGCCTCGCGGAACCGCTGGTGCTGTTGTAAGTGCTGTTCCCAATCGAATCCTTTTTCTGCCGGCACCCGATGTAGATGCGCCCTTTCCCTTGTCTTGCCTACCTGAAATTGTTCCTGTACCATCAAACAGACAATCCCAATGTTATTCAAGTCAAACATAGCTACAACTAAGGTTGGGTTGAGTTAGGCCACCCCACACTTAGTCTTTAGCCACAATTAAAATAATTCGGCAAGACAATCATGCTTTCCCAATTCTTATCAATCAAATTGCTTAGTGCATTCAAATAAGTCGATGGAATAATTACTATGTACTACTCAGACTTCGTACAATGACTAACAATATCACCATCGATTCCATTACATCACATAGCACTTAGCCAAAATTTTTGTTCTCAACAACCTATGCAATTCACCAATTTCATTTTTCCAACAATTCTCTTGTCTACTTAGCATATTCAACCTTAATCACGACATAATTTGCATAACCCAACATGCACAACCCAAATTTCTTCACATTTTCAACCACATTTAGTTTCTTCCTATTCAAATTCTAACCCTAGCTACCAATTTCGCAAAAAATCAATCAAACATGCATTCATCGAGTTCACATACTCAGAACGATACTATGAACATCAATAAATCAACATTTAAGTGAATTCAAACTTAATTTACACCTTGGGCAAGGTTTACTCACCTCACATGCTCAAAAATTGAAAATTTAAGCAAAAATTGAGGTTAAGTTCAAGAACATACCTTTTATCCGATGAAATCGAAGAAAAGTTGAAGATATCTTGTGCCTAGGTCCGTGTCACATTGGGGGAGGAGGGAATTTGGGGAGTTGGTCGCGGAGGGAGTGGAAAATGGGGAAAAAATGAGGGGATTTCGGGGTTAAAAGGGAGTTTTTCACGCGGGTTACCCGGTGTGACCCGATGCAAATTACACCTCAACGTGTCACGAAGGGTAACGCGGAGCACCCCCTCCGTGACACGGAGCCATCACGCCAGCCTTCTGGAATTTGTAAAAATTTCGGAATTGGCTTCAATATGTCACGGAGGGTAACACGGTAACACGGAGGCCCTCCTCCGTGACACAGAACCAACGCATAGGCTCACTGTAATGCCACTTTTTTATTTTTCTAACCTCGATTTTTCGCCTTTGCAATTCTTTGCATTTTTGCCCTCCATTCCACCTGAAAATCATCTCACAACAAGAAATTGGTTAGAATTCATAGGTTTCAACGCAACAATAATTTTTTTTCTTTTTATTCACTATTCTATTCATCTATTACAACAAGTTCACGGGTTGCCTCCCGCGCAGCGCCTGGTTTACCGTCGTGGCTCGACGTTATTGACACTCAATCATCCTCTAGAGTGATGGACGTCTTCTCTCGAATAACGTCCCCACCCTAGTAATGCTTAAAATGTTGCCCATTAACTAAGAACGTGGCACTCCGATCTTCTTGCCACAACTCCACTCCCCCGTGCGGGGTCATTCTCACTACCTCAAACGGCCCTGACCATTTGGACCGCAATTTCCCTGGAAACAACTTCAATCTTGAATTGAAAAGCAACAGTTTCTGCCCTGGCTCAAAAATTCGATGCACCATACGCTTATCATGCCACCTCTTTGTTTTCTCTTTGTAGCACTTGGCACTTTCATAAGCATGCCAACGAAACTCATCAAGTTCGCTGAGTTGCATCAGCCTCTTCTTACCCGCTAGCTCTAGGTCCATATTCAATTTCCTCACGGACCAGAAAGCTCGGTGTTCTAGCTCCACCGGCAGATGACACACTATTCCATAGACCAATCGGTATGGAGGAGTCCCAATTGGTGTCTTGTAAGCAGTTCTATAAGCCCACAACGCATTGTCAAGTTTGCTTGACCAATCACTACATTGTGCATTCACTGTTTTCTGGAGAATCTGCTTCACTTCTCTGATTGACACCTCCACTTGCCCACTAGTTTGGGGATGATATGCTGTTGCCACCTTGTGGCGCACCCCATACTTAGCTAGCAACTTTTTGAAACTTGCATTGACAAAATGATCCCCTCCATCACTGATAATGGCTCGGGGTGTCCCGAACCTGGTGAAAATGTGCTTTTTCAAAAATTTTGTTACCACCTTGTTGTCATTCCTGGGGAAAGCTAGTGCTTCAACCCACTTTGATACATAATCAACGGCCACCAAGATGTAACGATTACCAAATGACGGTGGGAACGTGCCCATGAAATCAATACCCCATACATCAAAGATCTCCACTTCTAGTATATGCTGCAGCAGCATCTCTTGCCTCCTACCAATTGTGCATGTCCTTTGACATCTATCACATATTTTGACGTATGCCATAGAGTCTCTGAATAGTGTAGGCCAAAAGAAACCTGACTGTAGCACCTTGTGCGATGTCCGATCGCCTCCATGGTGCCCTCCATACAATGAAGAGTGACAACTCCTCAAAACTTCTGCAATCTGGCTCTCCGGGATGCATCTTCTCATAACCTGATCCGGTCCCTATTTAAACAAGTACGGCTCATCCCAAATAAAATACCTGCAATCATGCCTCAATTTTTTTCTCTACTGAGCCGTAGCCTCCAGTGGATAGACTCCACTCACTAGCAAATTCACTATGTCTGCATACCACGGGATCTCAGCTTCCCCTATTGCCAAGAGCTGCTCATTTGGGAACTCCTCTTTGATGTTGTCACCTTCCTTCACATGTGACCGGCTTTCCAATCGCGATAGGTGATCTGCCACTTGATTCTCACTCCCCTTTCTGTCCCTATTCTCTACGTCAAACTCTTGCAACGACAAGATCCATCTGATCAACCTGGGCTTTGCATCCTTCTTGTTAAATAGATACTGAATCGCTGCATGATCGGTATACACCACTACTCTAGAACCCACCAAATAGGGCCTGAATTTATCAAACGCGAACACCAATGCTAGCATCTCCTTTTCTGTTACTGTATAATTAACTTGGGCAGCGTCCAGTGTTTTGCTTGCATAATGAATAGAATGAAAAATTCAATTCCTCCGCTGCCCCAATACAGCTCCCACAGCCACATCGCTAGCATCACACATCAGTTCAAACGGTTGTTCCCAATCCGGAGAAATAAGGATAGGTGCTTCTATCAATTACTGCTTCAACTCCTCGAATGCTTTGACACACTCATCATCAAACTCGAACTTCACCTCTTTTCCTAGCAGCCTGCATATTGGTCTAGAAATTTTGGAGAAGTTCTGAACCATCTGTAGAACCCTGCATGCCCGAGAAAACTGCAAACACCCTTCAGTGACACAGGTGGTGGTAGCTTTTCAATAACTTCGATCTTAGCACGATCGACTTCCAACCCCTTGCAAGACACTTTATTACCAAGGACGATACCCTCCTTGACTAAGAAATGACATTTCTCCCAGTTGAGTACAAGGTTAGATTCTTCATAGCGAGCTAGCACCCTGTCAAGATTCTACAAACAAGTAGCAAACGAATTACCGAAAATAGAAAAATCATCCATAAATACCTCTACGAAATCTTCCACCATGTCGTGAAAGATAGCTATCATGCATCTCTGGAATGTGGCGGGTGCATTGCATAACCCAAATGGCATCCACCTAAAAGCATATGTCCCATAAGGACATGTGAAAGTAGTCTTCTCCTGGTCCTCCGGTGCTATGGCTATTTGGTTATAGCCAAAGTACCCATCAAGGAAACAATAATATTCTTGTCCAGCCAATCTGTCCAATATTTGATCAATGAACTGGATAGGATAGTGATCTTTCCTTGTGGCTTCATTGAGCTTTCTGTAGTCTATGCAAATCCGCCAGCCTGTGACGGTGCGAGTAGGGATCAACTCATTCTTCTCATTAGTGACCACGGTCATCCTTCCTTTCTTTGGGACACACTGAACGGGGCTGACCCATTCGCTGTCCAAAATAGGATAGATCACACCTGCATCAAGCCACTTAATTACTTCTTTTCTAACCACATCCTTCATCATTGGATTCAACCTCCACTGAGGCTGTACAGTCGGCTTTGCTCCTGTCTCCATGAAGATTCTATGTGTGCAAAAAGCTGGATTGATACCCTGAATATCTGACATCTGCCAGCCCATTGCTTTCTTCTTTCTTTTGAGGACCACCAATGCTTCCTTTACCAGTGCCTCCGTCAATTCTGCGGAGATGATGACTGGTAAAGTGTCTTCTTCCCCCAGGAAGACATATTTTAAATGGGGAGGCAATGTTTTCAACTCTAGCTTTGGTGCTTCCTTAATAGATGGTTTCCGCAAGGGTTCCAGGGACCTCATTAAAGGCTGAAAGTCATGCTTCCTGAGATACCATTGTGGTTCATTCAACATTTGCACCATCTCATAAGTATATTTATCTCCGAAATGATCGAAGCTCATCAATGCTCTTTCCAATGGATCTCGAGATTCAAAAATCTGAAGAATTTCTTCTTGATTTAGCACATTGATTGTTGAAAGCTCCCATGTATGGCCGGAAGCTTCATGGCCTTATATACATCAAATACCTCCACTTTGTCATACGCCCGCATGGTTAGCTGCCCTGCAGCTACATCAATCAAAGCTCTCCCGGTTGGCAAGAAAGGACGTCCCAAAATAAATGGGACTTCTGCATCTGGCTCAAAATCCAGAACAATAAAACTACCGGGAAGATAAGGGAGCCCACTTGCACCAACACGTCCTCCACAATGCCATTTGGTCTGGCTAAAGAACGGTCCGATAACTGCAAGATCACCGTAGTTGGTCTAGGACTGCCCAGCCCCAACTTCTTGAACACTGATGTTGGCATCAAGTTAATACTCACTCCCAAATCGCATAATCCGCAAGCTCGGATACTTTTCCCAATTGTGATTTGAATTGTAAAGCTCCCAGGGTCCTTGAGCTTTGTTGGCAACCTGTTTTGTATTTGGTAAGTGCACTCCTCAGTCAACGCCATCGTAGCATACTTCATCAATCTGCTTTTGTTAGCTACGATGTCCTTGATATACTTTTCATACTTCGTCACTCCCTGCAAAACATCAACCAAAGGTAAATTAATGTGTACCTGTTTAAGCACCTCCATGAACTTTTTGAAACAAGTTTCCTCCTTGTGTCTCTTTAATCTTTGAGGGAATGGGGGTGGTGGTCTTTCTGCTTCAGCTGCCTTCTCCTTCCCCCTCTCATCATCCTATTCCCTTTCTTTCTCTACTGCTCCTGACTGCTGAGGTGGTTTTTCTGGTTCCACCTCCTTGAGTTGTAAACCAATCCCTATGGCCACTGCATTTACTTGCTTGGGATTCGGGTCAGTGTCACTCGGTAGTCCTCCTCTAGGCCTGGTGCTTTGAGCTCCAGCTAGTTGTCCAAACTGGTACTCCAACGCCTTTGTAGCTAACTGATTGTTTTTTACATCTGCTGCCAATTTCACATAATCAGCCTACAATTGAGCTTGGTTAGCTATCATTGTTTTAAACATTTCCACAATGCTGGGTGGTGTTGGAGGAGGTACATTGTTTCCTCTATATTGAGTCTGATAGTTCTGCTGCCCTCCTTGATTTCTCTGCGCACCATGATTCGAACTCTGCCCTTGATGGTTGTTACTACCCCAAGAGAAATTCGGATGATTTCTCCTATTCGAGTTGTAGTTGTTGCCATACTGTTGGTGATTATTTCTCTGTACATTCCCCACAAAGTTCACTGAATCTGGATTTTCACGACAACACTTAGCTGAGTGTTCATTACTACCGCATACTTCACACCAAAACTGCTACACTACATTAACTGGGTCTTGAGGTTGATTCAAGCTCATATTGTTGAAGTGGGTGTTAAGTTGATTTTGCAGCGCAGCTATCTGTGCAGCTATAGCTGTAAAACCATCCACTTCCAAGACTCCTGCGACTTTCCTTGTTCCTCCTCTAGAAGAGTCCGCATTCTACTCTGGATTTCCCTGCGAAATACGATTTAACAAAGTATACAGCTCCTCATAAGTCTTTTCTAATGCTTGTCCCCCAGCTGCTGAGTCTAGAAAAATTTTTGTGTGGGGTTCCAAACCCTCTATTAAAGTATGCACCAGCACATCATTGGACTGGTGATGGTGAGGACAATCCCTTAGCAATGATTTGAACCTTTCCCAAGCATGATACAGATTCTCCCCCTCTCTTTGTTTAAAACTTAGAATCTGACTTCTAAGTCTTGCTATTTTCCCGGATGGAAAGAATCGTATCAAAAATTTTCTTGCAAGATCATCCCAAGTGGTGATAGAGTTAGGTGGCTCAGCTTTCAACCAACTCTTTGCTTCTCCCAATAATGAAAATGGGAAAAATGTAAGCCTTTCGTAATCGGATGATACTCCAGCGGGGATGTAAGTGTCACTTATCTCCAAAAAGTTTTGGAGATATTGTTGTGGATCTTCGTGCGGGAGACCTGTGAATTGCCCGCTGGTGTGCAGCAATTGCACCATATTATGTTTCAGCTCAAACCTCCCTCCTGGCTCAGGTTTGTGAATACTTGATGTAACATTATTAGCATGTGGGATTGTCACTTCGCGAACCATCCTAGCTGCCATTTCCTCGGGTACTAACACTGCCCTCCCAAGTGGTGGATTCTGTTGTTGCTCCAGGATTGTCTGTCTGAGCAACTGCAGCTTCTTCTCTAGAGCTTCCCTTCTTTGATGATGGAACTGTCTTTCTGGCTCTAAGTATGAATCCACCAACTACTTGTCTCTTGTCAGTGTTCAACAAAATTCACTATCTGCAAAAGACTGGCTAAGATCAAGTTGTCAGCACTTATATAGAAATTGTAAAGTAACACTAAGAAAACAATTTTACCAATTGCCAGTCCCCGGCAACGGCGCCAAAAACTTGTTCGGGCGTTTGGTAACTAACGCAAGTGCACGTGGTCGAACAAGTAGTAAAATGGCTTAAGTAAGCCATGCATCGATCCCACAGGGACTGAACTAAGGTAAAAATCAACTTAAGCGTTAATGAACTCTAACTTTACAAATGCAGACAACAATTTAAATAGGATTTTGAGAGTTTAGTTTCCCAATTTCTACGAATCTAAGACAAAATTATAAAGTGAGTCTGAACTATAGTAATGAGCATGCTGAGGCTAAAACAAACATGCAGGGAAGTAATTTGTCGATACAATTCAGTTAATCTTTCCTTCGGTTTCTAGTCAAGAATTATTGCCTATGGATTGAAACTTTCGTATCCTACCCAACTTAAGAATCATGAACCTTCAACCTACATTTCTGTGATAAAAGAATTTCATGTTCTAGCCATACAAAACCGATTCTTTAATTGACTAATACGACTTTCAGATATATTTCTATTCTGAAAGTAAATCAATTCTCAATTTTCCCAAACTAAGAAGAGATCATATCCTACCAATTCACAACTTTCCAATTTCTTTTCTTTTCAAAATCAAAATTGGATTTTTTAGATATACATTAACATTGGCCAAACATTAATGCAGTAAGAACAAGAATTGATAGAACAACCATTGAAGAAAAGATGAAAACTAAAATGATCAACAATTACATTCCACTAAAATTGTTTTTAACCTCAGCAAGAAGTGAATTTAGCCACTCATTTGTGAATTAAGCATCATCAAATGATATAAATCATAAAAACAATTGAGATTAAACAGAAAGAGATAGAGAAGAACCCTAGAATTTTCGTCCCCTCAACTGCCTGTAACCCATGTTCTTGCTCAACCAAGTCAGAATAATAAAAAATAAACCTAAGTGTGCTATTTATACTGGTGGAAATTTTTCCTGGAATAACAAGCAACATGGCACGGAGTGTATCGCGGAGCACTCCCTCCGTGCCATGATGCAAACACGGACCCTCACTGGAAATTGGTGTTCCAGGTAAATATACGCAATGTGCCACGGCTTGTATCGCGTGGCATTGCCTCTGTGTCACGGAGGCAACGCGAACCTTCACTGGAATTTTCCAAAATAGATCATCCGAGGCAGAGTACCTCCGTGATGGCAGCGTGACACGGCTCCATCGCGGAGCCCTTATTTTTGCTGCTCTTCCTTGACCTTTTCCACTGCTCGCTTCCAAGTCCATTCCCGATCTATACCAACATGTATCTTAGCTTCCTAAAATTACATTTTACCTGCAAAACAACACTAATCATGTTGGTTAGTACAAATTTACATTTTAACTATAAATCATATGAGAATGCACACATAACGATAGATAAACAAGACGAAATGAAGCATTTGAGCATCACTTGGGCATATAATCTGCCCAAGATCAAGTGATATATATAAAGCTCAGGTATGTCTTGATTAACTGCTACTAGTAGATTACGGTTACATAAGTTCTGGTTAGCGGCTAGAAATCGTATACAGATCGTACCGCAGGATCCCTCGTCAAAAGGGAGCAGGCTAACTGTGATTCATTCTAGGAGCGTCATAAAAAATATTTTATTTTCCAGTTCATTGGGTTTGTAGACTTATATGTTGTAGCTAGGCCTAGACTTTAGGATCTCGTGAGAGTTATCGGGCCTGAACAAGTAGGTTGAACAAGTATGGGCACAGTTAGGCGGTTTAATTGCTAGTTTGGCGCCTGTATTTTCAGGAAAGCATTCCTCAGTTTCATTGGTGCATTCCCACGCCCCAGGGCCAGCAACCTAGATAGGAGAGCCATGCCTTAAAAACAGCAACCCAGAGTTGTCTAGTGAGCCAGTGACAGCCTACTACCTAGTTAGGTTTAGTCATTAGTATTACCAGTGGTTGTCAGTCCCAATTGACTTAGCATTCATCCTACAGACCACTAGAAGGCTAGTCCAATCACCCAGGTCAAATTGACCCATGGATACCTTAAGAAAGGGGACCTTATCAGCAATTGGAGGCCGGACCAGTGCACCAGTCAGCCCTCATAAGGAATTCAGGTATAGGTCTCTAAGAGTGGCTGAGTTTATATGAACTTGTCTATAAGGTTAAAAATCACCCAGAATAGTAATATAAGACCCGATTAGACCAATATGATGTCTAAGGGGCTAGTAAGTACCATGTTAGTACAGTGCTTCCCACTGGCTAAGGACGTCAGTAAACTTCCCATGGGGGATTAGGGGCCGACCGCTCAAATGCAGGTTCGGCCAGTACCAGCCCTACAGTTATACTAGGCGGGGGAGTTGAATAGTTAGTCATTCACGACCCCACAGTTACTTATGAATTAGAGTCGTCCGAGCAGGACATTCAAGGTTATGTTGGACCACTCCAGATCTCGCCCTGTTCAGTCCAGACTATTAGAGATCATGATCACTATCAGGATCCTCTGATCAGATATAGGTGCATGGCGTGCCTACTAGCAGTTTTACAGATTATCCTAGGGGAGAGAAGTAGTGGCGTTAGGCCCGTAAGGCTAGTTATGCCTTTCAAGTGGCTAGATTGAGATTTTCGTACAGCCTCTAGGTTCGGGGTTGCCCTTACTTAGGAGCCTTCCATGACCACCCCAGGGTTACTAGCTATGTCGATGCCCGCCAAGAGAGAGATGATGTAGCTCCAGAAAGAGCGGTATGTCATCCGCAAGGGACGAAGATGGGGTCCCAGGTCCACATAGAGTCCATTTCATGGATGGACTATTATACATACGTCGTATCGGCACAATATCCCCGACTAGCCTAGTGCCCGAGGTGCAGATATCAGGAGCCCATAGGACTCAAACACAACTACAGATCAGGGCCCACGTGGGCACAATTTCATCCCCAGGGGACTGATAGATTGGCTATATCACCAGTGCAATCATAGAAACCTGGTTAGGGGTATATGGATTGAAGTTCACTCCCTAGGGCTTATGGGGGCCTCGGGTGGGTTATTCTGTGTTGATTGTACCTTCCGGCTTATGGGGGCTAGGTGAGGTTGTTGTTTGTATTCTTGTATTCTAGTTATAGTTTGTAAATACGTAGCTATACATTCTTAACTTACGTACATGTAAGTGTTGGTTAGATGCAGATTACGAATCAGCAGGCATACAGGTTAATCTCTCTGCCTCTCCTTTCTACTTATTTCCAGTATTTCATAGATTATATTTAGCTCATTATTGCCTTACATATTCGGTACATATTGTATTGACGCCCTCCCCTGGGCGCTGCATTACTTGCTTGCAGGTTTAGTCAGACAAGATTCAGTATCTTCAATAACAGTTGCTCAGAGTATATCGTTGGGCCAGTTCCTTTCATTCGGAGCTTCTAGGTTGTAGAGAGTTCTGTCTTTCAATTGTACAGTATCTTGGGCTAGGTCGGGGCCCTGTCCCAACCACTATTTGTATTCTTAAAGGCTTGCAGACTACAGACATCAGTCAGTTAGTTGAATGCTAGCCGTGTGGGGCCTTAATCAGTTATGTTTCGTATGTTGGCTGTGTGGGGCCTAGGATAGCAGATTGTTTCCATTTACGTTATAACTAGATATCATGGCGGCCTTGTCGGCCCACATAGGAATCCCTGTTATGGTTTGTTGTTGGTTAGCTATTTTCATTTATAGGTGGCTATAAGGCCTTGTCGGTCGAGGGCTGTGTTTACAGCTGAGATATAGCCCGTTGTTTTCTTGAGTCGAGTTGCTGGCATGCACCAGACGTGCATAATCCTAGCTAGGTCAGTCAGATTCCAGTGCGGCATTAGGTTCCAATCACGCCTCCCAAGGTGGGGCATGACAATCATAATCATAATAGTAAGAGATAAGCCTTTTTTAACATGATATGAGCCCATACACATAATCTTAACATGCATAAATAATGAGGAACAGTGGGAGGTTCTCTTAAACGACATACCCCATATGAGCACACATGAAGCCCGACTTGTAACCCTAGACGGGAGGGTGTTCGTACCTTGCCAAGGGTAGAACCATAAAAGTGTGATATCACCATGAAAATGGTCATTTCGGCTGTGGACAGTGTTGTAGGAGGTCCCAACATATCTATGGTGGCACGTAGTTTATGAGATCCGGGGCAGAACCTAGGACCCGAACCTACTCGGTGTTCGATACTACTCCTAAAACATATATATAGTTCTCATAGTATAATATGCATGAATTCAAGGGCTATCGCTAATACCCGAGGCATGCCTTGAATGAATCAGTAACAACGGATTAGTGGAATGAGGGGTACGTGCGACTCTCACCGCATACGGCTCGCACAAAGACTCCTAAATCCATCCCGAGCCCTTTCTTCCACCTCTCCTCTCCAATCCTCGATCAAACTTACGTTCCCCAGGCACTATGAAATGGGGGTCTTTACTTTGCCTATCGTATGTATCGGCTTGGCTTCGTCCCGAACCAAGGAGGCATTCTGGCGGACGCATGCGTGTAGGAAGGCCGAAGACTACATAAGCTAAGGAGAAGGGGAGGAGCAGTTATCTATGTAATTACGGTCTTTGTTGGCCGTTGTTCTGGTCGAGCACTCTCTTTTCTTTGTCCAATTTCGTCTTACCAAACAAGACTGACTTCTTACCAACCCGCGAAGGGTTGTGAGGCTGGACCAGGTACGAAGAATGAATCTTGTCTGTGCACGAAAGTTGCTGGCCGGCGGCCGCTCAACTGTTCGAGCGCAATGCAGTGGTGTTGGTTTCGATTCGACAAAGGTAGAATGTCTGGTCGAAGGTCCAGTACAGTAGGTAGCAGGCGTGTTCATTTTGGCTCCCGAGCGAGAATGATAAATAGGCGATGCACCATCCTTGCTGCTACGTACGTTTTCCTTGACTTGACAGATTCATTCAATTGAACCCACACTCAAAGGAGGACCACAAGCTCGGGGCTCGACGAAACAGAAAGTTTCAGCATGTTGAAAATGGGGTTAGCAGTGAAAGAAAGAGCCCGACATTCATTTCTGAATGAATATTCATAGCTGAGTCTACTAAAAGAGGGACCAGCCTCGTCGTGGTGATTAGAGGACACCTCTGATCGTTCACCTCTAATGTGACAGAGGTTGCTCTAATTCCGGAACCAGAACGATGCGTGGAATGGGCGCAACCTCTGGCTCGGGAATTCATTGATAATGACTTTGCTCTGCTACTATGCCTCCTGTTTACTGTTTAGTTCAGTTACTTTTTTTCTTTTTTCTTGCAAACAAGAAGGGGAAAAATAGGCGATTCGAATCCCCCTTCTTCTGATTTCCTCTTGTCTGCTTTCTTGCTCATGCCAATGCCTAACAAAACTGTTAAGAAATCTGCATGGGATTCTGAAGCCTCTCTTTTTATTTATGATGTACCGGCTTGAATTCACTTTCACTTTAGGAAAGGATTTCTTTCTCCTCAAAGTAGGCCAGGCTTGGCTCCAGTCTCTACGGGCTCAGCAGTAGCTTCTTGGGCTGGGCCACCAGCTTGAGGCTGTTCCTGATGCTGGACTTCAGCAATGGTAGCCACTGCTTCTTCAGTCTGAGAATCTGCCTCTTTGTCGCTTGCGGCCTGGGCGGCTCGGTTCGGCCGAGCCTGTGGGCGTGGTGTTTTGTCCGTAGTTGGATCGGCAAATCGATTGGCGATTTGCCTTGCTTGGCTTACTTGCTTGATTAAAAGAGTTTTCCCGTTGGACAGCTACTATGAATAAATGGATTGCCTCTATTGAACCTAGGTTGGGAAAAGGCTAGCGCGCTAGCGCTCAACGGCTGATGAAAAGCCAGCAACTTCTTAGGAGTAGGTTTTGGCTTGCCCCTCTCCTTAGAGTCAAGTGGCTGAACGCCCACGAGCTTGGATGGAACTAAACAAGATTTGGCGAACGAATACAAAGGTCAAAGGCTTTATTATTAAGAAAGTCGAGGATACATGGGAAGCTTCTTCGTTCGAAGGACTTTCTGCTTCAAATCAAATCACATTAAGATGAATTCTCTCCCATGACCCATTCAATCAATGCTACCGGGTATTCACTCGCTTATTGAAAATCTTGCCAGTGATTCGGCAGATTTGGATTCATATATATATCCACCCATATGGTACTTCATTCTACGATATATATAAGATCCATCTGTATAGATATCATCCACTCAGAGGAAGGTCTTTTCGTAATGGATGACCCTCGAAACCATAATCTGTTGATATACGGCGTAGATCCTGATGATTGATGGAAGAAACACCAAACATATCCCAAACTATTCGGAAAGATTTATGTTCATTCGCTCTGCGAACAGAGCGGTATACCGAAAAAAAGAAGCGAGGCAATCGTTGAGTGAACTGTATCTTTTTTGTGTTAGTTGACCTAAGCCGCACCCTTACTGCTGGGGTGGGGCTCGGCCTCCGAACCGTACGTGGGACGAGTTTTTGCCTCATACAGCTCGGGCCGAAGACCGGGGGAAGTTTAGAAGAGATGGGGAAACCTAGCAGCTGCCGGTCGGGGCGGGGGCCGGCGGAAGGAATGCTCTGCTCATCTTTCTTACGTCTCGTTACCGCAGCGCTCGTTCACCCCTTCAGTTTCTTCCATTCAAAAGATAGTCTTTCCTTGGTAAATAGCGTCTTGAAGTGAAGCGAAGGCATTATTGAAGGAAAGAAATGGCGGGTCGGTCAATTGCATTAGGTAAGAGAGTTTCGAAGGTCAGATCGGGTTGGCTGGTAAAGCTTGTGTTCCAGGTCAATAAAGACTACAAACAAGTACTGCTGTCAATAATTTTATATGAGGAACTACTGAACTCAATCACTTGCTGCCGTTACTCTTCAGTTTTCTGTTGAGGTCTATCCTGCAGAGGTACTCAAATTGGATCAGTGATCGATTTCTAGGTTTCGTCGTAAACCTAATTGGTTATTTCCAATTACGTAAATCAATAGTTCAAACCGCACTCAAAGGTAGGGCATTTCCCATTTTTATAGGAACTTCTGTACCAGAAACAATGGTATCTCCAATTATAGCCCCTCTGGGTGATTCCTGTTGAAGCATATACTCGGGGGGTGGGTGCAGGGCGGACGATTTTAAAGCGGACTCCCCATTCATTAGATAGACAAGATCACCAAGATTTCGCGATCCGCTGCCGAATTTATTCCAATTCCAAGAGCATTCTCAATATTATGCCTTGAAGAGGACTCGAACCTCCACACTCTTTAGCACGAGATTTTTAGTCTCACGTGTCTACCATTTCACCACCAAGGCATCTTGAAAGTGAATCGTCTTGCTTCTTTTCTTTGGATCCGCTTATGTCTCTACTTCGCTTGATTCTCATGCCAGTGGACTCCATGCTCTGTTTTTGGAGGCCGTACCAAGGCCTGATATAAGAGTAAGCCAATAGCGAATAACCTTTTCTTCCCTGCCTCCTCGACCTTCATTCCCATCCTGCAGCCAAAGTGATAGCGGTTGTAGCATCCACCGGTAATGTGTGGAAGAGGGTAAGATTTCTATGTGGATAGGACGTATCAACACCTTTTGCATCTTTTCATTTGAAAGGAAATATATAAGAATAATATAGTGTTGGGTCCTGAGGACCAGGATGGCCGAAGATAAAAACCTAAATGTGCCAGGGGTTGATCATCAAAGCCTGGGCAATAACGATTAAGGAATTTGAGCGCTGATGTAGCTAAGAGCCACCTTCATAGTCAATTCATTAGGGTTGTCACCTTCTACCCGGAAAAGTATCCACCCTTTTCTTTATCTGTTAAGCCTCACTGCTATGGGACTTCCTAAAGAAAACTGCAATCGCAGTTTATCAACCACTCACAAGACCGATGAGTTGACCAATTCCTCTACCCCGCTTCTTCCCCTTCTCTTTCGAACCACACAAGGATTTTCAGTTCAGAAACCAAGGTTCGACTTGCATGTGTTAAGCATATAGTCTGAGTAGCATGATGTTCACTTCTTAGCGCTGTTTCCACTGATACCTAATCGATAACGAACCTGAATGGCTTTTTTAGGGCCAATTCCATCAATTTTGGTTGAGGCAAATCTTACTTGTTCATCGCCAACTAATCTAGCTCCTGAAATATATAACATATTTGATCCTTCCTTTTACTAGTCTTCTCGGCTGGAAGTCAATCTCAATCAACGACGACTATTAACGATTATAGTTTGAAATCATCTGGCACTCAGGGTTCTTCTAATGGGATTTTCGAAGATCATCCTGGTTCCACCAGTTGACTGAAGACTTGATTATTGGTATATCGATCGGTCCAGCACGGATTGAAATAGGAGCCGGTTCGACAGAAAGCTTTTGAAAACGCAGTGCACCCAGGTAAATAAGGAACAAGATGAATACAGAGGTTAAACGAGCATCCCACACCCAAAAGGTGCCATTGAACAAACTTTGTTGACGAACATAGTTTATGCACCGCTAATGTAGCGGCTTGTCGAGCATTTGACAAACTCACACCATCCATTTCAGCTTTTTGATTGATTCAGGGCGCCGCCCCCCTTCTTAGAATTAGAACCCATTGAGGGGGGCCTCGGCCCGGGAAGGGGAGAGTGGCCGAGTGGTCAAAAGCAGCAGACTGTAGGCACTTCTAGGCCCCTTCCCGGCTACTGGATCACACCAGTGCTTCGGGTACTACGGACCCTCTGCCATCCATTGCAGCAGAGCCGTTTCATGGGCGGGGGGGCTAAGCGCAGTTCTTTGAATCAAAGGTTGAATGAAATCGATTCTTTTTTAGATATCAAAATCTAAATCGGATAGGATAGATGGATGGATCTATCTTTCTATTCATATATATTACTAAGAAAAATGGATTTCTATAGTGTTGTAGCGTAGCAAGAAGCCCCAAATCCTTGATTTGGCCAGGAAAGACTGCACTGCTTTGGGCCCAGGAAGCGAAGGGAATGAGCTCTGCTGCTTCTCCTCCACACTTCTTTTTCTCCGTGCCCGTTCCGCATGCGCTTCGCGCGCCATTGGCGCTTTGCTCTCCTCTTATTCTTCATTGGACGGTTCGGATGGACTTCACCGCTTTTATTTTAAAGGGAAAGAGGAAGCCCCGGACGTCAACTTCTTTGATGACGACCAAGAGTATTAGTTAGTGATCCCGACTTAGTGAGTCCTTTCTTCCGTGAAGAACTGTTGGCACCAGTCCTACATTTTGTCTCTGTGGACCGAGGAGAAAAGGGGCTCCGTCTTTTCTCAGCGGATCAGCCACATAGTCCGAAGTAAGGTTAGTGATGGGAACTTAGCTATCTTTTGGTCAGGTTTTCCGGGGTTGGTTCCTCTACTAGAATAGGTCCCGAACGCCTCACTTCTCTTACTTTCGGTGCTTATCTTCAATTAGAAGATGGTCACCCGCCCTAAGAAAGATCTTCAACTTGACTTTATCTTCAACAATAAGTTCTAATTATTTAGATAAATAAAAGAAAATGAAAAGAAAGATATAAAGCAACGGAGCCGTCATAGTCTGTTTTAACTCCTCCGCAAGGAAGGAACGAGTCGCTTCCCCCTTTCCTTTACCACCAGCTGGAGCACAGTCTTCGCCGGTCTCAAGGTTATCATTATAAATTGAGATCTTCTTCGAACTTGATGCACAAATAGATAGAATAGCAGCAAATAACATTCCGATCTCTACACATTTCACCGCTCCACCGGAAATTCCCTCTGCCCCTACCGTACTCCAGCTTGGTAGTTTCGTGAGGCTAATTTTGAGCTAGATAGTGGATTGATGTTCACTGTAGCACTATCTGACCTTGAAGGTTAAGTTAGTGTACCATGAACTCCATCCCACATATTTTGGATGCTGTGGCAGCCACCAGCTTGAGGTTGTTCCTGATGCTGGACTTCAGCAATGGTAGCCACTGCTTCTTAAGTCTGAGAATCTGCCTCTTTGTCGCTTGCGGCCTGGGCGGCTCGGTTCGGCCGAGCCTGTGGGCGTGGTGTTTTGTCCGTAGTTGGATCGGCAAATCGATTGGCAATTTGCCTTGCTTGGCTTACTTGCTTGATTGAAAGAGTTTTCCCGTTGGACAGCTACTATGAATAAATGGATTGCCTCTATTGAACCTAGCCTTACTAAATATCCTAAGAAAAAAAGCCAGCCGCTGCAAGTGCTTGAGAATGAGTTCACGCTCTTCTTGTTACAGTAAGTGTTGCAATTGAATCAGCTCTTGATGCAATAGAATAGGAGTTCTTGGTGTAAGTGTAACCGCAGTTGACTAAATATCCGCCGTGGTTGAATCACAAGGAAGAAAGATGGTAGCGTAGGGTAGAGTAGATTCGACGGTATGCCACAAGGTTATCCGAGTTCACAGGTATCCTTGCTTATCCATTTCTTCATTAAGATGGAGTTGGTGTTCAGAGTACCCACCTACTCACTCGCGGAAGAGAAGAATAGATCCATTGGCGGGGGGGACTAACCGTGGTTCGGCTGTCGCCCTAAGGTTACGATCCGTTGGGTTGGGAAAGCAACCTGGATCCACTTTCCTCCAAGAGCCATACCGATTGAGAAGGAGATAAAGTTGAAAACAACCGAGATCGGATCTCTCACGGAAATTGTGAGGCCCCAATGTGGTCATTACTGATGTCTTTCTTGTACCAAATAACTTGAACAGAAAAACAGCATGTTATTCCCATTCAACCCACAGCAAATTTTTGGAAGATTGAGAAAAACTCTTTCGCATTTTATTTTATATGTAAAAATCTTAGAGTTCGAATTTCGATCGTTGTCTTTTTACTTTTTTCCGTATTAACCGTAAGCGATTTTTTCTTTCTTGTATTTGGCATTGATTTGAGTTTTCCCAAAATCAGACTCAAATCAATGCTACTGGTCAGGTCGTTCCGCGTTCTCTTAAGTCGGCTTCTTGGTTGGGAGGTTCCTATTTTAGTTCTGGTTTTTCTTGTTGGTTTGGAACTGGATTCCAGCTTGCACATGAGACTTGAGAACGACTCCCCTTCCTCAAAGGACTCTAAAGAGGCCCAGGTGAGTAGTCCGCTGGGAGAGGAAGGGGATGAAGGGCATGGAAAGGAAACCGAGGCTGACACACCTTCTTCTCTTTCGGATTCAAAGCGGGTCCGCCCTTCCAGTGGAAGCGAGGCAGATACCTCTTTTCACTCCTACTCGTCTTCTCTTTCTTCACCTCCTTCGAAAGAAGTGGATTTCGGGTCACTCACTTCTTCCGAAATAGATTTCTGGAGTGCTATTCTGTCCTCCGGGGGACTGGACTCCACCAAGAGGTTCTTTCTCTCACGTAATTTCGCCCGCCCATTTCATTTCCGTACCGGAGGAAATGGGATTCGAACCCATGATACAATCTTCTTGTATGTCGATTTAGCAAACCAATGCCTTAAGCCACTCAGCCATACCTCCAAGTTGTTGATCGGAATGGAATTGGATGTGCCGGGTTTGGTGTGAGCCCGGGGAATATTGTTGAAAAAAGACCCCTTATAAAAGCTCTTGGCCCACCCTTCACTCTGTTCACAATTAGCCGGGAATGAGACAGGCCTTTTCGTGCTTTTGATCTGCTTACTTTGAATAAAGAGAAAAAAAAGAATAGATAGGCGGAAAGGCTTTACACAAGAGCACAGAGCGAGAGAGATAGATTTAGGGCCGGCAGGCGGGTCTAGAATAGATTCCCCAACGGGTCCTGACTTTTCAACAACAGAGGCGATACCCCTCTCTTCTTAGTTGCTCCTCTTTCTAGGGATCTAATGGTCGTAGACCACCTTCTTGTGACTATGTTGAATAATTCTTTCCCCCCTTTGAGTTCTCGAGTGAAAGGGTCCAAGCCATAGGAAAATATCCAGTTTCTCTCGCAACATATCTATTCCAACAAATAATACAAAAGAACGAGGTTTGGATGCGCTTCTGTCCTTAAAGGGAGTTCGCCGAGGGTGAGAACGAGAATTGAATCGATTGAATCACAAAGATCTAGAATGAAGTACCACATGGGTGGATATATATATGAATCCAAATCTGCCGAATCACATCATGTTATGATCTTCTACATCCTGGGTCTTCCCGTTCCGTCATCTGGCTTATGTTCTTCATGTAGCATTCAGACCGAATGACTCTACAGATTGGGATTTGGATGCCCCTGCGCATAAACATATGGATAGGGATGCCAATTCAGATGCGGATAGAAAGGCTCATTTGAGTGATTCATAAACCCTCGTCGGGATAAACAAGCAAGGGTTTCATCCTCTACTTATGGGAATGCTACTTCGAGAAATGTTGCTTCAGGATAAACTTGTTCAAGTTGCTTCAGTG
This sequence comes from Datura wrightii, assembly GCA_035772735.1. NCBI lineage: Eukaryota > Viridiplantae > Streptophyta > Magnoliopsida > Solanales > Solanaceae > Datura > Datura wrightii. The sequence continues at coordinate 59,012,408 of JASDFA010000020.1, read as the reverse complement.
AATGAAAATGCTCAATAAAGCGGGTAGGTCTTACTAGCCCTTACACTCGTCAAACTTATTTACTCATTCTCCACAGTAATGGATTGACTTTAATTCTTTCCCAAGCATCTGGTAATTCTGGCTGCCTTTCCACTCCTCACTTTGGTTTCCACCAAGCCAATCAAATCTGCCTCTTGTGCTCTTATATAATCTAAATTCTCGAACCTCCGACAGACAGAATCTCCATGCATGCGTTCTTTCTCTCCTCCCCTCAGCCATACATCCCTTTTTTTCTTTTGGCCCTTTTTGTTAGGCATTGAACCCCACCCCACGGAGCGGTGCTGAGTGGTGTCCTCCCCTCCTTCACCACGCCCAAGCCGGAGGCTAAGGAGAGCAGAATAAGGTGAAGGTGGATATGGCTCATCAAGAGCTTGGTTAAGTGTCCAAGACCTGTCGTAGGTAAAGCCGTCCAGTACTACATCCGTAAGCCTTCCATGTATTGCATTCGTTCGTCGGGCGGGTCTGTGTCCAGTAACCATTATCTCTCCCTGCTTCAAAACCATATGGTGGCCGATGTCTTTGATGCTTTGGTTTTCGCAGGAAAGGGTAAGGGTTCCAAACTTAGCGTGTCTTACAGGCTTCGAATGAGGCTTTGAAGAAAGAGATAGAGGTTCTCAACAGCGGATCTTCAAGAGCAAAGACCGGAGAACAGTAAGAGCTGATTTGTCTCAATTAGGCTTTTGACGGAGCGGAGAAAGATCTTATTTGAATTTTGGGGATTCCTCTATAAAGAATAAGGGAGAAGATCTACAACCTAGCAAACTAGCCTCCTTCTTACTAGCATTTTTCCAGGTCCTCTCGAACCAGCATCTTCCAACCTGGTGCTCTCACTTCTCGGACTAGTACAGGTCCTTCGCGCGAGAAGGAAAGCACTTTTAGGGGCTGACGGTACTCCTTTGGATGGTTTAACGCGACTAGCAGACCACGTCGTGCTCAATCAAATAATGGACACTGACTACGATTTGGATTGTATCCCCGGCTCAATGGAAAGACAACCCCGTTCTACACTTCATCAAGACGAAAATCATGCCTTTCCTCCAAATACCATTTGCCTTTTCCTCAGCCGACCCCGACGAAGGGGGGACGGGGAAAGCTACAGGCCCAAAACCTTCGACCTTTCTTTCTAAATGGGGGTGCCCGAGGCACCTCATCTTCTCATTTCGTTGTTGCTCATTCCCGTTAGGCCGAAGTGTTTGGCCTTTCCTTCTCCACGCCCGCTCAGGCTTCGCTGACCTATCGCGTGGTAAAAAGAAGAAAGTACGAAAGAATAGCAAACGGAGGGTCATCAAAGACATACTCTGCAAGCCTCTTTCCCCTGTCATGTCAGCATGAAATAAAAGTATTATCCAATTGGGGAACCTTCATTCCCCCCCGCTGTATCGAATTCTTTTAGTATCCAGTCGGCCTTTGGGTTCCGAACTCCATATGGGGAAGGAGCGTTGTTGTTTGCGAGGTCTTGATCATTTACATGGACCCACTTTTCATTCCATTTGTGGGAATTTGATGATCTATAAACCGTCCCTAACGAGCGATCGGCTCATGTTTGAGCATGATGAATCACTTCGTGCCGACCTCTTGTCAATCCACTTTCCGGCCTCATATGAGAACGGAAAACTGGAGCATCCGACCCAACCCCGGAACTTAGAACGGCCGGCCTGTTTGGACGATAGAACGGGGAGAGGGGGAGTCGTGCCCATTCTCTATCCGGGCACGAGCAGGAACATAAAAAAAAATGGAAAAGCGAAGGCATATCTGGGGGAGAGAGAAAAAGAACTAGCATAGGGTATGAAATCCTTGTTGATCCTTCTCTCCTCTTGCTCGACGAACCAACTTCAGGCCTTGATTCGTCCTCCGCAGAAAACAAGATTAAAAAGGAGGATGAGATAGAGACTGGAACAGAAGCACCTTGTGAGGAAGCTGTGTGGGTGGAGAGAATGGGAAAGTGTCTGATTCTGAGAGAACTTCAATCTAATACTCATTATGGATCAACTCATGTTTCCACTCTATTTTCATTACGAGGATGTATCACGTCAGGATCCGTTGCTCAAACCGAATCACGCCAACGTTATGGAAGTTCCTGGATCGTGTAAAATGATGGACGGAGGTCGGGGTGAAGGCATCATCGAGAAATCCCATTTATGTCGTTCACCTGCTGCATGTATTCGAGTCCTGGGCGGCACGATTACCTCTCATAGCAGGTGTATAAACGATGGGTCCGCCGGGTTGAGAGACCAGCGAACTGGGTGTGCTACCTATCGCTGGTAAACTCTAATGTAAAATACCAGGGATTCGATATCCCAGGTTTGATTTCTACTCGTTAAAGGTTTTAAATTATTACCATGATCAAGAGAGATAACGACATGATTGATAGTCTAAATAAAAAATGGGTTGACCGCCTCTACGACGATGCGCCTATGCGGGAGGAGGTAAAAGCCAGGAAAGGAAAAGAAAGGGCAATCTGCTAGAGGCACCTTCCTATTCCTTGCCGCAATGTATCCCAGGTTGGCTACCTTTCCCTTGCGAAATCCTAGGTGTATCGCTATGCCCCTCGCTTAGCCCCGCTCTTTGGTTTAGGATGGATCCGGACTGGACTAAGCTTGAAGATCTAATTACGGACTGGAAGCGAAAATACCGTAAAAATGGCTTCTTTATTTGAGGACTCTTTTGTAATAGCTTGATGAGCTGAACCAATAAGAGATATTACGTTCTACCCTCTGCTTCGAGCCCGGCCGAGAGTGAGCTTCCCGATAGTCTCTTCCTTCCTAGAAATAGAACTCTAACTATCAAACCCGTCCCTTGAATAAGGCAAGGCTTTTCCCTATTCCCTATCAAAAGCACTTTCAGTAGAAAAATGAATTCGTCTCAAATCAAAAGAAGAAGACTCCGCACCTTCAACTAATTCAAGCAATTCAGTCAGTAGGAAAGTCATATCACTGAACATTGGATTATATAGAACCTCGTGAACATTACAACCAATCAATCGAGAGTCTTCTATACATTTAGAAACTTTCTATTTATTCCCGAACGCACAAGAAAAGGGGGCTCATAAACCCTTTCTTTCATTTATCAATAGGGCCCTGCCCTGGTCGGTCACTTTTCTGGGCCGGGATCGATAAGTGGAAGTCATAAAAAAGAAATCTTTCTCTTCGCACCTCAGATCAAGAGTAAAGGGCTGTGGCAGATTGGACTCAAGGTTCAGGAAGTGACTTTTCGCTTGGACCCTTCTTTCTTTCCCTGGGATGTAAGGCTTGGGTTAGTTGTTTTCTTTGGCTTTTCGTTTCCTTCTTTCGCAGATTGGATGAAAGATTCGAGATGACTGAGACGGAAGCCAACGCCCGTTTTGGCTCCTCGTGGAGTATAGCTCACATCCAAACATCTGATTGGGGAACGGGGCAACGCCCATGAAGCTCCAGCAGAAAGGGAAGGCCTGCCAGGCAGAAGCTCCAACAAGCCCTAAAGTCTCTTGCCGCCTAAAACTCTGCCAAGAGAGCGCTGCTTTACATTTGATCCTATGTACCCATAGAATGCTATGCGTTCTCCACTTTCGGATCTCGCAAAGAGAGAACGTGTTTTTTCCTCTGACTTTCTCTCTCATTCGCGGAGCGAAGAAAGCGGGCTTTGCCCCAGCTACCGCTATCCTTGGGAAACCAAAAGAGCTACCGAAGGAAAGGGATGCAGTCTCTCCCTTGGCCTTTGGAGAGGAGAGGGCAGAGAAGAAAAGGTCCTTCGCGCAACTTGTTTTGGTTCCTGCGTCCTTACTAGTAAAAAAGGGGCTCTGCGTCGAACTTCAGCCCCTTCGAGTTGGCCACGGGGTAACAGCCTCTGACGCCCCACACCATTGCGACAAGAGGGGGCTTGCCCATCACCCTACTTTGCCAAGAGGTGGTAGGAGCGCAACGACCTTAGCCCAAACCTACTTAAACAACCTAAAGGCTTGGCCCGGTCTGAAAGTAGACCTTGTAGAAAAGCGGATAGGAAAGGTAGCTCTGGATGATGAGCCAGAGTGAGAGCCGACAATAAGCTAATGGATGCCATCTCTGCTGGATAATTAATTCCCCCCTTTCAATTCACGGAAAGCACGGTCGAAAAGACGTAAAGAAATCGGTGAGCGCTTGCCTTACCTAGTAGGGCAGCCGACCAAGGCTCAGACCCTTATGAATCAGCCGTCCGGGCCTGTCAAGGTCTGTTGGAGCAAATTGGATGATCGGGCCGAGGGCTGCCCCCTCTTCCCCTCACTCTCCTTTCCCTAATATGAACCTTGAGTCATCAAATCCTTTCTGACTCGGCCTGGCCCGGTCGCCCTACGCGACTGGCGCTTCAAAAGGCGAAACTCTCGGTCGTAGTTTGGCGACCTATCTTCAGTAAGGGCTTTTAGTCTTTTGATTAGAGTAGGGGTCGCGAGAGAGCAGAGCGTACCGCACTGCCATAGTCACGAGTGAAAAGTGAACTCGACAATTGTCCCTCTCAACGGGAGGGAAAGAGAAAGAGGGTCTTATGGAGGGAAGGGGGAGGGAAAAGGCTTGGGCCGCAAAGTAGTGTGTTTCTTCTTTTTCTTTGTTTGGTGGAGATCAGGGTTCGCTCATGCTGGAGGGAGCATCCCCACTTAGTGATCGTTTCCCCAGAGATCTTTATCATTAATGCAACCTTCATTTTGCTCATTCTCACTGAGCAATTCTAGAAAATAAGTTTCTCTGGGTCCGTAGTTGTCACAATCGCTCATTGGTCTTCACCTCAAGTGCTTTCTTCAACGAGTCCAAGTCTGCGTTTTCCCCCCTAGTACTTGTCCCTATCTCTGAATCTCCATCATTGACAAAACCAAGTAAAGTATAAAGGAACAACTGATATGCTTCCTTGATCTTTCTTTGTCTCGAACGAAAAGACAGCTTAAAAGTAACAAGGTTATGCCACTACCTAAAAGTAAGCTTTTCGCTCTTTTCCTCTTACATAACTTAGATGGAGGAGATAGTAAGCACGACTTTCTACGCAACGATTAACACCGGAAGACTGCGCCGTTATTAGTTATTATTAAAATTATATAATTTATTTGTATGGTTAGTCCATTTGATGTCCGCCACCCTTCCCCTCCTCCTTCCCCACTCAGAATGGTTACTGGACAAGGATTGGTAGTCTTTCGAACATCGGATCTCGAGTACAAGCCAAGGAGAAAGACTGCCATCTCAGGCATACCATCGAGCTTTTTCCAATCCTTTCCGCATAGACTTGCTTCGCACCTGTGTCAAAAGCCAGTTACTCTCCCGGCAAGAAGAACTTTATCTATTATGATTTTTTTGGCGAGTTCGGTCAGGAGGGATAAAAGAGAGATGCTTCCTATCAGTCAAAAGCAGATATCGCCCCCCATGCTCCCATGGTCCGCTTACCGAGGAATAGAAAGGAAGGACCGGGGGCCAGAGCAAGTTGGGTTGGGTCACTTCGCTTCTGCCATTCTGTTCCCCTCGGACTATTAAGGGAAAGCAAGGCAAGGAAACCTTGGTATGCACGAGACAAGCATAAGACACCAACCAAAAGTACATTTTCGGAATCAGGTGAGTCAAAGGTCAGGAGCTCAATCAAAACTAGCTACATTTACGAGATGTTTTTCCATACTTTCCGCATTCAGTTCTAGCTATTTCTGCACCTTCTAATCGACCTTCGGTCTCTTTCAGCGGCGGGCTTACCTTTTTTATTAGTATTGAATTCATGTCATTGTCGCTCATCATCCTTGTTAGAAAAGGAACAAGAAACTAAAAGAAGGTCAACGGGGGATACTCAAATTGCTCTCACTGACACCAGAGAAGGTGAGGGTTCGTTACCTTCTACTACCGATCTTCTCCCTCTGCTGCTACTGGAGCTACTGGATATCGACCTAAGAGATACTAGACCGGGTGCGAGAGGAACGGATGCTGCTATTGATGGACCGGTGCTACCTCTGGATCTAAGAATCATGGAAGACGTAATTGAAATATGCACCTGGAATTAAATCACATTGGTATAAAGAGCCGGAAAGGAAAAAGAGGAGGAAAGAAGTTTCATCACTCACTGGACGAGCCTTTCTATTTGTACCAGTTGAGTACGTCTGCCCAAGACCCAGACAAAAAGCTTTGTACCTTACCACGGAAACTCCGTTATCAATGTCGTCTGGTCCAGTTGCCCCAACTGGACTTAACCATTTGGCTTCTGACAATAAGAGGAAGAGAAGCCCTCTTGAGTAAGGGCTCTTGAGTTAGAGTTCGAACTCACCTTCTTTCTTCTATTTCATAGCCTCTTCCGTATTCTCAATCGGAATAGCCAGGCCAACAATCTTTTTCTTTTATTAGGAACCGAATCCGAAAGAGACGCAGCAGCAAGAGGTCCTGAATCAAATAGAGCAAGCAAGTCCGTATTCTGTTCGGCTTACGGCTTCATTCCCAGAGTAAGGAGCTTTCCTTAACCAGCTGACCTTACTTCGTAACCTTAGCCTCCCTTTCTTTAGAGTTTTCTAGTTCGACTAAGTGACTTCGTAACCTCAACCTACTTTTTTTCTTACTGTAGCATAGGCCTTCGCCACTTCAAACAGGCGCTTCGCCCCTCTTTTTTTTGAATTCGAAAGAGCAGGGTCTTACTTATTCAGGGGGGGATGAAAGACATCGGATTAGCAGGTATATAATTGTCGGGATGCCCCAAAACATTAGGAGCATAAAAAATCCAAATGGAAAAAAAGATAGCAAAAGCTACCCAACCTACTAGATCCTTTACATAAAAATAAGGGTAAGAAGCTATTTTATCCATCTCTGAATGTACACCAAATGGATTATTGGATCCATATTGATGCAATGCGGCCAGATGAAGAAGACTGGCGCCTACTAAAATAAAGGGGAGTAAATGATGAAGACTAAAAAAACGATTTAAGGTGGCATTATCCACGGAGAACCCACCCCAAAGCCAAGTCACTATGGTATATCCTACTACAGGTATGGCGCTAGGTAGCGAGAAGACTAGTAGTATCGACAAGAGGCTACATCAATAGCTTAAAATTTCGGGTAGGGTAGGCTTGGAGTCAGAAGTCCTATTCTTCCCAACCAAATAAGCACTTTTGCAAAGTTCACCTTCCCGCGGTCAAAACAAGACTTACGGATAACAATCAGACCTTACCAGGGACAGGGACCAGACTATAGAGCCTAATTAAAAAGAATTCGGGCTTGCTTTTTCAATTCACATCTATGAGCGAGGTTCAAATCCTACAGAGCGTGATTTTTTTCTTTTTAGATCGAATTAGAATGAAATAGATTCATTCAATAACTTTCACAACAATTGGAATTTGACCTCCTGTGCCTGTGGGCCTCCTGTGCCCGCGGGCCCCTCTCTGATAAGGAAGGAAACGAAATAATCTCAATTTTACGACAAATCCGGTCCGATGGCTGTTCTCCACTAACCACAAGGATATAGGGAAGTCCATTACTGAGAGAAGTGGTGATCTCGTCTTGCTTGCTGGGAGAGAGGAAGCTTCCGGACCATCTTTTCTAGCCAGATAGCGAGCGATCACTCAGCAATGAACACTAACTGAAAGCGGCCGGGAATGAGTACCTATCCCTTACGGGAATCGAACACGTCGAAAGCCATATTTTTTATTCAAACGAAAAAAATTTCTACGAACAATAAAGGTCAGCCTCAAAAGAAGGATTCCAAAAAGTACGATATTTCTACCCGCGGTCATTATAGCGGTTCCTTCTTTTCCTAGAAAATGCAAAAAAGAATTGGCTGCTATGAAAGTAAGAAAGGGCAAAAAATAACGAATGATAGTCATGGGTTGTATTGGACATTTTTTCGGTACGACCAGCGCGGTTGTTCCTATTTCATTTTCTTATTTCAACCTCTAAAGCACACCACTTGTCTTTGCTTGCTTACTTCTAAAGCAAACCAGACTGAAGACAGTAGAGAAAGACTTTTTATCTAGGAGTAACTAGTTCTTAACCTCTCTTGATAACCCAAGAAGAAATTGCGATGAGGATGAGTTCTAAGCTTGAATGACTCTTCCAATTCCCCTACCTTGCATGCATGAATGAATGAAGTGAAAATTGAACTTAACCCCCTTTAAATTTCCCTATTCATAACCCAAAACGTCGTATTTTAGACCTTAGGATCTTAGGAATTTACGAAAACCCTTACTAATTCGCAGAAAATAACTGTCAGGGGATCCCAACGAGCGACCCAACGACTCGTCATGAGGGGCCACGACTCATGGCCTGAGTCGTAAGGTACACTGCCAAAATTTCACCTTGGGACCCCACGGAGGACACCACGAATCGTGGTAGGTGACATCCGTGGTCAACACTGCCCAAAAATCCTTGCCCAGCATCTAATCTAGGTCACGGGTGACTTCACAAGTCGTGAGGCCTGACCACGACTCGTGGACATGCCTGGGGTCTCCTCTACAAAACTCGCCAACCCTGCTGGACCACGAGTCACCTCACGACTCGTGGTCACTCCTCACGGTTGTCCTGTGACCTGGTGCGAAATTTCAGTTTTTCACCATTTTGACTCTCAAGTCTGTTCCTTGGGTTCCTGGGGTATAACAATATCTCCCCCTTGAGAACATTCGTCCTCGAATGTTAGAAACACACAGAAACTCAGAATCAAACATTCATCATATGCAAATACTGATCATTTAAACTGAAAATTTACGGAATGACTACCTCTGAAAAGAACTACATAACTGAACTGAATTCAGACATTACATACATCCATCATAACATAAATCAAACTTGCGCACATGAATTGAACATGGAAAAAAATTAGAGAATTAGGGATCTCAAACTGAAACTGAGCCGGTAGGGAACAGGTGAGGGTATGTAGCCATCATAGCCGCTTTGGCTTCATACATAGCTCCCTCAACATGCTGATTTCTCCACAACACCTTCATTGAAGCTACTTCTTTGTTCCTCAGCCTCCGAATCAGACGATCTAAGATTGCAACTAGAATTTCCTCATAACTGAGACTTTCCATTACACTGATGCTACCCACCAGGACTACTAGAGCTGGATCATCCAAGCACTTTTTCAAAAGTGACACATGAAACACGGGGTGTATAGAAGATAACTTAGATGGCAAGTCCAACTCATACGCTACCTTACCAACTCTTTTCATAACCTGGTGCGGACCAACATAGCGGGAACTGAGTATTCCTTTCTTCCCAAACTGCCTGACTCCTTTCATGGGAGATACCCTTAGAAATACCCAATCATCTACCTCAAACTCCAAATCTCTCCTTCTCACATCCGCATATGACATTTGACGACTTTGAGCGGTTTTCAGCCTGTCCCTTATCATCTGAACCTTCACCATGGCCTCATGAACTGAATCAGGTCCTATCATCGATGCCTCACAAACCTCAAACCATCCTATGGGCAATCTATACCTCCACCCGTAAAGAGCCTCGAACGGCACCATCTGGAAACTAGAGTGATAGTTTTTATTATAAGAAACTCGATCAAGGGAAAATGATCATCCTAGCTACCTTTGAAATCCATCACACATGCTCTCAACATATCCTCGAGAGTCTGGATTGTTCGTTCAGCTTGGCCATTCATTTGCGGATGAAAGGTTGTGCTGAGCTTAACTTGAGTCCCAAGCCCTTTTTGGAAAGACCTCCAAAACTGAGAAGTAAATTGAGTACCTCAGTCAAAAATAATAGACAAGGTAACTCCGTGAAGTCGAACCAACTCCTAAATATACAATTTGGCATAATCATCTGCTAAATCTGTGGTATTGACTGATAGGAAGTGTGCAGCCTTGGTCAACCTGTCTACTACCACCCAAATAGAATCATAGTGTCGGCGAGTACGAGGTAGAACTGTAATGAAATCCATATTAATATCTTCCCACTTCCAACTGAGAATGCTAATATCCTGAAGTACGCCTCCCAACATTTGATGCTCAACTTTCACTTGCTGGAAGTTCGGGCACTAATTTTATAATAACCTTCTTCATGTCGTTCCACCAATATATTTCCCGCAAATCATGATACATCTTGTTGGCACCCGGATGGATAGAATACCTGGATCCATGTGCCTCATGCAATATCCGGTCCCTCAAATTATCCACATCTGGAACACATAGACGGCCCTGGTACCGCAGCATACCATCTCCCTCTTAGGAGAAAACCTCTACCTTTTGACTCCGAATGGCTTCTTTCAGCTTTACCAACATCGGATCCTCATCTTGCCTAGCTTTCACATCCACCACCAAGGACGATTCTGATCCGTTTTGCACAACAAAACCGCCATCGGTCGAGTCTACCAACCTAACTCCAAACCATTCCAGTCGATGGACATCTTTCACCAGCTCCTTCTTTCCCTCATCCACGTAGGACACACTCTCCATAGAGAGCTTACTAAGTGCGTCTGCCACCACATTAGCCTTACCCCGGTGGTAAAGAACACTCATATCATAGTCCTTTAGTAGCTCCAATCACCTCCTTTGTCGAAGATTAAGATCTTTCTGCATGAACACATACTGCAAGCTCTTGTGATCCGTAAACACATCCACGTGGACCCAATAAAAGTAATGTCGCCATATCTTCAAAGCGAACACCACCACGGCCAACTCAAGATCATGGGTCGGGTAATTATTCTCATGGATTTTTAACTATTTTGAGGCATACGCTATCACTTTCCCATGCTGCATCAACACACACCCAAGTATGATTCTTGAAGCATCGCAATATACTACAAAACCAATGGTACCCTCGGGTAGGGTCAACACTAATACTGAAGTAAGTCGAGTCTTCAACTCTTGGAAGCTTTTCTCACAAGCCTCCGACCACTGGAACTTTACCTGTTTCTGGGTCAACCTGGCCAATGGCGCTGCAATTGATGAAAATCCCTCTACGAATCTCCGATAGTAGCCTGCTAGGCCCAAGAAACTCCAAATTTCTAAAGGATTCACTGGTCTGGGCTAATTCTTTACCGCTTCGATCTTCTGAGAATCTACCCTTATTCCCTCACTCAATATCACATGGCCTAAGAATTCCATGAAGTCCAACCAAAATTCACACTTGCTGAACTTAGCATACAGCTGATGATCCTTGAGGGTTTGAAGCACTACTCTCAAGTGAGCGGCATGCTCCTCCTCGCTCTAAGAGTATATAAGGATATCATCAATGAACACAATCATGAACATGTCTAGATATTGCTTGAATACCCTGTTCATCAAGTACATGAAAGTTGCAAGGGCATTGGTTAGTCCAAAAGACATAACTACGAATTTGAAGTGACCATACCGAGTCCTGAAAGCGGTTTTCAGGATATCACTCTCCCGGACCCTGAGCTGATGGTACTCGAACCTGAGATCTATCTTTGAGAAGCATCTAGCACCCTGAAGCCAGTCAAACAAGTCATCGATCTTGGGTAAGGGGTACCTATTCTTAACAGTGACCTTATTCAATTGCCGGTAATCAATACACATGTGAAGGGAACCACCTTTCTTCTGGACAAATAACATTAGTGCACCCCATGGAGACTTTCTTGGACAGATAAATCCCTTATCTAGATAGTCCTTCAACTGATCCTTCAACTCTTTTAGCTCGTCTGGAGCCATCCTATAGGGAGGAATAGAGATGGGTTGCATACCGGGTAAGAGATCGATGCTGAAATCAATTTCCGCCTACGGAGGAACACCTGGAAAATAATCGAGAAAAACCTCTGAATACTCACACACCACCGGAACTCACTGGATAGTCGAGGTCTCAGACTCAACATCCTTAACCCTAACTAGGTGATACATGCATCCCTTAGAAATCATATTCCTAGCCTTAAGATATGATATAAACTGATCGGCTGGTACAGCTGACTTACCCTTCCACTCCAAGACCGGCTTACTCGGAAACCTGAACTCTACTAACTGGGTTCTACAATTAATCAAAGCATAACATGCAAACAACCATCCATTCCCAAAATAAGGTCAAAGTCAGTCATAGCTAACTCTACTAAGTATGCTGAGGTAACCTTATGCAACACTGTGATGGGGCAACTTCTATACACCGCCTAGCTACAACTGATTCACCAACTAGGGTAGAGACCAAGAACGATTCTGATAGAATTTCAGGGATAACTCCAAAGCTACTAGAAATATAAGGGGTCACAAAAGACAAAGTATCTCCTGGATCTAACAAGGCATAAGCATCAATATGGAAGACTTGCAATATACTAGTGACCACATCTGGTGAAGCCTCTTGCTCCTGGCAGGGTACTAAAGCATAAAACCTATTTTTGTGTTGACCGCCTGCTGAACTAGAAGAGGCACCTGCCGAGGGATACATGCTACTGAAGCGGTAGAACTGGTTGCTGTCACACGGATCCCACCGACCCCTGATCTGGCTGAGGGGCAATCCCTAATTTTATGCCTGAGTTGGCCACACACAAAACACGCATCTGAGCCAACTAAGCACCTCCCAGGATGATTCTTGTCGCACTTTGCACAAGCTGGAAAAGTGCGCTCCACCTGCATGCTACCCTGATCCCTCAATCCTGAAGCCCTGATCCTCTAATCCCCTCAGAAACTAGATGGCATGTTGGCCGATGATGGAGATGGAGCAATAGACCTATGTTGGGGCTGCTGACGCTGTCCACTCCCTAACCTGACTTGAGAAACCCCATAGTTGTCGGTCCTGGCCCTCTTGTCCTCCCTCTGCCTCCGGTAGATCCACTCCATCTGTTGTGCATGCAATACAATACGGGGAAATTTAATATCCCAATGGAGCATGGCAATCCTGCAATACTTGTCCAAGTAGTCCACCACCCCATGCATAAAACGGCTCACCCGAGCCCTCTGGTCCGCCACCAACTCCGGAGCATACTTGGATAATCGAGTGAACTCTAATGCGTACTCATAAACTGACATGTCACCCTACTTCAAATTTACAAACTTGGCTGCTTTGAGCTTCCTCATCTCCCAGGGGAAGAACCAATCCAAAAATGTAGTATGAATCCTCCCAGCCTATCGGGGCTACACCCACTGCCCTGGCATCTCTCCATTGCTTAAACCATATATGAGCCACCCCCTTTAGCTGATAGGAGGTCAAGTCCACACACTCCCCATTGTTCACCCCTATAACTTGGGTGATCTTCAGAATCTCCTCAATGAAATCATGTGGATCCTGGTCCACCTTTGACCCTGTGAACTCAGGAGGGCTCATCCTCAAGAAATCCATCACCTTAGCTGCCGATGCATTCCCATTTTGAGGGTAATACGCCACTGTTTGATTTTGAACCTGGGTCGTCATGGCCTGTGCTAGCATCTGAATTGTTGCCCTAAACTCAGCGTGGGCAGCTAGCTTTGGTGCACGCTCCTTGAGAACGAGTGGGGCTGGTTGATGCTCCTCACCATTGGACCATTATGATCATTACCGTTACTATTTCTTCTGGCGTTCACTCTACGTGGAGGCATGATTCTGCAAATGCGAATAGCACAAATTAGAATGGTATAGGACTTTCATCGCACGACATAGATCATGAAAGAAGGGAACATATCCTAAATGTCTAGTATCCTCTTCTTCATAAGTGTGGCATGCTTCACACTCATGAAAAGACTCTACTTAACACGGCTTTCATACTCCCTAGGACACTTCAAACCTATGGCTCTGATACCAAGTTTGTCACGATCCGAACGTACCTTGAATAGTAGACACGAGACAAACTGCCCCGAGAGACCCCAAGTCAACCCATGGCATGAGCATACATCTAATTCAGTCACATAAGTGGAAGACTTAACATGAGGAAATGTAAACATGTCATAAATTTGGAAAAAGGACAATCAACATCCATACATGATAGCTGAATACAACTGGTAATCTGAAAAGCCTCTAACCCTAAAAGACGGGTTGATGGGACAACTCCCCAACTAACTCAACAATTCTGAAACTGAAAGAAAAGCATAGAGTCTAAGAATATGGACCTCAAAACATGAGGAATCACCAAGTACGCTAATAGCAATCTCTGAAACACTACTGAGGAGGGTGAGCTTGAGAGCTAGGTCCTGTATCATGAAACGATACAGCATAGAAAGTGTGCGGTTAGTACTCGAAATATACTAAGTATGCAAGGTAAGTAAAATGGACCTTTAAAATATAGAAATCTCATAAATGATCATAAGAGTGGGACATCATGCTCATATCATAAATATCGTACCATAACATAAGGCTCAAGGTTTTCAAAACATTCGTAATATAATCTTAATCATAATCATAGGAGAAAAGCCTTGCTTAAAATGACTTGAAACTATACACATAATCGTAACATGCATAAATAATGAGGAATAGTGGGAGATTCTCTTAACCGGCATACCCCATATAAGCACACATGAAGCCCGACTTGTAACCCTAGTCGGGAGGGTGTTCGTACCTTGCCAAGGGTAGAACCATGAAAGTGTAATATCACCATGAAAAGGGCCGTTTGGGATGGGACAGTCCCATAGAAGGTCCCAACATACCTACGGTGGCACGTAGTTTATGAGATACGGGACAGAACCTATGCCTCGAACCTACTCAGTATTTGATACTACTCCAAAACATATATATAGTGCTCATAGTATAATATGCATGAATTCATGGACTGGTTAAATTATGATAATCATAAACATGCTTGTACATACTTGAACTAGCCATGACATAAGGCCTGTGAGTCGGCCAAAAACATAATTCATGATTCATAAGGCTCATACATACTTGTAAATCATACATATAGCTTGAAATCTTAAAATAATAATGGGTAATATAATGGTTTAATGATTTGAATCATAATTTATGCTAGGCTTATAAATATCGTCAATGGGTAATTAGATCATAAATTGATTCATCATGGGGGCATGCATAATTAGGCTTAATTACATAGAAATCAAAATCGGCAATATTGTAATCAATTTAAATCACAAAATCTTATCAAAAATCCATAGATTATGATAATATTTTAAAATCACAAAACCCATAATCAAATCATTAGGTTCTATATAAATCAATTATAAAACCCCATGAGTTTTTAATGAAACTTTTGTAAAAATCATAGAGGAGGGGAATGAGTGCGGAAGAAATCACCCATTGATAGCCTTACATACCTGGGAGTAACTAGTTCTTAACCTCTATTGATAACCCAGGAAGAAATTGCAATGAATTGATGAGTTCTAAGCTTGATCACTATTCCAATTCCCCTACCTTGCATGCATGAATCAATGAAGTGAAAACTAAACTTAACCCCCTTTAAATTTCCCTATTCATAACCCAAAACGTCGTATTTTAGGCCTTAGGATCTTAGAAATTTACGAAAAATCCCTTACTAATTTGCAGAAAATAACTGCCAGGGGATTCCAATATGGGACCCTATGAGCCACGACTCGTGGCCTGAGTGGTGAGGTACACTGCCAAAATTTCCCCCTGGGACCCCACGGAAGACACCACGAATCGTGGTGGGTGACCACGACTCATGGTCACCATCCGTGGTCAGCACAGCCCACAAATCCTTGCCTAGCATCCAGTCTTGGCCGCGGGTAACTTGACAAGTCGTGAGGCCTGACCACGACTTATGGACATGCCCGTGGCCTCCTATAAAAAACCTTCCAACCCTTCTAGACCACGATCACCTCAGGACTGGTGGTCACTGCTCGGTGCTTTGGTAGGGGTTAAAAACCGACACGCAAGTGCACGTGGTCAAACAAGTAATAAAGTGGCTAAGTAAGCCAAGTATCGATCCAAGGAGACTCTGGATAAGTAAAATTGCTTAAGTATACTATATTCTAGTTTACTTCTAATTATGTTGACAACAATGTAACCAAAAGTTAAATAATTTTGTTTATAAACTATATACTAAAACTATTAACAAATATTTACTTGAATTGAAACTATGGATAAGAGCATGCCAAGGTTAAGAACAAGTAATGAATTCGATAGTAATCATAATTCGGTTATTCTTCTCTTCATGTTGCTAGCCAAGAACATTAGCCTAGAGATTAAAACTCTCGTATTTAATCTCACTTTAGAATCATAAACCATTCGTCTACATTTCTGTGATCAAATGCAATTTATTACCTAGCAATACAATTCCGGTTCCTAAATTGACTAATACGGCTTTCAAGTATATTTCTATCAGGAAAGCACATCAAAACCCAATTTTCCCAAATCAAGTTAAGAACAATACCCTATTAATTCACAACTTTCCAATTTCTTGCTCTCTCGAGTGAAATTGGACTTTTTAGATGTACATTAATGTTGGCCACACACTAATGCAGTAAGAACAAGAATTAATAGAACAACATGAAAGAAGAAGATGAAAAACCATATAATTCACAATCAAAATTCAATACACATGTTCAAAACCTTAGCAAGGAAGAGAATTAGCCACTCATTTGTGGATTGATCATCCTCCAATGAGTGTAAATCATACGTACAATTGATTGAAAGAAGAAAGAAAGAGAGAAAAACCCTTAGCTTTTTCGTCCCTCAACTGCTCCTAACCCACGTCCTTGCTCCACCAAGTCTTAATTATGAAAAATAAACCTAAGTGTGCTATTTATATTAGTATGAATCTTTCCCGGATTAACAAGCAACGTGTCACGGAGTGCATCGCGGAGCAGGGCCTCCGTGACACGCTACGGACGTGGAGGCTCTCTGGAAAATCACCCGAAATCGGCCCAGGCAGCACCTTGCCGCATTGGCAACGTGTCACACTGCCTGGGCAGCGTGTTGCAGCCCCATGGTCGCGGAGTCCACCTGCCGTGGCACGTTGCCAACGCGCAGGTGGGCTGTTTTGAGCGGCCTGCCTGCCGTGGCACCTTGTCGACGCACCGGTGGGCTGTTTTGTGCCTCTTCCTTGCCGACGTTCGCGTGTTAATTCCGTTTCCCAGCTTCTACTTCACCAACTCATGGATTAGTTACTCAAACATCATCAAAACCTACAAAACAAAGGCTAATCATGTTGGTTAGCACATATCTTTATTTTATCTAAAATTACATGAAAATGTATACAATAACTTAGATAAACAAGACTAATTGAAGTAATAAAGAGTATCTCGAGCATATATTTTTTCCCGTTATCAGTCACTCCTCACGAGCCTCCTCACGGTTCGTCCTATGACCTAGTGCGAAATTTCAGTTTTTCACCATTTTGACTCCCGGGTCTGATCCTTGGGTTCCTGGGGTATAAAAATATGTTTTTTCAAGTGTGCATGAGTTAAGTCATAATCCACAAGAAGAAGTTTGGAGCATAAAAGTTGAAAACGGGGTGCAAGGAAAAAATTGGCACTATAGCTCATAGGGCAGTGCACCGCTCAAGTGGGTGCTTTAAAAGCAAAAACCTAATTTTGTTTCATCTTATTCTCATCCCAAACACACCGTACACCCCCTATCAATCTAAAATTTTATCCAAAATCTTCATCTTTCTCAAAAATTCCTCCAAACATTTTCACCCAAATCATAAAAGACAAATTTTTTCTTGAAATTTCTCCACTAATGGCACCAAAACCTAGCAAAGGGAAGGGAGTGGCTTATTCAAGCAACGGTTCTAAGAGTTCAAGGAAAGCTAATGAAGAGTCAAATGAGGATGTGAGCTTACCACAACAACCATTGAGGCATTTTGGGCTCTGTTGGGTCACGAAGCAAGAAGGTAAGAAATGGTCTAAGGAACACAAAGAATCAAAGTACTCACATGAATTGCTTATTGATAGAGAAAGTTTGGCATCTGAATTTCCTCATATTGTAGATATATTGCATACTCTTGGTCTTGACATTATGTTTAATGATCCTGGTGAATGTAACTTGAATATGGTGAGTGAATTTCTTGCAAATTGGGAGATAAGCAAAGGTCAAATCAAGTAAACATTTGAGAGGAAATTATTAATTTTTCATCTGCTATTTTGAATAGAGTACTTTGTTCACCTAACATTGACCCCCGGCTCTTTAAAAACTTGATTTTGACACCTCCAATAGAGAGAATAGACACACTCTTAGTGGCCCAAATTTGGTTGCAAGGTGGGCTCGCCACCAACAATACGGGTATCATGTGTCCTTCCCTTATGCCCATATGAGTAGAGAACCTAGGATTTGGTTAAAAATTGTTTGTTCTTGTTTGGTGCCAGAGAAGCACGTAACTCATGTTACGAAGGAAAGAGTGTGTCTTGTCTATTATTTGATGACTGGGATACCAGTTAATGTTGGTGCAATCTTTATGGATATGTTGAGGAGAGAAAGGGTGAAAAAGGGGTAAAGATTCAATTTTTAGGGGGTTTGTTGACCCAATTTCTGAGAGGGTACCAAATGGAGGAGGTATCAGATTATAGGACAGGGTATGATCTGAAGGGGATTGATGTGAAAAAGACTAAGGATCGAGAGTGTATACATGGTTTAGTCCTTTCTATTAGTGAGCGCAATGCGTGAATTGATAACATGCGGAGTCACCTATATGGCATGCAGATTCTAAATTAAGAATGAATGGAGTGACAGAGGAGTAGCTACAGCAACTTAACATGGACTAGCCCATAAGTGAGCATTCGAGGGCTCTCTGCAGAGTTGGGCCCGAATTTGAGAAGCCCCTAGATAATGATGATGCCACTAACTTAGAGATGGCGAGAGTTGACTCTGATTTAGAGTCCGATGATGAGGATGATTTTGAGATGGGGGAAACTGCTCTTTCCCCCACTAACGATGAGGACTAGAGGCCTAGAGAGTTCTTCTTTCACTCTTTTACTTATGCTTTAATTGTTTTAGTACGGAGGACAGTGCTACCGATTAAGTGTGGGGTGGGAGAAGTAAACTTCATTATACCATGCATGCTTTCATTACTAAATTTTTACATTGTGGGCCTAGTTTTTTTTTTGGTGATTCATGACTTATCATGTTAGCTTGTAGTAACTTTTTTAACCTTTTTTGTTTTATTTTGGGTTCCCCCGATTTTTATTTTTGGTACTTTTCTGGTGGATATTCCCTTATAATCGATTACTGGTCTAGATATTTTTTTCATAGTGTCACGACTTTTCCCAATGATAGATGGATGATAAACGTCTTAAGGGAAAATTAGTCATTATGAGAGTAAGAACATGAAACTTTACGAACGCTAGCTACTTCACTTAGGAATCATTGAGACTTTGTGAAATTTACTCAAAAATGCATCAAAAGGTAGAAACACTTAGACTTTTAGAACTTGAGTCCTAAGCTAGAAAGTCGGGCTTAATTATGTTATGCATGCAATATAGATATATGCATTTATGTAATCTTGATTTCCATTATTGAGCCATTTTATGCCATTGTATGAGTAAGATATTTTTGTATACTTTATGCTTGTAAATTGATGTCTAGAACTTGTCCAGTGTGTGTGCAAAATGAAATAAGAATGTTGGATTTAGGAAGTAATATAGGCGTTTCTTTGATAGCCTATTTGTATCCAATTTTTACCTACCTTGACTATCCTAGTTAGCCATTTTTAGCCTTAGCCTATTTTTTTGATAGCCATATTACAAGCTTAATCCCTTTTGTTCTATTGATCTTTATTTTATCCAAATGACTCCTAGAGCACTTTAATTAAAAAATTTGCATAAAAAGGAGCATAAGTGGAGAAAAGGGGAAAAAAATAAAAGTGTGGAAATTAGAAGAAAAGAAGAGGGTGAAATTTGCTAAACAAGGAGGGTGAAGTAGTGGGAAAAGAAAAAGAGAAAAAGCTTTGAAAAATACGAATGAATGAATCAAGAATGAAAAGAAAAAAATTGTGAATGAGCTTAATAGTGAAAAAATTACCTACTAGTCACCTAAGTTGTAAATTATAAAATAAAAGGAGGTATAAGGAGGAAAATAGGCGATGAAAGAATGTGCTAAAAAGTCAAAGAATTGTGATGTATTAAAGTGCTTAGGGAGATTAGTCACTATATTTGCCTAATAGTTCCTACCCATCCTTTATCCTACATTACAACCATTGTAAGTCCTAATTGATCTTAGATTCGGTATTCTATAAGTGGAGTATTACACTAAGGGAAAGCCTATGGGTCATCTTTTGCATACATGTTGAGTTCTTTGGGAGAGTGAGTGATTTTGTCATATCTATGCCCAAGTCAAAATGGTTACATATCTTGTGTATGATAGGGAATCTCTCCAAATAGTGAGAGGCACAATGGTAAGATTTTGGTGTATCTTGATTGCTGAATTATATATGATTCATGTTGTCCCAAATATATCTTGTTTAGTTAGTTCTAGAAGCTAAGTGATTTCAAACGTTGACATTTTAATATTGATTCTATATGCATGTGAGTGAAATGTTGGAGCTTTATTGAGTTATTTAATGATCCTAATTGTAAGTGGACTTGTTCGTAGGGTGAATTTTGTAATTAAATGAGTGAAGGAAAGTACTAGATTGTTCAAGGACAAACAATAGTTTAAGTGTAGGATCGTGATGAAGGGCATACTTACTCATTATTATCCATATTTTGCCTATACTTACCTATGTTTTGAGAATAAACTATGTGTGTTTTCTTGTGCTTTATAATATATTTGTGAAAAAAGAGCTAACACACATGATTAGATGTTTTCAGCGCTTAAAGTGATAGATTTGTGCTTAATTCTGGCTAAAAAGAGCAAGTATGTCAAAATGGGGTTGCCGAAACAAGTTCATAGAAGTTGGCATCGTGCAGGCACACCTGTGTTATAGCCTGTGCAACGCGCAGACATTGTCAGAGCAAGGAGAGGCATGACATGCTAGGCAATGTGGTGCTATGAGGGGCGCGGCGCACAGCCTTGTTTGGGCGGCCAAAAGTCAAATTCCATTTCTACTAACAACAAAAGCTGCAAAACCCAATTTCAATTCAAGAAGGAACAACAAAGGCTTAATCTACTATTATAAATACCTTCCCATAACATGTTTTAGGTGTCAAAGTTTCATCCAACATTGTGTATTTTGGAGTTTAGTATTGCACAATTCATACTTTACGAATTTGTGTATAGTTTAGTTGAGTTTTGTTGGAGAACTCATCAAGTTCTTGTGATTCAATATAGCTTGGAGATTTTATTGAAAAAATTTATATTATAATAAGTATTTCATTGTGATTTCTTCTACATCTTTTTTTTGTCTTCTCATATACATGAGCGGCTAAATCTCCTAAGCTAGGATTGAGGAAACAATGATGATTAATGAATGTAGGCACAATAAAATAGTGATTCTTCAATGGTGAATTGGGTGGATTGTTATTTTCTTCATCTTAATTGCTTGTATCTTCATGCCCGACCAAGGAGGTTGAAGTTAGAAAAAGAGAATAACAATGGCCATTTAAGGCTACCAATCCTTATCTAAATTAACTTGAGCTTTAACCGAAGATGGTTAAGCCAAGACTTATGACAAGGCCAAAGTATACAAACTTTGAGTATGAGAGGAGATAAGTGAAATTCATCTATGTAGGTTGAGATACGTTACATGAACTTAATCGTCAATCTTACACAAAATTCACCAGGATAGATCACTAGGAAAAGCCTAATAAGTTATAAAATTATGCGGAACACAATCCTAGTTTTATCTTGATAATTTGATATATAACCAATCGTAGTCTTAGAATTATTTTCTTCTTTTTATTTGAAACCCCCTTCCAAGATATTGATTACAAGTTAGTTTATTCATGGTTAACATATTGTTTCTTCCCTATTCCCTGTGGGATCAACCCCAACCTATGCTCGATTAATATATTTGATAGCAGCCACTGTATTCTTCAATTACAAGGTGTAATTTAGGCATGATAAGTTATTATTACTAAGCCCTCCCCAGAAGTGGCTATTACTACTGACCCAGAAGTGGCTATTTGTTACTAAGACCCCAGAAATGGCTAAGTCACGCCCCTAATGCGATACTGGGACATGGGATGACCTGGATGGGCATATGCACTTCTGGTGCCTACCAGCAACTCAAAAATAAGAAAATAAACTGCTATATCTCGGTTGTAAACATAGCCTCAGAAAAATAAGGCCATACAGTAACCGATAAAGGAAAGCAGCTAACCCAGCAACATGATAATAATAGGATACTTTGCGGGCTGACAAGACTACCATGTTGCCTAGTCATAAAAGAATGAAAGCAGGCGGTCATATTCATACTATAGATGACAAGGCTGCTATTATACTAGCTAAATAGGCCCTACACAGCCAACACGCAAAATATACATCCATAGTCCCCGCACAACCAACAACAACTAACTAACTAAAAATTGTAGTCTGCAAGCCTCTAAGAGTGGAATAATGGTCAGGTCAGGGCCTCGGCCTACCCAAAACTATACAACAAAAATAGCAACCTTCCACTGCCTGGCAACTCCGAATGAAAGGAGCTGACCAATCTGTTGACTCTGAATAGCTGCTAATGGAGGTCCTGAACCCTGTCTGTCTAAACTTGCAGGCAAGTATGTAGCGCCCCATGCGTGGGCATCAGTACAATATGTACCGAATATGTAAGGCAGTAATAAAAGCTAGATAGAAGTTGATAAAGAACTGAAAGTAAATAGAAAGAAGGGGCAGAAATTAACATGTAAGCTTTCCTATCCATAACCAGCATCTAGTAAATTAGTACACGAATATGAGCTGAAGATGCACGGATATACATCCATAAACTATATCTAACAAGCAGGTATACAAATAAGAACCTAACCTGTCCCCCATAAACCTGTAAGGTGCAAGCAATACAGAAATAACCTACTGAGGTCCCCATAAGCCCTGACAAGTAAAACTCAATCTATATACCCTTAATAAGGTCCTTATGATTCTACTGGTAGCTATAGCCAACCTACCTAGCCTCTAGGTCTTCAACTAAGCCCGTTGGGATCTGGTAATTATGTCTGAGCCCTCTAGGCTTCTGTAACTGCACCCTGGACACAAGGCTCGATGGAGGGTCAGTAATGCCAGTACGGCATAAAAAGAGGTCCAAACGTGGATGGACTTAAATATAGCATTATAGGCCAGAATATAGTCCCTTAAGACATCACATAGTTCCTTCGAGTGATATCACATAGCTCCTCTAAGTGATCCATAGCCCCGTAGGCAATGACACAGTTTGTAACCCTGAAGTTGGTCAACTAAAGGCTATCCTAGGTGGGGTCACTCCCCACCAAAGTACTATATTTTAGTCTCAATCTAGCCTCTCAAAAGGCGTATCTGGCATTTAGGAATAGCGCGACCACTACCCACCCCTAGAATAGTCTGTGTAGCTGCCAACAGACACACCCCATGTGCCTACACCTGATCAGAGAGGCCTAGCAGTGGTTATAATAACTAACAGCCTAGACGGAATAGGTCGAGGTTCGGAGTGACCTAAGAGATACTTTGAAGGTCATGCTAGGACAATGATAGTTCATAAGAGAACAACAAGGTCGTAGGCGACTATCAATATGATTCCTTTGATTGGGACGACTACAAGGGTTGCTACAAACTAGATATGTTCCTAAGTGGTCATCCCTAACTCTCCACAAGAAACTTACTATAACTCTTAGCTTGGAAGTAACACTGTGATACTCTGGTTCTAGTACTTTTGGACCTTAACTTAGTCTATCCAAATTTCATATGGCTCCTATGGACAGTTCATAGCCACATAGGTAGGTATATCTGGACCTAGCCCTTCATGGCAACATATACCTGAGCATCTATAAGAGTAGTCTGGGACGTTGGCCTCATATCCCACTACTAATAAGGTTCCCTTCTTAGGAAAGCGACTAGTCTATTAGAGTTGTAACAACTGGAGTGGTTTCTTGAGCGACCTGTAGGACAAGCATTGAGCAGCTGAAACTAATGGTCATTGACAGTAGCCAATGATAGGGCAAGTTGTCGCTCAGTTCACTAGTCAGCCCTTGTGCCACTGACTCAAAGATAAGACCACCCTATCCCAATTCTGTCCCTGGAGGTGTCAAGGCATGCCAACGGCCTATGGGCGAGCTTTACTGAAAATATAGGCGTCAAACTGAAAGTTATATCATCGGGCTACGCCCTATGCTGTCCAACTTACCAAGTCAGGCCCAAAAACTAACCATAAACTTCTAAAGCCTTGGCACGATAGCAAAACATCATAATACCTCTAAATGGTAAATAGGTGAATGGGGAACTCTCTCTGGCGCACCCAGCGTTAGTCATACTTAACATACTCTTTCCCGATGAGGGATACTATGGCATAATCTCAATACGTCTTATAGCAGCTAACCATAACATACATAATCCTTGTCTACTAGCAGCAGTTAATTACAACATATAAGATCATTATCTACTAGTAGCAGCTAATCACAACATATAAGATCATTATCTACTAGCAACAGCTAATCATAACATACTATATTATTATCTACTTTCGAGGGCATAGTTCATATCACTATAAGACGAGAATAACTTGCCGAAGAGATAAGCCTTCACATACCTCGAATGCTGATTTTCATTTACTGCAAACAGTTCCATCCTGAAACCAGTGATTCCACCAAATTGTAGCCCTTATGCTGAGAGAATAAGGCTATTTTCAATAATAGGAATGGCTAATAAAGATACCTTTCACAAACATTAACTACAAATCAACTTCATTTAATTTGACTGAAAACGCACAAATTCCCCAGAGTCTAGAAAGTAGAAATGCTTACCTGTCACTTGTGCTTAGGACTCAATTAGAAGTGATTTCTACAACTTTTACTCGGCGAGGTTCTGGTATTCTGAGCGAATTTCCAAGAAATAACTCCATTGAGACATTCATCATAGGCCTAGAACTCGTTATCCAAGACAAATTTGCATTTGGGCGGAGTTTAGGGTCGTAATTTTTCAAGAAATAGATGAAAAATAAAGAGAACCCTTCGTGAGGTCGAGTTCTAATAATTGGGAAATGTTTAACTGATTAAAATTTCAATTAACACATATATATAGGGGAGGCAGTGGCCATGGGGGTGCAGTGCACCTCGCATTGTGCAAATATACAGGCGTGGTGCGCCTCCCGGCGCCAAGGAAGGGGCGTGATGCGCCGGCCATTGCGCCGTGGGAGGGGCTCGACGCGGCGCCTGGGGTGCCCTACCTCCGGTCCCAACCTCCTGCTCACTCGATACCATGCTCGTATACTCATCCCTGGGCCCTTTTCGCATGCGTCATACTCCAAAACTCACAACATATATATGTATGTGTTGATTGAATGATAAAAACTTACGGGGTGTAACATCACCCCCCCCCTTAGGAACATTTGTCCCCGAATGTAATCTTAAGATTAAGAGACTTAACTCTTTTAGTTATCACTTGGAAAAACTTCAGCGGAGTCTCCTCTGTTATATAGACTATCCTGAAAACTAAAATGTAGAAAAGTCCAACATCGGTGCCTCACAGAACACTATTTGCAGCTGAATAACACAGTAACACCATATGTATGTAAACAACTGGTAATGATAGCCACAAATTCAAATATATAGTATCTGAAACTATCATGCTTTAATTGAAATCGACTGAGTCTACATACTATCATCGAAGAGCCTGGAACAACTGAAGATATCCAAACTTCGCATCCTAAGCTTTTCAATTCATCCCTTTTATACTTCTATCCCTCCATACGACTTTACTAGACCACATCCTTGGTTCTTCAGATAGTCCCTATGGACCTGACAATCTAGTGTACCTATTGAGGTCTCCACATGGAAAACTCTTCTGTAACCTGAGCATCCTAGACTGGGATAACCCGTGAAGGGTCCCTTACGCACTGGTGTAGCATTGATGAACCAATCCTAGCCTCTGAACACAATTCTAACTCATGGGCCACTTGAGTATCCGATATAGATTAGTGAATCTAAGGCTGAGCTTGCCCTTCTCGCCAAATCTCACAATGCCCTTCTTTGGAAAAATTTCCAAGAATACCCTATTGTTTCCTCAATCTCTAACTCCCTTCTTAACAAGTCCCATTAACCCTGATTCCCTTACTTTGGAGTAGCGCACACCATCCTATGTGGGATCTGCACTTCTATCCGTATATAGCCTCATAAGCCATCATCTTAATGCTGAAATGGTGACTGCTATCATATATAACTCTATAAGAGGTAGATGGTTATCTCAACATCCTTGAAGTCTAGTATACACACCCGTACCTATCTTCGAGCATCTCTATAGAACGACTTCGAAAGTCCAGTTGTAAATTGTGCCCCTTTGTCAGAGATAATAGACATTGGAATTCTATGATGTCGGACTATCTCTCTGGTATACAACTTAGCATAATCTTCAGCTGGAATGTAATTTTGATTGTCAATAAATAAGTTGATCCCATTAGCCCTCCAACACTAACTCAAATAGGGTCAAATTTACACCTGGTACGAGGTAAATTTGTAATTAAATTCGTATTGGCCACTTCTAGCTCTCACGCAGGCACAACTATCTCCTAAGTTAGCTTGTCATGGTCCTGTTGTCCAGCCTTTACCTGCTGGCAACTGGAGCTCTATGCTATAACTCCACCATATCTTTTTTCTTCCCCTACCATTAGTAGATTCCTCTTATAACCTAATGTGTTTTCATCAAACCCGGGTGGTGGGAATAACGGACATGGTATACCTTTGCTACAGTCTACTAATGAAGCCCTCCACATTTGGAACGCAGAGTCAACCTCTGGGTCTCAAGACTCTATCCCTAGCTATCTCAAGGGCCGATGATTCCTTCTGCTAGGCCTTATATCTGGGTTGTACTAGGCTAGAGTCTTTGTACTGTCCTTTCTTCGCCTCCACAACTAGAGGTGATTTTGCAGTATTCTAGGTTATAATCTCACCACCTTATAACTGTCAGCTTGATACTTATTTTCTGACATTCAGCAGCAATTCCAAACTCTATCAGCCCGCTATTGCCTAGAGGTGGTTCTGCTCTTCTCCAGGGCTCGATGTTCATGTCTCGCCCCTTATTTCTATAAACCAAATCCAGGGTTCATGCCCATTGTACTACACTAGCAAGGATACTACTGGCCACATCTCTTAACCTTTATCGTCCTATCCTACACTCGCGTCGGTTCCCGTCATATTATCCCTCTGCCCCTCAACATAATAGGCTAGGGGTCATAGGATTTATTCTCTAGGTATTCCCAGCGGCTATCAACACACTGCGGTAGGATTAGCCTATTTCTAACCCGAGCTTTACTATTGTTGGGAGTCTATTGTGTATGGACTATCACTTGTACTCGGCTGCTCCTAGAAATCTTACTTGTCATCCTAATCTTTACTATAGTGAAGGTATAGGTGGCTTATTTAAGTACTAGACTTTTCTAACACCCCCCTTCTCCCGGGAATCAACGAATCTAGCCCTCCTTTACTATTTCCTCCTGGCAACATAGCATCAATACTTATGCTCTCTGTTATATTGAGAAGAGGCTGGGAGGTGGGAAATAACCATATCATTCTATAACAGGGCTAAGGAACAAAACTCAACAAACTCTAATGGCTGGAGGTAAGAATCCCACAATTTCACAACCTCTTACACCTTTTAGGTGATCCACAGTAGCTGGTGTCCCTGTCTAATACCGAATATCTACTAAATAAGCCATCATATGTACTATACTCCTAACATCCTATCCGAGGGTGTAGGAAGAACTAGGGATGGTACTGGCATGTTTGTTACCTTATGAGGTTTCTAGTTCCCTGGGAGGATGCTGGGGAGATTGAAAAGAATGCCTCTCCTTCACCCTCAGACTGGGTTGTCCTCTATCTGTGGCACCTTGCTGGTACCCTCTCCTATTGTTGTATCTGACTTGCGGCTAGCTGTAGTATACCATGTATCAAACATTGTTCTAGATAGACATAACAATGAAAGCTTAGGGACTCAACCCTATACAACTCGGCTCTATAACACAATCTAAGAAGAAGGATGGGTAACCAACTATCATGCCTCGTAGCCTCCTGTTTATAGAATGTGGTGCACAACATATTTATAAAAAAAACTCTACTAGACATGGCTTGCAGACTCCTTAGGTTACGACATTGCTCTGCTACCAAGTTTTTCATACCCCAGCTTAGGAGGCATGACTGGCACCTAATGCCATACTGGGACCTGGGTTGACCTGGCTGAACATATGCACTTCTGATGCCTGCCAGCAACTCAAAATCAAGAAAATAAACTGCTATATCTTGGTTGTAAACACATTCTTGGGCCAACAAGAACACGCAGCAACCTGTAAAGGAAAGAAGCTAACCTAGTAACATGATAATAAAGGGATCCTATGAAGGCCGACAATACCACCATGTTTTCTAGTCATAACAGAATGAAAACGGGTAGCCATATTGATACTATAGCTGACAAGGCTGCTAACTAACTAGCTAAACTAGGCCCCACACGGCCAACACACAAAATATACATCCATAGGCCCCACATGGCCAACAATAACTAACTAAGTAAAAATTGTAGTCTGCAAGCCTCTAAGAGTGGAATACTGGTCGGGACAGGGCCCCGACCTACCCAAAACTGTATAATAAAAAGAGCAACCTTCCACTACTTGGCAACTCCGAAAGAAAGGAGCTGACTGATCTGCTGATTCCAAATAGCTGCTAAAAGAGGTCCTGAACATTGCCTGTCTAAAATGGCAGGCAAGTATGCAGAACCTCATACTTGGGCGTCAGTACAATATGTACCAAATATGTAAGACAATAATAGAAGCTGGATAGAAGCTGATAAAGAACTGAAAGTAAATAGAAAGAAGGGGTAGCATTTAACCTGTAAATTTTCTTATCCATAACCTGCATCTAGTAAATCACTACACGAATATAATTTGAAGTTGCACATCTATACATCCATAAACTATATCTAACAATAAAGTATACAAACAAGAACCTAACTTGGCCCCCATAAGCCTGGAAGGTGAAAGCAACCCAGAGAAAATCTATCGGGGGCTCCATAAGCCCTGGCAAGTACAATTCAATCTATATACCCCTAAATATGTCCTTATGATTCTACTGAAAGCTATAGCCAACCTACCTGGCTTATGGGTGTGCAACTGAGCCCATTGGGCTCTTATAACTATTTCTGAGCCCTCTGGGCTCCTATAACTGCACCCTGAGCACACAAGGCTCGATGGAGGGTCAGTAATGCTAGTACGACATAAAAAGAGGTCCATATGTGGATGGACTTAAATATGGCCTTGTTAGCCTGAATATAGTCCCTTCGGACATCACATAGCTCCTCTGAGCAATATCACATAGCTCCTCTGAGTGATCCACAGCCCTATTGGCAACGACACAGTTAGCAACGCTGAAGCTGGTCAATGGAAGGCGATATAGGTGGGGTCACTCCAGACCGAAGTACTACATTTTAGTCTCAATCTAGCCACTCAAAAGGAGTATCTGGCCCTTTAGTCCTAGAGCGACCACTACCCGCCCCTGGAATAGTCTATGCAGCTGCCAATAGGCACACCCCATATGCCTACACCAAACTAGAGGGTCCTGGTAGTGATTATAATCTTTAACGGCCTAGACGGAATAGGGGGAGGTCCGGAGTGACCTAACCGATACTTTGAAGGTCATGTTAGGGCAATGATAGTTCATAAGTGAACAATAAGGTCGTAGGGGAAGCAACTAGTCTATCAGACTTGTAACAACTGGAGTGGTTTCCTGAGCGACCTGTAGGACAAGCATTGAGTCAGCTGAAACTAATGGTCACTAACAAAAGCCAATCATATGGCAAGTCGTCACTCAGTTCACTAGGCAACCCTAGTGCCACTGATTTGAAAGTAAGACCACCCTATCTCAATTCTAGCCCTGGAGGCGTCAAGGCATGCCAACGGCCTCTAGGCGAGCTTTACTGGAAATATAGGCGTCAAACTGAAAGTTATATTGCCCAGTTACACCTATGCCATCCAACTTACCAAGTCAGGCCCAACAGCTAACTATAAACTTCTAAGGCCTTGGCACGACAGTAAAACATCAGATTACCTCTAAATGGTAAACAAGTGAACGGGGAACTGTCTATGGTTTACCGAGCATTAGTCATACTTAACATACCCTTTCCCGATGAGGGATACTATGGTATAATCTCAATACATCTTACAACAGCTAACCATAACATACATAATCCTTATCTACTAGCGCAGCTAATTACAACATATAAGATCATTATCTACTAGCTGCAACTAATCATAACATATAAGATCGTTATCTACTAGCAGCAACTAGTCACAACATATAAGATCATTATCTACTAGCAGCAGCTATCACAACATACCAGATTATTATCTACTTTTAGGTCGTATCACTATATGAAGAGAATAACTTACCGAAGAGATAAGCCTTAACATACCTATAATGCCGATTTTCATTTACCCCAAATAGTTCCATCCTGCTCGCTCGATACCATGCTCATATACTCATCCCCTGGGCCCTTTTCCCATGTGTCGTACTTCAAAATTCACAACATACGTACCCATGTGTCAAATTAATGATAGTAACCCCCAAATGTTGCTATTATTACTAGGCCTCTAGAAGTGGCCATTTTTTGTTTGATTTTAAAGCTTAAAACCCTAGTGTGGTCATGATTTTACTCTTTGTTATTTTTTAGAGCAATAAGTAAGTATGAGATTTAGATTAAATTAAGCAATCAGATTTAAAAGAATTGCAGCATAGCAGTTTAAGAATGCGTAAGATGTAATATCTAAATGGATCTTATCTTGTCTTCAGTTTCGGTACCTTTGGTAGGTCATCTTTCCTATCCTTATCTTATAATTTTTTTCAATTATTTCTTGTTATTTAGTCTTCCTTACATATGAGTATTGTTGATTTGGTACTCACACCCCTTAGCCTGGGGGCATTACATGTCTTAATGTAGGATCAGATGCACAGGGTAGCATCTAGAGCCGACTCTAGTTCAGTACTTTTTGGTATTAGGTTGGGACCTTGTCTCGATAGTATGTTAGTTGTATAGCTTTTCAAACTTTAGTGGATGTTTCATAGACGAGTGTTGTATTTTTATTGAATTTTTATTGAATTTTTATGCACACTTTGGGCTAGAAGCCCCTAGATTGCACATTTATAGTCTATTGATCAGAATGTTTCAGTAGAAGATTCCCATACTAGTGTTGTATTTTTGTTTAATTTTTATGTCAATGCTTGTCCACTTTGAGCTAGAAGCCCCTATTTTAGTACATTCATAGTCTTATTGGTCAGAATGTGCCCACTAACTTCCCATATATGTTTTTAAGTTGATTAGCAGTATAATTTAGTAGATATGCTTATATGGTCAATGTGTTCAGATAGAGCATAGTCCGTTTTACTTAGGGTTGGAGTGTGACATTTTTTGTTGTTGTTTTCCTTTTCCAAAGTCGATTCCAATTATATATGTGTGTGTGTGTGTGTATACACATATCTATACACACACACACACACACACACACACACATATATATATATATATATATATATATTTGTCTAGTACTTGGTAGCAGAGCCATACAGGAAAGTAAAGATTATTAACTTGCTTTTATACGACACTATCAGATCTGTAATTCGAATAGTGAATACTTGAATCAAATTATACAATTTGATAATATCTATCTTGTAATAATAATTTTTAAATGCAAATGGTACTATGATCTTTTTAGATCTACGCTGTAGGTAGTATTCCTAAGCAACAATGGTTGAATTGCAGAAGAAGACTTAGTGGACTTACATATGGTTATTCATAACCTTTGGATCATCTAATTGAAGAATTTCTTAGAATAAGATTTATTTTGTTTCAAGTACCTTGATTATGGATTGAAGGAGAAAAAGTACGTGAATTAAGGATAGGAAGCGAAAGAGAAATAATTACAAGTGTAAGAATGTAAATGCAAATAAATGACTTAGGCGGAAAACTCAACCATATGTTAGATAATGAAATAATTAAATATTAGTTAGTGTAATAATTAAAAGTAGGTTGTGGTGCCAACTATAAGCATAAATAGAATGAAAAAGACAGGTTTGGAAAGTAGAAACAAAAAAGAAAAGTTAGAAAAATTGAACTTTAATATAAATATCAAATAAATTTTTAATTATACAAGAAAAGGAGCAAGCTCTAACCAAGTATTCCTAGAGAGAGAGATAAAAACTTTTGCAAGAGAAAAAGGTGTGTTTACAAATAAAGTGGGAGGCTATTTATAGTCAAAATTTGCTACAGTAAAGGTATCACAATAGTGCTACAGTGAAGCTGCAATATTATTAGAGTGAAGCTACAGTATCACCCTTAATAATTTTTTTGATAATGTTATGCATGTCATCAGTTTTAATGATGTCTTGATGATATCATGCTAATGCCAATTTAATATGATAGAGATATCTGATTCCAAGACATGGGAATTTCAAAAATAGCACTCTAGTGATATTATTCCTATGAGCATATCATATATGGTCAGCTCATTCAACAGGTTGCTCTTAAAATTTGTCGCTGGGATAAGATATTAAGGTAATTAGCAAAAGATAAAGCATAGACACGTCGAGATTTAGTAATTTTTTGTGAAAAATTTGGTCTTCCCCCTTGTAGAAAGAAAACTCATAGAAAATTGACTCCTAAAAAGGAAGTCTCCTCATCTAAACCTCATGTCCCAGGTTTAGAAAATCAAAACCTTCTCCTCCAAAACATCAACGTACAACTAAGAAGCTAGTTGTTCCTTCCAATGATGGCAAATGTTACAAGTGTCAAAAACCTGGTCATACCGCCAAATACTGCAAGTACGCTAAAAGCGTTAGAAATTTTAATATGGATTAATCAGTCTTCAACCAAATACAACACCTCTTTCTTCAAGAGGAATCTGATTGTGCGAATGATGGATTCGGGCAAGATTTTAATCAAATAAAAAATAATAACTTAGAATCCTCTCAGTCTAACCAAGAAGATCAAAGTAGTCAACCTGAGATCAATGTTCTCTCAAAAGAACAAGATCTTCTCCTAGAGATTATAAGCAGCCTACAAGATCCATATCAAAAAAGTCATTATCTAAAACAACTAAAAAATGCTCTAGATAAACCCTCCACATCTTTCTCCAATATTTTTCCTCATTCCCACATAGCAAGCACTTACAATATCACTGATGTTTTCAATAGAATTCCTTCTAACAAACCTAAGGTAGTAACTATTCAAGATCTCCAATAAGAAATAGTACTCCTTAAAGAAAAAATCTGATAAATCAAAATTAGACAAGAGCTAGATCGTATTGTCTTTTAGCAATTCTCTACCATGTTCGATCCTCCTGGGCAAACAGAGTTTAAATGACCAAACCAAGAAACTGAACAAGGAGATTTTATCAATTATCTCTGAAGAATTTATATCCGATGATGGCATACTAGGGTAATCTTAATGGTCAATAAACCATTCATTTTAGATACTATTACACTATTTAATACTGATGCAAATCTTAATTGTGTCCAAGAAGGTCTCATCACAACTAAATACTTTGAAAAAATCAAGTAGGCCCTTAGAGCTTCTAGGGATCAACTATAAACTCTCTAATGTCGAAGTAAGAACATCCATAGGGAATTCTACTTTATCAGCTTCTACCTCATTCATACTGGTGAAGGACATACCTAATCCAATAAGCTTAGATACTTCCCTTCATTAAAGAGCTAATCCCATTTAGGGCCACTCATCAGGCAATTGAAATTAAATATAGTAATATTTT
Organism: Datura wrightii; assembly: GCA_035772735.1. Lineage (NCBI taxonomy): Eukaryota > Viridiplantae > Streptophyta > Magnoliopsida > Solanales > Solanaceae > Datura > Datura wrightii. The sequence goes on along the minus strand of JASDFA010000020.1, from coordinate 58,978,787 downwards.
TCTTCCTTTTGAAAAACCCCCAGTTATAAAAATTTTATCTATCTTGAAGCATAAGGAAGCCCAGATTAATTTTCTCAAAAAAAGTAGCTTTTCACAGGCTGCAACAGCATCTCCAAGAACCTCTCCTTCAATCCAAAATCAAGGTCCTTTAAATAAAGATACGAAAGGAACTCTATGCTGATTTACCCCCGACCTTTTGAAAATAGAAAAAATCACATGGTCAGGCTTTCTTGTGAACCTGATTTTGATGAAAACACAATTCCCACAAAAGTTCTCCCCGCACAAATGAATCCCAAACTAACCATCTATTGTCAAGAAGAAATCAATTATCTCCTTAATAAACAAATTATTTCTCCAAGTAAATCCCCTTGGAGTTGTACTTCCTTTTACATTAATATAAGTTCCGAGATTGAACAAGGAGTACCTTGTTTAGTCATCAATTATAGGCCATTGAATTCAGCCCTTCATCGTATTAAGTTTCGATTCCTAACAAAGAAGATTTCTCCAGCAACTCCATGCTACCACGATTTTCTCAAAATTTGATTTAAAATCTGTTTTTTGGCAAATTCAAATTGATCCCGAAGATTGACATAAAACTGCTTTTATGGTACCATTTGGATAATATGAATGGAATGTCATGCCCTTTAGACTAAAAAATGCTCATTTGAAATTTTTAAAATATAATGAATGAAATTTTTAATTCCTTTCAAAATTTTATAATTATTTATATTGATAATGTTTTAGTGTTCTCCACTAGCATTAAATCAATATTTTAAACACTCAAAAAATTTGTTCAATGTGATCAAAGAAAATGACTTAGTTTTATCTAAAACTAAGTATTGTCTTTTTCAAATTAACATTAGATTTCTCGGGCATAATATCCAGCAAGGTAATATTATCCCCATTTAGATATCTATCTAATTTTTTGATAAATTTTCTGGTTAAATTTTAGACAAAACTCAGCTCCAAAGACTTTTGGGGTGTGTGAATTATGTAGCAGATTTTATTACAGGACTTAGCAATTTGGTAAGACCCTTCTATGACAAATTAAAAAAATCACCACCTCCGTGGATCAATATCACACCAATGCTATCAAAGAAATCAAACAAAAGATCAAACATCTTCCTTTTTTATCCCTGCTTGACCCTTCTGCATTCAAAATAGTTGAAACAAATGCATCAGATATTGGTTACGGTGGCATTCTGAAGCAAAGGAAAAATAATAAAGAACCTATTACTGCATTTGCATCCGAGCATTGGAATAAGTCTCAACAAAATTATTCAACTATTAAAAAAGAAATTTTGGCAATTGTCTTGTGCATTTAAAAATTTCAAGCTGATTTATTAAATCAAAATATTTTATTAAGAATTGATTGTAAAGCTGCAAAATCTATTTTGCAAAAGAATGTACAAAATTTTTCCTCTAAACATATATTTTCTAGATGGCAATCTGTTTTATCTATTTTTAATTTCGATATAAAATGTATCAAAGGGAGCTCCGACTCTATTTCAGATCCTTACTAGATAATTCTTTCAGGGAAGATAAAATAAGTAGGAAAAAAAGATGGACATCCCAAAGTTCTCACAGTTTTCAGCCATTACACTACCAAATGAGAACAAAATAACGCTAACTTAGTAGCAAACTAGTCCCCACCAACAAGTTGTTACCAAATAGCAAATAAAGACATTTGCCTCCGAGCAACCCTCAGAACATGTAATTGGCCCAAATTTCAGTGGATTATACCATGAAAGAAATTACACCATTTTATCTTTTGGAGAATGCAACTCTTATTTTCATTTTCAGTCCAAAGAAGTGGACTAACCTAGTTGAAGAAGAAGAAAGCACTCAGCTAGCTCAGACTATGTCTAGCTCATGGACAAAAGAAGATTTCCAAAACTGGCGCTTGCTTATGGATTTTAAAGATAATACCACCATGTCAAGCACCAATAGTAGAGAATTGATTAATCAATATCTCTTCTTTAAAAATATGTGTTCTAATGCGGCGACCTAAAGACACACATCTTCTTCTCATTCGGTGGCTATCACCAGCACCACAAAAAAAAAATAGTGGAGGCAAAAAGCCCCATTGAATTTTTTTTAATTTTCCACAAAGCACTGACACTGTATATTTTGTACCAAATAAAATATTTTCTTCAAATAGAGGGTCCTCCCCTGATGAACCAACTTATTTCAAAAATGACAATATTTACTAGCTCATCCAAATTGAGCACGAATTTTTGCACTCCAACCTCCAAGAGGTAGCTAAGAAAATGCTTAGCCCTTCTACCAATTTTATTCAAAAAATTCCGGCCTATATCCAGAAGTTTTATGAATTCATTCTCATAGATACAAGATCCTGCTTGTTTAAACCCCATAAAGACAAGCAAAACATAAACATTTGTTATCCATACCATAGTGTGGATTAACAAAATAATCTTATCGAAGGAATGAAGAATGCATCCAGCCAAGTATAAAAAAAAATTTTCAACCATTTGAACCCTTGAATTATAATTATTTTGACTATCAAGCAACCAGAATGAATACATTCACCTTTCAAAATGACCTTAACAAACATTCTTGGTTTCTCCTATGTGGAAAACAGCTAACCTCTGACTTCCCTCAGTGGTTTTGCATCAATGGTAGCTTGTTTATGGTTACAAAGTTGATATCCTTCCTCCAGTTCGAAAAAGATACCGGTACTTTTGTTAAAGATTTTTTAGTGAGCAACAAATTCCCTTGCTCTTATAATTTTCCCACAAGTTCTATATCCCATGTATATATTTATAGAAATTTGCCTTCCACAAACTAGAAAGACACAAAGGACTCTCATGGTTAGCCCTCCAAGGCCTGGAGGCTTATGTAGCAGAGGTGAAAAAATGATTTCTGCAAAATTCAAGATATCTGGCCCGAACAAATGAAGCTCAAATTTTATTTTTACACAAAAATCAATTGCAAGTGGCCAGTTCAAGAAACAAAGAAGATTTTATCCAACAAATGAAAAAAAAATTCTTCACAAAGCTGAACTTCCTAGCCGTCAATCGCAGGCATCGAAAAAATCCTAGTCGGAAGACAAAGAAGATAGTCCCTGCATCAATTTCCCATTAAATTGCTATCAGCATGGCATCATCAAGACATCATCAAAGCTGATGGCATGCATGACATCATTAAGAAAATTATTGAGGGTGATACTGCAGCAATACTGCAGCTTCACTATAACACTATTGTAGTACTTTCACTGTAGCAAACTTTTAGCTATAAATAGCCTCCCACTCTATTTGTAAGACACACCTTTTTCTCCTGCAAAATCTTTTTCTCTCTAAAGGAAGACTTGGTTAGAGTTTGCTCTTTTCTTGTATTATTAAAAGTTTATTTGATATTTATATTAAAGTTCAGTTTTTATAATTTTTCTTTTTCTTTTTTCACTTTCCTAACCTGTCTTTTTCATTCTATTTATTTCTTATAGTTGGCGTTGCCACCTACTTTAAATTATTGCACTAACCAATATTTAATTAATTAATTATCTAATATGTGATCGGCTTTGCCGCCTAATTTATTTATTTGTATTTGCATTATTGCACTTGTAATTATTTCTCTTTCGCTTCCTATCTTTAATTCACGTATTTTTTTTCTATTATTTTAGGGGGTTCACTTCCAGATGCTTGGTATCAGAGTCAAATCTGATAGTTAAACCATAATAGATCCCTAGAACGTTTGCCAGAGAACTCCAAAACCACCACTCGAAAGATTTTCCTCAACTTAATCTCCAACGAAGGATCTTAGAAATTGAAAAAACTTTAGTCCCCAATACCCCAATTAATGAAACATCTTCGAAGGCGTCTATAACAATCACAGTTCTTCAAGAAGATAGCTCTGCTAATAGTCAACCAGAAGGAGTGTGTGTGTGTGTGTGTGTGTGTGTGTGTGTGTGTGTAGAGAGAGAGAGTTGATTTCAATATGGTGATAAAATTTATTCTTTATCTACGTACATAAAAAAAATTGAATCAACCAAAATTTATTAAATTTATTGGTAAGCTAGGAGGACATCTTCTTATGTAAAAGTTTTGCTTAGATTCTTATTGATAGGAGCCCAAAATCTCTTATTTGTCACGTTACTAAGGTCATAAAAGAGGTTAAAATTATCATAAACTTATTTAAATCATGTATGAATTTTGTCGATAAGAAAAATCAATCAACATATCATGTTAGAGTTTATACGTTTATAATAATAGGATAAATAGACATATAGATTTTTTAATTTAGAAAAAAAATTAAATTATAGAAGAAATACATAAAATAGAAATTTCGGGTGAGACTTCATTCTAAAATATCGAAAATTCATCTATAGCTCAAACAAACAATGAAAAAATAAAAAATTTTTAATTAATTTTATAATCCTATGTTAAAAAAATAACATGAAAATTACTATAGAAATGATGCAGTGTTCAAATATGTGTTTTCATAAAAAATAAAGTATTAATTGATTTTAAACTCTTAAAAGACTTCCTATATAGTACTTTACATAAGAAAAAAGATATTTTATTTCAATATTCTAAACATTAATAATTTGCAAAAAAAAAATTACATAATACATATTTTAAGTGAATTTATTTAAGTAAAATAAATATGAATATTAAAGTATGTTAAATACAATTTTGGACGTTTAAAATAGCTGTGTTTTTTAAATTTGATTTGTTTTAATGTACTATTTTAGACTGACGAACAAATATGAATTTGAGTTAAAAAAAACATGTGTAGACCTCATAAATTTTTGTACATATCATATGTGAATTTTGAACGCTTCTACACTATATTTTTTTCATATAATTTTGTTAGAAAAAGTAATATGAGATGCTTATTATTACTTACATATAAGAAATTCTTTTATAAAAGGTAAAATTTTAATTAAATTTAAAGTCTTTGATATTATAATTTTCTACATAGTTCAAATAAGGAAAAATCTAACAAGTTAAATTTTAGTTGATTTCAAATTCTGAAATATTAAGAAATAATTCTATGACAAAGATATCATAGTATTAACTTGGGTGGAGACCGTGAGAATGTAGATTCCCGTCCATTGATATTGTCGGATACATATATTTCTCTTTTATGGGATTTTATATCATCCAACTTTCAATTTTCTTTTGCATTAATCAAGGTAGAACATCTTAAATATTTTTTTTATTTTAAAAAAGTAGTTAAATGATAATTTTGTTTGTTGTAAAATTCTTTAATAAAAAACAAAAAATTCAATCCATATTTAAAAAGATTTTCATACTTTAAATATAGCATAGATATACCAACAAACTACGCATTTGAGAAATTTGGGCTTGTATAGCTCCTCAAATCAAATGGAACGGGGTTTGATTATGTCAATTATCCAACTGGATAGTAGGGTCACCATGTAAAAGAGGTCAAAAGATTGGTACATGTGATGCTATATGTATCGCTAAAGGTATGTACAAGTCTTAATCCATTTTATTTCTCTGTCCACACCTCTCCCAGTTACTTTGAAAGTTCTCCGCCTTGAAGAACATACACCAACAAGTGAAGAGCAAGGTGTAAAGATTTATTGTACTGAAAATGTCACAATGAACTCCAACCAGGCTCCTTTGCTATCCCAGTTCCTCGCATTGAACCTCTTATTTTCAAGACTTCATCCCATTGGCCCACACTAGCCCAGATATTTGACAATGAGATATATGCACCAACTTCGCTTGGCTCCAACTCGATGATCTTTTTTGCTACCAGCTTTCCTAGCTCAACGTCATCACGCAATTTACAAGCAGCAAGTAGTGTTCCCCAGACCAAAGCATCAGGTTTTATAGGCATCTCACTAATGAACCTCTCAGCCTCAGTTAATCTACCAGAGCGACTGAGAAGATCTACCATACAGGCATAATGACGGTAACCAGGCTCAATTCCGTAGTCTTTAGTCATTGAATTTAGAAAGAAATTTCCTTCTTCAATCAAACCAGCATGGCTACAAGCAGAAAGAACACCAACAAAAGTCACTGAATCAGGCTTGATTCCTGAATTCCTCATTAATTCATAAACTTGCAAAGCATCAGCCCCTTTTCCATTTTGAGCATAGCTCACAATCATAGCAGTCCAGCTAACCAAATCAGGTGTCAAAATTTCTTTAAATGCTCTGCAGCAATCATCAATACCTCCACATTTTGAATACATGGTAACCAGTGAACTTCCTGTCGATGCTTCTGATTGTGAGCCCATTTTTATACAATGGGCATGCACTTGGATGCCAATGCGAGATCTGTTAGAAATAGAAATAACCCCAAGAACAGAAGAAATCGTAAAGGAACTACTATCTAAATCATTCATCAACATTTGCTTGAAAAGCTGAAGCGTGTCTTCCACATAACCCCTTTGTGCATACCCAGTTATCATGGAAGAACATGAAAATTTATCTTTAAGGGGTATCATATCAAAGAAACTTCTTGCCGAAACTAGATCACCACACTTTGTATACATATTCACAATGGCACCATTGGCAATGCGAAGCTCACCAACACTGTGTCGAAGAATGAAGCCATGAATTTCTTTGCCCGACTTCAAGGTCTGAAGAGAACTACATGCGTTAAGGATAGCAGTTAATGTCATTTCATCAGGAACGATTTCCTCCATGGGCATCTCTCTGAACAATTCAGCGGCTCTATCTGAAAAACCGTGTTCCACAAGACCAGCAATCATTGAGGCCCATGAGACATTATCCTTATCCTCAATCAGCTCAAATATAATATATGATTCCTCTATATTACCACATTTTGAATACATTGTGAACAGAGAGCTGCTCACATTAACATTAGAGATTAACCCCGATTTAAGAGTGTAGGTATGTATCTGTCTACCCAAGTCTAGACAATCTATAACTCCCAAGACACTAGAACAACAGAACTTATCAGGTTTCAAGTACTCTAGGAACATTCTCTGAAATAGATGAATTACCTTCTCAGAATCACTATTCTGTGCAAGAACGGATATCATGTTTGACCACAAACTTAGGTTATGCAGGTTTTCAGCCTCTGCAAAGACTAGTTCAGCTAAGGCAACTTCCCCTATCTTCGAGTACATATTGATAAAAGATGTTTGCACAACTGAATCCTGATAAAATCCAGTCTTATAAATCCAAGAATGGATTTGGATTGCTTCTTTTGCCATAGTAGGAGTAGCACAGGCAGTAAGGACACTAGTGACGGTGTAGTTGTTTATCTCTACCCCTTTATTCCTCATTTCTCCAAACATTTGGACAGCAGAAATAGGATCATCATTCTGCACGAAACCATTTAGCATGGCAGTCCAAGAAACAACATTGCTGACTGGCATCTGCATGAGTTCCCTAAATGCTTCATCCATAAAACCACATTTTGCATACAAATCAACAATAGAAGTCCCCACAAAAACATCAGTTTCCAGACCACATTTTATAGCCGCTCCGTGAACCATTTTGCCAAATTGAAGTTCCAACAGTAAAACACAAGCATTCAGTACACTTGGAATAGTAAATTCATTAGGCTTTAAGAACGCATCCCACATTTGGCTGAAAATATCCAAGGCAACCCAATACTCCCTATTTTTTACCGCCCCTGATATAACAGCATTCCAGCAAACCACGTTATCACACAAATAATCGTAAAACACCCTTAAAGAATCATCAAACCTACAACTTCTTGAAAACAATTCTATCATCCCACATCTTACATATCCATCCGAGGAAACACCATTTTTCATCGCAAGCCCATAAACCAGCTCGCCCCACAATGTAGATGTTAGAGCACAGCAGGCAGAAAGAACACTACCATATGTAAACATATTCATGTCAAACCCCAACATGTGCATTCTACAAAATAGCCTCCAAGAATCCAGGTAGAGTAATGCCTTATTAGAATTAGAAATCATCAGATTCCAGGAAACAGAATTTGGGTTAGCCATTTCTTCAAGCACCTTGGCTGCATTGTCCATTCTTGAATATTCACAATAAGCGTGAAGCACAGAATTTGCAGCATGTGTGTTGCATTCAAGATTCTGGGTCTTTATGAGATGGGCATGGAAAATTTTGGGTTTTGAGTGAATGATATTTCTAGGTTTGGTGCATTCATTGAGGAACGGTTCTGGGAAATTAGATGTTCTACTAAAAAAGGCAATGGAGAAGATCAATTTGCGTCCAAAAGCTGAGAGTTTCTGCTCTAGTTGCTGGTAACTGATAGAGTACATTAGTGAACTTCGATTATGGGAAATATACAGAGAGTGCAGGGGGTGGCCTGTGAAGGATTAATACTGAATAAGTGCGATAAGGAGAATCTAAAAGAAGTTTGTTTTTGATTTTATCTACTTTTTACAATTTTTATTTTTATGCATAAAAAATAAGTATTTATTTTTATCATGAGATATCTGAAAAAGTAATTTTATTTTATCTAATCTAGAAGAGGTAATAAGAGTTCATCTTTATTTTTCTTCTTCTTAAAAAGATATTTAGATAAGCTTGTATGCTGATTAAATATTTTTATTCTTTTTCTTCTTAAAAAGATATTTAGATAAGCTTATATGCTCATTAAATTAGTTTATCAATTACTTTTATCTTATTTAAGTATCTTGTTAAGTATTAGAAAATTTGTATAAGTTAAAAATAAGCTTTCTATTTTTCAGCTTACTAGTTTAGTGTACGTACCACATCGATTAATAAAAATATATATAATTAAAAAAATTATATGTGTGTAAATATTACTATGCATTACATTTGAGTTACAAAGTAAATATAAAAAATAAAGTTTCAGTTTGAAAATGATCAATGTTGATTTGATTTATCTACTTTAATAAAGGGATAATATACTTTTCTTTTAAAAAAATTATAAATGAATTAATATTTAGGACTTTGGAATAAATTGAGAACTTGCTATTTTACTTCATATAACTTTTCATCCTCTTTAATTAATAAAACATTCTGCATTACGCTTTCTAGTAAGACTTTCGAAATTTCTTATAATTCCAACACGTCCAAATCAACTTTTTTGATATGCCCGGCAATTGTCATATCAATATTCATCTCGAAATATTATTTCATAAGTTTTAGACAGAGTCATCAATATGGACTAGGTCCGTTGGGCCAACTTGACCCGTGATTGATAGGATTGCCCAACGACTTTTGGAGTCCATTTAAGAGGCAAGGCTTTTAACCAGACTTGTATAAGCCTGTTGGCCCATAGGGCCTGAGTAAAGTGGGTTGGACCATCTGTGTCACGACCCAAGCTGGGACCCCAGATCGATGTCACACCCCACCTTGGGAGACATGACTGGCACCTGGTGCCCTACTAGGATCTGAACTGACTTAACTAGGTCTGTGCACTCCTAGTGTGGGCTTACTCCTCAAATCAAAAAAACAACAGGCTATATCTCGGTGCAAATACAACCTCCGGCGAAGAAGACCTTATAGCCACCTGTAAAGGAAAACAGCTAACCAGAAACAAGCAATAACAGGGAATCCTATATGGGTCGACAAGACCACTATGATGTTTAGTTATGACTGTAAAATAAATCCAGTGCTAAACTAAACTATGGCCGACAAGGCCGCTAACTGACAGCTTAACAAGGCCGCTAACTAACAGCTAAACAAGGCCTCACACGGCCAACACGTAAGCTAAAACACATATGGGCCCCACACAACCATCAACAGCTAACCATAGGGAAATAGAAACCATCTACAAGCCTCTAGGAGTAATATGATGGTCGGGACAGGGCCCCGTCCTATCCAAAACTGTACAATCAAAAGAAGTAAACCTTTTATCTACAAGCTCCAGAGGAAAGGAGCCAACTTTTCTGACAATCCTGACCGAAGGCTAAGAGGGACCAGCTCAGCTAATGCAGCGCCCCAAGGATGGGCGTCAGTACAATATGTACCAAATATGTAAGGCAATAACTGAAACTGACTAAATAAGACTTAAAATAAGCTGAAAGTAACTGAGTGAAAGAGATGGAAATATAACCTGAATACTTACCTTCCTACTGTCTAATCTACCAATAAGTAGTGCTAACAAAAACCTTACCTGGCCTCCATAAGCCGGAAGGTACAACCAGCACAGAATAACCCACTCGGGGCTCCCATAAGCCCTGGTGGGTACACTTCAATTTATATACTCCTAACAAGGTCATACTGAGTCATCTAACAACTATAGCCGTCCTACCAATCCCCTGGGTCTGCAAATGAGCCTGCTCGGCCCCTGAACTATAGTTCTGTCTGAGTCCGGTGGACTCCTGCTATCTATAACCCGGGTACCGAACTCGACCGGGTGTGCCGATACGACATGAAAGTAGTCCAGCCATGGAATGGACCGTATGAGGACCTCAGACCTCATCTTCGTCCCTCAAGGACGACATACCGCTCCTAGGAGTGATGTTATCTAGCCCTTCGCGAGCGTCGACATAGCTAGTAACCCGAGGGTTGGTTATGGAGGACTATACAGGGCATAGTCAATCCCAAACTAAACATGGAATACTGGTCTCAGCTAATAACAACAGCTAATCGTAATAAATATGCTTATGGTATTCTTACTGGGATCCAAAATGAGTTATGATACTGAAGAAACTAACTTGCCGAAGAGATTCGCCTTATCATACCTTGATCGTCGATTTCTGATCAACTGACGAGTTCGGATTTGTATTCAATAACTTTTCTCAATTGAAATCGTATGACTGAGAGAATAAGACTAATTTCAATACTAAAATCGGCAAAAATGATAACTTTTAATACTAATATTGATTATACTTCAACTGAACGAAACACGGCCGAAAACATATAATTTCCCGAGAGTTTAGAAGGGAGAAATGCTTACTTGAAGCCTGTGGTCGTATTAAAATCGGTTTGGAGCAATTCTAACAATTTTAGCTCGGTGAGGATACGATTTGGCAGGCAAATTTCATGAAAATAACTCCGTAGTAATTCTCTCTGCAGCCTCAAACTTTGATATCCAAAGTTAATTTGAATTTGGACGAAGTTTTGTAGCGTAAATGGACAAAATTTACTTGAAAGTTGTGTTTTGCTCTTCCTTTGGATGATTTGATGGTTGGAAATAACTTACAATTGACTTAAAGGGCTATTTATATACTTGGGGAGGTGGCGGGGGGGGGGGGGGGGGTTGCCGCCCATCGCACTGCCTTGCCCCCGCGTGACGCCCCTCATCGCGCTAAGGGGGCTAGCGCGTCGCACTGCCCAGGGCGCCAAGGCTACTGGCGTGTCGCGCTGGCTGGTGTCCTGCCAGCTGACACATCGCGCTGGACCTGTGCAGCCTGGCCTCGCTCGACCCGACTTCCGAGGCTTCTCTACACGCATTGTAGTCTCTTTATTTATTTCAAATCCACGCATATGCCTACTAATCATTAACTTTTACGGGGTGTAACCCGCCTTAGGAACATTCGTCCTCGAATGTCTAATTGATTTATAGGAGTTTAACTCTTTTAGGACTATTATTCTGGAAAAATTTTGGTAGAGTCTACCCTGTAATATGGACTATCCAAAAATCCTGAAACGCAGAAAAGTCCAGTACAAATATCTTATATGACATCATAATAGTCCTTTCATCATCGAAATTGTAATCAACTGAACAATACATGCAACGTAAGGCATAAAACAACAATTAAATCAACATTTTTACCTTAACTACATAATGTAGACTAAGCCTGGAACAAATGAAGGTATTTGGATTTTCATATCGCCCTCAGCTTCCCAAGTCATTTCTTCTCTATTCTTGTTTCTCCACAGTACTTTAACAGAGGCAACATCCTTAGTCCTCAACCTACGAACCTACCGATCTAATATGGCCACTGGGACTTCTTCATAAGCTAACTCCTCGGTAATCTGGACGTCTTCAACTAGCACAACTCGGGACGGATCCTCCATGCACTTTCGTAACATTAGCACATGAAAGACCGGGTGAACGGATTCCAACTCTGAAGGCAAATCTAGCTCTTATTCCACCTGGCCTATTCTCTAGAGTATTCAATACGACCCAATAAACCTTGGGCTAAGCTTACCCTTTTTGCTAAACCTCATTACGCCCTTAATTGGCGAGACTTTCAGAAACACCCAGTCGTCTACATTGAACTCCAAGTTCCTATGCCGTACATCAGCATAAGATTTCTGGCGGCTTTGAGCTGTCAACGGGCGTTCTCTAATGAGCTTCACTTCCTCCTCTAATGATGGATCATGTCTGGTCCAATTAACTCTGATTCTCTGACTTCGAGCCAACCAACTGGAGATCTGCACTTCCGCCCATATAAGGCTTCATAAAATGCTATCTGGATTACCGAATGATAACTGTTATTAAGGCGAACTCGATAAGGGGTAAATGTTCATCCCAGCTGCCCCCAAAATCTAGCACACACGCCCGTAACATATCCTCGAGCATCTGAATTGTACGTTCTGCCTGTCCATTTGTCTGAGGATGAAACGCTGTACTCAGATTAACTTGTGTTCCCAAATGTTTTTGAAAAGACTGCCAGAACCTAGTTGTGAATTGTGCTCCTCTATCAGAAATAATAGACACTAGGGCACCATGTAATCTAACTATTTCCCTGATGTAAAGCTCGGCATATTCCTCAGCTGAGAAAGTGGTCTTGACTGGCAGAAAATGAGCTGACTTCGTCAATTTGTCAATAATCACCCAGATTGAATCAAATCTGCGTCTGGTACGGGGTAACCCTGTCACAAAATCCATATTATCTACCTCCCATTTCCACATGGGCACTGCTATCTCCTGTATCAATCCGCCGGGTTTTTGATGTTCTGCTTTCACCTGTTGGCAATTAGGGCATTGCGCTACAAACTCTGCTACACTCTTCTTAATTACCGGTCACCAGTAAATCTCTTTTATATCATGATACATCTTTGTTGAACTTGGGTGCAAAGAATAATGGGAGTAATGTATCTCTGCCATGATCTGCTGGCGAAGTTCTGCCACATATGGAATGCAGAGGTTACTCCTACATCTTAAAATTCCATCTTCGGTTACCTCGAAAGCTAATACTTCCCCCTATTGTACCTTATCTTTGAGTTGTGCTAACTGAGGATCTTCATACTGTCGCTCTTTTACCTCCACTACCAGGGATGATACTGCTGTATTCTGGATTATCGCCCCATTGTCACCTGAATCTATTACCCGGACGGCTAAGCTGGCTAACCGGTGCAACTCCCAAGCCATTTCCCCCTGCTCCAGCCTTAGGTATGCCAAACTCCCCATGGATCTATGGCTGAGGGCATCTGCCACGATATTAGCTTTCCCTGGATGATACAAGATATTCACATCATAGTCCTTTAACAATTCTAACCAGCATCGCTGCCATAGATTCAATTCCTTCTGTGTAAAGATATACTGGAGGCTCTTATGATCAGTAAAGATGTCCACGTGCACCCCATACAAGTAATGTCTCCAGATTTTCAAGGCATGAACCACCGCAGCTAACTCCAGGTCATGGGTGGGGTAGTGCTTTTCATGTTTTCTCAGCTGTCTTGAAGCATAAGCAATTACCTTACCGTATTGCATCAAGACACACCCCAATATGACACCTGAAGCATCACAATATACTACATAACCCTTTGAACCTTCTAGAAAAGCTAGGACTGGTGCCAATGTCAATATATTTTTCAATTCTTGGAAACTCCGTTCACATGCCTCAGTCCAATGAAATTTAACTACTTTCTGAGTTAACTTGGTCAGAGGTGCTGCTAAGGTAGAAAACCCTTCTACAAACCTTCTGTAATACTCGGTTAATCCTAGGAAACTACGTACTTCAGTTGGAGTTGTGGGCCTGGGCCATATCTTTACTGCCTCAATATTCTATGAATCTACCTAAATAGCAGCATTTGATATAACATGACCCGAAAAGGCTACCGAATTCAACTAGAACTCGCATTTAGAAAATTTCACATACAAGTGACGATCCCTGAGAATTTGGAGTACTGTTCGCAAATGATCTCGGTGATCTGCTTCTGAACAGGAATGCACCAGGATATCATCAATGAATACAATTACAAACAAGTCCATATACGGCCGAAAAATACTGTTCATCAGGTCCATAAACAATGCAGGATCATTCGTCAACCCGAAGACATGACTAAGAATTCAAAATGGCCATACCTGGTCTTGAAAGCAGTTTTCGGGATATCTCTCTCTCTAATCCGAACCTGGTGATATCCAAACCTTAAATAAATTTTTTAGAAGTACTTCACCCCCTGTAACTGGTCATACAAATCATCTATTTTTGGAAGCGTATACTTGTTTTTGATGGTGACTTTATTTAACTGCCGGTAGTCTATGCACATGCGGAGGGAGCCATCCTTCTTTCTTACAAACAGGAATGACGCACCCCACGGTGAAGTACTTGGCCTGATGAAACCTTTGTCTAATAGATCTTTCAACTGTTCCTCAATTCTCTGAGCTCAGCAGGAGCCATTCGGTACGGAGGGATAGATATAGGTTGAGTGCCTAGCAGTAGATCGATGGCAAAATCAATTCCCCGTTCCGGGGGAATCCCAGGAAGTTCATCTGGGAAGGCATCTGGAAATTCATTGACTACTGGGATGGACTGAAGAGTCAGGGGTTTTGCTTGCAGATCTTGAACTCTAACAATGTGATAAATACAACCTTTTTCTATCAATTTCTTTGCCCGAAGATAGGATATAAACCTACCTTTTGGCGTAGCCACATTACCTTTCCACTCTCGTGTCACCTCCCCGAGAAAGTGAAATTGAACTGTCTTGGTCCGGGAAAGTGAAATCGAACTGTCTTGGTCCAACATTCTACATTGGCATAACAGGGTGCTAGCCAATCCATACCCATAATTACATCAAAATCAATCATGTCTAGTTCCACTAGGTCTGCAAAAGTCTGGCGACCCACAACCTCTATTGTATAGCCTCGGTAGATTCGTTTAGATACAATAGAATCACCAACAGGCATGGATACTGAAAAGGGTCGCTGAAGAAATTCTGGCGTGATACCAAACTTCCGGGCCACTAAGGGCGTGACATAATATAAAGTGGAGCCTGGGTCTATCAAAAAATACACAGAATGAGAGCAAATGTCCAGCATACCTATCACAACATCTGGTGACGACTCTGACTCCTGTCATCCTGATAGAGCATAAGTGTGATCCGGACCGATGCCTGAGCTGGATACCCTAATCTGCCTCGGCCTCTTACGGCTGAAAATGAGGGTCTACGCCCTACTGGAGATGTTAGGGCACGTGACCCTGCTTAAGATCTATCTTGTCGGTCCTGACCACTCTGACCCTGGCTGGACAGTCTCTCATCATGTGACTCTCTCATCCACAAGTATAGCACGTCGTAGAACCATACCTACAGGCTCCAAGATGACGGAGACTGCAAATAGGGCAAGGTGGAACAATGAGTCTACTTTGCTCTAACCCTCTCTGCTGCTGTGAACCCGATGGTTGTGAACTCTCGCCGGGTCCTAACTGCCCCCAACGACCAGGTTTGCCACCCTGCTGCTGCTGTGGATGTAGGGGTCTGGGTGGTTTGTCTGACAATCGTGGCCTGGGTCCGCCCTGAGACTCTGCCTGAGTATCACTAGGTCTAGCCCTACAATGCTGCTCCTGGCTTCCCCTTTCTACCCTTCGCTGTCGCTACCTGATCCCTTCTATATTCTGATTAAATGCCTGGATACAGGCAATATCCATGTCCTCTTGTAGAGTAGTCGTAACACAGGTCTCCACATACTCTGGAAGCAGCCCCATAATGAACCGATGCACCCTGGATGGCATGGTGTCAACAAAAGCTAGTGAATATCGGGCCAAGGAGTTGAATCTAATAACATACTCCCGAAAACTCATCGAGCCCTGCTCCAAGTGCAAAAATTGATCAACCCGGGCCTGTCGAATTTCCCGCGAAAAATAATGATCTAGAAAGGCCTCCAAAAAGCTGAACCAAGTCGGAGGGGGAACATCTCTACCTCGGGACCTCTCCCAACTCTCGTACCATAATATTGCTATGTCTCATAGCCGAAATACCGCCAACTCAACCGACCCCACAGGCGTGGAATGCATTACCCTGAAGATCCATTGCAACTGGTCCAAGAAGTCCTGAGGGTCCTCGTCTCAATCCGTCCCAGTGAAATGCGGGGGACTCAGAGTGAGGAACTCTCAGACCCTCGAACTACCCGGTCCTGTCGAAGACTCCACAACCACGGGCTCCACTGGCTATCATTGCGCAGCCATCATCTATGCTATCATGAAAACAACACTCCTGACCTCCTGGTCTGAGGGCATCAAAATAAAAACTGCTGGAGGTGGTGACGACATATCTGCCACTCTGGACGACTCCTAGCGTGGCGGAGAATGTTGGGGAGATCGAGATAAAGGCTCCCCATTGCCCTCAAGTCGGGCTGACTCAGACGGGGGCACCCTGCTAGTGCCCTCTCCTGCTGTAACATCTAGCCTCATGCCGGTCGTGGTATGTCGCGGGTCTGACATTTCTCTATAAACAAAAGAATATAGTAAGCTTAGAAACTCAACCCTATTCTATACCGCGCTATAGCATGACTGGAAGAGAAAGAAGAGTAACCATTCTATCATGCCTCGCAGCCTCCTGCCTATAGAATGTGGTTCACAACACATCCATAGACAAGACTCTACTTAGCATGGATTGTAGACTCCCTGGGATACAACCTTCTATGATACCAAGTTTGTCACACCCCACCTTCGGAGGCATGACTGGCACCTGGCCCTACTAGGATCTGAACTGAATTAACTAGGCCTATGCACTCCTGGTGCGAGCTAGGATCTGAACTGAATTAACTAGGCCTATGCACTCCTGGTGCGAGCTTACTCCTCAAATCAAGAAACAATGGGCTATATCTCGGCTGTAAATACAACCTCCGGCTGATAAGGCCTTATAGCCACCTGTAAAGGAAAAAACAGCTAACTAGAAACAAGCAATAATAGAGAATCCTATACGGGCCTACAAGACCACCATGATGTCTAGTTATGATTATAAAGTAAATCCAGTGCTAAACTAAACTATGGCCGACAAGGCCACTAACTGACAGCTAAACAAGGCCTTGCACGTCAAACACATAAACTAAAATGCATATGGACCCCACACGGCCATCAACAGCTAACCAAAGGGAAATAGAAACCATCTTCAAGCCTCTAAGAGTAATATGATAGTCGGGATAGGGCCCCGACCTACCCAAAACTGTACAATCAAAAGAAGTAAACATTCTATCTACAAGCTCCGGAGAAAAGGAGCTGACTTTTCTGACAATCCTGGCTGAAGGCTAAGAGGGACCAACTCCTCGTCTATCCGCACCTGCAGGCATGTAATGTAGTGCCCCAAGGATGGGCGTCAGTACAATATGTACCGAATATGTAAGGCAATAACTGAAACTGAATAAATAAAACTTAAAATAAGCTGAAAGTAACTGAGTGAAAGAGATGGAAATATAACCTTAATACTTACCTTCCTGCTGTCTAATCTACCAATAAGCAGTGCAAACAAGAACCTTACCTAGCCCCATAAGTTGGAAGGTACAACCAACACAGAATAACCCACTCGGGGCCCCCATAAACCCTAGTGGTACACTTTAATCTATATACCTCTAACAAGGTCATACTAAGTCATCTAACAACTTTAACCATCCTACTAGTCCCCTGGGTCTACAACTGATCCGGAGATTATTGAAATTTTTTCCTTGGAATAGTAATAAATGGAAGAAAAGGGGTTGAGATTGTCGCTTGGCCCCTAAACTATAGCTATGTCTGAGTCTGGTGGACTCCTGTTGTCTGTACCCCAGGTACCGAACTCGACGGGGTGTGTCGATACGACATGAAAGTAGTCCAGCCATAGAATGGACCGTATGAGGACCTCGAAACTCATCTTCATCCCTCACAGACGGCATACCACTCCTCGAAGCGACGTCATCTTGCGCCTTGCGGGCGTCGACACAGCTAGTAACCCTGGGGTTTGTTATGAAGGGCTATACAAGGCATAGTCAATCCCAAACTAAACATGGAATACTGGTTTCAGCTAATAACAACAGCTAATCATAATAAATATTCTTATGGTATTCTTACTGGGATTCAAAATGAGTTATGATACTGAAGAAACTAACTTGCCGAAGAGATTCGCCTTAACATACCTCGATCAAACTGACGAGTTCGGATTTGTATTTAGTAGCTTTTCTCAATTGAAATCGTATGACTGAGAGAATAAGACTAATTTCAGTACTAAAATCAATAGAAACAACAACTTTTAATACTAATATTGATTATACTTCAACTGAACGACACACGACCGAAAACGTATAATTTCTCGAGAGTTCAGAAGGAAGAAATGCTTACTTGAAGCCTGTGATCGTATTGAAATCAGTTCGGAGCAATTCTAACAACTTTAGCTCGGTGAGGTTATGGTTTTACGGGCGAATTTCATGAAAATAACTCCGTGATAATGCTCCCTGCAGCCTTAAACTTCGACACCCGAAGTTAATTTGAATTTGGATGATATTTCGTAGCATAAACGGACGAAATTTACTTGAAAGTTGCGCTTTGCTCTTCCTCTGGACAATTTGATGTTTGGAAATAACTTTCAATTGACTTAAAGGGGTATTTATATACTTAGGGCGGTGGGAGGGGCGCCGCCCATCCCGTTGCCTTGGCCCCGCATCCCGCCCCTCATCGCGCCAAGGGGGTTGGTGCGTCGCACTGCCCAGGGCGCCAAGGCTGCTGGCGTGCTGCGCTGGCTGGTGTCCTGCCTGCTGATGCGTCACGCTGGACCTGTGCAGCCTGGCCTCACTCGACCCAACTTCCGAGGCTTCTCTACAGGCGTCGTGCTCTCTTTATTTATTTCAAATCCACGCGTAAGCCTACTAGTCGTTAACTTTTATGGGGTGTAGCAATCGAAACACAAGACCTAGAACCACGGATGCCTCTAAGCTAACCCGTGATACATACATAACATGAATAAGAGCATAATTAAAGCAGAAATAAATCATAAACACAAATAAGCGGAAGGCTACTGTAATACCCCAATAGTTCCTAAGATTAGACTCGAGATTTAAAATGTGATCAGCAGAAAAAGTTGGAAAAATGCCTCAGGACGACTCATGGTACGAGTTGTGGGAAGGACTAACAAGTCGTAGGATGAACCATTGTTTGAGGACTGAGCTGCCCTGGTTAGATGGTCTAGGTCGTTGTACTACCCGTTATGGGAAACCACGGGTCGTGATGGCACTCATTAGATGGGTGGAGGAGCTGTACTAGTGAGCCACGAGAGAAAATAACGAGTCGTAGGTTGGTAGTATGACTCGGGGTCAATGTTCGTAGTAGGTTCATGGTGTATCGGGTTTGGAAGAAATGATTCATGGTATGACTCATTGTAGGGAACAACGAGTCGTGGCCTGCACTCATGGGAAGAGGCTGAGAAATTTGAAAGCAATGACCATGGATGGATCCAACGACTCATCATTTAATGGTACAAGTCATGGTTTGATCCAATGGAAAATTTTAGAAGTCGATACAAAACAATGGTGACGACGAGTGGTAACCACGAGTCATGGTATTGAGGTACAACTCATGGTATGAGTCGTTACCTCTGGCAGTAAGTTATTTTCTTCAAAATTAGTAAGGGTGTTTTCGTAATTCCTAAACTCCTAAGTCCTAAACTACATCATTTTAAGCCTAGAAAGAAGTGTATTCAGGGAATTTAACTTATTCTAATTCATTCAACTCTCATGCATTCAAGATTAGGATTTCTCCATTGAAGATCAAGCTTAAATCCTTCAATTTCCTCTCCAAATCTCTTGGGATTTCAAAGATAAGAGTAGATTCAGTTCACCTAGGTATATAGGGCTATGAATGAGAGTTCCTTTTACTCTCATGCTCAAAATTATCCTCAATTCCATGAATTCAAGTTCTAAATCAAGTTCATAATCTTATGGGGTTTTAACCCAATTTTATGAAATTCTCTTTGATTTATTTATGGGTCAATTTCTTTCATGTTTCAAAGTACGTTTTAAGATTCATGGGCAGATTTTATACCTATGTTGATTATAAATTCATGAATTCAAGTTTTAGAAAATTATTCCCTATTATGCAAGTTTCATGAAAAGACAAGTTTATAGTTCATGATTCCAAGTATGAGGAGATATCTAGCATGAATGAAATTTTAGGAATTACCCATGTATGAATCCATGATTTTGATTTATGAAGTCTATTTCAAGTATGCATGATTTTTAAGATTTGGGCAAGCCCACACAAGTTAAATATGTTCGCATGATTCAACTCAGTTTTATAACATTAGCTTACCTTATGGTTTGGAGTCAATACTCCCTATTCAGCTTATAGTATGTTTGGAGCCAGGATTCCCCATGTTTAGATTTCAGACTATGCATGTAATTATGATTTCAAATTTGTTAAAAAATGAAGGGAGCACTATGCATGCTTTTGGGAGTAGTTTCTAGCACCGAGTAGGCTTGAGGTTCCAAGGTTCCCGGTCTCGGACCTACGCGCCAACATAGGTTTGTATATTTACATTGGGACCTTCATTGTGAGCTTTCCCTGCCGCTAAGGGGCCTTCAGCTTCATATCGATATCATGGTAGTGTTTTTAGTCGTGGAAAGTTTTTGAATGGCTCTGTCCACTTGAGTTTAATAGTTGGGGCATCACGTAAGCTCTATCGTGATGGTGTCGGTTATATGACGATTCTCCCACTATTCCTCATTATTTTAGTGACGCATGTTTATGAATTACGATGTTATGTTTTTAGCAGGTTTGACCCATTGATCAGTTTATAAGCTTTTTACTTATGATTTCAGCTATGGCAAGCCATATGATTCTATTTTCAGCTTTGGGTCATTCTATTCAGATATGAAAGATTTAGTTTATGACTATACATGTTTTTAGACGTCAGCATGCAGTCTTTACTCTAATGATCTTATGATTTATGTTTATATGCATGATTCCAGTTCATACTTACTCAACATGTTTTACTTACCTTACATACTAAATATATTTCAAGTACTGATCACATACTCTATGTTGTATCATTTCATGAAACAGGCTTAGAAGATCAAACTCAGATTCATCATTAGCCAGTCCCCGCAGCTTAGTTCAGTCTCTCTTGTTGGTGAGTCCTCATACTTCGAGGACCTTCAGTTGGTTGGGTTATGTTACTTTCAGTTCTTAGATTTTAGTGAGCTAATTGGGGATGTTGTTCCATCAGCTCTTCAGTTATGTTAGAGGCTTATCAGACAATATGTAGAACTTTGGCTTTGTTAGTGTTGACACTGTATGGTTGATATATATTCAGATTTTCGCTTATTCATGTTTTCAGTTATCAGCTTTTGCTTGAAGTATGTTCTTTAATTATCATGTTCATTCCATGGGTCGACTTGGAGTCGTTCGTGGTTCTAGGTTCCGTGTCTCGGTCCGGACCTATGTTCTAGTCATGAAAAACTTGGTATCAAAGAAAAGGTTTAGAGTGTCTTAGGTTGTCTGAAAGCCGCATTGAGTAGAGTCTTTTCCATCAGTGTGAAGTGCGCCACACTTATGGGGGAGAGGCTACAAGACGTTTTAGAAACTTTTTCTTCTTTCATGATCTATGTAGTGCGCTAAAGTAACTCTCCTTTTAACTCATGCTATACAAATTTGTAGAATCATGCCTCCATGCCAAGTAAATGGTAGAAGAAATGGAAATGGAGATGGCAATAAAGATGGCAATGGAGATGGTCACCAGCAAGCCCAGCCAGTACCAGTAGGTCCTTTGCCCGAGCATGTCTCTCATGTCGAGTTTAGATTAGCTTTTCAGATGTTAGCGCAGGCTATTACCGCTCAAGTCAACCAGAGACGGTGGCCCATGTCCCTCAGAATGGGAATGCAGCGGCGGCTAGAGTTCGGAACTTTCTCTGAATGAATCCACCTGAGTTCCTTGGGTCAAAAGTGGATGATGATCCACATGAGTTTCTTGAGGAGATATAGAAGATCACCCAAATTATGGGGGTGAGGGTAGCCTCCTACCTACTGAAGGGGGTTGCTTACATTTGGTATCGTCAGTGGAAGGACGGTAAAGCAGTAGGTGCCATTCTCGTGAGTTGGGATGAGTTTATGATGGTCTTCTTGGACATATTATTCCCTAGGGAGTTGAGGGAGGCAAAAGTGGCAGAGTTCATCAACCTGAGGCAGGACCATATGACTATCTAAGAGTACGCCTTGGAGTTCACCCGGCTATCCAAGTATGCGCTAGATATAGTTGCGGATTAGAGAGCTCGTGTGAACAGATTTGTTGTATGGAGTGTCAGATTTGCTGGTCAAGGAGTGTAGGACCACAATGCTGAAAAGTGATCTAGACTTCTCTCGATTGGTTATATATGTTATACCCCATAAAATTCCCAACACATAGATGGCCTATTCGCGTGTTGGTTAAGAGTATTTGAAAGCCATACATGCTAGAAAAGGGCCCGGGAAAAGACTGGACGAGAAACCTGTCGAACCATCGTGGAAGGAGCCGGGGCAGAGCCCCTCCGCGATGACAACGTGTCACGGAGGTAGAGCCTCCGCGTTGGCTCCGTGATACGTTGTCCCTGTCCAGGCCCAAGTATATAAGCCTCCAACTTCGGTTTTTAACTTCATTTTTATCAAATAATTTTCAGAACTAGTGAGAAAATAGAGAGGGTGCGAAAGTACTATTAAATTATCACTCGATTACGCCATCAAATGCGGTCCAAACTCAAATTAACTCCAGATACCGAGGTATTAAGAAGTGAGGAGCATTCCTACGGATTTAGTTTTGCGAAATTCGGCCGGCGAATCGTCGTGCTACCAAACTAAGGTAAGTGGAATTGCTCCAAGCTAGTGTCAATATACTCCTATCTCTAAAGTGAGTATTTCTCCCTTCTAGACTTTCGAGAAATAGCAAGTTTTTGACCGTCTTTCGATAAGCCAAAGTTTAGGCTATAAATATATTGAAAGTGACATTTTCTTTCAGAATATTGGTGTATTTAGTTCTAATTGACATTTATGTAAATGCAGTTGGGAGAAATAGCTGGAGTACTGACCGACCTTCGTCCGTTAGTCGGATAAATCGAGGTTAAGGTATGTAAAGCCAGTTTCTTCGGCAAGTTAGTAGTTTTAGCCTTGTATAGCATAGTAAACTCCGTAATAGAATTCCCAGAGTTGAATATTGAGTATTGTACAAGTTCAGTAAATCTGGTTTGCATTGTTATATCGTACTCAGTCCGAAAGTTAGTAAAGCATACGCCAAAATGGCAAGTTAGCATTCCAGACTCAGTATAGCCCAGTATGTCATTAGCAAGCATGTTTCTAGAATAATATGACAGATATTCAGAACAAGATAGTGAATTAAAATCAGACAGTCAGATAGTATCTTGGCTACAGATTAGCCATGCCATTAGATAAAGATCACAGATTCAGTATAAAGCAGTATGAGAATTAGTATAATACAAAAAGAGATCAGAATAAGAAATCAGAATTCAGATAGTATTTTTTCAATTTAAACATGCTTGCTATATATGTGCTTATTGTTTGTTGAGACTTGGTTGTGTCGTGAGGGCACCCTTTTGAGCGTCCTCGCCGCCCTTGGGTTGGTAACTGTGTCGTCCACTGAGCGGGTGGATTTACGTCACTCCAAGGAGTGGCATGCCGTCCCCAGTTTGGACGAAGATGGGATGAAGCTTTTCCCATATCAGGCTGATCAGCATTACAGTACAGATAGCCCTGTTGTGCGCAAGCGCCCAGGGAACAGATTCAGATACAGTTACAGTTACAGATACAGTATAGGAGTCCTCCGGACTCAGACACAGTTATTTATATCGGAGGCTATGGCCCGAGCCGGAGACCCAGGGGGCCGGCAGAGGTGCTCGTATTTAGTAGATGAGTGGAGTGACTTATTTTTGGCTGGTTTTGACCCGGGTAGGGGTATATAGATTGTTTGCTTGCTTGGCGCCATCCGGCTTATGGGGGTTGGTATTGGATCTTGTTTGCTATATATATACATGTATTTATATGCTATATATTAGTTAATAGACAGCAGGCCGCCGCGTCTACAGGTACGCTCTTACCCTATCACAGCACAGAAAGTCTGATTCAGTTCATATCAGTTCTTACAGATTCAGTTATCTCCTACTATTCAGATTTTCTAGTTATGTTATTTGTATCCAGTTACTTTGCATACTCGGTACCAGTGGTACTGACGCCCGTTTGGGGCGCTACATTACTTGCCTGCAGGTACTCACAAACGAGGAGCCGATCCCTCGTGATCCTAGCCAGCGCAGAGTCATCATCTCCTGTCATCCGGAGCTTAATATTCAGAGGTGTATTTCATTTTATTTTGTTGTATAGTACAGGTAGGTCGGGGCCCTGTCCTGACCATCTTATCAGTATTCCTAGAGGCTTGCAGTCTGTATATATTTCCCTGTGGTTAGTTGTGCCGGTCGTGTTAGACCGTGCGTTTTGTTTAGCTGTTTAGCATTGTTGATTATGTTGGCCATGTGGGGCCATAGTTTGATAGTAGTGGTGACCTTTCCGGTCACGTAGTTATTCAGTATTCTACTGTTGAGTTACTAATAACTAGACAGCATGGTGGCCTTGTCGGCCCGCATAGGTTTCCCCCTTTGTAAGTATGTTTCTGGTTAGCTGAAGTTTTATACAGGTGGCTATAGGCCCAGTTGGCCGAATAGCCTGTTGATTCCATGAATCTGAGTTAGAGCCAGCCAGGCACCAGATGTGCTTCGGCTCAGTAGTCTAGCAGTTCGAGTCTTAATAGGGCACCAGGTGCCAGTCATACCCCCCAAGGCGGGGCATGACAATATATTCCCAAAAGATCGAGGTGGGTCAGATTAAGGAAAGGGAGAGAGAGGCCAAGAGGGCCAGGACAGACAACTTTGGGTTTTCCTAGCAGAGGTCCAGTGGTGGACATCGTCAGTAGTCCCACCAGAGATCATCAGCCCCAACACCGTCATCAACAAGTGTGCCATCTAGATATAGGTGTGATCAAAGGGGAAGGACATCAGGCTCTCGAGGTCAGGGGAGCATGTCAGTAGAGCCTAGCATTCTAGTTTATGGCAGGTGTGGTAGGAGGCACACTGGAGAGTGCTTAGCAGATTCAGGTGCATGTTTTGGGTGCGGAAAACCAGGACACATGCTCAGAGATTGCCCTGCGGCTAGGCAGGGCTATGGTAGAGGCCGTGACCCAGCCACCAATTCAGCAGCTCCACCAGCACGCTCAGCTCAGTAGGGTGCATCCCCTAGTGTAACTGAGGGTTAGCATCAGAACAAATTTTATGCCCTCTCATCTTGTTAGGAGGTCTCTCCAGATGTGGTCACTGGTATGTTACAAGTATTTCATCTTGATGTATACACATTGTTAGATCCAGGGGTTAATTTATCTTTTGTGACACCTTATGTTGCTATTAGTTTTGAAGTCAGTCCCAAAACCCTATCAGAACCCTTTTTGGTCTCTACTCAAGTTGGTGACTCAATTATAGCTCAACGGGTATACAAAAATTGCCCTATCACAGTCCTTCAGAAAGTCACTTTAGCCGATTTAGTAGAGTTAGAAATGACTGATTTCGATGTTATCTTTGGTATGGATTGGTTGCATGTATGTATGCCTCAATGAATTATAGAACCCGAATGGTAGAGTTTCAATTTCCGGGTGAGCCAGTCCTAGAATGGAAGGGTAGTTCAACTGTACCTTTAGGTCACTTGGTTTCCTATCTTAAGGCCAGAAAGATGATTTCTAAGGGTCATGTGTACCATCTAGTTCAGGTTAAGGAGGCTACATGTGAGACCCCGACTCTTTAGTTTGTCCCTGTAGTATGTGAGTATCCTGAGGTTTTCCCAAATGATCTTCTAGTAGTCCCTCTCAAGTGGGAGATTGATTTTGGTATTGACCTTCTTCCCGGTAAGTAGCCTATATCTATTCCTCCTTATAGAATGGCTCCACCTGAGCTAAAGGAGTTGAAAAAGCAATTGAAGGATCTCCTAGATAAGGGCTTTATCAGATCTAGAAAGTCCTCATGGGGTGCACCATTTTTCTTTATTCAAAAAAAGGATGGGTCTCTTTATATTTGCATTGACTTTCGGTAGTTGAACAAGGTCACAATCAAGAACAAATATCCCCTCCCCAAAATTGATGACTTGTTTGACCAACTTCAAGGTGCTAAGTGTTTCTCAAAGATAGACCTCAGATCCGGTTATCACCAGCTCAGAGTTAGGGAGAGTGACATTCCGAAGACAACTTTCAAGACTTGGTATGGCTCTATGAGTTTGTAGTTACATCTTTTGGACTAAAAAATGCTCTTGCACCTTTTATGGACTTGATGAATAGGGTGTTCATGCAGTATTTAGACATGTTCGTGATCAGCTTTATCAATGAAATTCTCACATACTCTCGGAGTGAGGAGGAGTATGCCATTCATTTGAGGGTTGTGCTACAAACTCTCAAGGATCGTCAACTGTTTACTAAATTCATCAAGTGTGAGTTTTAGTTAGACTCAGTAGCATTTTTGGGCCATGTGGTATCAAGCAAGGGTGTGCAGGTGGACTTTCAAAAGATAGAAGCGGTGAAGAATTGGCCTAGACCAATTAATCATTCGGAGATCAAAAGCTTCTTGGATTTAGATGGCTATTAGAGGAGGTTTATTAAAGGATTTTTATCCATTGCAGCACCGTTGACTAAGTTGACCCAGAAGAAAGTCAAATTTCAGTGACCGGATGCCTGTGAGAAGAGTTTTCAGGAATTAAAGACTCTACTCAGTTCTGCCCAAGTATTGACCCTAGCAGAGGACACAAATGGATTCGTAGTGTATTGTGATACCTCTAAGGTTTGTCTTGGTTGTTGTTGATGTTGCATGGTAAGGTCATTGCATATGCCTCTAGACAGCTCAAGACTCATGAGAAGAATTACCTGACGCATAACCTAGAATTGGCAGCGGCGGTGCTCGCATTGATGATTTGGAGACACTACTTGTATGGGGTCCATGTGAATGTGTTTATGGACCACAAGAGCCTACAGTATGTGTTCACCCTGAACTACTTGAATTTGCAACAAAGGAGATGGTTAGAGCTGCTCAAGGACTATGTTATGATTGTTCTTTATCATTCGGGCAAGGACAACATGGTGGCATATGCCCTTAGTAGATTGTCTATGGAGATCGTGCCCATGTTGAGGATGAACGGAAAGAGTTGGTGAAGGATATGCATCGGCTTGCACAGTTAGGAGTTCTCCTGGTTGACTCGACAAATGGTGGTGTCATTGTTCAGAATGGTTCAGAATCTTCTTTGGTGACTGAAATCAAGGATATGCAAGAAGAGGATCCTATCTTGGTGAAATTGAAGGAAGCGGTGTGGAATCAAAAGGTCGAGGTCTTTTCCCAAGTGGGAGATGATGTGCTCCAACATCAGGGTTGTTTATGTGTTCCGGATGTCGATGATTTGAGAGAACAGATGTTGCATGAGGCTCATGGTTCCCCATATTATGTACATCTATGTGCCACCAAGATGTACCGTGACCTATAGGAAGTCTATAGGTGATATGTTATGAAGAGGGACATAACAGAGTTTGTGGCTAAGTGTCTAAATTATCAACAACTTAAACTTAAGCATCAAAGTTTGGGAGGTGTGCTACAAGACATCAGTATCCCCACTTGAAAGTGGGAAGAGATCAATTTGGACTTCATCATAGGGTTGCTTCTTACTCGCTGACAGTATGACTCTATAAGGGTGGTGGTAGACAGGTTCACTAAAGCAACTCATTTCTTAATGGTCACAGTTATTGATTCCGCTGAGGACTATGCTAGATTGTGCTTTCGAAAATTGGTTCAATTCCATGGGATTCCCTTGTCCATTATTTTAGATAAAGGTACTCAGTTTACCTTGCAGTTTTGGAGATCGTTTAAGAAAGGACTTAGTACTCAGGTCAAGCTTAGCATAGCTTTGCACCCGCAGACCGATGGTCAGGCTGAATGGACCATTTAGACTTTTGAGGATATGCCTAGAGAATGTGTAATTGACTTCAAAGGAAGTTGGGATGATCATTTACCTCTCATTGAGTTTTCTTACAACAACAGTTACCATTCTAGCATCAGATAGCTCCATTTGAGGCTCTTTAAGGGCGGAGGTGTAGATCTCCTATTGGTTGGTTTGAGGTAGACGAAGTGATACTGCTCAAACTCACACTTCCTGACAAAATATGAAACGGTCATTATCAATAAAGAACTCAACTAAGAGGTTGGGGTTGAACCCACAGGGAATAGGGTAAGAACTAGACTAATGCCGGTAATTGAACTTGTTGGTGAGTTATCTCCAAATTGGGGATTTTTAAAGAAAATAATATTAAAACAAGATTGTATTTGTGATTTAAATCAAGATTTGCAAACAACTATGGTAAGTGTTCCCCATGGTTTCATAACTACTTCGAGTATACACACGCGATCAATCCCAATGCTTACTTGTAGAACTGATAGGTAGGGTTCATCCAAATGACTGGTTCGTCCCTATTGGATGAATTTACTCAATCACTAGGTCATGCCTCATGAGCGATTTCTTTCTATCCATTATAAAATGTTCCAAATTTAACTATCCTGCGACCACAACTCAAGTTAATACAATGATCGTAAAGACCAAGGATTCATTGTAATTCTCTTTTCCTAATCTCTACTTCTTTATGTTCAAGTAAGTAAAGAATTTGGGCAAGTCCTAACAATGTACACCATTAAGAAATGTTTAAAGATGAAGAGAATACAATACAAGCATTTAGTATTGATTTTGAATCACTTTTGTGTAACCTTATTTCGTTAATCCATCATGGTTCCCACAACCCCTAGTTGTGGAGGTTTTAATCTCTCATGGTTGTAATATTACAATTTGCATTCATAGATAAACACATAATTAAATACTTATAGCAACAATTGGAAGAAAACTAGATTTGAATATCAAAGAACAATCTCAAGAACAATATAGGAAATCAAGATTTTGATCCCAAGAATTGCTCCTCAAAACTTGATAAAAATTCACAAATAATGTTTTTCACACGTCTACTACTTCGTTTCTATCCTCCTCTAACTAAAATAAAACATAAAGGCTATTTATATGGATATTAGAAACCTTTTCCTAATCTAATAGTTTTCATATCTGGTGCCGACTGTGTCAATACTGGACCTACGACCCATAGCAGGATTGTACGGGTCATACCTGCTTCTCGTACGACCTTGGCTGCTGCAAATTTGTCTAAGTGTTGGCATACTAGTATTACTCATACCTCCATCCTACGAGTCGTACAATGCTTCCGTGATTTGGACCTGAGAAATCTAACATCTTCTAAAATTCTCCACGAGTGTTGTGGTACGACTCGTAGCTTCTTCTTACGATTCGTACTGTCTATTGTGTCTGAAGTTCTGCCAAGTCTTTAAGAACCTTCTGAAGTTCACCATGGCTCATGATACGGTTGTATGTTGATGCTACGATTCATGAGTCCATCCGTACCAAGAGTCTGCCTTTGTGCAATTTTCTCCAAACAATTCCACGATCTAGTTATGACTCATACCATCTTGGTACAACTCGTATTGAGAGTCGTATGTTGCCTTCTCCTTACTTCAGCCTTCTGACTTTCATCATGGTTCTCAGTACGGCTTGTACTGAGATGTGTACTTTGGCTGATTTTTTGTATTTTAAGTCTTCTTTTGCACGTTTTCGCTCCAACACTTATTTTCCCTGAAATCAAAGTAAAAGTGCCTCATATCCATATAAACATACCTAAGTCCATGCTATTTTCTCAATTTTAAGCGTTGAAAGTGTTGTAAATTCACAGCACATCAACATCCTCAACTTATGACTTTTGTGTGTCCTCAGGCAAAGAAAATAAAAACTAAACACCACGCTTAACTAGAAAATAAACCTAAGATACTACAACCAAATCAAACAAAAACTTGCACTAAAAACTTAAAAAGCTTTTGACCCTTTTCCCATGAACTAAATCAGCAGATGCACTACAAGCAACCACAAAACATGATAAGGAGGAATCAAGACATGTTATCTAGCTATTAACAGATAGCCAAGTCATCATCAATGCTTTTTACACAGATCACTGGTAGAGTTAAACACAAACCATGTACCCTCACAACAAATGAAGTCCCCCACTCACAGATATAGTAAAATATGAAACATGGGACTGATCAAGAAAGACTCTCACTCTCACAAAGAAGTTCCAAATACAACATATCAGATACTATAGACTTGCCCTTATTTTCTCTACTTCGGTTTGTCAGATGGTTAGGATAGGATCATTATAGGACTTGCTTTGGCTTGTAATGTAGGCTTTTAGTTTGGTTAGCATAGATATGGGATCTTTTTAAGTGGCTAAACCCTTCCTTGGTACTACATACATGTGGCTCTATTTTTTTCTTCACT
Source organism: Datura wrightii (assembly GCA_035772735.1). Classification (NCBI taxonomy): domain Eukaryota; kingdom Viridiplantae; phylum Streptophyta; class Magnoliopsida; order Solanales; family Solanaceae; genus Datura; species Datura wrightii. The sequence continues at coordinate 58,948,343 of JASDFA010000020.1, read as the reverse complement.
TTTTCATCCTTTTTTGCTTTTTATACCTTTTTCCTCCCTTTTCACCCTTTTTATCATTTGTATGAGTGGTGTGTTTCTTCAAGATTTTCATGCATCATTAACTTATTGTATTTTCTTTTTCAATTTTTCTTTCTTTTTTTCTTTTGTCACACCATACCTCATTTTCACCTTTTTTCGCTCTCCTTTTTTTACCTTCCCACTATTTATGTACCCCTACTCTAGCCACCCTCAACTTAGGCATTTTACCTATGTTGAGGTTCACAATGTCCAAGGAGGGACCAGGGATAAAATAAGTTCATTATAAAAATGGGTATAGTTAATTGGTTAATCAAAGAAAAATAGTCTATTTGAGGCTCAAAATCGGGATCAAGGGAATCATATCATTTTTAATAGGGTTATTTAAGCTAAAAATGGGCTAAACAAAAATGGTCTATTATCCTTTCCTAATCGACCATCCTAAAACCTATGCAAAGACTAATCGAGCAAGTTCTCGATCCTCTACGCAGTATTGAACTAGGTATTAGACTTCACTCACTCATGGTACATGACTTGCATTCACTCTACTTGTTCGGTTTATTCTTGGCTTAACAAAAACTATACATGCTAATATACTAAATGACATAAAAAGATCCACAAAAATCATGCATGCAATCACAAGTACACAACTAATCATCAAAAAAATTTAAATAGGGTCAATCTTTTTACAAATCCAAAACTAGTTCCCCTAAGCTACTTTATAATTAAATAAAACACACAAAAAAAAATATTCTAAACATGCCATTTCTACTAGATAGCATGCCCTAGGAAAAAGAAATACGGCAAAAAAACTCTCGGACGAATCAAAAACCCAAAAAGGACAAGTACACCCCTCCCCTTTCTAAAAAGCATGCTTCATCCCTGAAGCATAGAATGTAAAAACAGAGGAAAGGAAACATACCTGTGGTGCACTAAGCACTATTGTCGTCCTGTGAAGGAGGTACCTTCGCTGCAATCTTGGCGCTGGCGGTGGCCAGCACACTCAATTGTGTATCAATAGGGGGAGCAGTTACCCCCTCAGCAGTGTCGGCCGTCTCTACGACCTCTGGAATTATTGCAGCTGAATGTGGATTGCCCAAAGTGTACCTTCCACTCACAAGCTTTGCCTGGGCTGTGGTGGAGATACCTACTCCTTTGGATCTTTCAAGAAGCTCCGATTGATGCATGTCGTGAGTCTGCTGACTCTATAGTCTTAGCCACTTGCACTCTCTTTTCTCTCTTTTCCTCTTCTTCTTTGGGGTCTCATCTTCAATATTCTTGAAGACCCTTTTTTTCTCTTTTTCCTTCTCTACTCTTATAGGCTCCCAGTAAGTCGCCAGATCAAGCTCTTCGTCTATATCAGTATCGAGGTCAGGAAGAGTGGGGGCTGCTATGACTGCCCGCTTCCATGATGATAACTTGGCCACTTGGCTTCAAAGAGCCCCCAACTCCTCATGAAGGCTGCCCGTATCAGTCTGCTCGGGTATGCACATATTGAGTCTGCTGTCGGACCCATCTATTCTGGCATGTAGGGCCTGCGCAGCTATCTCGATCTCAGCCTTCACCTAGGGCTTGACATCCTCCATCATTGACTGAACCTTCCTCTCAGATATGGTCAGTCTCTTGGCTCGCTTTTGGAGAAATTCCCGAGGCACTAAGATGTACCCGGCTAGAGTCTGGCTCGGGAGGCTCATGGGTGGTGCGGCAGAGGTGCTAGGAGCTGCATCTGAATGTCAGGCATCTATAGTCTGTGTCTCACCCTACTCCTGTGAAGTGGGGGCATTCACCTGTGCGCCCCCAACTTGCCGTGATAGTGGGACTATGGTGGAAAGTCGGGCCCGACTTACTGGGTTCATCTCATACCGGATCAGGCCAATGTCAGCGATCCACTGTACTCCAATAAGGTGCTCCTCACCACGATGCACCGTAATGCCTGCCTTTATGCATAATATGAAAATGAGACTCGAGAATGGGATGGTAGTGCTCAATCCCATACCCCGATCCTGCATCTTCTCTGTAATGACCCTCGAGATATTGATAGGGTATTTGGACATGATACTGGCCACCAAAGCTGCTCTATCTGCACTGAAGATATTGTCAGTGATCGTCGGTGCCAACCGGTGGTGCACTAACTTCTAGCAAGCCGTTTCTATGAAATTTAAGGAATTCATTATGACCTGCTTGCCGCTAGTGACCCACTCTGCCTCTTCTTCGTCCTCAGCGATCATGCCGGAAAACCATTGGATCTGCCTCCGCCTCTCATAAAAAACAAGCTAATTGATCTATTTCAAGGTTTCCGCCCGATACTTATATTCTAGCATAGCATGTAGTGGTATGAACTGGGGCCCATATAATATCCAAGAAATAGTGTGCTCGAATATATCAACCTCTCGGCCTCAAACTGGGACACTCTCCAGCTTGGGCTGATCTTTCAACTTCTGCCTCTCTTGCGCCTTGTGCACCATGGTTGCCAAATAGTTGGCATATAACTCTTGGACAATTTCTGGAGTGTATCAGTCCAGGGCCCTATCCATCCACTCAAATTCGTAGAAGCTAAATATCCATTTCATCTCCTCCACCTCGTTCATTGAATTTGTGAGGGATCCGCTGCTCTTCTTGAATGCTCCGCCTAGGTTTGTTCTTGGCAATGAGAGCAATGTCCTGTTCATATATCTCCTGGGCTCCTGGTACTCTCCATCGGATGATGCGGTTCTCCCTAGGTGGAGTCTGCTCCTCCTCTGATCTGGCACCATTACTTGCATCTTCGGATGGGCCTCCTCAGACCCTTCTTCTTCATTAGAGCTGCTTCCCGACTCTTGAGCTCTTTCCTCCGCTCCCTTCTCAGACTGGGGAGCACCAATAGATGTGGCAGTGGACGCCACGCCTGGGCTTTGGCCTTCTCCCTAGCGGTTCGGGTCCCATCACTATCCGATATATCGACCCTGTATTCCTTTAATGAGCCACTAGGGGAGTTGCCTGCTTGATCGAATTCAGAGGTCTCATCAAGCAATGTCCTCCAAGCAGTTGCTTTTGATGCTTTACGCTTTATCATCATTGTGCCTGTGGAGAAAAGGGTTAGAATTCCATATCTGAGAAAAAGAAAGCAAGAAAAAATTCCCCTATAGTTTATCACGGATCAACAGTACGAGTCATACCTTGGAGGTACGATTCGTATTGAGACCCATAATATCTCAGGTCAATGTTATGCCTCTAAGGTACGACTCGTACCATGTAGGTACGGTCCGTACCACGAGTCGTATGTGATGTGCCGTGATTTTATGGAACTTTTGACGCTTAAAACCAAGAAATTATGCACATTCCAGGTACATTTATATGGGTATAAGGTATTTTGTGCTTAATATGCAGGAAAACAGGTCTGGAAATGAATTTGGTCCAATTAATGCTGAAAATAACTGAAATGTGACTTCTAGACACTTAACGAGTCGTTGGCAGTAGGCACAACCCGTCACTTGAGGCGTTGGCAAAAAGATGAAGTTTGGAAGATACAAGGCGGTGTACTTGACGAGTTGGAGGAACGACTCGCTACACTTGGTAACGAGTCTTGAGGTCAACTGTTGGGCTTTGAAGAGAAAATTTCAACAAAGTGTCCAGTGAAGTTGACGAGAGACACCACGAGTCCTCACATGAAGGAACGACTCGTTGGCAGGCCACTGGAGCTATCCGTGAAGTGCACTGGATTTTCTGAGGAAGTAGACCACGAGGGACCTAACGACTCGTTCTAAGGCACGATGAGTCATTAGGTGACCCGTTGCCAAGCCTGGATATGTTTCTGAGGACGACTGCTTTGAGCAAGGAACGACTCATCAGAAGGCTTAATGACCCGTCACCTAGCCCGTTGCCACTGCCGATCTGGTCTCCAGATTTATTTAGGAAAAGGATTTCTTGGCATTATAAATACCCAATTTTAGGGTTTTTTTGACGGAGGATTCGGAGATGATTTTTGGGAGGATATATTTGAGAGAATTTTCATACACTTGTTCTTGATTCAAGACACGAAAGCGACAATGGAATTTTATTCAATTTACTTGGTTTTTATTGTACAATAATTTGTAAGTTGCAGTTATGATTTCTTCTATATTTTGTGATTGCAATAACACAAACATGAGTAGCTAAACCCATAAACTAGGTTTGTGGGAACCAAGATGCATCAACACACATAGGTAAAAATACTTAGTGATTCTTGAACGGGGTTTTATGCATGAATTATTTTTCCCTTCGTTTTGATTGATTCTTGACGGTTGCAAACGTTAGGACTTGCCTTATTCTTACTTACTAGATCAAGGGGGTAAAGAGTGGGAAAAAGGGATTAATAATGGAGATTTGAGGCTACCAACCCTCATCAAATAGCTTGAACTTGATCGGGGATAGCTAATCCGATATTAAGGGTAAGTGTCAATTAAAGTACACCCGTATACAAACCAAGTTGCGTGGTGAAAATAATCTAGATAGGGGACCAACCATTTAGGTGAACCTAACTTACCAATATTGCATGTTAAACACCGGAATAGATCACTAGTGTATAATCCTTGTGGTTATGAAATCTTGGGGAACACAATCCTAGTCTAGTCGTAAATTGAATACAAACCAAATTTGATATAAGCATTCATTAATTTGACTTTTGTCGTTATTCTATATTTTCCCCCCTTTGGAAATAAGTAAATCAATAGTAATAGTTATTCGCATTAACCTAAGTTCTTACCATATTCCCTGTGGGATTGGCCTCAACCTTCGTTGGGTTCTATATTTGACAATCGACCACTTATATCTCAATTGTGAGGTGTAATTTGGGCGATATCAAATTTTGGCGCCGTTGCCGGGGAATACGGCTAAGGCTTTTGTTAATTGTGCTAACTTTACTATTGTTTCTTATTTCTTTGTTTTATTTTTCTTTTGTTGTTTTGGTTGCTTGACAGGTCTTAGGTTTGTGCCTGCCCGACACTAGAAGTCAAGGAAATCCCATGATACCAATTGATCATGAGCTTGAGCTAACATTGAGAAACCTGAGGAGAATGGCCAACATACATGAGAAAGAAACCGTGGACCAAGCCACATCAAGGATTTTGGCCGAAGAGCAAGCTCGGGCTAGAGATCGTGAGTTAGCCAGAGTTGCTGAAGAGCAACGTCTAGCTGCCGAAGCTGAATGAGCTAGACGACCCAGAGGTCTAGAGCACCAGCGACATCGATATTTTGATGAGGAAGATGATACAGACATAGATGAAGATGGTGCCACTGGAGCGATAGTCCCTCCTCCTTTGCCTGCTGGGGCAAAGTTTGATACTACAAGTGCAATGATTCAACTGCTGAATATGAAGGGAATATTTGCAGGTCATGCATCCGATGACGCCCACGCTCTTTTGACAAATTTTGTGGGTATATGCAAGGAATACAAGTATCCAGGGATCATCCAGGACACGATCAGATTGAGGTTATTTCCATTCTCTCTTGTGAGTGAGGCGACGATGTGGTTGGTTGAGTTGCCGAACGACTCTATCACTACTTGGGGAGAGCTCAAGAGAGCTTTTCTTGAAAGGTTCTTCCCACCATCCAAGGAATTGCAGCTAAAGGATGAAATATATAATTTCAGGCAGCTAAATTCTGAGGCACTCTATGAGACCTGGCTGTGGTTCAACAAAAAGCTCAAGAACGTGCCAAACCACAGGATTCATGATGACACATTATTGGAGATCTTTTAACGGTCCTGAATGACAACACAAAGGCGAATGCTGATACCATCTCAGGAGGATCCTTCATGAGTCATACTTATGCAGAGGCTGCGGAGTTGCTAGACAGGATCACTAAAACCAACCGAGCTTGGCACACTAGAGAGTTGGAGGTTTCGGCTAGTTCTTATATGGTTGGTATGTCTGCCGAACATCAGCGAAGAGATGAGGAGCGTGACCAAGATATTGCAGAGATCAAGACCACCATAAGGTTGCTTTCCAAGCACTTAATGGGAATGGGAGCAAAAAGGTGAACGCTGTAGGTTCTCAGGGCAAGGCACCGAGAAATGATGGGTGTGAGTCTGAGTCTGAAGAAGATGTCAATTATTTGAATGATCAGAGTATGGGTTTCCAGACCAACACCCAAGGGTCTAACCAATACTCTTGGCGTCAAGGTCAAGGGAACCAAGGTTGTAACTTCTACAAGGATAATAATTTCAACCGGGGCCAATACCGAGACAATGGGGACTGGAAGAAGTGAGAGGAGTTCAAAAATGATAGGAGCGGTCTGTATGTTCCTCCACGAAACTGAGATCTAGAGTCGAGTGGTTCAAGGGTCGAAGATATGTTTTCCAAAGTGCTCAAGCAGATGGAGGCAATAGACAATCACTTTAAGGAGCTTCGCACTGATATTTCTGGCTTAAACCAAAAGGTGGAGTCACATGTTGTGGTAATCAGGAAAATTGAGGAGCAGATGAGTCAAATGTCTGTTGCAGTGAATCAAAGGCAGAAAGGCACACTTCCCAACAATACTGTTCAAAATTCGAAAAATCACAGTCAAAGCATGGTCGTCACTACATGGCGGTCACTACTAGGAGCGCGAAGGCATATTTGATCCACCACGACCAGTTGCAGTTAAAGATTCAAAAAGGCCTGTGTTGATAAATGATGATGATGTAGCGGATGTTGACAACCCAACTTTGGCAGGGAGCTCAGATGTGCAAACTGCTCCAAGTAGTGAAAAGGAGAAAGGAGATGCCCATGGGAAGGAGAAAGAGGTGCGGCAAAAACCCCCAACAATTCTTAGACCTCCTACTCCTTACCCCCAGCGCTTGAAGAAGAAAGCTGAAGATGGAAAATATCAGAAGTTTATCTCTATGCTCAAGCAGCTGTCGGTGAATATCCCATTGGTGGAGGCACTTGAGCAAATTCCTGGATATGCTAAATTTATGGAGGACCTCGTCACTTGAAAAAGAATTGTAAGTTTGAAACCTGCTGATAATCTGCACCACTGCGGTGCCATCACTACCAGGGTCCTAACACAGAAGAAGGAAGACCTAGGTGCGTTTACTATACCTTGCACCATTGGGGAGGTTGAGTTTGCAAGAGCATTTTGTGACCTAGGAGCTAGCAAAAATCTGATGTCACTAGCAGTATTTAAGAAGTTAGGCTTGGTAATCCCCACACTGACTTCGATGGGGCGACTGATGGATGACCGAACAGTTAAAAAGCCGGTGGGGATTTTGTTTGATATACTAGTCAAAGTGGACAAGTTCATATTCCCAGCAGACTTCGTGATTTTGGATTGCGAAGTCGATTCAGAGGTTCCCATTATTTTAGGGCGACCATTCCTTGCAACAGGTAGGGCCCTAGTTGATGTGGAAGCAGGGCAGCTAAAATTTCAGTTGAACAAAAAAGAGGTTACCTTCAACATTAGCTGAACCATGAAACAACCCAAGGAATTCAGCATAATGTTTGCATTGGAGGATGGGGAAGAGTCACTTGACGAATTCTGATTAGTCAAGTGACTTGCATCATGCTGCGGCGTTAAATCAGGCACTGCATGGGAGGCAACCCATGGAGGTGTTTTGGTGAAGTCTGAGTAGCCAAAACACCCACATCGTGCCACGACGTTAAATCAAGCGCTTCTTGGAAGGCAAACCAAGTTGTAAATGTAATAAAAAGTTAGTGTTAACGTTTTTTGATGGGTGTACGTGAATAAGATGGAAAATCTGAAGTTGGAACCAAAAACTGGAACTTCAGTTCTGGTGCAAAAAAATCACAGAACGAGTCATCGTCTGACTTGACAACTCGTTCAGTCATTCGTGAAGAGAACTGCAAAAAATAGGGGAGCAACGGGTGACTTCATGAGTTGTTTCTCCAAGGAACGAATTCTTTAGTCCCCCAACAACTACACTGGATCAAAGTCTAAACTTAAAGAAAATGCATAATAACGGTTCACTCAACAAATCATTGGGAAACCAAACGACTCGTTTAGTGACCCATCCTGAAGCTACAATAGGCCAAGGGCCACGACTCAGCAAACGACCCGTTGGGAACACCACGAGTCATTACGTGAGTCGTTAGGTCCCAGGTAAGGTAACATTAACCCAACCCATGACTGCAATTGTGAAAAGTTTCTTTTATTAAAATCAATTACCCGATTTCGTTCAATTACTCCCCGTTAAAAACGCACACATATTAAAGCTTCAAATTTTCCCTTCTCTTCTTCTTCTCCTTCATGTAGAATCATCCAAAAACACCATTGAAATCACTTCACCACTGCACACATATTCATTGAAGCACAAGCACAACTGCTATTGCACTCCATCTCTGATAAATTGCATTGTCAGTAATCTTCCCACACAAACACTTCGAATGATTTTTGCATTCAATCAACAAATTTCAAAAATCCATGAATGAGAGAGCTTGAATGATTCTTCGAATTACATTATGTTTATACGTGCCTTTTGATATAAAGAAACCCTAGGAAGTATAAAACATCGATTTTCGATCATGTAGTCACCCGGTTGATTTTTAAATTGAATTTTTGCACCTGTGAAATTGAACTAGAATGAGGAGGAAGATTAACAAGGACTCTTGAGCACGAGCCACATCACGAGTTGTTGGGTCACCAAACAAATCGTCATGTAGCTCGTGCTGAGTGGGAAAAATAAACTGCTGAGGCAGTGTACTTGATGAGTGACCTAACAACTCGTTTCCTGTAGTAATGACTCGTTGGGACAAATCGTCAAGTACACTGGACAAAGTTGAAAAATGTCCATCCTGGAGTAACGAGTGACTTCACAAATCGTTGTTAGAGGAAATGACTCATTTAGTCACCTGTCAAGACCACTGGCACCAGTTAAAAATATTTTCTATTTCATCTCCTCTTGTGTACTAACCTTATTTCCACAGGTACAATGGCTCCACGAGGTACACCAAAGAAGGGTCAAACCAAAAAGCAAGTACCTGAGCACAGTCAACCATCATACCGAAGGCTGCGAGATGATCCATCCTTCTCTGAAGAGTTGAGTGGCTCTGAAGAGATGAGGTATCGAAGGAGCAGCTGATGAGGAGGACGACCAGTGCTAGGGCTCAACATGTTTCAAATTCGACAGCCCTGGTCGATACTCCCACTCCACTAGCAAGAGATCCGCCCAGCCGCACTAATGAAAGTGATAGGGCTGCTGTTGCACTTGTTCCAGAGGCTCCCCCAGCTGGGCACAATACATAAAGAGTTGATGAGTCGCATGCCCAGCGAGGGGACTCGGAAAATTAGTTGACTGAGACATCAGGCATATCGAATGAGCAACCGCGAAATGTGAGGAGATGGTGTGTCCATGGCATGCGGGTTAAATATAATCAGAATACCGCTCCAAATGACAAAGGCAATCTGAAGCGGATCATTTACGAGGAGCCAAGGCTGATCACTACCGGGTTGAAAGATCTCTCAAAACTGTAGACAGTGTTTGAAAAATACAGGTTCAGGTGGTTGACAGAGCCTTCAGAAGCTATAGCCCATGCCTGGTTCGCGAGTTCTATGCAGCATATGCAGCCACCTTGCAGTATTTAGCACTAGGAGGCCAGGATTGGAAGAAGCGGCCTGCCTTAAATCAAGTGATGGTGCGTGAGACCTTAGTTGACATATCTGAGGAGACGATTTCCAGGGTGCTGTATGGGCTAGATTATCGAGCTCCAATGAACACGACAAAGTTTGATCACAGGTTATTTGAGTTGCAGAAAGTCAAGATAAAGAAGTTGAATAGCATGGAGCAGATACAGCAGTACACTTGGCTTTCTCGCATTATTGCCACAAAGGGCCCGTTAGTTGAATGGTTGTATGGTACTGAGTCACACATAAAGAAGGCCACTTTGAACTTCCAGACTAAATTTTGATGGTCACTAGTGAGGCACAGGCTGGTACCAAACAAGCAACGAAAATATGCTCTCACCCGATAGAGTAGCACTGGTAGCTAGCATAATGGAGGGGTACGCAATTAATTTCCTGCAGTTCATGTTGAGGAGATTCTGGAGGGAGCTGTAAATGATGGTACAATAATTCCCTTCCCCTGCTTGATTGATAGACTTTATCGGGAGTCTTGAGTGCCAAAATTTCCATAAGTTGATCAGAGAGTGGTGGTTCAAAAGATTACCAATATCGGGCTGATTAGAGATGATACAAACCCGGATCGAAGGCGAGGACTCAGGCATCTGCATCTGCTGGAGCGACCATAATAGCAGAGGCATTTGGTAGCGGGATGTAGACTGATGCATCACAGTTCGCCGAGTTAGTGGCCGAGCCTACTGAGGGCAGAGAGATAGGTAGCTAGCCCGAGGCAACAGATGCAATGGATGCCTCCACACTGGCCGACATTCCTGAGTCATCATCTATGGCAGCAGCACCTAGATCATTAGTTCCACCTTCATGATCCAGCACAACCGGCCTAGTCACGGTTTCACAAGAGTTCTTGGTTGACATGGCTAAGCGGCTAGCTAAAGCAAAAAAGTAGTAGGCACACACGGCTCTACAAGTCAGTCTTGATGGAGCAGGTTAAGCCGTGGGTGTCAAAGGAGTTTGAGACAATGTCCAGTTCGGTGCATGGGCAGCTAGACGCTTCGAGAGAATGATGGACGAGTGCCTTGAATAGTTACAGGCGCCAGAGTTATCTCGATGGTACGTAGAGCTTGGAGCGTTAACAATCCGAGGTGCGGGACTTGGCCGTACTACAAACAGCTGCGGTACCTCCACCGGTACTCCCCGTGATCGATAATGAGTTTGAGGAGGAGCTACCACCTATTTTCGGTTTCATCACGGAGGAGCCGTTGGCACATGAAAAGGGGAAGAGGACTCGTGAGGAGGCAAGTGATGATGTTGATGCATCTATGCTCCGTCAGCAAAAACGGGAGTAGAGTGAGATGGAGAGAGTGCTGCACGAATCAAGAGAGGAGGCAGATCTTGGGCAGATTTATATGCCCAAGTGATACTCAAAAGTACCATTTTCGCCTTGTTTATCTATCAATGTGTATACATTTTCATGTAATAGGTAATAAAATGTGAATTTATACTAACCAACATGATTAGCATTGTTTTTCAGTTAAAATGTGATTTCGGAAGCTAAAATGCATGTTGGATGATATCGGAGTTGGACTTGGATGCAAGCAAGGGAAAAGGAATTGGACAGCATGAATTAAAGGGGCTCCGCGATGGAGCCGTGTCACGCTGCCATCGCGGAGGCATTCTGCCTGGATGGGGAAAATTCACCTAATTTCCAGTGGAGGTCCGCGTTTGCTCCGTGCCACGGAGCTAGTGCTCCGCGATGCACGCCGTGCCACGTTGAGCTTGAATTCCCGGACCCCCAGTTCCAGTGAGGGTCCGCATTCATGGCGTGTCACGGAGGCAGTGCTCCGCGATGCACTCCGTGACACGTTGCTCATTATTCCGGGAAAAATTCCCAGCAGTATAAATAGAACACTTAAGTTCATTTTTCATAATTCAGACTTGGTGGAGCAAGGACGTGGGTTACAGGCAGTTGAGGGACGAAGAGTTCAGGGTTTTTTCTCTCTTTCTTTCTTCTTTAACTCAATTGTTTGTATGATTAACACTCGTTTTATGATGATTAATCCACAAATGAGTGGCTAATTCCTTTCCTTGCTGAGTTTATGAACAATTGTGAAGAAATTTGATTATTAATTATCTGGTTTTTCATCTTTTCTTCCATGTTGTTCTATTAATTCTTGTTCTTACTGCATTGGTGTCTGGCCTACATTAATGTACATCTAAAAAGTTCGATTTCACTCGAGAGAGCACGAAATTGGAAAGTTGTGAATTAATAGGATATTGTTCTTTACTTGGTTTGGGAAAATTGAGTTTTGATGTGCTTTCAGGATAGAAATATACCTGAATGTCGTATTAGTCAATTTAGGCACCGGAATTGTATGGCTAGAACATGAATTGCATTTGATCACAGAAATGTAGACGGATGGTTCATGATTCTTAAGTGAGATTAAATACGAGAGTTTTAATCTCTTGGCAAATGTTCTTGGCTAGCAATAGGAAGAAAAGATTAACTAATTTATGATGATAATCAGTTTCATTACATGTTCGGTTAACCTTAGCATGCTCTTATCCATAGTTCAGATTCAAAGTAGATAATTGTTCTTAGTTTTAGTATAAAATTTATCAAACAAACTATCAACTTTTTGGTTACGTTGTTGTCAGCATATTTAGATGTAAAATATAGTATACTTGAGCAAATTGCACTTAACCCAAGTCTCTGTGGGATCGATACTTGGCTTACTAAAGCCACTTACTACTTGTTCGACCACGTGCACTTGCGTGTTGTTTTATATACCCATATAACACACCGAACAAGTTTTTGGCGCCGTTGCCGGGGACTTGGCGATTGGTGAATTTGTTTTAAGTGTTAATCTACTGTATTTTTATTTTTTTCTTAAGTGTTGACAACTTGGTCTTAGCCTGTATTTTGCAGACTTAATTGCTGTGAACACTGGAAAGAGACAAAGAGCTGGTTGTGTCTTATATAGAGCCCGAAAGAATATTTCACAGTAAGAGAAGAGAAGCTCTACAAAGAAAGCTGCAGTTGCTCAGACAGATGATCATGGAGCAACAACAGAATCCACCGGTTGTAAGGGCAGTGTTAGTTCCCGAAGAAGCAGCAGCACGGCCGGTTCGCGAGGTGGTAATCCCACATACCAATAATGTTACATCAAGTATCCGCAAACCAGAGCCGGGAGAGAGATTTGAACTGAAACAAAATATGGTGCAGTTGTTGCACACAAGCGGCAATTTACCGGTCTCCCTCATGAAGACCCACAACATCATCTCCAAAATTTTTTGGAGATAAGTGACACTTACATACCCGTTGGAGTGTCACCAGACTATGTTTGGCTTACATTATTTCCGTTCTCATTACTTGGAGAAGCCAAGAGGTGGTTGAAAGCTGAACCACCAAATTCTATCTCAACGTAGGATGATCTTGCACGGAAGTTCTTGATAAGGTTTTTTCCCTCTGGTAAAACAGCAAGACTTAGAAGTCAAATTCTAAGTTTCAAACAGAGGGAGGGAGAAAATTTATATCAAGCCTGGGAGAGATTTAAATCCATGTTGCGGGACTGTCCTCATCATCATCAGTCCAATGAGGTATTGGTGCACACATTTATTGAGGGTTTGGAACCCCACACAAAAATATTGCTAGACTCAGCAGCTGGAGGGCAGGCGCTGGAAAAGACTTATGAGGAGCTGTATACCTTGTTGAACTGGATTTCACAGGGCAATCCAGAATGGAATGCTGATTCATCACGAGGTGGGACAAGGAAAGCAGCAGGAGTGCTTGAAGTGGATGGGTTTACAGCTATCGCTGCACAGATAGCTGCATTGAAAAATCAATTGAACAACCATTTCAGCAACATGACTTTGAACCAGCCTCAAGCTCCAGTTAATGCAGTTCAGCAATTGTGGTGTGAAGTGTGTGGAAGCAGTGAGCACTTAGTTGAGTGCTGTGGAGCCAATCCTGACTCGGTAAACTTTGTGGGTAATGCACAAAGGAACCACCAGCAGTATGGTAGTAGCTACAATTCAAATTGGAGGAATCATCCTAATTCAACCATCAAGGCCAAAGTTCGGGTCAGGGTGTGCAAAGGAATCAAGGAGGGTAACAGAACTACCAAGCTCAATTCAGAAACAACAATGCACCTCTTCCACCACCATCACCCAGCATTGAGGAGATGTTCAAGACCATGATAGCTAACCAAGCTCAATTGCAGGCTGACTATGTGAAATTGGCAACCGAAGTGAAAAACAATCAGTTAGCTACCAAGGCTCTCGAGTATCAATTTGGGCAATTTTCTAGTGCCCAAAATACAAGGCCTAGAGGAGGACTGCCAAGCAACACGGACCCGAATCCCAAGCAGGTAAATGCAGTGACCACAAGGAGTGGTTTGCAGCTGAAAGAGGTGGAACCAGAAAGACCACCTCAACACTCGGGAGAAGCAGAAGTTGAGGGGGAGCAAAGTTCGGAAAGGGGGAAGACCAAAGAAGCTGAATCAGAAAGACCTCCACCCCCGTTCCCTCAACGACTCAAGAAACACAAAGAGGAGGCGTGTTTCAAGAAATTCATGGAGGTGCTTAAACAGGTACATGTTAATTTACCTCTTATTGATGTCTTGCAGGGAGTGCCTAAATATGCCAAGTACATAAAGGACATCGTGGCCAACAAAAGTCGGTTGACTGAGTATGCTACGGTGGCTTTAACGGAGGAGTGCACTTCCCGGATCCAAAACAGACTGCCCACAAAGCTAAAAGACCCTGGAAGTTTTACTATCCAGCTTACTATTGGGCAGAGCATCCGAGCTCGTGGATTGTGTGACCTGGGGGCGAGCATAAATTTGATGCCATCTTCGGTATTCAGAAAGTTGGGTCTAGGGAGTCCTATACCCACAACGGTAATCTTGCAGTTGGCGGATCGATCCTTAGCTAGGCCGGATGGCATTGTTGAGGACGTTCTAGTGCAAGTTGGATCCTTAATTTTCACGGTAGATTTTGTCGTGCTGGATTTTGAACCAGACGCGGAAGTCCCATTTATTTTGGGACGTCCCTTCTTGGCAACCGGGAAAGCATTAATTGACGTAGCTGCGGGGCAACTTACAATGCGAGCACATGACAAGGTAGAGGTGTTCGATGTGTACAAAGCACCCAAGCTCCCGATGGTGCATGAAGAACTCTCGGTGATCAATGTGATTGATCATGGTAATGAAACGCAGATGAAGGATTCCCGAGAGTTAATGGGAAGACCACCGGATAGGTGTAAGCACTACTGGGGGGAGGACGGTGATCGAGAGAAATTGTCCATCACCCTAGCGGACAATTGAGCTTAAACGACGTCGAGCCGCGATGGTAAACCAAGCGCTGCACGGGAGGCAACCCGTGAAAAAAAATTTTTCTTTCATTTTGTAAAGTGTAAATAGATTTTTTTTTTCTTTTTCTTAATTTCCTACAAAATTTTTCGTTTTAGTTATTGTTTTTAATTTTAGTTAGGTGAAACCTATAATTCTAACCAATTTTGTTTAGTGAGATGATTTTCAGGTCAAACGGAGGAAAAGGTGCACGGAATCGTGAAGGAAAAGTCGAGTTAAGAAAAATTAATAAAAAGTAGAAAACAGTGAGCTGGGGCGATAGCTCCGTGTCACGGAGGAGGACCTCCTGGTTACCCTCTGTGACACGTTGAGGTATAACCCGGAAATTTTAAAACTTTCCAGAATGCTATCGCGAGGCTCCGTGTCACGGAGGCAGTGCACCGCGATGCACTCCGTGACACATTGCCGTGTATATCGCGACGGGTCACACCGGGTTGACGGGTGACCCGCGTATTTTTCTACCCTTTTAACCCCGAAACCTCCCCTTTTCCCCTCATTTTCTAATTCCTCCGCGACCAAACATCCCAAAACCCCTCCCCATCAATGTGCCACGGCTTAAGGCAGTAAATTACCGAGTTTTCTTCGATTCTTCAACTTTAAGGTATGTTTTCCGATTCCCTCTCAAGTTTTTGTCGATTTTCTTCGGAATTAAGCATGGGAGGTGTGCTAAATTGCCCTAAGTCGAAATTAAGCATGAATTCGAGTTATTTGTTGATTGATAAATGTTCTAATGTCGTTATGATTGTTTGAACTTGTCGATAGCATAAATTATTCGAATTTGATTGATAGAAGCAATTCTAGGGCTTGTTGTTGAATTTGAAGTTGGAAATGTGTTGAAATCGTGAATTTTATGCCGGGGTGTACGTGTTGAATGAGATGAGTCGATGTAAAAATTTTCAGGATGTTAATAGTCGACGGATTCTCGGGTTTGGGGGAAATGTTGAAATTTGTTCGAATTTGGTTGGTTGGATAGGTTCATGTATATAAGTTTTGGTTGTTATGTTTTTGTTTCTTTGTTTTTCTTGGCTAAGTGCGATATTTAAAATGTTACCGATGGTAATGATTGTGATTAGCTGTACGAAGTCTGAGTAGTACGCAGAAGTTATACCATCGAATTTTCTTTTGAACGCACTAAGCATGATTGTATAGTTGGTTGTTTTGTGTAAATAAGGTTATTCTTGCCGTATTGTTGTAACTGTAGCTAAGGACTAAGTGTGGGGTAACCTAGCGTAACCCAACCTTAGCCGAAGTTAATATTTATTTAGCTTAACATTGAGCTTGTTTACTTGGGTTGACAGGTAAAATGGCAAGCCGCCAAGATAAAGGGAAAGGTGCATCAACTTCAGGCACCGGAAGGAAGAGACTCAGACTGGGCATAGCAGTCCCAGCTGCACTAGCAGTTCCACGTGGTCAGCACCGCCAATATGGAACAAGATGGGTGACGGACGAGGGGAAAAAGTGGTACGCAAAGCACAAAGAGAACAAATATTTCCCTGAGGAGCATATAGCACGGGAGCCATTGGCACAGGAGTTCCCCAGGATGGTTCACCGAATCGAGGCAGTTGGGCTCAATTTCATATTTGAGGAGCCCAAGGAATGCAATCTGCACTTGGTTCGGGAGTTCTATGCCAATTAGAACCCGTCAATCAGAAGCCACACCATCAAAATCAGAGGGCAGATAGTCACTCTGGAGCCCCACCAACTCAATGCCATCATAGGAGCACGGGACACAGACTCCCACATCCTCCGACAGCTGAACATTACCCCACCGTATGTTGACATCAGACGCACATTGTGTGGGGCCTGATCTACAGCTAGATGGAGCAGGCAGAAAGAAAGGGGCTACCACCAGACTCTGCCCTATTCACAGATGAACAGGGAAGCCCGAATCTAGCTGAAGATCGTCTGCTCATGCCTCATCCCGGGGGTACATATGACTGATGTAACTCGGGACCGTGTTTGCCTGGTGTACGCCCTGATGAAAGGGCTGGAGATCAATGTCGGGGCGGTTATTATATCCACCATGAAGAGAGCCCGGTTGCACCAGGGGCACAGGTATGGTTTCGGTGGACTACTCACCACCTTTCTCAGGGGCCTCGATGTTTAGGAGGAGGCCCTCGATTATATCCCGCAGTTGGAGCGGCGGGCCTTAGATGTTACCAAAACTAAGGCTCCCGACACCACCCACGGGCCAGTGCTGACACTTGGCGAGCGACACGCTCATGATGACCAGTACATGGCGCGGATGTATGGGATACAGATGCTCCAGCTAAGGATAGGTGGGAGGCCAGCGACGGAGGAGGAGCTATGGCAGCTCGAGCTAGACTACCCGTTTGGCGAAAACGCCAGGGCTCTATGCCGAGTAGGGCCAGCCTTTGTAGAGCCCACAGATGATGACGTCCCCACGGACGAGGAGATGCGTCGGGAGGACTCCGATGTGGAGTCTGATGATGACGACGGAGGCGACTCGTACATGGGAGATGAAGCAGCAGCACCCGACGAAGAAGTGGAATACTTTGATTGATCAGGGAGTTCCACCACTCGATTTTGTGCTTTTTAATTTTTGTGAACACTGGGGACAGTGTTCGGACTAAGTGTGGGGTGGGAGTAGTTAGGTGCTGGGCTGGGCTGTTTTGCTTGTGTGTTCTCCTCTGTTATTGTGTATGTTGTTTATCCCTGTGATTTGTGAATTGTTTAAGAAGTGTCCTGTATTTGTAAATATTTGTGAAATTGCCGTGTGTTGTTGAATGTTGCCAGCTGATTCTGTAAATATTTTTGTTTATCGAAATGATCGATATTTAAAAAAAAAAATTCTAAAATATTGTGTACATAAATTATTTTTTTTCTTTTTTTCGATATTTTCGTATTTTTTTATTTTGGGTTTCTCGGCGTTTGTTTTCGGTTCTTTTACCGAGAATGGTCCCATTGAACCGAAGTCATAGTAGTGACCGTTCCCTATGATGGATGGATGACGCCCGTCTTAAGGGAAATGTAGTCGTTAGGAGTAGTTTTTTTTGAGTAATTTTCAGTTTTTTTCTCTTTAATGGATTTCATCCCGGAACCTGTAGTTACTATATGGTTGCGAAATTTTGGTTGCGTGGTGTACATGATATTCAAAATGCAAAGGTGATTCGTATGAAAGCATGCAATTTTCTAAATATGTTGAGATACCTAGGCTGTAGAGTTCGATTCAGTGTGATTGAGGCTTAATGTTTGAATTCCTGTAATTAGCTGATTGAAGATTCTGCGAATACATCTTGAATCGAGCATGTGCATAAAGTGTGAAGTGAGGTGTTGATATTCCATGCTATTGTGAAGTGTCTAGAACATGCCTGGTGTGTGTACAAAACGAAATGAAGGAGGTGTATTGTAGGAAAGGATGTAGGCATTTCTTTGTTTTAACCGAGAGTTTCTATTTTTTTCTTTGTCATATCCCCCTTTTTTTTCTGTGATTGTATACCCTAGTCAGCCCTTTGAGCCTTTAGCCGATTATTTCTTTCTTTTGTCCAAAAAGTGTACACCGAGCTTAATTCCTTCTTTTCATCAGCCGTAAAGTCTATACAAAACTCTTAAGTGCTTAAGAAGAGAAAATCATTTTCCCAAAGTGTCAAAGAGTGAGAAAGGTGAAAAGAAAAAGAAAAGCAGAGTGAGGGAAGAAAAGAAAAGGTTGAAGGTGCACTTGTTATAAATAAACGATAATGAAGGTGCATGAATAATCTTTGTTGTTGTGTCAAGTGTGCTTAATGAAATGGGCCATACTAAAGAAAATCATCAAGAATGGGATGATGAAAAAAAAAAGAGAAACAATGACCATGAGTGATGGGATGTGTTGAAAAGGCGCTTAAGGATGCTAGTGGCTATTATTGGCTAATCCAATATTTACTAGTTCCATAGCTTCCATTACAACCCATTAAAGTCCTACGTGATCTTGCATTGCATTTCTTTATATTAGTGGAGTAGTACACTAAGGGCAAGCTTATGGGTCACGACATGATGCATGTGAATTCTTTTGGGAGAGAGAGTGAAATTGTGTGTACATGCCCCTGCTTGAATGTTTATGAGTCATATGAGAAAAAAGGGGAAGATTCTCTTGAGTTGTGAGGGCACATGCTTGATGAAAGATTAATTTTCGTGTCAGATATCTTGATCAGCTGATTTGCATGAGTTTGCCAATATCGAGAGTCGATTCTTAAAGTCTAGGAGGTCTTAAGGTATTGAAGGTCGTTGCATAGTTAAGACCATGCATGTTTTCTTGAGGATTTGCTGTATTGAATAATCGGTATGACCGTAGCTTAAATTGTCGAACCATAGTAGCGAGGTTGGGATGTAAATTGCATGAATTGTATGTTTGTTGTTCGAGGACGAACAAGGATTTAAGTGTGGGGTAAGTGATCTTGGGCAGATTTATATGCCCAAGTGATACTCAAAAGTACCATTTTCGCCTTGTTTATCTATCAATGTGTATATATTTTCATGTAATAGGTAATAAAATGTGAATTTATACTAACCAACATGATTAGCATTGTTTTGCAGTTAAAATGTGATTTCGGGAAGCTAAAATGCATGTTGGATGATATCGGAGTTGGACTTGGATGCGAGCAAGGGAAAAGGCATTAGACAACATGAATTAAAGGGGCTCCGCGATGGAGCCGTGTCACGCTGCCATCGCGGAGGCATTCTGCCTGGATGGGGAAAATTCACCTAATTTCCAGTGGAGGTCCGCGTTTGCTCCGTGGAACAGAGCCAGTGCTCCGCGATGCATGCCGTGCCACGTTGAGCTTGAATTCCCGGACCCCCAGTTCCAGTGAGGGTCCGCGTTCATGGCGTGTCACGGAGGCAGTGCTCTGCGATGCACTCCGTGACACGTTGCTCATTATTTCGGGAAAAATTCCCAGCAGTATAAATAGAACACTTAAGTCATTTTTCATAATTCAGACTTGGTGGAGCAAGGACGTGGGTTACAGGCAGTTGAGGGACGAAGAGTTCAGGGTTTTTTCTCTCTTTCTTTCTTCTTTAACTCAATTGTTTGTATGATTAACACTCGTTTTATGATGATTAATCCACAAATGAGTGGCTAATTCCTTTCCTTGCTGAGTTTATGAACAATTGTGAAGAAATTTGATTATTAATTATCTGGTTTTTCATCTTTTCTTCCATGTTGTTCTATTAATTCTTGTTCTTACTGCATTGGTGTCTGGCCTACATTAATGTACATCTAAAAAGTTCGATTTCACTCGAGAGAGCACGAAATTGGAAAGTTGTGAATTAATAGGATATTGTTCTTTACTTGGTTTGGGAAAATTGAGTTTTGATGTGCTTTCAGGATAGAAATATACCTGAATGTCGTATTAGTCAATTTAGGCACCGGAATTGTATGGCTAGAACATGAATTGCATTTGATCACAGAAATGTAGACGGATGGTTCATGATTCTTAAGTGAGATTAAATACGAGAGTTTTAATCTCTTGGCAAATGTTCTTGGCTAGCAATAGGAAGAAAAGATTAACCAATTTATGATGATAATCAGTTTCATTACATGTTCGGTTAACCTTAGCATGCTCTTATCCATAGTTCAGATTCAAAGTAGATAATTGTTCTTAGTTTTAGTATAAAATTTATCAAACAAACTATCAACTTTTTGGTTACGTTGTTGTCAGCATATTTAGAGGTAAAATATAGTATACTTGAGCAAATTGCACTTAACCCAAGTCTCTGTGGGATCGATACTTGGCTTACTAAAGCCACTTACTACTTGTTCGACCACATGCACTTGCGTGTTGTTTTATATACCCATATAACACATCGAACAGAGGCTCGAGTGAGAACCGAGACTGAGACAGCAAGAGCTCGTGGTGAAGGAACGAGCTCAGTTGGATCTGAGAATGCACCGAGTCAAGCTGACAATATTAAAGTTGATGTTGGAGGCGTATCTACACGCTCCACCGACCAGGTAGCTAACACCTAGGTCGCATAGGTATGTTTCCTATTCCCTTGGTTTTTGTCTTGTACATATATGCGTCGAGGACGACGCAGGATTTTTTTGATGGGGGTGGGGAGGGATACCTGTGCATTCTATTTTGCTGAACATAACCCAAGGGTTTTTCTTTTCGGATATATTTTCCCTCGGGTGTTCCATATCTAGTAGAACTGGCATGTTTAGGATTTTATTTTGCGTTTCTATTTTTTTTTGTGTTTCAATCGGAAGAAAGTTAGGAAAACTGAAAGTAGTTAAGAGATAAAATTGTTTTATATTTTGATCTTTGATGATTTGATACCCCTCCGAAAATTTTTGTATATGTGTATGTGAGAGTTGACAATTATGATCTTTGTGAATCTTTGCATGGAATTGGAATTGTGAACTTGTTTACCATTGTATGGTTGTACCTGAACTAGCGATTAGTAGAATTGATGATGTTGACCTTTGCTATGTGTGAGGTGAGGTCTGGTAGCCGAATTTGGTTGTGTGTGTCAATCTAGAACTTGCCTGGTCAGTCGTACCGAGTTAGATGATAAGAAACTAGGAAAGGATCATAGAACGTTTTTGATTTATGAGTCCACTTTAGCCTAAAAGACCTACCAAAGTGAATAAAAAAATCCCTTGATCCAAATGTTTGAGCTTAAATTGACCTTCGTTTCATTTACACAAATTGACCTACTTGATTTTATTATGAATGAACCAGTTTTGGGCCTGGTCCCTCCTTGGACATTGTGAACTTCAACTAAGGAAAATCGCCTAAGTTGAGGGTGGCTATGATAGGGGTGAGTAAGAAGAGTCGAGTGGAAGTAAATTTGGGTAATGAAAAAGAATGAAAAAGAGCGAGTGTGGTATGCATGAGGAAATAAAAAATAAGAAAAGTTGTTGTCAAAAAGAAAGAAAAGAAAAAAAAGAATGTGTGACATCAATGAGTTTTTGTTGAAAGAAAAGTAACTGCATCTGTAGTGTCTAAAGTAAAGAAAAGAAAAAGCAAAAAAAAAAAAAAAGGAAAAAGGGAGAAAATAGAAATAAAGGTGAAAAGTGGAGTAAAGAGGCGTAGTGCCAAGGAGGGTTGAGCTACTAAAATCCATATGTACCATACCCAAGCCCAAGCCCGAGCCTACGTTACAAGCCGAGAAAGTCCTATAGTGATCCTAATTATTTGTCCGAAAGTCGAGGTATTGAAAGTAAAGGCAAGCCTATGGTATTGTGTGCTCACAATTCGAATTTCTTTGTGAGAGTGAGTGGATCTTACCTAGTCCCGAGAGAAATATATGAGATAATCATATACACGTGTGATTGTGGGACATCTTTGAGGTGAGAGCACTTGGTCAACAAAATCATCTGCAAATTGTCTGGGGCAGTATTATAGATTTATGTGCGTGGTTGCAGGTGACAATAGTTTGCAATGTTTCGATTCCTCTGTGTTATGATTGAAAATTTTGCATATGCATAGTGTTTTGAGTTGATATGTTGAGGGAGGGATTAGCAAAATGGATTTTGATGACTGTTGTAAGTATCCTAAAGTTTTTTTGATTGAAGCGTCGAAGTAGATTGTTTTGTTTTGTTTTGTTTTTGCCTGAGGACATGCAAAAGTTCTAAGTTGAGGGTGTTGATGTGCCGTGATTTTACGGCACTTTCGACACTTAAAACCAAGAAATTATGCACATTCCAAGTACGTTTATTTGGGTATAAGGTATTTTGTGCTTAATGTGCAGGAAAATAGGTCTGGAAGTGAATTTATCGAATTATGCTGAAAATAACTGAAAAGTGACTGCTAGACACTTAACGAGTCATTGGAAGTAGGCACAACCCGTCACTTGAGGCGTTGGCAAAAAGATGAAGTTTGAAAGATACAAGGCAGTGTCCTTGACGAGTTGCAGGAACGACTTGTTACACTTGGTAACGAGTCGTGAGATCTATCATTGGGCTTTGAAGAGAAAATTTCAACCAAGTGTCCAGTGAAGTTGACGAGAGACACCACGAGTCGTCACATGAAGGAATGACTTGTTGGCAAGCCACTCGAGCTATCTGTGAAGTGCACTGGATTTTCTGAGGAAGTAGACCATGGGGGACCTAACGATTCGTGCTAAGGCACGATAAATAGTTAGGTGACCCACTACCAAGCCTGGATATGTTGCTGAGGATGACTGCTTTGAGCAAGGAATGACTCGTCAGAAGGCTTAACGACCCGTCACCTAGCCCATTGCCACTGCTGACCTGGTTTCTATATTTATTTAGGAAAAGGATTTCCTGGCATTATAAATACCCAGTTTTAGGTTTATTTTGAGGGAGGATTCATAGACGATTTTGGGATGATATTCTTGAGTGAATTGTCGTACACTTGTTCTTGATTCAAGACACGAAAGCAGCATTGAAATTTTATTCAATCTACTTATTGTACAATAATTTGTAAGTTGCAATTATGATTTCTTCTTATTTTGTGATTGCAATAACACAAACATGAGTAGCTAAACCCATAAACCAGGTTTGTGGGAAACAAGATGAATTAACACATATAGGTAAAAATACTTAGTGATTTTTGAATGGGTTTTATGCATGTATTGTTTTTCCCTTTGTTTTGATTGATTCTTGACGGTTGCAAACATTTGGACTTGCCTTATTCTTACTTACCGGATCAAGGGGGTAAAGAGTGGGAAAAAGGGATTAACAACGGAGATTTGAGGCTACCAACCCTCATCTAATAGCTTGAACTTGACCGGAGATAGATAATCCGATATTAAAGGTAAGGGTCAATTAAAGTACACCTGTATACAGACCAAGTTGCGTGGTCAAAAATCATCTAGATAGGGGACCAACCATTTAGGTGAACCTAACTTACCAATATTGCATGTTAAACATCGGAATAGATCACTAGTGTATAATCCTTGTGGTTATGAAATCTTGGGGAACACAATCCTAGTGTAGTCGTAAATTGAATACAAACCAATTTGATACAAGCATTCATTAATTTTACTTTTGTCATTATTCTATATTTTCCCCCCTTTGGAAGTAAGTAAATCAATAGTAATAGTTATTCTTATTAACCTAAGTTCTTACCATATTCCCTGTGGGATCGACCTTAACCTTTGTTGGGTTCTATATTTGACAATCGGCCGCTTATATCTCAATTGAGAGGTGTAATTTGGGCGACATCAGTATGAGGATGCCCCTTTAAAATAATTGTTACGTATTTATCCACGACTCATGGTACGACCCATAAGTCGATTCCACGAGTCATAGGAAGGATCATACTGTCACTTGTGGAATTAACCCTTTTTAGATTCTTGGTACGACTGCCAGGTACGACTCGTAGAATTAAACCACGAGACATACTAGG
Organism: Datura wrightii; assembly: GCA_035772735.1. Classification (NCBI taxonomy): domain Eukaryota; kingdom Viridiplantae; phylum Streptophyta; class Magnoliopsida; order Solanales; family Solanaceae; genus Datura; species Datura wrightii. The sequence continues at coordinate 58,924,117 of JASDFA010000020.1, read as the reverse complement.
ATTCGTACCTCATGATTATTTCAAATTTGGCTTGGGACAGTTCCAACAAGCCATCCTACGAGTCGTAGTATGAAACCACAAGTCGTAGGAAGGCTTGTGAAGCTTGTCCCTACCTTATTTTTGGTTCTGTTCGTGGGGGGTTTTAGTTTAAGGTTGGGTACTCAGAATTCCCCAAGTCCAGGAATGCGTTTAACAGGTTTTAGAGCTACCCATTCCTCCCTTTTTTAATCTCGACCCATAACTTCACTTTCAACAATTTAATGCACAATTTTCGCAAGTGCAAGCCCCTACCTAGTTGTACACAACTTGTTTACATCCCTGGCCATTGCCCTTTTTTAATTTTTCAAGAACTGAGAGGACTCTTAAGGGGTTTATCCGGTTTGCGTCAAGCACACAAGTTATATCCATCAATTTCAAAGAAATACACTTACTTGAATGCTGATGCTTCGACTGTCAGTCAAGACTAGGTTTGTGATTCGGATTATTGGTGTAAATCTGAGGAAGAACTTGATCAACTGATTCGTAATGATGAATTACAGGTGTGATGGAGTAATGAGTTTAGGTTTTGAGAGCGTGGGACAGGGGTACTATTATGAGCTTTTATAGGTTATAGGGCCGATTTTTAAAAATCTGGGCTGAGTCGGGTAAATTTAAAATTTTTTTTGAACCATCACGACTCGTCCCTTGGACCCGTAATAGATAGATTGAGAAACTTACCTGTGGACTATGAGCACATCTTATGACTCGTACAATGGGGGTATGATTCGTACTATGACACGTAGGTCTTTCTTTTCATTGTGGTCCATGCCTTGCATAGTTCATAGCCACAGTAAGTAGTACGATCCGTACAATGAAGATACGAGTCATAGGACCAACCATACCCTGAATAAATGCTCTGAAATATATCTCAGATTCTCGCCATGACTCATGCTACGGCTCGTACAACCCCCCCACAAGTCGTATTGAGACCCGTAACCCTAGCCTGTTCAGCAATTTTTCTGCCACCTGTTTTTTTCCCCTGCACACTAAACACACGTAAGTTAATTAACTTGGGTTGCCTCCTAAGAAGCGCTTGATTTAACGTCGCTGCACGACTCAAGTGGTTCAGTTACTTAGAATTCATCAAACCACCACTTGGGTTGCCTCCCAAGAAGCGCCTGATTTAACATTGCAGCATGACACAAGTTTCTTGACTACTCATACTTCATCAAGAAACCCAGATTCATCTTCTATTGTTAAGACAACTCTGTATTCTTTTGGTTGCTTCATTGACCGGCATACATTAAAGGTGACCTCTTCTTTATTGAGTCTGAACTTCAACTGACCAGCCTCCACATCTAATAAGGCTCTCCCAGTGGCAAGGAATGGTCGCCCCAAAATAATGGGGACCTCAAAGTCAACCTCACAATCAAGGATCATGAAGTCCGTTGGGAATATGAATCTGTCAACTTTGACAAGCACATCGAACAGGATCCCCACAGGCTTCTTTACAGTTTTGTCAACCATCAGTAGCCGCATGGTAGTCGGTGAGGGGGCTCCCAAGACCAGCTTCTTAAACACAACCAATGACATCAGACTGATACTTGCTCCTAAATCACAGAGTGCCCTTGTGAACTCAACATAGCCAATTGTGCATTGAATAGTAAAGGCACTTGAATCTTCCTTCTTCTAGGAAAGGAACTTGTGAGGCTATAGCACTACAATGCTGTACATTATCAATGGGCTCATAGCTCATGGACCTCTTCTTCGTCGCAAGGTCCTTCATGGACTTGGCATATCCCGAAATCTGTTCCAATGCCTCGACCAATGGTATGTTTACAGATAACTAATTGTGCATTGACAAGAATTTCTGAAACTTACCTTTCTCCGCCTTCTTCTTCATTCTTTGGGGGAATGGTCGTGGTGGTCGTGGAATAGACTTGTAAATTTTCGTGGCTCCTTGTTTTTCTCCTTGTTCAGCTTCAGGCCCATTTTCTACATTTGCAGCCTCAATAAACTCAGCATCCTTATTATGTTCCTTCACAACAACATCTTCTTCATCTTTGATCACGCTTTATTTCTTCCTTTCAACTACAACTGGTAGAGGGAGGTAAACCATGGTCTTTCCACTCCCAGTCATCATAGCCATACGGTGACCATCATTCTTTGGATTCTAGACTATGTTGCTAGGTAGTGTACCCTTTTGCCTAGGGTTCATTGATGCTGACAATTGCCCTAGCTGCTGTTCGATCTGCTTGATAGCCGTCGCATGTGACTCCACTCTTTGACCCATGCTTGATATATCACTACGTATGTCTTTCAACTTCTTATCTGTAGATCTCACCTTCTTTAGCATCTCATCCATCATGCCCTTTAACTTCGACTATCCAGCCTCCCCCTCACGTGCATTAGGAGGCACATACAATATAGTTCGGTCGTTGTAGTAACCATCATTCCTTCTCCAATCTCCCTTGAGCTCATGAACTCAGCTTCTATCTCTGTACCCATTTTGACTGTAGTTGTCTCTATATTGGTTCTAACCTTGGTTTATAGAACCTTGGCGCTAAGTGTCTTTTCCAGACCCTTGGGCATTACTCGAAAACCCCCCACCTGGTTGTCTAAGAAGTTTGCCTCCTCCTCGAATCTAAATGGTCTGGCACTAGCTCCTATCCTTGTGTATTAACTGCGTTCACCTTTCTGGCTCCAGATCCCATGATGTGCTTAGTAAGAAAATCCAACAATGTGCGCATATGAGCCAATTCCTGGTCACATTCTTCTTCTTTGCTTCGTTGGTCTGCAGTCAAACCAACAGTATATGTACCAGCCGCTGTGTCTGCTTCCCGAGTGTGCCATGCTCTTTTTGTATTTGTCACCCTATCAAGAATAGTAGCGGCTTGCTCCCATGTGTGACTCATAAGTGCTCCTCCTGCCACTGTGTCCTCTACTGCTTTTGTACTATTGTTCAACGATCTATAGAAAATTTCCAATAGACTATCATCAGGAATTTTGTGGTTCGGGCACTTGGTCAACTTTTGAACTTCAACCAGGTCTCATGAAGTTCCTCAATATTCAATTGTCGGAAATTGTAGATCTCATCCTTAAGTAGGAGCATCCTGGAGGGTGGAAAGAATCTCTCGAAGAAAGCTTGCTTGAGTTCCCTCCAGTTGGTAATGGAGTCATTGGGGAACTCCGATAACCATAATGTGGCCTCCCAGACAGAGAGAAGGGAAAGAGTCATAGACTTATAGCATCTTGGCTGACTCCAGGCAATCTATACACCTTGCATATTCTCACGAAGTTCATCGGGTGCAGGTTGGTATCGTCAGCTGCGTGACCACTAAAACCCCTTTTCACGTTCAATAACTGGATCATGGTGCTAGTGATATCAAATTTTTCCCTAGCAGGCAATGGTGGTGGTAGATAGCTCCGGTTGACCCGACTTCATCAATGTCTGGGTCATCTTCATAGAAGAATTGAGGGCCATATCTTTGGCCTTTGTTTCCCCTTCCATGTCGACCAACATTAATAACCTCAACTCAAGCATTCTCCGCATCTTGAAGTGTAGCTTGTCGAGCTAGCTCAGCTTGCCTATCTTCTTCAGCAATACTGACATCTCTCTGCTCTTGATTTTCCATCTTACGCAGTGTTAGTTAGAGTTTGAGATCTCACGGAATCAGGGGGTTTCCACTCCGACGAGTACTTGGCATTCACCAAGCAACAACCTATGGATATTCGAAAACAAAAACAAAATGTAATTTAGGAAATAACAACAAAATGTCAAATACAAGCAATTAATCTATTCTTAACCATATTCCCCGATAATGGAGCCACTTTTTGATAACGCTCAAACTCACACTTTCTGACAAAGTATGAAGCGATCGTTGTTAATAAAGAACCCAACTAAGTGGTTGGGGTTGAACCCACAGGGAATAGGGTAAGATCTAGACTAATTCCGATAATTGAACTTGTTGGTGAGTTATCTCCAAATTGGGGGGTTTAAAAGAAAATGATATTAAAAAAAGATTGTATTTGTGATTTAAATCAAGATCTGCAAACAACTAGGGTAAGTGTTCCCCATGGGTTCATAACTACTTCGGGTATACACAAGTGATCAATCCCAATACTTGTAGAACTGATAACTAGGGTTCATCCAAATGACTGATTTGTCCCTATTGAATGACTTTACTCAATCACCAGGTCTCATGAGCGATTTCTTTCTAATCATTATCAATATGTTTCAAATTTAACTATCCTGCCACCACAATTTAAGTCAATACATTGTTAAGGCTTTTTTTGTAATTTTAGCAATTTTCTTTTCCTAATCTCTACTTCTCTAGGTTCAAGCAAGTAAAGAATCCAGGCAAATCCTAATGTTGTACACCATTAAGAAATGTTCAAAGAAGAAGAGAATACAACACAAGCATTTAACATTGATTTTGAATCACTTTTGTGTAACCCTGTTTTGTTAATCCACCATGGTTCCCACAAACTCTAGTTGTGTAGGTTTTAGTCTCTCATGGTTGTAAGATTACAATTTGCATTCATAGAAAAATACATAATTAAATACTTACAGCAACAATTGGAAAAAAATCATATTTGAATATCAAAGAATAATCTTAAGAATTATGTAGGAAATCAAGATTTTGATCCCAAGAATTGCTCCTCAAAAATTGATAAAAATTCACAAATAATGTTCTTCACACGTCTACTACTTCCGTTCTGTTCTTCTCTAACTAAAATAAAACATAAAGGCTATTTATACCGACATTAGAAACCTTTTTCTAAGCTAACAGGGAATTTTCCATATTTGATACCAACTGTGTCACGACTGGACCTACGACCCGTAGCAGGATTGTACAGGTCGTACCTGCTTCTCCTACGACTTTGGATGCTGCAGATTTGTCTAAGTGTTGGCAGGCTAGTACGACTCGTACCTCCATCCTACGAGTCGTACAATGCTTCCGTGGTTTGGACCTGATAACTCTTACATCTTTTGAAGTTCTCCATGAGTGTTGTGGTACGAGTCATACCTTCTTCCTACGAATCATACTGTCTGTTGTGTTTGATATTCTACCAAGTCTTGAAGAATCTTTTCAAGTTCACCATGGCTCATGATACGGTTTGTATGTTAAGGTTACGATTCATGAGTCCATCCGTACAAAGAGTCTACCTTTGTGAAATTTTCTCTGAACAATTTCATGACTCCAGTTATGGCTCGTACCATCTTGGTACGGCTTGTACTGAGAGTCGTATGTTCCCTTCTCATTACTTCAGCCTTCTGACTTTCATCACGATTCTTAGTATGGATCGCACAATCAATGTACGGCTCGTACTGAGACTTGTACTTTGGCAGATGTTTTGCATTTTATGGCTTCTTTTGCGTATTTTACCTCCAACACTTATTTTCCCTGAAATCAAAGTAAAAGTGCCTCACATCCATATAAACATACCTAAGTCCATGCTATTTTCTCAGTTTTAAGTGTTGAAAGTGCTGTAAACTCTCAGCATATCACAAAGCTAAGTTGATATAGCTAGATTCAGTTCATGAGGCTATGGAGAAAGTTCAACTTATAGAAGAAAGGCTCAAAGGGTCAAAAGTCATATGCGGATGTTAAGCAGAGATAACTCGAGTTTGAAGTTGACGATTAGGTGTTTCTTCAAGGTGTCTCCCATAAAGAGAGTGATGAGGTTCAGAAAGAAAGGGAAGCTTAGTCCCTGATATATTGGCCCACACAGTATTTTGAGATGTGTTGTCAAGGTGGTCTACGAGTTGAAGCTACCAGCGAGTTAGTGTCAGTGCATCCAATTTTCCATGAATCGTTATTAAAGAAGTACATTGATAGCCCGGTTTTGGTTGTTCCGATGGAGAGCATAGCTTTGAAGGATAGCCTTACCTATGAGGAGGTACCTGTTGAGATCCTTGATCATTAGGTTTGAAAGTTAAGCAATAAATAAGTAGCTTCAGTTAAAGTATTGTGGAGGAATCAACTTGTTGAGAAAGCTACGTGGGAAGCCGAAGCAGATATGGTGGCTGAATACCCGCATTTATTCCCTTCCAGTTCCATTCCAACATGAGGTATCCGTTTCCTCTCTAATACTTTATTTAGTTTCATGTCAAGTTCATGTCTCTCAGTTCCCTTCATGTTTTAGCATGCATATATGCATCACAAATTCAGTTTAGTCATGTATCTCAGTCCGGAGTCAGTCACTCCATTAGATTTCAGCTTAAGATGTTTAGTATTTAGTATTGCAGTTCCTTTCCCTAGTCTTTCAGTATGTTTATCCCACATTCGAGGAGGAATGTTCCCAAGGAGGAGATATTGTAATACCCCAAAAGTTTCTAAGATTAGATTCGAGATTCAAAATGTGATCAGCAAAAAAAATTGGAAATATGCCTCAGGACGACTCGTGGTACGAGTCATGGGAAGGACTAACGGGCCATAGGATGAAACGTTGTTTGAGATTGAGCTGCCCTGATTATATGGTATGGGTTGTTGTATGACCCATTGTGGGAAACCATGAGTTTTGATGGAACTCTTAAGAAGGGTGGAGGAGTTGGACTGGTGAGCCACAAAAGCAAACAGCGAGTCGTAAGTTGGTGGTACGACTTGTCATTTCGTGTAACGAGTCGTGTGAAAGAGTTGTAGTATCTAGTGAGTGGTATACGGAAGGGATATAACGGGTCATGGTACGACTTATTTTAGGTAGCAACGAGTCATTGTATGCAGTCGTGGAATGTTTATTTGGGGGATGGGAACCCCTAAACCACAAGGCATGGTACGACTCATTGTAGGAAACAATGAGTCATGTGAGGCCCATGGTTTGAGAAACAGTGACCCTAGAAAATGTTGTGGACTAACAACAAGAGGAAACCACGAGTTGTTTGTGGGTATGACTCGTAGTGCCTGGCAGTCGATTTTTAATTATATGTTTCTAAGGATATTTTTGTAAATTTCTAAACTCCTAATGATATTATTTTAAGCCTTGAAATGAGTGTTTTAAGAGGGTTTAACCTAGCCTAAGTCATTAGGCTCCCATGCATGCATTGAATTAAAATTCTCTTCCAAGATCAAACTAGAATTCTTCGTCATTTTCTTCCTCAATTCTCTTGGGGTTTCACGCCCAGTTTGCAAATCCGTTTACCCAGTATGTAGGGCTATGAATGGGAAATTTCTTCCACCCTCATGCCCAAATTTCTCCTCTAATTCATGATCTCAAGTTTCTAATCAAGTGTATTTATTCCTAGGGTTTTAACCTAATTCTATGAAATTACCTATGCTATATTTATGGATCCAATCCACTCATATTCTAATGTATGATTTAAGTCTAATAGGCAGATTTTTGTCACGCTCCACCTGGGAAGGCATGACTGGCACCTGGTGCCCTACTAGGATCTGAACTGACTTACTGATTGAGCATAAGCACTCCTGGTGCAGGCTTACTCCTCAAATCAAGAAAACAATGGGCTATATATTGGCTGTAAACACAGCCTCCGGCCGATAAGACCTTGTAGCCACCTGTAAAAGAAAACCAACTAGCCAGAAACAACAACAACAGGGAATCCTATGTGGCCCGATAAGAACACCATGATGTCTAGTTATAACTGCAAAGTAAATCTAGAGCTATGCTAAACTATGGCCGACAAGCCTCCAATTTGTCAGCTAAACAAGGACCCACACGGCCAACATGAAAACTAAAGCACACATAGGCCCTACACGGCCAATAACAGCTAACCACAGGGAAATAGAAACAATTTGCAAACCTCTAGGAGTAATATGATAGTCAGGACAGGGCCCCAACTTACCCATAAACTGTACAATCAAAAGGAAGTAAACCTTCTATCTACACGCTCCGGAAGAAAGGAGCTAACTGCTCTAGTGATGCTGGTTTAACGCTACGAGGGACCTGCTCCTCATCTATCCGTACCTGCAGGCAAGTAATGCAGTGCCCCAGAAAGGGTGTCAGTGCAATATGTACTGAATATGTAACGCGATAACTGTAAATGACTAAACTAAAGAAGTAGAACTAAAAGTAACTGCAATGAAGGGATAGAGATCATACCTGAAAATAGAACGTCTTACTATCTAATTATCAATAACTAAAACAAACATAAACCTTACCTGGCCCCCATAAGCGGGAAGGTACAACCAGCACACAACAACCCACCTGGGGCCCCCATAAGCCCTGGTGAGTACACATCAGTCTATATACCCCTATCTAAGGTCACACTGGGTCAACTAATAGCTACAGCCGTCCTACCAATCCCATGGGTCTGCAACTGAGCTCGTTCGGCCCCTAACGTTACTGTGTCTGAGTTTGGTGGACTCTTGATATCTGCACCCTGGGAACCAGGCTCGACGGGGGTGTATAAAGCCAACCACGACATATGAGGATCTGGAACCCCATCTTCATCCCCGGGGGATGGCATACTGCTCCATAGGGCGACGTCATCTTGCCCCTGACTGGTGTCGACACAGCTAATAACCCTGCGGTTGGTCGTGAAGGCTATACAGGCATAATCTCTCCCGAACTAATATGGAGCACTGATCTTAGCTAATAAAAACAACTAATCATAATGGACATGCTTCTGGTATTCTTACTAGGATTCAACTGAGTTATAATGCTAAGAAAACTAACTTGCTAAAGGAAACTGCCTTAACATACCTCGTTCACCGTTTAATGATTAACTGGCGAGTTTCATCTCGTATTCAACTGCTCTTCCCTACTGCAATCGTATTATTGGAAGAATGAGGCTAATTTCAATAAAAATGATAACTTTATATAGAAATATTAACTATATTTCAACTTGATGGAACACAGTCGAAAACTCTTAATTTCTCAAGAATATATAAGGGAGAAATGCTTACTTTAAGCCCGTGATCGTATTGACACTAGTTTGGAGCAATTCCAACAACTTTAGCTTGGCGGGGTTATAATTCGCCGGGTGAATTTTGTGAAACTAACTCCGTAGTAATGCTCCTTGCAACCTTATACTTCTATAACCAAAGTTAATTTGGATTTGGATGGCGTTTCGTAGCGTAAACGGACGAAAAAGGTTGTTTTTCTTCATCGGTTCTCTCCTCTGCCCGGTTATATATATATATATATGTTATAATGAAATCAAAAGGAGTGATATATATATACTTGAGGCGGTGGATAGGGGTCCGTGGTACAGACCTTTTTGCTCCAATTCTAGGCCGTGCCACGGAGCCCAATGCGCCAGGGGGCCATGCCACGTTGCCCCTTTGGGTAGCTGGTTCAGCCTTCTCCCGTGTGGTCTCGACTCCGCGCTCGTCCGATCTTTCCCCGAGCCCCTTTCTCATATGTTTTATATCCTAAAACTCTTAACCAACATATGAATAGGCCATCTAAACATTAGAAACTTACGGGGTGTAACATCCTCCCCCCTTAGGAACATTCGTCCTCGAATGTCTTACTTTAGCTTATAGGAATCTTAACTCTTGTAACTACTTATTCTAGAAAAATTTTGGCAGAGTTTCCCCTTTAATATGGATTATCTGAAAATCCTGAAATGAAGAAAAGTCCAGTATAGGCACTTCATATAATACTATCACAACTGTTTCTCAACAACATTGCATTTAGCTGAGCAATATACATAACATACATCACAAAACAAACTAAATCATAAATGTACCTTAACTGCATTGCCTGGCTAAGTCTGGAACAAATGAGGATATATGGATTTCATGTCATCCTCAGCTTCCCAAGTCATTTCCTCTTTATTCTTGTTTTTCCATAATACTTTAACTGAAGCAGCATCCTTAGTCCTCAATCTACGATCCTGTCGATCTAATATAGCTACTGGAATCTCTTCATAGGCTAATTCCTCAGTGACTTGGACATCCTCAACTGGCACAACTCGGGACGGATCCCCTATGCACTTTCGTAGCATCGACACATGAAAGATCGAATGAACGGATTCCAATTCTGAAGGCAAATCTAGTTCGTAGGCCACCTGGCCTATTCTTCGAAGTGTTCGATACGACCCAATAAATCTCGGGCTGAGCTTACTCTTTTTTCCAAACCTCATTATGCCTTTCATTGGTGAGACTTTCAGAAACACCCAGTCGTTTACATTGAACTCAAAATTCCTACGTCGTACATCAACGTAAGATTTCTGGCGGCTCTGAGCTGTCAGCAGAGGTTCTCTGATAAGATTTACTTTCTCTTTTGACTGATGAATTATATCTGGCCCAATTAACCTTGATTCTACAACCTTGAACCAACCAACTGGGACTTGCATTTCCTGCCCATATAAGGCCTCATAAGGTGCCATCTGGATTGCCGAGTGATAACTATTATTGTTAGAAAATTCAATAAGCGGTAAGTGTTCATCCTAACTACCTCCAAAATCCAGCACACACGCTTGTAACATATCCTCGAGCGTTTGAATTATACATTCTGCCTATCCGTCTGTTTGAGGATGGAAGGTTGTACTCAAGTTAACCTGCATCCTGAGGCCCTTTTGAAAGGACTGCCAAAATTTAGCTGTAAACTAAGCTCCTCTATCGGAAATAATCGATAACAGAACACCATGCAATCGGACTATCTCTTTGATATATAGTTCAGCATAATCTTTAGCTGAAAAAGTAGCTCTTACTGGTAGAAAGTGAGCGGATTTCATCAACCTATCAACAATCACCCAGATGGAATCAAATTTACGCCGAGTATGAGGTAACCCTATCATAAAATCTATATTAATTGCCTCCAATTTCCACATAGGAACTGCTATCTATTGTGTCAGTCCGCTGGGTTTCTGATGTTTGGCTTTCACCTGCTGGAAATTTGGACATTGAGCTATAAATTTTTGCTATCTCCTTTTTCATTCCTGGCCACAAATAAATCTTTTTTATATCATGGTACATCTTTGTTGAACCTGGATGAAGAGAGTAACGAGAATAATGCACCTCGCCCATAATTTGCTGGTGAAGTCATGCCGCGTTCGGAACACAGAGGCGGTCCCTGTATCTCAAAACTCTATCTTCGATTAGCTAGAAACCTGTAACTCCCCCTCGTTGAACCTTATTTCTGAGCTGAATTAGGTTAGTCTTCGTACTACCATTTTTTCACTTCCACAACTGATGATACTGCCGTATTCCAAATTACTGCTCCACTGTCTCCTGAATCTACTATACAGATGGCTAAACTAGCTAATTGATGCTATCCTCGGGCTAGCTCCTGCTGTCCTAGCTTCAGGTGTACAAAACTCCCCATAGATTTACGGCTGAGGGAATCGGCTACAACATTAGCTTTCCCTGGATGGTACAAAATATTTACATTATAGTCTTTCAACAGCTCTAACCAGCGATGTTGCCGTAGATTCAACTCTTTCTGTGTAAAAATATACTGGAGACTCTTATGATCAGTGAAAATATCTATATGAACGCATATAGATAGTTCTTCCATATTTTCAAGGCATGAATCACCGCGGCTAATTCCAGGTTGTGGGTGGGGTAGTTTTTTTCATGCTTCCTCAGTTTCTTGGAAGCGTAAGAAATTACTTTACCATGCTGCATCAGAACACGTCCCAACCCGACGCCTGAAGCGTTGCAGTACACTGCATAACCTTCTGCTCCTTCCAGCAAGGCTAATACTGGTGCTGATGTTAGTCTATTTTTCAACTCCTGAAAGCTCTGTTCACATGCTTCAATCCTGTGAAATTTAACTATTTTCTGAGTTAACTTTGTCAAAGGCACTTCTAGGGTGGAAAATCCTTCCACAAACCTTCTGTAATACCCGGCTAGCCCAGGAAACTACGTACCTCAGTCAGAGTGGTAGGCTTAGGCCATGTTTTTACTGCTTCAATTTTTTGAAAGTTTACCTGAATGCCAGCATCCGACACAATGTGGCCCAAAAAAGCTACTAAATTCAACCAAAAATTCACATTTAGAAAACATCGCATACAGCTGGCGATTCCTGAGAGTCAGCAACACTGTTCGTAGGTGATCCGGGTGATCTGCCTCTGAGCGGGAATATAGAAGAATATCATCAATAAATACTATCACAAACAAGTCCAAATATAGTCTAAAGATGTTGTTCATCAAGTCCATGAATGCTGCCGGAGCATTCGTCAATCCGAAGGACATGACTAGAAATTCAAAGTGGCCATACCTGGTCCTAAAAGTAGTTTTTGGAATATCCCTCTCACGAACCTGAACCTGATGTTACCCTAACCTTAAGTCAATTTTTGAGAAATACCTTGCCCCCTTCAACTGGTCAAACAAGTCGTCTATCCTGGGAAGCGGGTACTTATTCTTGATTGTAACTTTATTCAACTGCCGGTAATCTATACACATACAGAGGGAGCCATCCTTCTTTCTCACAAATAGGACTGGTGCCCCCCATGGTGAAGTACTTGGCCTGATAAAGCCCTTATCTAACAGATCTTTCAACTGTTCCTTCAATTCTTTGAGCTCAGCAGGAGCCATTTGGAACGGAGGAATAGATATGGGCTGAGTACCTGGTAATAAATCAATTGCAAAGTCGATTTACCATTCTGGGGGAATGCTAGGTAGTTCATCTGGAAACACATCTAGAAACATTGACTACTGGAATGGACTAAAGAGTTGGAGATTCCTCTCGGACATCCTGAACTCTGACAATATGATAAATACATCCTTTCGCTATCAATTTTCTCGCCCGAAGATAGGAAATAAACCTACCTTTTAGCGTGGCTACACTACCTTTCCACTCCCGTATAACCTCCCCTAGAAATTTCAATCTGACAGTCTTGGTCCAACATTCAACATCAGCGTAGCATGGCGCTAGCCAATCCATACCCATAAGGGCATCAAAATCAATCATTTCTAATTCTATCAAGTCTGCTAAAGTCTGGTGACCAACAACCTCTACTGTGCATCCCCAGTAGACCCTCTTGGCTATGATAGAGTCACCACGGGTGTAGACACTGAAGAGGGTTGCCGAAGTAACTCTAACGTAATACCGAACCTCTGAGCCACTAATGGGGTAACATAAGACAAGGTGGATGTTGGATCTATCAGTACATAAACAAAATGATAGAAAATGTCCAGCATACCTGTCACCACATCCAGTGACGACTTTGACTCCTGCCTCCCCGGTAAGGCATAAGTGCGATCTGGACTGGTACCTAAGCTAGACGCCCCTGATCTGCCTCGACCTCTGTCGGCCGGAGCTGAGGGATTATGCCCAGCTAGAGATGCAGGGGCACGTGATCCTACTGAAGATCTATCCTGTCGGTCCCGATCACTCTGACCCCTGGCTAGACAATCCCTCATCTGATGATACTCCAGTCCACAGATATAACATGTTGTGGAACCATACCTGCGTTCCCCAGAGTGATGTCGGCTGCAAATAGGACAAAGCGGTACAGTAAATAAACTCTGCTCCCCTCCTCTTTGCTATTGTGGACCTGCTGATTGTGAGCTCTCCTCGGGCCCTGACTGCCCCCGACGACCCAATCCACTCCCCTACAGCTGCTGTAGGGGTGGGGGTCTGGGTGGTCTGCCAAAAAATTTTGGCCTGGGTCCACCCTGGGACTTTGCCTACATGTCATTAGGTCTTGCCCTGCGGCGCTGCTCCTGATCTGCCCTCCTTATATCCCGTTGCCACTGTCTGATCCCTTCAATGTTCTGAGAAAAAGCCTGAACGCGAGGAATATCCATGTCCTCTCACAGAGTGGCCGTGATACAAGTTTCCACATATTCTGGATTCAACCCTATAATAAATTGATGCACCCTAGCCGACATGGTATCCACAAAAGCTGGTGCATATCGGACCAAGGAATCGAATCTCATAGAATATTCTGGGACACTCATCCCTGCTCTAGATGTAAAAATTGACCAACCCGAGCCTATCGGATTTCCCGTGGTAGGTAGTGGTCCAGAAAAGACTCTGAGAAGCTGGGCCAAGTGATCTTGGGCAGAATTATATGCCCAAGTGATACTCAAGTGCTTCATTTCATCTTGTTTATCTATTGTTATTTGTACATTCTCATGTGATTTGTAGTTAAAATGTGAATTTATACTAACCAACATGATTAGTATTGTTTTACAGGAAAAATGTAATTTTAGGAAGATAAGATGCATGTTGGTAAAAATTGGGAATGGACTTGGAAGCGAGTAGTGGAAAAGGTCAAGGAAGAGCAGCAAAAATAAGGGCTCCACGATGGAGCCGTGTCACGTTGCCATCGCGGAGGCACTCTTCCTCGGATGATTTATTTTGGAAAATTCCAGTGAAGGTCCGCATTGCCTCCGTGACACAGAGGCAATTCCACGCGATACATGTCGTGGCACGTTGCGTATATTTACCTGGAACATCAATTTCCAGTGAGGGCGCGCTTGCACCATGGCACGGAGGGAGTGCTCCGTGATACACTCCGTGCCACGTTGCTTGTTATTCCGGGAAAAATTTCCACCAGTATAAATAGCCCACTTAGGTTTATTTTTAATCGTTCTGACTTAGTTGAGCAAGAACGTGGGTTACAGGCAGTGGAGGGGACGGAAATCTTAGGGTTCTTCTCTATCTCTTTCTCCTTTATTTCAATTGTTTGTATGAATTATACTCATTTGATGATGTTTAATCCACAAATGAGTGGATAAATGCACTTCTTGCTGAGGTTAAGAACAAATGTAGTGGAATGTAATTGTTGATCATTTTGGTTTTTTCATCTTTTCTTCAATGGTTGTTCTATCAATTCTTGTTCTTACTACATTAATGTTTGGCCAATGTTAATGTACATTTAAAAAATCCAGTTTTATCTTGAAAAGGAAAGAAATTGGAAAGTTGTGAATTGGTAGGATATGATCTCTTCTTAGTTTGGGAAAATTGAGAATTGATTTACATTTAGAATAGAAATATATCTGAAAGTCGTATTAGTCAATTAAGGAATCGATTTTGTATGGCTAGAACATGAAATTATTTTATCACAAAAATGTAGGTTGAAGGTTCATGATTCTTAAGTTGGGTATAATACGAAAGTTTCTATCCATAGGCAATAATTCTTGACTAGCAACCGAAGGAAAGATTAACCGAATTGTATCGATAAGTTACTTCCCTGCATGTTCGTTTTAGCCTCAGCTTGCTCATTACTATAGTTCAGACTCACTTTATAGTTTTGTCTTAGATTAGTATAAATTAGGAAACAAACTCTCAAAAATCTTCTTTAAACTGTTGTCTGCATTTTTGAAGTTATAGTTCATTAACACTTAAGTTGATTATTACCTTAGTTCAGTCCCTGTGGGATCGATACTTGGCTTACTTTAGCCATTTTACTACTTGTTTGACCACGTGTACTTGCGTGTAGTTGCCAAATGCCCGAACAAGTTTTTGGCGCCTTTGCCGGGGACTGGCAATTGGTAAAATTGTTTTCTTAGTGTTAGTTTACAATTGCTATATAAGTGCTGACAATTGATCTTAGCCTGTCTTTTGCAGATACCGAATTCTGTTGAACACTGGAAAGAGACAAGGAGCTGGTGGATTCATACTTAGACCCGGAAAGACAGTTCCATCATCAAAGAAGGGAAGCTCTAGAGAAGAACCTGCAGTTGCTCAGACAGACAATCCTGGAGCAACAACAGAATCCACCACTTGTGAGGGCAGTGTTAGTGCCCGAGGAAATGGCAGCTAGGCCAGTTCGCGAAGTGGCAATCCCACATGCTAACAATGTTACATCAAGTATTCGCAAACCTGAGCCAGGAGGGAGGTTTGAGCTTAAACAGAACATGGTGCAATTGCTGCACACCAGCGGGCAATTCATAGGTCTCCCTCACGAAGATCCACAACAACATCTCCAAAACGTTTTGGAGATAAGTGAAACTTACATCCCCGCTGGAGTATCATCCGATTACGTAAGGCTTACATTATTCCCATTTTCATTATTGGGAGAAGCAAAGAGGTGGTTGAAAGCTGAGCCACCTAACTCTATCACCACTTGGGATGATCTTGCAAGAAAATGTTTGATACGGTTCTTTCCATCTGGTAAAACAGAAAGACTTAGAAGTCAGATTCTAAGTTTTAAACAAAGAGAGGGGGAGAATCTGTATCAAGCTTGGGAAAAGTTCAAATCATTGCTAAGGGATTGTCCTCACCATCACCAGTCCAATGATGTGCTGGTGCATACTTTCATAGAGGATTTGGAACCCCACACAAAAATTTTGCTAGACTCAGCAGCCGGGGGACAAGCATTGGAAAAGACTTATGAGGAGCTGTATACTTTGTTAAATCGTATTTAGTAGGGAAATCCAGAGTGGAATGCTGAGTCTTCTAGAGGAGGAACAAGGAAAGCGGCTGGAGTCTTGGAAGTGGATGGTTTTACAGCTATAGCTGCACAGATAGTTGCGCTGCAAAATCAACTTGACACCCACTTCAGCAATATGAGCTTGAATCAACCTCAAGCCCCAGTCAATGTAGTGCAGTAGTTTTGGTGTGAAGTACATGGTAGTAATGAACACTCAGCTGAGTGTTGTAGTGCAAATCAAGATTCAGTGAACTTTGTGGGTAATGTACAGAGAAATAATCACCAACAGTATGGCAACAACTACAACTCGAATTGGAGAAATCATCCGAATTTCTCTTGGGGTAGTAACAACCATCAAGGGCAGAGTTCGAATCAGGGTGTGCAGAGAAATCAAGGAGGGCAGCAGAACTATCAGACTCAATACAGAAGCAACAATGCACCTCCTCCACCACCACTACCCAGTATTGAGGAAATGTTTAAAACAATGATAGCTAACCAAGCTAAATTGCAGGCTGATTATGTGAAATTGGCAGCAGATGTAAAGAACAACCAGTTAGCTACAAAGGCGTTGGAGTACCAGTTTGGACAACTAGCTGGAGCTTAAAACACCAGGCCAAGAGGAGGACTACCGAGTAACACTGACCTGAATCCCAAGCAAGTAAATGCAGTGACCACAAGGAGTGGTTTACAACTCAAGGAGGTGGAACCAGAAAGACCACCTCAACAGTCAGGAGCAGTAGAGAAAGAAAGGGAACAGGACAATGAGAGGGGGAAGGAGAAGGCAGCTGAAGCAGAAAGACCACCATCCCCGTTCCCTCAAAGATTAAAGAAACACAAGGAGGAAGCTTGTTTCAAAAAGTTCATGGAGGTTCTTAAACAGGTACATATTAATTTACCTCTGGTTGATGTTTTGCAGGGAGTGCCGAAGTATGCAAAGTATATCAAGGACATCGTAGCTAACAAAAGCAGATTGATGGAGTATGCTACGGTGGCGCTGACTGAGGAGTGCACTTCCTCCATACAGAACAGGTTGCCAACAAAGCTCAAGGACCCTGGGAGCTTTACAATTCAAATCACAATTGGGCAAAGTATCTGAGCTCACGGATTATGCGATTTAGGAGAGAGTATTAACTGATGCCGACATCGGTGTTCAAGAAGTTGGGGCTGGGCAGTCCTACACCAACTACGGTGATCTTGCAGTTAGCGGACCGTTCTTTGGCCAGACCAAATGGCATTGTGGAGGACGTGATGGTGCAAGTGGGCTCCCTTATCTTCCCGGTAGATTTTGTTGTTCTAGATTTTGAGCCAGATGCGGAAGTCCCATTTATTTTGGGACGTCCTTTCTTGGCAACCGGGAAAGCTTTGATTGATGTAGCTGCAGGGCAGCTAACCATGTGTGCGCACGACAAGACGGAGGTATTCGATGTATATAAGTCCATGAAGCTTCCGACCATACATGAGGAGCTTTCAACAATCAATGTGCTAAATCAAGCAGAAATTCTTCAGATTGTTGAATCTCGAGATCCATTGGAAAGAGAATTGATGAACTCCAATCATTTTGGAGATAGGGATACTCATGAGATGGTGCAAATGCTGAATGAACCACAAAGGTATCCCAGGAAGCATGACTTTCAGCCTTTAATGAGGTCCTGGAACCATTGCCAAAACCATCTATTGAGGAAGCACCAAAGCTGGAATTGAAAACATTGCCTCCCCATTTAAAATATGTCTTTTTGGGGGAAGAGGATACTTTGCCAGTCATCCTCTCCGTAGAATTGATGGAGGCAGAGGAAAAGGAAGCATTGGTGGTCCTCAGAAGAAGGAAGAAAGCAATGGACTGGCAAATGTCAAATATGCAGGGTATCAATCCAGCTTTTTGCACACACAGAATTTTCATGGAGACAGGAGCAAAGCCAACTGTTCAGCCTCAGCGAAGGTTGAATCCGGTGATGAAGGACATGGTTAGGAAAGAAGTAATTAAGTGGCTTGATGCAGGTGTGGTCTATCCTATTTCGAACAGCGAATGGGTCAGCCCCGTTCAGTGTGTCCCAAAGAAAGGAGGGATGACCGTGGTCACCAATGAGAAGAATGAGCTGATCCCTACTCACACCGTTACAGGCTGGCGGATTTGCATGGACAACAGAAAGCTCAATGAAGCCACAAGGAAAGATCACTATCCTATCCCGTTCATTGATCAAATATTGGACAGATTGGCTGGACAAGAATATTATTGTTTCCTTGATGGGTACTCTGGCTATAACCAAATAGCCATAGCACTGGAGGACCAGGAGAAGAATACTTCCACATGTCCTTATGGGACATATGCTTTTAGGAGGATGCCATTTGGGTTATGCAATGCACCTTCCACATTCCAGAGATGCACGATAGCTATCTTTCACGACATGGTGGAAGATTTCGTAGAGGTATTTATGGATGATTTTTCTGTTTTCGGTAATTCTTTTGCTACTTGTTTGCAGAATCTTGACAGGGTGCTAGCTCGTTGTGAAGAATCCAAATTTGTACTCAACTAGGAGAAATGTCATTTCTTAGTCAAGAAGGGTATCGTCCTTGGCCATAAAGTGTCTTGCAAGGGGTTGGAGGTCGATCATTCTAAGATCGAAGTTATTGAAAAGCTACCACCACCGGTGTCAGTGAAGGGTGTTCGCAGTTTTCTCGGGCATGCAGGGTTCTACAGACGGTTCATCAAGAACTTCTCCAAAATTTCTAGACCAATATGCAGGTTGCTAGAAAAAGAGGTGATGTTCGAGTTTGATGATGAGTGTGTCAAAGCATTCGAGGAGTTGAAGCAGAAATTGATAGAAGCACCTATCCTTATTTCTCCGGATTGGGAACAACCGTTTGAACTGATGTGTGATACAAGTGATGTGGCTGTGGGAGCTATATTGGGGAAGCGGAGGAATAGAATTTTTCATTCTATTCATTATGCAAGCAAAACACTGGACGCTGCCCAAGTCAATTATACAGTCAAAGAAAAGGAGATGCTAGCATTGGTGTTCGCGTTTGATAAATTCAGGTCATATTTGGTGGGTTCTAGAGTAGTGGTGTATACCGATCATGCAGCGATTCGGTATCTGTTTAACAAGAAGGATGCAAAGCCCAGGCTGATCAGATGGATCTTGTTATTGTAAGAGTTTGACCTAGAGATTAGGGACAGAAAGGGGAGCGAGAATCAAGTGGTAGATCACCTATCACGATTGGAAAGTCGGTCGCATGTGAAAGAAGGTGACAGCATCAAAGAGGAGTTCCCGGATGAGCAGCTCTTGGCAATAGGGGAAGCTGAGATCCTTTGGTATGAAGACATAGTGAATTTTCTAGTGAGTGGAGTCTATCCACCGGAGGCTACGGCTCAACAAAGAAAAAAATTGAGGCATGATTGCCGGTATTTTATTTGGGATGAGCCGTACTTGTTTAAATAGGGACCGGATCAGGTTATGAGAAGATGCATCCCGGAGAGCCAGATTGCAGGAGTTTTGAGGAGTTGTCACTCTTCATTGTATGGAGGGCACCATGGAGGTTAGCGGACACTGCACAAGGTGCTACAGTTAGGTTTCCTTTGGCCTACACTGTTCAGAGACTCTATGGCATACGTCAAAATGTGTGGTAGATGTCAAAGGACAGGCACAATTGGTAGGAGGCAAGAGATGCCGCTGCAGCATATACTAGAAGTGGAGATCTTTGATGTATGGGGTATTGATTTCATGGGCCCGTTCCCACCGTCATTTGGTAATCGTTACATCTTGGTGGCCGTTGATTATGTATCAAAGTGGGTTGAAGCACTAGCTTGCCCCAGTAATGACAACAAGGTGGTAACAAAATTTGTGAAAAAGCACATTTTCACCAGGTTCGGGACACCCCGAGCCATTATCAGTGATGGAGGGGCTCAATTTGTCAATGCAAGTTTCATAAAGTTGCTAGCTAAGTATAGGGTGCGCCACAAGGTGGCAACAGCATATCATCCCCAAACTAGTGGGCAAGTGTAGGTGTCGAACAGAGAAGTGAAGCAGATTCTCCAGAAAACAGTGAATGCACAACATAGTGATTGGTCAAGAAAACTTGACGATGCATTGTGGGCTTATAGAACTGCTTACAAGACACCAATTGGGACTTCTCCATACCGATTGGTCTATGGAAAAGCGTGTCATCTACCGGTAGAGCTAGAACACCGAGCTTTCTAGGCCGTGAGGAAATTGAATATGGACTTAGAGCTAGCGGGCAAGAAGAGCCTGATGCAACTCAGCGAACTTGATGAGTTTTGTTGGCATGCTTATGAAAGTGCCAAGTGCTACAAAGAGAAAACAAAGAGGTGGAACGATAAGCATATGGTGCATCGTATTTTCGAGCCGGGACAGAAAGTGTTACTTTTCAATTCAAGATTGAAGCTGTTTCCAGGGAAATTGCGGTCCAAATGGTCAGGGCCGTTTGAGGTAGTGAGAATGACCCCACACGGGGCAGTGGAGTTGTGGCAAGAAGATCGAGGTGCCGCGTTCTTGGTTAATGGGCAGCGGTGTAAGCATTACTGGGGTGAGGACGTTATTCGAGAGAAAACGTCCATCACTCTAGAGGATGATTGAGTGTCAATGATGTCGAGCCGCGATGGTAAACCAGGCACTGCACGGGAGGCAACCCGTGAAATTGTTGTAATAGAAGAGTAGAATTAGTTAAAAAAAAAAGAAAATAAAAATAAAAATAAAAATAAAAATAAAAAATTGTGTTTGTGTTTGAAACCTATGAATTCTAACTAATTTCTTGTTGTGAGATGATTTTCAGGTGGAACGGCGGGCAAAAATGCAAAGGATCGCAAAGGAAAAAAATCGAGGTGAGAAAAAATAAAATGTGGTAGGACAGTGAGCCTATGCATTGGCTCCGTGTCACGGAGGAGGGACTCCGCGTTACCCTCCGTGACACGTTGAAGCCAATTTTGGAATTTTTACAAATTCCAGAACACCTATGTGATGGCTCCATGTCACGGAGGGGGTGCTCCGCGTTACCCTCCGTGACACGTTGAGGTGTAATTCGTGTCGGGTCACCTCGGGTCACCGGGTAACCCCCGCGAAAAACCCCTTTTTAACCCCAAATCCCCTCATTTTTCCCCATTTCCCATTCCCTCCGTGACAAACTCCCTAAATTCCCCCTGCCCCAACGTGATGCGGACCTAGGCACGAAGTTTCTTCAACTTTTCTTCGATTTCATCGGATTAAAGGTATGTTCTTGAACTTAACCTCAATTTTTGCTTAAATTTTCAATTTTTGAGCATGTGAGGTGAGTAAACCTTGCCCTAAGTGTAAATTAATTTTGAATTCACTTAAATGTTGATTGATTGATGTCCATAGTATCGTTGTGAGTATGTGAACTCGATGATTTTCAGGTGGAACGGCGGGCAAAAATGCAAAGGATCGCAAAGGAAAAAAATCGAGGTGAGAAAAAATAAAAAGTGGTAGGACAGTGAGCCTATGCATTGGCACCATGTCACGGAGGAGGGACTCCGCGTTACCCTCCGTGACACGTTGAAGCCAATTTTGGAATTTTTACAAATTCCAGAACACCTATGTGATGGCTCCGTGTCACGGAGGGGGTGCTCCGCGTTACCCTCCGTGACACGTTGAGGTGTAATTCGTGTCGGGTCACCTCGGGTCACCGGGTAACCCCCGCGAAAAACCCCTTTTTAACCCCAAATCCCCTCATTTTTCCCCATTTCCCATTCCCTCCGTGACAAACTCCCTAAATTCCCCCCTGCCCCAACGTGATGCGGACCTAGGCACGAAGTTTCTTCAACTTTTCTTCGATTTCATCGGATTAAAGGTATGTTCTTGAACTTAACCTCAATTTTTGCTTAAATTTTCAATTTTTGAGCATGTGAGGTGAGTAAACCTTGCCCTAAGTGTAAATTAATTTTGAATTCACTTAAATGTTGATTGATTGATGTCCATAGTATCGTTGTGAGTATGTGAACTCGATGAATGCATGTTTGATTGAATTTTTGCGAAATTGGTAGCTAGGGTTAGAATTTGAATAGGAAGAAACTAAATTTGATTGAAAATGTGAAAAAATGTGGGTTGTGCATGTTGGGTGATGTGAATTATGTCGTTATTAAGGTTGAATATGCTAAGTAGACAAGGGAATTGTCGGAAAAATGAAATTGGTGAATTGCATAGGTTGTTGAGAAAAATATTTTTGTGCTAAGTTATATGTGATGTAATGGAATCGATAGTGATATTGTGATTCTTTGTACGAAGTCTGAGTAGTACATAGTAAGTATTCCATCGACGTATCTGAATGCACTAAGCATGTTGATTGATAAAAATTGGAAAAGCATGATTGTCTTGCCGAATTGTTTTAATTGTGGCTAAAGACTAAGTGTGGGGTGTCCTAACTCAACCCAACCTTAGTCGAAGATAATTTTGACTTGAATAACATTGGGATTGTCTGTTCGATGTTACAGGAATGATGTCAAGCAGGCAAGACAAGGGAATGGGTGCATCTACATCGGGCGCCGGTAGAAAAAGAATCAGGTTGGGAACAACAGTTCCAACAGCACCAGCTGTTCTGCGAGGCCAACGCCGTCAATACAGAACCCGATGGGTGACTGACGAAGGGAAGAAATGGTATGCAAAACATAAAGAGACCAAATAGTTCCCTGAGGAGCACATTGCAAGGGAGTCGCTGGCACAGGAATTCCCCAGAATCGTACATCGGATTGACACTGTCGGGATGAACTTCATCTTTGAAGAGCCCAAGGAGTGCAATCTCCATCTGATTCGGGAGTTCTATGCCAACTGGAACCCAACCATCCGCAGTCAAACCGTCAAGATAAGGGGGCAGGTTGTCACCTTTGAGCCCCATCACTTGAATGCCATCTTGGGGGAGCCGGATACAGACGCCCATGTACTCCGGCGGCTAAACATAACTCCACCTTATGCGGATATCAGACGCACTCTGTGTGGAGCCCGTTCGACAGCGCGGTGGAACAGGCACAAGGAGAGGCGCTACCATCAGACACTGCCTTACTTTCAAATGAACAGGGAGGCCAGGATTTGGCTAAAAATTGTGTGTTCCTGCCTGATCCCGGGGGTGCACATGACAGATGTCACTCGGGATCGAGTGTGCTTGGTTTATGCCTTGATGAAAGGGCTTGAGATAAATGTTGGGGCAGTGATCATCTCCTCCATGAAGAGAGTTTGACTCCATCAAGGGCACAGGTACGGGTTTGGTGGTTTGCTTACCACGTTCTTGAGGGGCCACGACATAGAGGAAGAGGCCCTGGACTACATCCCGCAAATGGATAGGCGTGCCTTGGATGTCACAAAAACCAAGGCACCCCACACTACTCACGGGCTAGTTCTCACACTAGCCGAGCGACATGCTCGGGATGATCAATATATGGCCCGCATGTATAGGATGCAGATGCTGCAGTTGAGCATAGGCGGGAGGCCAGCAACAGAAGATGAGCTATGGCAGCTCGAGCTAGATTACCCCTTTGGCGAGAATGCTCGGGCTCTATGTCGAGTGGGGCCAGCTTTTGTGGAGCCCATAGATGACGATGTCCCCACTGATGAGGAGACCCGCCGTGAGGACTCAGATGTTGAGTCAGATGATGACAACGGGGGCGATTCGGATATGGGAGATGAGGCAACGACACCTGATGAAGAAGTTGAATACTTCAATTGATCAGGGAGTTTCACCACCTACTTTTTTGATATGCTGAATTTTGTGAACACTGGGGACAGTGTTCAGTTTAAGTGTGGGGTGGGAGTAGTTAGGTGCCAGTTGTTTTATTGTTGTTTATGTTATGTCTTGTGTTGTTGTCCATGTGAAAAATGTGACCCTGTGATTTTGTGTTGTATGTTCGGTAATGAAATTCGGTATTGTAATGAATGTTAAGCTGTTGTGTGCTGTGGTGAGTTGTTCTTATTGGTTGGTTGTGTAAATATTTTTGTTTCTATCAAAATTATCAATATTTTAAAAAATTTTGTTGAATTATTTTATGATTGGGTTTCTCGGCCTTTGTTTTTGGTGCTTTTACCGAGAATAGTCCCATTGAACCGAAGTCGTAAATAGTGATCGTTCCCTATGATGGATGGATGAAGACCGTCTTAAGGGAAATGTAGTCAATAGGAGTAGTTTTTTTCTTTCTTTTATTTTCTTTCTTTTGTTTGTTTCCCAAACGTGTCGCTACTTCATGGTTCAGAATTCTTGTTGCGTGTTGTACATGATATTAAGATGCAAAGATGATTCGTACGAAAGTATGCAAATGTGTAAACATGTTGAGATACCTAGGCCATAGAGTTCGATTCGGTGTGATTGACGCTTAATATTGAATTCTTGTAATTAGCTAATTGAAGAGTCTGTGAATAAGTCTTGAGTTGAGCATGTGCAATGAGTGTGAGGTGAGGTTTTGATTATTCCATGCTATTGTGAAGTGTCTAGAACTTGCCTGTTGTGTGTGCTAAATGAAATGAAGGATGTATATTGTAGGAAAGGATGTAGGCATTTTTTTGATTAAACCGAAAGTTTTTTTTCTTTATCATACTACCTTGAATGTACATCCTAGTTAGCCCCATTGAGCCTTTAGCCTATTTTTTTCTTTCTTTGAAGAGGTAGAAACCGAGCTTAATCCCTTCTTTTCATTAGCCGTGAATTTGATCCAAAACTCTTAAGCGCTTAAGAAAAATAATTTTCCCACAGTGTCAAGGAGTGAGAATTGTGAAAAGGAAGGAAAAGCGGAAGTGGTGAAAGTAAAGAAAAGGTCAAGGGTGCACTTGCTGAAATTAAAGAAAATAAAGATGTATAACTAATCTTTGTTATTTAGTCAAGTGTGCTTAAAGAAATGGGAACAAAAATAAAGAAAAAAATTCAAGAAAGGGAAGATGAAGGAAGAAACAATGCCCATAATGATGGTGGGATGTATTGAAAAGCGCTTAAGGAAGCTAGTTGCTATTATTGGTGAGCCCAGTATATTCTAGTTCCTTAGCTTACATTACAACCCGTTAAGTCCTACGTGATCTTACATCACGCGTCCTTATATTAGTGGAGTAATACACTAGAGGCAAGGTTATGGTTCATGACATGATGCATGTGAATTCTTTGGGAGAGAGAGCAAAATCGTGTTCATATACCCCTACATGTAATGCCTTGGAAATCATATGATTGAAAAGGGGGGAATTTCTCTTGTGTTGTGAGGGCACATGCTTGACGAGAGATTGAATTTCGTGTCGGATGTCTTGATCAGCTGATTTGCATGAGTTTGTTGAGATTGAGAGTCGATTCTTGAGTCTAGGAGGTCTTAATGTGGTGAATGTCATGGTATTGATGGGACTATGCATGTTTTCTTGATGATTTGCTATAATAAATAATCGGTATAGCCGTAGCTTGAATTGTCGAGCCAAAGTAGCTATATGTGGGGATCAATTGCATGAGATGTGAGAGTATTGTTTGAGGACGAACAAGGTTTTAAGTGTGGGGTAAGTGATCTTGGGCAGAATTATATGCCCAAGTGATACTCAAATGCTTCATTTCGTCTTGTTTATCTATCGTTATTTGTACATTCTCATGGGATTTGTAGTTAAAATGTGAATTTATACTAACCAACATGATTAGTATTGTTTTGTAGGAAAAATGTAATTTTAGGAAGCTAAGATGCATGTTGGCAAAAATCGGGAAAGGACTTGGAAGCGAGCAGTGGAAAAGGTCAAGGAAGAGCAGCAAAAATAAGGGCTCCGCAATGGAACCGTGTCACGCTGCCATTGCGGAGGCACTCTGCCTCGGATGATCTATTTTGGCAAATTCCAGTGAAGGTCCGCATTGCCTCCGTCCACGCGATACATGTCGTGGCACGTTTCGTATATTTACCTGGAACATCAATTTCCAGTGAGGGTCCGCGTTTGCACCATGGCACGGAGGGAGTGCTCCGCGATACACTCCGTGCCACGTTGCTTGTTATTTCGGGAAAAATTCCCACCAGTATAAATAGCCCACTTAGGTTTATTTTTAATCATTCTGACTTAGTTGAGCAAGAACGTGGGTTACAGGCAGTGGAGGGGATAGAAATCTTAGGGTTCTTCTCTATCTCTTTCTCCTTTATTTCAATTGTTTGTATGAATTATACTCATTTGATGATGTTTAATCCACAAATGAGTGGCTAATTCACTTCTTGCTGAGGTTAAGAACAAATGTAGTGGAATGTAATTGTTGATCATTTTGGTTTTTTCATCTTTTCTTCAATGGTTGTTCTATCAATTCTTGTTCTTACTGCATTAATGTTTGGCCAATGTTAATGTACATTTAAAAAATCCAGTTTTATCTTGAAAAGGAAAGAAATTGGAAAGTTGTGAATTGGTAGGATATGATCTCTTCTTAGTTTGGGAAAATTGATAATTGATTTACATTCAGAATAGAAATATATCTGAAAGTCGTATTAGTCAATTAAGGAATCGATTTTGTATGGCTAGAACATGAAATTCTTTTATCACAGAAATGTAGGTTGAAGGTTCATGATTCTTAAGTTGGGTATAATATGAAAGTTTCTATCCATAGGCAATAATTCTTGACTAGCAACTGAAGGAAAGATTAACTGAATTGTATCGATAAATTACTTCCCTACATGTTCGTTTTAGCCTCAGCTTGCTCATTACTATAGTTCAGACTCACTTTATAGTTTTGTCTTAGATTAGTATAAATTAGGAAACAAACTCTCAAAAATCTTCTTTAAACTGTTGTCTGCATTTTTGAAGTTATAGTTCATTAACACTTAAGTTGATTATTACCTTAGCTCAGTCCCTGTGGGATCGATACTAATCTTACTTAGCCATTTTACTACTTGTTCGACCACGTGCACTTGCGTGTAGTTGCCAAACGCCCGAAAACCAAGTCGGAGGGGAAACACGTCTCCCTTGGGACCTCTCCCAACTCTTGTACCATAGCACGTTGATGTCTCGTAGCCGGAATACCGCTAACTCAACCGACTATGCAGGTGTAGCATGGATCATCATGAAAATTCACTGCATCTGATCTAAGAAATCCCGAGAGTCTTCTCGGTCCGTCCATGTAAATTGCGGGGGACTCAATGCAAGAAACTCCTGGAACCTCGAACTACCAGGACCTTCTGAAGACTCTGCGACTATGGGTGCCACTGGCTGACGCTGTGCAACCAACATCTGAGCTAACATAACAACAACACTCCTAACCTCCTGATCCGATGGTAACGATATAGAGACTGCTGGGGGCGGTGCTGTCACATATGCCACTCCAAGCGGCTCCTGAAGTGGTGGAGAGTGTTGGAGAGACTGAGACGAAGTCTCCCTTTCGCCCTTAGATTGGGATGACTCTGGCTGAGGCACCCTACTAGTGCCTTCCCTTGCTACAACATCCAATCTTCTACCAGTCGTGGGGTGTCGCGGGTCTGTTATTATTCTGTAGATAAATGAATATGGTAAGCTTAGGGACTCAACCCTACACTGTACAGCTCTACATCATGACTGGATAAGAATAAATGAGTAACCATCCTATCATGCCTCGCAGCCTTCTGCCTATAAAATGTGGTGCACAATACATCCATAGACAAGGTTCTACATAGCACGACTTGCAGACTCCCTAGGATACGATTTGCTCTGATACCAAGTTTGTCACGCCCTACTTGGGGAGGCATGACTGGCACTTGGTGCCCTACTGGGATTCGAACTGACTTACTGACTGAGCCTAAGCACTCCTGGTGCAAGCTTACTCCTCAAATCAAGAAAACAACGGGCTATATCTCGGCTGTAAACACAGCCCCGACCGACAAGGCCTTATAGCCACCCGTAAAAGAAAACCAACTAGCCATAAACAACAACAACAACAGGGAATCCTATGCGGGTTAATAAGACCACCATGATGTCTAGTTATAATTGTAAAGTAAATTCAGAGCTATGCTAAACTATGGCCGACAAGACCGCCAATTTGTCAGCTTAACAAGGCCCCACATGGCCAACATGTAAACTAAAGCACACATAGGCCCCACACAGCCAATAACAGCTAACCACAGGGAAATAGAAATAATCCGAAAGCCTTTTGGAGTAATATGATGGTCAGGACAGGGCCTGACCTACCCATAAACTATTCAATCAAAAGGAAGTAAACCTTCTATCTACACGCTCTGGAAGAAAGGAGCTAACTACTCTTGTGACGTTGGTTGAACGCTACGAGGGACCTTCTCCTCATCTATCCGTACCTTCAGGAAAGTAATACAGCGCCCCAGAAAGGGCGTCAGTACAATATGTGCTGAATGTGTAAGGCGATAACTACAAATGACTAAACTAAAGAAGTAGAACTGAAAGTAACTGAAATGAAGGGATAGAGATCACACCTGACACTATAATGTCTTACTGTCTAATTATCAATAACTAAAACAAACATAAACCTTGCCTGGCCCCTATAAGCTGGAAGGTACAACTAGCACAGAATAACCCACTTGGGGCCCCTGTAATCCTGGTGAGTACACCTCAGTCTACATACCCCTATCCAAGGTCACACTGGGTCAACTAATAGCTATAGCCGTCATACCAACGTATGAATAGGCTATCTAAACATTAGAAACTTACAGGGTGTAACATTTTACACTCAATTTCACTATAAATTCTTGATTTCAAGTTATTAGAAATTATTCCCTATTATGCAAGTTTTGTTAAAATTCAAGTCTATGATCCATGATTTCAAGCATGATGAATTATCTAGTATGCATGAATATTTATGAACTCTCTACTAATGATTATATGATTTTGACTTATGAAGTCTATTTCAAGTATGCATGATTTTATGATTTGTGAAAGCCCATGCAAGTTAAGTATGCTTACTAAGATTTTAGCCAGGGCTAAATAGATCAGTTTATGATTTGATTCGGAGTCAATACTCCCAATGCCGTTTATGATATGATTTGGAGTCAAGAATCCCAATGCAGCTTATGATATGATTTGGAGTCAAGACTCTCAATATTCAGATTCAAGCTATGTTTTAAGAATATGATTATATGAGAAATATGCACATTTAGGGAGTAGTGTCTTGCACCGAGTAGGTCAGGAGTTCCTAGGTTCCCCGATCTCATAAACTATATGCCAACGTAGGTATATATTTGGCATCTCTCCATCCCCCGCCCGAGGGCACACCTTGATATCACACCTAATTCATCTTTTGCACTAGCAAGGCTTAGGATGGCTCTCCTCCTCATGGGCAAGACGTGAGATCATTATGCGCTCATACATGGTGATTGTCGATTATGATGAGTCTCCCATTGTTCCTCATGATTTCAATTACTCATGTTCATGACTTATGATACTATGTTTTATAGCATATTTGACCCATTTATTAGTTTATGAACATTTACTTATGATTTCAACATCTGCTAGAGCTCGCAATTGACATTTCTCACTAAGTTTTTAGGATATTCCCGAGAGTTCGACTGACTAAGAGGCTTTCACCAAGGTCTATTTTTTACTTTGCGATCAACTCAATTGAAAGAGAGGGCGCGGTGGGCATACAATTCTTCTATTTCATTTCTTGCCTGTTGCACTGCGTGATAACAAATTTCATTTATTGATTGGATTCGGGCCTAACTCACACTTCTTTAAAGAGTTATACCATCAAAGTACCTCGAGATGCTAATCCACGAAAAAGGATACGATAAATTTTGAAGAACTCATATACGGAACGAGGGAGACCCGTGCAAATACATCGGTTTCTTACTCGTGCAAAGGAACTTCGGAAGGATCTCATAATTTAATTATCCATGACTGTTTATGTCTCTAGCATGACCACTTGATGAAAGGTAAGGCCAGTTGGCAAAGTGGCGTTAAGCATCCCTAGCGATACGAAAAGAGGGGTCGTGATGATATCATCTACATCTGTACCGCTCCTCGTGGAGTAGATCCCGCATCCAACCAAGTCTTTGACCGGGGAAGGGGAGAATTCCCACTACCGCTGGCAGGCCAGCCACTTTAGTTTCACTTTCTTGGTAACCTCTTTCCAAGGTCATGAAAGAATCTTCGTATGCCCCGAAAAATAGATTGTTACGAGCTATACTTGGTATTCAGGTATCTACTTCAAAGAAACTTGTCTAAAATTACCTATAGGTGGCAGGGGTCAGGTTATTGATGTCAACTCTCTTAGGTGAATTAAGTCCATTCCTACGCTGACGAATGCCTCTTTTCTCTTCTCTGAAGTCTACAACAAACAAGTGGGAGAGGCAGGATTCGAACCTACGTAGAAAAACTTCAATAGATTTACAGTCTGCCTCTTTTGACAACTCGACCACTCTCCCCTTCCCAGGACATCTTAATATTGAATTTCGTACAAAGTTAGATTAATGGCTTTCCAAAAATTGCACATAAATCCCCTGTAGCTTAATATCCTAACTACCATACTTGACATTCTTTCTATTTCATATCAACACCAACATTATTTGATTCCAAATTAAGAGCAATGCCTATTGTACCCTCTTCAAATTCTACTAATTCCCCCTCCATTACTTCATCAAGACTGTGAATACGAGCAATGCCATCTCCTAATGCAAGTTGATAGGTCCATCAATCATCGAGTACACTATCGACTTCCCACACTTATCATGACAACATCACCGATCTTTGGCGCTTATGGGGGACCCTATCATACACATGCACCACCAAAGTCTTCATAAGAACTCTGGGGCAAAGGCCAAGGTAAACCCCGATTAACGATGAGAAGCAGCCAAATCAGTAGCAAAGGCACCAGGACGGACGGTTGGTTGAACCAGGCGATAGCTTCGCGATCGATAGCTGTCGCGGTGAATATGTACCCGGGCCCTGTACACACCGCCCTTCACACCCTGGGAATTGGTTTCGCCCGAAGCATCGGACCAATGATCACCCATGACTTCTGTGGCACACTAGTGCCACAAAGGCCTTTGGTGGTCTTATTGGCGCATATCACGGTGGGGTCTTCGACTAAGTGAAGTCGTAACAAGGTAGCCGTAGGGGAACCTGTGGCTAAATTGAATTTTCTAGTTCATACGGGACCAAGTACTTTATAAGACTATATAAGACTATAAAGCTAGGAGCTCAGACAGACACTTAACATTTTGAAAAGAAAATGACGAGTTTGATCAGACGCTTGCTTTTTCCAAGCAAAGGTACCATTTACAGCTCAGTCCGTAAGTTCACACTAGTAAGTACAACTTTTTTTGAATTTCATTTTCTACAAGAGTCGATACGATGGATACTAGGCGTTGTGCGTAACGACCTGTGCAGTGTTGTAGCTAATGCATTAAGTATCCCGCCTGGGGAGTATGTTTGCAAGAATGAAACTCAAAGGAATTGTCGGGGGCCCGCACAAGCGGTGGAGAATGTGGTTTAATTCGATGCAAAGTGAAGAACCTTACCAGGGCTTGACATGCCGCGAATCCTCTTGAAAGAGAAGGGTGCCTTCAGGAATGCGGACACAGCTATTTTCTTTGTAAAGTTTTTGTAAAAACGAAGAATTAATTCTGATTTTACTCTAGTAGTCACTAGACTCACTATAGTAGTCCGTCTGGCTGCTCTTGCTGAAATCATTACTCTTAATTCTCCCGTGCTCTAGCTATTGCGCTCCCTAGACCACTACCATGTAGTTAGGTTGTATGTGAATCCACGTTCAAATGACATCATACCAAAGTCGTACAATTAGGACCTTGATATGGTTTTATTCTGTTTATCATATAAATAGGAATAACCGAATCACGTCTATAAAATGCCAGTACCATGCAGCCGCTTCAAAGCCAATGTGATGCTCCCTGGTCAGATGACCAAGATATTGAAGTAGCTAAAGGAGCCTGCTTTGGTGACCCTATGAGAAAGTGTTGCTCATTAAAGTAAGATTCTACCCACTCTAGCTCCCTCGAATAGTCCGATATTTCCTTCACGGCGATAAGGGGTACTTAACGCATTAGCTACAACATTGCACGGGTCGATATGCACAGTGCCTAGTATCCATTGTTTATGGCTAGGATGGGGTATCTAATCCTATTCGCTTTTCCTTCATTGATTTGATTCTTTCAATAGATACCGGGATTCATATTGGAAATTAAAAATATAGTAATTCAAACTATAAGACGTAAGAGTAATTCAGATTGATCAGAACAAAGCAAATGGGTGGAGAAAATAAGGGGGACCTTTATCTCCTAAAGATACTCATTAGGGAATACCGGCCAAATTAGTCTGTCTGCTGCTTTCTTTCATAACAGAGTCGTTACTCCCGACTGGCATATAAGTCTCTCACGCGGGCGAAGGAGATGCATTTATAGTACTGGTGGTATTGGACAAGCTCTAAGGAAATAATGAGTATTTTCGAACTAATGCCACATCTTCTACTTCAACAAGGCAGGTGCAAAAGGAAAAGGAGTAATACTTAAGTAATGTAATGATGGCTAAGGGCTTTCTTTTTACCGGTTTGAAAGGAAGAGTGTGCCATGGTGAAATGCAATAGCTTGTCCATCCCATCCAACGAATAACACAACTACACCCCCATTTCTATAGTAACTTCTGTACTAGAAACAATGGTATCTCCAATTATAGCCCCTCTGGGCGGCAGCTACATGAAAGTCGTTGCTTCTCAGCGCATCCCTTTTCCAGCCAGACGGACTACTATAGTGAGTCTAGTGACTACTACAGTAGAGTTAAGTCAAAAGGTATGGTATAGCAGCCTTTCCAAGAAAGCCTCTGGGATCTCCATTAAACCCCCATGATGTGGTAAAGGGAGGATATTAGGGGAAGCAGTGAGTGGAGATTCCCCTGCATGGGAAAGTCATACGGTTTCTATTTTTAAATATTGGGTCATTATGTTCCGTTATGATAACCAACTTATTATTATGTATATCTCATACATGACTTTTAGTGTGCAGTCCTTACTCTCACGATCTATTTAATTTATAGGCATGATTTGAGCTACGTTTTATTAAGTATGTTTTACCTACCTTAAATACTCAGTACATTCAAAGTACTGATTGCATACTCTATGCTATATCATTTGATGATATAGGTTTGGGTGATCTAACTCATTCTTGTCGATAGCTTGCTCCCATATCAATCTAGTTCAGCCCCTACTTTGAGTGAGTCCTCATCATCCGAGGGCATCTGTCAGTTTAGACTTGTTATGTCAGTTTAGTTTCAGACTTGGAGTTAGTTGGAAGCTTGTTCCAATATCTCATCAGATAGTAGATGCTTTTCAGACTTAGACTTAGTATGATCAGCTTTGTGATTTAGTATTGTGATGTTATCACTTGACATACGCTTTATGATATTTAGTCTTCCGCTTATTCATGTTCATGATGTTTTCCGCTTGATTATGCCTTATATTCATGTTATGTATGTATCATGGGTTAACTTGGAGCTATTCGTGGTTCTGGGTCCCATGTCTTGATTAGGGGTCCTAGCTCGGGTCGTGACAAACTTGGTATCAAAGCAAAGGATTAGATATGTCCTAGGGTGTATGAAAGCTGCATTAAGTAGAGTCTTTTCCATAGATGTGAAGCGCGCCACACTTATGGGGAATAGTCTACAAGATGTTTTAGGAAATTTCCCTTTTTTCATGACCTATGTCGTGCGATGAACTACCTCTCTATTCCTATAACTTGTGCTACACACATTTGTAGAAGTATGCATCCATGCGGAGTAAATGAATGGAGAAATAGCAACAGAAATTTCCATGGCAATGGCAATAGAGATGGGCATCAGCAAGCCTCACCAGCTCCAGTGGTTCCCTTGCCCGAGTAGGTCACTCATGCCGAGTTTAGGACAACATTTCAAATATTGGCATAGGTCTTGACCGCTCAGGTCAACCAGCAGGCAATGGCCCATGTTCCTCAGAATAGGAACACAACAGATGCGAGAGTGCGAGACTTTCTCAAGATGAACGCACCCGAGTTTCTGGGTCGAAGTTGGATAAGGAACCCATACAAGTTCCTTGAGGAGGTACAGAAGATCACCCAGATTATGGGGTTGACAGGAGAGGAGAGTGAAAACGTAACCTCCTATCAGGTGAAAGGGGTTGCTAACATATGGTTATATCAATGGAAGGATAGTAGGGGAGTTGGAGTAGTTCCCGTGGGTTGGGATGAGTTTGTGACTGCTTTCTTGGATAGGTTCTTCCCTAAGGAGTTGATGGAGGCAAAAGCGGCAGAGTTCGTCAACTTGAAGCAGGTCAACAGGGATGTCCAGGAGTATGATTTGGAGTTTACCCAGTTTTCCATGTATGCACTAGAGATGGTTGTTGATCCTAGGGCTAGTATGAGTAAGTTTATGAATGGAGTGACAGATTCCTTGGTGAAGAAGTGTAGGACTGCCATGTTGATCAGTGATATAGATTTCTCCTAGTTAGTCATATATGCCTAGAAGATAGAGGCAAAGCAGATGAAGGAGAAGGAGAGAGAGGCCAAGAGGTCTAGGATAGGGAGTCATTGGCATTTTCAGCAAAGGTTCGGTGGTGGATATCAACCTTAATTCCACCAGAGGTCGTCAACCCCAACTCCCTCATCAGCTAGCGTTCCATCTAGACCTCGAGGAGATTAGAGAGGCAGAGAAACAGGCTCTAGGGGATAGAGGAGCATGTAAGGGGAGCACACTTATCCAGCTTGTAGAAAGTGTGGCAGAAGCACCCTAACGAGTGTTTGGTTGGTTCAGATATTTGTTTCTGGTGTGGGAAGCCCCGACATATGCATAGGGATTGTCCTTTAGCTTGGCAAGGCAACAATGGAGGTCGTGCCCCAACTACTACTTCAGCAGCTTGTCCATCTAAGCAGGGTGCCTCTCTAGTGCAGGTGGCGGGCAGCGCAAAATAGGTTCTATGCACTATCTTCTCGTCAGGAGTAGGAGGTCTCTCCCGATATGGTCACTCGTATGTTATGAGTATTCCATCTTGATGTGTATGAATTGTTAGATCCAGGGGCTACCTTATCTTTTGTGACTCCTTAGTTGCTGTTAGTTTCAGAGTCAGTCCCGAAATCCTATCAGAACCCTTCTCAGTCTCTACTCCTACCGGTGAGTCAATTTTAGCTTGACGGGTGTACATAAATTATCGTATCATGATTCTTTAGAAAGTCACCTCATCCGGCCTAGTGGAGTTAGATATGACCAATTTTGATGCTATATTCGGTATGGATTGATTACATGCATGTTATGCCTCGGTTATAGAACCCGTACGGTAGAGTTTTGATTTCTGGGTGAGCCAGTCCTAGAGTGGAAGGGTAGTGAAGTAGTTCCTGTAGATCACTTTATTCCTATATCAAGGCTAGGAAGATGATCTCTTAGGACTGTGTGTATAATTTACTTTGGGTCAAGGATTCTACGTTCGAGACCCCAGCTCTTTAGTCTATCCCTGTTACATATACTCCATAGGTGTTTCTAGATAATCTACCAGGAGTCCCTCCCGAGTGGGAGATTGACTTTGGTATTGACCCTCTCCCTGATATGCACTCTATATCAATTCGTCCTTGCACAATGGCTCCAACTGAGCTAAAGGAGTTAAAAGAGCAGTTGAAAGATCTCCTAGAAAAAGGTTTCATCAGGACTAGTAAATTCCCATGGGGTGCTCCAGTTCTCTTTGTTCAGAAGAAGGATGATTACCTTAAGATGCGAATTGATTATCGACATTTGAACAAGGTCACAATCAAGAACAAGTATCCCCTCCCTAGTATTGATGGCCTGTTTGACCAGCTTCAAGGTGCTAAGTGCTTCTCAAAGATAGAATTCAGATCCAGATATCATCATCTTAGAGTCAAGGAGAGTGACATTCCTAAGATGGCCTTCAGGACTCAGTATGGTCACTATGAGTTTATAGTTATGTATTTTGGACTAACTATCATGACCGAAAGTACACCTGAATCGTAGACATGGGACAGGGAGCCCCGAGGGACCCCATGGCATGAGCATACAACTAAACCCTTCCCAAAAGGCGGAAGAATTAGCTTAATAGTCATGAACTAAATAAAACCGTGACATGAAATATAAGAAACAACAGTACATGATCCAAGCGTAAATAGCTGAATACTACAATTAGGTCTGAAAGCCTCTAATCATAATAGATGGGTTGAAGGGACAGACCCCAACTAACCCCAACATTCTAAAAACTAAAAGACAGACAAAAATCTGAACATGAAGCCCCCGAATCATGAGGACTCATCACTGAGAACTGAGAGTAGAACTGAGAGCAAGCTAAGAGCGATGCTAAACCTGCGAACTAGATCCTGTATCATAAAACGATACAACATAGAAAATATGCAGGTTACTACTTGGAATGTATTGAGTATGTGAGGTATGCAAGACAACACTTAAAACATAAAAGTTATAGTAGTGGGGACATCATGATCATAAAGACTGAAATCATAAGTTTGTTGTAAGGCTCAAGATTTCCAAAATATTCATAAACCTATCATAGTCATAACATGAGGAAAAACATTTCATAAAACATAACTTGAGCCAAAAGAACATAATCATACATGCATTAAAACAATGAGGAACAATGGGAGATTTCTATAATTGAAATACCCCATATGAGTACACATGGAGACCGACCTGTAAGCCTAGTTGGGAGGCCGTTCATACCTTGCCAAGGTCATGAACCATGAAAGACGTGATATCACTCGTGAAGGCCCCGTAGGGCAAAAGGGACAATCACTAAGGAGGTCCCAAACTTAACCTATGGTGGCACGTAGTTCTGAGATTTGAGGCATAACCTAGGCCCCGAACCTACTCGGTGTTAAGTACTACTCGCAAAACATGTAACGTGCTCATAGAAATTCAAACATGACATGCATGGTAAATTAAATCGTGATAATACTAGCCATGATATTGGGCCCGTGAAAAGGCCAAAATCATAGTTCATAAATCATAAGCGACATATGGGCATTGCCCATAATATCAATCATACTTGAAATGCTTAAATTTATAGGAAACATGATCGTAATGGCATGAGTAATTGAAAACATGCTTAAAATTGAAAAGTTCATATCATGCTTGAGAAATCACCATAACCATGATTTCACTAAAAACCCCATGATTTGGGCACATGTGCTTTTAGGTATTAAATCATCAAACATTGAATAAAATAAGCAAAAACAGCCCAATAATTCGAAACCCGTGATTTTAGACATACTACAACAAGCTCATATCGATTTTTGAGGAAACATTCAATTCGGGTTATGACCTATAGAGATTTGGTAACTTTAAACATATTGTCACACCCCGCCCTGAGGGGGGGTACGACTGGCACCTGGTGCCCTACTAAGATCTGACCTGCTAGGCTGTTAAGCCTGGGCGCGTCTGGCCCCTGGCTGGCTCTAACTCAGATTTCTGGAAATAAAGGGCTATATGACGGCTGTAAATATAGCCCCCGGCCCATTGGCCTATCGCCTGCTGTACCTGTCTTGGCAGCTAACCAGAAATATAGTAACTTAGGGAAACCTATACGGGCCGACAAGGCCACCATGCTGTCTAGTTATCTGCTGCTTAATCAATAAGCACAAAAAGAAGCTACGTGACTGGCAAGGTCACCACTACTGAGAAGTATGGCCTCACACGACCATCATAGAAGTAAGAAAGAGTAAATGCAACTATACAACTGCACGGCCCCACACGACCGGCTCATCTGACCACAGGGACTACATACAGAATGCAAGCCTCTAGGAATAGTAATAGAACTGATCGGGACAGGGCCCCGACCTACCCATTCTATATACAACAAAAGGAACTGAACTACACCTCTGAAATTCAGCCTCCGGATGACTGGAGCTGAATACTCAACCGCTGACAGGGAGTCACGTAGAATCACCTGCTCGTCTAGGAGTACCTGCAGGCAAGTAATGCAGTGCCCCACTGGGCGTCAGTACCACTGGTACTGAGTATGTAAAGCAACTGGAACACTATAACTGAAAATAACATCTGAAAGCAATAATATGACTGATGAAGCTGAAATAGGAGGAATAACTTACTGTCTGATGATGTAGATCGCACTTGTTCTTACTGATACCGAAGGAAGTAGGAAACATACCTGGAAGTGTATCATTCTACTACCAACCCACTCGCGTCTAATATAACATGGCATAGTATACATAACATAACACAGCACATACAAACCTTACCCGGCCCCCATAAGCCAGGAGGTACAATCAACACAGAATCTATGCCCCTACCCCGGTCATCCCATCTCCTATAGTGGTTGTAAGCATCCTGCCGGTCCCTGGGTATGCACTTGGGCTCGCTGAGCCCCTGACTATAACTGTACCTGAGTCCGAAGGACTCTAATCAACACCCCGGGCGTACCCGCTCGACGGGGGTGTATAAGGGCCGACCAAGGCACAATATGGGGAAACTGGCATCCCATCTTCGTCCCCTGGCGGGACGGCATATCACTCCGTAGAGTGACGTATCCTCGTCCTCTGGCGGACGAGTCGATACAGCTATTAACCCTGGGCGGTCAGGGATGCTAGGTAATCCAACCCCAATCAATACAACGGTGTCAACTAGTCATGCTGTCTGTGTATCTCATAAGCCAAAACTAATAGGCGTAAGGTATTATATAAATCATGTACTGGGCTAAAAATAGCAATCTGTAGATGTCTGATACATGCTGTGACAGGTAAGTATAAATATGAATATAGTTCCCTGTCTAACTGTACTGGGGCAAAGGCTATACAAGCGGGTGTTTCTGCTGAAGGCTATGTTGTTCACTAGGTTTCTGTATTAACATGATTTCCTATTTCTAACATGCTTTCTAAACCATATACAGTTACTATTCTATATCTGGAATGCTTTACTGATGTTGTACTATCTTGCGAGGTTTCAGCTAAACACAACAATATCTTGGCAGGGCACATTATATCACATACTGAATATACGGCCAATCTTAATCATTTATATTCGAATCTATATCATACGGATAGGTATCGTACACGTTACGGCCCAAAACTACTCATATTGCACCAATGTTCAAAATAATACAATAATCAATTTCTGAACCTTCTACTGGTCTGTAAATTACTATATTGCTTCAATGTCACTCAACTTGCCGAGGAAACTTAACTTTACATACCTTATCTTTGAATATTCATCCGTCGGACGAGGCTTGGCCGGTACTTCTACTGCTTTCTCCCAACTGCATTCATAAATACGTCAATCAATACTAAATACAACATTATTTCAAAAGGCAACGTCACTTTCGATATAGTTTATAGCCTAAACTTAGGCTTATCGAAAGACGGTCGGAAACTCGCTATTTTTCAGCGGCCCAGAAGGGAGAAATATTTACTTCTCAGCTAGGAACACATAGACATTAATTTAGAGCAATTCTACTTACTTTAGTTCGGCGGCTCGCCGATTCGTCGGCCGTATTTCGTGAAACTAACTCCGTAGAAATGCTCTCTGCTGCTAAATACTAGGGTATCTAGGATTAATTTGGGTTTGGGCAGCGTTTGGCAGCGTAATCGGACGAAAATATTTAATTTTCTTCGTCTTCCTCGACTTCACTGCGTTTCTCTGGAAATTTATAAGTGTAATATGATTTTAAATCGAAGTTGGGGCTTTATATACTTGGGCCTGGACAAGGGCAACGTGGCACGGAGCCATCGCGGAGGCCTCCCCTCCGTGACACGCTGCCATCGTGGAGGGGCTCTGCCTCGGCTCCTCCCGCGATGGTTCGATAGGTTTCTCGTCCGATCTTTTCCCGGGCCTTTCCCTAGCACGTATGGCTTTCAAATATGCTTAAACAACGTGCGAATAGGTCCTCTAAGTGCCGGAAATTCTACGGGGTATAACATTCTCCCCCCCTTAGGAACATTCGTCCCCGAATGTATACTGCTGTCTAGAGAGCTGTTCACTCTAGTTTCTGGGAAAATTTTGGCAGAGTTTCCCCTGTAATATGGACTATCGCAACGCCCTGAAATGCAGAAAAGTTCAACACAGGCACTGCACACAATATTCTACAATCCACTGGACAACTGAATACCACTTCTTTCTTTATCATTTACAACATACAACCATAAAGTACTGCATAAATAATGATACAGACATACCTGTCATCTGACTAGACCTGAAATAAGTGAGGGTATCTGATTTTCATATCTTCTTCAGCCTCCCACGTCATTTCTTCCCGATTTCTGTTACGCCACAACACCTTGACAGATGCAACATCTTTAGTTCTCAGCCTGTGAATCTGTCTGTCTAAGATAGCTACGGGAACCTCTTCGTAGGCTAACTCCTCTGTGACCTGAACATCCTGGACTGGAACTACTGTAGAAGGGTCCCCTACGAACTTTCTTAACATGGAAACGTGGAATACTGGATGAACAGATGCTAATTCTGGAGGCAAGTTTAACTCATATGCCACGCGGCCTATTCTTCGCCGAATTTGGTACGGCCCAATGAATCTTGGGCTAAGCTTGCCTTTCTTTCCAAACCTCATTACCCCTTTCATCGGGGACACTTTCAGATATACCCAGTCGTTTACCAAAAATTCTAGATTTCTGCGTCGTCTATCTGCGTATGACTTCTGATGACTCTGAGCGGTCAGTAAACGTTCCCGGATAAGCTTTATCTTTTCTTCGGACTGCCGAATGATATCTAGGCCAACTAATGCTGATTCTCCTACCTCAAACCAGCCCACCGGCGATCTACACTTTCGCCCGTATAATGCCTCGAAAGGCGCCATCTGGATAGCTAAATGGTAGCTGTTATTATAAGAAAATTCGATTAACAAAAGATGTTCATCCCAGCTACCCCCAAAATCTAATACACACGCTCGTAGCATATCTTCGAGCGTCTGAATTGTACGTTCAGCTTGCCCGTCTGTCTGAGGATGGAATGTTGTACTCAGATTAATCTGCATCCCCAGACCTTTCTGAAATGACTGCCAGAACCTAGCTGTAAACTGTGCCCCTCTGTCTGAAATGATAGATGTCGGCACTCCATGTAACCTAACTATTTATCTGATATATAATTCGACATAATCCTCAGCTGAGAAGGTAGCCCTCACTGGCAGGAAATGAGCTGATTTCGTCAACCTATCAACTATTACCCAAATGGAATCATTTCTGCGTCTCGTACGGGGTAATCCTGTTACAAAATCCATATTTATTGCTTCCCATTTCCATATAGGTATTGATATCTCTTGAGTCAAACCACCCGGTTTCTGGTGCTCGGCTTTTACCTGTTGGCAATTAGAACATCTAGACACAAATTCAGCTATCTCAGCTTTCATACCTGGCCACCAATAGATGTCTCTGATATCGTGGTACATTTTCGTCGCCCCTGGATGAAGGGAATAGCGAGCGTAGTGTACCTCGTGCATGATCTGTCCGCGAAGTCCTGAGACATTCGGGACACAAAGGTGGCCCTTACAGCGTAGCACACCACTCTCGGTTGTCTGAAAATCTGGCTCCTTACCCTTCTGAACTCTATCTCTGAGCTGGACCAAATCGGGATCCTCATACTGTCGTTCTTTTACCTCTGCAACTAATGATGATACTGCAGAATTTTGAATTACGGCCCCATTATTTTCTGTTTCCATTACTCGAACGGCTAGGCTAGCTAACTGATGGATTTCTTTGGCTAACTTCTGCTTCTCAGGTCGCAAATACACTAAACTCCCCATTGACTTACGGCTCAGGGCATCTGCTACAACATTAGCTTTCCCTGGATGGTACAGGATGTTCACATCATAATCTTTCAACAATTCTAACTAGCGACGTTGCCGCAGATTCAACTCCCTCTGAGTGAAAATGTAGTGCAAGCTCTTATGATCTGTGTAAATATCAATATGAACTCCGTATAGATAATGCATCCACATCTTCAAGGCATGAATTACTGCGGCCAATTCTAGGTCATGGGTAGGGTAATTCTTTTCGTGTTTCCTCAGCTGCCTGGAAGCATATGCAATTACTCTACCATGCTGCATCAACACACATCCCCATCCGACACCTGACGCGTCGCAATAAACTGAATAACCTTCTGTGCCTTTCGGCAGTGCTAATATTGGGGCGGAGGTTAACCTGTCTTTCAGTTCCTGGAAACTCTGCTCACATGCCTCCGTCCACTGAAACTTGGCTTCTTTCTGTGTCAATTTAGTTAAAGGTGCTGCAATGGTTGAGAATCCCTCAACGAATCTCTGATAATACCCTGCTAACCCCAGAAAGCTACGAACTTCAGTCGGGGTGGTAGGCCTAGGCCATGACTTAACTGCTTCTATCTTCTGCTTGTCTACCTGTATACCAGTATCTGAGACAATATGCCCTAAAAAGGCTACTGAGTTAAGCCAGAATTCACACTTCGAAAATTTTGCGTACAACTGGCGGTCCCTGAGAATCTGGAGCACTGCCCGCAAATGAGTCCGGTGATCTGCTTCGGAGCGAGAATACACCAGAATATCATCAATGAATACTATCACGAACAAGTCCAGGAAGGGTCTGAAAATACTGTTCATCAGGTCCATAAAAACTGCTGGGGCATTTGTTAGCCCGAAGGACATAACCAGAAATTCAAAATGTCCATATCGGGTCCTGAATACTGTCTTAGGGGTGTCCCTCTCACGTACTCGGACCTGGTGATATCCGGACCGCAAATCAATCTTAGAAAAGTATCTGGCTTCCTGTAACTGATCAAATAGGTCATCAATCCTAGGAAGCGGATACTTATTCTTTACTGTAACTTTATTGAGCTGCCGATAATCTATGCACATTCGGAGCGAGCCATCTTTCTTTCTCACGAACAAGACTGGCGCACCCCACAGGGAAGTACTCGGCCTGATAAAACCTTTATCTAACAAGTCTTTCAACTGCTCCTTTAATTCTCTGAGTTCTGCAGGAGCCATACGATAAGGAGGTATTGATATTAGCTGAGTGCCTGGTAGCAAGTCAATAGCGAAGTCTATTTCCCTTTCTGGGGGAATACCAGGTAACTCATCAGGAAATACATCTGGGAATTCATTTACCACTGGGACAGACTGGAGTGTCGGAGATTCTGCTTGGACATCCTGAACTCTGACAAGATGGTAAATGCACCCCTTAGATATCAACTTTCTCGCCCGAAGGTAGGAAATAAACCTACCTTTTGGTGTCGCGGTGCTGCCCTTCCACTCCCGTACTGCCTCCCCCGGGAAATGGAATCGGACCGTTTTGGTCCAACATTCAACATTAGAAAAACATGGTACTAACCAGTCCATACCCATTATGGCATCGAAATCTATCATTTCTAACACAACCAGATCTACCGTGGTCTGACGATCGGCAACCTCTACTGTACACCCGCGGTAAATTCGGCTAGCTGTGATGGAGTCACCAACGGGCGTAGATACTAAGAAGGACTGCTGTAATGATTCTGGTACAATACTAAACTTTCGTGCCACAAATGGAGTAATATAGGACAAGGTAGACCCTGGATCAATTAACACATAAGCAGGGTGTGAGCAGATAGTTAGCATACCTGTCACAACATCAGGC
Source organism: Datura wrightii (assembly GCA_035772735.1). NCBI lineage: Eukaryota > Viridiplantae > Streptophyta > Magnoliopsida > Solanales > Solanaceae > Datura > Datura wrightii. The sequence continues at coordinate 58,880,423 of JASDFA010000020.1, read as the reverse complement.
GATGCCTCTGAATCTTGCCTCCCTGGTAAGGCGTATGTGCGGCTTGGACCCGCACCTGTACTAGAGGTCCCTGATCTGCCCCGACCCCTGCCTGCTGAAACTGGGGGCCTGCGCCCAGTCGAGGATGCTGTAGCTCGTGATCCTGTTGATGCCCTATCCTGTCTGTCCCGATCCTCACGACCTCTGGCTGGGCAATCTCTCATCAAATGGCCTTCTTGGCCACAAATATAACATGCGGTGGAACCATACCTGCATGCTCCAGAATGGCGTCGACTGCATATAGGACAAAGTGGTAGGGTATACCTACTCTGCTCCGCCCTCCTCTATGACGGTGAGTCTGCCGTCCGCGAACCTCTACCAGCCTCTGACTGCCCCCTGCGGCTGAATCTACCTCCCTGTGACTGTGGTGGAGGCGGGGGCCTGGGCGGCCTATCTGACAATCGTGGCCTGGGTCCTCCCCGGGCCTCTCTTTGTAACTCAGCTGGTCTATCCCAGCGACGCTGCTCCTGATTAACCCTTCTGATTTCCCGATGTCGCTGTCTGATGCCCTCAATATTCTGGGCAAATGCCTGGATTCGGGAAATATCCATATATTCTCGCAGTGTGGCCGAGATACAAGTCTCGACATACTCTGGGTTCAACCCCATAATAAAACGGTGCACTCTGGATGCCATGGTATCCACAAAAGCTGGTGCATATCGAGCCAAAGAATCAAACCGCAAGGAATATTCCCGAACACTCATGGCCCCCTGTTCTAGATGTAGGAACTGGTCTACCCGGGCCTGTCGGATCTCCCGCGGCAAATAGTGATCCAGAAAGGCTCCTGAAAAGCTGGACCAGGTAGGAGGGGGAACATCTCTCCCTCGGGACCTCTCCCAGCTTTCATACCATAACACCGCAATATCTCGCAACCGAAATGCGGCCAATTCAACTGACTCAGTAGGTGTAGCATGCATAACCCTGAAAATTCTCTGCATCTGATCCAGAAAATCCTGGGGGTCCTCTGTGCGATCCGTGCCCGTGAACTGTGGGGGATTCAGGGCTAAGAACTCTCGGACCCTCGAACTACCGGGCCCTCCTGATGCTTCTGCAACTGTGGATGGCATTTGCTGTCGCTGAGCAGCCATCACCTGTGCTATCATAACTACAACACTCCTAACTTCCTGATCGGAAGGTATCGGTATAGGGACTGCTGAAGATACTGTCGCTCCAAACGGCTCTTGACGTGGTTGGGACTGCTGAGGAGGCTGAGATGAAGCCTCTGCAGGGCCCTCTGATCGGGCTGTCTCCAAATGAGGGGGAGGCATCCTGCTGGTGCCTTCCCCTGCTGCAATGTCTAAACTCCGACCTGTGACGGGATGGCGCTGGTCTGACATTATCTGTAGCCAAAGAATATGATAAGATTTTGGGAATTCAACTCTATACTATACAGCTCTATAGCACGACTGAATCAAAATAAGAGACAACCATCCTATCATGCCTTGCAGCCTCCTACCCATAGTATGTGGTGCACAACACATCCATGGACAGGACTCTACTTAGCACGGCTTGCAGACTCCCTGGGATACGACCAGCTCTGATACCAAGTTTGTCACACCCCGCCCTGAGGGGGGGTACGACTGGCACCTGGTGCCCTAATAAGATCTGACCTGCTAGGCTGTTAAGCCTGGGCGCGTCTGGCGCCTGGCTGGCTCTAACTCAGATTTCTGGAAACAAAGGGCTATATGACGGCTGTAAATATAGCCCCCGGCCCATTGGCCTATCGCCTGCTGTACCTGTCTTGGCAGCTAACCAGAAATATAGTAACTCAGGGAAACCTATACGGGCCGATAAGGCCACCATGCTGTTTAGTTATCTGCTGCTTAATCAATAAGCACAAAAAGAAGCTACGTGACCGGCAAGGTCACCACTACTGACAAGTATGGCCTCACACGACCATCATAGAAGTAAGAAAGAGTAAATGCAACTATACAACTGCACGGCCCCACACGACCGGCTCATCTGACCACAGGGACTACATACCGAATGCAAGCCTCTAGGAATAGTAATAGAACTGATCGGGACAGGGCCCCGACCTACCCATTCTATATACAACAAAAGGAACTCAACTACACCTCTGAAATTCAGCCTCCGGATGACTGGAGCTGAATACTCAACCGCTGACAGGGAGTCACGTAGAATCACCTGCTCATCTAGGAGTACCTGCAGGCAAGTAATGCAGCGCCCCACTGGGCGTCAGTACCACTGGTACTGAGTATGTAAAGCAACTGGAACACTATAACTGAAAATAACATCTGAAAGCAATAATATGACTGATGAAGCTGAAATAGGAGGAATAACTTACTGTCTGATGATGTAGATCGCACCTGTTCTTACTGATACCGAATGAAGTAGGAAACATACCTGGAAGCGTATCATTCTACTACCAACCCACTCGCGTCTAATATAACATGGCATAGTATACATAACATAACACAGCACATACAAACCTTACCCGGCCCCCATAAGCGGGGAGGTACAATCAACACAGAATCTATGCCCCTACCCCGGTCATCCCATCTCCTATAGTGGCTGTAAGCATCCTTCCGGTCCCTGGGTATGCACTTGGGCTCGCTGAGCCCCTGACTATAACTGTACCTGAGTCCGAAGGACTCTAATCAACACCCCGGGCGTACCCGCTCGACGGGGGTGTATAAGGGCCGACCAAGGCACAATATGGGGAAACTGGCATCCCATCTTCGTCCCCTGGCGGGACGGCATATCACTCCGTAGAGTGACGTATCCTCGTCCTCTGGCGGATGAGTTGATACAGCTATTAACCCTGGGCGGTCAGGGATGCTAGGTAATCCAACCCCAATCAATACAACGGTCTCAACTAGTCATGCTGTCTGTGTATCTCATAAGCCAAAACTAATAGGCGTAAGGTATTATATAAATCATGTACTGGGCTAAAAATAGCAATCTGTAGATGTCTGATACATGCTGTGACAGAGAAGTATAAATATGAATATAGTTCCCTGTCTAACTGTACTGGGGCAAAGGCTATACAAGCGGGTGTTTCTGCTGAAGGCTATGCTGTTCACTAGGTTTCTGTATTAACATGATTTCCTATTTCTAACATGCTTTCTAAACCATATACAGTTACTATTCTATATCTGGAATGCTTTACTGATGCTGTACTATCTTGCGAGGTTTCAGCTAAACACAACAATATCTTGGCAGGGCACATTATATCACATACTGAATATACGGCCAATCTTAATCATTTATATTCGAATCTATATCATACGGATAGGTATCGTACACGTTACGGCCCAAAACTGCTCATATTGCACCAATGTTCAAAATAATACAATAATCAATTTCTGAACCTTCTACTGGTCTGTAAATTACTATACTGCTTCAATGTCACTCAACTTGCCGAGGAAACTTAACTTTACATACCTTATCTTTGAATATTCGTCCGTCGGACGAGGCTTGGCCGGTACTTCTACTGCTTTCTCCCAACTGCATTCATAAATACGTCAATCAATACTAAATACAACGTTATTTCAAAAGGCAACGTCACTTTCGATATAGTTTATAGCCTAAACTTAGGCTTATCGAAAGACGGTCGGAAACTCGCTATTTTGCAGCGGCCTAGAAGGGAGAAATATTTACTTCTCAGCTAGGAACACATAGACATTAATTTAGAGCAATTCTACTTACTTTAGTTCGGCGGCTCGCCGATTCGTCGGCCGTATTTCGTGAAACTAACTCCGTAGAAATGCTCTCTGCTGCTAAATACTAGGGTATCTAGGATTAATTTGGGTTTGGGCAGCGTTTGGCAGCGTAATCGGACGAAAATATTTAATTTTCTTCGTCTTCCTCGACTTCAGTGCGTTTCTCTGGAAATTTATAAGTGTAATATGATTTTAAACCGAAGTTGGGGCTTTATATACTTGGGCCTGGACAAGGGCAACGTGGCACGGAGCCATCGCGGAGGCCTCCCCTCCGTGACACGCTGCCATCGCGGAGGGGCTCTGCCTCGGCTCCTCCCGCGATGGTTCGACAGGTTTCTCGTCCGATCTTTTCCCGGGCCTTTCCCTAGCACGTATGGCTTTCAAATATGCTTAACCAACGTGCGAATAGGTCCTCTAAGTGCCGGGAATTCTACGGGGTATAACACATATATAGGGAGAAATTGGGCATGGGTAGGTTCTAAACCACCCATTTAAAACCCCACATACATGGAACTTCTTGATTCTTAACTCCCTTGAAAAGCCCTAGATGGAAACTTGGAGAATTTGAAGAAGAACAGTTGAATCTATCTCCTCTTTCCTCTCTGCTCTTACATGCATCAAATGAGGTTTATCATGAATGATTTCCCCTTAAAAGACCCTGTCCCGACCTCAAAACGATGTAGTTTAGGTCTTTGGAGTGTAGAAAATTATGAGAAGGCCCTTACTAATTCATAGGAAATAACTGCCAGGTGACCCGAACGGGTGACCCGACGACACATTAGGATGGGCAAAGACTCAGCGTGTCACCCGTCAAGTACACTGGATACCAGGTCGACTGGGATCGTAACGGGTGACTCAACGACTTGTCACAAGAGATCATGAGTCATGGTCACCTTCCGTCAAGTACCTCATCCTTAATTAAATTTCCACAGGCTTGCTCACGACCCACCTCACAAGTCGTTGGGACTGGCCATGACTCATGGGGTCCCATCCATTAGGTACACCGGCCAAACCTCCCAGGTAACCCTTAAGCTCACCCCACGGGAGACTTGACGAATCGTGGTAGCTGACCACGAGTCGCTCCCATGCCCGTGGGGACCTCAGCTCCTCAGACCATTCTAGCCTCCCCACGAGCCACCTGACGACTCATGGGGTCTCCTCACGAGTCGTCTAGTGACTCATCCAACACTGCTGCAACATTTTTCCAAAATTTCCCCGTTTGACTCCCTGGTCTGATCCGTGAGTTTTCGGGGTATAACAATATCTCCCCCTTGGGAACATTCATCCTCGAATGTTAGAAACATGAAAAAAACTCAGGAACAACCAATCATCATATGCAAATACTGATCATTTAAGCTGAAAACTGACGGAATGACTACCCCTTAAAAGAACTGCATAGCTGGACTGAATTCCGACATCACATACATATATTATATCATAAAACAAACTTGCACACATGAACGGAACATGAAAAACTGAATAGAGTTTTAGGGAAAAAACTAATACCTCAAATTGAAACTGAGTCGGTAGGGAACAAATGGGGGTATTTAGCTATCATATCCTCTTCGGCTTCCCACCTAACTCCCTCAACGTGCTGATTTCTCCATAACACCTTTACTGAAGCTACTTCCTTGTTCCTCAGCCTCCGAACTCTACTATCCAAGATTGCAACAGGAATTTCCTCATAACTGAGGCTACCTTTCACACCAACACTTTCCATCAAAGCAACTAAGGCTGGATCTCCCAAGCACTTTTTCAAGAGTGATACGTGAATTACGGGATGAACTGTTCTGAAGGTAACTCTAACTCATAGGCTACTTTACCCACTCATCTCATAATCCAGTATGGACCAATATGTTGAGTCTTCCTTTCCTTCTGAATCTCATTACTCCCTTTATGGGAGATACCTTCAAAAATACCCAATCATCGATCTCGAACTCAAGCTCTCTTCTCCTCATATCCGCATAAGACTTTTGGAAACTTTGAGCCATTTTCAGTATTTCTCTTATCAACTGAACTCTCTCCATAGCCTCGTGTATTGAATCTGGACCCACTAACAAAGCTTCACCAACTTCAAACCACCCAATGGGCAATCTACACCTTCGCCCGTAAAGAGTCTCAAATGGTGCCATTTGGATGCTAAGGTGATAGCTGTTGTTGTAGGCAAACTCAATAAGAGGTAAATGCTCATCCCAACTACCCTTGAAATTGATAACGCAAGCTCTCAACATGGCCTCAATAGTTTGGATAGTCCGCTCCGCCTGGCCATCTGTTTGCGGATGAAATGTCGTGCCAAGCTTGACCTGGTACTGAGTCCCTTTTGAAAAGATCTCCAAAACTGAGAGGTGAACTGAGTACCTCTATCCGATATGATGGAGAAGGTCACTCCATGCAACCTAACCAGCTCTCGGATGTAAAATTTGGCATAATCTTCCACTGATCGGTTGTTTTGACTGGAAGAAAATGAGCAGCCTTGGTTAACTTGTCCACCACGACCCAAATGGAGTCGTACTGCCTACGAGTGCGGGGTAAACCTGTTATGAAGTCCATGTTGATTTCTTCCCACTTCCAAGTAGGAATGTTGATATCCTGAAGTACACCTCCCGGTTTCTAATGCTCCACTTTCACTTGTTCGCAATTCGGACATTTGGCTACAAATTCTGCAATATCCCTCTTCATGCCATTCCACTAGTAGATTTCTTGCAAGGCATGATACATCTTGGCGGCAACTATATGGATAGGATATTTGGATCCGTGAGCCTCATGCAACATCCGGCTCCTCAAATCACCCACGTTCGGAACACATAAGCAACCCTGGTACCGAAGTACACCATCTCCCCCTTTGGAGAATACTTCTACCTTCTGATTTTGAACAACTTCTTTCAACCTTACCAGTATTGGATCTTCATCTTGTTTAGCCTTCACCTCTATTACCAAGGACGACTCTAATCCGTTCTGTACAACTACACCACCATCAGTCGAGCCAACTAACCTAACTCCCAACCGTGTAAGTCGATGCACCTCCTTCACCAGCTCCTTCTTGTCTTCACTCATGTGCGACACACTCTCCATAGAGAGTCTACTAAGGGTATCCGCTACAATGTTGGCCTTACCCAGGTGGTAAAGGACACTCATGTCATAGTCCTTAAGTAGCTCCAACCACCTCCATTGCCGAAGATTGAGATCCTTCTGCGTGAACACATATTCTAAGCTCTTGTGGTCAGTGAATACATCTACATTAACCCCATACAAGTAGTGTCTCCATATCTTCAAAGAAAACACCACCGTAGCAAACTCAAAATCATGGGTCGGGTAATTTTTCTCGTGAATTTTCAGTTGTTTGGAAGCATATGCTATGACTTTCCCGTGCTGCATCAATACAAATCCCAGTCCGACTTTTGAAGAATCACAATATACAAAAAAGCCATCAGTGCCCCCCAGTAAAGTAAACACCGGTGCTGAAGTGAGTCGGGCCTTCAATTCCTAAAAACTCTTCTTGCAAGCCTCCTACCATTGGAACTTCACCTTTTTTTGAGTCTGGTAGTACCCAAACCTGAGGTCTATCTTGGAGAACTATTTGGCACGCTGAAGCTGATCAACTAGGTCATCAATCCTGGGTAAAGGGTATCTATTCTTGATGGTGACCTTGTTCAACTGCCTATAGTCAATACACATCCGAAGAGAACCATCTTTCTTCCAGATGAACAACACTGGGGCACCTCATGGAGACTTACTCGATCTTATGAAACCCTTATCTAGCAAATCCTTCAACTGCTCTTTTATAACTCTTTTAGCTCGGTTGGGGTCATTCGGTAAGGAGGAATCGATATGGGCTGTGTGTTGGGTAAAAGATCGATTTCAAAATCAATCTCCCTCTAGGGAGGAACACCTGGTAGGACATCTAGAAATACCTCGGGATACTCACATACCGTGGGGACTGACTGAATAGTTGGGGTCTTGGACGTGGCATCCTTAACCCTAACCAAATGGTAAATACAACCCTTAGAAATCATTTCCTGGCCTTGAGATAGAAGATATAGCAACCTACAGGTACTATTGAACTACCCCTCCATTCTAAGACTGGTTCACCTGGAAATCAGAACTCTACCGCTCAGGTTCTACAGCTAATAGAAGCATAACATGTGAACAGCCAATCCATGCCCAAAAAAATGTCAAAATTAGTCACAGTCAATCCTACTAAGTCTGTGGGGGTAACTTATGCAATACTGTAATGGGGCAACCTCTATATACCCGCCTCGCTACGACTGAATCTCCAACCAGAGTAGACACAGAAAACGGTTCTGAAAAAATTTCAGGACTGACTCCAAAGTTACTAGCAATGTAAGATGTCACAAAAGACGGTGTAGCTCCCGGATCTAACAAAGCATAAGCATCAATATGAAAGACTCCCAACATACCCGTAACCACATCAGGAGAAGTCTCCCGCTCCTATTGAGAGCCAAGTGCCTAAAATTGGTTCTGGCACTAGCCGCCAGCTAGACCAGTCGAAGTACCCTGCTAAGTAGCATGTGCCACTAGAGCTGCTAAACTAGCTGCTGAAGTGCGAGCAGGGGTTTCGAGGTACCCTGGTCTCATAAACTATGTGCAAACATAGGTATATATTTGCAACCTCTCAAGATAGTGCTTTCCCCGCCCAAGGGCACACCGTGATAGCTCACCTTATCCATCTATTGCCCTAGTAAGGCTTAGTGTCATGCCCCACCTTGGGAGGCATGACTGGCACCTAATTCCTACTAGGATCCGAACTGACCTGACTGGGCTTATGCACTTCTGGTGCATGCCTAATCTTTAAATAAACAAAACACCAAGTATATCTCGGCTGTAAACATAGCCCCTGGTCGACAAGGCCTTATAGCTACCTCTAAAAAAATAGCTAACCAGAAACAGGTAATAGCAGGGAATCCTATATGGGCCGACAAGACCACCGTGATGTCTAGTTATAACTATAAAGTAAATCCAACACTAAATTAAGCTATGGACAACAAAGCCGCTAGCTGACAGCTAAGCAAGGCCCCACACGTCCAACACGTAAAATAAAGCATACATGGGCCCTACACGGCCAACAAAAAATAACCACAGGGAATATTAAACAATCTGCAAGCATTTAGGAGTGATATAATGGTTGAGACAGAGCCCCGACCTACCCATAAACTGTACAATAAAAAGAGTAAACCTTCTAACTGTTAGCTCCGAAGGAAAGGAGTCGACTGAACTGCTAATCCTGGCTGGCTACTAGGAAGGTCCTGAACTGTGTTTATCCGCACCGACAAGAAAGTAATGCAGCTCCCCAAGAAGGGCATCAGCACAATATGTACCGAATTAGTAACTATAAATAACTAAATGAACTAAAAGGAAACTGAATGAAAAGAATAGAGATACTACCTAAACAACTGAACTTGTTGCTGTCTAATCTATCAGTACTAATGCAAACAAGAATCTTACCTGGCCCCCATAAGTCAGAAGGTACAACCAGCACAGAATAACCCACCCGGGGCCCCCATAAGCCATGACGAGTATACTTCAATCTATATACCCCTAAAAAGGTCACACTGAGTCATCTAATAACTATAGCCATCCTACCAGTCTCTTGGGTCTGCAACTAAGCACGCTTGGCCCCTGAACTATAGTTGTGTCTTAGTCCAGCGGACTCCTGATATCTACACCCCGGGCACTAGGCTCGATGGGGGTATGGTGTCGATACGACATATAATAGTACAGCCATGTAATGGACTGTATGAGGCCCTCGGACCCCTTCTTCGTTCCTTGTGGATGACATAATACTCCATGGAGAGACGTCATCTAGCCCCTGGCGGGCGTCGACACAGCTAGCAACCCTGGGTTGGTTATGGAAGGCTATACAAGGCAAAGTCAGTTCCAAACTAAACATAAGTACTGGTTTCAACTAAAAGCTATGATAATCACAATAGATATTCTTCTAGCTCTCTTACTGGGATTCAAATTGTATTATAATACTAAAGAAACTAACTTTCCAAAGAAATTCACCTTAACATAACTCGATTCCCTATTTCTGATTAACTTGCGATTTTCAATTCATATTCAATAGCCCTTTCCAACTATAATCGTATTGCTGGGAGAATGAGATTAGTTTTAGTACTAAATTCAGCATAAATGATAACTTATAATACTAATATTAACTATACTTCAACTTAACGAAATACGGCCGAAAACGCATAATTCCTTGAGAGTTCAAAAGGGAGAAATGCTTACTTGAAGCCTGTGACTGTATAGACATCAATTTGTAGTGATTCTAGCAACTTCTACTTGGCAGGGTTACAATTTTTCGGGTGTATTTCGAGAAACTAACTCCCTAATAATGCTCCTTGCAGGTTTATAACCCGATACCTGAAGTTAATTTAGATTTGGACAGCATTTGGCAGCGTAATTGGAAGAAAATTACCTTGAAGTTGTGTCCTTCTCTCTCTCTAGACGAAGATGTTAATATAAGAAATGATTCAACAAATCTAGGGACTTTATATATATATACACACACACACTTTGGCGGTGGAAAAGGGATCCGTGACACGGACCCCATCGTGTTGTATTACGGGCGTGTCATGGAGCCCAACACATAGGGGGAAGGTCTGTGACACGTTGCCCCTTTTGCAGCTTGTCTGGTCTTCTCCCTTGCAACCTTGATTCCGCGCTCGTTCAACCTTTCCCTGGGCCCTTTCTCGTATGCGTCATACTATAAAACTCTTGACTAACATACGAATACACCAATTTAAACGATAGGAACTTACAAGGTGTAACATCCTCCCCCCTCTTAGGAACATTCCTCCTCGAATGTCAACTTCAACTTACAGGAGTTTAACTCTTTTAACTATTGTTCTGGAAAAATTTTGGTAGAGTCTCCCATGTAATATGTACTTATTTGAAATCCTAAAATGCAGAAAAGTCTAATACAGGCATTTCACATAACACTATACCAACTCTTTCACAAAAAGATGATAGTCAACTGAACAGTACATGTAACACAAATCATAAAACAACAACTGAATCAACAACTTTACCTTACCTACATAGACTGGACAAAGTCTGGAACAAATGAGGATATCTAGATCTCATGTCATCCTTGGCTTCCTAGGTCATCTCTTCCTATTCTTGTTTCTCCACAGTACCTTAATATATGCGACATCTTTAGTCCTCAACCTACAAACCTGCCGATCTAGTATGGCCACTAGAACTTCTTCATAGGCTAGTTCCTCAGTAACCTGGATGTACTCAACTGGCACAACTCAGGACGGATCCCCTATGCACTTTCCTAACATCTACATGTGAAAGACCAGGTGAATGGATTCTAATTCTGAAGGCAAATCTAGCTCATATGCCACTTGGCTTATTCTTCGTACGATCCGATACAACCTAATAAATCTCGGGCTCAGCTTGCCCTTTTCACCAGACCTCATAACGCCCTTCATTGGTGAAACTTTCAGAAATACCTAGTCGTCTACATTGAATTTCTAGTTTCTACACCGTACATTAGAGTAAGATTTCTGACAACTTTGAGCAGTCAACAAGCGCTCTCTGATAAGCTTCACTTTCTCCTCTAACTGATGGATTATGTCTGGTCCAATTAACTTTGATTCTCAGACCTCAAACTAACCAACTGGGGACCTACATTTCCACCTATATAAGGCCTTATTGGGTGCCATATGGATTGCCGAATGACAACTGTTATTATAAGAAAATTCAATATGGGGTAAATGCTCGTCCCAACTGTCTCCAAAGTCTAACACGCACTCTCACAACATATCTTCGAGCGTCTGAATTGTACGTTCTGCCTGCCCGTCTTTTTGAGGATGGAATGTTGTACTCAGGTTAACCTGCATTCCCAAGCCTTTTTTGAAGGACTGCCAAAATCTAGCTGTGAATTGTGCTCCTCTGTTAGAAATGATAGATACTAGAACACCATGTAGTCTAACTATTTCCCCAATGTATGACTCGGCATAATCCTCGGTTGAGAAAATAGTCCTGACTGGCAGAAATGAGCTGACTTCGTCAATCTATTAACAATTAGCCAAATGGAATCAAATTTGTGTCTGGTACGGGGTAATCCTGTCACAAAATCCATGTTAATTGCTTCCCATTTCCACATAGGCACTTCTATCTCCTATGTCAATCCGCCAGGTTTTTGATATTCAGCCTTTACCTACTGGCAGTTAGGGCATTATGCTACAAATTCTGCTATACCCTTTTTCATTCCCGGCCACCAGTAAATCTCTTTTATGTCATGATACATCTTTGTTGAACCTGGGTGAAGAGAACAACGGGAATAATGTACCTCTTCCATGATCTATTAGTGAAGTTCTGCCACGTCTGGAATGCAGAGACGACCTTTACATCTCAATACCCCGTCCTCAGTTATCTCGAAAGTTGATACTTCTCCCTACTGCACCTTATCTCTGAGTTGTGCTAAATGAGGATCTTCATACTATCATTCTTTTACCTCTACAACCAGGGATGATACTAGTGTATTCTGAATTATAGCACCATTGTCTCCCGAGTCCACTATTTGGATGGCTAAGCAGGCTAACTAGTGCAATTCTCGGGCCAGTTCTCGTTGTTTGGGCCTCAAGTGTGCTAAAATCCCCATAGATCTATGACTAAGGGCATCTGCTACAATGTTTTCCTTTCTTGGATGATACAAAATATTCACGTCGTAATCTTTCAATAGTTCTAACCAGCATCGTCGTCGTAGATTAAACTCTTTCTGAGTGAAAATGTACTGGAGGCTCGTATGATCAGTAAAAATGTCCACGTGCACCCTATACAAGTAACGTCTCCAGATCTTTAAGAAGTGAACTACTGCTACTAACTCCAGGTCGTGAGTGGAATAGGTCTTTTCATGCTTTTTTAGTTGCCTCGAGGCATAAGCAATTACCTTACCGTGTTGCATCAGAACACACCCTAACCAAACAACTGAAGCATCACAATACACTGCATAACCTTCTGATCCTTCTGGTAATGCTAGTACTGGCGCTGATGTCAATTTGTTCTTTAGTTCTTGGAAACTTTGTTCACACGCTTCAGTCCAGTGAAATTTAGCTGCTTTCTGAGTCAACTTGGTCAGAGGCACTGATAAGGTAGAAAACACTTCTACAAATCTTCTGTAATATCCGTCTAATCTTAGGAAACTGTGTACCTCAATTGGAGTTGTAGGTCTAGGCCATGTCTTTACTGCCTCGATCTTTTGTGAATCTACTTGAATACCAGCCTCTGACACAATAGGGCCCAAAAGGCTACGAATTCAACTAGAACTCACATTCAGAAAATTTTGCATATAACTGGCGATCCCTAAGAATCTGAAGCGCTATTTGCAAATAATCTCGGTGTTCTACTTTTGAACGAGAATACACCAAAATATCATCAATAAATTCTATCACAAACAAGTCCAGGTACGACCTGAAGATGCTGTTCATCAGATCCATGAACACTGCAGGAGCATTCGTCAATCCGAAGGACATGACTAGGAATTCAAAATGGCCATAACTATTCTTGAAGGTCGTCTTTGGGATATCTCTCTCCCGAAACACCACCTGGTGATACCCAGACCTTAAGCCAATCTTAGAGAAATACTTTGCCCCTTGTAACTGATCAAATAAGTCGTCTATCCTGGGAAGTGGGTATTTGTTCTTGATAGTAACTTTATTTAGTTGCCGATAATCTATACACATATGGAGGGAGCCATCTTACTTTCTTACAAACAAAATTGGTGCACCCCACGGTGAAGTACTCGGCTTGATGAAGCCCTTATCTAACAGATCTTTCAGCTGTTCCTTCAATTCCCTGAGCTCAGCAGGAGCCATTGGGTATGGAGGGATGGATACAGGATGAGTACCTGGTAATAGGTCGATAGCAAAATCGATTTCCCGTTCTGGGTGAATACCAGGAAGTTCATCTAGGAATACATTTGGAAATTCATTGACTACTGGAATGGACTGAAGAGTCGGAGATTCTTCTTGGACATCCTGAACCCTGACAATATGATAGATGCAACCCTTTTCTATTAACTTTCTCGCCCGAAGATAGGATATAAACCTACCTTTTGGCGTGACTGTAGTGCCTTTTCACTCTGTATTACCTCCCCTGGAAAGTGGAACCGGACAGTCTTGGTCCAACATTCTACATTGGCATAACATGGTGCTAACCAGTCCATACCCATAATTGCATCAAAGTCAATCATTTCTAATTCCACTAAATCTGCTAAAGTCTAGAGACCAACAACCTCTACTGTGCAACCCCGATAGATCCTTTTATCTATAATAGAATCACCGACGGGTATGGAACTGAAAAAGGTTGCTGAAGCAATTTTGGCGTGATACCGAATTTTCGGGCTACTAGTGGCGTCACATAAGACAAAGTGGAACCTGGGTCTATCAAAACATAAACATAATGAGAGAAAATTTCCAGCATACCTGTCACCACATTCAACGACTACTCTGACTCCTGTCGCCCCGGTAAAGCATAAGTGCGATCTGGACCGATGCCTGAACTAGATGCCCTGGACCTGCCTCGGCCTCTGCCGATTGGAGTTGAGGGCCTATGCCCTGCTAGAGATGCTGGGGTATGTGACCCTATTGAAGATCTGTCCTGCCGGTCCACGATCACTCTGACCCCTAGTTGGACAGTCTCTCATCAGGTGACCCTCCTGTCCACAGGTGTAACATGTTGAAGAATCATATCTGCATACCCCAGGACGACATCGACTACAGATAGGCAAAGTGGCATGGTGAGTCTACTCTACTCTGATCCTCTCTGCTGCTGCGAACCCAATGGCCATGAGCTTTTGCCGGGTCTTGACTGCCCCCAACGGCCTGGTCAACCACCCTGCTGCTGCTATGGAGGTGGGGGTCTGGGTTTCTTGCCTGATAGTCAAAGCCTAGGTCCGCCATGGAACTCTGCCTACGTATCACTAGGTCTAGCCCTGCGACGTTGCTCCTGATTTACTCTCTCTATCTCCCGCTGCCGCTGCCTGATTCCCTCAATATTCTGAGCAAATGCCTGAACACGGGAAATATCCATGTCCTCTCGTAGAGTAGCCATAATACAAGTCTCTATGTACTCTGGGAGTATCCCCATGATGAACCGGTGCACCCTGGTTGGCATCGTATCAACAAAAGCTAGTGTGTATCGAGCCAAGGAGTCAAATCTCATAGCATACTCCCAAACACTCACCGAACCCTGCTCCAGATGTAGAAACTGATCTACCTGGGCCTATTGGATTTCTCATGGCAAATAATGGTCCAAAAAGGCCTCTAAAAAGTTGGACCAAGTCGGAAGGGGAATATCTCTTCCTCGGGACCTCTCCCAACTCCCGTACCATAACACTGCTATTTCCCGCAACTGAAATACCGCTAATTCAACCGACTCCGCAGGTGTGGCGTGCATCACTCTGAAGATCCACTGTAGCTAGTTCAAAAAGTCCTGAGGGTCCTCATCTCATTCAATCCCTGTGAATTGCAGGAGACTCAGTGCAAGAAACTCTCAGACCCTCGAACTACCAGTTTCTCCTGAAGACTCTGCAACTACGGGTGCCACTGACTGGCGTTGTGCACCCATCATCTGAGCTATCATAAAAATAGCACTCGTAACCTCCTAGTCTGATCGCATAAGTATAGTGATTGCTGGAGGTGGTGCCGACGCATCTGCCACTTTGGGCAGCTCCTGACGGGGTGGAGGTTGCTGGGGAGACCGATATGGAGTCTCGTTGTCGCCCTCAGATCACGCTGACTCTAGCTGGGGCACTTGGCTAGTGCCTTCTCCTGTTGCGAAGTCCAACTTCCTGCCAGTCATGGTCTGTCGCATGTCCGACTTTTCTCTGTAGACAAGCAGAATATGGTAAGCTTAGAGACTCAATCCTATACAGTACAACTCTATATCACGACTGGAAGAGAAAGAAGAGTAACCATCCTATCATGCCTCGCATCCTTCTGTCTATAGAATGTGGTGCACAATACATCCATAGGCAAGACTCTACTTGGCATGATTTGCAGACTCCTTGGGATACGACCTGCTCTGATACAAAGTTTATCACGCCCTAACTTGGGAGGCATGACTAGCACCTGGTGCCCTACTAGGATCTGAACTGACCTGACTGGGCTTATGCACTTTTGGTGCATGCCTAATGTCACGACCTGAGAGTACACTCCGATCATAGACATGGGACAAGGAGCCCCGAAAGACTCCAAGTCAACCTATGGCATAAGCATAGATCTACTCGTACACATAAGGCAGAAGACTTAACTTAAAAATCATGAATTTAAATTAAACGTGACATGAAATATAAGGAACGGTAATACGTAATCCAAGCAAAAATAGTGGAAAACTACAATTAAGTCTGAAAGCCTCTAATCATAATAGAGGGGTTGAAGGGACAAGACCCCAACTAACCCCAACATTCTGAAAAGAAAAGATAAACAAGGTACGAACATGAAGCCCTCGAATCATGAGGATTCACCACTAAGAGCTGAGAGCAAGCTAGGAACGATGCTGAACCTGCAAACTGGATCCTAAAAATATGTGGATCAGTACCTTCCAGTACCTGAGTATGTAAGGTATGAAAAAGAATACTTAAAAACATAAAAAAATTATAGCAGTGGGGACATCATGATCATAATACTGAAATCATAAGTATATCGTAAGGCTCAAGATTTCCAAAATATTCGCAAACCTGTCATAGTCACAACATGTGAGAAAAGCATTTCATAAAAACAAAACTTGAGCCAAGAGAATATAATCATTCATTCATTAAAACCATGAGGAACAATGGGAGATTTGAATAATGGATATACCCCATATGAGCATACATGGAGCCCGACCTGTGAACCTAGTCGGGAGGTCATTCATACCTTGCCAAGGGTATGAACCATAAAAGGCGTGATATCACTTATGAAGGCCCCGTAGGGCATAGGGGACAATCACTAAGGAGGTCCCAAACATAACCTACGGTAGCTCGTAGTTTTGAGATTCGTGGCATAACCTAGGCCCCGAACCTACTCGGTGTTAAGTACTACTCCCAAAACATGCAACGTGCTCATAGAAATTCATACATGACATGCATGTCTAGTTAAATCATGAGAATCAGAACATGCTTGGGAATTTGTAATCTAGCCATGGAATTGGGCTTGTGAATCGGCCAAAATCATAGTTCATAAATCATAGGCGACATGAGAGCATTTCCCATAGTTTCAATCATACATGAAATGATTAAATTTATAGGAAACATGATCATAATAACATGAGTAGTTGAAGACTTGAAGACATGCTTAAAATTTAAGAAAAATTCTTATTATGCTTGCGGAATCATCATGACCATGAACTTTACTAAAAATTACTCATAAATGGGCATCTATACTTTTAGAGGTTAGATCATGAAATATTGAATAAACAAGTTAAATCATCCCAAATAATTCGAAATTCATAAGTTAGGCATACTACAACAAGCTCATTCAAATTTTTAGGGAATCATGCAATTCGATAAAGACCCATAAAGTTTTGGGTAACTTCAAACATAGAATTAGGGTGAAATTGGGAATGGGTAAGGACTAAACTACCCATTCAAAACCCCACATACCTGGAATTACTTTCTTCTTAACTCCCTTAAAAAACACTAGGTGGAAACTTGAAGAATTGAAGAAGAACCCTTGAATCTCCTCCTACTCCCTTCTCTAGTTCTTGCGAATGCCAAATGAGACTTAGCATTAGTTTTCCTCCTTAAAAAACCCATCCCGGACCTCAAAATGAGGTAGTTTAGTGTCCAAAAGAGTAGAAAAGTCAAATTTGCCCTTAATGAAATTTTCCTGAAAAACAGATCTGGCCCCAACCACGACTCGTACCACAAGTCGTAACACGAAGTCACGACTCGTGGTCACCTCTCGTGTTCAACTCACCACTTTTAAATCTTCTGAATTTGGACACGACTCGCATACCACGACTCGTAGTGCCATCCTAGGGGTTGTACTATCAGTCATGGTACCATCCACCCATACTAAATACGACTTAACCATGACTCCTCATCACGACTCGTTGCTACATCCTACTAATCGTACTATGAGTCATGACGACTCATGCTGGCACCACTGAGAATTTCACCACGACTCCTACCCACGAGTCATACCTATGTGTAACGATTTGTAGGACCACCCGTGACCTCAAGCTCCAAAAATTCATCACGACTCGAGTCACGAGTCGTAGGTCCTCACCATGATTCGTACCTCGAGTCGTACTGGTGTAAAATTCCAGGTTTTCTGCAGTTTTCCGCTTCAACTCCCGGGTCTATTCTTATGCCTTTCTGGGGTATTACAATATCTCCCCCTTGGAAACATTCATCCTCGAATGTAGGAAACAAGCAGCAAACAGAAACATACAATTACCATATGCAAATATTGATCATTTAAGCAGAAAACTGATGGAATGACTACAGCCGAAAAGAACTACATAGCTGGACTGAATTCAGACATCACATACATATATCATATCATAAAACAAACTTGTGCACATGAACGTAACATGAAAAACTGATTAGAGGTTTAGGGCAAAAACTGATACCTCAAACTGAAACTGGGATGATAGGGAATAGGTGGGGGTATTTAGCCATCATATCCGCTTCAGCTTCCCACGTAGCTCCCTCAACATGCTAATTTCTCCATAACACCTTTACTAAAGCTAATTCCTCATTCCTCAGCCTTCGAACCTGAAAATCCAAGATTGCAACAGGAATTTCTTCATAATTGAGGCTATCCTTCATGCCAACACTTTCCACCGGAACCACCAAGGCCGAATATCCCATGCACTTTTTCAAGAGCGATACATGAAATACGGGATGATCTGAAGCCAGCTCCGAAGGTAACTTTAACTCATAAGCTATGTTACCCACTCGTCTTACAATCTGGTATGGGCCAATATAGCGGGGGTTGAGCTTCCCTTTCTTTCCAAATCTCATTACTCCCTTCATGGGAGATACCTTCAGAAACACCCAATCGTCAATCTCGAACTCAAGCTCCCTTCTCCTCACATCTTCATATGACTTTTGGCAACTTTGAGTCGTTTCAAGCCTTTCTCTTATTAACTGAAGTCTCTCCATAGCCTCATGGACTGAATCTGGACCCACTAATGAAGCCTCACCGACTTCAAACCACCCAATGGGCGATCTACACCTTCGCCCGTAAAGAGCCTCGAATAGTGCCATCTTAATGCTGGATTGATAAGTGTTGTTGTAGGAAAACTCAATAAGAGGAAAATGCTCATCCCAACTACCCTTGAAGTCAATAACACAAGCTCTCAACATGTCCTCAAGAGTCTGGATAGTCCGCTCCGCCTGACCATCTGTTTGCGGATGAAATGTTGTGCTAAGCTTGACCTGGGTGCCAAGTCCATTTTGAAAAGATCCCAGGATTGAGAGATGAACTGAGTACCTCCATCTGATATAACGGACCAGGGCACTCCATGCAATCTAACCAACTTTTGGATGTATAACTTAGCATAATCTTTTGCTGAATCGATGGTTTTGACCGGTAGGAAATAAGCAGCCTTGGTCAACCTATCGACCACAACCCAAATGGATTCATACTATCTACGAGTACAGGGTAAACCTGTTACAAAGTCCATATTGATTTCTTCCCACTTCCAAGTAGGAATGCTGATATCCTGAATTACACTACCCGGTCTCTGATGCTCGACTTTCACCTGTTGGCAATTTAGGCACTTGGCTACGAATTATGCAATATCCCTCTTCATGCCATTCCACCAGTATATTTCCCGCAAGACATGATACATTTTGGTGGCACATGGATGGATAGAATATCTGGTTTCGTGAGCCTCATGCAACATCCGACTCCACAAATTCCCCACGTTCGGAACACATAAAAAACCCTGGTATCGAAGCACACCATCTCCCCCTTTGGAGAAGACTTCTACCTTTTAATTTTGGAAAGCTTCTTTAAAATTTACCAATATTGGATCTTCATCTTGTTTAGCCTTCACCTCTGTTACCATGGACGACTCTGACCCATTCTAAACTACTACCCTACCATCGGTCGAACCAACTAATCTAACTCTCAACCGTACAAGTCGATGTACCTCCTTTACCAACTCTTTCTTGTCTTCACTCACATGTGACACACTTTCCATAAAAAGTCTACTAAGGGCATCTGCTACAACATTGTCCTTACCCAGGTGGTAAAGGACACTCATGTCATAGTCCTTAAGTAGCTCCAACCACCTCTGTTGCCGAAGATTTATTTTATTTTGTGTGAACACATATTGTAAGCTCTTGTGGTCCGGGAATACATCTACATGAATCCCATACAAGTAGTGTCGCCCTAGCTTCAAAGCAAATACCATCGCCGCCAGCTCAAGATCATGGGTTGGGTAATTTTTCTCATGAATTTTCAGCTTTCTGGAAGCATATGCTATGACTTTCCCATGCTGCATCAATACACATCCCAGTATGACTCTGGAAGCATCAAAATATACCACAGAGCCATCGGTACCCTACGGTAAAGTCAACACCGGTGCTAAAGTAAGTCTAGCCTTCAATTCCTGGAAGCTCTTCTCACAAGCCTCCGACCACTGGAACTTCACCTTATTCTGAGTCAATCTAGTCAGTGGGGCTGTAATGGATGAGATACCTTCCACGAACCTCCAATAGTAACCCGCTAAGCCTTAAAAGCTCCTAATCTCCGAAGGGTTTATCGGTCTGGGCCAGTTCTTTACCGCCTCTATTTTCTGGGAGTCCACCCTTATACCTTCGGTCGACACTACATGTCCCAAGAATGCAACTGATTTTAGCCAGAACTCACATTTTCTGAACTTGGCATATAGCTGGTTATCCTTGAGGGTCTAAAGCGCTACCCTCAGGTGTGCGGCATGCTCCTCCACGCTCCTGGAGTATATTAATATGTCGTCAATGAACATGATCACAAACATATCCAGATATGCCTCAAATGCCCTGTTCATTAGATCCATAAAAGCTGAAGGGGAACTGGTTAGTCCAAAAGACATAACAACGAATTCATAATGTCCATACTAGGTTCTAAAAGCAGTCTTTGGGATGTCACTCTCCCGAACCCTAAGCTGGTGATACTCAGACCTGAGATCTATCTTGGAAATATATTTGGCACCTTGAAGCTGATCGAACAGGTCATCAATCCTAGCTAAAGGGTATCTTTTCTTGATGGTGACCTTGTTCAATTGCCTATAGTTAATACACATCCGAAGAGAACCGTCTTTCTTCCGAACGAACAGCACCGAGGCACCCCATGGGGACTTACTCAGTCTAATGAAACCCTTATCCAGCAAATCCTTCAACTGCTCCTTTAACTCTTTTAGCTCGGCTGGGGCTATTCAGAGGGAGGAATTGATATGGGCTGCGTGTCGGGTAGAAGATCAATCTCAAAATCGATCTCCCTCTCGGGAGGAACACCGGGTAGGTCATCTGAAAATACCTCGGGATATTCACATACCATAGGGACTTACTGAATGGTCGAGGTCTCTGACTTGACATCCTTAACCCTAACCAAATGGTAAATACAACCCTTGAAAATCATTTTCTTGGCCTTGAGATAGGAGATAAAGCAACCTAGAGGTACCGCTAAACCACCCCTCCATTCTAAAACCGGTTCACCTAGAAATCGAAACTCTATTGCTCGAGTTCTACAGTTAACAAAAGCATAACATGCAAACAACCAATCCATGCCCAAGGTGACTGCAAAATCAATCATAGCCAATTCTACTAAGTCTGCGGAGGTAACCTTATGGAATACTATAATGGGGCGACCTCTATATACCCGCCTTGCTACAACTAAATCACCAACTAGAGTAGATACAAAAAATGGTTCTGACAAAATTTCAACACTGACTCCAAAGTAACTAGCAACGTAAGGTTTCACAAAAGAAAGTGTAGCTACCAGATCTAACAAAGCATAAGCATCAATATGAAAGACTCGCAACATACCCGTAACCACATCAGGAGAAGTCTTTAGCTCCTATCGAGATTCAAGTGCACAAAATCGGTTCTGGCACTGGCCGCCAGCTGAACCGGTTGAATTACCCTGATGAGTCTGACGTGCCACTGGAACTTCTGAACTAGATATTGAAGTGCGGGCTCCACCACCCCCTGACCTAGCTGCGGGGAAATCCCTGAGTCTGCTTTTGGGTTTGCCACATTCAAAACAAGTATCTGAGCCCACCAAACATTTCCCTAGGTGATTCTTGCCACAGTTAGCACAAGATGGAAAAGTGCGCTCTGTGCGCATGCTATTCTGACCCCTCGAACCTGAGGCCCTGCTCCTCTGATCGTCTTGAGGCCTGGATGGGTACTGGCTGAAGATGGTGCTGACGTAATGGACCTGCGCTGGGACTGCTGGTGAGGCCCACTCCCTGGCCTCGATTGGGAGAACCTGTGACTATCAGTTCTGGCTTCTTGGCCTCTCTCTACCTCATATGAGTTGCCTCCATTTGCTAGGCATAGAGGACTATCTGTGGGTAGTCCATATCCTGATGAAGCATGGCTGTTCTGCAGTCCTTGTCCAGGAACTCGAGTACTCCCTGCACGAATCTACTCACCTGCACCCTCTGGACCATCACTAACTCCAGGGCATACTTTGACAGGCGAATGAACTCAAGTGAATATTCTAGCACCGTCATCTTTCCCTGTTTGAGGTTGACAAACTTGGCTGCTTTCAATTCCCTCATCTCTCAAGGGAAGAACCTATCGAGAAAGGCCATGTTGAACTCATCCCAGATGATAGGGCCCGCTCCCGCTGCCCTACTGTCCTTCCATTTCTTGAACCAAATATAAGTGACCTCCTTCAGCTGATAAGAGGCCAAGTCAACGCATTTCTCATTCGTCACCCCCATCACATGAGTGACGTTCAAGATCACTCCAATGAACTCGTGTTGATCCTCGTCCACCTTTGCCCCTGTGAACTCGGGAGGGTTCATCCTTAAAAAGTCCCTCATCCGAGCTACCGCTGCATTGCCATTATGTGAAACATGTGCAACAGCCTATTGGTTGACCTGAGCGGTCAAGGCCTGCGTCAACATTTGAATAGCCACCCGAAACCCGGTGTGGGTAGCTGGCTCTGGTGCGTAGGGCTCCTGAACAGGTGGGGCTTGTTGATGACCATTATCATGGTCACCCTCGTGGCCCTCATCATTTCTGTTCCTCCTTCCGTTTATCCTTCTGGGAGCCATAATTTTCTGGAATCGCAAATAGCACAAATTAGAAGCATGGAGAGATTTTTACCGCACGACATAGATCATGAAGAAGGGAACATTTCCTAAAACGTTTAGTGGCCTCTTCGTCATAGGAGTGGCGCGCTTCACACCCATGAAAAAGATTCTACCTAACGCGGCTATCAGACTCCCTAGGACACATCCGAACCTATTCCTCTGATACCAAGTTTGTCACGACCCGAGAGTACACCCAAATCGAAAACACGGGACAAGGAGCCCCGAAAGACTCCAAGTCAACCCATGGCGTGAGAATATATGTAATTCGTACACATAAGGCAGAAGACTTAACTTAAAAATCATGAATTTAAATAAAATGTGACATGAAACATAAGGAACGGTAATACGTAATCCAAGCATAAATAGCGGAAAACTACAATTAAGTCTTAAAGCCTCTAATCATAATAGATGGGTTGAAGGGAAAAGACCCAACCTAACCCCAACATTCTGAAAACAAAAGATAAACAAGGTACGAACATGAAGCCCTCGAATCATGAGGACTCACCACTGAGAGCTGAGAGCAGAAGTGAGAGCAAGCTAGGAACGATGTTGAACCTGCGAACCGGATCCTAAAAATATGTGGGTCAGTACTTGGAAGGTACTGAGTATGTAAGGTATGCAAAAGAATACTTAAAAACATAAAAAAATTATAGGAGTGGGGACGTCATGATCATAAGACTAAAATCGTAAGTATATCGTAAGGCTCAAGATTTCCAAAATATCTGTAAACCTGTCATAGTCACAACATGTGAGAAAAGCATGTCATAAAAACAAAACATGAGCCAGGAGAACATAATCTTTCATGCATTAAAACCATAAGGAACAATAGGAGATTTCTATAATTGACATACCCCATATGAGCACACATGCAGCCCGACCTGTAAACCTAGTCGGGAGGTCATTCACACCTTGCCAAATGTATGAACCATGAAAGGCGTGATATCACTCATGAAGGCCCTATAGGGCATAGGGAACAGTCACTGAGGAGGTCACAAACATAACCTACGGTGGCTCATAGTTCTGAGATTCGGGGCGTAATCTAGGCCCCGAACCTACTCAGTATTAAGTACTACTCCCAAAACATGCAACGCATTCATATAAATTCATACATGACATGTATGGCTAGTTAAATCATGAGAATCATAACATGCTTGATAATTTGTAATACTAGCCATGGAATTGGGTCCGTGAATCGACAAAAATCATAGTTCATAAATCATAGGGGACATGTGGGATTTCCCATAGTATAAATCATACATGAAATGCTTAAATTTATAGGAAACATGATCATAATAACATGAGTAGTTGAAGACTTGAAGACATGCTTAAAATTTAAGAAAAATTAGTATTATACTTGCGGAATCATCATGACCATGAACTTTACTAAAAATTACTCATAAATGGGAATCTATACTTTTAGAGGTTAGATCATTAAATATTGAATAAACAAGTGAAAGCAGCCCAAATAATTCGAAATTCATAAGTTAGGCATACTACAACAAGCTCATTCCAATTTCTAAGGAATCATGCAATTTGATAAATACCCATAAAGCTACGGGTAACTTCAAAAATAGAATTAGGGAGAAATTGGGCATGGGTAGGGACTAAACTATCCATTCATAACCCCACATACCTGGAATTACTTACTTCTTAACTCCCTTGAATAACCCTAGGTGGAAACTTGAAGAATTGAAGAAGAACCCTTGAATCTCCTCCTACTCCCTTCTCTAGTTCTTGCAAATGCCAAGTGAGACTTAGCATGAGTTTTCCTCCTTAAAAGACCTTGTACCGATCTCAAGACGACATGGTTTAGGGTCCAAAAGCGTAGAAACGTCGAATTTTCCCTTAATGAAATTTCCCTAAAAAATAGATCTAGCCTCGACCACGACTTGTACCACGAAGTCACGACTCTTGGTCACCTCTTGTGGTCACCACTTTTAAATCTTATGAATCTGGCCATGATTCGCATATCGCGACTCGTAATTCCATCCTACAGGTCGTACTGTCAGTCATTATACCATCCACCCATACCAAATACGACTTAACCATGACTCCTCATCACGACTTGTTGTTATATCTTACGAGTCGTACCATGACCCATGACAACTCACACTGGCACCACTGAGAATTTCACCATGACTCCTAACCACTAGTTGTACCTATGCATCACGATTCGTAGGACCATCCGTGACATGACCTCAGGCTCCCAAAATTCACACGACTTGAGTTACGAGTCATAGGTCCTCACCACGATTCGTACCTCGAGTCATACTAGTGCAAAATTCTAGGTTTTCTACAGTTTTCAAGTTCAACTCCCGGGTCTATTCTTAAACGTTTTCGGGGTATTACACCTAATCTTTAAATCAAGAAAACAACGGGCTATATCTCAATTGTAAACACAACCCTCGGCCGACGAGGCCTTATAGCCACCTGTAAAGGAAAACAACTAACTAGAAATAGGTAGTAGCAGGGAATTGTATGCGGGCCGACAAGACCATCATGATGTCTAGTATAACTGTAAAGTAAATCCATCACTAAACTAGCTATGGCCGACAAGGCCGCTAGCTAACAACTAAGAAAGGCTCCACACGACCAACACGTAAAATAAAGCATACACGGGCCCCATACGGCCAACAACAACTAACCATAGGAAATCTGTAACAATTTGCAATCCTATAGGAGTGATATAATGGTTGAGATAGGGCTCCGACCTACCCATAAACTGTACAATCAAAAGAGTAAACCTTCTAACTGTTTTCTCCGGATGAAAGGAGCCGATTGCACTGCTAATCCTTGTTTGCTACTAGGAAGGTCCTGAACTGTGTCTATCTGCACCTGTAGGCAAGTAATGCAGCTCCCCAATAAGGGCGTCAGTACAATATGTATCGAATATGTAAAGCAGTAACTGTAAATAACTGAATGAACTAAAAGGAAACTGAAGGTAATTGAATGAAAAGAATAGAGATGCTACCAAACCAGCTGAATTTCCTGTTGTCTAATCTATCAGCACTAATGCAAACAAGAACCTTACCTGGCCCCCTTAAGCTGGAAGGTACAACCAGCATAGAATAACCCACCCGAGGCCCCCATAAGCCATGGAAAGTACACTTCAATCTATATACCCCTAACAAGTCACACTGAATCATCTAATAACTATAGTAATCCTATTAGTCCTCTCGGTCTGCAACTGAGCCCGCTCAGCCCCTGAACTATAATTGTGTCTGAGTCTAGTGGACTCTTGATATCTGCACCCCGGGCACCAGGCTCAACGGGGGTGTGGTGCTGATACGACATATAAAAGTCCAGCCATTGAATGGACTGTATGAGGCCCTCAGACCCTATCTTCATCCCTTGAGAACAACATAGCCTTGGAGAGACGTCATCTAGCCCCTGACGGGCGTCAACACAGTTAGTAACCCTGGAGTTGGTTATGGAAAGCTATACAGGGCAAAGTCAGTCCCAAACTAAACATAAATACTAGTTTCAACTAAAAGCAATAGCTAATCACAATATATATTCTTCTGGCTCTCTTATTGGGATTCAAATTGTATTACAATACTAAAGAAACTAACTTGCCGAAGGAATTCACCTTAGCATACCTCGATCGCCGATGTCTTATTAATTGGCGAGTTTTACTTCGTATTCAATAGCCCTTTCCACACTATAATCGTACTACGAGGAGAATGAGACTAGTTTCAGTACTAAATTCAGCAGAAACAATAACTTATAATACTAATATTAACTTTACTTTAACATAACAAATTACGGCCGAAAACGCATAATTTCACGAGAGTTTAGAAGGGAGAAATGCTTACTTGAAGCCTGTGACTGTATAGTAATTAATTTGTAGCGATTCTAACAACTTCTATTCGATGGGGTTATGATTTTTCGGGCGTATTTCAAGAAACTAACTCCCTAGTAATGCTCCCTTCAGGCTTATAACCCGATACCTTAAGTTAATTTGGATTTGAACAGTGTTTGGCAGCGTAATCGGAAGAAAATTACCTTAAAGTTGCGTCCTTCTCTATCTCTGGATGAAGATGTTAATATAACAAATGATTAAGAAAATGAAGGGACTTCATATATACTTAGGAGGTGGAAAGGGGGTCCGTGACACAGACCCCATCGCGCCGTATTACGGGCGTATCACGGAGCGCAACGCGCAGGGAGAGGGTCCGTGACACGTTGCCCCTTTGGGCAACTTGTCTGGCCTTCTCCCTTGCAACCTTGATTCCATGCTCCTTCAACCTTTCCCCAGACCCTTTCTCGTATATGTCGTACTCTAAAACTCTTGACTAACATACGAATACGCCAATTTAAATGATAGGAACTTATGGGGTGTAACACTTAGGATGGCTCTCCTCCACATGGGTAAGACGTGAGTGATTGTCGGTTATGACGAGTCTCCCATTATTCCTCATGATTTCAATTACTCTTGTTCATGACTTATGATATTATGTTTTATAGCATGTTTGACCCAATGATTAGTTTATAAGCTTTTACTTACCATTTCAAGCATGACAAGTCATATAATTTCTATTTTTTAAATATTGGGTATTATGCTCCATTATGATAACTAGCTTATGATTATGTCATCTCAGATATGGCTTTTAGCATGACGTCCTTACTCTCATGATCAATTTAATTTATATGCATGATTTCAGCTATGTTTTACTAAGAATATTTTACTACCTTACATTTCAGTATATTCAAAGCACTGATCACATACTCTATGCTATATCCTCTCATGATATAGGTTTGGGTGATCCAACTCTATCTTGCCGATAGCTTGCTCCCGTATCAGTCTAGTTCATCCCCTACTCTTGTGAATCCTTATCATCTGATGGTATCTATCAGTTTAGGCTTGTAATTTCAGTTAAGTTTCAGACTTGGTTAGCTGGGGGCTTGTTCCAGTATCTCATTAGATAGTAGAAGCTTTTCAGACATAGAATCAGTATGATCAGCTTTGTGATGTTATCGCTTGATATATGCTTTATGATATTTAGTCTTCTGCTTATTATGTTCATGATGTTTTCCACTTGATTATTCTTTAAAGTCATGCTATGTATGTACCATAGGTTAGCTTAGAGCCATTTGTGGTTCTAGGTCCCGTGTTTAGATCCGGGGTCCCATCTCATGTTGTGACAATATGGAATCATAAATTTAGTATTTCATAAATATTCATACATACTAGATAGTTCATCATACTTGAAATCATGGCTCATAAGCTTGAAATTAATAAATCATGCATAATAGGGAATAATCTTCATAAACTTAAAATCATGAATTAGTAAGTAAATTGGGAATCAAATCTGCCCTATTAGCCATAAATCATGAATTGAAACACGAGAGAATTGAACCCGTAGAGAGAATTCCACAAAAGATTTCATAGAATTGGGTAAAACCCTAGAATTTTAACATAACATGATTGGAGACTTAAAATTATGGATTAGGGATGAAATTGGGCATGAGGATGGAAGAATTCCTCCATTCATAACCCTACATACCCGGGCTATATGAGATCTTTGTTAAGGTTTGATGCCCAAGAGAGATTGGAGAAGAAGAAATTGAGAAATTCTTTCTTCCTTGAGATCTTGTTCTTTCCCAACCTTGGTGTATGAGAGGAGTGAGGAATAAGCTAAGTTAAACCCTCAATTACACCCTTAAGAATCTCCAAAATGATGTCACTTAGGGATTAAAAGTTTAGAAAATTACAAAACTAACCCTGGAAAATCAATTGGATTGAACCACTAAACTTCTTGATGGTGGCGGTGAAGGGCCGTCACTTTCCCAATGGTCCATAACCCTTAACCCAAAGGGGTACAAAATTAGCCTCAACCAACGGTAGAAGTGATGACCCGTCACTCCCTTGATGGACGTCAGGTCCTCCATCAGTTAGAGGACACCGAGTTCTGACCACGATGCCGCAGGTGATGGTTTATTGCTAGGCTGATGACCGTCGTCCTTTCCGTCAGAGCGTGATGTCGTAGGTGATGGTCCATGGCCCACTTGACGGGTTGTCATTCCCACCATCACACCTGCAACTTCAGATTTTTTTCTCTTTCAAGGACCCATTTTGAAACTCAAGGTGTTACATGATAGCATCCATGATAGCTCAATGTCATTAAAAGACATGGATAAAGATTTGGAAGTTTCATCGATAAGAAATTTCAAGACAAACTCAAATGGGAGGCAATTAGCTATTAAAAAGTGTCTTGTGATGGAAGAAGATCTCAAGCCCAATGAAGATATTTTCTTCAAGTCTTACATCTATTTGGAGGCCGAAATTAGCCTCCCAATGGGAGAAAATATTGCAGTAATTTTTTAATTAGTTTCTAGAATTATATTTAAGAGTTGTTTTATTCTATGTTGACTTCCTCGGACTTTATGTGTGGAAGCTTTCTATGCCATTTAGTGTTTTGTTTTTATCTATATTGGCTATATTTTTCTAAGTGTGGGCAGCCTTCTATGTCCCTAGGGAATATAATTTCTTTAATTGAGTCTTTGACCAGCCCCTTCTAGGATTTTATATAAAGGGGGTCTTTCTCTTCATTGTAACTAAGTTTTATTTAATATATTAGTAGCAGCCTTGTGGCTTGTGGAGACCTTTGTAGGTTCTCTTTGGATTATGCCCTTTTTGTTTGGATTTATTCAATGGTAAGATTCCTTGTTTGAGTTCCCACCCCCCCTTTTCTTCTTTTACTTCTTCTTAATTGATTCACTATTTCTTGTTTCTTCTCTTTTCAAGAATCAATTTCTTTCCCCTTTCTAATCTTCTAAATTTTTAGAGTCTTCCGTTGTCCGTGTCGTTATTAAGTGGTATCAGAGCTTTGGATGGTTGGGGATTCTTATACTCGCTCGATCTACTGATTTGACTCATAGAAAACTACAAAAAAAAATTAAAAAAAAAAAGAAAAAGAAAAGTTTGTGTAGCATGAACAATAACCCAAATAAAAAGTAAATCTCTTGCATTATTGAAAATCTTATTAGTCTCTTGAAAATCTCATTTGATTTGAATCATCTTTGAATTTTGGTGAACAAGAAACTCAAAAGTCACTTGGAGGATTGTAAAGTTCATTGTATCTCCTTGGATTCAAAAGCTCATTGAATTTGTTCTTGGTGTTCCTGAAAGTGTTTATACATTATATTAGTTTCCTATTATTCTCTTGCTAGGTAATTTAAGTATTTGTTCATACTTAGTATAGTCTAGTGATTTGTGCACATTTTTTAAATTTCGTGTGAATTCTTTTTGTGTTTTTCTCTTATTTTCAACATGTACTTCTTTGTTTCTAGTTCGTTATAGTTTTACTGTCCTTTTCTTTGTTTGACGTAAACTCCCTTCTTGAACCAAACATTGGAACTTGCTTTGAAATGTTTGAATTGTTGGTTTATTCAAGAACTTTGAGGAGCATCCTTTGAGTGGTAAAAGGAAAGAGTGGTGAGAATATTTGAGGGTAAAAGCCTAATTGTGTGATATACGAGTGTTGATAGTCATTCTAGATACACGTGAGGGAGTGCATGTGAGACAACTTTACTACTAACAATTTCTTGTTTTAAAACATGTCTTCTACAGATTTTGAAAAAGCAATTGGAATAAAGAAATGGAGGATTATAGTGGGGATGATTGGAAATCAGATACAAAGAATGATGGAA
Source organism: Datura wrightii (assembly GCA_035772735.1). Lineage (NCBI taxonomy): Eukaryota > Viridiplantae > Streptophyta > Magnoliopsida > Solanales > Solanaceae > Datura > Datura wrightii. The sequence continues at coordinate 58,849,773 of JASDFA010000020.1, read as the reverse complement.
GGGACATGTACTATAATTCTTGTGATAAAAGTGGTGGCCATGATAACTCAAATACTAGCCAAACTAATGATGAATCGCATCAAATTTGTGATTTTAGAAATACACATAACCTTTGTGATAATGTTGTAGTGATGAATCTTCTAATTATGATGAGATTAGTTATAGCGATGAATATCTTATATTGGAGTTGGGAGTGTAAGTCCTATTAAATGTACTCCAGTAAGATCTAGTTTGGAAAGGAGTCCTAGAAGAGGCCATGAGCTTTCTAGAGTTAAAAGGGTTTCTCAAACTAGAATAGAAGTATTGTCTAATGTGTATGCTTCTAAAATTGATAGAAATGTTTGTCACAACATAGTCAGTGCTTACTTTGTTAAAAAGGTGGGTTTATCTTGTGTTAAGCATGCTTCACCCTACACCTTCAAAGGAGTGAAGGTGGACAAGAGAGTGCTAGTGCAAATTAATCTTGGAAGATATAAGGATGAGCTTTGGTGTGATGTGGTTCCCTTATTCACATGTTATGTCTTTTTGGGAAGGCCATGGTATCTTTGTAGAAAAGTTTCATATGATCTAGAAAAGAATAGGTATTCCCTGGTGAAAGATGATGGAAGAAAGACTGTTGTTGTATCTTTGGCACCTATAGAGATTCAAGAAGATCAATTAAGGGTGAAAAGATTAGTGGAGGTATTTGAAAAGGAAATAGAATGCTAGAAGAAAAACAACAATAGGTTTGAGAAGCCTAAAATTAGAGTTAACCTTAGAAGTCCTCCAAGGGATAAAAGAGCGATTCTTGGCAAGTACATAGGAGCTAGTGCATTGACAAACTTCTCTACACCAAATAAAAGTACGGATGAGAGACAAAAGAAAGAGAGAAATAAGGGTGAGCAAAAATTGACAACTCGAGAGAGGAAAAAAGAGAGAAAGTGATGAGTGAAGAGAGTGAGTTGTCAAAAAGTAAGAATAAGTGGATAGAATTGAGTGATGTGAGTTTGAGAGGTAAAATAGAGAGTGAACCACAACATTTGGGTGATGAAAAAAAAGAAGAGATTAAAAGAATAGAGTACATAAGCGTGAGAGATTCTTGTTCAAGCTCTAACCAATTAACTCATTCTTTTTCTAGTGTTTTTGTTCCAAATGTGCAGGTTAATGAAGAAGAAATCAATGAAGAGTTGGAACAACAATTGCATGAAGTAAGGAAATTCAGTTTTATAGAGGATTTAGAAAGTGTAAAAGCTAGTGATTTATGAAAGCAATTGCAAGTTGAAGACAAGTTTGACCTTGATTATTGTTATAACCCCGAAGTCCCTAAGACTAGGCTAGGGATTAGAAAAGAGATCAACAGAAAAGTTAGAAGAATATCACTGAATGACTCATGGTACAAGTCATAGGTTGGTCCGACGGGTCGTAGGATGGAGTCGTTGTTTGACATAGGGTTGATCAGGGCAAATGGTATGGGTCATACTACGATCCATAGTGGGATACCATGGGTTGTGGTAGGCAATCGTTGGAAGTTGGAGGGGTCAAACTGGTCAGCTACCAGAGCAGACCACGAGCCATAGAATGGCGGTACAACTCATGTCAAGAGTCGTGGCATGTAAGGTGGGTCTCAGGTAAGGATCAGACGACCGGAGGTATGACTCGTAGGAAGTACCTACGAGCTATTGGTTGCGCCCGTGGGAAACTCCAGAATGGTGATGGTCCATGGACAGTGGTCACAACGGGAGGAAGCAACGGATCATGGTGACGAGTAATGACTCGTCCAATATAACCGTCATTTGAATAAAAATAAAACTGAGGTGAGCATGGGTGTTAGTAACGAGATATACCACGAGTTTTAGTATCAAAGGACGGCTCATTGTCAGGATCGTGGTACCTAGTAGTGCCCATTTTCCAGAAATTTCATTAAGGGTGTTTCTGTAAATCCTGAGCTCTAAGGTCCTAAACTACATTGTTTTAAGCGTAGAAAAGAGTGTATTAAGGGTGTTATTCACCCTAGATCACCCATTACTCCCCTAACACTCTAAATTGAGAAATCAATTCTCTCAAATTTCTCAAGGATTTTCTTAGGGTTCTTCCTCAAACTCTCCAAGAATCAAGTGGGTTCATCCTTTTCAGTTGGGGATTTATTTATTCAGGTATGTGGGGCGATTCAATGGGGTTTCCTCTCAATCCTATGTCCCTTACTAAGCAAAGTATGATCACCCAATTTCCACCAAATTTTAAATTTCGAAAATCATGATCTTATGATTGGGTTTTGAAATTGTTCATGATTTCCTTATGGGTAAAACTGATTTCTTATAAAAACATGATTTCCATGATAGGGTTTATGATTTATTCAAGTGTTTTTATATGAAATTAGAATATCCTATGATTCAAGCATGGTTATGAATTTTTAGGGTTTAAATTTCCTTCATGAACTCCTTTGACTCACTTATGGATTTTAATCTCTCAAGTCCTAATTCATGATTTATATTCAATAATGCATGATTTTCTTCAAATTTTACTCTATAAAACTATGATTTGAATTATGAGAATTAATGTTAAGTATATATGATGCCACTTCATGTTTTCTCACAATTATTGTTATGGCCGACTCACGGGTCTTATTGTATGGCTAGTTCACGTATTTCAAGAATGCTTATGATTATTATAATTTAAAATAGCCCATGAATCTCATGTATGTTTTTCCTACTATAATGTAAGCAGTATATTTTTTTAGAGTAGTATTTAACACCGAGTAGACCCGGGGTCCAAGCATAACCAGAGTTTCAGAACTACATGCCAACGTAGCATTGATGGGACCTCCCTTGAGACTATTTCCCTTTGCCAGAATGGGCCTCTCATTGTGATATCACACCTCTTTTCATGGTTCTACTCTTGGCAAGGTACGAACACCATCCCGACTAGGGGTTTGCAGGTCGGGCTCCATGTATGCTCATATGGTGTGTGTCGGTTAGAAGAATCTACCATTGTTCCTTATGTTTTATGTATGATCATGATTATGATACTTTGGCTCAAGTTATGTTTTTACAAGGTTTCTCTATAATTGAGATTATGACTGGTGTATGGACGATTTTGAAAACCTTGAGCCCTCCTGTTTATGTTATGGTTTTCATTGCATGTTTTGAACTATCCTACTCTTAAGAATCCTTATGTATTTTAAAATTATCTATTTTTACTGGACTCGCATACTCGGTACATTCCAAGTACTGACCATATACTCTATGTTGTATCGTCTCATGATACAGGTCCGAGAAATTAGGTTCAGCCTCACCCTTAGTCGCTCTCGCTTTAGTCAAGTCAGCCTACCCTCTTTGGTGAGTCCTTATTTATCGAGGACATGTAGTTAGTCTTGTTGTTATGTTAACCTTTCAGTTTTCATATTTAGAGATCTAGTTGGGGGTGTTGTCCTATCAGCTCGTTAGATACTGGAGGCTTTTTCAGACATTATGTGGCTATGTTCAGTTATTGCGTCAGATGTTAAGAACTCAAATCTTCAAAGTTTCTATTTTGAATTTCGCTTATCTTATGATTTGTGGTCACCACCCGTCATGTACACTACCTCTATACCAAATAATTCTTCAACTAGCTGACTACAACCCTCCCCATGAATTTTGGTGATTGACCACGACTCTTGGGTACTTTTCGTTAGGTTCACTGTCTCTTTTATCCTCTTTACTCACACCCCACTCCCCACAACTGACCTAATGACTCGTGGGGCCTGACTATGAGTCGTGGTTACGCCCGTGGGGATCCTATTTCCCAAACTGCAAACTCATCACCTGGGCCTCCCCACGGTCACATCACGACTAGTGGGTTGCTCTCCGGGTCACCTCACGACCCGTCCTGATGGCTGGTGCTAGATTTTAGCTTTTCTCCATTTCAACTCCCAGGTCTGATCTTTGGGCTTCCGGGGTATAACACCCTCATCGGGACTGGCGGTATGTTTTTCCCTGCGAATTAATTAAGGGCTTTTCCATAATTCCTAGGTTCCTAAGGCCTAAACTACGTCGTTTTAAGCTCAGAATAGAGTGTTTTAAGAGGGGTTAAGTCATTCTAAGCCTATCCTAATTCATGCATGCAAGCTTAGAGGTTTGAGAGGTGATCAAGGCTAGTTTCTTCAAAGTTCTTCTTCAATTCTCTTTGGGAAATCAAGTAAGTTGTGAATTCAGGTCTCTTTAGGTATTTAAGGCTATGAATGGGTGCAATAGTCCACACCTATTCCCGATTCCCTCTCAATTCATGATGTTATAATTGATGATTCCATGGGGTTTTTACCCAATGCATGAATTCCTAAGTTTCAATCATGGGTATGATCTAAGCATGTTTTAAATGATGAATTATGATTAATAGGAAGATTTTACAATGTTTAAATTATAAATTATGTTTTCAAGTTTTCTAAACTCTGATGCTTATCCATGAATGTTCATGAAAGTTGAGATCTATGAAATATGTGTTCAAGTGTGATGATATGTTTATGAAGAAAGTGTCATTTCAAATTACCCATGTTTATGCTCATGTTTTCAAAGTGAATCAAGTTGATTTCAAGTATGTTTAATTATTGGGAAGCCCATATAATCAGGTATGTTTTATGATTTCATGAATTAGCTTACCACATGATTTTTGAGTCAAGACTCTCATTATTTTCAGCTTGTGGTATGGTTTGAGCCAAGGCTCCTTATGTTATGATTTCAGATTTATGTATGAATAGAGTCAGCTTCGTCTCTAGATAATGGTTAAACTTCATTGAAAAATAATGGAGAGCATATGCATGTTTTTGGAAGTATTGTCTAACACTGAGTAGGCTAAGGGTCAGTCGATCCTATGCCTCAGAACTACGCACCAACGTAGGTATGTTCAGATTATTAGGACCTCCCTTGTGAGCTTCCCCTGCCCCCAAGGGGCCTTCAGCTTGATATCGATATCATGGTAGCGCCCTTAGTCCTGGCTAGGCTTTGGATAGATCTACCCACTTGAGTGTGATAGTCGGGACTACGTAAGCTCTGTCGTGGTAATGTTGGTTATATGATGACTCTCCCATTGTTCCTCGTGATTTCAGTTATGCGTGTATATCAGTCATGATATTATGTTTTCAGCAGGTTTGACTAATGTTCTGTGTTTACTTATGATATCAGTTTTCAGCTTTGAGTCATTCGATTCAATTATAATATTCAGCTATGTTTAGATCATGATTTTAGAAAATAGCATGTAATTCCTACTCTCAGAATCCTATCCTGATTATGTTTTATATTGTGCATGTTTAATGTTTTACTTAATTAGTGGTTTTTACTTACCTTGCATACTCGTACATTCCACATGTTGATCGCATACTCTATGGTGTATCGTTTCATGATACAGTCTTCGATATCCAAACTTAGTCCCGCTGCTAGTCAGATTCCCGGAGTTAGCTTCCTTCTCAATTGGTGAGTCGTCATCTTGCGAGGGCCCTTCTTATTAGTTGTATTTCGTCTTTTCAGTTGTTAGACTATAGTGAGTTAGTTGGGACCTTTTCCATCAACTCATCAGTATTAAAGGCTTTTTGGACATAGTCTGTATTCAACTTTAGACTCATGTTTGTATTCAGATGTTATGTTATGTTTAGACTTTCGCTATTGTATTTCATGATGATCTTCCGTATTTTTTGAATGAGTTAGATGTTATGCTCATGCCATGGGTTGACTTGGAGCCTCTCTAGGTTCTTTGTCCTATGCCTCAATTCGGGCCTATGTTTGGGTCGTGACAAACTTGATATCAGAGCATTAGGTTTTGAAGTCTCCTAGGGTGTCCGAAAGCTGCGTTAAGTAGAGTCTTTTTCATGGGTGCGAAGTGCGCCAAACTTATGACAAAGAAGCTATGAGACGTTTAGGAAATGTTCCCTTCTTTCATGATCAAATTCATGCAATGAAAGGTCTCTCTATCCTTCTAACTCATGCTATATGCATTTGTAGAATCATGCCTCCCTGCAGAGTTAACGGAAGGGGAAACTGAAATGGAAATGGTCATGAGAATGGCAATGGGGACGGGCACCAGAAGGCCCCACCAGCCCACGAGGATCATGCACCAGAGCCGGTTACCCTTGCAGAGTTCAGGGCAGCCATTCATATGTTAGCCCAGGCCTTGACCTCCCAGGTCAATCAACAGGCGGTAGCGCATGTCCCTCAGAATGGGAATGTGGAGGTGGCAAGAATCAGGGATTTTCTGAAGATTAACCCTCCTGAGTTCCTTGGATCGAAGGTGGACGAGGATCCATATGATTTTATAGGGGTGACTGGAGAGAAGTGCGCCGATTTAGCCTCATACCAGTTGAAGGGGGTCGCGCATATTTGGTTGAAGCAATATAAGGATAGTAGGGCGGTTGGAGTAGGCCCTATTAGTTGGGATGAGTTTCATGTAGCTTTTCTGGATCGGTTCTTCCCTCGGGAGATGAGGGAGATCAAAGTGGCCGATTTTGTGAATCTAAAGCAAGGGAAGATGATAGTTCAGGTGTATGCCCTGGAGATCACTCGTCTATCCAGGTATGCACCTGAGATGGTGGCAGATCAGAGAGCCGAGTGAGTAGGTTTATACATGGGATAGCAGACTACCTAGTCAAGGATTGCTGGATTGTGATGCTTCACCAAGATATTAACTTTGCTCAGATAGTCCTGTACACCTAACAGATAGAGGCAGTGTAGATGAGTGAGCAGGAGAGAGAGACCAAGAGGGCTAGGACCGACAACTTTGGATTCTCCAAGCAGAACCGAGTAGGCACCGTCAGCAATCCCACCAGAGATCTTTAGCCCCAGCACCTTCGTCTATGAGTGTGCCATCCAGGTTAAGACACGACCAGAGGGGATGAGCATCAGGATCAAGAGGTCAGAGTAGAAAACCCGCAAAGATCAACCCTCCAAAGTGTAGCAGATGTGGTCGGAGGCACACAGGCCAGTGTTTAGCGGGTACAGGTGCTTGCTTTGGGTGCGGGAAGCCTGGACATATGCTTAGGTATTTCCCAGCAACCAGACAGGGTCATGATAGGGGTCAAGGCCCATCTTCTAGTTTAGCAGCTCCACCATCACTGTTATACCCCAGAAGCCCAAAGATCAAACCCGGGAGTTAAAATGGAGAAAAACTTAAAACTGGCACCAGGTTTCAGAACGGGTCATGAGGTGACCCATGGGAGTAGCCCACAACTCGTGATGTGACTCGTGGTGAAGCCCAGATAATGAGATTGAAATTTGGAAATGAGATCCCCACGGACAAGGCCACAAGTCGTGGTGAGGCCCCATGACTCATTAGGTTAGTCGTGGGGAGTGGTGATTGAGAAAAGAGGAAGAAGGAGGCATTGTACCTAACAGAAGGTTCCCACGAGTCATGTTCAGTCACCACGATTCGTGGGATCAGTCGTGGTCAACTGATGGAAGTTATTTGAAAATCATAGGCAATGTACAGGACGAGTGGTGACCATAAGTCGTCGTCACCCAGTAACGAATAGTGAAGTCTTCCATTATGATCCCCAGATGACTACTAGACGATTTACTTAACAGATGATTCCACAAGTCGTGGCCCAAGGTGACGAGTCGTTAGGTCCCTAGTGGGGACTAACTAGCAGTTATTTTCTACGATTTTAATAAGAGTTTTTCCATCATTTCTAAGATCCTAAGGCCTAAACTACGTCATTTTGAGTTATGAATGATGACTTTTAAATGGGGTTAAGTTCATTTTAGGCCATTTTCATATTCATGCATATAAGAATGATAGTCTAGAGGGATGATCAAGTCAAACCCTTCAAGGTTCTCTTCAATATCATCTTGGGCATTCAAGGGAGTATAAGAATTAGTTGTAATCAGGCATATAGGGTTATGAGTGGGTGAATCCTTTCACACCCACGCCCAATCCCTCTCTAAATCATGAATTTCCTATGTCTAATTTATGGGGTTTTAACCCAATGCATGAAATTTTAAATTTCTCTACATGGGTATGATTTAAATACGTTTCTACTACTAAATTATGAATCATAGGCAAGTTTTATATTGTTTTCAATCAAAAATCATATTTCTAGTTTTATGAATTAAAAAGCCTAATGATGAGAAGTTCATGAAAGATGAGATTTGTGATGAATGTATGATTATGATTAGATATTATGATGAAAAGCATGTTTTCAAGATACCCATGTTTATAATCATGTTTTAGATGTGAATTGAGTATTTTCAAGCATGTTATAGTATTGGACAATGCCCATATGTTCAAGTATGATTTATGATTTCTTGAATTAAGCTTACCACATGGTTTTGGAGCGAAGACTTCCAATTATCTTTCAGCTTGTGGTATGTTTTGAGCTAAAGCTTCTCATATGCATGATTTCAAATTTGAGATGTATTTGATTATTGAGCTTCGTCAATAGACGATGTTGAGCTTCATTGAAAAACGATGGAGAGCATATGCATGTTTTTGGGAGTGGTGTCTACGACCAAGTAGGCTAAGGGTCGATCACCCTATGCCTTAGAACTACACACCAATGTAGGTTTATACTATTATATACATTACTTTGGGACCTCCCTTGCCCTATTGGGCCACGAGCTTGATATCGATATCATGGTATCGTCCTTAGCCCTGGCAAAGCTTTGGACAGCTCTACCCACTTGAGTGTGATAGTTGGGACCACGTAAGCTCTATTGTGGTATGTCAGTTAAAAGATGAGTCTCCCATTGTTCCTCATGATTTCAGTCATCCATGTTCATCATTCATGAGATTTATATATCTATATATATTCTAAAGTAGGTTTGACTCAATGTTCAGTTTACTCATTACTATCAGATTTTAACTTTGAGTCAATCGCTTCAGTTATGATGTTATGTTATGTTATGATCTCAGAAAGAATTCATGCAAGCCCTACTCTCAAATTTTACTGTTATGTTTTACATTATGCATGTTCTTAAATAATTGTACTTATTTAAGTTGTTTTACTTACCTTGCATACTCGGTACATTCCACGTACTGACCGCATAATATATGCTGTGTCATTTCATGATACAGGACCTGGCTCTCAGGCTCAGCCTCGGTACATTTCACATACTGACCGCATACTCTATATTGTATCGTTTCATGATACAGGACCCATCTCTCAGGCTCAGCCCCGTTCATAATCAGTCTTCAGAGTTAGCATCTTATATTGTTAGTGAGTCCTCATCTCCCGAGGACTAGAATTATTCAGATTTCCTCCATGTATTTTCAGTTTCAGCTTTATTAAGGTAGTTGGGGTCTTGTCCCATCAACTCTTTATGTTTAGAGGCTTTTCAAACAAAGGATGTATTCAGCTTCAGTTGTTGTATTATGTTGTTATGTTTAATTTAGACTTTCGCTAAGATTATTACGTTGATTCTTCAGTTTTAGTAATTGAGTTAGATGTATGTTCATGCCATGGGTGGACTTGTAGTCTCTCGGGACTCCTTTTCTCGTGTTGCGATTCGGGCCTCTGTTTGAGTCGTGACAAACATGTATCAAAGCTAGGTTGGTTTGAAGTGTCCTAGGGTGTCTAAAATCTGCATTAAGTAGAGTCTTTTTCATTAGTGTAAAGCACGCCACACTTATGACAAAGAGGCTACGAGACGTTTAGGAAATGTTCCCTTCTTCATGATCTATGTCGTCCAATGAAAAGTCTCTCAATCCTTCTAATTTGTACTATTCACGATTGCAGAATCATGGCTCCTCGAAGACTAAATAATAGGAGGAATGGTAATGGAGAAGGACACGAGGATGGCAGCAGAAACCGGCACCAGCAAGCCCCACCAGTACAGGAGCACCATGCACCGGAGCCAGTTGCAAATGCTGAGTTTAGGGTAGCTATTCAGATGCTTGCGCAGGCCTTGGTAGCCTAGGTTAATCAGCAGGTAGTTGCATATGTCCCAAAAAATGCTAACGCAGTGGCGGCTCGAGTCAGGGATTTCTTGAGAATGAACCTGCCAGAGTTCCTCGGGTCAAAAGTAGATGAGGACCCGCATGAGTTCATAGATAAGATTGTGAAGATCACCCAAGTCAGGGGGTGAATGGAGTCGAGTGTGTCAAGCTGGCCTCGTATCAGCTAAAAGGGGTGGCACATATCTGGTTTCATCAAAGGAAAGATAGTAGAGCCGCTGGAGCAGGTCCTGCCACTTGGGAAGAGTTCCATGTTGCATTCTTAGATCGGTTTTTCCCTCGTGAGATGAGGGAGCTGAAGGTAGCTGAGTTCGTAAATCTGAAGCAAGGGAGAATGACGGTGCAAGAGTATTCCCTTGAGTTCACTCACCTATCGAAGTATGCCCTAGAGTTAGTAGTTGATCAGAGGGCGCGGGTGAGAAGATTTGTTCATGGTGTGGCGGGCAGATGGAGGCGGCACATACGAGAAGAGGGAGGCCAAGAGGGCCAGGACTAATAGTCACAGATTCTCACAGCCAAGGTAAGGTGGTGGGCACCGACAGCATACCTATCAAAGATCTTTAGCCCCAGCATCTTCAGTGTTGAGTGTGCCATCTAGGCCTGAGCACGATCAGAGGGGCCGAGCATCAAGCTCTTAGGGTCAGAGTAGCAGACCCACAAATTCTAGTATCCCGGCTTACCACAGGTGTGGTCGGGGCCACACGGGTCAGTGTTTAGCAGGTACAGGTGGTTGTTTCAATTATGGGAAGGCCGAACACATGCTTAGAGATTCCCAACAATGAGGCAGGATCATGATGGGCGGTCGAGGCCCAGCTTCTAGTTCTGCAGTCCTACCCGCATGCTCATCTCATCAGGGCGCATCTACCAGCATGGTGGTCAGCGCCAAAATAGATTCTATGCCTTAGCATCCCGCCAGGAGCAGGAGGTCTCCCAGGATATAGTCACTGGTATGTTACGATTTTTCCATCTTGATGGACATGCTCTATTAGATCCGGGGGCTACCTTGCCTTTTGTGATACCCTATGTGCCAGTAGCTTCGGAGTCAGTCCTGAAGTCTTGTCAGAACCCTTCTTAGTCTCTACTCCGGTAGGTGATTCAGTTGTAGCTAGAGGGGTATATAGAGGTTGCCCGGTCTCATTCCTCCAGAAAGTCACCTCAGCAGATTTGATAGAGTTAGCCATGACAAATTTTAATGTTATCCTCTGCATGGATTGGCAATTTTCATGTTATGCTTCAGTTAAAATGAGAACCCCGATAGTATATTTCAGATTTTCGGTGAGCCAGTCTTTGAATGGAAGGATAGTTTAGTTGTGCCTATAGTCGTTTCATTTAGAAAGATGATTTCTAAAGGTTGTGTGTACCATCTATTTAGGGTTAAGGATACAACTTTTGAGACCCCGACTATCCAGTCAGTTCCAGTAGTATGTGAGTATCCCTAGGTGTTTTCTGATGATCTATCGGGAATCCCTTCAGAGCGGGAGATTGATTTTGGTATTGAACTTATTCCCCACATGCAGCCTATATCTATTCCTCTCTATAGAATGGCTCCAGTTGAGCTAAAGGAGTTGAAGGAATAGTTGAAGGACCTATTAGATAAGGGTTTCATTAGACCGAGCAAGTCCTCATGGGCTGCACCAGTTCTTTTTGTTCGTAAGAAAGATGGTTCTCTTAATATGTGTATTGATTATCGGAAATTGAATAAAGTCACCATCAAGAACAGGTATCCTCTACCCAGGATTGATGATTTATTTGACCAACTCTAGGGTGCCAAGTGTTTTTTGAAGATAGATCTTAGATCCGAGTACCATCAGCTCAAGGTTCGGGAGAACGACATCCCGAAGACAGCCTTCAAGAGTCGGTATGATCATTATGAGTTTGTAGTTATGTATTTTGGACAAACAAATGCTCCTGCAGCTTTTTATGGACTTGATGAATAGGGTGTTTAAGCCATACCTGGATATGTTCATGATTGTGTTTATTGATGATATCTTGATATACTTTTGGAGCTATGAGCAACATGTCGCTCATTTGAGAATGGTGCTTCAGAATCTCAAGGATCGCCAGTTATATGCTAAATTCAGCAAGTGCGAGTTTTGGTTAAACTCCGTGGAATTTTTGGGCCATGTGGTATCAAGTGAGGGTATAAAGGTGGACTCTCAGAAGATAGAAGCGGTGAAGAATTTTCCAAGATCGATGAATCCTTCTGATATCCGGAGCTTCTTGGGTTTAGCCGGCTACTATCGAAGATTTGTTGAAGGTTTCTCATCTATTGTAGCACCTTTGACCAAATTGACCCAGAAGAAGGTGAAATTCTAATAGTTGGAGGCTTGTGAGAAGAGCTTCCAAGAGTTGAAGACTCAACTTACTTCAGCAGCGGTGTTAACTCTACCGGAGGGTACCAATGGGTTTGTGGTGTATTGTGATTCTTCAAGGATCGGACTTGGGTGTGTATTGATGCAGCACAGGAAAGTTATAGCATATTCCTCCATACAGCTAAAAGTTCATGAGAAAAATTACCTAACCCATGATCTTGAATTCTCCATGGTGGTATTCGCCTTGAAGATATGGCTACACTATTTGTACGAGGTCCATGTGGATGTGTTCACGGACTATAAGAGTTTGCAATATGGGTTTACCCAAAAGGACCTCAATCTTCGGCAAAAAAGGTGGTTAGAGCTACTCAAGAACTACAATATGAGTGTTTTTTACCTCCGGGTAAGGATAATGTAGTAGCGGATGCACTTAGTAGACTCTCTATGGAGAGTGTGTCCCATGTGGATGAGAGGAAGAAGGTGCTGGTGAAGGATGTGCATTGACTCGCAAGGTTGGGAGTTAGGTTGGTTGACTTGACCAATGGCGGTGTTATTATTCAGAACGGATCAGAATCGTCCTTGGTGAATGAGGTAAAATCTAGACAAGATGAGGACCCAATTTTGGTAAAGTTAAAGGAAGTTGTTCAAAATCAGAAGGTGGAGGTATTCTCCAAAGGGGGAGATGGTGTACTTCGGTACTAGGGTCGCCTATGTGTTCTGGATGTTGATAATTTGAAGAGTTGGATGTTGCACAAGGCTCATGGATCCAGGTATTCTATCCATCCAGGTGCCACCAAGATGTACCGTGACTTACAGGAAGTCTATTGGTGGAATGGCATGAAGAAGGACATCATGGAGTTTGTAGCAAAGTGTCCAAATTGTCAACAAGTAAAGGTTGAACACTAGAGACCGGGAGGTGTGCTTCAGGATATTAGTATTCCTACTTGGAGATGGGAAAAATAAATATGGACTTCATCACAGGTCTACCTCGTACTCGTCGACAATACGACTCCATTTGGATTGTGGTACACAGGTTGACCAAGGCCGCTCATTTTCTACCGGTCAAAACCACAGAATCGGCAAAGGATTATGCCAAACTATATATTTGGGAGCTAGTTCGATTGCACGGAGTGCCCTTGTCCATTATATCATATAGAGGTACTCAATTCACTTCCCAATTTTAGAGTCATTTCAAAAAGGACTAGGTACTCAGGTTAAGCTTAGCACAACATTTCACCCGAAAACGGATGGTCAAGCGGAACGGATAATTCAGACTCCTGAGGACATGTTGAGAGCATGCATGATTGACTTCAAAGGTAGTTGGTATGATCATTTACCTCTCATCGAGTTTGCATACAACAACAGCTATCAATCTAGTATTCAAATGGCACCGTTTGAGGCTCTCTATGGGCGGAGATGTAGGTCGCCCATTGGTTGGTTCAAATTCGATGAAGCGGCAATGATAGGGCCAGATTCGGTTCATGAGGATATGGAGAAGGTTTATCTAATAGGGGACAAGTTGAAAACAGTTCAAAGTCACCAAAAGTCCTATGTCGATGTGAGAAGTAGGGAAATAGAATTTGAGGTGGATGATAGGGTGTTTCTGAAAGTATCTCCCATGAAGGGAGTGATGTGGTTTGGAAAGAAAGGAAAACTCATCCCTCGTTATATTGGCCCTTAACGGATTGTAAAACGGGTTGGAAAGGTGGCATATGAGTTGGAGTTGCCCTCAAAATTAGCTTCTGTGCATCCTGTATTCCATGTGTCGCTCTTAAGAAGTGTTTGGGGGATCCAGCTCTAGTTGTCCCGGTGGACAGTGTTGGTGTGAAAGACAGTCTCAATCATGAGGAGGTTTTGGTGGAAGTACCGGATCATCAAGTTCGAAGGCTAAGGAACAAGGAAGTAGCTTCAAGTAAAGTGTTATGGAGGAATCAACATGTTGAGGGAGCTACACGGAAAGCCGAAGCAGATAGATGGCTAGATACCCGCATTTATTCTCTACCGGCTTAGTTCCAGTTTGAGGTATCAGTTTTTCTCTCAAACTCTATTTAGCTTTCATGTTCAGTTCATGTGCCCAAGTTTCTTTTCTGTATATGGATGTATTTATGATTCGTGAATTCAGTTCAGCTATGTATTTTGAATAGAAGATAGTCATTCCATCAGTTTTCAGCTTAAATGATCAGTATTTGAATATGATGATTGCATTTCTCTGCTTTTCTATATGTTTCCAACATTTGAGGATGAATGTTCCTAAGGGGGAAAAATTGTTATACCCCGAAAGCCCAAAGATTAGACCCGGGAGTTGAAATGGAGAAACACTTAAACTGGCACCAGGTGTCAGAACAGGTCGTGAGGTGACCCGTGGGAGCAGCCCATGAGTCGTGATGTGACTATGGTGAATCCCAGATGATGAGTTTGAAATTTGGAAATGAGGTCCCCATGGAAGATACCACGGGTCGTGGTCAGGCCCCATGACTCGATAGGTCAGTCGTGGGGAGTGGTGATTAAGAAAAGAGGAAGATGGAGGCAGTGTACCTAACGGAAGGCACAACAAGTCATGCTCAGTCGCCACGATTTGTGGGATGAGTCGTGGTCAACTGATGGAAGTTATTTGAAAATCATAGGCAGTGTACAGCATAAGGGGTGACCACAAATCGTGGTCACACTATAATGAATCGTGAAGTCTTCTGTTATGATCCCCAGACGACTGCTAGATAGTGCACTTGATGGATGATGCCATGAGTCGTGGCCCAAACAAGTCACTAGCTCCCTCGCGGGGACTAACTGGCAATTATTTTCTGCGAATTTAGTAAGGGTTTTCCGTCATTGCATAGATCCTAAGGCCTAAACTACGTCGTTTTGAGTTATGAATGATGACTTTTAAAGGGGTTAATTTCATTTTAGGCCATTCCATATTCATGCATGTAAGAGTGATAGTCTAGAGGGGTGATCAAGGAAAATACTTCAAGGTTCTCTTCAATTTCATCTTGGCATTCAAGGGAGTGTAAGAAACAGCTGTAATCAGGTATGTAGGGTTATGAGTGGGTGAATCCTTTCACACCCATGCCCAATACCTCTCTAAATCATGAATTTCCTATGTCTAATCCATGGGGTTTTAACCCAATGCATGAAATTTCAAATTTCTCTACATGGGTATGATTTAAATGTGTTTCTACTACTGAATTATGAATCATGGGCAAGTTTTATATTGTTTTCAATCAAAAATCATGTTTTTAGTTTTATGAATTAAAAAGCCCATTGATGAGAAGTTCATGAAAGATGAGATTTGTGATGAATGTATGATTATGATTAGATATTATGATGAGAAGCAAGTTTTCAAGCTACCCATGTTTATAATCATGATTTAGATGTGAATTGAGTATTTTCAAGCATGTTATAGTATTGGACAATGCACACATGTTTAAGTATGATTCATGATTTCCCGAATTAATCTTACTATATGGTTTTGGAGCGAATTAAGTTAGATGGTTGTTCATGCCATGGATTGACTTGGAGTCTCTCGGGGCTCCTTGTCTCGTGTGGCGATTCGGGCCTCCGTTCGGGTCGTGAAAAGCACGCCTAGCTCAGCAGGGGGCATCTACTAGTACAAGTGGCGATCAACATTGATGAGTTGGTAATTTACCAACTCATTAGGCTCTTAAGCTTGAGCTTTTGCTTAGTTTTTGAGTTGATTATATGGATTTAATACCCTTTTTGCCTTTGTTGTATGCAAATACCTAAATGTATAGAAAAGAGAAAAAATGGAGCAAAAAGAAGGAAGTGAGATCAAATTGGCAGTCCGCTAATGAAAACTGGAGAAACGCCGATCAAAGGCCGATCATCACTGCCTCTGAGGAAGAATGCCACCGGCGGAATGCCAGTTGTAAATGGAAACTCACCGGTCCAGTCACCGAATGACATCTGATTTTCTGGAGTGAAGAACAAAGACTCGAGATTCACGTATTGAGATCGGATAAACATTGAATGAACCGCCGATGTTCACTGGAGTTTAGTGATAGCTCAGATAATATACCCGACAGTTCACAGATTTTAACTGGCGAACCGCCGGTACCTCTGCTAATTCCAGAACGCTGCTCAGGGGAAAAATTGTCTAGCACGATAAAAAGAGAGAGAAGATGCCCAATTTTCTTGGATATAAATTCTACAGAAAGTACTGTGTATTGAGCATATCATATCATCTTTTTCCTTCTTAGCTTTAGAACATTCCTTTGGTAGAGAAAAGGAGATTTTTATTGGTAGACTTTGAAAAGTACTATTCTCTACTTCCTCTTCTTAATAGTAAGGTACAACCATTGTTGGAGACTATTTGTGAACTTGATTTTGCTACTCTTATTATTGAATTCAATGAGTTTATTATTTAATGTGCTTTTGAATTTCTTAATCATGACTAGCTAAATCATTAACTAGAGGTGTGTGATGATGAATACTTAATTAGAGTGGGTATTGTTAGAGTCATCTTTATATTATTAAATAAGTGTAAATCTATTAGATTCTCTTCAATCTATAATGGAAGATCCATTGATTATGATGTGGGTCTATTTATTCTTACTTGATTGTTGCTTGTAAAAGAATAATTATGTAATGGAAGAGAATTTAATGGTGGGTATGGATGAGAGATTGTGATATTGGGTTAGAAATAGTAAAAATTGCATCATCACTCCTAACTAGTTGCTAATAGCTAGAAATTAGTGCAGCTACTAATCCAAATATGATCAGGTTGAGCTAGTAGTGGCTAGAGGTTTGATAAGACTCTAGTAAGAGTATTTATAAAGCTGAAAAGCTCTAATTACCTATTTCCCCGAGATTATTTACACTAATTTAACTTATAAGATGACCTACCATGTATCTATCTAGTTAGTATATCATCGACATCAAACCTCCAGTCTATCACATTCTTGTCGACAACCTTGCTGATTTTTTTATTATATTCAACCAAATTAACAATTATAATCTACTACAAATTCCACTCTCCCCTAACTTATTTGGTTTTGTGTTAATTCTAAGTGGTGCAAGCTAACTTAAATTTCTCAACCAATACTTGTAATTATCACTCACTACTCCTTGTGGGATTCTACCCTGACACTCGTTGGGTTACTTGTTTTGATACTTCGGTCGTGTATACCCTCCTTACAAGGAGTATATTTCGGATGTTATAAAAAATGCCACCGTTGCCGGGGACTAGCGCTTGATATCCTTGTGTTGATTGTTAAGTTAAAATAGTTTTGCATTGTACTTACTTGACGCGATTTTGTTGTGTTTGTTAGGATCTTACAACCACATGAGTCATCACTCCCAAGAAGGGGATAGCTCAGCGGAAGGTAACATGGAGCACGATGATGATAACCCAGTGATGCCGGAGATTGCGGGAGCCATTCTTCTACCACCTACGGTAGGGAATGCTGTATTTCATATCACAAGCACCATGCTGCATTTGTTTCAAATGAAGGGACTCTTTGGGGGTAAACCAAGTGAGGATGCAAATTGGCATTTGAGAAATTTCTTGTACATATGCTAGCCCTTCAAAATCACAAACATAAGTCAAGAGTCTATTAGATTAAGTCTTTTCCCATTCTCTCTAACGGGAGAAGCAACGATATGGTTGGAAGAGTTGCCCCCTGGTTGTATTACATCTTGGAAAGAGTTAACCGAGGCCCTCTTGGATTGACTCTTCCCTCCATTGAAGATGCTGCAGCTAAGGAACGACATCACAAATTTCAGGCAAGAGCCGGGAGAGCCTTTTCATATGGCATGGCTAAGGTTCAAAAAGAAGGTTGCTCTTTGTCCCAATCATGGACTTCTGGATGGAGTGTTTCTCTAAAGCTTCTACGGAGTCCTTGATTCCATCAACAAGTTCGTGGCCAACAATTTAGCTGGAGGGTCTATTATGGATCAAACATATGGGTTAGCTAAAGCTCTTCTAGACAAAATGACAAAAACCAATAGGGCTTGGCACACGCGAGAGACAAATATATCTACGCATAAGATCAGCTCTAGTGCATTGGCGGCTGAATTGCAAAAAAGGGATGAAGAGTGGGATGAAAATCTTTATAAGATGATGACACAGCAAAAATTAATGACAAAGCATGTAATGGGGGCAGGGCCCAAGGTGGTAAAGATTGTAGGTATGCAAGGTCCTTTGCAATATGAAGGGGAATTTTCACCACCAATGTACAAGGAAGAATTTAAATACATGGGAAACCAAATGGGAGGTCCTTGACCTGGATTTCAAGGAACCAATCAAGGCCCTTGGAGCCCAAGGGACAAAAATCAAGGCTAGAGAAATCGTGATGTTCAGGGGTGGCTAATGAAAGAAGAAATAGAGAGAAGAATCAAGAGGGAGACCGCTATCATCGGAGTTCAAACCCATATGTTCCCCCTCCAAAAGATGGAAACTCCCACAGTCAATTAGGTGCGAGTGACGCGGGCAGTTAGAAATTGAGGAAATGCTATCAAGAGTCCTAAAAAAAGTAGAGTCAATCGAGAGAAGGGTCAAGGAGTTAAGAGGGGAGGTGTCTAACCTTGCCTAATCAGTGAGCTCACATTCAGCCTCCATCAAGCATTTGGAAGCCCAAATGAATCACTTTCCGGTCCAAATGAACCCCCGAATGAAGGGTACGCTTCCTAGTGACATAATGTTGAATCCAAAGAAAGATATTCAATGCATGACTATTGTCATTAGGAGTGGAAAAGTGATCGAAGATGCACCAGAGAAGCCCAAAGAGGTTAATGACCCAAAATCAAATGAGGAAAAGGGACTCGACGAGATGCCAAAGACTCTACGGAGTGAGGAAAAGAGTGAAGAGGAAGGTGAGGAAAGGATGATGAAATCCCCTAACATGCTGATGAAGATAAAGTGGGCATGAAGGCCCCAAATGATGACAAGGTTGAAGTAAGAGCTCCACCTCCTTATCCACAATGGTTGGCCAACAAAAAGAAGGACGACCAGTTCAGCAAATTTATTGATATGTCTAGCAAGTTGTCTATTAATATACCGTTAGTGGATGCTCTTCTCCAAATGTCAGGATATGCAAAGTTCATGAAAGAATTGCTGAAGAAGAAGAAGGTAGTTGATGCAGGTAGTGGGGAGAAAGCGCACTATTGTAGCGCAATGATGATGAGTAACCTTGCCCCCAAATGGGAAGATCTTGGAGCTTTCACAATCCCTTGTACAATTGGGATATGTATGTTTAAAAAAGATCTATGTGATCTTGGTGCTAGCATAAATGTAATGCCCCTACTCATTATCAAGAAGTTGGGACTTGGAAGAACAAAGCCTACGTCGATGAGGTTGCTCATGGCGGATCAGTCCATAAAAAAACTGGTGGGGGTGTTAGGAGATGTGTTGGTAAGGGTGGATAAATTCATCCTACCTGTTGATTTTGTAGTCCTTGATTATGAGATGGATGTGGAGGTAACCATTATTTTGGGGAGACCGTTGCTAGCTACAGGGAGAGTTGTGGTTGACGTGGAGCTTGGGGAGCTCAAATTTAGAGTTGGATGTGAAGAAGTCACTTTCAAGGTTTGCCCATCAGCTGAATATCCCACTGAATGTAAGGTGATAGGGGTATTTCAGAAAGAGGATGAGGATAGTGGAATTGAGATGGAGGAGACAGAGTCGGAGGATGATCCATCAAAGGAGAATTGTTAAATGAGAGCCACGTCGTTAACTAAGGCCCTTCTTGGGAGGCAACCCAAGTGTTTTATTTGATTTATGTTATGTCTTTATCATTTTTGTTTTTGTAGAATCAATGAAGCAAGGAGTAAAGAGGGAAAGAACCATAAAAATGCGGGAACCACACTGGACCGGTTAGTCGCCGGTCCAGAAGCGCGAACTGCCGCTTCAGGGCACAAAAAGGCAGAAGGCTAGGACTTTTAGAATTTGACTAGTGGTCACTCTGGCGAATCGCCAATACGGAATCGTGTACCACCATTACGTTGTCGATGCAAAATAGATCACTGAAGCACTGAAGCCTAAACGGCGGATCGCCGATCAAGTTCGCGAACCGCCGGTCGACAGCCGGCTGAGAGGCAGTGCACTGGGCACAATTTTTCTAGAAAAAAACATAAATAGGATGAGCGTAGTTGATTTTGGGGTCATTGATGTTTTTTTGTTGTTTGAATTGATTTGATAGAGCCCTTGACGGGCTGTTGTTTATGTTGGTTGATGATTGCCCTTGTCGGGCTTGTTTTGAAAAAAA
Organism: Datura wrightii; assembly: GCA_035772735.1. NCBI lineage: Eukaryota > Viridiplantae > Streptophyta > Magnoliopsida > Solanales > Solanaceae > Datura > Datura wrightii. Next base: position 58,829,354 of record JASDFA010000020.1, on the reverse strand, counting down.
TGAATGAATGATTTTGAATGAATGATTTGTTTTAGTTCTTGATAAAGTGAAGGTTAGTGATAGAATGGGATCTTTTCTTTGAATTGCGAAATTTTGCATAAAATGCCCAAGTTGTCTTATTCTCTTTTTCGCCTTTGTAAATTATAGTGTAGTAATCAAAACTCCAAGGGTTTTCTTTAGACCACGGTTCTTTGGAGCACTCTTTTGTTTCTTTTTCTTTTCTTTGTCTAACCAGATTGGCATTTCCCGATGATAGATTCAGTGGAGATATTCTTAAGGAAAAATGTCATGTTGTTTTGGAGTCTCTTATGAAGTTGTTTTGAGAGGCACCACCAGAAGAAAAAAAATTGAAATGGAATTTTAAAATGAGGGTATGAAAATGAAGATAATGAGCAAATGTTTGAAGCTAGAGCATAGCATTTTGTGTCATACGTGGTAAATTCTTTGCTTGACTTATGAGTTTGCTTTCTTTGATGTCCTAACTTGAAATCTTGTGATGAAAATGACTCTTGTGGACCCTTTAAGTGTGATGCCTTGTGTGGTGAGGAATTTTTTGATGAGTCTCATGCATGACTTCTTGTCTAGAACATGCCCCAGGTGTGACTCAAGGCGAAATCCTAGATGTAGTTGCACTTAGAACATGATTTTAGGTTTTCCTTTGTCTAGCTTCACCCATATACCCTCCTTGAACATTGATCCTTGTCAGTCATCGTTGAGCCTTAGACCCTTTCTGTGGCAACCACATTACAAGTCTTAATACCATTCTTAATACCTCTCTTTGGCACCCATCCTCCCAAAGGGCTAGTTATAAGATAGTGATGAAATGAGGCTTTAAGCCTAAGAAAAAGGGAGTAAAAATGAGAAATGAGGCAAAAGCCCACGTTTAGGGGTGTGCAAAGAGGAACATAAGAATTTCAGTTTGAGGTAGCACCACATTGTGTCAAAATTCATAAAATGATACACCAAAAAGAGAAAATAATTTGTGTGAACTGGTGTTTCCTCTTGTGGAGATAAGGCTAATTGTGAGAGCCAAAGGGGTTATAAGGAGGTTCATTGAGAAATGAAAGTCAGAAACAATGGAAGAAGAGAAATAAAGTGAAGTGATTGGAAGGAGTTGATGGGAGGTATGTTCACAAAAAGCATTAAGGAGGATCTAGTCACTACAACCAAATTTTCATCCTACCCTTAATCCAAGCCTACATCATAACCCGTAAGCCCTAAATGATTCTAAGTGCAGCTACTCTACATTATGGCAAATTACATACAGGGCAAGCCTATGGGTCAAGTGTGTGCCTGAAGACTTCTTTTGGGAGAGTGAGCGTGATTATCTCTTTCAAACAATCCCTTGTGTGCAATTAATGATTACATGACAATAGAATAGGGATTCTTATTTCTGTGAGTGGCATCATCCCTTTTTGAGGACATAAGTGCATTTAGAATTAATGTGTGGATAGGGAATGAGAAGTGTAAACTCTAAAGGCAAGTTTTGAATGTGCACTCATTATGACTTTGGATGCTATGTGTATTTCATGGTTGAGCAATGCCCTTGTTTTATAAAATGAATCCTTTCATAAACCAAGTTGGTGAAAAGTGGTAGCCTCTTGAAATATCTTCATTGTTTTGGTCTTTTGGGGATTTTGATTCTCTTTTTCGGTGAGATTGGTGAGCATTTTTGGATTGTCATAGATCAGGTGATTGGTGATGTTTAAATTTGTGTAGAGTGGCATGTTTTTCAATGAATGAGAATTGTATTACTTGAGGACAAGCAATGGTTCAAGTTTGGGGGTTTGATGAGTTGGTAATTTACCAACTCATTAGGCTCTTAATATTGAGCTTTTGCTTTCTTTTTGAGTTGATTATATAGATTTTATGTCCTTTCTACCTTTGTTGTGTGCAGATACCTAAATGTGTAGAAAAGAGCAAAATAGAGTAAAAAGAAGGGAGTGAGATCAAATCGGCGGTCCACCAAAGAAAATCAGTGAAACGCCAGTTAAAGGCCGATCATCGCTATCTCTAAGGAAAAATACCACCGATGAAATGCGAGTTGCCAACGGCAACTCGCCGGTCCAGTCACCAAATGACATCTAATTTTCTGGAGTGAAGAACAAAGACTCGGCGGTTCACGGATTGAGATCGGCTAAACGTCGTTTTAACCGCCGATGTTCACTGGAGTTTAGTGATGGCTTAGATAATATACCTGGCAATTCACAAATTTTAACTAGCGAACCGCCGGTACCTTCACCGATTCCAAAATGCTGCTTAGGGGAAAAATTATCCAGCACAGAAAAAGTGAGAGAAGATGCCCTATTTTCTTGGATATAAATTCTATAGAAAGTACTGTGTATTGAGCATATCATATCATCTTTTTCCTTCTTAGCTTTAGAACATTCCTTTGGTAGAGAAAAGGAGATTTTTATTGGTAGACTTTGAAAAGTACTATTCTCTACTTCCTCTTCTTAATAGTAAGGTACAACCATTGCTAGAGACTATTTGTGAACTTGATTTTGCTACTCTTATTATTGAATTCAATGAGTTTATTATTTAATGTGCTTTTGAATTTCTTAATCATGAGTAGCTAAATCATTAACTAGAGGTGTGTGATGATGAATACTTAATTAGAGTGGGTATTGTTAGAGTCATCTTTATATTATTAAATAAGTGTAAATCTATTAGATTCTCTTCAATCTATAATGGAAGATCCATTGATTATGATGTGGGTCTATTTATTCTTACTTGATTGTTGCTTGTAAAAGAATAATTATGTAATGAAAGAGAATTTAATGGTGGGTATGGATGAGAGATTGTGATATTGGGTTAGAAATAGTAAAAATTGCATCATCACTCCTAACTAGTTGCTAATAGCTAGAAATTAGTGTAGCTACTAATCCAAATTTGAATGGGTTGAGCAAATAGTGGCTAGAGGCTTGATAAAACTCTAGTAAGAGGTATTTATAAAACTGAAAAGTTGTAATTACCCATTTCCCCGAGATTATTTACACTAACAAGATGACCTAGCATGTCCCTATCTAGTTAGTATATCATCTACACCACACCTCTAGTCTTTCACATTCTTGTCGACAACCTTGATGATTTTGCTATTATATTCAACCAAATTAACAATTATAATCTACTACAAATTCCAATCTCCCCGAACTTATTTGTTTTTGTGTTAATTCTAAGTGGTGCGAGCTAACTTCAATTTCTCAACCGACAATTGTAATTATCACTCACTGGTCCTTGTGGGATTTGACCCTGACACCCATCGGGTCACTTGTTTTGATACTTCGGCTGTGTATACCCTCCTTATGAGGAGTATATTTTGGATGTTGTCCAGAGCCAAAACAGATCTTATGCCCTAGCATCCCGTCAGGAGCAGGAGGTCTCCCCGAACGTAGTCATTGGTATGTTATGAGTATTCCACCTTGATGTATATGCATTGTTAGATCCAGGGGCTACTTTATCTTTTGTGACGCCCTATGTTGCTAGTAGTTTCGGACTCAGTCCCAAAAACTTATTAGAATCCTTCTCAATCTCTACTCCAGTTGGTGATTCAGTTATAGCTAGATGAGTATATAGAAATTGCCCTGTCCTAATCCTTCAGAAAATCACTTCAGCAGATTTAGTAGAGTTATCCATGACCGATTTTGATATTATCCTCAGCATGGATTGGCTATTTGCATGCTATGCCTCAGTAAATTGTAGAACTCGTGTAATAGATTTTAGATTTTCGGGTGAGACAGTCGTAGAGTGGAAGGGTAGTTTAGTTGTGCCTGTAGGTCATTTTATTTCCTACCTTAAGGCTAGAAAGATGATTACTAAGGATTTCATGTACCATCTAGATAGGGTTAAGGATGCTACATCTGAGACCCCGACTATCCAGTCAGTTCCAATAGTATGTGAGTATCCAGAAATGTTCCCAGATGATCTTCCAGGAATTCCTCCTAAGCAGGAAATAGATTTTGGTATTGACCTTCTTCCCGATATGCAACCTATATCTATTCCTCCTTACAGAATGGCCCCAACTAAGTTTAAAGAGTTGAAGGAACAGCTGAAAGACCTTTTAGACAAGGATTTCATCAGACCTAGAAAATCCCCATAGGCTGCACCAGTCCTCTTTATCTGCAAGAAAGATGGTTCTCTTCGCATGTGTATTGATTATCGACAATTGAACAAAGTTACCATCAAGAATAGGTATTCTCTCCTTAGGATTGATGATTTGTTGGACCAGCTTCATGATGCTAAGTGCTTTTCGAAGATAGATCTCAGATCCGGATAACATCAGCTTAGAGTTCAGGAGAGCGATATTCCAAAGACAGCCTTCAAGACTCGGTATAGTCACTATGAGTTTGTAGTTATGTCTTTTGGTCTAACGAATGCTCCTGTAGCTTTTATGGATTTGATGAACAGGGTGTTCAAACCTTACTTGGATATGTTCATGATTGTGTTCATAGATGACATCCTTTTATATTCTCAGAGCGAGGAGGAGCATGCCGCTCATTTGAGGGTGATGTTACAGACTCTCAAAGACCACCAGTTATATGCCAAATTCAGTAAATGGGAGTTTCGGTTGGACTCGATTTCATTTTTGGGTCATGTGGTGTCAAGTGAGGGTGTACAGGTAGACTCTCAAAAGATAGAAGCCGTGAAGAATTGTCCTAGACCAGTGAATCCTTCGGATATCAGGAGTTTCTTGGGTTTAGCTAGGGATTATCGGAGATTTGTTGAGGGTTTTTCATCCATTGCAGCCCCGTTGACCAAGTTGACCTAGAAGAAGGTGAAGTTTCAATGGTCAGAGGCTTGTGAGAAGAGCTTTCAAGAGTTGAACACTCGACTCACCTCAGCACCGGTGTTAACCCTACCCGAGGGTACCGATGGGTTTGTGGTATATTGTGATACTTTGAGGATCGGCCTTGGTTTTGTATTGATGCAGCATGGTAAGGTTATAGCATATGCTTCTAACTAGCTGAAAGTTCATGAAAAGAATTACCCAACTCATGATCATGAATTGGCAGCGGTAGTGTTTGCCTTGAAGATTTGGAGGCACTATCTGTATGGGGTCCATGTAGATATGTTTATAGACCACAAAAGTCTACAATATTTGTTTACCCAGAAGGATATAAATCTACATCAAAGAAGGTGGTTGGAGATACTCAAGGATTATGATATGAGTGTCCTTTACCATCCGGGCAAGGCTAATATGGTAGCAGACACTCTTAGTAGGATTTCTATGGAGAGTGTGTCCTATGTAGATGAGGGAAGGAAGGAGCTTGTGAAGGATGTGCATAGGCTTGCACGGTTGGGAGTTCATTTGGTTGACTCGAGTTATGGTGGTGTTATTGTTCAGAACGGATCGAATCATCCTTGGTGACTAATGTAAAAGCTAGACAAGACGAGGATCCTATTTTGGTAAAGTTAAAGGATGTTGTTCAGAATCAGAGGGTGGAGGTCTTCTCCAAAGGGGGAGATGGTGTGCTTCGGAATCAGGGTCGGTTGTGTCTTTCAGATGTTAATGATTTGAGAGATCAAATGTTGCACAAGGCTCATGGTTCCAGATACTCCATACATCCAGTTCCACCAAGATGTATTGTAACCTACGGGAAGTCTATTAGTGGAATGGCATGAAGAAGGACATTGCAAAATTTGTGGCTACGTGTCCGAATTGTCAATAGGTGAAAGTGGAGCATCAAAGACCGGGAGGTGTGCTTCAAGACATCAGTATTCCTACTTGGAAGTGGGAGGAGATCAATATGGATTTCATCACAGGGTGCCTCGCACTCGTTGACAGTATGACTCCATTTGGGTGGTTGTGGACAGGTTGACCAAAGCAGTTTATTTTTACCGGTCGGAACTACCAATTCGGCAAAGGATTATGCTAAATTGTATATTTAGGAGCTATTTCGGTTGCATGGAGTGCCATTGTCCATCATATTAGATAGAGTTACTCAATTCACCTCACAATTTTGAAGATCACTTCAAAAGGGACTTGGTACACAGGTCAAGCTCAGTACAGCATTTCACCCGCAAACAGATGGTCAGGCGGAGCGTTGATAACGCTCAAATCATACCTCCTACCGAAGTATGAAGCAGATGTTGTCAATAAAGAACCCAACTAAGAGGTTGGGGTCGAACCCACAGGGAATATGGGAGAGCTAGGCTAAATCCAATAAGTGAACTTGTTTGGTAGTTACTCCAAGTAGGGTGTTCTAAAGAAAACAATAATTAAAAACAACTGTTAAAATTTTAGTTAAAATCAAGAATGAAAGATAACTAGGGTTTGTTTTCCCCATGGGTTCATAACTACTTCGGATATACATACGTGATCATCACCAATTCTTACTTGCTAACTAATAAATAAGGTTCATCAAAACGACTGGTTCGTCCCTATTGAATGACTATACTCAATCACTGGTTCAGATCTCATGAGCAATTGCGAACTAACCGTTATCAATATGTCCCAAATTTAACTATCATGCGACCACAACTCAAGTTAATACAATGATCATCAAGATTAAGTCTTTGTTGTAATTCTCTTTTCCTAATCTCTACCTCTCGAGGCTCAAGAAAGTAAAGAATTCGGGCAAGTCCTAATGTTGTACACCATTAAGAAACATTTAAGCATGAAAAGAATACAATACAAATGTTTTTCATTGGTTTTGAATCACTTTTATGCAACCCTAGCTTGTTAATCCACCATGGTTCCCACAACCCTAGCTATGGAGGTTTTATTCTCTCATAGTTGCAAGATTGTGATTTGCATTCATAACTAAATACATAAATCAATACTTACAATTATGGATGAGAGAAAAACTTCTTTAAATATATCAGAAAGATCCTCAAGAACAAAGTATGAAGATCAAGAGAAAATCAAGAAAAGATTGATCACAAGCCAATCAACTCAATTTAGTCTTGTCTCAATGTTCTCTAACTACTTCTCACGTCCTCTAATGTTGTCTAATGAAAGTAAAACATAAAACGTATTTATAGAGACATAAAAATCCTTTTCCTAGGATAATAGGGTGAATTTCCATAACTGATGTCGGTTGTGTCACAATCAATCCTACGACCCGTAGTAGCGCCCTTAGCTCTGCAAGGCTTTGGACGGCTCCACCCACTTGAGTATGACAGTCGGGACCACGTAAGCTCTATCGCGGTAATGTAAGTTATATGATGAGTCTCCCATTGTTCCTCATGATTTCAGTTATGCATGCACATCAGTCATGATATTATTTTTTCAGCAGGTTTGACCCAATATTCAGTGTTTACTTATGATTATCAGTTTTCAACTTTGGGTCATTCAAATCAGTTATGATATTCAGCTATGTTCAGATCATGATTTTAGAAAATAGTATGCAAGCCCTACTCTCAGAATCTTATCTTAATTATGCTTTATATTGTGCATGTTTAATGATTTTACTTGCTTAGAGGTTTTACTTACCTTGCATACTCAGTACATTCCACGTACTGACCGCATACTCTATGCTATATCATTTCATAATACAGGCTCCGATATCCAGACTCAATCTTGCCTTTAGTTAGATTCTCAGAGTTAGCTTCCTAGTCTCAGTTGGTGAGTCCTTATCTTTCGAGGGCCCTTCTTATTAGTTGCATTTCGTCTTTTCAGTTTTCAGACTATAGTGAGTTAGTTGGGGTCTTGTCCCATCAACTCATTAGTATTAGAGGCTTTTCGGACATAGTTTGTATTCATCTTTAGACTCATGTATGTATTCAGATGTTGTGTTATGTTTAGACTTTCGCTATGTTATTTCATGATGATCTTCCATATTATTTGAATGATTTAGATATTATGTTCATGCCATGGGTTGACTCGGAGTCTCTCGAGGTTCTTTATCTCGTGCCTCGATCCGAGCCTATGTTCGGATCATGACACACCAACTCCGGGAAGTAGGGGTCCAAGGGAATAGTGAAAGGTTCCTAATCCCATATGTGGAATTGATTGTGAATATCGAGGAAGCCAGCCTTGAAAAAATTAACTTCAAATCGGGCCTCTACGGTAATTGGCTGCCTCTCCTTGAAGGAGTGATAATAATTCCCAAAGCGGAGTCAAGAGATTCTTTTGGTTTCCTTTGCATCCACTTCCTGATGTGTGTCAACCTAGGAGCTTTCCCTTTGTTTTGATGCCCAGATGATGACATTTTTTCGTGCAATACAATGTGAGTACCGCAACACAAATCAATACCTTTTTGTATTTTTGATCACTAAACATGAATAGAAACAACTATGCTAGGTTGAGGTAATAAAAGAAAAAAAATAAAGAAATTGGATTGTTACAAAATAAAACAGCAATGTAAATCATTGGTAGCACCTGTGCCACACCTGCGATGCAGCCCACAGGTGTGTCATAGGTGCAGGAAAGAGTCCCCATGAAGTGGTCAGCACCTGCGTGGGACCTTCATTTCGCAGATGACTATCTGCAGCATGCAGGTGAAACATAGGAATAGGATAGTGAGCCTGAAGCCCAACACCCAAATCTGCATTACAACCTGCATCTGCAAAGCAAGATCTGTGGCTGAATGTGCTCAGCAGTGCCTAAACTTCATATTTAATGCTTTCATTTCAAAATTTTCAGCAAGTATAGCAAAATTAATATCTAATGGGTACTCAGACTTATCCAAAAAAATTTCTAACACCATCTATAACCAATTTGACGTCAAGTGATTAATTCTACCACTACTCATTAAGTTCATTTCACCAACCCACACAATTGACAATCATGACCACATCTTCATCCATATTATAAAGCATAGAACAAGAAATGATGATTTCCCCTTAAGAAAGACGTCACTCAATCCATCATTGGGAAAATTCATTTATTTTCTAGAAAGTTGGTTACTCAGACTTCCTCCTCAATTAAAAATTCAAAGCCACAATAGCACACCCTATAGATAGAGAATTATGAAAAAAAAATCCTGCCCAACTAAATTGAAATTTCGAACTTCCCCCACATACACCTATAAGATTCAATTTCAACATAGACATGAAGAAAATATATTGGTGCAATGGGGAAAACATGGGTCATGGATAATGGCATTTAGCATACTTTTTCGGATGCTACATATAATAACAAGTTCAAAGAAATAGGGATGAAAAATGAAAGTCATACCAAGTAAGGTGAGGGAGTAATGAAATTTCAACTTAAAGTGAATGAGAAAATTTGTCCAACAATGGCCGACCCAAGTCCTCTTCTGCTTTTGTGTGATAGTTAAAATGGGGTGATATGGTAGAATAATGAAAGGGATGGTGGGTTTTATAGGAAGGAACGGAGGTGAATGTTTAGATGGAACTAATGGGTAGTTAATGGAGAAGTGTGGGAAGTTGAGATGGTGGTTGAGGGGTTATAGAAAATGGTGAAGTGCATAAAATTAGGGGTTTTGAGAAGTGGGGAAGCAGTTGAAAAGGAATGGGTTAGCAGTTGAAAAGGCATGGGTTAGATAGGGGTCAAGGTTGTCAAATAGGTCGATCAACTTATAAAATTTACATCATACTTGGGCCTGCATTGGACCTGCAGCTGCAGATTTGCACTTGTGAACCGCAATCCAGATGTAGGTGGAATTCATTTTGTTTAATCCACTTCCTTAGAGATGTGACACACTTGCGTCTTGCGGATCACCACCTACGTTTCGCAGGTGAGATGCAAGTTACTTCAGTTTTTCATATTTTCTTCCCAGGTGCACTGCCTCAATCCTGTGCTACACTTGCATCTCGCAGATCTGCACCTACATTTCGCAGGTGAGGCACAAGTCCTCATCACTTTGTTAAGCATTTTAGACTACACCTGCTCTTGACTTGCGCCTCTGCAGGTTGGTACCTGCATTTTTCAGGTCCCACTCAGTTTCCCTTCCTCTATTTTCTTTCACTTTGTTAACAATCAAAGCTACCTACACAAAAAAAAACAACAAAAATGTGAAGTAAAGAGAAATTTAAAGACAGCTGGGTTGGATCCCAAGAAGTGCATAATTTTGACAGTGCGATAGGATGGGTAGCTCTTATGCTACCACTCATCAAGGTAAGTGATTCTAATCTAGTCAGCTTCCATTGGAACACCCAAATACTTCTTAACACGTTGCCTGTTAACCTTAAACCTTAGCCCATCTTCCCCTTCAAGCTCAATGGATCCATTTTCAAAGACTTGAGACACCGTAAAAGGATCGGATCACTTGGATTTAAACTCTTCTGGAACATTTGCAATCTAGAGTTAAACAAAAGCACCCAATCACCCGAAGTAAATTCCCACTTCAAAATCTGTTGATCATGGAAGTGCTTTATTCGGGATTTATATATGGAGGCATTTTCATAAGCCGTCATCCAGAGTTATCCATTTCATTAAGTTTCTCAACTCCCACTTGGACAACCTTTCCCCAATCAAGATTTAAACTTTTCAAGGCCCACATCGCTTTGTGTTCCAGCTCTACTGGTAGATGAAAAGTTTTTCCAAATACCAGCTGATAGGGGGACATGCCAATGGACATTTTATAAGCTGTCCGGTATGCCTAAAGGGCATCATCTTGCTTCCTTTCCCAATCCATTCTATTGGCATTCGCTATTTTATCAAGATAGATTTGATTTTACTGTTGGATACCTATGCTTGGCCACTTGTTTGAGGATGATAAGGTGTACCAAATTTGTGCTTCACTCCATACTTATCAATCAATGCTCCAAATAACCTATTACAAAAGTGCTACCCTTCATCACTTATTATAGCACAAGGAGTACCAAACCTTGAAAAACTGTGTTTATTTAAGAATTGGGTCACACTTCTTCCTTCATTGTTTGGCAAAGCCACTTCCTTGACCCACTTGGACACATAGTCGACAACTATAATATAAGTGTTCCTAAGGTCACAATAAACTAATCAGCCAAAAAACTTGAGGAAGGGTCAAGCTATCTCTAGCCTCAACCCTTTAATGGAGTAGAGATGTGAGTTTTGACTATCTCTAGCTCAACCCGACATGTCTACACTCCAAATCCTCACTATTGTTTCCTCACCCAAATCTCACTCTTCTTTATCAAGCTCAAGCAAGATAAGTAAAATAAACTACTAGTTGCAACCACTAATTTTTTGATTAAAATTCAGAGAAAATAATAGATCCATGCTTATAGATTGAATTTAAGAACAATCTATCGATACCCAATCAAGTTTAAACACCTATCAAACACACACCTTAGCTATCAATTTAGCTACTCATAATGAAGATAGAGAGATTATATCCATGGGGAAATCATCAAAAATCATCATATTAATTAACTAAACTAAGCTTCCAAAAATCTTCAAAAATGGTATACTTAGCTCAAAATATTGAAGAAGAAGAAGAACAATATACTCTACTCTTTCTCTCACTACTTTTATCTACACTTTAATTCTTTTCTATGATGTGTTATTACTTGGGTGAGTACAATTTGGGCTAAAATCTGCACATTCTCCTTGCACAGCTTTTCAAGTTTGCCCTTGGAAGCTTTTTAGGAATGTTTGTGCCAAATCTGGATATTTTTGCCGTCAATTTTCTCAGACATGGTGGAAGACACCACGAAAGTGTTCATGGATGACTTTTTCGTGGTGAGAAATTCATTCGATAACTATTTGGCCCACTTGAGTGATGTATTGAAAAGGTGCGAAGAAACGAATTTGGTTCTCAACTGGGAGAAATGCCACTTCATGGTGAAGGAGGCAATTGTGTTAGGGCATAAAATTTCAGAAAAGGGGATAGAAGTGGACCAAACAAAGATTGAAGCCATCTCCCACCTACCCCCTCTGAGGAATGTGAAAGGCATAAGAAATTTCTTGGGTCATGTAGGCTTTTTATCATCGATTCATTAGAGATTTTTCTAAAGTGGACCACCCATTGTTTCTTCTATTGGAGAAGGATGCCAAGTTCCATTTTGATGATGCTTGCATGAAGGCATTCCTTGAATTAAAGGAGAAGCTCATATTAGCCCCCATATTGCACCAGATTGATCCAAATCATTTAAGCTAATGTGCGATGCAAGTGGTGTTGCACTGGGGCCAGTGCTTGGGCAAAGGAGGGAGAAGATCTTTCATCCTATATACTATGCTAACAAGGACTTGAATGAAGCCCAAGCAATTACACTATTATAGAGCAAGAGTTTTTTGTGCTGGTGTTTTCCTTTGAGAAATTGCGATAGTATCTGTTGGGGACTAAAGTTGTGGCGCACACCGATCATGCAGCAATTCAATACCTCATTACAAAGAAGGATCCAATGGGTAGACTCATCCAACGGGGATTTTCATTATAATTTGATCGTCCTTCCAAATATCTATCTCGGGCACCCTATACTGCCCATATCAACCGAAACATATCTTCACCTTGCTTTTTTGTCTACTCTACTAAGGCAACCTGGGGGGATGATGTTTGGCTAGCGGAGTCCTCGCCTATGGACTCCCTAGAAGAAACCTTTATTCTGCTTCCCACCAAATTGGGCAAGGGCATGTTCCTCAGATGGATAAGATGAAGATCCTAAAAATGGGGTATCTACTGATGCCACCCTTGTAGAGTAAAGGGGTGACAAGTCCGGAACTAAATTTGTGGCTCTCCGAGTAGTCGGAGGTTGATATTATCTTCTTCTTCATCCCAAATTCAGGAACTTTTTGGAATGTTAGCCTTGCCACCGTGGTGCTCCTCATTTTGTTGTCATTTCCTTTGATCATGGAATAAATGGTAAGTACACTGGTATTGAATAGCATGGAATTAAACAAAGTAGTTTAAATGACGGGGGAGATGACGGTTAATATCTTGAAGAAATAGATCGCATCTTGCACCATCTCTTGAAATCAACAGACCAAATACATTACTTCAAAGGACAAACTAGAGTGTGGACCGTCTTTTGAAAAGACGGTTCATCTCTTGAGTCATCCTTTGACTCAAATCAACCGGTCACTCTAGTTCAATCAATGGGGTAACATACGGTCCGTCTTTTCAAAAGATGGTATGTTATCTCAGTTGTAAACTGGGGTGAAATAAAATTTGACAACATTTTGATTATTTTTTAGTATAACATGCATTGGATAGGGCAAAATTTGTCATTTTTCACATGGATGGACTAAGTTTATACAAAATCAAGCATGTTCAAAGCTACCCCATCCATTTATCAAATAACTCCCGCAAGTTCTTCCGCCCATTTTAAGTTCCAAGCAAATGTATTCAACACCTAAAAGAATGACCTACAAATCACAACAAATACAAGATAAAGATTGAGAAAAATACCTAGGTTTAGCAAAGATGGTGCTGTGTATGTGTGTGTGGCAGTGAAGGAAGGAACTTCTCAATGCAATTAATCCCTAGTTGCTCGCCTCTTTGATGATGCAAAAATGAAGGTGATTTAAGTGTGCAAGTGTAGAGGAGATGAGGTGCAAGAGTTTAAGCACATGAGGTTCAACAATGGTGGAAGTTTATTTGGACAAGGAAAGTAGAAGAAGAGAATAGGAATACGGTGAGATTTCCTCGTCTAGAACACTCAGGGGTGGTAGGCGGTGGGTTGGATCACGGTTACAAGTGCTGGTCATCTTTTAAAAAGATGAACCACTTTTCCCACTTAATAAAAAGTCAAAATGGCCAACTTACCCTTCCTCATTTAGTCACTAAAGATGGTCTAGAAGATGGACCATCTTTCCAATATGTGATTTGCACATTGATTATCCTTTGGCATTCAGCAAACATAACTATCCCTACCTAGCCTCCAAGTGATGGGTTAATTGATGGTATGCATCTTCAAGATGTGGTCCATCTTTTCAACCATCCCTTAGAGGCTTAACTTTTCCCTCTGTGCTTTTTTTAATTTTCTCCACCACTCTAATTCACACCTGCATTCATCAACACACATTATTCCCAAAACACTTGGGTTTCCTCCTAAGAAGTGTTAGATTTTACATCGTGGCACGAAGTGGATGCTACACATGGTGTAGCATCCCTTACATTGCCTCCAAAAAAAATGTCTAATTTAACATTGTGTCATGATGCAAGATACCTAAATCATTTAATTGGTAAGTCATCCTTAGAATGGGAATTCCTCACCCATTTTCTTCCTTTGGAGCATTGAGATACTACTTCGCCCACTTACTTTTGGCCTTTTTCTTTTTAGGTGGCACCTTAGATTCATGCTCAGCTCTTCTCATCTCATCCTTAGTTATTATATCCATATAAATATTCCCAATAGCTATGGGCAAAAAGTGGCTTTTCCCCACTTTGAAGGTGATGCTTTCATTCTTGACCCAGAATATAATATCATATTTTTCTGAATCCATAAGCGCCCTTCCAGTAGCTAGAAACGGTCTCCCAAGAATAATTGGGATGTCCCTATCCATAGCATAGTCTAAAACCATAAAATTGGTCAGGAGCACAAATTTTTCAACCTTCACCAATACGTCTTCCACTACCCCTACCGGTGTTTCGATTGGCTTGTCGTCCATTTAGAGCCATATAGAGGTGGGCTTAATATGAACAATAGTGATTGCTTGTAGGGCCATCAAATTTATGCTAGCCCATTGTCATGCAAAGATTGCAAATAGCCATAATGCCCAATTCTCCAAGGTATGGTGAATTCTCTTGAATTACCCTTCTTCTCCATACTTATGCAAGCTATGATGGCACTCACATGATGTTTTATGGGAACCAGCTCTTTGTATCATCTTTGCATCTTCTTTTTAGAAACATCTTCAAGTATTTTGTGAAATCAGGCATCTCCTTGATTACATCTATGAATAGAACTCAAAGAGATGCTTCTTTCAATCACTTAGTGGGTTTCACAATTTTGGCATCAAGAGTTGGTTTGGACAGTCTTTGTGGAAAGAAAGGAGTAGGCAGAGGAAAAGATTTAGCAATATCATCAATACTATCCTTACCCTTCCCCTTCTTATTGGAAGTAACTATAGCATCATCAATTACTGCATCAACCTGTGGCTTTTTCAATCTGTAATCAACAACTTCATCAACGCCTTCATTATCCCCTCACATTTATCATGACCCTCACACTCATTCTCAACATCTTTTCCAACAATACCATCATAAACATCATTAACCATGGATTGCACAGTTTTTTCACTCCTAGTGACAATAGCCATACATTGAGCATTGGGAGTACCATTATGCCTCTTTAGGTTGGCCACGGTGTCACTAGGGAGATGCCCCTTTTGATTGAGGTTTTGCTCATGTGAAAGATATCTCACTTGTTGATCCAATTTATAAATAGATGTTGTGTGGAAACCAACAATTTCTACCAAGATTTTCAAACAGGCATCGAACCTTTCTTGATTGGCAAGCACTTTTTCCAACATTTCTTCAATGTTAGAACCCCTTTTTGCTTAAGAAGATCCCTCCCTCCAATTTTGGGAACTAGAAGAAGGGACCTTAGATAGGACAAAGGGATTTGAACTCTTGTTTGAAAAATATTCATTATTGTGCCACTCTTGATGCAGGACACATAGTCAATCCTCATATAATATTGATCTTGACCTTGTGTTGAGGTCGCCATTGTCCATAGTATGAAAGGAAGATGGCCTTGATGTTTTTGTAGTAATGTGGTCTATAACCTTCGGATGTGTTGCTAACATAGTTAGCATCTTCTGCTTGCATGGGAGGTGGCTCTTGGTATGATTGATACTAATATAGAGGAGGGGGCTTCTATTCCCATATTAAGATCCCTTTGGAGCTTTTTCCACAACATGCACTTTCTTGACCTCAAACTTGATCAACTTCTTCGTTAGTAGGGTTATGTTGGTGGCCATAGTTTTCATCATCTAATCATGATCCTAGTTTTCTTTCATCAAGCGAGATAATAAAGGAGTGCCCGCATAATCTCTCTACTTTGGTCTCCACCATGCCATGCATGGTTATGCTTGGCAATCTAACCAAGAATGATGGCAATCTTATTGTATGTCTTTTCCATAAAGCAACCTCCATCTGCATTATTGGTCACAGACTATGTCAACTGATCCAAGTTGGTGTAGAACCTTTTAAGCAAGATGTGCTCTGGAAACCCGTGGATAGGTGCCCTGAGTATATTTGCTTGAAGCATTCTCGTGCTTCAAAAAGTTGCTCCCTAGGGAGCTGTCTGAAGTAGAAAATTTGGTCCTATTATATTAGCATTCTTTCTTAGTGGGAACCACTTTTTTAGGAACACATTGACAAGTTCTTTCCATGTACGAATAGAATCTGGAGGCAATAAGTGCAACCACTCTCGAGCTTTTCCAGCTAAGGAATATTTGAAACGCTTAGTCGAATGGCATCATCAAAAATGTTATTCTGTTTATAAAGGTTGCAAACATATAAAAAACTCTTGAGGTGCTTATGAGGATCATTGTCTGTGGAGTTATGAAATTGGCCTTCAGCTTTGAGCATAGTGTAGATGCTACCATCTATCTTCAAGGAAGTAGCATTGACTCTTGATAGTACAATTGCACTTGCATAATCAACTTCATCGTTGAACTCAACAAACACATTGTCCACTTTTCCTTGTGGTAAAGCCATACTCCTGCTTCACACAAAGCAAAGCAAAAGTGATAGAATTGATCTAATCAAACAAATCAAATAAAAAATGCTAGATATGGCCTATGCCAAAATCACCAGCAATGGCACCAAATTAATGATATCGCCCTTGATCTAGCTTAACTAGTGAGTATGTACATGATTGATACAGTATAATTACATAACTTTGAAGTAGGGATCGTATCCATAGAGATTTTCTTAGACCAAAACTATTAGGCAATTTTCAAATATGATTTGTGAATTGAGATTCTATTCAAGTTAATGTAAAGAGATTATAACTATTTCTGTAGATGTAAATGCTTAATGAGTAAATCAATATTGAGAAAATCTAGGGAAGTATCCCCAAATTTGAGTTATTCCCCTAAATCACTTAAAAGGGATAATTGAGAGTGGGCTTATAGTAAATAAATAAGAAATAAACTTAGGAAATCAATGGATGTCTTTCAAGAATTTCAATAATGTCAATATACATCAATTTTGTCAAATTAAAGAGAACTTTGTTCTACCCAATTGCATTTTGCAAATTAGATTCCTCCTATGTCTAGGTGCATCTATTAAACAAGGGTTAGAGCCTTAGGTTATTGTTGATTCATAATACCCAATCTACACTGGCACTTTCAAGTACAATAAAGGAAATTTGGGAAGGATTGAATGATCATCACCAATCATACTTTACGAACCCAAATCAATTAAACATTATCTAGCTATAATCAATTTCACCCAATTGAGATTATTAGGATTCACAACTCCTAGATCTAGGTTTAGTTACCCATAGCAAAAGAAGAAGAAGAAAGCAAGTAATTAAACATTCTTACTCACAAAATCAATGATGAAAGGAGAAAACTTGAATTGAGCAACTTGATCTTTAACTTTACTTATAAATCTATGAAATCAATGTGAAAAACTAGCTATGAATATTTATAAAAGCTGAACATCTAACTCTTTAAATCTCTCCTAAAAAAGAATGACAAAGACTATTTATACTAAGTCTCTAAAATCCAATTCTATTTATATTCGGAGGGCCCAGTTGTGCAGGGATGGACCATGTTTTGGAAAGAGGATCTATCTGTTGAACTGTCACTTGAGTTTGGTATACTGCCTGGCCTTGTTCATCTCTTGACTGATGGACTGTCTTTTGATAAGATGGTCCATGGTTTGCTCCGTCAACTACTTCATTATTTTCTTTGATCTTGATCTGTCTTCTGGTTGGCGGACCGCCATTTGAGAAGATAGACCATCTTTCTATTCATCGATTACATACTACCTTGTGTGGTTTCTAGATCATAAGGATATCACAAGACATCTGAGTGTATGGATCATTTTTTGAAAGGATGGTCCATCTCTTGCTCTATTTCTGGCATACTTTTGTGACTTTTATTGCCTTCTTTTATCATCTCATTGGGTTCCTAAAAATTAGAAAAATAGAGTTATTTTTAACATTACTTAGTACATAAAAGCACACAAAACTCCCTAAAAAGAAGTATAGATGTGTCGCAAACTCTTGACACATCAGCTAGCAGCATGTTATGTCAATGTAGATTGTCGAGCAAAGATTGTTGGATTCCATTTAATGGATGAGCAAAGATTCTAGAATGGAAAGGTAATGTTGTAATGCCAAAGGTAAGTTTATTTCATACCTTAAGTATCCGAAGAAGATATCTAAGGGTTGTATCTCCCATATAGTGCGAATTAGAGACCTAGAAAGTGAATATGTGACTCTTCAGTCAAACCCAGTAGTGGATGAATCTCCAGCCTTCTTTCTGGAGGATCTTCCTGGAGCCCCTCCTAAAAGAAAAATAGATTTTTCTATTGACTTGCTTCTAGGTTCTTAGCCTATATCTACACTTTCCTACAAAATGGCTCCTATAGAGTTAAGAGAGCTAAAGGAGCTTTGAAATATCTACTTAGGAAGGGCTTTATTCGATCTAGTACATCACTGTAGGGTGCACTAGTGCTGTGTATTGAAGAAAGATAGGTCATTAAGGATATGTATTAATTACAAACATCTGAGAGTAACGAGTAAGAATAAGTATCCACTCCCTAGGATCGACGATTTATTTGATCAGCTATAGGATGCTAGGTGATTTTCTAAGATCGATTTGAGATCTGGATACCATCAACTAAGAGTTAGGTAATTTGAGATCCCTAAGACACTTTCAAGACCAGGTATGATTATTATGAGTTTTTAGTGATGTTATTTGGTCTTACTAATGCCTCAGCGGCTTTCATAGACCTGATGAATAGAGTGTTTAAATTATTTTTGGATATATTTATGATCGTCTTTATTGACAACATCCTTATATACTCAAAATTTGAAGTTGAACACGTAGATCATTTAAGATCATTGTTGCAGACTCTCCAAGGTCACAGGTTATATGCTAAATTTTTTAAATGTGAATTTTGGCTAACATTTATAGCTTTCCTTGGACATGTTATTACAAATGAAGGTATAAGGATTAATATCCAGAAAATTAAAGCTGTTAAGAGTTGGTCAGACTCTTAAATCCTAGAGAGGTTCGTATTTTTCTAGGATTAGCAGGTTACTACCGCATATTTGTAGAGGGCTTCTCTACTATCTCTGTACCAAGGCCGACATCAACACCTATCTTGACTCTGCTAAAAGGAATAGAGGGTTATTTTGTTTACTATGATGCTTCCAGGATTGGATTTGGTTATGTTCTAATGCAACATGACAAGGTCATTGCCTATGCTTCAAGATAGTTGACGAAGCATGAGCAAAACTACCCTACCGAAGATCTTGAATTGGCAGCAGTAGTGTTCACATTGAAGATCTAGCATCATTACTTATATGGAGTTTATGTTGACATATTTACAGATCATAAGATCCTTCAATACTTGTTTCGCAGCAAGAGTTGAATCTGAGGCAGAGAAGCTAGCTAGAATTATTGAAAGACTATAATATAAGTGTTTTATATCATGCTGGTAAGGCAAATGTAGTGGCTGATGCGTTAAGCTACAAGTCTATGGGAAGCCTAAGTCATGTTGAAGCTGACAAAGTAGAAATGACAAGAACATTACAGCAGTTGGCTAATTTACAAATTTAGTTGTTAGATATCAAAGATGGAGGGGTTGTTATTCAAAGTACTACAGAGTCTTCCTTAGTCACAAAAGTGAAACAAAGATAGTATGATGACCCATAGTTAGTGATGTTGAAGGATAGCATGCCACAGCAGAGGCAAGCCTTATTTGAATGTGGGCTAGATAGAGTTCTTCTATATCAGAGACGCTTGTGTATGCCTAATGTGGGAAGTTATGAGAACAGATTTTGATTAAAGCACATCACTTTTGTTATTCAGTACACCAAGTGTGATGAAAATATATCGTGATTTAAGACAACTCTATTGGTGAAATGGCATAAAGAAGGATATTGCGTGCTTTGTAGCTCAGCGTCCGAACTACCACCAATTAAAAATTGAACACCAGAGGCTAGGAGGATTAATGCAGAACATAGAAATCCTAGCATAGAAATGCAAAATGGTTAATATGGACTTCATTATAGGTTTGCCTCAGACAAGCTGAAAGTGTGACAGTATTTGAATGATTATAGATAGCTTGATAAAGTCAGCTCATTTCATGCCAGTCAAGACTATCTAAGCAGCAAAAGATCATGCTAGATTGTATATCCATGAGATAGTTTGCCTTCCCATGTATATCATCTCAGACAGAGGAGCTCAGTTTATAGTGAACTTTTGGAAGTCTTTCCAAAAAGGCTTAGGTACTCAGGTGAGTCTCAGCACAGTATTTCACCCTTAGACTAACAGACATGTTGAATGCACTATTTAGACATTTGAAGATATGTTGTGTGCCTGTGTATTAGACTTCAAAGGAAGTTGTGATGAACATTTGAGTCTAATTGAGTTTGATTATAATAACAATTATAATGAAAGAAAATAGATGGCTCCATATGAGGCATTATATGGGAGAAAGTGTAGATCACGAATTGGCTAGTATGAAGTTGGTGAAATAGAGTTGCTAGGACCAAAATTAGTACAGCAGACTATAGATAAAGTGAAGTTTATCATAGATAGACTACAGACAACTTAGAGTAGACAGAAATCATATGCTAATGTATGTCATCAAGCATTAGAGTTGATGTTGATGATTGGGTTTTTCTGAAAGTGTCCCCTATGAAATGCGTTATGAGATTTGGCAGAAAGGTCAAGTTGAGCCCAAGGTATATTGGACCCTAGAGAATTATTCACAGAATAGGAAAAGTGACTTATGAACTTGAGTTTCCAGTACAACTTGAAGCAATTCATCCTGTATTTTGTGTATAACATTATGAAAGTGTTTAGGAGATCCATCACGTGTTATGCCTATTAAGAATGTTTAGATCTCTGAAGAGAAGACCTCATATAGAGATACCAATTTTTATTCTTGATCTTTAGGTTAGAAAGCTTAGAACGAACGAGGTCGCCTCAGTAAAGGTGACATGGGAAGTAGATGAGGAGATGAGGTAGAAGTATCCTCACTTATTCATGACATAAAGGTGACATCGAAGTACATGTTTGAAATTTTCCTGTATGATATGTTATAATCTTTAGAAATGTATTAAAGAGTTAATAAGTAAAGTATAATCTGCATTCGAGGATGAATGATTCTAAGGAAGAGAGGATGTTTCACCCCATACTTTCATTGTCTAATTTGACATAAGTATGCTTATGCTAGAAAATTAAAGATTATGTTAAATATGTCGTAGAAGGGTTGAGGTTGAGTACATAAATGAATTGACATGCGGATGAAAAAAACAAATCAGAAGCAGGGCAAAAGGCCTATTGCGATGAGGGTCGCTGCTCCCCACGCGATGGGGTAAGCCCATTAAGGCAGTAGTATATATATGTGCATATGTTATACACTTAATCAATTTATAACATTTCAAAAGGAAGCAGCTCACGCCCTGCTTCCTCTCTGTAGTAAATCACCTCCAAGTATCAATCCAATCTAGATATTTATTCTTGAGGCCATAGAGAACATCATGACGGAGTTGTTTTGTTGAAATTGATTTGGAGGTGGTTGTTCCAAGCAGGGAGAAAATCTAGAAAATTGGTGTCTCCTCTAATTAAATCTATTATAGATTGAGGTGAGTGTTTCCATCCTTTGATCACCAAAAACTTGTTCGCGCTTTGGCGCATGCAAATGCACGCGGTCGTACAAGTAGTAAAGTGACTCTGAAGAGCCGGATATCAAACCTACAGGGAATAGCTTTGTAGTGAATTTATAATTCAAAGTGTTAATTCAAATTCCAAACTGTTGGTTTTTCAAGATTTGTAGTTTGTTACTAATCTAAGTGGTGATCACAAAATATTTCGGAAAATAATAATAAGAAGCATCTAGAGTTAAGACCTAACAATCATGTAATGCTACATTCACATTGGTTCAAGTATGGAAATTCATTTGTTTTCTCATAAAGTTAATTGACATGTTCATGATCTTTTGAGCCTCTAAACTTAGATGATTATCCTCAAAACTACATCATTGAGCGGGGATGTGACAACCTAATTCATAAGCAATTATCTATATGGAGTGGTTCACGTGGTTAATGCCCTCGGCTATGGACTTTCAAACCTCTAACTATTTAACCCAAAATTAACTTCACAACTACGTTTGAGAGTGGTGATATGATAATTGAATCGTAAGTGTCTAGCTATCGTCCCATTTTAGAACCAAGCAAGGCAAACTAGGTATATTTCTATCCTAACTGCTAATCAAGTCTTGAAGACTTGAACTTACTTCCTGCATTGTCGTAACCTAGGTTTTACTCTTTTAAGTTTTTTGCCTAAGCTTAACACATGCATTCTAATAGTGATCAATCATTAAAATGGTAAAAATAAAAATGCAAGACAACAACCATGAAAACTTGAACCAACTATGAATTTAAGCAATTACAATCATATTTTGTGGCCTCAACCCTAGAAGAAGGGTTTTAGCCACTCATGTTAATACAGGAAATCAAAAACATGTTTGATTTCATGTAATCACAAGAATAGAAAAGAAGAAATAAAGAAAAAAAACCCTAGGTAGAGTTTCCTCCATTCTCTCTTTGCTTCTCTCCATTTTCTAATTTAAAACCGTGATAAAATAATAAAATAAGACAAGTCCTATATTTATAGATGCTGAAATTTGGTCATGCACATGCTGCTGGTCGCACAGCATGCCCTCAGTGGCACGGGGTGTCGTGCTGCTTCACTGTTTTGGGGCGCCTAGCGAGGTTTATGGCGTGTGCCTTCGCGCGTTGCCTGTCGTGGCACGCAGCTGGGCACGGAACAGCAAGGGAATGGAACACTTGTGGTCGCTGAGCGTGGCATGGCTCCATCGTGCTAGCACACTGCCTGGCTTAGGTCTCTTGCACACATCATATGTGTGACACGACGCCAAGTGTGCCATTATGTTGGCATGACATGCTGGTTGGCGCGGGCAACCTTTTTTTCATGCCTTTTCATAATTCTTCTTTGCAATCACTTCCAAGCTTCCGTATTGCTCATGCAACTTCATAATTTCCTTAGCATATTTCAACTACAAACAAGGACTAATCACATTAGTTAGTTCATGCAAGCAATTATAAGCACCATTACAAGAGATTATACTAAAAGTGAGGTAAAAATGTGACTAACGCTCAAATATAATTATCACTTGGGCACATAAATATGCCCAAGGTCAGTACCCCACACTTAAAAAAGGTTCATCCTCGAACAACTTCATTACATCTCATGCACACGAAGGACTCACACATTGCTAACTAGTGCAAGAAAACTCAAATTAAGGCTACCATGATTGACTTAGATGGCAAGTTCGAAATAGAGCATGTTATATATTAAACAATTCAAATCATGACAACTGAGTTAAGACCACCTATCCTCAAGAATGAACTCTAAAACTTAAGAAACTCATATAATTTAACTAATCAAGAAGTTCGATATAAATTTCATCTTTCCTAAAACATGTGCCCTCACAACAAGAGAGATACCCATTTTCACTCACAAATATACAAGTTATAACATGTATGTATATATGAATAACAATTATGCTCACTCTCACAAAGACTTCACATGCAATATGCAATGACCCATATGCTTGGTCTTAGTGTATTACTCCACTAATTCGGGAACATCAAAAAGTAAGATCAGGTAGGACTTTATGGGTTGTAATGAAAGCTAAGGGACAAGTAGGTACTATTTTGGCCAGTAATAGAGAACTATCTTCCCTAAGCGCTTTTAATACATCACTTTTTCTCATTATGCACTTCCTCTTCTTTTACTTCACCTCTTGCTCTTTTCACTCTCAATTTCCTTTTTGTTTCCCCATTTCATTAAGCACACTTATCGTATTGGTAAAGAGTAATCACCTATTAGACATGTTTTCATTCTTGTGATCTTTTGCTCCTACCAACACTTATGCATTTTAAACAAGTGCACCACTACTCTTTTCTTCACTTTCACAACCACTATTTTCCTTCTTTTTCAAGATTCTCACTCCTTTAACTCTTTTGCATGTTCACTTAAGCTCTTAGGAGTTTTGAATCAAATTTAAGGCTATTGAAATAAAAGGATTAAGCTTTTAATGTGGCTAATCAAAGAATAGGCTAATGGCTCAATGGGGCTAACTAGGATTAGACATCAAAGGTAGCTAAGGCAAAGAATAAAAATTTGGCTCATTCAAAGAAATCCTAAATCATCTCCTACAATTAACATCCCTCATTTTGCTTTGCATACACACCAGGTAAGTTCTAGACATTACACATTAGCATGGAATATACAAAAACTTTACACTCACAGCACATGCTCAATTCAAGATAGACCCATACAAACTCTCAATACAGCTAATCACATGAATTTAAAATTATACAATAAGCATGCAAAGTCACATTCCTAAGCCTAAGTGTCTCAAACAAAGTCATACAATTGCTCAACATTCTTCATAATTACAAATTTACTTGCCTCTTATAATTATGTACTACACTCAACAAGAGCATCAAGCAATCAACTAATTAAGGGTTCTAAAATAGAAACCTACTGACTAATTTTTCCTCAAGATGATAGTCATTCATCCATCGTCGAGAAAAGTTCTTAACTATGACTAAAAACATCTATGGACAGACAAGCAAAAACTTTATTGTTGGTTCAAAGTGTCCCCTTCTTAAAAGAACCGAAAGGAAAAATCAAAGGGTGGGTGAAATTTACTCAACCCCAAATTTTTCATCACATACTAGTAGACCAAGCACCAAATTCACCAGAAATCAACTTCACAAGATTTTTAAATTACCCCTTGTAAGAAATTCCTAGTTTTCACATCGTGTTAGAAATCTATAACTAATCATTATTATGATTGTTTTTATACATAGGTTGTTTGGTGTTGAAGGGTTGATACAACCATATATGTTTATGTTGAGCTGAGAATTGGAGGAATTACAAGCTCAACGCGAAGTTGTTGCTGCTAGAATCCAACTTACAGGATAAGGTATGTGAAAGTGCCCCCTTTTTCTTTCAACCGCACGAATCCAAGTCCTAGAGCAGTTGTTAAGTTAAAGGTACTCAAAGTATTTGTTGAATTGTCTCTTATAGTCTCTTAAGTTGAAATATGCAAGTCGAGGATAGTTTCAAGTTATGATTTTAATTCGAACATTCTGTGTAAGCAAGTGAATGACTTGTATAATGAACAATATATAATAAATATTGAGATGTCGGTCTTGATTGAAGTCTTTATATTTTTGTCCTATCTTTATCACTTCATTTATGTCTTAATAAGGAAACTAAAAGAATGCAATAATTATTGAACTTTTTTGTTGAAATAATAGTTGTGAGTAAAGTGTTATAAGAAATATGCTATTGTTGATAAGTTGTATAAGTTGAAAGACATGTTATTGATGAGTTGATTCAATTGAAAGATAGAATATTGTTGTATAATTTGAAAGTGCTTAAAGTTATAGTTGTCTAAGAAATGTTGAAAAATGTTGAAGAAGATTATTGTTGTTGCTAATTGATGTGTTTTGGAGATTATATATATATGTTATTGAAGAATTATTAGGAAAAACCTATGAAGAGGGAATTGGTTATTAGTTGCTAGATAACTTTGTTAAGTTGATATAAAGGCGATAGTTTAAAGTTCTAAAAAGAATCCTACACTTCGACTTTTAGTCGTTAAAACGTCAAGCTATCTAATTCCAAGTCTTAAGCTTAATTCTAAAAGCTCCTAAAGGTTGATTCCAAGTTTCCAAATTTAAGTTGGTACAAGATCCTAAGGCTTCTAAGTTAATGTTGAGGTAAGATCTTTAAGCTTCTAAGTTAAAGTACTACAAGTTTCCCAAATAGAGTTAAATTTTGAAGTGCCATATAAGATATTTCTACCCTTCCAATTTTACACACTATGAGTTCATATGCCCCAAGGTGGCACATAAAACTTACTCATAAAGGATCCTAAGAGCTTCCAATAAGTTATCTACAGGCTATAAGTTAAAGTAACTGTAAATATCTAAGCTTCAAAGTAGCTCCAAGTACTAAAGTTCCCAAGTTATGATGTTTATGTTATTAAATCTATATTGAGTTACAGTTAGTTTGTAACAGTCCATGCATTTAGAGCGGTATCATTTATAGGTTCCGAATGCACAAGCCTAATTTTACAGCTACGTATTGTACGTCGAGTAAAGGCCGGGGGACAAATTAGAGAATGAGAGATTAGCCGACATGAACCACTAGGTGGTTCATGTCAGCAGCGTGTCACAATGTAGCTCCTCCAAATTGGAGGCCATGTCACAAAGGTCGGATGGCGGTGGCTGCCTATATAAGAATTTATGGTCAGCTATTTGGATCATTATCCATATTTCCAGCAAGTTCTATGACCAAATCTCTCTCAAGATCCCTCCTATATACATATAGTGATCCTTAGTTTAGAAGCTAACCTCCAACACAAACTTTGATGCCAAAAAGTCGATAACCTCATGCAGTTAGCATTTTGGTGATGTTTTCGTGAGATTTAATGGTTGTCGTGTGAGGAATCTTTGATAAGACTTTCTATTTATGTGTTGTTAGCTGCTTAGGTTGGTTCAGGAGGTGAAAGTGTTGGACATATATTATCTAAGAAATTCTACCGTCAAATTCATCAAAACTAGCCAAATAAACGTCGTCTTGTGTTGTTTCCTTGTTGGACTTGTTAGTAGCATTTTTGTGGTATGGGTTGCTGCTATTAGGCATTCTCTTGGAACTCTTGGAAGTGAAGGTTTAGCTAGCTTACGTTCATTGGAGTACTTTAAGGTATGTAAAGGTCGTTTCCTTTGTCTCTTTCGGCATGAATTCCACATTATTGTCGTTACCTATTGTACTAAGTTTTGGCTATTTTGCTATTGCTTGGTATAGCTGAAATATATGTTGATAACCTATTGTACATGGACACAAAGTAAAGGAATGGTAAGCTTCCCCATTTGGGCCGAGACTCACATGTTTGGCGACACATTGGCGAGTCAAATCATACGGTAATGTTGACTCATGTTTGACGAGACTTGTGCAGCATTAAGCACTAGTGTAATTTCCTTGGAGTGGTTGTATAGATACTGATAGCAAGGCCCTTATTACTCTTCCTTCCATAATCCGGTGGTACTATACTTGGGCATCCAATAGAGACATCACCCAAGTTGATTTGAGGTCTAAGTCTATTTAAATGACTCATGGTGATAATTATTGTTGTGATAGAACTAAAGGCTATGTATGTGTCTCTATATGAGTATAGGTAGCTTAGGAATTTGTATGTTGCTATGTGATTCTTTATATCTGCAATTGAGCATGCTTACTTGTTTCCTTGTGGCTTGTGTATACTCGACGCACGAGACTTATTATGGCTAGGGGTTGATGTCACGACCCGATCTGAAACCCCTGACTAAGACAAGAGACCTAGAACAAAATGATAACTGAAAGTGCTGGTTCTAAGACTGGTCAGAGCTGCTTATATGGAAGCGTTTTAATCGTCTAAAGAACAAAATAATAACTGATAGTAGAAAATTGGGATTGAAAGGTATTACTGACACCTCAAGAGATTGACTATTGTCAAACTGATCAGCTGACATTTCTGTAAGATACTGAAATTTACTAAGTATTGACTGAGACTAAACAATCAATAATTCTACTCTTGATCATAAAACTGTACTATCCTAGTGATTTCAAGAACAATCAGAATCAAGGAACACTTGTATTTAGAACATGCTGAAATACTCAATGCACTGTATTCAAAGAAACTAGGGATAAAATCATATAATTTCATGAAAAGAGATAATGACCAGAAGTATAGCTAACAACAGCCCTCAATACTCATGAAAATTATAACATGAAGAAATCCATAATTTACTGACAAATGAACTATAACTGTGAACTTTAGGGCTAGAACTGATAAGCATTTCAGAAGTGTTTTGGGGCACAAGGGGAGAATAATTTCCTTGTTGAATTCTCACATACCTGGAATCGAATTTTCCTAAAAAGGATCTGGAGAATCTGAGGAGAAAACTTTAAACCCTTGATCTTAGTCTAAGTCTCCTATATGAGGTTTCTACGTTTTGAGCTTGAGGGAATGAGAGAAATGAAGAGGGAACATCAATTACCTCCCTAAATCCTCTGAATATAACCCAAAAATGACATAGTTTCGGGATTAAAAAGGTGGAAAATTACAAAAATGCCCCTAAAAGAAAATCTGGAAAGTTGCCCAAAAAGGACCAACAGGTCACACAATGGGTCATTGGTTGAAGAAATTTCCTCTATAAATAATCGGTAATAACCGGCTAGACCTAGGAAACTTTTTATATTTGTTGGGTAAGTGGGTCTCGGCCAGTCTTTTACCGCTGCTATCTTTTGAGGATCTACCTGAATACTCTCACCTGAAATCAAATGACTGAGGAAGGCCACGGACTTCAGCAAAAATCACATTTGCTGAATTTAGCAAACAGCCTCTGAGAGTCTGCAACACTATCCTCAGATAGTTAGCATGCTCCTCCTCATGTCTGGAGTGCACCAAAATGTCGTCTATAAACACGATGACAAACATGTCTAGATACTGTTAAATACCCTATTCATCAGGTCCATCAAAGTTGCAGGGGATTAGTTAGTCCAAAGGACATAACCACAAATTCATAGTGACCATACCAAGTTCTGAAGGTTGTTTTTGGTATGTCACATTCTCTGACCCTAAGCTGATTATACCCCGACCTGAGATCTACCTTGGAAAAATAACTGGCTCCTTGAAGCTAATCAAACAAGTCATTAATACTGGGTAGGGGATACCTGTTCTTAACTATAACCTTGTTCAGTTGACGGTAGTCGATACACATTCTGAGAGTACCATCCTTCTTCCACATGAACAACGTCGGAGCATCCCATGGAGAGATACTGGGCCTAATGAAACCCTTATCTAGAAGGTCTTTCAGCTATTCCTTCAGCTCCTTAAGCTTAGATGGAGCCATTCTGTAAGGAGGAATAGAGATGGGTTGAGTGTCTAGAAGAAGGTCTATACTGAAGTCTCGCCCGGGAGGGACTCCAGGAAGATCTTCAAGAATCACGTCAGGGAATTCACTAACAGCTAGAACTGACTGAATAGTTGGGGTCTCGAAGCTAGAATTTGACCCAAACTAGGTGATAGATGCATCCTTTCGAAATGAGCTTCCTTGCCTTAAGGTGGGAAATAAATCGACCCTTATGCATTGAAACACTACCTATCCATTCAAAGACTGACTCATTCGGAAACTTAAACCGAAACCTGACGACTCTAATTCTATAGTCGACTGAGGCATAACCAAAATATAACCAATCCATGCCAAGAATGAGGCCGAAATTGACCATTTCTAGATTTACTAGATCAACTGGAATGACTTTATTCAACACTGAGACTAGGTAGTTTCTATATATCCGGCTGGCTCTAACTGACTCACCAAATAGGGTAGAGACTGAGAAAGGCTCCAAGAGAACTTCCGAACTGATTTCAAACTGAACAGCTACATAAGGAGTCACGAACTATAGTGTGGTTCTTGGATCTAGTAGGGCATATATATCTAGGTGGAAAATATGTAACATACCTGTGACCATGTCAGGTGAACTCTCCTGATCTTGACGAGAGGACAAAGCATAAAAGTAGTTTTAACGTTGACTGTCATCTGTACCTGAAGTATTACCCTGCTGAGTTGGACGACCTACTAGGGCTGCTGAAGTAGACTGAGCTCTCTCCCGTCTTACTGAAGGACACTCCTTTAACCTGTGACCCAACTGCCCACATCCAAAGCAACCCTCTTTTCCCATGAGGCATTCACTTGGATAGTTCTTGACATATTTAGGAAAAGTTGGGTGACGGTTGCTGGCACTGTAACTTTGGGATTCAGAGCTAGATGCTCCACCCTTTTGATCATTGCGGGACTGAAAAGAAGGGGCGCTGGCTGATGTGGGTGTTGGGGTTCTCTGTTGCTGCTATTGTAGGCGACTACTATTGTCGTACCTCTAGTGACCATAATCCTATTGACCTACTCTATCCCACTTGTTCTCCCGCTCCATATCCTTCAACTTTTCTACCTCAATCTGCTGGGCATGAATGATAAGGCTGGAGAGTTCAATGTCCTTGATGAGCATCACAGTTCTGCACTCCTTAAGTACCAATTCTGACACTCTATTGACGAATTTGAGCATGCGAGCCCTTGGCTCGACTACCATCTCTGGAGCATACCTCGATAATCAAGTGAAATCCAACACTTACTCCTCCATGGTTCTGTTACCTTGCTTTAAGTTCATGAATTCGGCGACCTTGGCCTTTCTCAATTCTCGAGGAAAGAATCTGTCTATAAATACGGTCGTGAACTCATCCAACTCTACCGTCCCTACTTCTGTTGGCCTCTCTTCCTTCCATTAGTTGTACCAAATCTGAGCCACCCCTTTCAATCGGTAGGCAGCCAGATCAGCACTCTCCATGGAGCTAACACCCATAATCCGGGTGATCTTCCGCACCTCATCCACAAACTCTTGCGGGTCCTCTCCCACCTTGGATCCATGGAAAGCTGTAGGGTTCATTCGAGTGAAGTCCTGAACCCTAGCAGCTACTGCAGACCCATTTGTATTCACTGGAACCACCTATTTGTTCACTTTGTTGGTCACCATTTGAGCCAGCAACTGGATTGCTTCTCGGAATTCTGCTGAGGAAACTTGGTCGTCCTGAGGGGCTACTGGAGCTGGTGGGGCAGGTCGGTTAGCATTGCCAGCCCTCCTTCCATTTCCTCATCTTGGAGGTATATTTTTCACTGAAATGAATAAAGCATGAGTTAGGAGGACATTTTGGGATTCAACTTCAACACATGATAAGGAGTATGAACAAAAGGGAATTTTCCTAATAACTTCTCGTAGCCTCCCCTTCATAAGTGCGGCGCGCTTTACACCTATAAAAAGGACTCTACTTGACATGGCTTCTAGACATCCTTGGATACTCTAAACCTAGTGCTCCGATACCAAGTTTGTCAGGACCCGAGTCTACACCTTGGACGAGACACAGTACATGGTGCCACAAGTGACCCCAAGTTAACCCATGTTCTAACATTGCACTAGTAAACTAAGTAAACATAAGCGGAAGCTTTATAATAATATAATTATGTAATCAATACTGCTGAAGGTGTAAACATAAATGCACACACTAAATAACTGTATCTAAAAGCCAACTACTAACTGATGAGTTGCTGGGAAAAGCCCCCAGCTAACTCTAAAATATGTCTAGAAAAGAACTAACTGAAAGAAAATATCATCGAAGGGAACTACTGACGGTGTTAGGACTGAAAACCTGCACCTTTATCATGATACGGTACTGCATAAAAAGTATGCGTTAGTACTTCGAATGTATTGAGTAAGTGAGATACAAAATAAGCATGGATAAATCAATACTGAACTAAAATAACATGAAATGACTAACAGAGGGTAGCCATTTTTAAGGCAAACCCACGACAATACATATATATTTCCTTCCAATTACGCGAATGAAACGTGGTCTAAACTCCGTTTCGGCTTAGATACAGAGGTATAAAGCTGCAGAGAGCAATCCTACGGAGTTAGTTTCGTGAAATTTGGCCGGAGAAACGTCGTGCTACCGAGGTAAAGTAAATAGAATTGCTTTAAATTAGTACCAATGTGTTCCTAGCGTTGCAATGAGCATTTATCCCTTCTGGACTATCGAGAAATAACGAGTTTTCGACCATTTTCCGAAAGGTTGAAGTTGGGATAAATATATATATCAAAAGTGATAATTTCTCTCGAATATTAATGTATTTAGTTCTAATTGACGTGTATATGAATGTAGTTGGGAGAAACAGCAGAAGTACCGACGGAAATCACATCGGTCAGTCGGGTACTCAGAAACCAGGTATGTAAAGTTATTCTTTCGGCAAGCCAGGAAGTACAGGGTAGAAAATAAATAGAATAAATGCTATTAACAGATACCCAGCGTACAGGAACGATTTTAGTACAAATTCCAGCAAGCATGCTAGTATATTATTACGTATCAAGCGATAATCAGAATAATAGATATTCAGGCAATACGTATTTCATTTGTTGAGATTGTATCCAGTAGTAGATGATACATTTTATATCATTGAGCTATATCCGGTTATAGATGGCATGTATGTTATTGAGTTATATCCAGATATAATTAGATAGACAGATAAAGGCCAGGTAGCAGTAAGTCCAGCAGTCAGAAACAGTGTAAGACAGCATATAGCATCAGTTATTTAATACAGACTAGCCTCGAAATAAAAGAAGAGAATATGATTAGTATTTTTCATTTGAGCATGCTTGTTGTGTATGTGTTTGTATGTTAAGACTTGTTGTGGCATGTGGGCACCCTTTAGCAGCCCCACCGCCCCTGGGTTATAGCTGTGTTGATACCAGATTCAGATACGCCACCAGCTGGGCGATGTCGTCCGCCTAAAGGACGATGATGGCCGACCACCATGATAATACGGTCCAGACCACCCTGCTTGCAGGGGTAGTTCAGTTTACTTTGCGCAGAGCCAGTACACCCTGTTTACAGGGGCAGACCACTCTGTGTGCGCTTGTGGCCGGGGGCAGTTTTATATATAGGTTTTTATAAAATCACCCTGTTGCGTGCTTGCACCCAGGGGCAGTTTCAGTCACAGATACAGCAGCAGATCACCCCGTGCGCACCTGCGCCCAGAGGCAGGAGTCTTCGAACTCAGACACAGTTTATTGCCAGAGGCCAAGGCCTGAGCTACGTACCCAAGGGGATCGGTAGGAGGAGCTCACAGTATCAGATGAGTGGAGTGACTTATTTTTGGTTGGCTTAGACCCGGGTAGGGGTATATAGATTGCTTGCTTGGTTGGCACCTTCCGGCTTATGGGGGTCGGTCAGGTATTGTGTGTACTATTATGTATATTGATATGTGTTATTAGATACTGATAGACAGTAGGACGACACGTCATCAGGTATGCTCAATTAGTTACAGATTGAACAAACTCTCCCTAGTTATCCTCAGCTAGATAGACTCAGCTGCTTCTTGCTTATACGTCATGTTAATGTTTCTATTCATTTCAGTTGCATATTTCAGTTTACTTTACATGCTCAGTACCTGTGGTACTGACGCCCAATGGGGCGCTGCATTACTTGCCTGTAGGTACTCACGGACAAGGAGCCGATCCCTCGTGATTCCAGCCAGCCAGTGAGTCATCAGCTCTTGTCATCCGGAGTCTGATTCCCAGAGGTGTAGCTCCTTTTCTTTTGTTGTGCAGTATGGATAGGTCGGGGCCCTGTCCCGATCATTTCTATTAATTTCTTACAGTATTCGTAGAGGCTTGCAGTCTGTATATATTCCCTGTGGTTACTTGAGCCGGTCGTGTGGGGCCGTGCAGTCTGCTGTAGCTGTTTAGTATTTCAGTTTATGTTGGCCGTGTGGGGACTTAGTTTGACAGTAGCGGTGACCTTGCTGGTCACGTAGTCTTACAGTGGGCTTGTGTTGAGTTACAGATAACTAGACAGCATGGTGGCCTTGTCGGCCCGCATAGGCTCCCTTATATCGACATGTCTCTGGTTAGCTGTTATTACAGGTACAGATGGCTACAGGCCAGTGGGCCGGAGGCTGTGTTTACAGTTGTTATATAGCCGGTTTGTTTCTTGAAATAGAGCCAAAGCCAGCCAAAGCACCAGATGTGCTCAGGCTGGACCATTTAGCAGTCTAGAGTCTAGCAGGCACCAGGTGCCCGTCATACCCCCCAAGGTGGGGTGTGACACTGGGCCTGGAATCAGGGCTCACTAGAATTTGCCAATGGAAGGGACCACAGCTCGTTGGATGAACCAACGAGTCGTTGGTACCTCTCGTTGTCACTAGCAAGAAAACTTGGTCCCTCAGCTAACGGACGACACAATGACTCATTGGTAGAACCAACGGTCATTGTGTTTGTCGTGGTCAACATGTCTGGACCTGAGATCTGGCGACGGGTGGAAATGATAACTCGTTAGAGGTGAACATGAGTCATTGGTTTCACTCATTGCTTTTGGGAGATGTCTGGTAGATTTCTAAACTTGGGATGCAACGGATGACAGGACGACTAGTTACACCTTCCAACGGGTCGTCCTATGCCTCGTTGGGCCCCAAAAGGAAATTCTGCAAAGCTGTCAAGACTCAAACAATGGCCCATTATAGGTGACAATGATCCGTTGTCTGGGTCATTCTATGACAAAATTTTCTGGTTTCCCTTGGTTTTTCATGCAAGGTCCGAGTTTGGTCTAGGAATGTTTTGGGGTATTACAATATCTTCCCCTTGGGATCATTCATCCTCGAATGAAGGCTAAAGTTGCTGGAAAACTGAGAAAAGAGCATCAATTCCCAAACTGAAACTATAAACTGATTTCTGAAAGGATAACTGACTCCGGACTATTTTAATCATACTAACTAAGATAACACAACTAGAGTGCACATTGAAAATCAGAGCTGATGAGTGAGGAACTGAATAGAGTACTAAGGAGGAGTTTAATACCTAATGTTGAAACTAAACCGAAAGGGAATAAATAAGGGTATTTATCCGTCATGTATGCTTTTTCCTCCCATGTGGCTCCCTCAACTAGCTGGTTTCTTCACAAGATTTTCAGTGAAGCGACTTCCTTGTTTCTTAGCTTATAAACCTGACGGTCTAGGACCTGAACTGGTACCTCTTCGTAAGAGAGAATATCCTTCACTCCCACACTGTCTAGTGGCACAATTGAGGTCGAGTGAATGATGCACTTCTTCAACAGTGACACGTGGAAGACTAGGTGCACAGATGCTAACTCCGAAGGTAATTGTAACTCATAGGCTACATTGCCAATTTCCCTCAGAATCCTATAGGGTCCTACATACCTTGGACTAAGTTTTCCTTTCTTTCAAAACTCATCACCCCTTTCATGGGTGAAATTCTCAGATACACCCAATCATCTACAACAAATTCTAACTCTCTCCTCTCACATCAACATATGATTTATATTGGCTCTGAGCTGTTTTCAACCTTTCTCTGATCAGTTGCACTTTCTACATAACTTTGTGAACTGAGTCCGGTCCTATCAAGGTAGCTTCGCCAACTTCAAACCACCCTATAGGAGACCTACACCTTCTACCATATAATGCCTCAAACAGGGCCATCTGAATACCGGAGTGGTAGCTGTTGTTGTATGAAAACTTGATGAGAGGTAGGTGATCATCCCAATTGCCTTTGAAGTTGATCACACAAGATCTTAACATATTTTCTAAGGTCTGAATGGTCCACTCAGCTTTTCCATATGTCTTAAGGGTGAAAAGTTGTGCTGAGTGTGACTTGAGTACCAAGTCCCTTTTGAAAAGACTTCCAGCAATGCGAGGTGAACTAGGTACCTCTATCTGAAATGATGGATAAGGGAACTCCATGCAATCTGACTAACTGCCGAATGTACATCCTAGCATAATCCTCAGCTAAGTATATAGTTTTAACTGGGAGGAAATGTGCTGACATTTTCATCCGATCTACAATCACCCAAATTGAATCATGCTTCCAGTGAGTATGAGGTATACCTGTAATGAAGTCCATATTCAATTTTTCCCACTTCCACGTGGGTATATTGATATCTTGAGTCATACCCCTAGGTCTTTAGTGTTCAACTTTAACCTGCTGGCAGTTCGGGCATTTAGCCATATATTCTGCAATGTCTCTCTACATGTCGTTCCACTAGTAGATTTTCCGTAGGTCATGATACATCTTAGTCACACCTGAATGGATAGAATATATGGAGTTGTGTGCCTCTGCCAATATCCGCTGTCTCAAGTCACCGACATTCGGAACACATAGCCTGCCCTGGTAATGAAGCACACCATCTCCCCCTTTGGAGAAAGCCTCCACTTGTTTTCTTAGAACTGCTTCTTTCAACTTAAATAGTATGGGATCTTCATCCTATTTCCACTTAAACTCAACAACTAACAAGGATTTTGACCCACTCTGTAGTACAACTCCACCTCAGCTGAATCCACCAACTACACTCCCAATCGGGCTAACCTGTGAATATCTTTTGTTAACTCTTTTCTTCCCTCTTCAACATGAGTGACACTCCCCATAGACATTCTACTCAAGGCATCTGCCACCACATTTGCCTTGCCCGGTGATACAGCACACTCATGTCATAATCCTCCAATAACTCCAACCACCCTCTCTATCAAAGGTTCAAGTCCTTCTAACTGAACACATATTTAAGGCTCTTATGATTGGTGAAAATATCCACGTGAACCCCATAAGGTTAATGTCTCCATATTTTCAAAGAAAACACCACCGCTGCTAATTCCAGATCATGAGTTAGATAATTCTTCTCATGAACCTTGAGTTGTCTTGAGGCATAAACTATCACCTTACCCGCTGCATTAGAATACAACCGAGGCCAACTCTGGAAGCATCACAATAGACAACAAATCCATCTATTCCTTCTGGTAAGGTCAAAACTAGAGTTATAGTGAGTCGAGTCTTCAACTCTTGGAAATTCTTCTCACATGTATCTGACTATAGAAACTTTACCTTTTTCTGAGTTAGCTTATTTAGATGAGACATAATTGAAGAAAATCCATCTACAAATCATTAGTATTAATTGGCTCAACCCAGGAAACTTCTGATATCTATTAGGGAAGTGGGTCTCAGCCAGTCTTTCGCCGCTGCTATCTTTTGAGGATCTACCTAAATAGCCTCACCTAAAACCACATGACCGATGAATGTCACAAACTTCAGCCAAAATTCACATTTGCTAAATTTAGCGAACAGTTGGCGGTCTCTAAGAGTCTGCAACATTATCCTCAGATGGTTAGCATGCTCCTCCTCATTTCTGGAGTACACCAAAATGTTTTCTATGAACATGATGACGAACATGTCCAGATACTATTTAAATACCCTGTTCATCAGGTCCATGAAAGTAGCAAGGGCATTATAAATTATTAGTCACCATATCGAGTTTTTTGATGTTGTTTTTGGTATGTCATATTCACTGACCCTAAGATGATGATACCCCGACCTGAGATCTACCTTGAAAAAACAACTGGCTCCTTGAAGCTGACCGAACAAGTCGTCAATCCTGGGTAGGGGATACCTGTTCTTAACTGTAACTTTGTTCAATTGATGGTAGTCGATACACATTCTGAGAGTACCATCCTTCTTCCACATGAACAACACCGGAGAAGCCCATGGAGAGATACTAGGCCTAATGAAACCCTTATCTAGAAGGTCTTTTAGTTATTCCTTCAGCTCCTTAAGCTTAGCTGGAGCCATTTTGTAAGGAGGAATAGAGATGGGCTGAGTGTCTAGAAGAAGGTCTATGCCAAAGTCTACTTCCCACTCGAGATGGACTCTAGAAAGATCTTCAGGAAACACATCAGGGAATTCGTTGACAACTGAAACTGACAGAATAGTTGGGGTCTTGGAGCTAGAATCTTTGACCCGAACAAGGTGATAAATGCATTTTTGAAATGAGACTCCTTACCTTAAGGTAGGAAATAAACTTACCCTTAGGTTTTGAAACACTACCCATCTGCTCTAAGATTGGCTCATTTGGAAACTGTAACCTGATAACTCTAGTTCTGCAGTCAACTGACGCATAATCAGAATGTAACCAATCCATACCAAGAATAAGGTCAAAATCGACCATGTCTAGCTCTACTAGATCAGCTGGAATAACTTTACTCAATACTGAGACTGGGTAGTTTCTATATATCCGACTGGCTCTAACTGACTCACCAATAGGGGTCGTCCTATGCCTCATTGGTCCCTAAAAGGAAATTCTACAAAGCTGACAACGACTAAGACGACGGCTCGTTACAGGTGACAATGATCCGTTGTCTGGGTTGTTCTGTGAAAAAATTTTCTAGTTTCCCATGGTTTTTCATGCAAGGTCTGAGTTTGGTCTAGAAAAGTTTTTGGGTGTTACACAGAACGTGTCAGATGAATATGTCAAGTTGACTCTATTTTCGTTCTCACTTATTAGAGAAGCCAAGGAGTGGCTTCAGAATGAGCTTGCAGGATCCATCACCACTTGGGAGATCCTCTCCAATAAGTTCATCAACTAGTTTTTCTCTGTAAGAAGAACTAAAGAGCTGAGGGGAAAGATCTCTGAATTCGTACAGAAAGATGGAGAAACACTAGCTCAAGCATGGGAATGTTACAAGGGTTACTTAAGGGATTGTCCACACCACATGCAACCTAAGAAGATAATTAGGCATAACTTCATTGAGGGTCTAAAACTCGAGTCTAGGATACTCCTTGATGCTACTGCATAGGGACAGATTCTGTCATAAAGTTATGATGAAATTGAGGCTCTCCTAAACCTCATTTCTGAGAGAGTCAAGATTATTAAGATTCAGGCAAAGGATTTGCCACAGCAAAGGTGTCGGGAAAGCTTGAGGTGGCAGACATTAGCCAGTTGCTGAATGCGATCAGTAAGTTGATGACCACACCAATAGGAGGCCAAGTGCAGTAGGTACAGCAGGTACAAATTCCACCACCATAATGTGAGGCGTGTGGAGAAGGCCACACCTATTCAGGTTGTCCTCTTAATCCTAAGTCTGTATATTTTGTGGGACAACAAGGTTGTGGTGGAGGTTTTGCAGGTAATGGATATAATCAGGGGTACCGAAATAGAGAAAATCCCCCATAGGGAGGGAATCAAAACTTCCAAAGGCCCTAAAACACTTATCAAAGGCCATAGGGCCAGTAGCAGAACAGTTTTCTTGAGGAGACAATGAAGCAATGGATGGTGCAGCAGGCAAAAGTGGTAACTGAAACACAAAAGTCCATCCATGAGTTTGAACGGCAAATGGGGAAATTTGCCCTACAATAGAACAACAGACACCATAGTGGGCACTCCCAGGTAATACCGAAAAGAACCCTAATGAAAATGTAAATGTTATTTTCTTGTGCAGTGGTAAGGAGTTGGGTGAGGTTATCCCCAGAAAAGAAAAAGTTGATGACAAACAGACCATGAAATCCAAAACTGAGGTAGGAGAGTCTAGCAACCCACAACAAAAAATTGCAATAGCTAAACCACCTCCCCCATTTCCTCAAAAGTTGAAGAAGAAGACAAAGGACAGCCTGTAGTAAGTTTCTTGAGTTGTTAAAGCAGATTTATGTGAATATTCTATTGGTGGAGCTTTTGCAGGAAGTTCCAAAGTACGTCAGGTATCTCAGGGATATCGTGGCCAATAAGAGGAGGCATACAGAGTTTGAAACTGTGGCTGTTATGGAAGAATACAATTCCTGAATCAAGAACAAAATTCCTAAAAAGTTGGAGTATCTGGGAAGTTTTACTATTCCTGTCACTATTGGAAGCAAGGAAGTTTGTTTAAATTATTTGATTTGGGTGTGATCATCAATTTGATGCCTGCATCCCTATTCAAAACACTGGGACTAGGTGAACTATGTCCTAGCACAGCGACGTTGCAGCTTGTGGATCAGTCTCTGGCCTATCCTGAGGGAATCATTGAAGATGTATTGATTAATGCAGGATCTTTCATCCTGCCGGTGGACTTTATAATATTGGAGTATGAGGAAGATGCAGCAGTTCCCCTCATTCTGGGAAGAGGATTTTTAGCCACCACCGACGCGGTTATACATGTTCAGTTGGGCAAGATGTCTACGAGAGTATATTGTCAGGAGGCAGTGTTTGAAGTATTCAGAGCAACATGAATGCCACCTTATTATAATGACTTCAAGGTGAAGCTGGCGAGAGAACCTGGAGGTTGTAATCAGTTAGTGGAGCATCAAGTGCTGCATGAAAGTTTAGCAGATCCTTGATATGGTCACAAGTCCACTTGGATGAAGGAGTGACGGGGACCATAGTCATGTTGCGATATTAAAGCATGCGCAGCATTAGAGGCACCATGAATGTTGTTCCAAGACTATAACTAAGGCTATTGGTGGGAGGCAATCCATTCTTTTTAACATTTTGTATGTTTTTATTTGATTTGTAGAGATGAACAGGGCGTAAGAGGCAAGAACAAGCTGGGACATTGAGCCAAAAGTGTAAATCTGGGGTCAGATGCCTGGCATGGCACACCAGGAGTTAAATCCTAGAAGAAGAAAATTTTTTCAGGTGAGGCTACAGGTGGCGTGCTGCACCAGCCCCTATCTCCAGAGAATAAAAAAAATTTCTAAGTCTGTGGTGAGATGAAAGGGACGGCGCGTCAGCAGTTATCTGGATGTAATTTATTGGTCAATATTACTCAAAAGACCTTAAAATTCCATAAAAGCCCATTCCCCACCTTTTATTTAAAGTACCATTCATCTTTTTCCATCAAAAAGTTAAAAAGAAAAAAAAAAGCAAAAATTTTTCTCTCCCCCCCCCCCAATAAGACGTAGCTCCCATTCTCTTCCCCTCCATTGTTATCTTCTCCAACAAGTTGGTGAAGCTCTCATCTTCAACTCAAGTAAGTATATTTCTTCTCTCTTGTTTGATTAATGATGCAAGAATGCTCCCACACCATTCTTCCCCATGATTTAGAACCTAAAATTACCATTGTTGGTGACAAACTTGAATTTCATGTTTTGGGTTTTATGAGCTTAAAGTCTTAAATTATTCCATGGTTGTATGTTATCTTTGTTGGGTAGCTTGATTCTTGATGGAATATGGTGATTTGAACTTGTAGGGTTGATGGGGGTTGGTGAATTGAATTCTTGAATATTGGTGGGTAGGTACATTAATTGTAGATAGAAAAAGTACATGAAGCTTTGAATTCTTGAATGTGATAAATGCTTGAGTTGGTGAAATTCTTGATTAATTGATGTTGAATGGTAGTAAATTATTTATCGTTGGTTGATTGAATTGAATAATGTTACTTCATTACATGAATTACTTGAATTGTGAATTGAGAAGGAAAGTGAGAGGGATGGCCTAGGTGATGCATTCTTGATTAAAAGCTAAAAGCTAGAGGAGAGTTGAAAAGAAAGAAAAATTCATGAACTTGGGGTAGTATGGAGTAGTGAATTAAATTGAATTGTTCAAATTGGATGATGATGGGGGAAGTCTTGAGTATCCTATTTGACAAATTCTCACATGTATTCTAGCAAATTAAGTGTGGGGTGAATTTGCACCTTCAACACTTAATTAGTTAGCCATTTGGTTCACAAACTAATTTTGTAAAGTTCTTGATTTTTTGCTTGATAGGGTACCTGGAACAAAAAGGAAAGGAGGTGGTTGTTGCGGATCAAAACCTCAATAGGGGTAGACCAAGCAAAATGGGATCTAGTCCTTCGGCTTCCAAAGCAAGCCCCGCAAGGAGATCAGAGAAAAAGCGGTAGAGCCTCATGGGTTTACCTGGTTTAACACTCAAAAAGAAGCCAAGTATGCACCTGAGAACTAGATAGATGAGGGTCGCTTGGAATTTGAGTTCCCAGCTATTAAGGACAAGATACGTGAGTTGGGAGATGGCTATATCTTCAATGATCCAAAGAGGTGGAACCTCACTTTGGTGAGGGAATTCTATGTAAATTGGGAGACCTCATTCGGAAAAAGCACTAAGGTCAAGATCAGAGGTTAGGTGGTGCAATTCACAGCTAAAAGTTTCAATTCTTTCCTAGAGACACCTGCAGTAGACCCTTCGGAGTATTTCATCTTGGTGGAAAATCCTCCATACTGAGACATCCGCCACACTTTGTGCGATGAGCACTCATCCACCCAATGGGTGAGGGATCATAATGGAACCCATTCCACACTTGTATTTTCTTATTTGAAAAGGGAGGCAAAGGTGTGGCTGAAGCTTATGCATGTTGTCTTTCTCCCTGAAACATATTTGACAAAGATGACTCGCGAGCGGATTGTCTTGGTGTAAAAGGGTATACCGGTTAATATTGGTGTTGTGATTCATGACAATATGAGAAGATCACGAGATAATTGTAGATGGAAATATTGTCATGGCAGTCTCTTGATCATGTTCTTGAGGGAGGCAGGTATTGAGGAGAAGGATGCAGACCTTGTTTTACCTTTGGCAGGACACTTGGCTGGAAAGATGATAGATGTCACAAAGGTGAAAGAGACTGCCCCTTTAGCAAGCCCTCCTCTTACTATAGCTGATCGTCAAGCCTGAGATGAGAATTGGCAGGATCGTATGTTTGGGTTGCTAGAATTACATCTAAAGATAGGAGGTCGACCCGCCACTGCAGAGGAGATGACAGCTTTAGAGGCACGGTACCCGCTCACAGAAAGTGCTACATTGATGTGTTGAGTGGGCCCATCTTTTGAGAAGCCGCTTGATGATGATGAGGCTACAATCCTTACTGATGGTGTTGATGATCTAGACATGGAGGAGGAGGAGGAGGATGCTACAGGTGCCTTGAAGGTTGATGGCGAAGATGATGATGAGGATGAGGAGTACAATCCCGAGGATGACGTTTAATGACCCAGGAAGTTCTTTTTATCTCCCTTTATGATGTGATTGTCTGTCCACTGAAGATAATGCACCTTTTATCACAACCCGAGAGTACACCCGGACCGTAGACACGGGACAAGGAGCCCCGAGAGACCCAAAGTCAACCCATGACGTGAGCACAATACTAATTCATTCATAAAAGGAAGAATACTTAACTTATCAATCATAAGCTAACTGAAAGACGTATCATGAATTGTAAGGAATGATAAACCAAAATACATCCTTCAATGACAAAATACTACACATAAGTCTGAAAGACTCTATTCATAAAAAGACGGGTTGAAGGGACAAGACCCCAACTAACCCAAACATTCTGAAAACATAAGATAATTTAACAAGTACGAACATGAAGCCCCCGGATCATCAGGACTCACCACTGGAGATTTAGCGGAACTGAGCTCGAACTAAGGACGATGTTGAGCCTGCGAACCCGATCCTAAAAATATAGGGGTCAGTACTCGGAAAGTATTGAGTATGTAAGGTGTCACGCCCCGCCTTGGGAGGCATGACTGGCACCTGGTGCCCTACTAGGATCTGAACTGCTGAGCTGACTGAGCCTAAGCACCTCTGGTGCAAGGCTGGTTCTAATTCTAGAATCAAGAAAACCACGGGCTATATAACGGTTGTAAACACAGCCTCCGACCGATAAGGCCCATAGCCACCTGTAAGGATATAAACAGCTAACCAGAACAACCAACTACAAGGGGTCCTATGTGGGCCGACAAGGCCACCATGCTGTCTAGTTATGTTTGAGAAATGAAATCGAGCACTAAACTGATTTGTGACCGACAAGGCCACCAACTAACGATTGAATAAGGCCCCACACGGCCATCACATACAATATTACCATAGGGAATATGATACAATCTGCAAGCCTCTAAGAATAATAAGATGGTCGGGA
This sequence comes from Datura wrightii, assembly GCA_035772735.1. Classification (NCBI taxonomy): domain Eukaryota; kingdom Viridiplantae; phylum Streptophyta; class Magnoliopsida; order Solanales; family Solanaceae; genus Datura; species Datura wrightii. The sequence continues at coordinate 58,786,018 of JASDFA010000020.1, read as the reverse complement.
TAGGGCCCTGGCCTACCCATATTGTACAAACAAAAGAAATAAACCTCTAACACACAGCTTCGGAAGAAAGGAGCTGATGGCTCTGTGCGGCTGACTGAGACTACGAGGGATCTGCTCCTCGTCTATCTGTACCTGCAGGCAAGTAATGCAGCTTCACATAACGGGCGTCAGTACCACTGGTACTGAGTATGCAAAGCAACAACTGAAAATAACTGAAAGTAAATAATGAAACTGATAGTAACTGGAGCAATAATAAAGACAGACTGAAACTGACTGGAATAGTGGGTACAAGACTAACCTTAACTATTCTGAGAAGAGTAGGAGTCGTACCTGGTAACGTGGCGTCCTACTGTCTATCTAACTATAACTAAAATAACATGACATAACATAACACAACATAAACCTTGCCTGGCCCCCATAAGCCGGAAGGTACAATCATCACAATCTATTTACCCCTACCCAGGTCATACCACATCACCTAGTAACTATAAGCAACCTACCGATCCCCTGGGTATGTAACCTGGGCCCCTGGGCCCCTGACTATAACTGTACCTGAGTCTGGAGGACTCTTGAAATCAACACCTCGGGCGCAAGCGCTCGACGGGGGTGTATAAAGGCCAACCACGGCAAAATATGGGGAAACTGGCATCCCATCTTCGTCCCTAGCGGACAGCATGCCACTCCGTAAAGCGACGTATCCTCGCCCTCTGGCGGACAAGTCGATACAGCTATTAACCCTGGGGCGGTCACGGAAGCTAGGTAATCTAGCCAAAAACAATACAATAAAGTCTCAACTGATAGAAATAACTACATATAATGCACACTGAATAAGATAATAATATAATCTCTAACATGCTCTACTGAGAGTCATCCTGGATTACAATGCTGGAGAAATTGAAAAATAAATCTATCTGTATAGCGAGAGCATATCTGGCCTTCTGGGCCTCATACTGATGTTACCGCTGCTGGCATAATCTGTATGACTGTCTGCACACCATGTGCACGTATTTGATCAGAGGATCCTGATAGTGATCATGATCTTTAATAATCTGGGTTGAGTAGAGTGAGGCCTGAAATAGTCTAACAATGCTCTGAATGTCCCACTCAGACATCTGTAGCTCAAGCATAACTGTGGGGTTACGGACAGCTAACTACTTATTCTTCTAATTAAACAACTATAGAGATGGGCTTGGTCGAACTTGCTTCTAGGCGATCGATCCCTAGTCTCCATAGGGAGATTACCGATCTCCTTAACAAGGTAAACACTGCACTAGCAGAGTAATACTGACTCCTTAGGCCTTTTTTGAATCCTCTTGGATCTATATTGTTGTTCTGGGAAATTCTCAGTCTTATGGCCAATCCTATAAGGACTGGTCCTCTCCTGGGACTATGTACCTGAATACCTTACGAGAACTGACTAGGGTACTAACCCATCACTGGCTACTGATGTGGATCCCTCCTTGGGGTACCCATGGGTTTACCTGACTGGGACGACTGGGCTGGCTTGCTGGGTGTCCTACAGGATAACTGTTAGGTCGACTAAGACTGGCAATCACCGATAAGGCTAAAAGGACAATGTACGATCACTCAACATTCTGGAGAACTCTGGTGTTGCGAACTCTGGAATATTCTTATTATGTCTCTATTTATGGATCTGGAACATGCGATAACGTTACTGGCCTCTAGGGATGCTTTCCTGCCAATATAGGCACCAATTGGTCATTAGACCACCTCACTGCACCCATACCGTCTAACCATATGATTCAGACTACTAACTCTTACGATCTCTGAAGTCTAGGTCTAGCCACAACATATAAGTCTACCATCACAATAAATTGAGAACTAAAAGAGTTTCTATAGCATCATTCGTGAATCACATTTAACCTGCTCCCTTTTAACGAGGGGTCTTGTAGTACGATCTGTATACACTTCCTAGAAGCTAACCAGAATCTGTATAACTATAATCCCTATTAGCAGTCACTATAATATTTTTGTATGTATAATAATAACTACATATGATACATACTGAATTTGATAATAATTTCTGACATGCCTTACTGAGCTTCCTACCGAACGTGATATAATATTTATGAAATACTTTACTGAGATTTACGTTGTTTTACTATACTGTAGAAGCTGACTTGATGAAAGAGACTGCCTTTACATACCTCGACTGTCGGTTTACCGATTAACTGGCGAGGTTCGGCTAGTATTCAGTTGTTCCTTCCAACTGTAACGATATTCACGAAAGAATAGGACTAACTTCATTACTTATACTAGAAGAAACAATACTTTAAATCTATATACTGACTATTCTTCGCTTATCGAAGAACGATCGAAAACTCATAATTTCTCGGAAGTCTAGAAGGGAGAAATACTCACTTTGAGCCTGGGATTGTATTAACACTAGTTTGGAGCAATTCCAATCACTTTGGCTCGGCGGGACGACGATTCGCCGGGCAAATGTCGTGAAACTAACTCCGTAAAAATGCTCCATGTAGCCTTATACTTCGATACCTGAAGTTAATTTAACTTTGGACAACGTTTAACGGTGTAACCGGACGGAAATTTATAGTAACCCTTCGTCCTCCTCTGTTCTCTGGTTGTTTTCACTGAAAATTATATGAGAAATGACTTAAAAATGAAGTGGGAGGCCTTTATATACTTGGAGCCTGAACCATGGCAATGTACCATGTTGGCCATCGCGCCAATCCAACTCCATGCCACGCTGTCCATCGCGGAGGAGGTGCCTCCGTGCCACTTTGCCCCTTTGGGCAGCACGGTTCGGCCTCTTCTTGCGAAAATGCAACTTGGCACTCGTTCGGCCTTTCCCCGGGCCCTTTTCTCGCACGTATGGCATTCTAAAACTCTCAACTAACATGCGAATAGGTCGACTAAATGCTAGAAACTTATGGGGTGTAACATAAGGTATGCAAAACAATGCTTAACAACATAAAAGTTATAGGAGTGGGGACATCATGATCATAAAACCGAAACTAAAAGTATATCATAAGGCTCAATATTTCCAAAAATATTCAAAAACTCGTCAAAGTCATAACATGCGGGGAAAACATTTCAAAAATCATAACTTGAGCCAAAAGAACATAATCATGCATATTTCAAAATCATGAGGAACAATGGGACATTTCTATAACCGGCATACTCCACATGAGCACACATGAAGTCTGACTTGTACACCTGGTCGGGAGTTCGTTCATACCTTGCCAAGGGTATGAACCATGAAAGCATGATATCACTCATGCAGGCCCCGTAGGGCATAGGGGACAGTCACTGAGGAGGTCCCAAACATGATCCTACAGTGGCACATAGTTCTGAGATTCGGGGCGTAACCTAGGCCTCAAACCTACTCGGTGTTAAGTACTACTCCCAAAACATGCAACGTGCTCATATAAATTCATACATGACATGCATGGCTAGTTAGATCGTGAGAATTATATCAAGCTTCTAAATTCATAATCCTAGTCATGGAATTTGGGCCCGTGAGTCAGCCAAGAATCATAGTTTATAAACCACAAGCGATATGTGGGCATTGCCCAAAATTTCAAACATACTTGAAATACTTAAATTTATAGAAAACATGATCATAATAACATGAGTAATTGATAACATGCTTAAATTCAAGAGTTCATATATCATGCTTGAAAATTCACCATAGCTATGAGTTTCACTAAAAACCCCATGATTTTGGGACATGAGCTTTTAAGAATTAATTCACCAAATATTGAGTAACATAGGTGCAAACAGCCCAATAATTCAACCCATGAGTTTAGAAATACTACATCATGCTCATATCAATTTTTGAGGAAACATGCATTAGGAGTTATGACCCATCAAAAGTTGGTAGCTTAAATGTAGAGTTAGGGAGAAATTGGGCATGGGTACGGACTAAACTACCCATTCAACACCCCACATACCTGGAATTTTCGAGTCTCCCAACTTTCTTGAAAACCCTAGATAGATTCTTCAAGAATTTTGGAGAAGACACTTGAATTCCCCTTCCTCCTTCTTCTCAAATCTTATATGAATAGAAATGAAGTTTTTAGGAATGATTCCCCTTTAAAAGACCTGGTCCCGACCTCAAAATGACGTAGTTTAGGTCTTAGGAGGGTAGAAAATTATGAGAAAGCCCTTACTAATTCGCAAGAAATAACTGTCAGGTGACCCTAACAGGCGACCTGACGATTCGTTGCCAAGAGCGATGGGTCGTCTGGTCTTTTCATCAAGTCCACTAGAAATTTTCCTTTGGCTCTTAACGAAGGACATGACGACTCGTCCCCCAGTGATACGACTCATTACGCCCTTTCGTCAAGTATACTGCCTCATTGTTCAAGAAGATTCAATTGGCTTGGTAACGGCCCTCCTAACAGGTTGTTAGGACTAACGACGACTCATTAGGTACCATCCATTAAGTACACTGGATAGGCCCTATTATCATACTCTAGGACCACCCCACGACTGACATGACGACTCGTTGTGTCTGACTACGAGTTGTTACATCGCCCGTGGGGACCCTTAGTCCCTCATCATCCCAGGCCTTCCGCACAAGTCACTTGACGACCTCCTCACGAGTCGTTAAGTGACCTGTTCTGCAACTGCTGCAACATTTTCCAGTTTTTCTCCTGATTCACTTCCGGACCTGATCCTTGGGTTCTTGGGGTATAACACCTTTTTAAGTGTAGGGTGGAGGATTAGATTCCTGTTGTTCTTTGATTGCTATATTTGTAGTAGGTCGTAGCATATTATGTCATTCCTCATAGCAGTAGCTTGATGATTTGTAGGTCATGGATTGTAATAGATAGTATGATGATGTTGACATGAAGGCCTGGGATGTTTGACTTGTTGTTCGTTTTGACTATGTTACGTTGATTGCTTTATTTTGGGGTAAATTTTTTTTTGTTTTGTTTGAGTCGTTGTAGTCATAGAGTAATGACGTTTCCCTATGATAGATGGAGGACGACCATCTTAAGTGAAGTTTCATCACATTTTTTTTCTAGGATTGAATCATAGGTCATCCACTTGTATGCTTGTTGATACTCTGCTTAGCCGCTATGCTAGAGTAAATAGAGTAGTCATCTTGATTGCATGAGTTAGAATCCATGAAAGACTCACTTATCCCTTTAATTTGACTCAATATATCCTTAGGGCTTTATTATGAATTTAACTTGTCATTCAATATGATCATGCAAATGTGTAGCTGTAGAAACTGATTAGATGAGAGGTGAGCTGAATTGTTTTGTATGTATATATCGTTGCATCTAGAATTTGCCTTAGTGTATGTAGGATAACTAGTTGATAGGGAGTTGATAAATGATCAAGGCATTTCTTTTAAGAAGCCATTTTTTCCTCTAATTGTTTTACCTTCCTAGTCTTTCTCCCTAGTTACCCCCTTTGAAGTGAAATAAAAGTGTTGCTTAGGCTAGAAAAGGATAGTAGGCCTTATTTGAATTATTTGTGAAAATTTAGCCTGTTCAGATATCTGTACCAAGAGTTAGCCCTTTGAGCTTATAGCCTGTCATTTGGTAGTCATATAACCACCTTTATTCTTTTTTGTTGAACCCCTCATTTTTCACCCTACTTCCTTAAGTATTGTAGCCTAAACAGTGTTGAAGCTGTTAAATATAATGAAAGTGAATGTCAAGTATGTTTTCTAATCAATGAGATTCACTTGAGATGAAAAGGCCCTCATAAAAAGAATGTGACAAGAAGGCAAAAAAGAAAGAGAAGGAAAAGAGAAAAAAATAGAATAAAAATGCTTGAAAGAAGAATAAAAATGAGGAAAAGAGAAAATAGAATAAAAATGATTGAAACAAGAATAAAAATGATTGGAACATTCTTGTAATAATGAAAACTATTTGTGGACATAATTGATGAACAAATGGCTGAAAGATAAAGAAAAAAATTAATGGGTGATGATGTTTAGAAAATTTGCGGAAGTGCTTAGAGAAGTTAAGTCACAATCACATAGTTATCGTCCCCGTCCCTTTGCCAATATTACAACCCATTAAAGTCCTATTTTATTTTAGTCAATCACTACTAAATTAGTAGAGAGTTACATAACGGATAAGCTTATGGTACTTTATGCATGCATGTGAATCTTTCTTGTGAGTGCGAGAGTATGCTTTGTTGCTAAGTCCATAAATTATATTTGTCTTATTGACTTAAGTGTATGGACTATTCATTTCTATGAGGGCGCATTATTAATATAGAACATGTGGTTCATCAAATTCTCTAAGTTTTGGAATGATTGAATTAGTTGTTGAGGCTGAGCTATTTTGAGAAGGATTGTTTGCAAATTTTTCACATTATTGCTTTTTAAGAAGGCTCATTGTTTGCATGTTGATTGCATCTTTATCTTGGGTAGGCCTATTTGAATTGATTAGTTATGGAGGCTAAACAAGAGTTTAAGTGTTGAGTCATAAAAGCTTGTTCGAGGGAGACCAAAGACTTAAGCGTGGCGTGTTGGTGTGATGCTAAAATATTGAGCATTTAGCCATCATTTCACCTCATATTTGATCTTTAATCGTTACTTTGAATGTTAAAAAATAGTTGTTACGTTTATGTTTGTTTCTTTGATGTGCAAGATGAAAATAAGGAAACTTGAGCTTAAAAAAAGAGACAAATGAGAGCTTCAAAGTTTGAGTAGAAGCCACTTAAGCCAACCCAAAGTTCATACGAGGTGCAAAACCAAGTGAAGGAAGCAAGTCCATGAAAAATCAAGTCGAAGAGGTAAGAAAGCACTGCTGCATCACGGCCTATACAACAATAGCCAGCGCGGGGACAATCCAAATTAATAAGCTCCTATCCAAGTCATGAAGGCCTGGAAAATGAGCCTACTGCATAGCGGTCAGCGACGCAGTAATGCAATTTTAGGCTAGTTTTGTGCACCCATTTAATGAAGAGTATTTTCATTTGAAATCATTTTAGAAATCCTATATATATTGCAAATATGTAATTTTGAGGGGGATGCAAGTCTGGAACAGAGAGGAATAAAAGAACTCAAGCACTTTACATAGGTTTTATTTTATAATTTTTTTTTCATGTTCAAATATTTTGCTACTCATGAATCATTATCTTGTAATCGAATCATGAGTCGCTAAACACTTTAGTTATGAGGTTATGGTTTAGACGTGGTAGTTGACATTTGAAAATTGTACAGTTATTTCAAAAATTTTCATTTATTAAGCTGTTTAGTTTTTTTGGTCTCAATTATTTGATTTTCTAGCCAATTATCAAATACTATATGTTGCTCGTAAATTGAAATCAGAAGAGAAAATTTGCAAATGTATAAGAAAAAGTCGAACTTGTTCACAAACTCTATTGAGAAGGGGGACCAATTCACCAACGTGGATAGGAATATACATGTTAGCCTTGCTTAGTTGATACAGATGATTTTTCACATGTATTTCACTATCGACCGACGACCATAGGAATATAGGCATTAGGAATAGTCAAGTAGTCTTTGAGATTTCGGACAGAAGTTCGGAAAGGAGTATTATCCTGCAACTAATAACTCATGAAAATAAATTAAGTGTATAATTTGAGAATTGATTGTCAACCAACCAGGACCTTGGACCTTTCTCACATTTGATTTGAATCAAAACCATTAATTGTTATAGTTTACACTACATTTATTTTCATTAAAGCATAGTTAACAACATAAACTACTTCCCAATAATTATTTTATCCCACTAAAATAGTTCAAAAATAATTCACGTTAGCTAAACTATTTGACAAGGTCCTGTGAAATCGATACTTGGACTTAACTATCCTATATTGCTTGTAAGATCGCGTACATTTGAATGTGGATGCAACAAGGCCCAGAACCTCCAGATTTGAATCACATAAATTATCATGAATTAATTACCTGACTTAGCAAACATATAGACCATATATATAATAAATAACTAGTTTTAAAAAATTACAATACATAGCTATATTTTGATTTTATAGCAGATCCTCGAAATCTCAAATCTCTTTTCTAAATGTAAAAGAACTTTGCTTCCTCTCAGTTTGAGATCTCCATAGTTTCCACTCCTAAAGAGCTTTAGCTCTTGTTTTTCCTTCAACGCTCACTATTGTTCATCCGAGCACACCAAAACTTTGGCCAAGTGACACCATAGCTCCAGCCTCCCCTTCCCTTTCCCTCTCTTGGCTCGTTCTGATGATGTAACACAATGGCGGAGTAGTTGGTAATTAAGAAGCAAACAGGTGCAAAATATTTTCTTGGAATAAAGGGAGAAGAAGGTATGCTCATTAAAACTGGTCATACTCCTAAAAACGCACTTCTGGATCTGTTAAATCCTATAGAGAAAAACAGAAGCAAGGCTCCTTCCAACGATGTAACACATTGGTGGCTTGTGTTCTGGCGATGTGTACATCTTCTTCCACTATAAAAAATTGGCTGAAAAATAAGGTCAACATTGAAGGACAACGTTGGTATTTTGGGAAAAATCAACAGATAACCGATGAATAGACATTCCTCAGTATTTGGCTCATCGGAATTGACAAACAATGGATAAAATCAGTTAATATTGAGGGACATTCATCGGTTTTTCAAGATTTAATTTGGTGAATTTTTTAAATGGAAACCGACGTAAAAATATAAAAAAAAACCGACAGACACCATCGGTTTTATTTAATTGATTGATTTTCTTTTTTGTATTAAAAAATTTTCTGAAACTGTCTGTCCGTATGTTCTTCATAGCCGACAACAAACTGACGGATAGAATCGGTTTTCTGGATTTCTTCATCTGGTATTTTTGTAGAAAATATATAGCCTTACCTACAATGTCCATCAATTTTCTGCAAAAAAAAAAGAAGTAGAAACCTGCAATTTCTGCATTTTTCACCTGCCAAATTAAAATTCAATTCAATAACAATTACAATCCAGTGCTAATTGCTGCCAAAAATCAATTTCAAATCCATAACAACATTATTAATATAGTAATTATCGAATTAAAACATAAAAACAATACTAAATATCCACCAAATTTATCTACAAAGTCAACAAAGCTTCAAAACTTAAATATATATATACACAAAGTTTGTTTTCAATGTTCAACAATCCTAACAACTAAGGTGTATGTTTGACATGTTCATCATCAGTCGAACCCTCATCTTCAATCGAGGTAGGAGGAGAACGGGTATGTCTTCTATGCACTCCACTAGCAAAGAGGCTATTCACTTGTGCCTTGAGAGCCTCGACGATATGACATACAGTCTTACTCTCTGCAATGTGTCTTTCTTCGGCATCTGCCAAGGCACGTGCAAGGTGTTCGATCTTCTGCGACATAGCATTGATCTGACACCATCAACTGCCTCGGCCTGGCTAGAAGAGCCAATACCTTCTAGTCTGGACTGGATCCGTCGAACTGGGTTCCTAGATCCTAGACTGTAGACTCTCCCCTTTTATCTCCCCCCGGTCGCTTTTTCAGTTCAAATTTGGGTAGCAACATCTAGCAGAGGCTGGGTTGGCCCACCTTGAGCTTCTTGAGTCTGGCTGTACTTAGATAAGAGTCATTGATAATCCATCTGCATAATTAAAAACAAAAGTGAGTATAATATGGTTGTTCAAATTAAATTTAACATATTATATCTATATATAACTTTTAGGGACTTTCATAGACTTGTTCAGCCCTTTTCTCGACCCATGTGTCCAAATTCGACTCGTTCTTCTTCTTCTTTATGTGGGTAGCCTAAAATAGCTCCTTCTGAGTCGGGTTGCGACCTAATTTTTTGACCTGCAAATAAAATGTAATCAAAGTTATCCAATATATAAAATTTAATCAAATTTATATAAGTATATATATATATATACATACATAGATATATATACTACTTATCAATTCTCTAGCTATCATCCCTTGGCTCTTTGCACCCCTAGTGTGCAATGATCCACCTTTACCTTCCCTCCTTGTCTTCTTGGCCTATTCAGACTTTGCCTAAAATTCTATCATGCTCCGATATTTCTGAAGTTCCTCGTAAAGATGAGGTAGCATCCAATCAGGCTTCTTATTCTTTTCTTTGGCATCTCTAAATCAATCAGACATCCTGAAATTAGCCTTCCTCTCATAGTTCGTGGCAATTGTCTTATCGTGCTGAGGAAGTCAAGTACACAATGTCTGCAATCAAATGATTTGTTATACCCCGTAGGATTCGCGGCACCTAGATGACCTATTCGCACGTTGGTTAAGCATATTTGGAGGCCATGCGTGCTAGAGAAAGGCCCGAGAAAAGATCGGACGAGAAACCTGTCGAACCATCGCGGAAGGAGCCGAGGCAGAACCCCTCCGCGATGGCAGCGTGTCACGGAGGTGAAGCCTCTGCGTTGGCTCCGTGACACGTTGGCCTTGTCCATGCCCAAGTATATAAAGCCCCACTTCGGTTTTAAATGATTAAAACACTTATAAATTTCCAGAAAACAGAGCAAACCAGCAGAGAGGGAAAAAGGAACGAAGTAGTAATATAATTTTCGTCTGATTACGCTGCTAAACGTTGTCCAAACTCAAATTAACCTCAGATACCGAGGTATTTAGCAGGAGAGAGCATTCCTACGGATTTAGTTTCGTGAAATACGGCCGACGAATCGTCGAGCTACCGAGCTAAGGTAAGTGGAATTGCTCTAAATTAGTGTCTATGTGTTCCTAGCTGAGAAGTGAATAGTTCTCCCTTCTGGACCTCTGAAAAATAGCGAGTTTTCGACCGTCTTTCGATAAGCCTAAGTTTAGGCTATAAACTATATCGAAAGTGATGTTGCTCTTTACAATAAAGCTGTATTTAGTATTAATTGACATATTTGTGAATGCAGTTGGGAGGAAATAGTTGAAGTACCGGCCGAGCCTCGTCCGACAGACGGATAGTTCGAGGATAAGGTATGTAAAGCTAGTTCCCTCGGCAAGTTAGTAATCTTGGTACAGTACAGTAATTTAAAGGCCAGTAGAATATTCAGAAGCCATGTATGATGTTTACTATGAATGATGGTACGATATTAGAAACGTCATGTTATGATCAGCGCGAGACTCGCTAGCACGATATAGATTCTGATACAAGTGTTAGAAACTGCACAGCATGCTTAGTACGTGATGTGACACAGGATGTTAGGATAATATCGTATTTAGTTGAAACCCGGTAAAGCAATGTAATATTTGTAAGACATCTCAGAAGTAGAATGATAAGTTAAAATGAGGTTAGAAAGCATATTAGGAATAGTAAATCCTGTTACTATAGAAACTCAGTATACCGCATGGTTTTCAGCAGAAATATTATATCATGTTCAGCATTAGACTCAGTACAGTATGGTAGAAGATTATATTTATGTACATATGCTATGTTCAGTCTCAGCATGTATTAAATATGTACATATCACTATCGCTAGTTCAGCATGCAGTATGTACAAACACTTTATTATCGTTAGCTTCAGTATGTGGGACATGCAGATAGTATTACTAGTTGAGACTGTTGTATTGTTTGGGGTTGGACTACCGAGCATCCATGACCGCCCAGGGTTGATAGCTGTATCGACTCGTCCGCCAGAGGACGAGGATACGTCGCTCTAGGGAGTGGCATGCCGTCCCACAGGGGACGAAGATGGGATGCCAGTTTTCCCCATATTGTGCCTTGGTCGGCCCTTATACACCCTCGTCGAGCGGATAAGCCCGGGGTGTTGATTCAGGAGTCCTCCAGACTCAAATGCAGTTATAGTCAGGGGCTCAGCGAGCCCAAGTGCATACCCAGGGGACCGGCAGGATGCTTACAGGGTTTATAGGAGATGGGATGACCGGGGTAGGGGTATAGATTCTGTGCTGGTTGTACCTCCCGGCTTATGGGGGCCGGGTAAGGTTTGTGTGTGCTATGTTATGCTATGCTATGTTATGCCATGTTATGATAGATACGAGTAGATCAGCAGTAGAATGATACGTCTCCAGGTATGACTCCTACTCCTTCCAGTATAATTGAGAGAAGGTATGACTTACATTATCAGATAGTTAATCTATTTCTCTCTACTTCAGTTTCATCAGTTATATTATTGTTTTCAAATATTTCTTTTAGTTATTGCTTTACATACTCAGTACCAGCGGTACTGACGCCCGGTGGGGCGCTGCATTACTTGCCTGCAGGTACTCATAGACGAGCAGGCGATACCACGTGATTCCTGTCAGCGATCGAGTATTCAGCTCCTGTCATCCGGAGACTGAATTCCAGAGGTGTATTTCATTTTCTTTTGTTGTATAATACGGGTAGGTCGGGGCCCTGTCCCGATCATTTCTATTGCTATTCCTAGAGGCTTGCAGTCTGTATATGTTTCCCTGTGGTCAGATGAGCCGGTCGTGTGAGGCCGTGCAGTTGTTAGCTGTTAGTACTTCTGTTTCTTTTATGTTGGTCATGTGGGGCCATAGTTCGACAGTAGTGGTGACCTTGCCGGTCATGTAGCTATCCAGTACTTTAGGGTTGAGTTATAGATAACTAAACAGCATGGTGGCCTTGTCGGCCTGTATAGGTTTCCCTATATTGATATGCTTCTGGTCAGCTGTTAGTACAGGTACAGGAGGCTATAGGCCAATGGGCCGGGGGCTGTGTTTACAGCCGTTATATAGCCCTTTGTTTCCAGAAATATGAGTTAGAGCCATCCAGACACCAGATGTGCCTAGGCTTAGCAGTCCAGCAGTTCAGGTCCTAGTAGGGCACTAGGTGCCAGTCATACCCCCCAAGGCGGGGTGTGACAAACTTGGTATCATAGCAGGTCGTGTCACAGGGAGTCTGCAAGCCATGCTAAGTAGAGTCTTGTCTATGGATGTGTTGTGCACCACATACTATAGGCAGGAGGCTGCGAGGCATGATAGGATGGTTACCCTTCCTTCTCAGTCAGTCGTGCTTTAGAGCGGTACAGTATAGGGTGGAGTCTCTAAAAACTTACCGTATTCTTTGATTACAGATACAAAGGCAGATCAACATTACCCTATTACAGGAAGAAGATCAGATATAGCAATAGAAGAAGGCATCAGCCAGTTACATGATAACCACAGCAGCAGGAGGAAGGTACCCGAGACCTCCCAGCATGATACCTTTATCGGTACTATCCCCAGTATACGTTGATAACATTAGAATAGGAAGTCAGGAGTGTAATGTACATACGAGTTGATTTATTTATTAGCCATATAAGATCTGATTAAGATTACAGACAAGGTCAGACCACCAGGTAAGTATAAGAAAGAGAGGGAAATGCAAGAATCCCAAATACATCTTTTTGGATATGGTACAGTTAAATGCTTTTATTTGTTGCAATAAGAAAAGGGCTATTCCTACCTCTTGATTTTGATGCCAGTATAGTAAAGGGGCATAAGACTTGAGATGGGGTTGCCAAATCCAGCGGTAAGTAAAGATGGGCTGATTGATCCTAGTAAGTATTAGAAAGTATAAAGAGCCCCTAGGATTACGTAAGTTGTGCAGACCCTTTTTACAATAAGCCAGTAGAGAAAGTAAGACCGTTAGCTTACCCGAAGCAGGGGTAAAAGACCTGTTAGTGATAAATGTCGAGTAATAGTAAAGTTCGAGTCAGAAAAAGGCCAAGTTCGTTACATATGCTAACAGATAGCAAGACAAAGACATACCTGTAAGATTGTAGTTATGATCCAGTTGTGATATCGAAAGGGTGAGGGGTCATATGAATCAGATAGGTCTGACTGCAAGTCAGGGGAAGTATGAACTGATACTGGACCAGCAATCTTGTTAACAATGAAGAGCAGGTACCTTGAACCCCGGAGTTCAGCTTAAGTAAGATGAGGGAAAGAAGTAGGAATGTCAGATCTTGTGGGGAAATTAGAATTACCCCCGGATTGATAAAATATCGTATTAAGGATTAAGCCTCGGACTGACAGTAAGATTGCGGTTCAAAATACCGCAGTATGTCCGCTATGGAGAAGTTAAGAAATTACTGATACAGCAATTCTAATCTAGTGTAGCCTAGAGATAAGGCCCAGCAGACAGTCATGGGCTCTCAATATATGCCTAAATGGGGTGACAATACAATGAAATGATAAGTCAGGGGAGGAGATATTATTAGGCCGTAGAAGCGGTGTATCATGTACGGCATGAGACTCAGCAGAGCATGTCAGAGATTATGTATTACCGCAGAATTCAGTACATATTGTACGTAGCTATTGATATATATATATATATATATATATATATACAGATGATAGATATGCTGTGAGTAGTTTCCTATAAGGGGTACAATCACAGATGCTGATTAGTAATAGAAAGCATGTACAAATTGCATTGCAGGACCCCCCCTTGCCAAAAAAAAGGGGAGAAGAAAGAAAGAAAAGGAGAGAAGAAAGGAGAAAGGGAAAGGAGAAGAGAAAGGACAGATTAAGTGTGAATTACGTATGAAGTCAAAGAAACTATCTCAGTTCTTAGTTACTAAGTTAATAGACTTATGTGTTGTTGCCAGATCTAGGCTCTAGGAGCTTATCAGAGTTAATGGCCTAAACCAGATGACTAGATGATAAGGGCGCAGTTAGACGGTCTACCGACCAGCTGGCGCTTGCATTAGCAGGGAAGCATCCCTGAAGATCGGTAACAGTAGTGTATGTGCTAGAACCAGGATTAGAGGCCGAATAGGCAAATTTTAAAAATTAGCAATACCAGAATTGTTCTAGTATGTTAAGTGGTCGTACGTCATTTTTCCAGCCTTGTAGGTGAGAGTCGGCCTTAACCAACCTAGCAGTTATTATGTTGAACAACCCATAAGACAGTCGGCCGTCCCAGTCAGAATACCCGTGGGTACCCCAAGGAAGGGTCCACATCAGTAGTCAGCGACAGACTAGTACTTCAGCTGGTTCTCGTAAGATATTTAGATACAGAGCCCTAGCAAAAGGCCAGTATTTACAGAATAGCTCATAAGACCGAGAATTCCCCAGAATAGCAGTATAAATCCAAGTGGATACACACAAGGCGTAAGAAATTGATCAGTAGACTCCCCGTGAAGACCCAGAGATTGATCGCCTGGGAGTAAGTTTGATTAAGCCCAGCCTTACAGTGGTTCAAGCAAAATAACAAAGTAATTAGATGCCCACAAGTTTACAGTTATGCATGAACTATAAGTACTCAAGTAGAACAGTTAGAGCATTATTAGACTACTGCCACATTCGGGTCATTCAACCCGATTATTTAGTTAATTAAGGTTATGCAGCCAGATCATTAGAGGTCATGGTCAATATCAGGATCCTCTGATCAGATAAAGGCACAAGGTGCGCAGACGGTCGTTCAGGTTATCTCAGCAACAAGTAGCCTTAGCATGTGGCCGGAGGGCCAGGTAAGCTCTAGCTACGCCTGTAAACTACCTGTCAATCTCTTCGGCAAGACAAGTCAGTATAACCGTTAATTATATGTCGAGCTCTCTAAGTATGAAAATGTTATATCAGCCAAGAAGAGGTAAGGGAGCAACAACCGCTCTTAGCTATAGATCTATTAGAAGTGTGGTGTATGGGCAGCCCGAGCAACAGGAGTTGGTCAGAAAGATACATCAAATGATCAATTTAGCCGTTCGTGTAACAGAAATGAAGGACAACAGAGCGGTAATCGAAAACACCGCCGTGTCGTCATCAGTTGTGAAAATAAAAAGAACGGTAGTATAAGAATCCTGACCTGGTTAGCAGGGGAAAACGCCAGGTTTTTAGGTAACAGAGGGTGGAGTGCTGCGTTGTAAAGGCTGTCTATATGTTCTAGATGTTTCAGGGCTCCACCAGCAGATTCTGAACGAGGTACATTACGCCCGTTATTCTCTTCACCCCGATACGACAAAAATGGACATCAAAGAGAACTACTGGTGGCCAGGTATGAAAAGAGAAATTGCTGAATTTGTAGCCCAGTGTCCTAACTGCCAACAGGTGAAAGCAGAACATCAGAAACCAGGCGGGTTAACTCAAGACATAGCTGTGCCTCTCTGGAAATGGGAAGCAGTGAATAGGGATTTTGTGGCAGGATCACCCCGTACCAAACACAGACATGACTCTATATGGGTAATAGTTGACAAATTGACTAAATCAGCTCATTTCCTGCCAGCTAGAACTACTTTCTCGGCTGAAGATTATGTGAAGTTGTATATCCGAGAGATAGTCAGATTGCATGGAGTGCCAGTATCCGTTATTTCAGACAGAGGAGCGCAGTTCACGGCCAGGTTTTGGAAATCGTTCCAGAAGGGGCTGGGGACGCAGATTAATCTAAGCACAGCTTCCCACCCCCAGACAGATGAGCAGGTTGAACGTACAATTCAGACGCTCGAAGATATGCTACGAGCGTGTGTGCTAGATTTTGGGGGTAGCTGGGATGAGCATCTTTCATTGATTGAATTTGCTTATAATAACAGTTATCATTCAGCTATCCAGATGGCGCCTTTTGAGGCGTTATACAGGCGAAAATGTAGATCGTCGGTGGGCTGGTTTGAAATAGGAGACCCTTCTACAGTAGTTCCAGTTCAGGATGTCCAGGTCACAGAAGAGTTAGCATATGAAGAGGTTCCCGTAGCTATCTTATACAGACAGATTCACAGGTTGAGGACTAAAGATGTTGCGTCTGTCAAAGTATTGTGGCGTAACAGGAATCGTGAGGAAATGACGTGGGAAGCTGAAGAAGATATGAAAGCCAGATACCCTCACCTATTTCAGGACTAGTCAGGCGACCGGTATGTCCATATTATTATTTATGCAGTACCGTATAGTTGTATGTGTGTGAATGAGAAGGATTGATACTTAGTTATCCAGTGGATTTTAAAATATTGCGTGCAGTACCTGTATTGGACTTTTCTGCATTTCAGGTTTTTGCTATAGTCCATATTACAGGGGAAACTCTGGCGAAATTTTTCTAAACAAGTAAATTAAGTAGTCCTCTAGATAGCAGTATACATTCGAGGACGAATGTTCTTAAGGGGGGGAGAATGTTATACCCCGTAGGATTCGCGGCACCTAGATGACCTATTCGCACGTTGGTTAAGCATATTTGGAGGCCATACGTGCTAGAGAAAGGCCCGGTAAAAGATCGGACGAGAAACCTGTCGAACCATCGCGGAAGGAGCCGAGGCAGAACCCCTCCGCGATGGCAGCGTGTCACGGAGGTGAAGCCTCCGCGTTGGCTCCATGACACGTTGGCCTTGTCCATGCCCAAGTATATAAAGCCCCACTTCGGTTTTAAATGATTAAAACACTTATAAATTTCCAGAAAACAGAGCAAACCAGCAGAGAGGGAAAAAGGAACGAAGTAGTAATATAATTTTCGTCCGATTACGCTGCTAAACGTTGTCCAAACTCAAATTAACCTCAGATACCGAGGTATTTAGCAGCAGAGATCATTCCTACGGATTTAGTTTCGTGAAATACGGCCGACGAATCGTCGAGCTACCGAGCTAAGGTAAGTGGAATTGATCTAAATTAGTGTCTATGTGTTCCTAGCTGAGAAGTGAATAGTTCTCCCTTCTGGACCTCTGAAAAATAGCGAGTTTTCGACCGTCTTTCGATAAGCCTAAGTTTAGGCTATAAACTATATCAAAAGTGACGTTGCTCTTTACAATAAAGCTGTATTTAGTATTAATTGACATATTTGTGAATGCAGTTGGGAGGATATAGTTGAAGTACCGGCCGAGCCTCGTCCGACAGACGGATAGTTCGAGGATAAGGTATGTAAAGCTAGTTCCCTCGGCAAGTTAGTAATCTTGGTACAGTACAGTAATTTAAAGGCCAGTAGAATATTCAGAAGCCATGTATGATGTTTACTATGAATGATGGTACGATATTAGAAACGTCATGTTATGATCAGCGCGAGACTCGCTAGCACGATATAGATTCTGATACAAGTGTTAGAAACTGCACAGCATGCGTAGTACGTGATGTGACACAGGATGTTAGGATAATATCGTATTTAGTTGAAACCCGGTAAAGCAATGTAATATTTGTAAGACATCTCAGAAGCAGAATGATAAGTTAAAATGAGGTTAGAAAGCATATTAGGAATAGTAAATCCTGTTACTATAGAAACTCAGTATACCGCATGGTTTTCAGCAGAAATATTATATCATGTTCAGCATTAGACTCAGTACAGTATGGTAGAAGATTATATTTATGTACATATGCTATGTTCAGTCTCAGCATGTATTAAATATGTACATATCACTATCGCTAGTTCAGCATGCAGTATGTACAAACACTTTATTATCGTTAGCTTCAGTATGTGGGACATGCAGATAGTATTACTAGTTGAGACTGTTGTATTGTTTGGGGTTGGACTACCGAGCATCCATGACCGCCCAGGGTTGATAGCTGTATCGACTCGTCCGCCAGAGGACGAGGATACGTCGCTCTAGGGAGTGGCATGCCGTCCCACAGGGGACGAAGATGGGATGCCAGTTTTCCCCATATTGTGCCTTGGTCGGCCCTTATACACCCTCGTCGAGCGGATAAGCCCGGGGTGTTGATTCAGGAGTCCTCCGGACTCAGATGCAGTTATAGTCAGGGGCTCAGCGAGCCCAAGTGCATACCCAGGGGACCGGCAGGATGCTTACAGGGTTTATAGGAGATGGGATGACCGGGGTAGGGGTATAGATTCTGTGCTGGTTGTACCTCCCGGCTTATGAGGGCCGGGTAAGGTTTGTGTGTGCTATGTTATGCTATGCTATGTTATGCCATGTTATGATAGATACGAGTAGATCAGCAGTAGAATGATACGTCTCCAGGTATGACTCCTACTCCTTCCAGTATAATTGAGAGAAGGTATGACTTACATTATCAGATAGTTAATCTATTTCTCTCTACTTCAGTTTCATCAGTTATATTATTGTTTTCAGATATTTCTTTTAGTTATTGCTTTACATACTCAGTACCAGCGGTACTGACGCCCGGTGGGGCGCTGCATTACTTGCCTGCAGGTACTCATAGACGAGCAGGCGATACCACGTGATTCCTGTCAGCGATCGAGTATTCAGCTCCTGTCATCCGGAGACTGAATTCCAGAGGTGTATTTCATTTTCTTTTGTTGTATAATACGGGTAGGTCGGGGCCCTGTCCCGATCATTTCTATTGCTATTCCTAGAGGCTTGCAGTCTGTATATGTCTCCCTGTGGTCAGATGAGCCGGTCGTGTGAGGCCCTGCAGTTGTTAGCTGTTAGTACTTCTGTTTCTTTTATGTTGGTCGTGTGGGGCCATAGTTCGACAGTAGTGGTGACCTTGCCGGTCACGTAGCTATCCAGTACTTCAGGGTTGAGTTATAGATAACTAGACAGCATGGTGGCCTTGTCGGCCTGTATAGGTTTCCCTATATTGATATGCTTCTGGTCAGCTGTTAGTACAGGTACAGGAGGCTATAGGCCAATGGGCCGGGGGCTGTGTTTACAGCCGTTATATATCCCTTTGTTTCCAGAAATATGAGTTAGAGCCAGCCAGACACCAGATGTGCCTAGGCTTAGCAGTCCAGCAGTTCAGGTCCTAGTAGGGCACCAGGTGCCAGTCATACCCCCCAAGGCGGGGTGTGACATGATTAATAGTGTTAGATGATATATAGTAATCAATAGTTAAAGAAGAATTTTACCAAATAATAATTAATTTCTATACCTTAAATTAATTAAACATGCTCTGTCGTATACGATGTGGTATTTAACTCTAGGTCGAATAAGGGCTATTATAAAGCCTCTGAATACTCTCCCTGAGTAGCATTTTTGCTCTCTTTTTTCAGATAGAACCTACAGAAATGACAGTAAACATGTCGATTCATAAATAAAATATTAAGATTAAATATTATAAAACTAAATCAAAAACAAAAAATAAACTTACCTAAATCCATCAGGCACAATCACTACTCTACAGAGACTATCTTTATCTCCTGGTTGTAGCTCTCCATCTGTTAGTGCTAGTGCTCTATACAAATTGTTCAAGGGTAGAGTGCTAGAAGTACCTTGTATGTATGACTCGGAGCTGATATCTTTGAGTCGCAAGCTGGACAAATGAGGAGATGATCCACTTGGGGAAGGAGTACCCGACGATGAATACGTTGAGTTTTCCGGTAGTGGAAGAATGTCAGGTGTAGGCATGAAAGTGTGAGTAGTAGGAAATGGAGGCACACAAGAATATGTCGGATGCCCAATGCCATAGGGACATAGGACAGAGGTGGAGAAGAATGCGTATATGGATTAGATGAAAGACCATCCGAAGCAGCGCTAGAATCTGATGGTCTCCTATGTGTTTTCCTACTACTCTTACTCCATTTAATACCCCTACTACTATGACCTCGATCAGCATCACCTGACGATATTTGCATACAAGTTTACATTAGAATATACAAAAAAATTATACAAGTATTAAATATAATAAATGCTTAAAAGGAATAAACCAACTTGCTAATCGTCATTCTCTCATTCTTCCTCCTCGCTTGTTTCATTCCATCATTCTCCCATTTTTCCTCCTCACTTGTTTCATAATCATCATTTGATTCTTCTCCCTCGCTTGGTTCATTTTCATTATCTGGTTCATCCTCAATATTTGCAATTTCAATTACCTCACATCAGAAACTTCTTCTAATATGTGTTCAGGATTTTCTAAACTTTGTTCTAACTCAGCATCCACAGTTTCATGAACAACTGTCACATCATTTTGGTATGCCACATCCAATACATTATGAATCTTAATTCTACCCATGGGCTAAGTCTTTATAACCACCCACCAATCAGCCTTGTCTTTATGCAAAGGATATGGAGCATAATACATCTGCTTAGCATTTTGTGCAATGATCAAAGGATAATAACGATTTGTCACGACCCGAACATAGGCCCGGATCGAGATACGGGACAAGAAACCCCGAGGGGCTCCAAGTCAACCCATGGTATGAACATACATCTAACTCAATCATGGATAAGCATAAGATCATCATAAATAACATAGTGGAAGTCAAAACATGATATAACATCTGAATACATACATAAGTCCAAAGCTGAATACAACTATTTCCGAAAAGACTCTAATACTGATGTGTAAATGGTACAAGACCCCAACTAACTCACTATAGTCTGAAAACTAAAAAAACGAAATACAACTGATAGGAAGTGCCCTCGCAAGATGAGAACTCACCAACTGAGACCGGGAAAGCTAATTCTGGGAATCTGACTAGCGGCGGGTCTAAGTTTGAATATCGGAGCATGTATCATGAAATGATACAGCATATAGTATGCGGTCAGTACATAAAATGTACCGAGTATGCAAGGTAAGTAAAATTGATAAGTAATTAAAATCATTAAACATGCATAATATAAAACATAATCAAGATAAGATTCTAAAAGTAGGGCTAGCATGCTATTTCTGAAATCATGATCTGAACATAACTGAACATCATAACTGAATTGAATGACCCAAAGCTAAAAACTTATAATCATAAGTAAAACTGAACATTGGGTCAAACCTGCTGAAAATAAAATATCATGACTAATGTACATGCATAACTAAAATCATGAGGAACAATGGGAGACTCGTCACATAACCGACATTACCACGAAAGAGCTTACGTGGTCCCGACTATCACACTCAAGTGGACAAAGCCGTCTCAAGCCTTACCAAGGCTAAGGACGCTACCATGATATCGGTATCAAGCTGAAGGCCCCTTGAGGGCAGGGGAAGCTCACAAGGGAGGTCCCAAATAATCCGAACATACCTACGTTGGCGTGAAGTTCTGAGGCATAGGGTTGAGTGAACCTTAGCCTACTCGATGCTAGACACTACTCTCAAAAACATGTATATGCTCTCTATCGTTTTTCAATAAAGCTGACCATCGTCTAGTGACGAAGCTGACTCATAACATACATACATAAATCTGAAATCATAATATGAGGAGCCTTAGCTCAAACCATACCACAAGCTGAAAATAATTAGGAGTCTTGATTCCAAAATCATGTGGTAAGCTAATTCATGATATCACAAAACATACTTGATCATATGGGCTTGCCCAATACTTAAACATGCTTGAAATCAACTTGATTCACTTTGAAACATGAAAATGAACATGGGTATTTTGAAATCATACTTTCTTCATAAACATCTCATCATGATTTCACACATACTTCATAGATCTCAATTTTTATGAACTTTTCATGGATGGGCATCATAGTTTAGAAAACTTGAAAACAAATTTTATAATTTAAAACATTGTAAAATCTACCCATTTATCATAATTCATCATTTAAAATATGCTTAGATCATACTCATGATTGAAACTTAGGAATTCATGAATTGGGTAAAAACCCCATGGAATCATCAATTAGAACATCATGAATTGGGAGGGAATTGGGCATGGGTGTGGACAATTGCACCCATTAATAGCCTTACATACCTGAAGGGATCTAATTTTTACCACTTCCTTGATTGCCCAAAGAGAATTGAGGAAAAACTTTGAAGAACTAGCCTTGATCACCTCTCAAACCTCTAAGCTTGCATGCATGAATTAGGATAGGCTTAGAATGACTTAACCCTTCTTAAAATACTCTATTCTGAGCTTAAAACAACGTAGTTTAAGCCTTAGGAACTTAGTAATTATGGAAAAGCCCTTAATAAGTTCGCAGGGAAAAACACACTGCTAGTCCCAACGAGGGACTGGATGGATCGCTACCGGTGACCACAAGTGACCACGACTCGTGGTCACCAGTCGTCACCTTCATTGCCAAAAATCTGCTGAAGATTACTACGAGGGACACCACGACTTGTGGTGACACCTGACGAGTCGTGGTGACGCCCGTTAGGAGCAGTACCAAACAAACATCCAACCTTAACCAACTGCTGACCATGACCCACTCGACGAATCGTGGTGTTGACCCCGACTCATGGTGTCTAGTCATCAAGTACACTGTCCAAATATTTCATCCTTCAGTCAACCCTTGACCACGGACCACACAATGAATCGTGGTGCTGACCACGACCCATGGTCACCTCAACTACCAAATTTTCAACCAAGTCCAAACCTTACCCCACGAGTCACTTAGCGACTCGTGGTGTTCCTGACGGGTCACTGGATGACTCGTCCAGTGACTTGGTGCAGAAAATCCTGTTTTCTCCATTTCAACTCCCAGCTCTGATCTTAGGGTTTTCGAGATATTACACGATCATAGTGTCTGGTGTGCTTAACTTCAATTATATTATGTTGTTGATTCACTCTAGTAACTCTGTGTGATGGATGAAACCACTTACACTGAAACAGTACTATCTTTTTTCTTGTCCATCCAGTATACCTAACTTCTATTATCTCTTGTATTACACCATAATAAATCAATAGTTTGGCCATAACCGTCTACATCGCATTTAACAAACTTTGCTGTTACTGATTTTCTTATACTTAGAAGTTTCTTCTGTTTGAAACTTGAAATCATTCACACAATATTTATTCATTGGATGAATTTGACTATCAAACCTGCGTGCAACATCACTCACAAGTTGCAAATGTTCAATAGAGCTATTTTCATCATGAACCTACATAGTGTTAAAAAAAATATTCTTTAGGTAAATGATTATGTTGTACTTATATCTTTAACATGATTTTGAACACTTTCATAGTCTTTTAGTCAATCAGAAGACCTCGTATATATGACCTCATTACCCCCACTGGCCTACAAAATAATTGTTTAATAAATTGATATTTTTCATTAGTTTAACCCTTAGAATTTAAATGATATTATTTGATGACATCATTTAAAACTTACTTAAGATATGGTTGTATCTGGGAAAAATTGAGCAAAACATGTGTCACAATAGATTGCATTTTCATACTACTCAAACTTCGTCTGATTCGTTTGTTTTATCCTTGACCTGGTTGATTAAAATTGCAATAGGCGAGTGGTTGGGATCAATATCATCGTCATCATTGCGGGTTGGCCTATTTCTCAAACTTGGCACTTAATGCTCGAAATAGTAAGAATAAAAATGAGCAATTTCCTTTACAAGATAAGCTTCACAGATAGATCCTTCAATCTTAGACCTCTGTTTAACAGTTCTTTTACACTTGCCAATAATTTTGTATAAAATTTGATATTAGTAGACACAAAATTTTAAAAAAAAGAAATTCATGGTATACAAAGTCACATTTTTAGTATCTTTCAAATGGATGGATATATTGAATTGGGCTTCCAAGGCGCGCCTCATGTATGAGGTGAATCGATAAATGTTCATTCACATCAAAGAAGTCGCACGGGATGATCTTTTTCAACTTAGTAGTAATCACAGGAATATTCTAATCCATCCTTTCTAAGTTATCCTCCCACAAAGTGTTACTACACAAATCTTTGAAGAACAAACTTACCTCTGTGATTGACTTCCATATCTATCAGGTAGCCGGTTAAATGCAATAGGAATTAAAATTTTCATGAAAACATGACAATCATGGTTTTTCATACCACATAACTTTTCTTCATTCATATTTGCACGATTCTCCAAATTTAAAGCATAGCCATCAGGCATCCTCAAATTCTTAACCCACTCACAAATCTCACATTTTTCATCCAATATGAATAAAAAGCTCGCCTTGGGCTTTTACAGATTATTATTGTGTGTTTCCTGCAATCATAGTTTCTTTCTTTTACAGTATTTCTTTAAGTCCATTCTGGCCTTTGGATTATCTTTTGTCTTACCCTTAACATCCATCATTGTGTTGAACATATTATCAAAATAATTATTTTCAATATGCATCACATCAAGATTGTGTCGTATAAGATTGTCCTTCCAATACGGCAACTCTCAAAATATGCTCTGTTTTGTCCAATTATGTCCAACACCATATCCAGAAAGTCTAAAAGGTGTAGCCTCTATAACCTTTGGCAAGGGACAGACTCTCTCCCAAATTTCATTTTCTGACAATGATGGAGGTGACAAACCATTTCCAATCTTATTCTTTCGGGGTGTATGTTTCATTCTTCTAAACTTGTGATCCATGACAAAAACCAACGATGCTAATCAAATCATGAATTTTTATGATCACGTTTTAATGTGAATGCTTTACTATTTTTCATGCAACACGGGCAAGCCATTTTTCCAGCAGTCATTCAACCAAACAACATCCCATATGTAGAAAAATCATTTATAATCCATATCAAAAGAGGCACACAAAAAAAATTCTACTTAGTTGATATGTCATAAATCACTACACCTTCAGACCACAATTGTTTTAACTCGAGTATCAAAGGTTGCAGATAAACATCAATCAAACTATTTGGATTACAAAGATCCGCGACAATACTACTTAAAAATATGTAGGGACTTGTCATACACATTTCGGGTAGAAGATTATACAGAGTAAGGAATGTAGGTCAGCAAGAGTAGGGTGCAGCGAAAACAGAGAATGGAGTGAAACCATCTGCACTCAAGCCTAATATGATATTTCTTGGATCACTTGCAAAATCAGGATAAGTTTTATCAAAATGTTTCCAAGCTTCTCCATAGACATAACACAGGAGCCCTTCTATTCTCATAGTGACATCTCATATAAGGAGTTGAACTCATCAACGCGTACAACCTCTATAACCGAGGTATAGAGGTAAATAATGCATCGCCTTAACTGGAACCATCTTCCCACCAGGAGTCCGCTTAAAATGAGTATGTCCATAAAACTTACAATTTTCTAGATCACTATCATTCTTATAGAGCAACATGCAATCATTTCCACAACAATTAATTCTATCATACGATAATCCTAGCTTGAAAATCAATTTCTTTGCTTGATAGAAATTCTAGGTATGTTCAACTCAGGGTTAACTAGTTCCCCCAAAAGACCAACCATAGGATCCATTGCAGCTCGAGGAATACTCCAATCTGATTTGATATTGGTTAGTCTAACTGCAACGGACAACTCAGAATGCGGACTCCCTAAACATACTGGACGACTAGCCTCTTCTGGTTGTTGGTAGAAGTGTGTTGCATCTTCATTGGGAGTTTCTTCGAAATACTGTTCTGGTTCCATCCCATATTGTATCCTGAATGCACTGTTGACCATTTCATGCATCCTATCATGTTGAACACTACTTTGACCATGTGCAGACCTACTATATTCACCCACTGTCAAATTATAAAATATACCACTCTCTCCATCAGTCTCTCCATGATCAGTCCACACAAAATATCTAGGCTTAAACCCATAATGGTAGATATGAACTACAAATTAATCATGTTTAAAGAACTTCATGTAGTTGCATCGCTTGCAAGGACACCTAATCAATCCTTCAGTTTGAAAAGGGTATAGTAACACTGCATGGTTGATAAATCCTCTAACACCTTCAACAAACTCATCTTTCATACCCCTACGATTTGCATTAGTTCTATCATATATCTACGAACGATGATTCATCTACAAAAATATAGATATTCTAGATTACACACAAATTTAGATTAATTAATTTGTATTGATGATTAAATTTTATTATTTAATGATTACTAATTATCCAACAAACATCCTCCAAAAGTAAGTCGAATTTTGATATAATTATTGAATTAGTATTTAATAATTAATTACTAAAATTATATATGGTTTAAGTGATTTGAGTATATATGACAAATTTTTATAATTATTAAATTATGAATATGAAATTTTAATAATTATTGAATGTTAATCTACATTTTAATAATTATTAAATTTAAATTATTAATCTACATAACAATATCAAGAACCAAAATTAAACTAAATTTACAAATTCCAAATTAACTAACACATTCTTATTAATTACTAAAATTATATTTAAAAAAAACTAAATTAGTGGACAAATTTATTTTATTTTAATAAATATTTTTTGATAAATTTCTAACTTAACTTGTAACAAAGTTTCAAACACAATGAAATCTAACAATCGTTCAATCAAATTTAATAATCTAACAAAGTTTCAACTGAACTTAACAATCCTAACAACAACATTAACAATGAAATCTAATAATTTTAATAATTTAACAATGAAATCTAACAATCTAATAAAGTTCAACTAAACTTAATTAACAATCCTAAAAATAATATTAACAATAAAATCTAACAATTCAGTAATGAAATCTAACAATTCTAACAATAACATTAAAAATATAATAATTTAACAATAACAATAATAATGAAATCTAACAATTTAACCTAAATCTAACAATAAAATTTAACAATTCTAACAATAATATTAATAGTATAAATATAACTTAACAGTGACAATAACAATGAAATCTAACAATTTAACCTAAAATCTAACAATAAAATCCGACAATTCTAACAATTTAACAATGAAATCTAACAATTTAGCAATGGAATCTAGCAATTCAAACAATTTAGCAATGAAATATAACAATTTGGCAATGAAATCTAAAAATTCTAACAATAATATATAATTTAACAATAGCAATAGCAATGAAATCTAACAATTTTAACCTAAAATCTAACAATAAAATTTAATTAAAAATTTGAAAACCCTAACAATGGCAGAAGGGCAGGGGGATGGGTGCACCGGTGGGCTGGGTGCGCCAGGAAGGGAGGACGATGAGCTGGGGAAGACGCTGGTGGGGTTTGGGGTGGTGAATCGCTGGTATTTTGAGAGAGAAGAGAGAAATGGGGAAGAAAGGGGAGTCTAGCCAGATTATTTTGAAAAAACCGACAGACAGTCTCAGTTGGTCTGTCAGTTTTTTGGTCAAGATCGGGTTAACTCATTTAATTGAAAAACCAACGGATAAATCAACACTCTCCGTCGAATTTTTGAATTAAATTGAAAAGTAATAATTTTTCAATCATTATCTTTATGTAAATAATTATTATATAGAAAACAACCCTGTCCGTCAACCACTTAAAATATTTTTAACTTTTTTTGAGTATATATCGATCATGTTCGTCGGTTAACGAGGGATAAACTAACGGACAATGTGGGTATAACATAAAAATAATTGCAAAATAATTAAAAATGAGATAAGCTGACGAATAGAGTCGATAGTCTCACTATTTTTTTTTAACGACACTGTTCGTCAGTACCTGTCCGTTATTTTATGGACAGTTTTTTACAGTGTTCTTCATAGATTTAGGTTGTCTTCGGTAGAGAGAGATCTAATTCCCTGAAGAACATGAATAGAACTATTATGAAGTCAAAATTAGTGATTCGGTAACTATATTTTATCAACCATACAAGTGCATGTTATATGAAAAGTGCATTTCGTATATATGTATGGAGTATAACACAGATCTGGGTTGTCTTCTTTTTCTTCAACTCCGACCAGATCTGGACCTGATCAAAAAAGAAGAGCTCGTTGGAGGAATTTTCCAACATCAAAAACTTTTTTCAGATTTGGGATGTGAAGAGCTCGTCGGAGGAATTTTCCGGCATCAAAAACTTTTTTCATATTTGGGATGTATTATTTATAGGTAAAAAGCTCAAATATGTCATCGAACTTTAGGAAAAGGCTCATCCATGTCATTCGTTAAAAGTTGGACTCATTTATACCACTGCCGTTACTCAAATGGCTCATCTATTCCATTATTTTTTAACAGATCTAATATCTGGTTTTGCAAAACCAGATTGGACACGTGTCCTTTTTTATTCGGTCACATCAATTAAAAAAAAACTAATAAATACCCCTCCAACCTACCCATGACCCACTCTCTTATTAACCCGACTCATGACCCATTTTCTAATATCAATTAATACCCAATTTTCAACCCCCGAGTATTCTCCAAAACCTAAAGCTCCCTCATCTTCTTCTTCCTTCCCTTTAAGACGTGTATCAAATAGATACTTTAAACTATAGCCAGAGTTTAAACTATGACTAGTGTAAAGAAAGTACTAGATATTTGTATAACGTTTAAGTTTGAAATTTTTAGGGGTTCTGTGCTGATATTGTGTCTTTTTTTTTCTCATGGGTGTGTTTTTGGATTCGTGAGCTAAAACCAAAGGTGTATGGTGGTGAGAATGGAGAAAACAGAGTTGTTTTGCAGTGAAAGAGGAGGCTATGGAGTCTGAAAGTGATGACAAAATGATTGAACAAAACAAGTCAAACGATGACATAAACAGCAATAATCTTCTTGAAGAAGAAGATGATGAGGCAGAGATCAACTTTAATGGTGAGATGGTGAATAATAATAGTAATAATGCTACTGTTGCATCCACCATTTTTGCTGATTTTAACAAAGATGGGTCCTCAAATAGTGGCTCAAATGCAATCTTGAGTGAAGATAGCAGCCCAAATGCTGCAATTCCATCATCTGGTGCTTTCTTGATTCCAAATAATGGTGAGGGTGGATCTTCATCTTCAACTTTATTGAATTTCTACTTCCAATTCAGTGAATCAAGTTCAAAATCATTTCTTGGAGATGCCCAGAAAACTAATTGTTATTACCAGTCAGTACAGTATATGAAGATGGAGGAGCACGATTTCTTCATTGGTGAAGCATCTTGCAATGAAGAAGAATGTCCTAAAGGAAAGGAAGAAGAAGATGAGGGGGCTTTAGGTTTTGGATAATACAAGGGGGTTGAAAATTGGGTATTAATTGATATTAGAAAATGGGTCATGGGTCGGATTAATAAGGGAGTGGGTCATGGATAAGTTGGAAGGGTATTTATTAGGTTTTTTTTCATTGATGTGACCGAATAAAAAAGGACACATGTCCAATCCAATTTTGCAAAATCAAATATTAGATCTGTTAAAAAATAATGACATAGATGAGCCATTTGAGTAACGGCAATGGCATAAATGAGCCCAACTTTTAACGGATGGCGTGGATGAGCCTTTTCCTAAAGTTCAATGGCATATTTGAGCTCTTTCCCTTATTCATATTTTGTCTGTTAAAGGAGGAATTTAATGTATTTTTATTATTTGTATCCTTGTTCGATTGAATTTTGATGGTTATGCACTTGTGTATATATTTTTGTATTCTTGTTGCGTGATCTAATATAGTTTATCCATGTTATATTTATTGCAAGAAAAAATATAATTAACACAGACTTTACTCACAGATATAATAAACATATGCACCTGACAATGTAAGATTTGCTACAAATAAATATTACATTAATAGCAGCGCTTGATGATTAGCTATGAAACTATAGTGCTCTAGCTTCTAACATTTTCTCAATTATCATCTTAAGCGTTCAGTTGGATTTAAAAATTGTTGGACACAGCACATGGCTAACAAATGCACGGTATAGTTGGTTAAATTTGCTATTCTTTAGCCAGTACTCGGTGGACAATTACATGGAAATATTCTCTTGTTTTGTAGCTAAATACCTGTACAAACGAATACACAACGCAATAAGAAAATCGATTCAATTCAGTATTCTTCACACACTTCATATTTCTACACTTTGAGACTTTTTGCTATATATGTGCATTCTGACTATCTGACCATTCAGAAAAAAGTTTTTGTTATGATTTTCTATAAAGATAAGCGTACTACTTGCAGAGTGGGTTTAACATACAACTCAATCAAATGTGGTGCACATGCTAAATTTATCAAATCAACTACTTGAAATAGTATTTAACAGAGTTGTCAACTCCATCAGTAGAATACAACACATTCAGAAAGATAGTTTTCCAACTCCAAATCAGTAGAAAACAACAGATCATGAACATGGTCTCAAATGAAATAGAACAATCTGTTAATGCTTGTCCCTTGACTTTGGATGAAGTTAAAAGTACATGATTTCTTCACACATCGATCCAGTACTTATGGGAAAAAGGATTCCGTGTCACCTCTATCTCAGTGCAGCTGGAAAACCTGAGACCTCAGGGTCCTTAGAAGAGCATCTTTATCAACAGCATATATCTAGAGCAGCTGGACTGATGGGGGTAAGACCAGAAGGTGAGACAAGTGCATCCACAAGAATGTCGTTTGGAGTAAGTGGTATAGTGCCCTTATCCAATATCTGCACCGAGTAAGAAAGGGCAACTGCAATACAAAGAAAATCACTTAGCAGCAGCTGAAATCATCTCTTGTGTAAAATTACAACTTTGGCATGCATTCCCAGAAAGGAGCAATGAAGAAACATGCTCTTGAGAGGCTGCTTCCAATTTCGCTCCTTTGCACGTTCTTGATATCTCGTCAAGAAGGTACCGTAATAATTATTTCACAAACAATAGGAAGAATGCATCACCAAGAAATGTATATTAGAGTTGTAGAAGAGGGAAAAACTTAATAACAAATTCTTCTATTATATCCTTTTTCCTTTCTGTTTCATAGGTTGCACTTCTCCTTGCTTTCTTAAACTGTTTTCTCTATATATCTTTGTTAAAACTATCACTTCTGCAAAAATGAAATAAAAGGACAAGGATATGAAGCCCTACCCTCCACCACGGCCCAACCGCCTTCCATCTTTGTCAAATGCAAGTCCTTCATAGAGAGAGAGAGAGAGAGAGAGAGAGAGAGAGAATGTTAAATGCAACTTCAAAAATTATTTGATTTGTGATAATTTCAAGTTTTGAATATGAGAAGCCTGACTAAGACAAGTTAGGAAGTACTTACCAGGTAAAAGTAACAAATCAACAGGCTCATCTGCCAACAAGACTGCAACAAGAAATCTCATCAATTACTACCCACTAAGTCCACAGTCGTATTTCAATTTCAAATGCAATGAAACCATAATGGATAAAATAAAGAAGCATGTGACCAACAAGACTTGCATAATAAGCGATGTAAGTCCAAATAATAGCCCGTCTACAACTGAGTTTCTCAATTAAGACTGCAAGGAATGACTGGAATTTCTCCAAAAAATGAAACACTGGGGAAATTAGTATTGTTGTATCAGCTTCTACAAAGCCACAAGGTCATGCTTTAGACAAGAACTTAAAAAAAAATAAAAAATAAAAAATAAAAAATTAGTACTATTGCTCTTCTCCATTTGTAAAAGGCATCTTATTAACATTGAGGCCTTCATCAAAGCAGCCAAAATTTCAAAGATCAGAAAGGCCCAAATGAAAGAAAGCTATGATGTTTTCACCTTTTCTGTCTTGCACTTTTCAGGGAGGTGATCTACTTATTTAGATTTTAACATGGATTATTCTTATTTCCCGCAATAAAAGCCATGACCACTAGAAAGAGCTTTTTCAATATTGAGAATTTGTTGGCAACAACATATTCTCTTAGATGCTAACTAGTTTAGTTTGAAGTGTTTACTTTAAAAGGGATCAACATAATGTTGTAAGGCAGCAACACACTGTTCCTAAAGACAAGGTAATTGAAAAGGTTATTGGTCATGAAATGTGAAGTTATTCTCTGGAACCTTGCAGCACACTGACAAAATCTACTGAATACAAAATTAAAGTTTCCAGTGTTGCGAGGGTCAGAACGCTGCAAATATCAATTTATTCAAGACGTTAACTTTAAGAGAGTTATTATCACATGGATCAAGAAATTTTCACCTACATTTATAACCAAAAGAGTTTGCTAGAGTGATACGAACTTCAACATTACAATTATCACTTGATTACTAGAATAACAAATCAACGAATTACACTATTTAGAGACAAGAAGTATACCATCTTCCCTAGAATTTCCTCCAGTATCTATTGGAGCTGGCTCCAAAATCTTCATTGAATTTGCAATCAAGTCCTCAGTGCTTGAGATATTTAGCATTCACATGTTTCTGTACTTGTCTTCAACACGTGGGACAAAGCTTTTTCCTCATTTCCAAATCCAATTCTGATTCGACAATGGCATGAGAACTCAAGACTAAGCTCTATAAGAAGAGAACCATTAAAGCAAAGCATTAAAGAAACAAAAAAATCTATGAGAAAAATCCTTGTACCTTAAACTTGATAATAGTAAAGGAACATACAAGTTCTAAATTAATGATACTAGCAAGCATATAGTAGCCTCTGTAGATCAATGATTACCTAACTTGTTCTGAGGTTTTGCCTAGTATTTCAAAGAAACAGGAAATAGGTTAGTACTGGAGCTACCCACTTCCATCAATTAGACAAGATTTTGACCGGATACGAAATCACTGGTGCTCGATCTAGTGGTATTTTTATGGGGGGAGTGTGAAGTACCAAAAACCACCAGTTTTTTTGTGGTGAATGGTTCAAAACTTTGCATAGAAATTGTTCAACTATATATGCATCAGTTGACCTGAGGTAGACATAGCAGTCTGTTTGCACTGTTTCCATTACTTTGCATCCGCCGCATGAGTACTTCATAACATGAAAGCAGAAATCTGCTCCACTTATTTAGCTTATAATGTAAAAAAGAAATACAAAATCCCAAGAATGACAAGGTGACCAAAGGTGGTCAATGAGCCTCGTGACTATCATAACCGGTAGTTGAATTAGAAACTTCCTGATTCTCTTGCCATCCCAAACCCCAGTTTTTCTTAAGTGATGCTTACAACACCTACTACTACAACTCAATGGGAACCGTCTATACGAATCCTCACTATGGATGTTGCTATAGATAAATTGAACAACAAATGGTGGAACTATTACGTAATGATCATTATAACTCGGAATGCTGAAATGACAGCAACTTGTTTTGTACAAAAACAAGTGGATAGTTCAGTGATAAGGAAGAGGCTACCAAATCCCTCCTTTTCTCGAGATGTGGGTTCGAGGCCTACTTGAGTTAGTTCCTTCTCCTTCTTAGCTATATAAGCCTGATTAAAGGGGGAATGAGGAGTTTTATTCACCTTCTCAATCAGTAGGCATCATCGAGAGCCACCAAGCTCCGCCACTGGCTTACTAGATAATGATTGACAGTCCGCCAAAACTTCCAACTTAACTCCCCCGGCAGTCCATTGCCGGATGACACCAGCACCACCCAGTTCTTTCATGAAACCATCATTTCTCGGCGAGGTTGCAAACATGAGGTTCTGGTTCAAGGTCCTTTTCAGTTGATGAACTTCAGAACTGTTGGTGTCAAGTTCCTTGACATAGAGGTCAAATTTTTACCTTGTTCTTGATTAATACATGAGATTTCGTATTCTACTTTATGCAAATTAGTTGAAGTTTGGATGAAACTAAACAAAAAGAAAAATAGTGGAACTTTTGCTGTGATTGTGTGCTAGAATTTTGCTTCTGAGAAACACACCTGCGGATGTCTTCTGGAGGATGTCTGACAGTATTTGGGTTGTATCAACTTCTCGCAAAGCACTACAGCTTATGTAAGCGCACAATCTCTTACAAGATTTAAACCATGGAGCCTCCAAAACAAACTTTTGTATTGCTTCTTCTAAGGAACCACATAGTAGTCGAAGAGTTAATATCTATGGAGTTTATGCTCTATGCAGTGACGCAAAAAGAAATATTTATACAGGTTATTGAAAAAAGTAAATGCAGGTAAATCCATTTGATAATAATTGATTGGTAACCTAAACCCCTATCGGGAAAGAAAGAAAGCATTTGATACATATATATATATATATATGTATATCATTACAGTGGAAGATCCAATATGGGTTTGTGGTTCAACGAAATCTAATAGTTTCTAGCTCGAGCCCTGTATATGAATATATATATATATATATATATATATATATATATATATCAGAACTCGTTCTAGATAACTTCTGGACCCGTCACTAGTTATATCATCTATATACACATATTATATAAATAAGTACCTTCTTGGGATCTAAGTTTAGGATCCATGGACTTGAGATCTCTCTTAACTACTGATCTGAGGGCCTTTTTCCGCTTGAAAATGGTGTCCAGATGGGCTGCTGGGCCATCGGCACTATGGTTTTGTTCTTGGGTTGTGCTCATGGTGATTACGGCGGACCACAGCGAAGTTGCGTGGTGCAGAATGGCGGAAGAATGGTGAGGTGCTAGGTAGTGCTAGGAAAAATGTGTGTATATTTTGAATTTAGGTTTTAATCATTTCATATTCACTCCAAGTGTATAACAAATTTGTGATACAAATCAGATTTTTAAAATACTCCGTTCTATTCTTTTTACTTGATAACTAGATAAGGCAAAAAACTCATATTGCTATGAAATTAAAAAAAAAAAAGGTTCTTCTATGTCATTCGTTAATAGTTAAACTCGTTTATATCATTATTATTACACAAAATGCTTATTCAATCATTAATTTTTAATAGCTCTAACACCTAATTTTTTCAACAGTAGTTTACACACGTGGCTTCATTAAAGTGGGTCACGTCACTTATTTAACCCACCAAATAAAACCATCCAAACAGGCTAAAATCATCCGCCCCATAACCTTGAAAACCCACTCACCTATTACCCAACCCATTTTTATTTAACCAAACCCCCACCTTCACTCCCCCATTTCTCACTAATAGATCAACCACTGCCAAATCCCTAACCCCCAGCCATCTTCTTTTACCAAGAAAAATTCATCTTCTATTTCTGTTTAGAATAATTTAATTCCAACATCTCCTTTTGCCCTTTCAAGAGTTTCCATTCTTGATGGTGGTTCTGGGAAAATTATTACGGAGCTGAAAATGCAGTGGGACGAAAATAACAATATTGTTCTCAATATTAAGACTTTAGTTGGCGTAAGACTGCCGATATATGTACTTTTGACATCTTTGATTTTGCAATAAATGAATAGCTGATTATGGTAACCCGAACAATGTTGATTTTCTGCTTTTCTTGTATGCACATTCTATAATACTTTCTTAACGCAATAACTCTAGAGAGGAACCTTATAAAAAAGAACAAAAAAAAAGACATACTCGAGAGCAAACATATCATCTTTCCTTTAAAACATTAGTTCTCATCCTTATTCGATGTGTTCTATTAAATATTTTAAGAATTTTATTGCTCCAAAGATTTCTAATATACTTCCATTAATCACTTGAAGTCAGAACTCGTGTCAATTGAATAAATGCCCAAAAGACTTAATATTCAAGAGGAGATATATAGAAGATGAGTGAAGAAGGAGATGTATAAAAGAGGTCTAAAGAAGAAAAAGATGACTGGGGGATAGGAATTTGGCAGTGGTTGATCCATTATAGTGAGAAATGGGGGAGTGAAGGTGGGGTTTGGTTAAATAACTACTGGCGGGTAAATAGGTGGGTGGGTTCTCAAGGGTGTGGAGTGGGTAGTTTTAGCTTGTTTAAATAGTTTATTTGGTGGTTTAAATAAGTGATGTGGCCCACTTAAATGAGACCACGTGTGTAAATTGGTATTGAAAAATCAGGTGTTAGAGTTGTTAAAAAATAATGTCTTGGATAGGCACTTTGTGTAACGGCAGTTGCATAAACGAGCCTAACTATTAATAAATGACATAGATGAGTCTTTTCCTAAATCTGATGGCATATTTGAGCTTTTTCCCTAAAAAATATTTGTTACAAAATAGTTGTTAACGTAGAAATTCAAGAAATAATTTATTATTCTTTTCCTAACTCCATTTTTGGTACTTAAGTTATTTTAAAACATAAAAAGAATAATTATTAATATATATTTTTTAAAAATACTTATCAATTAATATAATTATATTAGTCAAATTTCAATTCTTATTAATTTTTTTAAAATTATATATAAATCTTATCCTATTAAATTAAAAAAAATGGAAGAAATATATATCACTTTGTATTAGCCAAATTTTATACTTCCTCGTGTTATTTAGTGTAGTCCCCTTCCACTTTCTTTACCTTTTTCTAGTCTATTTGGTCAAATTTTTAAAATTAATTTATTTTAAAAAAATATTTTTTAAAAAAAGTGTTCACCCAAAAAAAACTTTTTAATGAGAAGTAGTTTGTGTTTGGCCAATAAATTTAAAAAATACTTTTGAGCAGTAATTAGTGTTTGACCAATCTTTTAAAAAGTGGTTCTCGGTGTATTTTTCTCAAAAGTATTTGTCAAATAAGTGCTTTTGGGGAGAAGCTATTTTTTTATAGCTTGTTTGGCCAACCTTCTCAAATCTGCTTATTTTGAGAAGTGCTTTTTTCAAAAGTGCTTATAAAAAAAATATTTTTTATGAGAAGCAGTTTGTGTTTGGCCAATAAATTTAAAAAACACTTTTGAGCAACAATTAGTGTTTCACCAAGCTTTTGAAAAGTTCTCCTAAGTGTATTTTTCACAAAAATGTTTTCCAAATAAGTATTTTTGGAAAGAAGCTACTCTCTTAGCTTTTGAAAAACAGCTTATGCTGCTCCCTAAAAGCACTTATTTTCTCTCAAAAACTTGGCCAAACACCCTTTTTTTAAATAAGTGCTTTTTAGAAAAAATAAGCACTTTTGGCCTCCCAGAAGCTTGGCCAAACAGGCTATAGTTTCTGAAAAACAACTTCTGCTGCTCCCTAAAAATATTTATTTTCTCCCAAAAGCTTGGCCAAATACCTCTTTTTTTAAATAAACACTTTTGGCCTCCCAAAAATTTGGCCAAACAGGCTGATTTTTCTATCTATTTTACTTATTAACTTATTCTTTGTTTCTTTTGGCTAAGGAAAAGAGTCAAAATGTCTTTAAATTATGTAAAATTGAATAAAAATATCCTTGGTTAATAGTTTTCTCCAAAAATACTCTTGTCGCTAATATTTCGATCCAAAAATATCCCTATTGTTAATAGTTTGGTCAATAAAATAAATAAAATATAGAATAAAGATAATTATGAAACTTATTATTAATGGGGAAGATGAAAGAAATAAAGAATACAGAAAGAAATAATTATGGATAATAACTATATAAATTTATATCTATAATAACCATGGGTAGATAGAAGAATTCTCCATATTCAAGTTTAATGTATTTAAAAATAATTATTTAATAAAATATACTTTTATTTTAAGAATGAAATGGTTAGACAACTTTTTAGGGACATTTTAGTAATTTAATTTTTCACTTAGGGTCTTTCCGCTTATAGAATACTAATTCTGGACACGCGCGTTACACGTGTGTCTCATGTAAGCTTGTGCAAATTCATTATATGATATATGTAAAATGATATATTGTTGCTGATAGTTGATAAATATAATTTATAATCATACAAAATTGACAGAAATTTAAGGTATTACTTTTTGATATGCACCCAAATAAATTATATTAGTTGCTTATATAATTGTTATTTATCTAAAATATTTTATCAAATGGTCGTTAATATAAGTTTATTATAGAAATGGAAAAAATAATATTCTCTTTAACTCTTGTTCAAACTAGAATTATCATATTATACTAAAAGCGGGAAGCCTCATTTTGCCCCTACAATAAATTAAAATATAGTAAAATATCTAATTAAATAATATATTTTACTATTCATTGAATCAAAACCAAATTAAATATCTAAAAAAATGATAACATTTTTTATTCATTGAATCAAAACTAAATTAAATATTTATTAATATAGTAATATTTATATCATATCATATTTAAATATTTAATTAAATAATAATATTTTATTATTTACTGAAATAAAATTAAATTAAATATCTAATTAAATAATAATATTTAAATCATATCATCTCATATTATACTAAAAGTGGGAAGCCCCGCATATCAGTCCATCAAATATTGAATGATTATTTTGCCATATATTTAAACAATACTCTTATAATATTTTTTTATTATACCAAACAATAGAAAAATCTCATTATATATATACATAATATATTTATTTATTTAAAAAGTAAATAATAACTCACTAAACTAAAAGATATTTGACTATTTTTCGAAAAAAAGAAGTTAAATAATGAGTTATAATATTCATATTTAAATACAGTTATTAAATTATAAAAGTGAAAAGCCACGAAATAAAAAATAAATGACTAAAATACCCATCAAATATTAAACGATATTTTCGTAAATTAAATGAAAATATTAATTCTCTATTATGATAATTATAAATTTCTTATTTAATTTAATGGTCTAATGATATTTATTAATGTATATTTACTTTTTAGTACATAAATATTATCGAAATAGTTTTAGATTGAAGGATCTGTTTCTCTTAAAGCCGAGGGTCTACCGGAAACAACCTCTCTACCTGTGAGGTAGTGGTAAGGTCTGCGTACATTCTACCTTCCCCAAACCCCACTTGATGGGATTATATTGGGTTGTTGTTGTTGTTGTATTCTTTTTTTAATAAAATATTATTTAACTCTTTTTTTATTTCTTTTTTTAATTTTTTCCGAATAAAAAAGTGAGAAGTAATCTTTTTTCTTCTTAATCTCGTTTTATTAAAATAGAATAATCATGTATATTTTTTAAAATTGATAATATAGGTTATATATATATATATATCATTATAGCCTGATTATTAATTTTTATTTAAATAATAATTAAAAAAAATTTCTAATAAAATAACATATATTGTTATTTCTTAATCTTTTACGAATTTAAATAGGATAAATATTTTCTAATATATTTCTAAATTTTAAAGTTAAAAAAAAAAGATCAATAATAACTCTATCAACGATATTTTAAAGATATTTTATAATTTGACGAAACGTAATAATTTTTCGTGTTTTGTAACATTATAATTATTATATCTTAACATTAAAGCCAAGGATTATATTAGAAAATGTTTATTTTTCTTCAATTCAGAAAAGATTAAGAAATAAAAAAATATTTCTATTTTATTTTAAAAAATTCATCGTTATCTAAGTAAAAATTAATGATTAATTGTTATAATTATATATATATATATATATATTAAGAAAGAGGCATTTTTGACTCCAAAAATAATAGCAGGGGCATTTTTGGACCAAACTATTAATAACAAGGACATTTTTGGATCAAAATATTAATGGCAGGTGCTTTTTTAACCAAATTATTAATAAATGATATTTTTGTTCAATTTCACATAATTTAAGAGTATTTTTAACAATTTTCCCCATTTCTATTTTAAGTTATGATAATATTTTGCTTGTACAAATTTATTAAAATTGATATTTTGTGTAAAACGTGTTGTTGAAATATCAAATATTCAATTATATTTTTGTAATATTATTTTCTATCAAAATAATTTTTATTTTATTAAAATATGATCTTTATAATATTTTATTAGTATCATACTTAATTCTTAACTTTATTTGAATTATATAATTACATTTAAGAAGATAAATGATGCACATTCAATATTATAAATAAATAATCTTAATCACTCAACGGTCTTTTTATAAAAAAATTGAGCCCATGTGGCCGATTTTATTGATAATGCAAGAATTTAAAGAAAGGTCCAACAAGACCAAACCCAAAACGATCATGACCCGAAACAAAACTAATAATTTACAGACCACATCCTAATAACACAATAACCTTATTCTAAATCCAAATCACTTTATCTTGAAAGGTCTAGAGAGTCCTCTTCATCATCTTCTTCTTCTTCTTCTTTTATTATTATTATTATTATTATTTTATTTTTATTTTTTGCATTTCTCCATAACAGGTCATCTGCTCTTCTCCGATGATGCTACATCTTTGATACTTCGATGGTATCCATCCGACTTTTCTTGATTTTTCATGGGTATGTGTTGATGTTTATATCTTGCATCTTTTGTGGTGTAGTTTATGATCTGATCTTATCTTCTTTTTTCATGTTGTAGGGTTCCATCAGTAGCAGATCCACTCTCTGATCTTCCATCTTTATGTATTCTAAGTCTTCTGTTGTCGGGACTCTGATAGTTCATTTTACCAATGTAATTTCTGCTTGATTTACATCTGCAAGGGCTGTAACTAGTGTTAAGTGGTATCATAAGTTGTTGTAGCCTTTCTATTTTTGTTGTATGTCCTAATCTAAGCTAGTGGTTGCTGGTGCCGTTGTGGATTCCTACTCTATTCTCCATTCTCTTTCCTTGTATGTGAGATTTTCTTATTCATATTTTTGATAGTTGATACTTGTGATTTGTCCATATTTACGCATCTTTTACCCCGTGTTGGTAATTCCTAGAAGCTATGAAAGTTCCATTGTTCTTCTCTTTCAAATGCTATGTTAGTGAAGTAATCTGCCAGGGCATTCCCTTCTCTGTGGATGTGTTGAATCCCTATGTTTAGTTGTGTCATCAACCCTCTTATTTCCTCCACATTCTGGACGATTTCACATGGGACTTTCCGCACATTTTGCAGTATTCTTTAGAACAAGAGAATTTGTTTCTATGGTAACATTGTGCAGGTTATGTATATAGCAATATTTTAGTGCATCCTGTACTATTGTGTTCTGCTTCTATGTTGATAGCTATTCTTATTTGATCGGCTTATTCATAAATCAAGTCTCTTATGTCATCCTTGTAGCACCTCGTACCCCTGGAAGGAACTTCCGGCCCTAGCACATGGCCCCTATGTGACTCAAGGAGTGTATATGAGGTATCAAGCCTTTTGCGAAGTATGGAAGTGTCCGAGAGTTGTAATAGCAAAGTGTAAAAGTTGCAGAAATTTACTATGCAAGTGACGTACATAACCTACGGGCCATAAATTCATTCTACGAGTCACATGTTGAAGTACGGAGGAGTGCCTTATATTTGAGCTACTAGTTACAGATCTACGAGCTAGTCTACGAAACATGGATTAAATCTATAAAGCGCAAATGACCACCGTAAGTGGAAGTCTCATTTTCCTAAGTTATTGTTTAAGCATAGAAAGGCAACCTGCGAATAATGAAATCTACGAACCATATCTTGTGTTGCAGATGAACTTCAGAGACTTGATTTCCTCGGCCAATAGATGAAATGATCTATGGACCGCACATTTGATTTATGCTTCGTACCTTGTCTTTGTAAATAAAACTTTAGAGAAGTGTATTCGTCCCAGTTCAATAGACAAAGGATTCTGTGGACTGCAGATTCATTCTACAATCCCTATCTACAGCCATAACTAGAAGTTTGGTCCCTTAGAATTGATTCTTGATTGATCTTACAGACCACAGATTAAATCCGCAGTTCGTAACAGTGCCCTAGGTACTATAAGTTGTGTTTTTCTCTCTCTGCCTATAAATAGCTCCAGCCTGACTTCTCACTCATTTTCTTCATCTCTCACTCGATAGAACAACTCTCTCTCCCTCTTCAAGTCTTTCCAAACTTAG
This sequence comes from Datura wrightii, assembly GCA_035772735.1. Lineage (NCBI taxonomy): Eukaryota > Viridiplantae > Streptophyta > Magnoliopsida > Solanales > Solanaceae > Datura > Datura wrightii. The sequence goes on along the minus strand of JASDFA010000020.1, from coordinate 58,744,079 downwards.
ATAAGTTCATTTTCCAGCTTTATTCCATGAGAATTTCTTGCATGCAAGCTATGATTTGTAAATCCCAGCTTCTACTCTCTTAAGGTTTCAAGGAAAACTCACATCTAGCTCAAGAAGACTTTAACAACCTTTTTCGCCCAAGCTCTAATTTGTATGCTACTCTTGATCTAGAGCAATAAGGTATGTAAGGTAAATCCTAAAAACGTGGGACATTATTCTTCCCACAAAATGTTTTCTTCAAACTTATACAAGCTTCTTCTACAAGATGTTAATGAGATTTACTCCTTAAATTGGAAATTTGCATGTTTAAAGCCTTGAGAATTTGTTACATCTATCATGAGCAACTTAAATCTCTTATCTGAGTTAATTTTATTAGATTTCTAAGATCATACATGAAAGTGTTGAAAATTTTGATTTTGCCCTTATAAGTCAAAATATAGATTAGTGAAATATTTTCAGATTTCTCCATGAGATTATTATCACAGATTTTGTCCATTAACATTATAATTATTATATCTTAACATTAAAGCCAAGGATTATATTAGAAAATGTTTATTTTTCTTCAATTCAGAAAAGATTAAGAAATAAAAAAATATTTCTATTTTATTTTAAAAAATTCATCGTTATCTAAGTAAAAATTAATGATTAATTGTTATAATTATATATATATATATATATATATATATATATATATATATATATATATATATATATATATATATATATATATATATATTAAGAAAGAGGCATTTTTGACTCCAAAAATAATAGCAGGGGCATTTTTGGACCAAACTATTAATAACAAGGACATTTTTGGATCAAAATATTAATGGCAGGTGCTTTTTTAACCAAATTATTAATAAATGATATTTTTGTTCAATTTCACATAATTTAAGAGTATTTTTAACAATTTTCCCCATTTCTATTTTAAGTTATGATAATATTTTGCTTGTACAAATTTATTAAAATTGATATTTTGTGTAAAACGTGTTGTTGAAATATCAAATATTCAATTATATTTTTGTAATATTATTTTCTATCAAAATAATTTTTATTTTATTAAAATATGATCTTTATAATATTTTATTAGTATCATACTTAATTCTTAACTTTATTTGAATTATATAATTACATTTAAGAAGATAAATGATGCAAATTCAATATTATAAATAAATAATCTTAATCACTCAACGGTCTTTTTATAAAAAAATTGAGCCCATGTGGCCAATTTTATTGATAATGCAAGAATTTAAAGAAAGGTCCAACAAGACCAAACCCAAAACGATCATGACCCGAAACAAAACTAATAATTTACAGACCACATCCTAATAACACAATAACCTTATTCTAAATCCAAATCACTTTATCTTGAAAGGTCTAGAGAGTCCTCTTCATCATCTTCTTCTTCTTCTTCTTCTTTTATTATTATTATTATTATTTTATTTTTATTTTTTGCATTTCTCCATAACAGGTCATCTGCTCTTCTCCGATGATGCTACATCTTTGATACTTCGATGGTATCCATCCGACTTTTCTTGATTTTTCATGGGTATGTGTTGATGTTTATATCTTGCATCTTTTGTGGTGTAGTTTATGATCTGATCTTATCTTCTTTTTTCATGTTGTAGGGTTCCATCAGTAGCAGATCCACTCTCTGATCTTCCATCTTTATGTATTCTAAGTCTTCTGTTGTCGGGACTCTGATAGTTCATTTTACCAATGTAATTTCTACTTGATTTACATCTGCAAGGGCTGTAACTAGTGTTAAGTGGTATCATAAGTTGTTGTAGCCTTTCTATTTTTGCTGTATGTCCTAATCTAAGCTAGTGGTTGCTGGTGCCGTTGTGGATTCCTACTCTATTCTCCATTCTCTTTCCTTGTATGTGAGATTTTCTTATTCATATTTTTGATAGTTGATACTTGTGATTTGTCCATATTTACGCATCTTTTACCCCGTGTTGGTAATTCCTAGAAGCTATGAAAGTTCCATTGTTCTTCTCTTTCAAATGCTATGTTAGTGAAGTAATCTGCCAGGGCATTCCCTTCTCTGTGGATGTGTTGAATCCCTATGTTTAGTTGTGTCATCAACCCTCTTATTTCCTCCACATTCTGGACGATTTCACATGGGACTTTCCGCACAATTTGCAGTATTCTTTAGAACAAGAAATTTGTTTCTATGGTAACATTGTGCAGGTTATGTATATAGCAATATTTTAGTGCATCCTGTACTATTGTGTTCTGCTTCTATGTTGATAGCTATTCTTATTTGATCGGCTTATTCATAAATCAAGTCTCTTATGTCATCCTTGTAGCACCTCGTACCCCTGGAAGGAACTTCCGGCCCTAGCACATGGCCCCTATGTGACTCAAGGAGTGTATATGAGGTATCAAGCCTTTTGCGAAGTATGGAAGTGTCCGAGAGTTGTAATAGCAAAGTGTAAAAGTTGCAGAAATTTACTATGCAAGTGACGTACATAACCTACGGGCCATAAATTCATTCTACGAGTCACATGTTGAAGTACGGAGGAGTGCCTTATATTTGAGCTACTAGTTACAGATCTACGAGCTAGTCTACGAAACATGGATTAAATCTATAAAGCGCAAATGACCACCGTAAGTGGAAGTCTCATTTTCCTAAGTTATTGTTTAAGCATAGAAAGGCAACCTGCGAATAATGAAATCTACGAACCATATCTTGTGTTGCAGATGAACTTCAGAGACTTGATTTCCTCGGCCAATAGATGAAATGATCTATGGACCGCACATTTGATTTATGCTTCGTACCTTGTCTTTGTAAATAAAACTTTAGAGAAGTGTATTCGTCCCAGTTCAATAGACAAAGGATTCTGTGGACTGCAGATTCATTCTACAATCCCTATCTACAGCCATAACTAGAAGCTTGGTCCCTTAGAATTGATTCTTGATTGATCTTACAGACCACAGATTAAATCCGCAGTTCGTAACAGTGCCCTAGGTACTATAAGTTGTGTTTTTCTCTCTCTGCCTATAAATAGCTCCAGCCTGACTTCTCACTCATTTTCTTCATCTCTCACTCGATAGAACAACTCTCTCTCCCTCTTCAAGTCTTTCCAAACTTAGATAAGTTCATTTTCCAGCTTTATTCCATGAGAATTTCTTGCATGCAAGCTATGATTTGTAAATCCCAGCTTCTACTCTCTTAAGGTTTCAAGGAAAACTCACATCTAGCTCAAGAAGACTTTAACAACCTTTTTCGCCCAAGCTCTAATTTGTATGCTACTCTTGATCTAGAGCAATAAGGTATGTAAGGTAAATCCTAAAAACGTGGGACATTATTCTTCCCACAAAATGTTTTCTTCAAACTTATACAAGCTTCTTCTACAAGATGTTAATGAGATTTACTCCTTAAATTGGAAATTTGCATGTTTAAAGCCTTGAGAATTTGTTACATCTATCATGAGCAACTTAAATCTCTTATCTGAGTTAATTTTATTAGATTTCTAAGATCATACATGAAAGTGTTGAAATTTTTGATTTTGCCCTTATAAGTCAAAATATAGATTAGTGAAATATTTTCAGATTTCTCCATGAGATTATTATCACAGATTTTGTCCATGGCCATATATGATTTTTCTTGAATATTGACATATGAAGTTTTAGCATTATTATGAGCTTTCAATTAAAGTTCATGAATTGATGAATTGTGTAGCTTCTTGATTTAAAGTATGTATAACAGTTTTAAGCCCAAGGGCTATTCATGAGCCTTTAGAAAAGGCATGTTACAAAAATTAAGCCATTAGATAAGGCCCAACTTTCAAAACAGAATCTTTTCAGAAGTCAGTCAGATTATGATTCCAAGGACTATTTTCAATATCATGATTTCAATTAGAAACTAAGTGGTTAATCAAGTGGCATGAGCCTTTTAGGCAAGTGCCGAAAACTATATTAGGAGTGGAGCGTATCTTGATTTCGGGCACATCCCCAGATTTATTCCCCTAAAGTGGATGACTTAGAAATCTTGCTAGCAATTCAGTTACAGGCCTCCTACCCGACAAGGTAGGTGGTGGCCTAGCCGGTCGGGCCATAGGGATCAGACTCAATATTTACATGGTGTACTATGTTGATTATGCGACAATCTTTCATAGTGTTTTTAGATCACAATATGATTTCAAATTTTAAAAGGGCAAGTTGCATGTTTTTCTTCTTGAACACTTATAATGGTTTTTACATGATAAATTTTGATTTTTTGCTCAGTCAGTTTCTCTACTTCTCAGTATCCTATGTTTCATTTACTTTTTTCATCTTACATGTAGTACGATTCCATGTACTGATGCCTTTTTTTTGGGGGGAGGGGGGGGGCATTGCATTGTTTAATAATTCAGCCTTAGGTATAAACACTTTCAGAAAAGTATCTCAGTAGGCCTATCCCAGTTTTACTTTTGGTGAGGCCTCTCTCTTCCTTGCGGCAGTTGGCTTTTTAGCAGTATTTAGCTTTTTCTAGAGGTTATATCGGGGTCCTTAAATTAGTAGAGGTTTCGTAGTCTGTCAGTTAGTATGTCCTCTTGTTATTACTTTGATTTGAGCATCGTGTTACTTTTTTAAAATCTAAAATAGTGATTTTATGAAAAGTTTTATCCTTGTTGGATGATTTATTTCAGTTCTCGAATTTGTATTATCGATGTTCCACCATGATTAGATGATTTCTCTCAGTTTCATGCCATGTTCAGCAGTACGCTCAGTTAAAAAATGACATCGGGTGTCAGTTTTGCCTAGGCCCTGATGGGACAATGGGCGATGGCTATCACCGTACCTCTGCTGGGAATACCCGAAGCTCCCTGTCCTATCCCTCATGGCCTCTCTCTCCCTCTCTTTCATCTGCTCTTCCTCTATCTACTGAGCATAAATCATCAATTGAGAGATATCAATGTCACCGATAAGCATAGTGGTCCTGTGCTCCTTGACCAGCGAATCTGAGATCCTATTCACGAACTTGCTCATATGAGCCCTCGGCTCCACAACCATCTCCGGAGCATACTTGGACAGTTGGGTGAACTTTAGGGCATACTCTTGAACAGTTATGTCATTCTGCTTTAAATTGACGATCTCCGCTGCCTTGGCTTCCCTCAACTCTTGGGGAAAGAACCTATCCAAGAAAGCCGTAATAAATTCATCCCAATCTATAGGAAGTACACCTACTCCTCGACCCTCCTTCCACTATCGAAACCAAATATGAGCTACTCCCTTCAGCTGATAGGAGGCCAAATCCGCGCTCTTTTCTCCCGAAACTCCTATAATCTGGGTAATCTTTTGGATCTCCTCAATAAACTCTTGTGGATCCTCGTTTATCTTAGAATCATGAAACTTTGGCGGGTTCATGCTAGTGCAGTCTTGCACTTTAGCCACCGCAACATTCTCATTCATGTGCGCATGAGCTGCTACCTGCTGGTTGACTTAGGCTGTCATAGCTTGTGCCAACATCTGAAAAGCAGCCCCGGACTCAGCATGAGTCACCTACTCATGCAAAGGATCAGCTAAAGCTGATGGGGTTGGATGATGCCCATCTCCATTGCCATTCCCATGGCCATTTCCGTTTCCATTGTTTCTTCCATTGACTCGGCGGGAGGCATCTTTTTGCAAATGCATGTAGAACGAGTTAAAGGAATAAAGAGAGTTGAACTTCATCGCATGACATAGATCATGAAAGAAGGGAAGTTTCCTAAAATGTCTTGTAGCCTCTTCCTCATAAGTGTGGTGCGCTTCAAACCCATGAATAAGACTCTACTTAACGCGGCTTTCAGACATCCTAGGACATACCTAAACCTGTTGCTCTGATACTAAGTTTGTCACAACTCGAGTATGGACCCTGGACCACGACACAGGACCTAGAACCACAAATGGCTCCAAGCTAACCCATGACACATATATAGCGTGATTAAGAGCATACAACTAAGTGAAAGTAAAGCATAAATCATAACATGAGCGGAAGTCTAGAATCTCATAAAGCATAAATGGGGCTATAATTCAAAACCGCTAAAATATTTAACATCAAGTTTGAAAAGCCTCTAGTCATAGATGAGCTGATGGGACAATACCTCCAACTAGCTCTACCAATATCTAAAATTGAAAGACAAAAAGAAAGAACATATGCCAAAACTGACGTCCTTGGGTCATGAGGACTCACCCAAGCTGGGGCTAGACAGGACTGATGTGGGAGCGAAGCTAATGTCGGGGTTGAGACTGATCACCCAATCCTACATCATGAGAAAATATAGCATAAAAGTATGCAGTCAGTACTTTGAATGTACTGAGTATGTAGGTTAAGTAAAACATGAGAGTAGGGATAACATGCTAAAATCATAGTAGTGAGATAGTCAAAAACATGAGTGATTCATCATAAGCTGAAACATAATGACCCAAGGTTTTGAAAGTAAAATCATACAGCTTAACATGTTCGAAATCATACGTAAAAGCCTATAAACTAATCAATGGGTCAATCATACTATAAAACATGATATCATAATTCCTGAACGTGAACATCTTAAAACATGAGGAACAGTGGAAGATTCTCATAATTGACTCCATTATGAATGAGTACATGATGCCCAACTATCTCGCTCAAGTTGGCTGAGCCATCCTAAGCCTTGCTAGGACAAAGAATGATAAAGGCGTGATATCACTCATTATCATGAGCCCAGTATCATAAGGGAGACACCTTCAACTTGCGAGAACTCCTTAGGATAGGGACAAAGGAGACACTCTCAAGTGGCGAGGATCCCTTATCCTATGGCGGCATGTAGTTCTGAGACCTAGGTTTCATTGAACCCGGCCTACTCGGTGCTAAATACTACTCCCAAAACTTGCATATTTCTCATTTGCATAATCATGAAACATACTTGGCTTTACATGGGCTAGTTGAAAATCATGAAAAATCATAAACATACTTGGCATACGTGAACTAGCTATGAAAACAATGCCATTGAGTCTACCATGATACATAAGCTTAAGACTCATGAAATAATACATAATTGAGTAAAATCATCATAACTTGAAAATAATAGGTTCATGAGAGATTCTTGTGAAAACATGCATACATAAACATGGATTGAATCATGGGAGAATAGAATTCATAGAAAATCATTAGAGATTTGATCAAAATTAAGTTTAATCCTAGAATTTCCATAAAACATAATTGAAGACTTGAATTCATGAAATTGACTTGAAATTGGACACGAGGGTGGAAGAAATCCTCTATTCATGACCTTACATACCTGGGCTTGAAGAGATCTTGCTAGGGTTTGAAACCCAAGAGAATTAGAGAAGAAGGAGAACCTCGATTGCTTGAGGGCCTGAGAGGATTTAATCTTCAACTTGAGGTGTTAGGAGTAGAATTAGGTTTACGAATGAATATAACCCTATAATACACTCTCTTAAGAGCTCAAAACTCCTTAGTTTAAGAGTTGAGTCGTAGAAAGTACGGAAATACCCTTAATGACTCGGCTGAGAAAATCATCCTTAAAGTTATAATGGGTCACTTCACAACCCTTTAGGAGACTTCATGGGTCATCACCCTTGACTTGTTACCACTGGAGAGGTTTCTAATTTTTTGTTCTTTTCTTGACGCGTCCATTTAACGATTCACTATGACACTTAACAGATCACTTCACCAGTCGTTAAGACTATCTGAAACCAATATTCTCACCAACTTTTCGTACCTAACAACTCACCTAATGATTCGTTAGGTGACCTGATGACTCACCTGATGAATTATACTATGATCTAGTGCAGATTTTTCTGTTTTCTCTATTTCATGCCTTGGGTCTGATCTTAGGGACTTTTGATGCGTTGCATAAGAAAACCTAAGAGGACCCTAAGCTAAAATAACAAAAACAAAAATAAATGAAAAATCTATACTAAGGAAAAAAATAAAATGGGCCATCAAACATATCAATCAACTCAAAAAATGCATAATACCATACAAAACATGACTTTCCATAACAGGCAACAGTACTAGCTAAACTGCCACACATGGCCAAATAACATCCACCCCTATTTTAGAAATATCCAGTGTTCCCAATACACATACAAAGAAAATAAAAAGCATAAGAGTGGTAGAAACTCCCTGTAGTGCTTAGACTACACCACTAGAGGTCATCATTGGGTACTGCCGAAGAGTTTGCCTATGTGTCATGAGGTCGTTAGCCTCCGATATGGAAAAGTGAGGCCTCCTTTTTATCTTGCGGGCCCTTAACCTTCTGGATCAAGGTTTGGATCATCCTCCTCTTGGAGGGCTCTCTCAATATGCTGCTCCTCCAGTACCTAGCCCTTGCCCTTGTCAAGTGGAGAGGCAGAATGGTTTGTTGTGTTGGAACGTGAGGAAGACCCTACTTCTGTGAAACTCAATCGATTGGTGGCTTTGGAACCAAAGCTTTTGAGGGTGAGGACTGAACCTGGGTTGGGCAAACTAGAACAACATGTGGAAGCAGCCCCATCAAACTAGATATCAGTGGTGCTCGATCCATTAATGGTACAAACCTCTTTAGGATGCCGCTCCCGTGATGTTTCAGGAATTAGCGACATATCTTTACTTCATTTCATAGAATTTTGCATATCTTTAGGAGTAAAATAAAGTGAAAATTAACCTTATTATGCCATGTTTTAGGAACTCAATAAATGAAAAGATGAACGGAGTTTAGGCCAGAAAAATACTCAAAGGACGAGCTAACATACAGACCATTTGAATGAAAGATGGTCTGCATTATCTACTGTCACGAGCCGAACATAGGCCCGGACCGAGACATGGAACCTAGAACCATGAATGGCTCCAAGTTGACTCATGACATGAATATGATAACTAAAGAACATACTTCAAGTGAAAGTTGATAACTGAAAACATGAATAAGAATAAGTTTGAACACATATCAATTATACAGAGTCAACACTGACAATTCTACATATTGTTCGAAAAAGCCTCTAACATACTAAAGAGTTGATGAGACAACATTCTCAACTAGATTACTAAAAGTCTAAAAATTGAAAGTAACAACAATCTGAAGGTTCTCAAATGATGAGGATTTATCAACAAGAGAACTGGACTAAGTTGTGGAGATTGGCTAATGACAAAACTGTCTGAGCGTCTGAACCTGTATCATGAAATGATGCAACATAGAGTATGCGGTCAGTACTTGAAATGTATTGAGTAGGAAAGGTAAGTAAGACAGGCTGAGCAAGTATAACTGAAATCATGCACATAACATAAATCATAAGGTTATGAGAGTAAGGACTACATGCTGATATCTGAAAACATGAATAGTCACAAACTGAATCTCATATATGAATCGAATGATCCAAAGCTGAAAATAGAATCATATGGCTTGCCATAACAAAAATCATAAGTAGAAGCTTATAATATGATCATTGGGCCAAACCTGCTGAAAACATAATATCATAAGTCATAAACATGCATAACTGAAATCATGAGGAATAATGGGAGGCTCGTCTTAACCGAAAACCACCATGTATGAGCGCATGATGATTTCACGTCTTGCCCACGTGGAGGAGGGCCATCCTAAGCCTTTCAGGGAAAAGGATAAGTAAGGTGTGATATTTCAGTGTGTCCTAGGGAGGGGAAACACTCTCTTGAGAGGTCCCAAAATGTATACTTGCGTTGACGCGTAGTTTATGAGATCGGGGAACCTTGGAACCCTAAGTCTACTCGGTGCTAGATACTACTCCCAAACCATGCATAGTGCTTATATAATCATATTCTCAAAACATAACTTTAATTTGAACATTGGGGAGTCTTGACTCCAAAAATATACATTTATCAACTGATCTCATTAGCCTTGGCTAAGTCATAAAACATACTTGTCTTGTGTGGGCTTGCTCAAATCTCAAAATCATGCATACTTGAAATAGACTTTATTGGTCAATTCATAGATTCATACATGGGTAATTCGTAATCATTAATTCATGCTAGATATCTCATTATACTTGAAATCATATATCATAAACTTGACTTTTTCATGAACTTGCATAATTTGAGCATAATCTTCTAAAATTTGAAATCATAAATTTCAATCAAAACATGCTTAAAATTTTCCCATGAATGTTCAAATATACTTTAAAACATACAAGGGATTGACCCATAAACAATTGATAGAGAATTCTATAAGCTTGGGTTAAAACCCTTTTGTGATGATAACTTAGATTGAGACTTGATTCAGAAAATTGAGGAGAATTTGAGTATGAGAGTAGAATGAACCCTCATTCATAGCCTTACATACTTGGGTAAATTGAATATACACTTGTCCTAGAAAACCCAAGAGGTTTAGTGAAGAACTTGACGAATTCTAGGCTTGATCTTTAATGGGAAATTCCTAATCTTGTATGCATGGGAGGGGAATGATTTAGAATAGGTTAAACCTCCTTAAAATCCTCCTAACAGAGCTCAAAATGACGTAGTTTAGGGCTTAAGAGCTTAGAAATTATGAAAATGTCCTTACTGATTTCGCATGAAAAGTAACACTGCCAGTCCCAATGAGGGACTAGATGAATCGTGAGGTGGCCTGACGGGTCATCCCCTGACCCGTTGCCACTACTTGGATTCCATACTCCTTCTTGTCAACTTGACCATGGCCCACTTGATGAGTTGTGCAGTGACACCATGCCTCATCCCTTCATTCGTCCTGATCATTGGTTATCAACATCATTTTCCACCTTGCCCAACCAACGAGTTAACCCACGACTTGTGGGGAGTGACGATGATTCGTTGTCTCTTTCGTTGCTACTGACCAAGAATGACATCTCCTCAAAACTGGGCACCATCTAACGAGTCACTTAACGACCCGTTAGGTCACACTATGAGTCACTGGATGATTCATTGTGCTACCTGGTGCAGATTTTCCTGCTTTTTTCGTTTTAACCCCTGGGTCTGATCTTAGGGACTTTTGGGGTATTACAATATCTCCCCCTTGGGTTTCATCCTCGAATTTGGGTTAAACATACTGAAAATCTAGGGAAATGAACTGCAATCCCAAATACTGAGCATGTGAAGCTAAAACTGATGGAGTGACTGACTCCGGACTGAAATACATGACTGAACTTAATTCATAAAGCATACACACATGCTAAAAATTGAAAGGAACTGAGAGACATGAACTCGACATGAAACTGAATAGAGTAATAGAGAGGAAACTGATACCTCATGCTGGAATGGAATTGAAAAAAAATAAATGTGGGTATTTAGCCATCATATCTGCTTCCCACGTAGCTCCTTCAACAAGTTGATTCCTCCATAACGCTTTCACTGAAGCTACTTCTTTGTTTCTTAACTTCCAAAACTGATGATCAAGGATCTCAATGGGTACCTCCTCATAGGTAAGGCTATCCCTCACACCTATGCTCTCCACTAGAACAACCAAAGACGGGTTACCAATGCACTTCTTCAACAATGATACGTGAAAAACTAGATGCGCTGACGCTATCTCCACTGGTAGCTCCAACTCATAGGTCACCTTGCCAACAGTCTCACAATCTTGTATAGACCAAAACATCAGGGACTAAGCTTCCCTTTTCTTTCCGAACCTCATCACTCCCTTCATGAGAGACACATTCAAGAACACTTAATCACCAACTTCAAATTCAAGTCTCTCTGCCTAACATCTGCATATGAATTTTGACAAGTCTGAGCTGTTTTCAGTCTTTCCCTTATAAGCTGAACTTTCTCCATGGCCTCATGAACATAATCTAGCTTTATCAACATAGCTTCGCCTACCTAGAACCAACCAATAGTCGATTTATACCTCCACCGATAGAGAGCCTCAAACTAAGCCATCTAAATACTAGAGTGGTAACTGTTGTTGTAAGCAAACTCAATAAGAGGTAAATGATCATCCTAACTACCTTTGAAGTTAATCACATAAGATCTTACCATATCCTCAAGAGTCTGAATGGTCCCTAGGCCTGATCATCTGTTTGCCAGTGAAAAACTGTACTAAGCTTGACGTGAGTACCGAGACACTTATGAAATGATCTCCAAAACTGCGAGGTAAACTGAACACCTCTATTTGAAATAATTAACAAGGGAATCCTGTGCAACCGAACCAACTCTCGAATGCACAATCTAGCATAGTCCTCAGCTAAATCAGTAGTTTTGACCGATAGAAAATGAGCTGCTTTGGTCAACCTGTCTACCACCACCCATATAGAGTCATACTGTTAGTGAGTGCGAAGAAACTTTGTGATGAAGTATATATTGATATCTTCACACTTTCAAGTGGGATATTTATGTCTTGTAGCATACCTCTAGGTCTCAGATGCTTCACTTTCACTTGTTGATAGTTAGAACACTTAGCCACAAACTATGCTATGTCTTTCTTCATGCCATTCCACCAAGAGATTTCATGTAGGCCACGATACATCTTAGTGGCACTTGGATGTATAGAATATTGGAAACCATGATCCTCGTGCAACATCTGTCCTCTCAAATCATCGACACCGGAAACACATAAACGACCTTGATATCGAAGCACACTATCTCCCTCTTGGGAGAAGACCTCCACCTTCAGATTTTGAACCGCTTCTTTTAACTTCATCAAAATAGGATCCTCATCTTGCCTACCCTTGACCTCAGTCACCAAAGAGGGTTCTGAACCATTTTGAATAATGACACCACTATCTCTCGAATCCACAAGGCAAACCCCTAATCGTGCAAATCTATGCACATCCTTCACCAACTCTTTCCTTCCATCTTTCACATGAGAAACACTCTCTATAGACAGTCTTCTAAGAGAACTCGGCACTATATTGGCCTTGCGCGAATGATAAAGGACACCCATGTCATAGTCCTTGAGTAGCTCTAACCATCTTCTTTGTCGCAAATTCAATCCTTATGGGTGACCACATACTGTAGGCTCTTGTGGTCTGTAAACACATCCACATGGACCCCATACAAAGAGTGTCTCCAAATCTTTAATAAGAACACCACCGCTGCCAATTTTGGGTCATGCGTCAGGTAATTCTTTCAATTGAGTCTTAAGCTGTCTAGAGGCATATGCAATGACCTAACCATGCTGCATCAACACACACCCAAGACTAACCCTTGAGGCATCACTATACACAACGGATCCATCTGTACCCTCAGGTAGAGTCAATTCTGGGGCAGAAGTGAGTCGAGTGTTTAACTCTTTAAAACTCTTCTCACAGGCGTCCGACCACTGAAATTTGACTTTCTTCTAGGTCAACCTAGTCAACGGTGCTGCTATGGATGAAAATAGTTCCATAGACCTCCTGTAATAGCCAGCTAAACCCAAGAAACTCTTGATCTCTGAAGGGCTAACTAGTATAGGATAATTCTATACAACTTCTATCTTTTGAGAATCCACCAGCACACCCTCACTTGACATTATATGTCCCAAAATTGCTACTAAATCCAACCAAAACTCATACCTGCTGAATTTAGCAAATAGCTGGCTATCCTTGACAGTCTCTAGCACCACCCTCAAATGAGCGACATGCTCCTCCTCGCTCCGAGAGTATATGAGAATGTCGTCTATCAAGACAATCACGAACATGTACAAATATGGCTTGAATACCCTATTCATTAGATCTATAAAAGTTGTAGGAATGTTCATTAGCCTAAACGACATAACTATAAACTCATAGTGACCATACCGAGTCCGGAAGGCTGTCTTCGGGATGTCACTCTCCCTAACTCTGAGCTGGTGATAGCCGGATCTGAGGTCTATCTTTAAGAAGCACTTAGCTCCCTGAAGTTAGTCAAACAAGTCATCAATTTTGGGGAGGGGATACTTGCTCTTGATTGTAACTTTATTCAACTGCCGATAGTCAATGCATATATGAAAAGACCCATCCTTGTTTCGAATAAAGAGAACTAGTGCACCCCACGAGAATTTGCTAGGTCTAATGAAGCCCTTATTCAAAAGATCCTTTTACTATTCTTTCAACTCCTTTAGCTCTGCTGGAGACATTCTATGAGGAGGAATAGATATAGGCTGCATATTCGGAAGAAAGTCAATACCAAAGTCAATCTCCCACTTGTGAGGGACTCCTGGTAGATCATCTGGGAAAACCTCCAGATACTCACATACAATAGGGATAGACTGAAGAGTCGGGGTCTCAGATGTAGCATCCTTAACCCGATCTAGGTGGTACACGCAACCCTTGGAAATCATCTTTCTTGCCTTAAGATAGAAAACAAAGCGACCTATAGCACAACTGAATTACCTCTCCATTTTAGGACTATCTCACCCGAAAATCTAAACTCTAGCGTTCAGGTTCTATAATTCACTTAGGCATAACATACATGCAACCAATCCATGCCAAAGTTAACATTGAATTCAGTCATATCTAGCTCTACTAAATCAACTTAAATGACTTTCTGAAAGATTGTGAGAGGGAAATTTCTTTACACTCATCGAGCTATCACTGAGTCACTGACTGGAGTAGAGATTGAGAAGGGTTCTGATAGGATTTCGGAATTGACTCCGAAGCTAATAGCAACATATGGAGTCATAAAAGGTAAAGTAGCCCCTGGATCTAACAATGCATATACATCAAGATGAAATACTCACAACATACCAGTGACCACATTTGGAGAGATCTCCTGCTCCTAATGAGATGAGAGGGCATAAAATCTGTTCTGACGCTGACGACCACCTACACTAGTAGATGCACTCTGCTGAGTTGAGCATGCTAGTGGAGCTGCTGAACTGGTGGATGCGTCATGACCTCTACTATGGCCCTATTTGGCTAAAGGGTAGTCTCTGAGCAGATGTCCGGGCTTACCACACCCGAAACATGCACTTGACCCCGCTAGGCACTCTCTGGGGTGCTTCTTGCCTCACTTGCCACAAACTGGCATGCTGGGCTCCACTGACCTGCTCCCCTGTCCTTTGGAGCCTGATGGCTTTCCTTTCTAATCACGCCTAGATCTAGATGGCACATTGGTTGATAACAGCAATGGAGTTGATGATCTCTGGTGAGACTACTGACGATGTCTTCCACCGGACCTCTCCTGGGAAAACTCAAAGCTTCCTGTCATGGCCCTCTTGGCCTCTCTCTCCCTTTTCTTCTTCTGATCTGCCTCTATCTGCTGGGCATATAACCAATCAAGAGAAGTCTAGATTACTGTTCAGCATTGCGGTCCTACACTCCTTGACCAGGGAATCTAACACTCCATATACAAATCTGTTTATACGAGCTTTATGATCTGCAACCATCTTGGGTGCATACTTGGATCGCCAGGTGAACTCCAAGGCGTACTCCTGCACAGTCATATTATTCTGCCTCAAGTTGACGAACTCTGCCCCCTTTGCTTCCCTCAACTCCCTAGCGAAGAATCTGTTTAAGAAGGCAATCATGAACTCATCCTAGCTCACGGGAACTGTGCTCGCTGCTCTACCATTCCTCCACCAACGGTACCAAATATAAGCAACCCCCTTCAACTGATAGGAGGCTAAGTCGGCTCCCTCTTGTCTCGTCACCTCCATAATCTGGGTGGTCTTCTATATCTCCTCTAGAAACTCATGCAGGACCTCATCCACTCTTGACCGAAGGAACTCAGGTGGATTTATCTTAAGAAAGTCCCAAACTTGAGCCACCGTTGCATTCCCATTATGAGGGACTATGGGCCACCACCTACTAGTTGACCTGAGAAGTCAAAGCCTATGCCAACATCTAAAAAGCCGCTCTAAACTCGGCACGAGAGACCTGCTCGGGAAAAGGACCTGTTGGTGCTGGGGGGGGGAGGCTTGCTGGTGCCTATCTCCACTTCATGGCCATTTCCATTTTCATTTAGTTTACCATTTACTCAGTGTGGAGGCATGAGGGGTAACGATTCACATCACAATTTGTTGGATGATGTGACAAGTTGTGGCATCCCTCGTTATGAGAAGCAGTTAGGAAATTTGGACTTGTCTTCCCAGGACCACGAGTGAAGTGAAGACTCGTTGGTTTGAGTAACAACTCATCCATAGGGGTCATCAAATGAAATTTAGAAAAAGGTGTAGACTTGGTTTAATGGCAATGGAAGGGTACAATGACCCATTAGGGCGAGTAATGACCCGTAATGTCCGTCATTGGAAGAATCTCAGGAAATAAACCTCATGAGGCAATGGTGATATTGAGAGGAATGACGAGTCGTTGAACTCATCATGTCCAATCGTTGGGTGAAGAATCAGAAAGTAGCAAATCAGCTCTAGAAGTAACAGATGGTTCAACGAGTCGTCAAGCCTAGTAATGACTCATTATGTAGGTCGTGGGCACTAACGAGCTGATTTTTAAAGTCAATCTCCAGGGGTATTTTAGTAAAATTCTATGCTTTTAACTCCTAAGTGATGTCATTTTCGGTATCCTAAGGGTCGAATTTAAGGAGTTTTTATAGCCTAATTCCTCATTCCTTCTCAAATGATTTGTAGAGTTCTTCTTCTCCCTTCCTCTCAAGGCTCAAGAACACCTAGAGTTCTTCTCCAAGAGCTTCAAGATCCAAGTTCTAGTGGGAGATTTCATCAAGCCAGGTATGTGGGACTTCAATAAGGATATCCTTTTATCCTTTGGTCTCAATTTATGTCAAAACCCTAGTTACTTTAAGTCCCTAGAAAAATATGTCTTAAGGTTTCAATCTATGCATGATTTGTCACAGGGTTCTAATAACATTTCAGGACTGACTTCGAAATTACTAGCAACATAGGGATTCACAAAAGACAAAGTAGCCCCTGGATCTAACAAAGCATATACATCAAAGTGGAATACTCGTAACATACCACTGACTACGTTTGGGGAGATCTCCTGCTCCTGGCAGGATGCTAGGGCATAAAATCTGTTTTGGCGCTATCCGCCACCTGTACTAGTAGATGCCCCCTACTGAGCTGAGCGTGCTGGTGGAGCTGCTGAACTAGAAGTTGGGCCTCAGCCCCTATCATAACCCTGTCTGGCCGCTGGACAATCCCTAAGCATGTGTCTGGGCTTTTCGCACCCGAAGCAAGCACCTATACCCGCCAAACACTGGCTTGTGAGTCTCTGGCCACATCATTTATACTCTGGAGGGTTAGTCTCTGTGAGTCTCTGAGCTCTAAAGCCTGATGCTCGTCCTCTCTTATCGCTCCTAGACCTGGATGGCACACTCATAGCCGAAGGCGCTGTGGATGAGGATCTCTGGTGGGACTGATGACGGTGCCCACTAGGCCTCTATTGGGAGAATTCGATGCTATCAGTCTTGGCCCTCTTGGTTTCTCTCTCCTGCTCATTCACCTGTTCTGCCTCCATCTGCTGGGCATATAGGATTATCTGAGCAAAGTGAATATCTTGAAGAAGCATTACAGTCCGACAATCCCTGACCAAGTAGTCTGCTATCTCATGTACAAACCTGCTCATACATGCTCTCTGATCCGCCACCATATCGAGTGCATACTTGGACAGACGAGTGAACTGCAAGGCATACTCCTGAACCATCATCCTTCCTTGCTTTAGATTCACAAACTCTGCCGCTTTGATCTCCCTCATCTCACGAGGGAAGAAACGATCTAGAAAAGCGACATGAAACTCATTCCAATTGATAGGGCCTGTGCCAACTGCCCTACTATCCTTCCATTGTCTGAACCAGATGTGCGTGACCCCCTTCAACTGATACAAGGCCAAATTGGCGCACTTTTCCCCAGTCACCCCCATAATCTGGGTGATCTTCAGAATCTTCTCAACAAACTCATGTGGATCCTCGTTAACCTTCGACCCAAGGAACTCGTGAGGGTTCATCCTCAAAAAGTCTCTAACTCTCGTTGCCGCCGCATTCCCGTTCTGAGGGACATGCACTACTGCCTGCTGATTGATCTGGGCGGTCAAGGCCTAAGCTAGCATCTGAATAGCTGCCCTAAACTCCGTGTGGGCAACTGGCTCGAGTATATGCTCCATGGGCTGGTGGGGCCTGCTGATGCCCGTCTCCATTGTTGTCCTCGTGGCCATTTCCGTTTCTGTTTCTCCTTCCATTAACTCTACGAGGAGGCATGATTCTGCAAATGTGTATAACATGAGTTAGAAGGATAGAGAGACATTTCATCGCACGACTTAGATCATGAAAGAATAGAATATTTCCTAAACGTCTCGTAGCCTCTTCGCCATAAGTGTAGCGCGCTTCACACCCATGAAAAAAGACTCTACTTAACGCGGCTTTCGGACACCCTAGGACACTTCAAAACCTAATGCTCTGATACCAAGTTTGTCACGACCCGGACATAGGCCCGGATCGAGGCACGGGACAAGAAACCCCAAGAGGCTCCAAGTTGACCTATGGTATGAAAATATATCTAACTCAATTGTAGATAAGCGGAAGATTATCGTAAATAACATAGCGAAAGTGTAAATAAGACATAACATCTGATTACTTGCACAAGTCTAAAGCTAAAATACAACTCTATTCGAAAAAGCTTATAATATTGATGAGTTGATGGACAAGACCTCAACTAACTCTATAGTTTGAAAACTAAAAATACGACTTACAACTGATAAGAGGGGCCCTCTTAAGATTAGGACTCACCAACTGATACTGAGAATAGCAAACTCCTGGAATCTGACTAGTTGCGGGACTGAAGATGAATATTGGACCCTGTATCATGAAAAGTTACAGCATGGAGTATGCAGTCAATACGTGGAATGAACCAAGCATGCAAGGTAAGTAAACAGTTAAGTAAGTAAAATCATTAAAAATGCATAATATAAAACATAATCAAGATGAGAATCTGAGAGTAAGGTTTGCATGCTTTTTTTTTTGAAATCATGATCTGAACATAACTGAACACCATAACTAAATTGAGTGACCCAAAGCTGAAATCTGATAATCATAAGTAAAACTGAACATTGGGTCAAACCCGCTAAAAACATAATATCATGACTGATGTACATGCATAATTGAAATCATGAGAAACAATGGGAGACTCGTCATGTAACCAACATTACCACGGTAGAGCTTACATGCTCCCGACTATTACACTCAAGTGGGCAGAACCGTCCAAAGCCTTTCCAGGGCTAAGGGCGCTACCATGATATCGATATCAAATTCAAGGCCCCTTGGGGGTAGTGGAAAGCTCCAAAGAAGGTCCCAAATAATCTGCTCATACCAATGTCGGGGCGTAGTTTTGAGGCATAAGGTTGACTGACCCTTAGCCTAGTCGGTGCTAGACACTACTCTAAAAAACATACATATGCTCTCCAGCGTTTTTCAACGAAGCTGACCATCATCTAATGACTAAGCCGAACGGGCGTCAGTACCACTGGTACTGAGTATGTAAAGCAATAACTGAAAGAAATATCTGAAAGCAACAACGCAACTGATGGAACTGAAATAGGAAGGAATAGACTAACTGACTGGAAATGTAAAACTATGCCTACTCTTAACTGTACTGGAGGGAGTAGGAGTCATACCTGGAGATGTATCATTCTACTATCGATCTAGTCGTATCTAGTGCAACATGGCATAACATAACATAACATAACATAGCACACACAAACCTTACCCGGCCCCCATAAGCCGGGAGGTACAAATAACACGCAATCTATACCCCTACCCCGGTCGTCCCATCTCCTATAATAACTATAAGAATCCTGCCGGTCCCCTGGGTATGCACTTGGGCTCGCTGAGCCCCTGACTATAACTGTACCTGAGTCCGGAGGACTCTTGAATCAACACCCGGGCGTATCCGCTCGACTGGGGTGTATAAGGGCCGACCAAGGCACAATATGGGGAAAACTGGCATCCCATCTTCGTCCCCTGTGGGACGGCATGCCACTCCGTAGAGCGACGTATCCTCGTCCTCTGGCGGACGAGTCGATACAGCTATTAACCCTGGGGCGGTCAAGAATGCTAGGTAATCCAACCCCAAGACAATACAGTGGTCTCAACTAGTAATACTATCTGCATATCCCACATACTGAAGCTAATGATAATAAAGTATTTGTACATACTGTATGCTGAACTAGTGATAGTGATCTGTATGCATTTAATACGTGCCTGGACTGATAATAGTATATATATACATGAATATAATCTTCCGCCATATTGTACTGAGTCTAGTGTAGAACAAGATATAGTTCTTCTGCTGGAAATCATGCTGTATAACTGAGTTTCTATAGTAACATGATTTACTATTTCTAACATGCTTTCTAAACTTCATTTTAACCTATCATTCTACTTCTGAGATACCTTACAGGTATTTACATTGCCTTACTAGGTTTCAACTGAATACGATAATAACCCAACATTCTTTGCTAAATCACATACTGGACATGCTGTACCGTTTCTAACACTTGTATCAGAATTTATATCGTGCTAGCAAGTTTCACGCTATACATAACATGATGCTTCTAATATCGTACCAACATTCGTAATAAACATAACACACGACTTCTGAACATTCTACTGGCCTTTGAACTACTTTACTATACCAAGATCACTAACTTGCCGAGGAAACTAGCTTTACATACCTTCGCTTCTGATTTCCCGACTAACTGGCGTAGCTTGGTCAGTATTTCAGCTATTCCTCCCAACTGCATTCATATATAGGTCAATCAGTACTAAATACAACTTTATTCTGAAGGACGACATCACTTTCGATATAATTATAGCCTAAACTTAGGCTTATCGAAAGACAGTCGAAAACTCACTATTTTCTAGAAGTCCAGAAGGGAGAAGTATTTACTTCACAGCTAGGAACACATAGATACTAGTTTGGAGCAATTCCACTTACCTTAGTCCGGTAGCTCGACGATTTGTCGACCGTGTTTCGTGAAACTAAATCCGTAGGAATGCTCTCTGCTGCTAAATACTTCGGTATCTGAGGTTAATTTGGGTTTGGACTACGTTTAGCAGCGTAATCGGACGAAAATATATTTACCCTCTTCGTTCTTTTCTTTCCTCTGGTCTTTCCTCTATGTTTTCACTGGAAATTACAAGAATGATTGATAAAAAACCGAAGTGGGGCTTTATATACTTGGGCCTGGACAAGGCCAATGTGTCACGGAGCCAACGCGGAGGCTCCACCTCCGTGACACGTTACCATCGCGGAGGGGATCTGCCTTGGCTCCTTCCGCGATGGTTCGACAGGTTTCTCGTCCGATCTTTTTCCCGGGCCTTTCTTTAGCACGTATGGCCTTCAAATATGCTTAACCAATGCACGAATAGGCCATCTAGGTGCCGAATATCTTACGGGGTATAACATTCTCCCCCCTTAAGAACATTCGTCCTCGAATGTAAACTTTTATCTAGAGGACCTCTCAATTTACTTATTTAAAAAAAAAAAAATTTTGGCAGAGTCTCCCCTGTAATGTGGACTATACCAAAAACCTGAAACACAGAAAAGTCCAACACAGGTACTGCACGCAATACTTTAAGATTCATTGGATAGCTAAACATCAATCTTTCTCATTTATACATATACAACCATAAGGTACTACATAAGTAATAATACGGTAATACCTGTCGCCTGACTAGGCCTGGAATAAGTGAGGATATCTGGTCTTCATATCTTCCTCCGCTTCCCATGTCATTTCCTCTCGGTTCCTGTTATGCCACAATACCTTGACAGACGCAATATCTTTAGTCCTCAATCTGCGAATCTGTCTGTCTAGGATAGCACTGGAACCTCTTCATAGGCCAGCTTTTCTGTAACCTGAATATCCTGGACTGGAACTGCTCTGGATGGGTCTCCTATGCATTTCCTCAGCATAGATACGTGGAAGACCAGATGAACGGATTCTAGTTCTGGAGGCAAGTTCAACTCATATGCTACTCGGCCTATCCTTCGACGAATCTGATAAGTCCCAACAAATCTTGGACTGAGCTTACCTTTCTTGCCGAATCTCATCACCCCTTTCATCTGTGATGCTTTTAAAAATACCCAGCTACTATTGAAATCTAACACACACGCTCGCAACATATCTTCGAGCGTCTGAATTGTGCGTTCCGCCTGTCCATCTATCTGAGGGTGGAATGCTGTGCTCAAATTAATCTGCGTTCCCAGACCTTTCTGAAACGACTACCAGAATCTAGCCGTAAACTGTGCTCCTTTGTCTGAAATAATGGATACTGGCACTCCGTGCAATCTGACTATCTCTTGGATATACAACTCCGCGTACTCTTCAGCCGAGAAAGTAGTTCTTACTGGCAGGAAACGAGCTGATTTAGTCAATCTGTCGATTGTTACCCATATAGAGTCATGTCTGTATCTAGCACGGGGTAATCCTGCCACAAAATCCATATTTACTGCTTCCTATTTCCAGAGAGGCACAACTATGTCTTGAATCAAACCGCCTGGTTTCTGATGTTCTGCTTTCACCTGCTGGCAGTTAGGACACCGGACTACAAATTCAGCAATTTCTTTTCTTTTTTTTCTTATCTAGCCACCAGTAGTTTTTCTTTGATATCATGGTACATTTTTTTGTCGCGCCAGGGTGGAGAAAATAGTTGCTGGCGAAGTGCACCTCGTTCATGATCTGATGGAGGAGGCCTAAAACATCTGAAACACATAGACGACCTTTACAACATAGCACTCCACCCTCTGTTATTTGCGAATCTGGCGCTTCCCTTGCAGGATTCTGTCCTTAAACTAGACCAGGTCAGGATCTGCATATTGCCGTTCTTTTACCCCCACAACTAAGGACGACATGGCGGTGTTCTGGATTACTACTCTGTTGTCCTTCATTTGTATCACACGAACGGCTAAATTGACCAATTGATGTATCTCCCTGACCAACTCCCGTTGCTCGGGTTGCACATACGCCACATTCCTACTAGATCTATAGCTAAGAGCGTTTGTTGCTTCATTACCTTTTCTTGACTGATATAACATTTTCATATTTAGAGAGTTCAGCATATAATTGACGGTCATACTGGCTTGTCTTGCCAAAGAGATCAACAGGTAGTTTACCGGCGTAACTAGAGCTTATCTGGCCTTCTGGCCACATGCTAAGGCTACTTGTTGCTGTGATAACCTGAACGACTGTCTGCGCACCTTGTGCCTTTATCTAATCAGAGGATCCTGATATTGATCATGACCTCTAATGATCTGGCTGCCTAACCTTAAATAACTGAATAGTCGGGTTGAATGACCCGAATGTGGCAGTAGTCTAACAATGCTCTAACTGTTCTACTTGAGTACTTATAGTTCATGCATACTGCAGACTTGTGAGCATCAAATTGCTTTGTTATTTTACTTGAACCACTATAAGGCTGGGCTTAATCAAACTTACTCCCAGGCGATCAATCTTTGGATCTTCACGGGGAGTCTACTGATCCCTTGGTCTTAATAAACACTGTACTAGCAGGGTACTATCACTTTCTTACACCTTGTGTGTATCCACTTGGATTTATACTACTATTCTGGGGAATTCTCGGTCTTATGAGCTATTCTGTAAATACTGGCCTTCTACTAGGGCTTTGTATCTGAATACCTTACAAGAACCAGCTGAAGTACTAGTCTGTCACTGACTACTGATGTGGACCCTTTCTTGGGGTGCCCACGGGCTTGTCTGACTCAGACGGCTGGCTAACTTACGGGGTGTTCCACGTAATAATTACTAGGTTGACTAAGGTCGACTCTCACCTACAAGGTTGGGAAAATGATGTACGACCACTTAACATACTGAAAAAATTCTGGTTCTGGCATATGCAATAATGCTAATAAATTTTAGGGATGCTTCCCTACCAGTACAAGTGCCAGCTAGTCGTTAGACCGTCTAACTGTGCCCTTATCATCTAGCCATCTGATTCAGGCCATTAACTCTGGTAAGCTTCTAGAGCCTAGATCTGGCAACAACACATAAGTCTATTAACTTAATAACTGAGAACTGAGATAGTTTCTATGACTTTATACGTAATTCACACTTAACCTGCCCTTTCTATTCTCCTTTCCCTTTCTCTTCTCTTTTCTTCTTTTCTTCTCTTTTAATTTTTGACAAGGGGTCCTGCAATGCAATTCGTATATACTTCCCAGCACTAATATGCATATGTGTGATTGTAACCGCTATTAGCAGCTGCTCACAGCATATTTATTACCTGCACAGATATATATTAATAAATACGTACAATACATATGTTCGATTGGTTTGGTTAGGGGTTAAAAACCGACACGCAAGTGCACGTGGTCAAACAAGTAATAAAGTGGCTAAGTAAGCCAAGTATCGAACCAAGGAGACTCTGGATAAGTAAAAATTGCTCAAGTATACTATATTCTATCTTACTTCTATATATGCTGACAACAACATAACCAAAAGTTAAATAATTTTTGTTTATAAATTATATACTAAAACTATTAACAAAATATCTACTTTGAATTGAAACTATGGATATGAGCATGCCAAGGTTAAGAACAAGTAATGAACTTGATTATAATCATAATTCGGTTATTCTTCTCTTCCAGTTGCTAGCCAAGAACATTAGCCTAGAGATTAAAACTCTCGTATTTAATCTCACTTAAGAATCATAAACCATCCGTCTACATTTCTGTGATCAAATGCAATTTATGACCTAGCAATACAATTCCGGTTCCTAAATTGACTAATACGGCTTTCAAGTATATTTCTATCAGGAAAGCACATCAAAACTCAATTTTCCCAAATCAAGTTAAGAACAATACCCTATTAATTCACAACTTTCCAATTTCGTGCTCTCTTGAGTGAAATCAGACTTTTTAGATGTACATTAATGTCGGCCACACACCAATGCAGTAGAAACAAGAATTAATAGAACAACATAGAAGAAGAAGATGAAAAACCATACAATTCAATAATCAAAATTCATCACCATTGTTCATAACCTCAGCAAGGAAGAGAATTAGCCACTCATTTATGGATTAATCATCCTAAAACAAGTGTTAATCATACAAACAATTGATTGAAAGAAGAAAGAAAGAGAGAAAAACCCTGAGCTTTTTCGTCCCTCAACTGCCTGTAACCCACGTCCTTGCTCCACCAAGTCTGAATTCATTAAAAATAAGCCTAAGTGTTCTATTTATACTAGTGGGAATTTTTCCCGGAATAACAAGCAACGTGTCACGGAGTGCATCGCGGAGCACTGCCTCCGTGACACGGCGTGGACGCGGACCCTCTCTGGAATTTTAGGGTCCAGGAATAAAGCTTCAACGTGGCACGACGTGCAACAAGCCTCCGCGCCACGGAGCTGTCGCGAGGCTCCACTGGAAATTGGCAAATTAATCACCCTCCAGGCAGTGTGCCTCCGTGATGGTAGCGTGGCACGCCTCCATCGCGGAGCCCCTTTACATTGTGCAGTCCAATGTCTTTTTCGTGCTCGCATCCAAGTCCAACTCCGATATTGTTCCAACATGCATTTTAGCTCCTCAAAATCACATTTTACCTATAAAACAATGCTAATCATGTTGGTTAGTATAAATTCACATTTTATTACCAATTACATGAAAATGTATACACATTGCACAATAAACAAGGCGAAAATGATACGTTTGAGTATCACTTGGGCATATAAATCTGCCCAAGATCAACATACTGAATTTTGTGGTGATACATAATCTCTGACACACTTTGCTAAATCTCATATTGTACATAATATACTGCTTCTATGGTTTAATAATACCTCCTGCCTTCTCTTAACATTTCATTGTATTGTCACCCCATTCAGAAAGTAACAAACATAAACTCTTTGGTTATTGTCTGCTGTTTGAAAGTCCGCCACTCTTGCAGTGTGGGGTCACATTCGAATCTTGTGGCCTTACTTGGCATATATTGAGAGCCCATGACTGTCTGCTGGGCCTTATCTCTAGGCCATACTAGATTAAATTCACTGTATCGGTAACTTCTTAACTTCTCCATAGCGGACATACTGCGGTATTCTAAACCGCAATCTTACTGTCAGCCCGAGGCCTAATCCCTAATACGATATCTTATCAATCCGGGGGTAATTCTAATTTCCCCACTAGATCTGACATTCCTGCTTCTTCCCCTCATCTTACTTAAGCTGAACTCTGGGGTTCAAGGTACCTGCTCTTCATTGTTAACAAGATTACTGGTCAAGTACCAGTTCATACTTCCCCTGACTTGCGGTCAGACCTATCTGATTCACATGATCTCTCCCCCTTTCGATATCACAACTGGATCATATCTATAATATTGCAGGTATATCTTGCTGTCTATTAGCATATATGGCGGACTTGGCCTTATTCTGGCTCAAATTTGACTATTACTAGGCATTCATTACTGACAGGTCTTTTACCCCTGCTTCGGGTAAGCTAACAGTCTTACTTTCTCTTTACGCTCACTAACACTTACTGGAATTAATCAATCTACCTTCACTTACTGCTTGACTTGGCAACCCCATCTCAAGTCTTATGCCCCTTTACTATACTGGAATCAAATTCAAGAGGTAGGAATAGCCCTTTTCTTATTGCAACAAATAAAGACATTTAACTATACCATATCCGAAGAGATGTATTTGGGATTCCTGCATTTCCCTCTCTTCTTTATACTTACCTGGTGGTCTGACCTTGTCTGTAATCTTAATCAGATCTTATATAGCTAATAAGTAAATCAACTCGTATGTACATTATACTTCTGACTTCCTATTCTGACGTTATCAACGTATACTAGGAATAGTACCGATAAAGGTATCACGCTGGGAGGTCTCTGGTACCTCCTCCTGCTACTGTAGTTATCATGTAACTGGCTGATGCCCTCTTCTGTTGCTATATCTGATCTTCTGCCTGTAATAGGGTAATGCTGATCTGTCTTTGTATCTGTAATTAAAGAATATGGTAAGTTTTTAGGGACTCAACCCTATACTGTACCGCTCTAAAGCACGACTGACTGAAAAGAAAGGGTAACCATCCTATCATGCCTCGCAGCCTCCTGCCTATAGTATGTGGTGCACAACACATCCATAGACAAGACTCTACTTAGCACGGCTTGCAGACTCCCTGGGACACGACCTGCTCTGATACCAAGTTTGTCACACCCCACCTTAGGGGGTATGACTGGCACCTGGTGCCCTACTAGGACCTGAACTGCTAGACTACTGAGTCTGAGCACATCTGGTGCCTGGTTGGCTCTAATCGGATTCAGGGAAACAACGGGCTATATAACGACTGTAAATACAGCCTCCGGCCGACTAGGCCTATAGCCACCTGTACCTGTACTAACAGCTAGCCAGAAACATATCAAAATAGGGGAGCCTATGCGGGCCGACAAGGCCACCATGCTGTCTAGTTATCTGTAACTCAACAATGAGATATTGGAAAGCTACGTGACCGGCAAGGTCACCACTACTGTCAAGCTATGGCCCCACACGGCCAACATAAAAGAAACAGAAGTACTAACAACTATACAACTGCACGGCCTCACACGACCAGCTCATCTGACCACAGGGAAATATATACACAGACTGCAAGCCTCTCAGAATACTGATAAGATGGTTGGGACAGGGCCCCGGCCTACCCATGCTGTACAACAAAAGAAAAGGGATAGACCTCTAGCTACCTAGCTCCGGATGACTGGAGCTGATGACCCTGAGCTGGCTGGAATCACGAGGTATCGGCCCCTCGTCTATGAGTACCTGCAGGCAAGTAATGCAGCGCCCCGAATGGGCGTCAGTACCACTGGTACTGAGTATGTAAAGCAATAACTGAAAGAAATATCTGAAAGCAACAACACAACTGATGGAACTGAAATAGGAAGGAATAGACTAACTGACTGGAAATGTAAAACTATGCCTACTCTTAACTATACTGGAGGGAGTAGGAGTCATACCTGGAGATGTATCGTTCTACTGTCGATCTACTCATATCTAGTGCAACATGGCATAACATAACATAACATAACATAGCACACACAAACCTTACCCGGCCCCCATAAGCCGGGAGGTACAAACAACACGCAATCTATACCCCTACCCCGGTCGTCCCATCTCCTATAATAACTATAAGAATCCTGCCGGTCCCCTGGGTATGTACTTGGGCTCGCTGAGCCCCTGACTATAACTGTACCTGAGTTCGGAGGACTCCTGAATCAACACCCGGGCGTATCCGCTCGACTGGGGTGTATAAGGGCCGACCAAGGCACAATATGGGCAAAACTGGCATCCCATCTTCGTCCCCTGTGGGACGGCATGCCACTTCGTAGAGCGACGTATCCTCGTCCTCTGGCGGACGAGTCGATACAGCTATTAACCCTGGGGCGGTCAGGAATGCTAGGTAATCCAACCCCAAGACAATACAGTGGTCTCAACTAGTAATACTATCTGCATATCCCACATACTGAAGCTAATGATAATAAAGTATTTGTACATACTGTCTGCTAAACTAGTGATAGTGATCTGTACACATTTAATACGTGCTGGGACTGATAATAGTATATATATACATGAATATAATCTTCCGCCATATTGTACTGAGTCTAGTGTAGAACAAGATATAGTTCTTCTGCTGGAAATCATGCTGTATAACTGAGTTTCTATAGTAACATGATTTACTATTTCTAACATGCTTTCTAAACTTCATTTTAACCTATCATTCTACTTCTGAGATACCTTACAGGTATTTACATTGCCTTACTAGGTTTCAATTGAATACGATAGTAACCCAACATTCTTTGCTAAATCACATGCTGGACATGCTGTACCGTTTCTAACACTTGTATCAGAATTTATATCGTGCTAGCAAGTTTCACGCTATACATAACATGATGCTTCTAATATCGTACCAACATTCGTAATAAACATAACACACGATTTCTGAACATTCTACTGGCCTTTAAACTACTTTACTATACCAAGATCACTAACTTGCCGAGGAAACTAGCTTTACATACCTTCGCTTCTGATTTCCGAACTAACTGGCGTAGCTTGGTCAGTATTTCAGCTATTCCTCCCAACTGCATTCATATATAGGTCAATCAGTACTAAATACAACTTTATTCTGAAGGACGACATCACTTTCGATATAATTATAGCCTAAACTTAGGCTTATCGAAAGACGGTCGAAAACTCGCTATTTTCCAGAAGTCCAGAAGGGAGAAGTAATTACTTCACAGCTAGGAACACATAGACACTAGTTTGGAGCAATTCCACTTACCTTAGTCCAGTAGCTCGACGATTCGTCGGCCGTGTTTCGCGAAACTAAATCCGTAGGAATGCTCTCTGCTGCTAAATACTTCAGTATCTGAGGTTAATTTGGGTTTGGACTACGTTTAGCAGTGTAATCGGATGAAAATATATTTAGCCTCTTCGTTCTTTTCTTTCCTATGGTCTTTCCTCTCTGTTTTCACTGGAAATTATAAGAATGATTGATAAAAAACTGAAGTGGGGCTTTATATACTTGGGCCTGGACAAGGCCAACGTGTCACATAGCCAACGAGGAGGCTCCACCTCCGTGACACGTTGCCATCGCGGAGGGGCTCTGCCTTGGCTCCTTCCGTGATGGTTAGACTGGTTTCTCGTTCGATCTTTTTCCCGGGCCTTTCTTTAGCACGTATGGCCTTCAAATATGCTTAACCAACGCACGAATAGGCCATCTAGGTGCCGAAAATCTTACGGGGTATAACATAGGGCCCAAGCAGGGGTCATCATTATTAGAGATTATCTCCCTATGGTCTGAGTGTGGTATCACGCCAGTCAGAGTTCGTACCCTTGGCAAGGTATGAACACCCTCTCAGTCGGGGTTACAGGTTGGAGTCCATGAGGCTCACATTGGAGTTTGTCGGTTAATAGGCTCTCCCATAGTCCAGTTCAGATTCAGTCTCCGTTCAGTATCAATTTCATGTTCTAGTTCATGATTCAGATTCATTCTTCATACATGTGCATGACCCTTAAATTAGTTTTAGTGGTATTTTACATTAAATGTTTTCAAATTAGCATATTATGTCAATATCTATGTATCATAGATAGGGTCATTGTATTTCATCTTAGTTACATTTTCAGTTATGTTTCAGTTTAGTCTCTCTTAGTTTACCTGTATGTTTCTAGTTTCATTTATGTTTCCATATAATCAGTATATTCTAAGTACTGCCAACATACGTTATATGCTATATTATTTTATGATATAGATCCAGGTTTCTAGACTCAGCCTCAAGGTTAGACACACTCTATTCTCTCTCAGCTGACAATGGTGAGTCCTCATCTACCGAGGATAGGATTCATGATTCTCCTTATTTCAGTTTTAGATTTTGGAGTTAGTTGGGGACTTGTCCCAGCAGCTCATCATTTTAGTAAAGGTTTTCAGACTTGTATGGATAGATTCAGCTTATGACTCAGTGTTTTTAATAAACTTTCTTATGGTTTTGATTAGACTCTTTCAGTTAGCTTTCACTTAGTCATGTTTTATTAGTTGTTGTTATGTTAGTATTATGTTGTGCCATGGGTTATCTTGGAGCCATTCATGGTTTCAGGTCCGTGTCTCGATCTGGGGTCCTAGATCGGGTCGTGACACCTATACCATCTTGGTAAGGCCAATGTAGTAGCTGATGCTCTAAGATGTAAGTCCATAGGAAGTTTAAGTCATATTGAAGTAGGAGAGCTTGAAATGATAAAAGAACTGCATCAACTAGATAGCCTATAAGTTTAATTGCTACATACAAATAATGGGGAGTTGTGGTTCAAAATATTGCAGAATCTTCCCTGGTAACGGAAGTGAAACAACAGCAATATGAAGATCCATAATTGGTGAAGTTGAAAAAAGGGAATCCATGGAAGAAGCAATTGTTATTTGAACTTGAGTAAGATGGAGTTCTCAAACATCAAGGTCGACATTTGTACCTAATATAGGGAAATTATTAATGCATATCTTGATTGAGGTATACTATTCTTGATATTCTGTACATCCAGGGGAAATAACGAAGCATCGTGATCTTTGATAGATATACTGACAGAATGGAATAATAAAGGAAATTACAGGGTTCGTAGCTCAGTGCCCAAATTATTAGCAAGTGAAAATTGAACATAAGAGACTAGGAGGACTGACATAGAACAT
Organism: Datura wrightii; assembly: GCA_035772735.1. Classification (NCBI taxonomy): domain Eukaryota; kingdom Viridiplantae; phylum Streptophyta; class Magnoliopsida; order Solanales; family Solanaceae; genus Datura; species Datura wrightii. Next base: position 58,713,108 of record JASDFA010000020.1, on the reverse strand, counting down.
AGAGATCCCAATGTGGAAATGGGAGGTAAATAATATAGATATAATTACAGGTTTACCTCATACTAGAAGGAAGTATGATTCCATCTTGGTTATTATAGACATATTGACAAGGTCAGCTCATTTTCTGCCAATCAGCACTACTTATGTAGTAGAGGGTTATGCTAAACTCTATATTCATGAAATAGTCTAACTTCATGGTGTATTGATGTCCATCAATTCAGACAGAGGAGCTCAATTTACAGCCAATTTCTAGAAGTCCTTTCAAAGATGGGTACATAGGTATATCTTAGTATAGCCTTCCATCCACAAACTAACAGACAAGCCAAACACACCATTCAAACACTTGAACATATGTTACGTGTTTGTTTGTTAGATTTCAAAGGAAGTTGGGATGAATATTTTCCTCTTATTGAGTTTTCCTATAATAACTATTATCATGTTAGAATTTAGATGGCTCCTTATGAGGCACTGTAAGGGCGAAAATATAGATCATCAATCGGTTGGTTTGAGATTGCAGAAATACGATTTCTAGCAACCGATTTGGTGCATCAAGCAATAGAGAAAGTGAAGCTTATTAGATAAAGGTTGCAGACAACTTAGAGTAGGCAGAAGTAGAATGTTGATGTATGTCATCGTTAAGAGCTAGAGTTTGATGTTGGTGATTGGGTCTTCCTGAAGGTTTTGCTTATAAAACGCATTATCCAGTTTGGAAAAAAGGGAAACTAGGTCCAAGATATGTTGGAACTTATAGAATTGTTCAAAGAACAGGGAAGGTAGCATATGAACTTGAGTTACCTACTGAATTATAGGCAGTTCATTCAGTGTTTCACGTGTTGATGCTACAGAAGTGTTTAAGATATCCTTTGCATGTTATATCTGTTGAGTATGTCCAAATCTCTGAGGATGTGTCTTATGAAGAAGTACTAGTTTCTTTTCTAGATCATCAGGTCAGGAAGCTTAGAACTAAAGAAGCAGCTTCAGTAAAGGTGTCAAGGAGAAATAACAACATTGAGAAAGTATCGTGGGAAGCAAAAGAGGAGATGGAATAAGTACTCTCAGTTGTTCATGACATAAAGATGATATTAAGGTATATCTCAATAACTTTATTTATTATATTTACGAGTGAACTTGAAGCATGTGTGAGGTTATAAAAGACGCAGCCATGTAAAATATAACCTTCATTCAAGGATGAATGATTCAAAGGGGAGGAGGATGTTACACCCCGTACTTGTATTGTTTAATTTGATGTATGTATGTGTAGTGTAAGAGTTGAATGATCATGTATTGTATGTCATGGAAAGGTTGATGGTCAAAGGCGTAAATGAATCTATGAGTGAACGAGAATAGTGGACGAACGCTAGGCCAAATGGCCTTCCGCGACTCGGGCCATGTAGCACCATGTATTATTATAATACAAATAGGCATCCTATATATGTGGTGCCTTGTGTTATTTTTAGCTTACTAAAGCGTTTTGGACACCATTCCAACTCGTCTTTTCTTTTTACGGTTTGTGGTAGAAACTACGGGAATCTAAGGGGAAATCTTCCATCAAAACTTAAGCTACGCTAGAATCAAGCTTGGAAGGTTGTAAGGTTCATCGCGATTGAGACATGCATTGAGTTTGGTGTTAGTCAAGCTGTTGAGTTGAAGAAAGAATTCTGGAAATCCAATTCCTTCCTTGATTAAGAAATCTAAAGGATTAAGGTAAGATTCCTACCTCTTCTCACGTGATTATTTTTGTTTTTGTGCCATTATCAGAAATTGGATTATTGGAACTTGTTGTTCTTCAATTATTGGACTTAGGGGGTTGTTGTGAAGTGGAACAAGATTGTGTTTGCTGGAAAAATAGAAGGAGCTATTAAGGTGTAGTCCGGATTGTTGTTGGCGTTGTCAAATTCCCTACAAGGTATGTGAAGGCGTTATCTTTTCTTGCATTGCACAAAATCCATTTTTATATGTCAAAAATTGAATTGAATGTACCCACTATCTTAAATCTATTCCTAAAACTCACTAATCTTGACTAAGTATCCTAAGAAAATTGTTCATGATCTTTTTATATAAAAAATGATATTTTTGGTTATTGGTTAAGTGTTGAAACATGTATTTGGCAGATTGTGTAAGTTGAATTGGTTGGTTATATTTGTTATGGAATTAGAAGACCTTTGAAAAGAGCATTATTCGCTAGCTTATATAGATATATATGTTTGATACGAAACAAATACTTGTTCATCACCTTTCTTTGGCCTTGTCATTTAACACTTGTAATTCTTATGTTTCATTCCCGTACTTGTCGTATGAAAAATTTCTAGGATGAATTATGGAGATTGTAAAATAATATTGTAGATTTATTAGGTAAGATCCTATAATCGGGGCGTTGGTTTATTAGCTATTAGATTATACGGGCAATCTTTGTGATTGATGATCTTATTCCTTAAGGGGACTTTTGTTTGTGTTATTCCATCCTTACGCAGTCCAAAGTACTATTCTAATCCATATTGTTATCAAACTTCTAAGTCCTCCTTGAATCACTTTAAGGATATTCTTAAATGTGTCTATGGTTTATGTTATAAAGAATTCAGAGTCATATTCACGTTAAAAGGTCATGTTTAAGGTTGTCTCACAAGTCACATATATGGTATAGTTACAATGTTGATGTGTCATTTCATGTCACAACATATGTATCAACAACATAGGCCCTATTAACTATAAGTATGCATTACGATTGACATATTCCCAATAAGAAGGCCTACGGGCGATGATGTTATATAATGACAAACTATACCACTAGTCTACATAATGGTTAGGAAGATACTATATGATTACCATTGATTCCTCTATCGGTTGGGTAAAGACATTACCACCAGATTACATGCCGTTTCAGCAATATTTTGATATCCATATGCTTGATTGCATTAATGTACAATGTTGAGTTATAGTTGAGTTGTAAGTTTTAGAGTTTCAGATTATCTCCGTCCTCCTATATTTCTCATCTCTTGTAATACCCTTAAAGTCCCTAAGATCAAACCTGTGGATTCAAGCGAAGGAAACAGGAAAATGTAGCCTTGGCCATAGGACAAGTCGTCCAGTGCCCTATAGGAGGAATTCACGAGTCGTTAAGTGACTCGTGAAGTGAGGGGACGAGTGGCAACAATTCTTGGTCTGGGGTTGACCACGAGAGGCAGCTACGAGTCGTGAAGTGACTTCACTACTCGTGGAGTTGGTCGTGGTCAAAAGCAAGTTTGGATGTTGATTTTGGGTAGTGTACTTAACGGGTGGGTCACCACGAGTCGTTAGGTACACCACGAGTCGTGCTGTCCCTCGTGGTGACTGGCAGTGTGTAATTTTCCTGCATTTTAGTAATGGTGTTTTCATAATTTCAAAGCTCCTAAGCCCTAAACTACGTCTTTTTAAGCTTAGATTAGGGGAGTGTAAGACCAGATTACCCAGGTATGTAGGGTTATGAATGGGAGTATCCCTTCACTTTCATGGCCAAATCCTTTTCTAAATTGATGAAATTCAAGATTTATGAGTCTATGGGGTTTTAATCTAAACTTGTGAAATTATCAAAGTATCTATCATGGGTAAATCCTATTCATGTTTTTAATGTGGTTTTAAGATTCATGGGCATGTTTTATAATAATTTCAATTACAAATTTATGATTTCAAGGTTTTAAAATTATGATGCCCAATTAAGAAAGTTTATGAAGAGTTGAGATTATGATCTATATTTTCAAGTGTGATGAAATATCAATGATAAAAGTATGATTTCGAATTACCCATATTTATATCCACGATTTGACTATCAAGTCTATTTCAAAGCATGTATAAGTTTGGGCAAGCCAATATGATCAAGTATGTTTCATGATTTACTTCAATTTCATGTTATTAGCTAACCACATGGTTTTGGAATCTAAACTTCCACTTTTCAGCTTGTGGTGTGATGTGAGTCGAGGCTCCTCATGATATGTTTTCAGATTATGCATATACTATTATGATTCAGCTTCATTGAAAAATGATGGGGAACATATGCATATCTTTGGGAGTAGTGTCTAGCACATAGTAGGCTAAGGGTTCAATCAACCTTGTGCCTTAGAACTACGAGCCAACGTAGGTATGTTTAGATTATTTGGGAACTCCTTTGTGATCCTTGCCTGCCCCAAAGGGGCCTTCAACTTGATACCGATATCATGGTAGTGCCCTTAGCGTTGGCAAGGCGTTGGACGACTCTGCCCACTTGAGTGTAATGTCAAGACCACGTAAGCTCTATCGTGGTAATGTTGGTTATATGATGAGTGTTTCATTTTTCCTCATGATTTCAGCTATGCATGGTCATCAGTCATGATATTATATTTTCAGCAGGTTTGACCCAATATTCAGTTTTACTTATGATTACTAGTTTCAGCTCAGGGTCATTCAAATAGGTTATGATATTTAATCATGTTTAATTATGTTTTCAGATAATAACATGCAAGTCTTACTCTCAGAATCTTATCTTGAAATATTTTATGATATGCATGATTTCAGTTTTACTTACTTAGTGGTTTTACTTACCTTGCATACTCAGTCATTTCAAGGTCTGACCGCATACTCTATCATGTATCGTTTCATGATACAAGCTTGGACATTTAGGTTTAGTCCCGCCGCTAGCCAGATCCTCAGAGTTAGTATTTCCCAGCTTGTTGGTGAGTCCTCATCCTTTGAGGACATTCTTACAAGTTATTTTCAGTTTCAATTTATTAGTGAGTTAGTTGGGGTCTTGTTCCATCAACTCGTCAGATTTTAAAGGCTTATCAGACATAGTATGTATCAGCTTTGGATCAGTGTTATGTATTCCATTGTTCAGATGTTATTGGATTTTCAGACTTCCACTATTTCAAATGTTAGATTTCCTCATTTATCATGTTGAGCTTTAGTTTTCATATTCCTGCCATGGGTCGACTTGGAGTCATTTATGGTTCTAGGTTTCGTGTCTAGATTCGGGTCTATGTTCAGGTCGTGACAAACTTGGTGATAGAGCATCAGGTTTTCAAGTGTCCTAGGGTTTCTAAAAGCCGCGTTAAGTAGAGTCTTTTTCATGGGTGTGAAGTGCACCACACTTATGATGTAGAGGCTACGAAATGTTTTAGGAAATTTCCCTTCTTTCATGATCTATGTCATATGATGAAATGTCTCTCTATCCTTCTAGCTCGTGCTACACGCGTTTGTAGAATCATGCCTTCTCGCTGACTTAATGGAAGAAGAAGCGAAAGTAGAAATGGCCATGAGAATGACACTGGAGATGGGCACGAACAGGCCCCATCTGACCCCAAGGATCATGTGCCTAGAAGGTTGCCTATGCGGAGATTAGGGCATCCATCTAGATGTTGGCACATGCATTAACCGTCCAGATCAAGTGGTAGCGCATGTTTCCCAGAATGGGAATGCGGCAGCGGCAAGAGTCATGGACTTTCTCAGGATGAACCCTCCAGAGTTCCTCGGGTCGAAGGTGGACGAGAATCTACACGAGTTTAATGATGAAATCTAGAAGATCACCCAGATTTTAGGGATGACAGGGGAGGAGTGCGCAGACCTAGCCTCTTATCTGTTGAAAGGGGTTGCCCATATCTGGTTCAGACAGTGGACAGATAGCAAGGTAGTTGGAACGGGTCCCATTAGTTGGGATGAGTTTCATACCGCGTTCTTGGATCAGTTATTTCCCCAAGAGATGAGGGAGATCAAGGAAGCTGACTTTGTGAACCTGAGGTAGAATAACATGATGGTCCCATAGTATGCTTTAGAGTTCACTCGCCTTTCCAAATATGCAACAGAGATGGCAGCTGATTAGAGGGCTCGAGTGAGCAGGTTCGTACATGGGATAGCAGACTACTTGGTCAAGGATTGCAGGACCGCTATGCTTCATCAGGATATGGACTTCTCGTAGTTGTTTCTGTACACCTAGTAGATAGAGGCGGTACAAGTGAGTGAGCGTGAGAGAGAGGCCAAGAAATCCAGGACCGACAGTTTTGGGTTCTCCCTTTAGAGGCATAGTAGTAGGTATCCTCAGCAGACCCACTGGAGATCATCAGCCCCAATGCCGTCAGTAGCAAGTGTGCCATCCAGATCTAGGCGCAACCAGAGGGGACGAGCATCAGGCTCTTGAGGTCATGAGAGCAGACCTGTAGAGCCCAGTATTCCAGGTTGTAACAGGTGTGGAAGGAGGCACACTGGTCAGTGCCTAGCAGGTACAGGTGCTTATTTCGGGTATGGGAAACTCGGACATTTGCTCATAGATTGTCCAGCAGCTAGACAGGGCCATGGTAGAGGCTGAGACCCAACCACTAGTTCAGCAGCCCCACCAGCACGCTCAGCTCTGTAGGGTGCCTCCACTAGTGCAGGTGGTGGTCAGTGTCAGAATAGATTTTATGCCCTCACATCGCGTCAGTAGCATGAGGTCTCCCTAGATATAGTCACTGGTATGTTACGAGTATTCCACCTTGATGTATATGCAATGTTAGATCCAGGGGCTACTTTATCTTTTGTGACGCCCTATGCTGCTAGTAGTTTTAGAGTCAGTCCCGGAATCCTATCAGAACCCTTTTCAGTCTCTACTCCAGTTGGTGATTCAGTTATAGCTCGACGGGTATACAAAAATTGCCCTGTCACAGTCCTTTAGAAAGTCATCTCAGCAGATTTAGTAGAGCTAGCCATGACAGATTTTGATGTTATCTTTGGCATGGATTGGCTACATGCATGTTATGTCTCAGTGAATTGTAAAACCCGTGCAGTAGAGTTTCGGTTCCTGGGTAAGCCAGTCCTAGAGTGGAAGGGTAGTTCAGCTGTTCCTGTATGTCGCTTCATTTCCAACCTTAAGGCCAGAAAGATGAACTGTAAGGGTTACGTATACCATTTAGTTAGGGTTCAAGATGCTAACACCCCAAAACTTTCCTAGACCAGACTCAAGCATTTCAAGAAAATTCAAAAGAAAAACCAAAAATTTTATTGCAGAATGACCCAGAAAATGGGTCGTGGTAAGCTCCAACGGACTGTTGTCTAAGTCATTGTCAGCGTAGCAGTTTTCCTTCGGGGAAAACAACAAGGCATAGGATGACTCGTTGGTTGAACCAATGAGCCGTACTGCCGTCCGTTGGATCCCAAGTTCAGAATCCTACCGGACCCTTCCCTGAGGCAACGAGAGGAACCAACGGCTCGTGGTTCCTACCAACGAGCCGTTGCTACCACCCGTTGACAGTCCCAGGCCCTATCAGTGTAGACCCCGAGTCGTTGTGTTGATCATTGTCTCCAGGCCTAGTTTCTCTACCAGTACTAATGAGATGTACCAGTGACCCGTCATTTCTTCCTACGGATCGTGGTATTCTCCCGTGGTTCATTTCCAGTGGGCATGGGTTCTGGACCCAGAACCAACGGTGGGTTCCAACGGGTCGTGGGTCTGACTAACGACCCATTCTGAGGCCCGTTGGTCCGTGTCGACCACTTTTCAGTTCTTTCTTCCAAGGGTATGTTGGTAATTTCCCACCTCTTTAATTCTTAAACCCCATCATTTTGGGTTCGTTTAGGCGGGAGTTAAAGGGGTAGAATGATCTTTTCCCATTTATTTCACTCTTTCCCTCAAAGCCTCAGCGTAGAATAGTCGGGAAGCTCAGAGCAGAAGCTAGGGCAGACGTTGCCTTCTCAGAATTTCTCAGGGATATTCTCCAGAAGTTTTCAGCTAGGTATGTGGGAATTCAAACAAGGGAATAGTTCTTCCCTTGTGTCCCCAAAATTATTCTTTATATTCTCAATTCGTTCTAGCCCTAAGACTTTCGAATGTGATGAAATTATCTATCAGACCCCATTTAAATCTTGTGGAATATCATTTATGTCAATTGTTGATGTTTTTCCACCAGTTTGTGACTATGTTGTTACTCGTTCCTTTAAAGTGAATTCTAGCCCTAATTAATGGATATAGAAAAACTAGAGTCTTGTATAAGTGATTAAATATCGAAATTTGCTTGATTCTATCATTGTAGGGGATACCTATATTGTTAGTTGTATTGAAATCTCAATCAGATTATTGTCAGTTCAGTTTCAGTCAAAATGTTAGAATACGTAGTGTTAGCTAGAAATGTCAGCTGACCAGTTTGACAAAAGAAATTCTCGAGGCGTCAGTAGTTCCTCCCAGTATTAGAATTAGACTCAGTATTAGTTTTTAGTGGTTCTTTAGGCGGTCATGACACTTTCAGATAGAAGCTCTGACCAGCCTTAGGACCCCAACTTCAGATTACAGTTTGTTCTTTAGACGGTTACAACACTTCCAGATAAGCATCTCTAACCAGCCTTAGAACCTAGTTACAGAATCCGGTCCAATAAGACTCTCAGGGTGCTTTCAGATAGATATTCCTGACTAGTCATGGGCTCCAGTTTTAAGCTATTAGCTTAGCAGTCAGTCTAGGACTATCCAGTGGGAGTAGGACTTAGCACTGAGAGGACCGGAGTTCCAGCACACCAGGTTCCCCGAACTATGTTGCCACCGTAGGTTATTTTTTATTGGCCTCATGGACCCAAACGTATGATCACCCAGTTCGTGCCTTTATACCCTGGCAAGATATATTGGGTCTTACCGATGGGGTGTATACATCGGACTCCACGTCTAGATCAAGTGGTTATATGTTAGTTATAGACTCTCCCACTAGTCATCAGTTTAGTCTCAGATCAGTCAGTTCAGATCAGTTCATTCAGTATCTCAGATTTAGGGCATGTCCTTGACCATTAGACAGGGTCTTTCAGACCATCTCAGCTTATTACAGTTATTCAGTTTCAGCAATCCAGTTGGTCATTGCATGTCTTTCTGTTCAGTTATTTCACTTTTTGTGTATGATTTCTCTTACTTACTCAGTACATTCAAAGTACTGATGCATACCTTCTATGCTGTATCATTTTATGATACAACTGCAGGATCTCAGTCTCAGCCTCGCTAGCTGATCGCTCTCATAAGACTAACAACACTGTTAGTGAGTCCTCATCTTTCGAGGATGAAGATCACTTATTTCAGTTCTGTTTTCTTCTATTTAGACTTGGAGTTAGCTGAGGGCTTGTCCCAGCAACTTATCAGTTGTAGTGGCTTTCAGACAGGGACTTGGTTTTTTTTTCAGACTTACAGTTTCGTTCAGATGTTTTCAAACTTTATGAATCAGCTTCATTCTCTTAAATGTTTTATATTTAACTTTAAAGCTTCCGCCATAATTATATGTTTACTCAGAATGCCAGCGTATGATAAACTAGGGGTTACTTGTAAATCCAAGTACTGTATTTCGCCCAGGGTGTAGACTTGAGGAATCACAAACCTGATATCAGAGCCCTAGGTTTAGAGTATCCTCGGATGTCTGAAAGCCGCACCGAGTAGAGTCCCTTCCATGGGTGTGAAGCGCGCCACAATTATGATGGGAAGGCTACGAGATGTTATTAGGAAAACTCCGTTTTGTTCATACTCTTTATCGTGCAATTAAATTCAATTACAGAATCGTTCTCCTAATTCATGCTTTATTTCATTTTAGTGAATTATGCCTCCGCGATGTGGTAACAGAAAAAGGGCCGGCAATGCTCACCGACCTGCCCCACTAGCTCCAGCAGCCCATCAGAACGACTTAGTGTCCACTGTGGAGTTCAGGGCGGATACCAGCTGCTCGCTTAGACAGTTACCAACTAGCTGAACCAGCAGGTGGTTCCAGTCAACAATATTGGGTCCGCAGCAGCTGCCCGATTGCAGGACTTCACTCAGATGAACCCTCCATACTTGCACAGATCTAAGGTGGGAGAGGACCCACAGGAGTTCGTGGATGAGATTAGAAAGATCACCTGGATTATGGCTGTCAGTTCCTTGTAGAGTGCCGACTTGGCTGCCTACCAGCTGAAGGGGTTAGCCTAGATTTGGTATAAGCAATGGAAGGAGGGGAGGCTAGGAGTAGGACTGGTGGAATTGGAGGAGTTGACTATAGCCTTCCTAGACAGGTTCTTCCCTCGGGAGCTCAGGGAGGTGAAAGTGGCGGAGTTCATGAATCTGAAACAAGGGAATATGACAGTAGAAGAATATGCACAGGAGTTCACAAGGTTATCTAAATATGCTCCAGAGATGGTAGCCGAGCCAAAGGCTCGCATGCTGAAGTTTGTGTATGGAGTTTCAAATTTGATCCTTAAGAATGCAGGACATCAATGCTTATCAAGGACATCGATCTCTCCAACCTCATAGTTCATGCCTAGCAAATTGAGGCAGAAAAATTGAAAGACTTGGAGAGGGAGAACAAACGGGAGAGAACCGACCAGTCAAAATATGGCCATCAAAGATCTGGTGGCAGTAGTCGCCTAAAACATCATCATCAACAGCAGCAACAGAGGGCTCCAGTACCCATGTTAGTCAGCGCCCCTACCTTTAGGTCCCGCTGTCACGCCCAAAATTGGGGTAGGGCGCAACTAGCACTAGATTCATGATTGATCGAGAGACCGTCTATATGATATCTATAACTGTAACACTTATACCATCCAGGACACCTGTCATAATCAACTGAAGTATAAACTGGACCCATAAGGTCTCAATAATACAGGGTAAACAATCAAAATGCAACCAAGGAAATTAGTGTGCTAAATCAAGCAACAATGAGCCGACGAGGCCATAAACAGAATAACACAGTACAAACTAAGTCCACAAAGCCTCTAAAAGTAAACTGACTGATGGTCGGAACAGGACTCCGACCTACCCATAACTGCATCTCAGAACTCTAACATAAATAAGTAAGCCCTAGCTCCAGGAATAAAGAAGCATACCAACCATCCGTTGATCTCACGAACTGCTACTCAACTAGCAATCCTGTCCTCTACCTGCACCTGCGGCACGAACGCAGGTCCCCAAGCAAAAGGACGTTAGTACGAATGAAATGTACTTGTATGTAAGGCTGAAACTGTAAACATGAGATAATAATCTTGTAATAACTGACTCAACACATAAACATATAAAGGATAGATATAATCGGGAACTCTGCAACCCGTAATTGATAACAACTTACTATAACATAAGTGAACTCAAGATAACTAAATCAGGAATAAGGAATAGGAACAACCTGGAATCCGGAACCTGATAATAATCTAAAATGAGATGAAAATGCAATTAAGAAATGCACAAGAAAGAAACTATAGCTATAATGCCAGCAACCAGTCAACCATAAATCTATATATTAAATAAATCTAGCTAGTGTACCATACCAGGGAAAAGTAAAAATATCTTCAGCCGATGTATCACACCGGGGTAAAATAAAAATATCTCCAGTTGATGTACCATACTGGGGTAAAATAAAAAAATCTCTAGTCGATGTACCATACCGGGGTAAAATAAAAATATCTCCAGCCGATGTACCACATCAGGGTAAAATAAAAATATCTCCAGCCGATGTATCACATCGGGGTAAAATAAAAATAATTCTCAATCATAATCATAAATAGGGCCGATATAGTAAGTATTGAGTCAATTTAACACGTATGACATATAAATGACAAATGTTAAATCTGTGGCTGGAATAGGCCTCTTTCGTAACCCATAAATGCAAGTGAGCACCCATATCATGTAAAACTAGAAAATATGCACATATATCACGTAAGCTGTCAAATTATACATGGACATGTCGACTCAGTTACTTAAAGGACCTTCAAGAGGTTTAGACAGCATCAGAACTTTTGTAGGCTTACAAACAATGTCCTACAAATAATCCTATGGATTTAACATATTACTTGGATAGAAAAACATAGAGCTCATTTCTACACAATTCTTTAACATCTGGGAATTGCAAATATATACTTCCTTCCAGGTGGTTCCTTTACCTGTATCGACAACTATACATTGGAATTTCATTGCCAAATTTATCATGTAGATAAGCACATATAATTCTTAATTCGTTTGACTTATTTGCAAGAAAACGTGGAAATTATAACTAGGAACTTGGAATTATTTGTAATATACATAGAGTTGAGAACTGAACTACAAACATACAACATACGAGACTTCTATTTAACGTATAACTCGTATTTAGTTAACTGGGTGATCTCCAGGAGACTTCCTGGTATTTAAAGTTCTGAGCTTAACTAATCATTATCATAGACTTCCTGTGCTTATTATTACAGGCAGAGTGCATATTACTCACATATTACCTTAAAAGGGCTAACATTTACTCTTATCTTCCCTTTTTATAACATCACAAAAAAATTAACAACTTATCCACGCTTTCCTCGTTAGCATGTATCGACTTAGCTTATTCGCTACGTGCCACTTGCTTAGCTTTAAAGAGGGAAAACATAAACTCTACTTTTTACCTTAAGCACTTTAAAACATAAACATATAGGAGGTATTAACAATATTATTAAAACATCATTTCAATAAACTCGTTTACCCTCAATTGGTTTAGCGTCATCTTCTTAGCTTAAGTTTAATTACATGTCGTCGTCTAAGCATTTCCTACAAATTTCACTAAGTAACCAGATCTTAACATATGTTCAACATCATATATATAGTATACTGCAAAGGACCAGCTCACGGTGCCCACGTTAAGGGGACTTCAGACTCAATCTTCAAATACGGCAACAATATTATAAACATTACCCCTTTCGCTTCACATTTGTTCGCTTCAACCATTCTTAACGATTCAAGCTTTATGCCAAGTATTTCCAACCCTTTGGACAGGATCATACATGCCTCAATATGATTTTATAAACATAGGAATATTGATCCTTTCAATAACTTAGTTTTGTTCTTGAAAAACAAGGAAAGGGACGCCTTTACATACCTTGGCACGTCGATTCTAATTTTGCCAAAAATCCTCCTTTCAAGCTTACTCCTTAAGGCTCCTTCCAAGTCCAATTTACAAACGCAACAAGAAGAAACTTCACTTCACCAAAGTTCTGGAAAAATTGGGCAGCAACATGCCACGAGAACACACAAAGAAACAACAACACAATACTACGACATTCTCCAATTTATAACCTCATAAACTCAAAGAAATCAAAAATGAAATTACTTACCCTTTCTTGGAGATGTTATTAGCTAAAGTAGGAGTAAACTCCTACTCTTTCCTCTTCCTAGAATCATCTAAAAACGCAGCAACACCACAATCAACCACAAGACAACAACAAGCCATGACTTTCTTCCAAGGTTCTCTTTTCAAATCCCAAAAGATACAAGAGTGAAGTTTCTTACCTGGGATATCTTTTCACCATGTGATAGGGCTTTGAATTCTCTGAATTCTGAAAAAAGAAATCAACTAAAACAGAGTAGAAATGAGCTTTCTAGATTAATTTTACTTTATATAGGCAGGCTGGCCATGGTTTGGGCGGTGCCCGCGTGCGGCGCCCGTGTGACATGCCCTCGTGTGCGCGCGCGTTGCCCCTGCTGTCTGCCTGTCTCGGCGCCCGCCCGCCTTGGCATTTTTTCAGTCGATAGTGCTTTCTTCAAAACGAGCATAAATTTTTACTCCGAACTCCGATTGACGAGCGTGTTTTTTCATTGTAAACTAGACTCAAATACCTTTTATTTTATAGGTTATGGGACTTCTGAATCATTATATGTTTGGAGATATGTCCATTTAAATTTGACCCTTATTTTCAAACTTCACATACTCTTCGCTTTTCCCTTTACACATGTTTCCTCCTCACCTACGGACAACATACAACCCATAATTCCCTTAATATAACATCTAACCATAAAATAATCATCAAAAAAAATTTCAGGGTGTAACATTCTCCCCCCCTTTAAAATCGTTCGTCCTCGAATGAGGGTTATACCTCGGTAGCCGTAAGTTTAGCCATAAAATCCTTAACTTTTCCTTTCCTTGTGCCAGTAACATACATTCCATTTATTTGTAAACATATCCTTTCCTTTCACTGTCTCATATCAAACTATACTTATTCAACTCAATCTATTTATCTAACATAAGACAGACGTGCCTTAACACCACATAATCGATGAATTTTTCTAACCGTAAGCAAATTTATACACTACCATGGTGGATGATTAACTCCAATACCACTTTCCATTCACTACATAAGACATAGGATCAATTGTTAAATTTGAAGCCGACTTTTACCCCTGCTTTTGCCAAGACCCATTATTGGCGGTCTTTGACGTGCCCTTATTCGCGCGTCCGAAAGTGTACGGGTCGTGCAAGTAATATAGTGGCTCTTTTTAAGAACCGGAATGTCGAACCCACAGGGACAGGACCCATTCCTCTAACTATCCATTTCAAGTATGATCTTAACTTTCGCAAGTGTTGGTTATAGAAGTTTTCGAGGGAGATTTAATTAAGTCTAGTTTTGGTCAACGAAATATCCTGAATTTACCCTAAGAGCAACATAGAGTTAAAACCAGATAATCATGCGATACTACGATTTGCAATGGGTTAAGCATGAAACTATCGATTATTATTTCACATAATTAGAATTGCATGTTCATGGTCTTTCGATCCTCTAAACACGACAAACTAGCCTCACTGCATCATTGTGAGCGAGGATGCTAATTTCTAGTTCGCAGGCAATTAATTATGTTGTGGTTTACAGGGAAACGATTAGGGACTTTCGTGCATCTAACCATTTAACTCAACTTATCCTCACAACTACTTCTTCGAGTGCTGATGTGATAATCCTGAGTTGGTCTCTTAATAACCCCCATTTATCAACCAAGCAAGGTGTTAGGTATATTTCTATCCTAACACGAAATTATATCGTGAGATACAAACATGCTCCTTACATTCTTATGTCCTGACCTAGGTAATTCTTTCTCAAGCAATTGCCCAAGCTAACGTATATGTTTTCATGGTGATCAATCATAAAAACAACCAACAATCCAGAATGCAAGACGAAAACAACAATCAATAACTTAATTCCAAAACAATTTCATAAAATCACAATCATAATTCATGGCTTCAACCCTAGAGGAAGGGTTCTTTCCATTCATGTTCGTAAAACTACAACTAACTACTACTAAACTAACATACTTCCATGAATTTGGTAGATGAGAAGGGAATTTGCCAAACCCTAGATGAGTTCTCCCACTTCTCCCTTCACTCCTAGGTAGTTTTCCAGAATAAAATCGTGACAAAGTGGTTTTAGGAGCTAAGGGACCTATTTATAATAAATGAGAAACGTGCACAATTTAGCCTGTCGTGGAATGGCTCCGTGTCACGGAGTGTATCACGGAGCACTGCCTCCGTGACACGGAGGTAATGCAAAGGCTTTTTGGAAATCACCCAAAATTGACCTTAGTCAGCCTTCTTGCCGCATTGGCAGCGTGTCACGCTGCTTGGACAGCGCGTTGACACTCTCCTGGCGCGGGGATGGCATGCCGTGGCACGTTGCTGGCGCGCTGGAGCACTGCCTGCTGCCGCATCTGCTCGCTTGCCATGCCTAGGCGTGGCACGACACTGGGCGCGGCACACGCATAGTGTGGCACGCTGCCTGGCACGGCACACGCATAGCGTGGCACGCTGCCTGGTGCAGCCAGCATTGCCATGGCCTACTCCTTGCCGACTTTCGCCGATTGCTTCCGACTCCATTCCTTTCCTTCACCAACTTATAAATTAGTTCCTCCAAATCATTGAAACCTACAAAATAAGGACTAATCATGTTGGTTAGCACATATATTCACATTTATATAAAATTACATGAAAATGTATAAAATAAATTAGATAAACAAGACTACATTAAGGTATAAAGCATCACTCGGGCATGCTATTTTAGCTCACGATCACCTACCCCACACTTAAAGTCTTGTTTTTCCTCGAACAACCTATTACATCTCATGCATATGGAGACTCACCCATAACTCATTTAGCAAGATTATTCAAGCTATGGCTACAATGATTATGGAAGATAACAAGCTACAAATAGAGCATGCATGATTTAATCATCGAAATGAAGTACAACTATGTTAAGACTTCTTAACCTCAAGAATTGACTCTCAATCTTAGCAAACTCCTGTAAATCAACTGATTAAGAAATCCCACATGAACTTTATCCTTCATTCAACATGTGCCCTCACGGAAAGAGAGTTACCCAATTTCACACGCAAAAACAATTTTTAAATCACAACATGTGTGGCTACATGAATAGAATTATGCTCACTCTCACAAAGAATTCACATGCATCATGTAATGACCCATAAGCTTGCCCTTAGTGTTTTATTCCACTAATTTAAGGATGTATGAATGTAAGATCGAGTAGGACTTTTTAGGTTGTAATGTAGCTAAGGGACGGGTAGGTACTATTATGCCCAGTAATAGTGACTACCTTTCCTAAGCGCTTTTAATACATCCTGCCTTCATTACGAACTTCCCTTCCTTTACTTCACCTTTTTCTCTTTTCAGCTTTCTTTCTCCTCTTATGTTCCCCCTTTCTTTAGGCACTTTTCGCTTATTATTAAGGAGCTCTATAAATAATTTTTTCATTAATTTGTTTTCTTACTCCTTAATGATAATCAACCATTTTCACACAAGTGCACCTTTGTCCTTTTCTCCACTTCTACAACGTGCTACTTTTCCTTTCTTTTCCTTCTTCTCACTCCTTTACTCTTTCATATTTTTCCCTTAAGCGCTTAGGAGTTTTGGATCAAGTTCAAGGCTAATGAAAGAAAACGGACTAAGCTTATGTTGCAGCTGTCAAAGAATAGGCTCAAGGCTCAATGGGGCTAACTAGGATCAATTTTTCAAGGTAGGTAAAATGAGGGATAAAAATTTGGTTCATTCAAAGAAATGCCTAAATCATCTCCTACAATTCACATCCTTCATTTCGTTTTATAAACACACCCGACAAGTTCTAGACAATCCACAATAGCACAGAATACTCAAAAACCTTACACTCATGGCACATGCTCAATTCAAGACACATTCAGCAGACTCTTAACTCAGCCAATCACAAGAATTCAGAATTAAGCTTCAATCATATTGAGTCAAATTCAAGAGCCTAAGTGTCTCACACAAAGTTATACACCTGCATGCTTCACACTGAACATACTTGCATCTTACAATCACGTATAGCACATAACAAGAACATCAAACACCAATTAGTTATGAATTCATGCTTGACTCTCAAAAATTTTCAAATTTCTCCCAAATTTCACACAAGCATCACATTCACCAAAAACTTGTTAAGCACAAAAATTTTAAAATTTTTCTCACCCCCCACTTAAATCATGCTATGTCCTCATAGCATTAAATTAACATTTAAAGGATGAGAAATACTCCCTGAGCCTCTATGCCAAGCTAAAAGCATGCTTTCCTTTCAAGTTTTAAGAGGTGGGTGTTCGACCCCACACTTCTTCTATTCCATGCTCTTTAGCTTCCACCTTCTCGGTACTCAGACTTCCCCCCATCTGTGCTTAACTTTCCACCAAAAACACAAACAAAATGAAAATAACAAAATCAACACAAAATGAAAATTACAAATTGTACCTGAGGTACCCTTGGGTTGCCTCCCAAGCAGCGCCTTGTTTTATGTCGTGGCACGACGTGGACTGTCCTTTTCAAAACATCCTTTTACCTGGGTTCTCTTTCGAGAACCATCTCCTTTTCTTTTGCTGTTTAGAGGAAACATCCTCCACTCTATTCCTCTCTTTCTCCAACTTCTTCACAATTTGAAGCCTTTTATCAGACTCGGGCTGAACACTTGTCATTGCCTTTGGCCCTGCACCTGTGGAATCCTCAACCCCACACTCATCCTCCGCCAACACACTAACCTGACAAAGGTTTTTGTAGTGTGCAGATGGGTTCATTTCTTGGTAAACGCGGAAGATTTCTTCTTCATCCTCAACCCTCATTTTCAGGGTCCTTGCTTTCAAGTCAATCACCGCTCCTCCGGTGGCCAAGAATAGCCGTCCCAAGATCAGGGGTACCTGGTCATCAACCTGAAAATCCAAGACAATTAATTAGCAGGTATAATGAACTTACCTACTTTGATGAGAAGGTCCTCTATTATTCCATCAGGTGTCACTCGCGACTTGTCAGCCAGCTGCAACATCAACCTTGTCGGCCTCGGTTTCCCTAACCCCAGGGTTTTGAATAAGGATAGGGGCATTAGATTAACTGCTGCCCCTAAGTCACACAAAGCTTGTAGCACCTCAGCTTTACCAATTTGTATGGGGAGGGTAAAACTCCCTGGGTCTTTGAGCTTCTTTGGCATTTTGCTCAATACCTTGTGACTGCACTCCTCAATCAGTTCTACAGTCTGGACGTCCACCAATCTAACTTTGTTCGCCATCACGTCCTTCAAGTATTTAGCATACTTGAGCATTCCCTGCAAGACATCAATAGGAGGCAAATTTATGTGAAGTTCTTTGAAACTCTCAAAGAACTTTTTGAAGCATTCCTCCTCCTTGCTCTTTCTGAATTTCTGAGGGAATGGTGGTGGTGGTCTTTGTGATGGCTGCAATGAAGGTTGTGCATTTTTTTGCCCAGTACTCTGATTCGCTCCCGTGTCGGTGGATGGTCCTGGTCTAACCAACTCCGGCTGCACCTCCTTTCTCAACTCTTTAGGCACTGCATCAGTTAATTGCTTTCCGCTTCTAAGACTGATGGCATTGATTTGCCGGGGATTAGGATCTACATCGCTTGGTAATCCCCCTTGATTTCTCATGTTCTGAGCAGCTGCTATCTGACCCACTTGTTTTTCAAGATTGCGGGTGGCTACTTGCTGATTCATTAAGTCTGTTGCCATCCTCGCTTGATTTTCCGCTAACTGATTTCTGGTCTCCATAATTTTCTGCAGTGTTTCCTCAATGCTGTTATTCGATTGCCCATCATTCTGCCTATTCTGCTGATACTGCTGTCATTGAGGTTGCATATAATTCTGCTTTTGGTTTCCACCCCAAGAAAAATTTGGGTGGCCCTGCCAATTTCTGTTGGAGTTATTCTCAAAATTCTGATTCCTATGCACATTACCAACAAAATTGACTGATTTCGGATTGGCTCCACAAGATTCTACATTGTGCCCATTATTACCACAAATGTCACCCCAACTCGGAGCTTGCTGAACTACATTAACCTGGCCCTGGTGTTGGTTCATACTCAGTTTATTGAACTGAGTCATCATTTGATGTTGGAACGCAACTAACTGTGCTGCCAAGGCATTCAAACCATCTACTTCTATCAACCCCGATCTCTTTCCTGCCCCTCTCGATGACTCGCTGTACCACTCTGGATTTCCTTGAGCGATTTTGTTCAACAAAGTGTACAACTCATCATATGTCTTCTCCAAGGCTTGCCCACCCGATACAGAGTCTAGTAATATTTTTGTGTGTAGGTCTAGACTTTTTACAAAGGTGTGAGCCAACACTTCATTTGATTGCTGGTGATGGGGGCAGTCTCTCAACAATGACTTGAATCTTTCCCAAGCCATATATAAGTTCTCATCAGGCCTCTGATTGAAACTGAGTATTTCACTTCTCAACTTTGCAGTTTTGCCTGAAGGGAAGAATCTGATAAGGAACTTCTTAGCCAAGTCATTCCATGAAGTTATGGAGTTCGGTGGCTCAGCCTTCAGCCACTTTTTTGCCTCTCCCAACAGTGAAAATGGGAAGAGGGTCAGTTGGACATAATCTGTGGACACACCGGTGGGGACAAACGTGTCACTAATCTCTAAAAAGCTCTGTAGGTGCTGCTGCGGGTCCTCATGTGCCATCCCAGTGAATTGACCACTAGAATGTAACAGCTGCACCATATTCTGTTTAAGCTCAAAGTGCCCTCTAGGCTCCGATTTACGGATGCTAGAGGTCACATTCGTCGCTAGTGGGATTGCCACTTCGCGAACTGGTCTTGCTGCCATTGCTTCTGTTGACAATTATGCTTGTCCCGTGGGTGGTTGTTGTTGTACCTTTTATTTAAGTCTCTTCAGCTTTTGCTCTAGAGCTACTCTCCTTTGCAAATGGATTTGACGTTCAGGTTCCAGCAACGGTTCCACAAGCTCTCTATTTCTAGCCAGCTCGGCAGGACAACCTGTCACCTGCAAATAAACAGACTAAGACCAAGTTTCTCAACACTTTAGGAAATTCAAAAATCACAAAAAATAGATAAATTATCAAAACTTCGCCTGGTTCCCCGGCAACGACGCCAAAAACTTGACATGCCCTTATTCGCGCATCTGCAAGTGTACGGGTCGTGCAAGTAATATAGTGGCTCTTTTTAAGAACCGGAATGTCGAACCCACAGGGACTGGACCCATTCCTCTAACTATCCATTTCAAGTGTGATCTTAACTTTTGCAAGTGTTGGTTATAGAAGTTTTTGAGAGAGTTTTAATTAAGTCTAAGTTTGGTCAACGAAATATCCTGAATTTACCCTAGGAGCAACATAGAGTTAAAACTAGATAATCATGCGATACTACGATTTGCAATGGATTAAGCATGAAACTATCGATTATTATTTTACATAATTAGAATTGCATGTTCATGGTCTTTCGAGCCTCTAAACACGGCAAACTAGCCTCACTGCATCATTGTGAGCGAGGATGCTAATTTCTAGTTCGCGGGCAATTAATTATGTTGTGGTTTACAGGGAAACGATTAGGGACTTTCGTGCATCTAACCATTTAACTCAACTTAGCCTCACAACTATTTCTTCCAGTGGTGATGTGATAATCCTAAGTTGGTCTCTTAATAACCCCCGTTTATCAACCAAGCAAGGTGTTAGGTATATTTCTATCCTAACATGAAATTATATCGTGAGATACAAACATGCTCCTTACATTCTCATGTCCTGACCTAGGTAATTCTTTCTCAAGCAATTTCCCAAGCTAAAGTATATGTTTTCATGGTGATCAATCATTAAAACAACCAACAATCCAGAATGCAAGACGAAAACAACAATCAATAACTTAATTCCAAAACAATTTCATAAAATCACAATCATAATTCATGGCTTCAACCCTAGAGGAAGGGTTCTTGCCATTCATGTTCGTAAAACTACAACTAACTACTACTAAACTAACATACTTACATGAATTTGATAGATGAGAAGGGAATTTGCCAAATCCTAGATGAGTTCTCCCACTTCTCCCTTCACTCCTAGGTAGTTTTCCAGAATAAAATCGTGACAAAGTGGTTTTAGGAGCTAAGGGACCTATTTATA
Organism: Datura wrightii; assembly: GCA_035772735.1. Lineage (NCBI taxonomy): Eukaryota > Viridiplantae > Streptophyta > Magnoliopsida > Solanales > Solanaceae > Datura > Datura wrightii. Next base: position 58,691,987 of record JASDFA010000020.1, on the reverse strand, counting down.
ATAAATGAGAAACATGCACAATTTAGCCTGTCGTGGAATGGCTCCGTGTCACGGAGTGTATCGCGGAGCGCTGCCTCCGTGACACGGAGGTAACGCGAAGGCTTTCTAGAAATCACCCAAAATCAACCCTAGTCAGCCTTCTTGCCGCGTTGGCAGCGTGTCACGCTGCTTGGGCAGCGCATTGACACTCTCCTGGCGTGGGGATGGCATGCCGTGGCACGTTGATGGCGCACTGCCTACTGCCGCATCTGCTCGCTTTCCATGCCTAGGTGTGGCACGACGCTGGGCGCGGCACACGCATAGCGTGGCACGCTGCCTGGCGCGGCACACGCATAGCGTGGCACGCTGCCTGGCGCGGCCAGCCTTGCCATGGCCTAGTCCTTGCCGACTTTCGCCGATTTCTTTCGACTCCATTCCTTTCCTTCACCAACTTATAAATTAGTTTCTCCAAATCATTGAAACCTACAAAACAAGGACTAATCATGTTGGTTAGCACATATATTCACATTTATATAAAATTACATGAAAATGTATAAAATAAATTAGATAAACAAGACTACATTAAGGTATAAAGCATCACTCGGGCATGCTATTTTAGCCCACGATCAGTCTAGATAACTGAAACTAAAGTGTGATCTAGGGAAACAAAAAAAGGACTAAGTCTTCAAGAGAAACTAAATGTCTGGACACCTAGTTTCTTGAAACACTATAAGGGGCCTTAAATAATCCTGTTGACCCGGTCTCCCCCACTCTATTCTACTTTTATGTTGGTACTTGAAGATGGTGAATCAGATCCTATATCAAACCTAATACAATTAATATACTCTATCCCTCGTATTCTGCACCCTATCTGAAGTATATCGGGCCAAAGAATTGAACTCGATACTATATTCACAAATACTCACGCTGCGCTGCTCTAGGTACAAAACCTTATTAGCTCGAACTCGTCGAAGTTCCCATGGTAAGTACTGTTTCGTGAAGGCTAGGGGATTTAGACTCAAAACCCACAGGCACTAAAGCTCTCAGAAGTATTCTCCTAGACCCTGCCATTAATTTCAACAACTGATTTTTGAAACGTCACTATTCAAGTTAACATCTGAAATGCTTTCTCAAAATCTCGTCCCTTTGATATAGCTGAAGGTGCTGGAGGATAAAAAAATCTTCCTCCTCCTGGATCTACTGAAACTAGGACAACATGAAGGGCTGAATACCTTCCCACGACATCTCTGACTAGAACCAGATGAACGGTGATCTTGGGCAGATTTATATGCCCAAGTGATACTCAAACGTATCATTTTCGCCTTGTTTATTGTGCAATGTGTATACATTTTCATGTAATTGGTAATAAAATGTGAATTTATACTAACCAACATGATTAACATTGTTTTGTAGGTAAAATATGATTTAGAGGAGCAAAAATGCATGTTGGAACAATATCGGAGTTGGACTTGGATGCGAGCACGGAAAAGACATTGGAATGCACAATGTAAAGGGGCTCCGCGATGGAGCCATGCCACGCTACCATCGCGGAGGCACACTGCATGGAGGATGAATTAATTTGGCAATTTCCAGTGAAGCCTCGCGATAGCTCAGTGGCACGGAGGCAAGCCACCGCGTTGCATTCCGTGCCACGTTAAGGCTATATTCCAGGACCCTGGATTTCCAGTGAGGGTCCGCGTCCACGCCGTGTCACGGAGGAAGTGCTCCGCGTTGGCCTCCGTGACACGTTGCTTGTTATTCCGGGAAAAATTCCCACTAGTATAAATAGAACACTTAGGCTTATTTTTAATTAATTCAGACTTGGTGGAGCAAGGACGTGGGTTACAGGCAGTTGAGGGACGAAAAAGCTAAGGGTTTTTCTCTCTTTCTTTCTTCTTTCAATCAATTGTTTGTATGATTAACACTTGTTTTAGGATGATTAATCCACAAATGAGTGGCTAATTCTCTTCCTTGCTGAGGTTATGAACAATGGTGATGAATTCTGATTATTGAATTGTATGGTTTTTCATCTTCTTCTTCTATGTTGTTCTATTAATTCTTGTTTCTACTGCATTAGTGTGTGGCCGACATTAATGTACATCTAAAAAGTCCAATTTCACTCGAGAGAGCACGAAATTGGAAAGTTGTGAATTAATAGGGTGTTGTTCTTAACTTGATTTGGGAAAATTGAGTTTTGATGTGCTTTCCTGATAGAAATATACTTGAAAGCCGTATTAGTCAATTTAGGAATCGAAATTGTATTGCTAGGTCATAAATTGCATTTGATCACAGAAATGTAGACGGATGGTTTATGATTCTTAAGTGAGATTAAATACGAGAGTTTTAATCTCTAGGCTAATGTTCTTGGCTAGCAACTAGAAGAGAAGAATAACCAAATTATGATTATAATCAAGTTCATTACTTGTTCTTAACCTTGACATGCTCATATCCATAGTTTCAATTCGCAGTAAATATTTGTTAATAGTTTTAGTATATAATTTATAAACAAAGATTATTTAATTTTTGGTTACGTTGTTGTCAGCATAATTAGAAGTAAGCTAGAATATAGTATACTTAAGCAATTTTACTTATCCAGAGTCTCCTTGGTTCGATACTTGGCTTACTTAGCCACTTTATTACTTGTTTGACCACGTGCACTTGCGTGTCGGTTTTTAACCCCTACCACAGCACCGGACAAGTTTTTGGCGCCGTTGCCGGGGAGACTAGGCAATTGGTGAAATTTTGTTAAGTGTAAATTTACTGTATTTTTGTTTTATTTTCTTAAGTGTTGACAACTTGGTCTTAGCCTGTATTTTGCAGACTTGATTTGTGTGAACACTGGCAAAGGACAAGGAGCTGGTGGAATCTTATACAGAGCCTGAACGTGAATGTCATAGTAAACGCAGAGAAGCTCTACAAAAGAAGCTGCAGTTGCTCAGACAGACTATAATGGAGCAACAAAATCCACCAGTTGGGAGGGCAGTGTTAGTGCCCGACGAAGCAGCAGCAAGGCCGGTTCGCGAGGTGGCAATCCCACATGCGAACAATGTACATTCAAGTATCCGCAAACCAGAGCCTGGAGGGAGGTTTGAATTAAAGCAGAATATGGTGCAACTTTTGCACACAAGCGGGCAATTTACCGGTCTCCCTCATGAAGACCCACAACAACATCTCCAGAACTTTTTGGAGATAAGTGACACTTATATACCCGCTGGAGTGTCACCTGATTATGTTCGGCTCACACTATTTCCGTTTTCCTTACTTGGTGAAGCCAAGAGGTGGTTAAAAGCTGAACCACCAAATTCTATATCAACGTGGGATGATCTAGCACGAAAGTTCTTGATAAGATTTTTTCCCTCTGGTAAAACAGCCAGACTTAGAAGTCAAATTCTAAGTTTCAAACAGAGGGAGGGAGAAAATTTATATCAAGCCTGGGAAAGATTTAAATCCATGTTGCGGGACTGTCCTCATCATCATCAGTCCAATGAGGTGTTGGTACACACATTTATTGAGGGTTTGGAACCCCATACTAAAATTTTGTTAGACTCAGCAGCTGGAGGGCAAGCGCTGGAAAAGACTTATGAGGAGCTGTACACTTTGCTCAACCGAATTTCACAGGGCAATCCAGAATGGAATGCAGATTCATCTCGAGGTGGAGCAAGGAAAGCAGCCGGAGTGCTTGAAGTGGATGGATTTACAGCTATCACTGCATAGATAGCTGCCCTGCAGAATCAGTTGAACAACCACTTCAGCAACATGAATTTGAACCAGCCTTCAGCTTCAGTCAATGCGGTCCAGCAAATTTGGTGTGAAGTGTGTGGCAGCAGTGAGCATTCAGCTGAGTGCTGTGGAGCAAACCCAGATTCTGTTAACTTTGTGGGCAATGCATAAAGAAATCAGCAGCAGTTTGGTAGCGGCTACAACTCAAATTGGAGGAACCATCCAAATTTTTCGTGGGGTAGCAACAACCAACAAGGCCAAAGTTCGGGTCAGGGTATGCACAGGAATCAAGGAGGGCAACAGAACTACCAATCCCAATTCAGAAATCACAATGCCCCTCCTCCACCACCATCACCTACCATTGAGGAGATGTTCAAGACCATGATCGCTAATCAGGCGCAATTGCAGGCTGACTATGTTAAATTGGCAGCCGAAGTGAAGAATAATCAATTAGCGACCAAGGCTCTTGAGTATCAATTTGGGCAATTTGTTAGTGCCCAAAACACAAGGCCCAGAGGAGGACTGCCTAGTGACACGGATTCTAATCCGAAGCAGGTAAATGCGGTGACCACGAGGAGTGGTTTGCAGCTGAAGGAGGTGGAACCGGAAAGACCACCTCAAAAGTCAGGAGCAGCAGATGTTGAGGAAGAACAAAGTGCGGATAAGGGGAAGACCAAAGAAGCAGAATCAGAAAGGCCTCCACCCCCGTTCCCTCAACGACTCAAGAAACACAAGGAGGAGGCGTGTTTCAAGAAATTTATGGAGGTGCTTAAACAGGTACATGTTAATTTACCTCTTGTTGATGTCTTGCAAGGAGTGCCAAAATATGCGAAATATATTAAAGACATCGTGGCCAACAAAAGTCGTCTGACTGAGTATGCCACGGTAGCTTTGACGGAGGAATGCACTTCCCGGATCCATAATAGACTGCCCACAAAGCTAAAAGACCCTGGAAGTTTTACTATCCAGCTTACAATTGGGCAGAGTATCCGAGCTCGTGGATTATGTGACTTGGGGGCGAGCATAAATCTGATGCCATCTTCGGTATTCAGAAAGTTAGGTCTAGGGAGTCCTAGACCTACAACCGTAATCTTGCAGTTAGCAGACAGATCCTTAGCTAGGCCGGATGGCATTGTTGAGGATGTGCTTGTGCAAGTGGGCTCCCTCATTTTTCCGATCGATTTTATTGTTCTGGATTTTGAACCAGACGCTGAAGTCCCATTTATTTTGGGACGACCCTTCTTGGCAACCGGAAAAGCATTAATCGACGTGGCTGCGGGTCAACTTACAATGCGAGCACATGAAAAGGTAGAGGTGTTCGATGTGTACAAAGCACCCAAGCTCCCGATGGAAAATGAATAACTCTCGGTGATCAATGTAATTGATCATGGGAATACTAAACAAATGAATGATTCCCGGGAGTTGATAGGAAGACCACCAGAAAAAGGTGAGCACTACTGGGGGGAGGACAATGATCGTGAAAAATCGTCCATCACCCTAGTGGATAATTGAGCATAAAGGACGTCGAGCCGCGACGGTAAACCAGGCGTTGCACGGGAGGCAACCCATGAAAAATATTTTTTTTGCTTTTGTTTAGTAAAGTGTAAATAGTTTTTATTTTAATTTTTTTTCTTGAGTTAGTACAAATTTTTTGTTTTAGTTAGTATTTTTCATTTTAGTTAGGGAAATCTATTAATCTAACCAATTTTGTTTCGTAAGGTGATTTTCAGGTCAATCGGAGAAAAATGTGCATGGAATCGGGAAGGAAAAGGCAAGGTATGAAAAAAAATGAATAAAATGAAGAGACAGAGCACTGGGGCGATGGCTTCGTGTCACGGAGGAAGGGCTTCGCGTTACCCTCCGTGACACGTTGAGGTTAAATCTGGATTTTTTTAAAATTCCAGTGAGCCATCGCGTTAGCTCCATGTCACGGAGGAGGGGCTCCGCGTTACCCTCCGTAACACGTTGCCCTATATTTTGTGATGGGTCACACGGGGTTGCCGGGTGACCCACGTATTCCCTTCATTTTAAACCCCGATTTTAAGCCCCTTTTCCTCATTTCCTCTCTTCTCCGCGACCAAACACCCGAATCCCCCTCCCCAACCAACGTGCCACGTTATTAAGCAACCAAATTTTCGAGTTTCTTCAATCATTCAACTTAAAGGTATGTTTTCCTCTACTCTCTCAAGTTTTTGTCGATTTTAGTCGAATTTGAGCATGGGAGGTGAGATATAAATCACCCTAATTAGCAATTTAGCATGAAATTGAATTATTCTTTGATTGATAAATGTTCAGAATGTTGTAATTAGCGTTTGAACTTGTCGATTGCGTGAATGATTCGAATTTGATTGTAAAATTGAATTCTAGGGCTGGAGTTGTTGAAATCGAATTGGGTAACTTGGTAAATTGGTGAATTATATGCCGGGGTGTTTTTGTGAATTGAGATAAGTCGTTGTAAATATTGTTTGAAGGTAATAGACGACGAATTCTCGGGTTTTGGGAAAATGTAAAAATTGTTCAAATTGGTTTGGTTATTTGGATTCGTATGTAGATAGAATTTTGGTTGTTGTTTTTGTTTGTTGTCTTCGTTGCTAAGTGCGATGGTTGAATTGCTAGCGATGGTAGGATTGGGATTAGCTGTATGAAGTCTGAGTAGTACGCTAAAAGTTATACTGTCGAAAATTTTTTGTGAACGCACTAAGCATAAATTGTATAGTTGTTTGTTTATGGTGTAAATAAAGTGATCCTTGCCGTAGTATCGTAACCGTAGCTAAGGACTAAGTGTGGGGTAAACTTAGTTTAACCCGACCTTAGCCGAAGCTAATATACATTTAGCTTGACATAGTGCTTGTTTATTTATGTTGACAGGTACAATGGCGAGTAGGCAGGATAAGGGTAAAGGTGCATCTACTTCAGGCACCGGGAGAAAACGCATGAGATTGGGCACAGCAGTCCTAGCTGCACCAGCTGTTCCGCGCGGCCAACGCCTCCAATACGGAACGAGGTGGGTGACCGATGAAGGGAAGAAGTGGTACGCTAAACATAAGGAGAATAAGTACTTCCCTGAGGAGCATATTGCATGGGAACCACTAGCACAGGAGTTCCCCCGTATTGTGCAGAGAATAGAGGCAGCTGGGCTCAGCTTCATATTTCAGGAGCCCAAGGAGTGCAACCTACATTTAGTCCGGGAGTTCTATGCAAATTGGAACCCGGCCATCAGAATCCACACAATAAAAATCAGAGGGCAGATAGTCACTCTGGAACCCCAGAAATTAAATGCCATCATTGGAGCGCGGGACACAGACGCCCACGTTCTCCGCCAGCTGAACATCACCCCCCCATACGCTGATATCAGACGCACTTTTTGTGGGGCTCGATCCACAGCCCGATGGAGCAGACATAAGGAGAGGGGTTACCACCAGACTTTGCCGTATTCTCAAATGAACAGGAAGGCAAGAATTTGGCTGAAAATAGTTTGTTCGTGCCTGATCCCGGGGGTGCACATGACTGATGTGACCCGAGACCGTGTGTGCCTGGTGTATGCCCTGATGAAAGGGCTAGAGATTAATGTTGGGGCGGTCATAATATCCGCCATGAAGAGAGCCCGACTACACCAAGGCCACAGGTATGGGTTCGGCGGACTCATCACCACATTTCTCCGGGGCCTCGACGTCGAGGAAGAGGCTTTGGACTACATCCCGCAGTTGGAGCGGAGGGCCCTTGATGTGACCAAAACCAAGGCCCCCGACACCACACACGGGCCAGTGCTGACACTGGGCGAGCGACATGCTCGTGACGATCAGTACATGGCACGGATGTTTGGTATGCAAATGCTTCAGCTTCGGATTGGTGGGAGACCAGCCACAAAGGAAGAGTTATGGAAGCTGGAGCTGGATTACCCATTTGGCGAAAACGCCAGAGCTTTGTGCCGAGTGGGGCCAGCCTTCGTTGAGCCCACTGACGATGATGTCCCCACGGACGAGGAGACACGTCGGGAGGACTCCGATGTGGAGTCCGATGACGACGATGGAGGTGACTCGGACATGGGCGATGAGGCAGCAGCACCGGATGAAGAAGTCGAATATTTCGACTGATTAGGGAGTTCCACCACCCGAAATTTTTGTGCTTTTTAATTTTTGTGAACACTGGGGACAGTGTTCGATTTAAGTGTGGGGTGGGGAGTAGCTAGGTGCTGGGGCTGGGCTGATTTGCTGTATGTTCTTCCTTTGTTTTGTATGTATGTTTATGTTTCCCTGTGGTTGTGAGTGCAAACTGATTTGTATTTGTATCTGTACATATTTTTGTGGTAATTGATGTGTGTTGTGAAAGGTTGTGGTTGCCAGTGTAAATATTTTGTAAATTCTGTAAATATTATTTTTTTCTATCGAAATGATCGATATTTTTAAAATTTTTGCGAAAATATTTTGTACATAGTAAAATATTTTGTAAATATTTTTCCATCGAAATGATTGATGTTTTGCAAAATTTTTTTTTCGATTTTTATTTTTGGGTTTCTCGGAGTTTGTTTTCGGTTCTTTTACCGAGAATAGTCCCATTGAACCGATGTCATAGTTAGTGACCGTTCCCTATGATGGATGGATGACGACCGTCTTAAGGGAAATGTAGTCGGTAGGAGTAGTGATTTTAATTTGTTTTCAGTTTTTCTTTGGTGGATTGCATCACTGAACCTGTAGTTACTATATGGTTGTGAAATTATGGTTGCGTGTTGTAACTGACATTCGAAATGTAAAAGTGATTCGTATGAAAGCATGCAATTTTGTAAATATGTTGAGTTACCTAAGCTGTAGAATTCGATTCGGTGTGATTGAGGCTTAATTTTTGAATTCATGAAATTGGCTAATTAAAGAGTCTATGAAGGCATCTTGAATCGAGCATGTGCATGAAGTGTGAAGTGAGGTATTGTTATTCCATGCTATTGTGAAGTGTCTAGAAGTTGCCTGGTGTGTGTACAAAATGAAATGAAGGAGGTGTAGTGTTGGAAAGGATGTAGGCATTTCTTTGTTTTAACCGAGAGTTTCTATTTTTTTCTTGTCATACACTACCTTTTTATGTGATTTTATACCCTAGTCAGCCCGTTGAGCCTTTAGCCGATTATTTCTTTCTTTTGTCCAAAATTGTATAAACTGAGCTTAATTCTTTCTTTTCATTAGCCGTAAAGTCTATACAAAACTCTTAAGCGCTTAAGAAGAACAGAAAAATTTTCCCAAAGTGTCAAAGAGTGAGAATAGTGGAAAGAAAAAGAAAAGCAGAGTGAGGAAAGAAAAGAAAAGGTTGAAGAGGCACTTGTTATAATGAAATGATAATGAAGGTGCATGAAAAACCTTTGTGTCATGTCAAGTGTGTTTGATGAAATGGGCCATACGAAAGTAAACCAACATGAATGGGATGATGAAAAAAAGAAAAGAGAGAAACAATGTTCATGAGTTGATGGGAATGTGTTGAAAAGGCGCTTAAGGATGCTAGTGACTATTATTGGCTAATCCAATGCATACTAGTTCCATAGCTTCCATTACAACCCATTAAAGTCCTACGTGATCTTACATTGCATTTCTTTATATTAGTGGAGTAATACACTAAGGGCAAGCCTATGGGTCATGACATGATGCATGTGAATTCTTTTGGGAGAGAGAGTGAAATTAATTTTGACATGCCCCTACTTGAATGTTTGTGAGTCGCATGAACATAAAGGGGAAGATTCTCTTGAGTTGTGAGGGCACATGCTTGATGAAAGATTGATTTTCGTGTCGGATATCTTGATTAGATGATTTGCATGAGTTTGCCGATATCGAGGGTCGGTTCTTAAAGTCTAGGAAGTCTTGATATATTAAAGGTCATTGCATCGTTAAGACCATGCATGTTTTCTTGATGATTTGCAAAAATTGAATAATCGGTATGACCGTAGCATAAATTGTCGCACCATAGTGGCAAAGGTTGGGATGTAATTTGCATGAGTTGTGTATGTGTTGTTCGAGGACGAACAAGGATTTATGTGTGGGGTAAGTGATCTTGGGCAGATTTATATGCCCAAGTGATACTCAAATGTATCATTTTCGCCTTGTTTATTGTGCAATGTGTATACATTTTCATGTAATTGGTAATAAAATGTGAATTTATACTAACCAAAATGATTAGCATTGTTTTGTAGGTAAAATATGATTTAGAGGAGCAAAAATGCATGTTGGAACAATATCGGAGTTGGACTTGGATGCGAGCACGAAAAAGACATTGGAATGCACAATGTAAAGGGGCTCCGCGATGGAGCCGTGCCACGCTACCATCGCGGAGGCACACTGCATGGAGGATGAATTAATTTGGCAATTTCCAGTGAAGCCTCGCGATAGCTCAGTGGCACGGAGGCAAGCCACCGCGTTGCATGCCGTGCCACGTTGAGGCTATATTCCCAGACCCTGGATTTCCAGTGAGGGTCCGCGTCCACGCCGTGTCACGGAGGAAGTGCTCCGTATTGGCCTCCGTGACACGTTGCTTGTTATTCCGGGAAAAATTCCCACTAGTATAAATAGAACACTTAGGCTTATTTTTAATTAATTCAGACTTGGTGGAGCAAGGACGTGGGTTACAGGTAGTTGAGGGACGAAAAAGCTAAGGGTTTTTCTCTCTTTCTTTCTTCTTTCAATCAATTGTTTGTATGATTAACACTTGTTTTAGGATGATTAATCCACAAATGAGTGGCTAATTCTCTTCCTTGCTGAGGTTATGAACAATGGTGATGAATTCTGATTATTGAATTGTATGGTTTTTCATCTTCTTCTTCTATGTTGTTCTATTAATTCTTGTTTCTACTGCATTAGTGTGTGGCCGACATTAATGTACATCTAAAAAGTCCAATTTCACTCGAGAGAGCACGAAATTGGAAAGTTGTGAATTAATAGGGTGTTGTTCTTAACTTGATTTGGGAAAATTGAGTTTTGATGTGCTTTCCTGATAGAAATATACTTGAAAGCCGTATTAGTCAATTTAGGAACCGAAATTGTATTGCTAGGTCATAAATTGCATTTGATCACAGAAATGTAGACGGATGGTTTATGATTCTTAAGTGAGATTAAATACGAGAGTTTTAATCTCTAGGCTAATGTTCTTGGCTAGCAACTAGAAGAGAAGAATAACCAAATTATGATTATAATCAAGTTCATTACTTGTTTTTAACCTTGGCATGCTCATATCCATAGTTTCAATTCGCAGTAAATATTTGTTAATAGTTTTAGTATATAATTTATAAACAAAGATTATTTAACTTTTGGTTACGTTGTTGTCAGCATAATTAGAAGTAAGCTAGAATATAGTATACTTAAGCAATTTTACTTATCCAGAGTCTCCTTGGTTCGATACTTGGCTTACTTAGCCACTTTATTACTTGTTTGACCACGTGCACTTGCGTGTCGGTTTTTAACCCCTACCACAGCACCGGACAAACGGTAACATGGGGAATAAAACAAAACTCACTTTGAGCATATAATCTTTTTCTCGGATTGACAGGAGGGCGACTAGGACCCTTTCAAGCATCAGTGTCGATAAATGTTGTAGCCATCTTCCTTACCGCAGTTGAATTCTAAAACATAAGCATGATTTAGATTTCAAACAACCCTTACATCATTGCTCTATAGCACGATCTATTAATGAACAAAGTGAAACAACCCCTAAATGCCCTGTAGCCCCCTGATTATAAGTGTGGTGTACAACATACCTATAAGCAAGACTCTACTAGACACGACTTGTGGACTCCCAAGGATACTACTTCACTCTGATACCAAGTCTGTCATGCCCCAAAACTGGGGTAGGGCGCAACTGACAATCGATTCGTGATAGATCTAGAAGCCATCCATATGATATCTGTAACTGTAACACTTAGGCCATCCAGGCTACCTGTCACAATCAACTGAAGTATAAACTGGACCCATAAGGTCTCAACAATACGGGGTAAACAATCAAAATGCAACCAAGGAAATTAGTGTGCTAAACCAAGCAGCAATGAGCCGACGAGGCCACAAACTGAATAACACTATACAAACTAAGTCCACAAAGCCTCTAAAGAGTAAACTGACTGATGGTCTGAACAGGACTCTGACCTACCCATAACTGCATCTCAAAACTCTAGCATAAATAACTAAGCCCTAGCTCCAGGAAGAAAGGAGCATACCAACCATCCGTTGATCTAACGAACTGCTACTTAACTGCCAATTCTGCCCTCTACCTACACCTGCGGCACGAATGTAGGTCCACAAGCAAAAGGACGTCAGTACGAATGAAATGTACTGGTATGTAAGGCTGAAACTATAAACATGAGATAATAATCTTGTAATAACTGACTAGACATAGACATATAAAGGATAGATATAATCGGGAACTCTGCAACCTGTAATTGATACAACTTACTATAACATAAGTGAACTCAAGATAACTGAATCAGGAATTCAGAATAGGAACAACCTGGAATTCGAAACCTGATAATAACTGTATAATGAGATGAAAATGCAATTAAGAAATGCACAAGAAAGAAACTATAACTGTAATGCCAGCAACCAGCCAACCACAAATCCATATATAATATTCGTCTAGCTGGTGTACCATACCAGGGAAAAGTAAAAAATATCTTCAGCCGATGTATCACACCGGGGTAATATAAAAATATCTCCAGCCGATGTACCACACCGGGTTAAAATAAAAATATCTCTAGCCGATGTGCCATACCGAGGTAAAATAAAAATATCTCCAGCCGATGTACCACATCGGGTTAAAATAAAAATATCTCCAGCCGATGTACCACATCGGGGTAAAATAAGACTATCTCCAGCCGATGTAACACATTGGGGTAAAATAAAAATATCTCTAGTCGATGTACCACACCGGGGTAAAATAAAAATATCTCCAGCTGATGTACCACATCAGGGTAAAATAAAAATAATTCTCAATCATAATCATAAATAGGGCCGATATGGCTTATATTGAGTCAATTTAACACGTATGGCATATAAATGACAAATGTTAAATTTGTGGCCGGAATAGGCCTCTTTCTTAACCCATAAATTCAAGTGAGCACCCATATCATGTAAAGCTAGAAAATATGTATATATATCATGTAAAGCTGTCAAATTATACATGAACATGCGACTCAGTTACTTGGAGGACCTTTAAGAAGTTTAGACAACATATGAACTTTTGTAGGCTTACAAACAATGTCCTGCATATAATCCTACCAGTTAATATATTACTTGGATAGAAACACATAGAGTTCATTTCTACACAATTCTTTAACATCTGGGAACTGCAAATATATACTTCCTACCAGGTGGTTCCTTTACCTGTATCGACAACTATACATTGGAATTTCATTGCCAAATTTATCATGTAGATAAGCACATATAGTTCTTAATTCATTTGACTTATTCGCAAGAAAACATGGAAATTATAACTAGGAACTTGGAGTTATTTGTCATATACATAGAGTTGAGATCTGAACTACAAACATACAACATATGAGACTTCTATATAATGTATAACTCGTATTTAGTTAACTGGGTGACCTCCAGGAGACTTCCTGGTATTTAAAGTTTTGAGCTTAACTGATCATTATCATAGCCTGCGCTTAACTTACTTAGAAATTTGGAACATTGGTACATGGGAGAATCTCTCCTCTAAATTTAGTAAATTCAACCGATAACTCAACAAGAGCTAAACATAAAGATGCATGACTTGAATATAACTGAAAGAATTCAACTATATGTTATAACATGAAAATCATATATATTAAGACTTCTTACTGGATAGACATATAAGGACTTGAGTTATTAGAATTGTATGCAACATCAGATACTTGACCAAGAATTTAGCATAATTCTCGAAATATAATCTGTCAAAAACTTCTTAGATCAGCTAGCATGCTTTAACATATATTAGGGACGAAAAGAGATAAGTTAAGGATCTGAGACTTGGAGCTCTGCAACTTAGGAACTCGTGAGTAACTCTCTAAGTGATTTCTTTGAGGCATATAAAGATATATAGCCGTAATTCGGGCGATGCTGGATTGACTTACATAACTTTGCAATTATCTGCGGAGCTTAAGAAAGCTTACATAATCATAAGTGACTTAGAAGATCCTAGAATTACCCTTTTCTGACATGGTAGAAGATTTCAACACTTAGAATAGATAACTTGACATAATCGTTTAGGGGTATAGCAGAGAGCTTCTCAACTTAAGTTACTATTTTGCTGATGTTCAACTCTAATTATTTCGTAGAAGGTTAATACTTTAGTGGTTATTCATCAACGTAACCATATTGAACATAAACAACTTAATTTACAACTCTTTTGCTAAACGTCTTTAGAACAGGGTTAATCTTCCTAGCTGTTTGCCTAACTCGTTCACAATCGCAACCCATATCGTCTAATTTAACAATATTTAGCTCTACTTTCCTTATTCATCTTAACTTCTTTGCCAATCATTATTCACTCTACACTCAAGTATTTACCCTCGTGTTTACTATTCCATCAATTTTTATACGCACTTACCTCTTTGCCTAATTGACAAATTTAGCTGTTAAACCTTGTCTTGCTTATATTTTAACGTCGTTCAAAGGTTCTAGAAAGAAATTATAGGCAGAGTGCATATTACTCACATATTACTTTAAAAGGGCTAACATTTACTCTTATCTTCCCTTTTTATAGCGTCACAAAAAGATTAACAACTTAGCCATGCTTTCCTCGTTAACATGTATCGGCTTAGCTTATTCGCTACGTGCCGCTTGCTTCGCTTTAAGGAGGAAAAACATAAAATCTACTTTTTACCTTAAGCACTTTAAAACATAAACATATAGGAGGGATTAACAATATTATCAAAAATATTATTTCAAAAAACTCGTTTACCCTCAATCGGCTTAGCGTCATCTTCTTAGCTTAAGTTTAATTACATGTCGTCGTCTTAGCATTTCCTACAAATTTCACTAAGTGACCAGATCTTAACATATATTCAACATCATATATATAGTATACTGCAAAGGACCAGCTCACGGTGCCCACGTTAAGGGGGCTTCAGACTCGATTTTCAACTACGACAACAATTGTATAAAAATTACGCCTTTTGCTTCACATTTGTTCGCTTCAACCATCCATAACGATTCAAGCTTTATGCCAAGTATTTCCAACCCTTTGGGCAGGATCATACATGCCTCAATATTATTTTGGAAACATAGGAATATTTATTCTTTCAATGACTTAGTTTCGTGCTTGAAAAACATGTAAAGGGACGTCTTTACATACCTTGGCACGTCAACTCTAATTTTGCCGAAAATCTTCCTTTCTAGCTTACTCCTTAAGGCTCCTTCCAAGTCCAATTTACAAACACAACAAGAAGCAACTTCACTTCACCAAAGTTCTGGAAAAATTAGGCAGCAACATTCTACAAGAACAAACAAAGAAACAACAATACAATACTACGACATTCTCCAATTTATAACCTCATAAACTCAAAGAAATCAAAAATGGAATTACTTATCCTTTCTTGGAGATGTTATTAGCTAAAGTAGGAGTAAACTCCTACTCTTTCCTCTTCTTAGAATCATCTAAATATGCAGCAACACCACAATCAACCACAAGACAACAACAAGCCATGACTTTCTCCCAAGGTTCTCTTTTCATAGCCCCAAAAGAGACAATAGTGAAGTTTCTTACCTGGATATCTTTCACCATGTGATAGGGATTTGAATTCTCTGAATTCTGAAAAAAAAGATCAACTAAAATGGAGCAAAAATGAGCTTTCTAGCTCAATTTTACTTCATATAGGCGGGATGGCCAAGGTCTAGGCGCTGCCCGCGTGCAGCGCCCGTGCGACATGCCCTCGGGGGCGCGCGCCCTCCTGCTGCCTTCCTGTCTCGGCGCCCGTGCGCCTGGGCGCTTTCCCAACCGATAGTGCTGTTTTTAAATGAGCATAACTCTTTTACTTCAAACTCCGATTGAAGAGCGGTTTTTTTCATTGTAAACTAGACTCAAATAGCTTTCGCTTTATTGGTTATGGGACTTCTGAATCATTATATGTTTGGAGATACTTCCATTTAAATTTGACCCTTATTTACAAAATTCACATACTCTTCGCTTTTCCTTTTACAAATGTTTCCCTTCTCACCTACGGTCAAAATACAACCCATAATTCCCTTAATATGACATACAACCATCTAATAATCATCAAAAAAGTTTTTAGGGTATAACACCCGCCAGGATCGGAGGGGTGGAGCATCTGGTTCTGAGTCCTAGAGCTACAGTGCCAGCAACAGGTTTCCAGCTTACCCTAAGTGTGTGAAGAACCACCCTTAAAGAGTATCTGTCAACAGGAAAGGGAAGGTCACAATCCACTATTTCAGCAGCTCCATCAACCCAACCAGCTCAACAGGACAACACTTCAGGTACGTATGAGGGTCAGCTCCAAAACCATTTTTATGAATTGTATTCTCGTCAGGATCAGGAGAGCTCACGGGTATTTTACGCCTTTTTCATCTAGACGTGTATGCCCTACTATATCCAGGAGCCACACTTTCATTTGTGACTCCCTATGTAGTAGTCCAGTTCGATATCAGTCCAGAGGTCCTCTTAGAGCCATTCTCAGTCTCCACCCCAGTTGGCGAGCCAGTTAAAGTTAGTAGGGTGTATAGAAACTGTCAGTCTTCAATAAGGTCATTCCGGCTGATCTTGTAGAGTTAGACATGGTCGACTTTGATCTCATTCTTGGCATAGATTGGTTACACTTTGCTTATGCCTCAGTCGACTGCATAACTAGAGTTGTCAAATTTCAGTTCCCTAATGAGCCAGTTTTAGAGTGGACAGGCAATAGTTCAACGCCTATGAATCGGTTTATTTCCTACCTAAGGCCCAGAAGCTTATTTCTAAGGGATGTATCTATCATCTAGTTCAGGTCAAAGATTCCAGCTCTAAGACCCTAACTATCCAGTCAGTCCTAGTTGTCAGTGAGTTCCTTCATGTGTTTTTCGAAGATCTTTCCGAAGTTCCTCCTGAGCGGGAAATAGACTTCGGTATAGACCTTCTCCCAAATACTCAGCCCATCTCCATCCCTCCTTATAGAATGGCTCCTGCTGAGCTTAAGGAGTTGAAGGATCAACTAAAAGATCTTCTTGATAAGGGTTTTATCAGACCAAACATCTCTCCCTGGGGTGCTCCAGTACTATTCATGCAGAAGAAAGACGGTACTCTTAGAATGTGCATAGATTACCATCAGTTGAACAAAGTCAGTCAAGAACAGGTATCTTGTACCCAGGATTGACGACTTGTTCAATCAGCTTCAAGGAGTCAGCTATTTCTCTAAAATAGATCTCAGGTAGGGGTATCATCTATTAAGGGTCAGAGAGTGTGACATACCAAAAATAGCTTTCAAGACTCAGTATAGTCACTACGAGTTTATGGTTATGTCCTTTGGACTAACAAATGCCCCTGCAGCTTTTATGGACCTAATAGACAGAGTATTCAAGCAGTATCTGGATGTGTTCCTCATTGTATTTATTGACGACATTCTGGTATACTCCAAAAATGTGGAAAATCATGCTAATCACTTGAGGATAGTGCTTCAGACACTCAGAGACCGCCAGTTGTTTGCCAAGTTCAGCAAATGCAAATTCTGGTTGAAGTCCGTAACTTTTCTGAGTCATGTGGTCTCGAGTGAGGGTATTCAGGTTGATCATCAAAAGTTAGCAGCGGTGAAAGACTGGCCCAAATGGACCTCCCCAACTGAAATTAGAAGTTTTTTAGGTCTAGCCGGGTATTACCGACACTTTGTGGAAGACTTTTCTTCTATAGCATCCCCTCTGACTAGGCTGACTCAGAAGAGGTTAAATTTTAGTGCTCAAATGCCTGTGAGAAGAGTTTTCAGGAGTTAAAACTCGACTTACTATCGCTCCAGTGTTGACCCTATCGGAAGGATCAAATGGGTTTATAGCATATTACGACGCTTCTAGGGTTGGACTCAGTTGCATTCTGATGCAGCGGGGCAAAGTGATAGCCTACGCCTCCAGACAACTCAAAGTTCATGAAAAGAATTATTTGACTCATGACTTGGAGTTGGTAGTGGTGGTGTTTGCGTTGAAAATATGGAGACACTATCTGTACGGGGCTCACATAGATGTTTTCATCGATCAAAAGAGCCTTCAGTATGTATTTAGTTAGAAAGATCTAAATCTTAGTTAAAGAAGGTGGTTAGAGCTCCTGAAAGACTATGACATGAGCGTGCTATATCACCCGGGCAAAGCCAATGTAGTGGTGGATGCCCTGAGCAGAGTATATATGGGGAGCATGGCCCATGTTGAAGAGGGCAGAAAGGAACTGACGAAGGATATCCACAAATTAGCTCGGTTGGGAGTACAGTTGGTTGATATAGTTGAGGGTGGAGTAGTTATGCAGAGTGGATCAGATTCCTATTTGGTTGTTGAAGTTAAGTCCAGACAGGATGAAGATCCCATACTACTTAAGCTAAAGGAAGCGGTTCTTAGAAAAAAAGTTGAAGCTTTCTCCCAAGGGAGAGATGGTGTACTTCGTTATCAGGGCAGATTGTGCGTACGAGTTGTGGGTGATTTGAGATAGAAGATACTGGCTGAAGCATAAAACTCAAGATATTCCATCCACCTTGGTGCTACTATGATGTACCATGATTTATGGGATATCTACTGGTGGAACGACATGAAAAGAGACATCGCTACATTTGTAGCTAAGTGCCCAAACTGCCAGCAGATCAAAGTAGAGCACCAGAGATCAGGATGTATGACTTAGGATATCAGCATACCCACATGAAAGTGGGAAGAAGTAAATATGAACTTTATTACGGGTCTACCTTGGACTCATCGGCATCATGATTCGATCTGGGTGATAGTAGACCGGATGACTAAGTCAACACATTTCCTCCTAGTTAAAACTACAAATTCAGCTGAGGACTATGCTAGGCTTTATATCCAGGAGTTAGTCAGACTTCATGGGGTGTCCTTATCCATTATCTCAGACAGAGGTACCCGGTTCACCTCTCACTTCTGGAAGTCCTTTCAGAAGGTACTTGGTACCCAGGTCAAGCTCAGTATAGCTTTTCACCTGCAGACAGATGGACAAGCTGAGCGGACTATTCAGACCCTAGAAGATATGTTGAGAGCGTGCGTGATCAATTTCAAGGGCAGTTGGGATGACCACTTGCCTCTCATTGAGTTTGCGTACAACAACAACTACCACTCCAGTATTTAGATGGCCCCTTTTGAGGCATTGTATGGTAGGAGGTGCAGATCTCCTATCGGGTGATTTGAGGTTGGTGAAGCTACTTTAATCGGGCTAGACTCGATTCATGAATCTATGTAGAAAGTACAGCTCATTAGAGAAAGATTGAAAACAGCTCAAAGCCGTCAGAAATCTTATGCTGATGTGAGGAGAAGAGAACTAGAGTTTGCAGTGGATGACTGGGTTTATCGAAAAATTTCACCCGTAAAAGGGGTGATGAGATTTGGGAAGAAAGGAAAGCTCAGTCCGAGATATTTAGGACCCTACAGAATTATGAAATGAATTGGCAAGGTAGCTTATGAGTTGGAATTACCTTCAGAGTTGGCATCTGTGCACCCAATATTCCATGTGTCACTAATAAAGAAGTGCATCGGTGATCCAACTTCAGTTGTGCCATTGGATAGTGTGGGAGTAAAAGATAGTCTCTCGTACGAAGAGGTCCCAGTCCAGATCCTTGACCGTCAGGTTCGTAATCTTAGGAACAAGGAGGTAGCTTCAGTCAAGGTCTTATGGAAAAATTAGCATATAGAAGGAGCTACGTGGGAAGCCGAAAAAGATATGATGGCTAGATACCCACACTTGTTCTCTTCTAGTTCAGTTCTGGCATCAGTTACTAAATTTCTCCCCAGTACTCTATTCAGCTCCGTACGCATCAACTTTATTTAGATTTTCTAGGTGCATTCTAGTTGCATCAACTTTGTTACTACGGTTAAGTCAGTTCAGAGTCAGTTACTCCTTCAGAAACCAGCTCATAGTCTCAGTCTAGAAATCTCAGCTCTTTACCTAGTTTTATTGTAGTTTTAGTATTCATTCGAGGATGAAAGATCCCAAGGGGGAGATATTGTAACACCCCAAAACTTTCCTAGACCGGACTTAGGCATTTCAAGAAAATTCAAAAGAAAAAATAGAAATTTTATTGCAGAATGACCCAGACAACGGGCCGTGGTAAGCTCCAAAGGACTATTGTCTGAGTTGTTGTCAGCGTAGCAGTTTTCCTTCGGGGAAAATAACGAGGCATAGGATGACCTGTTGGTTGAACTAACGAGCCGTACCATCGTTCGTTGGATCCCAAGTACAGAATCCTACCGGACCCTTCCTTGAGGCAATAAGAGGAACCAACGGCTCGTGGTTCCTAGAAACGAGCCATTGCTACCAATCATCGTCAGTCCTAGGCCTTAGCAGTGTAGACCACGAGTCGATGCAACGACCCGTTGGTACTACGAATGAGTCATTGTGTTGATTGTTGTTTCCAGGCCCAGTTTCCCTACCAGTACTAATGAGATGTACCGACCCGTTGTTTCTTCCAATGGATCGTGGTATGCTCCCGTGGTTCATTTCCAGTGGGCATGGGTTCTGGAACCAGAACCAACGATGGGTTCTAACGGGTCATGGGTCCGACTAATGACCCGTTCTGAGGCCCATTGGTCCGTGTCGGCTAGTTTTCAGTTCTTTCTTCCAGGGGTATGTTGGTAATTTCCCACCTCTTTAATGCTTAAACCTTATCGTTTTGGGTTCGTTTCAGAGGGAGTTAAAGGGGTAGAATGACCTTTTGCCCTTCATTTCACTCTTTCCCTCAAAGCCTTAGCGTAGAATAGTCAAGAAACTCATAGCAGAAGTTAGGACAGACATTGCCTTTTCAGAATTTCTCAGGGATCTTCTCCAGAAATTTTCAGCCAGGTATGTGGGAATTCAACAAGGGAATAGTTCTTCTCTTGTGTCCCCAAAATTCTTCTTTATATTCTCTATTAGTTCTAGCCCTGAAACTTTCGAATGTGATGAAATTATCTTTCAAACCTCGTTTAAATCATGTGGAATATCATTTATGTTAATTGTTGATGTTTTTCCACCAGTTTGTGACTATGTTGTTGCTCATTCCTGTAAAGTGAATTCTAGCCCTAGTTCTTGGATACAGAAAAACTAGAGTCTTGCATAAGTGATTAAATATTGAAATTTGCTTGATTCTATCAGTGTTGGGGATTCCCATATTGTTAGTTGTATTGAAATCTCAATCAGATTATTGTCAGTTCAGTTTCAGTCAAAATGTTAGAATACTCAATGTTAGCCAGAAATGTCAGCTGATCAGTTTGACTATAGAAATTCTCGAGGTGTCAGTAGTGGCTCCGAGTACAGAATTAGACTCAGTATCAGTTTTTAGTGGTTTTTTAGGCGATCATGACACTTTCAGATAAGAAGCTTTGACTAGCCTTAGGACCCCAGCTTTAGATTACAGTTTGTTCTTTAGACGGTTACGACACTTTCAAATAAGCAGCTCTGACCAAACTTAGAACCCAGTTACAGAATTTGGTCTGACAAGACTCACAGGATGCTTCTAGATAGGTATTTCTGACTAGTCTTGGGCCCTAGTTTATAGTTATCAACTTAGTAGTCAGTCTAGGACTATCTAGTGGGAGTAGAACTTAGCACCGAGCGAACCGGGGTTCCAGCACACCTAGGTTCCCAAAACTACATTGCCACCATACGTTATATTTTTTTGGCCTCATGGCCCCAGACCTGTGTTCACCCATTGCATGCCTTTATACCCTGGCAAGGTATATTGGGTCCTATCGATGGGGTGTATACATCAGACTCCATGTCTAGCTCACATGGTTATATGTCAGTTATAGACTCTCCCACTAGTTCACTCAGTTTAGTCAATTCAGATCAGATCAGTTTAGTATCTCAGATTTAGGGCATGTCCTTGACCATTAGATAGGGTCTTTCAGACTATCTCAACTTATTACAGTTATTCAGTTTTAGCAGCTCAGTTGGTCATTGCATGTCTTTTACGTTCAGTTATGTCACTTCTTGTGTATGGTTTCTCTCACTTACTCAATACATTCAAAGTACTAATTCATACCTTCTATGCTGTATCATTTTGTGATACAGTTGTAGGATCTCAGTCTCAGCCCGCTAGCCGATCGCTCTAAGAAGACTCCAGCTGCAATATTGGTGAGTCCTCATCTTTCGAGTACAAAGATCATTTATTTCAGTTCTTTTTTCTTTTATTTAGAGTTGGAGTTAGCTGGGGGCTTGTCCCAGTGACTCATCAGTTGTAGTGACTTTCAGACATATACTTGATTTTTTTCAGACTTGCAGTTTTGTTCAGATATTTTCAAACTTTATGAATCAGCTTCATTCTCATAAATATTTTATATTTTACTTTAAAGCTTCCGCTATAATTATATGTTTACTTAGAATGTCAGCTTATGATAAACCAGGGGTTGACTTGGGGTTACTTGTAACTCCAAGTACCGTGTTCCGCCCAGGGTGTAGACTTGGGGCGTGACAGCTACATTTGAAACTCTGACTATTCAGTCATTTCCTGTAGTGTGCGAATATCCAGAAGTATTTCCAGATGATCTACTGAGAATCCTCCCGAGCGGGAGATCGACTTTAGCATTGACCTTCTTCCCGATATGCAACTTATATCTCCAGATGAGCTAAAGGAGTTGAAGGAACAATTGAAGGATCTCTTAGAAAAGGGTTCCATCAGACCTAGCAAGTCCCCATGGGGTGTGCCAGTCCTCTTTGTCCGGAAGAAGGATGGTTCCCTTTGGATGTATATTGACTATTGACAGTTGAACAAGGTCATAGTCAAGAACAGGTATCCCCTCCCAAGAATTGATGTCTTTTTTGACCAACTTTAGGGTTCCAAGTGATTTTCCATGATAGACCTCAGATCCGGATATCATCAGCTCAAGGTTAGAGAGAGTGACATCCCGAGGACAGCGTTCAAGACTCAGTATGGTCACTATGAGTTTGTAGTTATGTCTTTTGGACTAACGAATGCTCCTTCAGCTTTTATAGATTTGATGGACAGGATGTTCAAGACGTATTTGTACATGTTCGGGATTGTGTTCATAGATGAAATTCTCATATACTCTCGGAGCGACGAGAAGCATGCCACACATTTGAGGGTGGTGCTACAGACTCTTAAGGATCGCCAGTTGTACACTAAATTCAGCAAGTGTGACTTTTGGTTAAACTCAATAGCATTTTTGGATCATGTGGTGTCAAGTAAGGGTGTATAGGTGAACACTCAAAAGATAGAAGCTGTGAAGAATTGGCCTAGACCAGCGAGTCCTTCGAATATTAGGAGTTTCTGGGGTTTGACTGGTTACTATCGGAGGTTTATTGAAGGGTTTCATCCATGTGGCACCATTGATTAAGATGACCCAGAAGAAGGTGAAGTTTCAATGTCAGAGGCCTGTGATAAGAGCTTCCAAGAAGTGAAGACTCGACTCACCTCAACACCAGTGCTGACTCTGTCTAAGGGTACCGATGGGTTTTTGGTATATTATGATTCTTCAAGGATTGGCCTTGGTTGTGTATTAATGCAGTATAATAAGGTTATAGCCTACACTTCCAAGCAGCTTAAGGTCCATGAGAAGAACTATCTGATTCACCACCTCGAGTTGGCAATGGTAGTATTTGCCTTGAAGATTTGGAGACACTATCTGTATGGGGTCCATGTGGATGTGTTTATGAACCAAAAAAGCGTACAATATGTGTGTACGCAGAAGGATCTAAATCTACGTCAAAAAAGGTGGTTGGAGCTTCTTAAGGATTATGATATGAGTGTCCTTTATCATCCGGGCAAGCCTAATGTGGTCAGACGCTCTTAGCAGGCTTTCTATGGAGAGTGTGCCGCATGTAGATGAGGGGAGGAAAGAGTTGGTGAAGGAGGCGCATCGGCTTGCATAAGTATGAGTTCGTCTTATGGACTCAACAAATAGTTGGTCATTGTTCAGAATAGATCAGAATCTTCTTTGGTGACCAAAGTTAAGGCTAGGCAGAACGAGGATCCTATTTTTGTAAAGCTAAAGGAAGTGGTTCAGAATCAGAAAGTTGGGGTTTTCTCCCGGGGGAGATGTTGTACTACGATATCAAGGTCGTTTGTGTGTTCGGGGTGTTGATGACTTAAGGCAGCGGATGTTGAATGAGGCTCATGGTTTCAGATATTCTATACATTTAGGTGCCACCAAGTTGTACTATGACGTATGGGAAGTCTATTGGTGGAATGGCATGAAAAAGGACATAGTAGAGTTTGTGGAAAAGTGTCCGAATTATCAACAGGTGAAAGTTGAGCATCAAATACCTGGAGGTATGCTTCAAGACATTAGCATCCCTACTTGGATGTGGGAGGAAATAAATATGGACTTCATTACAAGTTTTCCTCGTACTCATCAAACATATGACTTCATATGGGTAATTGTGGATAGATTGACCAAAACAACTCATTTCCTAAGGGTCAAGACTACCGACTCAATGGAATATTATGCTAAATTGTATACTCGGGAGTTAGTTCGGTTGCATGGAGTACCCTTGTCCATCATCTCAGATAGAGGTACTCAGTTTACCTCACAGTTTTGGAGATCATTTCAGAAAGGACTCGATACTCTAGTGAAGCTTAGTACAACTTTTCACCCGCAGACAAATGGTCAGGCTGAATGGACCATTTAGACTCTTGAGGATATATTGAGAGCGTGTGTGATTGATTTCAATGGTAGTTGGGATGATTATTTACCTCTCATCGAATTAGCATATAACAATAGTTACCATTCCAGCATTCAGATGGCTCCGTTTGAGGCTCTTTATGGTCGGAGGTGTAGATCGCCCATTGGTTGGTTTGAAGTTTGATCTTGGGTAGAATTGCATGCCCAAGTGATACTCAAATGTTTCATTTCGACTTGTTTATCTATCGTTATGTGTACATTCTCATGTGATTTTTAGTTAAATGTGAATTTATACTAACCAACATGATTAGTGTTGTTTTGCAGGTAAAAGGAAATTGTGGAAGCTAATATACATGTTGGTGAAGATCGGGAATGAACTTGGAAACAAGGAGTGGAAAATGACAAGGGAGAGCAGCAAAAATAGGGGCTCCGCGATGGAGCCGTGTCACGCTGCCATCACGGAGGTGTTCTGCCTGGAGGAATTAATTTTGTCAATTTCCAGTGGAGGCTCGCGTTACCTCCGTGACACGGAGGCAGTGCTTCGCGATACACTCCATGTCACGTTGAGTACAATTATCTGGAACCTCAAGTTCCAGTGAAGGTGCGCGATAGTACCGTGGCACGGAGGCGAGGCTCCGCGATGCAAGCCATGCCACGATGAGGTACATTTGCTAGGGAGCCGACTTCCAGTGAGGGTCCGCGATACCCCCGTGGCACGGAGGGAGTGCTCTGCGATACACTCCGTGCCACGTTGCTTGCTATTCCGGGTAAAAATTCTCAAGAGTATAAATACCACACTTAGATTTTATTTTAAACATTCTGTCTGGGTTGAGCAAGAACGTGGGTTACAGGCAGTTGAGAGGACGAAAATTCTAGGGTTCTTCTCTTTCTCTTTAATCTCAATTGTTTGTATGAATTCTACTTATTTGATGATGTTTAATCCACAAAAGAGTGGCTACTTCATTTCTTGCTGAGGTTAAGAACAATTGTAGTGGAATGTAATTGTTGATCATTTCATTTTTCATATTTTCTTCAATGGTTGTTCTATCAATTCTTGTTTTTACTGCATTAATGTTTGGCCAATGTTAACGTATATCTTGAAATCCAATTTTGATTTTGAAAAGGAAAGAAATTGGAAAGATGTGAATTGGTAGGATATGATCTTTTCTTAGTTTAGAAAATTGAGAATTGATTTACATTCAGAATAGAAATATATCTGAAAGTCTTATTAGTCAATTAAGGAATCGGTTATGTATCGATAAAGCATGAAATTCTTTTATCACAGAAATATAGATTAAGGTTCATGATTCTTAAATTGGATAGGAGTCGAAAGATCCAATCCATAGGCAATAATTCTTGACTAACAACCGAAGAAAAGATTAGCTGAATTGAATCGATAAATTACTTCCCTGCACGTTTGTTTTAACCTCAACTTGCTCATTACTATTGTTCAGACTCAAATTATAATTTTAACTTAGATTTTGATTACTTAGTAAACTTAACTCTCAAAATATTGTTTATTTGGTTGTCTGCATTCATAAAGACATAGTTCACTGACACTTAAGTTAATTAGTACCGTAGTTCAGTCCCTGTGGGATCGATACTTGGCTTTAATTAAGCCACTTTACTACTTGTTCGACCACGTGCACTTGCGTGTAGTCACAACACTGAACAAGTTTTTGGTACCGGGACCGGGGACTGGCAATTGGTAAAATTATTTTCTTAGTGTTAGTTTACAAATTCTATATAAGTGCTGACAACTTGATCTTAGCCTATCTCTTGCAAATATTGAATTCTTCTGAACGCTGGCAAGAGATAAGGAGTTGGTGGATTCATATATAGAGCCAGAAAGACAATTTATCATCAAAGAAGAGAAGCTCTAGAGAAGAAGCTACAGTTGCTGAGACAGACAGTTCTGGAGCAACAACAGAATCCACCACTTGTGAGGGCAGTTTTAGTGCCCGAGGAAATGGCAGCAAGGTTGGTTCGCGAAGTGGCAATCCCACATGCTAACAATGTTACATCTAGTATTCGCAGACTAGAGCCAGGAGGGAGGTTTGAGCTTAAACAGAACATGGTACAGTTGTTGCACACCAGCGGGCAATTCATAGGTCTCCCTCATGAAGATCCACAACAACATCTCCAAAACTTTTTGGAGATAAGTGACACTTACATTCCCGCTGGAGTATCATCCGACTACGTGAAGCTTACATTATTCCCATTTTCATTATTGGGGGAAGCAAAGAGGTGGTTGAAAGATGAACCACCTAACTCTATCACCACTTGGGATGATCTTGCAAGAAAGTTTTTGGTACGATTCTTTCCATCTGGCAAAACAGCAAGACTTAGAAGTCAGATTGTATGTTTTAAACAAAGAAAGGGTGAGAATCTGTATCAAGCTTAGGAAAGATTCAAATCGATGTTAAGGGATTGTCCTCACCATCATTAGTCCAACGATGTGTTGGTGCATACTTTCATTGAGGGTTTGGAACCACATACAAAAATTTTGCTAGACTCAGCAGCTGGGGGAAAGGCATTAGAAAAGACTTATGAGGAGCTTTATACTTTGTTAAATCGTATTTCACAGGGAAATCCAGATTGGAATGCGGACTCATCACGAGGAGGAACAAGGAAAGCGGTAGGAGTCTTTGAGGTGGATGGTTTTACAGCTATCGCTACACAGATAGCTGCGTTGCAAAATCAACTCAACACCCACTTCAGCAGTATGAGCTTGAATCAAGCACAAGCCCCAGTCAATGTAGTGCAGCAGGTATCGTGTGAAGTATGTGGGAGTAATGAACACTCAACTGAGTGTTGTGGTGCAAATCCAGATTCAGTAAACTTTGTTGGGAACGTCCAGAGAAATAATAACCAACAGTATGGCAGCAATTACAACTCAAATTGGAGGAATCATCTGAATTTCTCTTGGGGTAGTAATAGCCATCAAGGGCAAAGTTCGAATCAGGGTGTGCAGAGAAATCAAGGGGGGCATCAGAATTTTCAGGCGCAATATAGAGGAAACAATGCACCTCCTCCACCAACCAACAACATTGAGGATATGTTTAAAACAATGATAGCTAACCAAGCACAAATGTAGGCTGATTATGTGAAATTAGCGGCATTCATGAAAAATCAGCAGTTAGCTACGAAGGCGTTGGAGTACCAGTTTGGACAACTAGCTGGAGCTCAAAACACCAGGCCCAGAGGAGGACTACCGACTGACACTGACCCAAATCCCAAGCAGGTCAATGCAGTGAGCACAAGGAGTGGAATACAACTCAAGGAGGTGGAACCAGAAAGACCACCTCAGAAATCAGGAGCAGTGGAAAAAGATGGGGAACATGATGATGAGAGGAGGAAGGAGAAGGCAGCGGAGGTAGAAAGACCACCACCCCCGTTCCCTCAAAGATTAAAGAAGCACAAGGAGGAAACTTGCTTTAAGAAGTTCATGGAGGTGCTGAAACAGGTACACATTAATTTACCTTTGGTTGATGTTTCACAGGGAGTGCCGAAATATGCAAAGCATATCAAGGACATCGTAGAAAACAAAAGAAGATTGACGGAGTATGCTACGGTGGCGCTTACTAAGGAGTGCACTTCCCAGATACAGAACAGGTTTCCAACAAAGCTCAAGGACCCTGGGAGCTTTACCATTCAGATCACAATCGGGCAAAGTATCCGAGCTCGCGGACTATGTGATTTGGGAGCAAGCATAAACTTAATGCCAACATCGGTGTTCAAAAAGTTGGGGCTGGGCAGTCCTAGACCAACTACTGTGATCTTGTAGCTAGCAGACCGTTCTTTGGCCAGACCAGATGGTATTGTGGAGGATGTGCTAGTGCAAGTGGGCTCCCTCATTTTCCCGGTAGATTTTATTATATTGGATTTTGAGCCCGATGCCGAAGTCCCATTTATTTTGGGACGTCCTTTCTTGGAAACCGGGCGAGCGTTGATTGATGTAGCTGTGGGGCAACTAACAATGAGAGAGAATGATAAAGTGGAGGTGTTTAATGTGTATAAGGCCATGAAGCTTCCGGCCATTTATGGGGAGCTATCAGCAATCAATGTGCTAAACCAGGAAGCAATTCTTCAGATTGTTGATTCTCAAGATCCATTGGAGAGAGATTTGATGGGCTCCAATGATTTCAGAGATAGAAATTCTTATGATATGGCGCAAATGTTGAGTGAACCAAAATGGTTTCTAAGGAAGCAAGACTTTCAGCCATTAATGAGGTCCTTGGAACCATTGCCAAAACCATCTATTGAGGAAGCACCAAAACTGGAGTTGAAGACATTCCCTCCACATTTGAAATATGTATTTTTGGAGGAAGATGACACCTTGCCAGTCATCATCTCCGTAGAACTGACAAAGGCACAGGTAAAGGATGCATTGGTGGTTCTCAAGAGGCAGAAGAAAGCAATGGGCTGGCAAATGTCAAACATTAGGGGAATCAACCCAGCCTTTTGCACACATAGAATTTTTATGGAGGAAGGAGAAAAGCCAACTGTACAACATCAGCAGAGGTTGAATCCGGTGATGAAGGATGTGGTTCGGAAGGAAGTGATCAAGTGGCTTGTTGCAGGTGTGGTCTATCCCATTTCAGACAGTGAATGGGTCAGTCCCGTTCAGTGTGTCCCAAAGAAAGGAGGGATGACCGTGGTCACCAACGAAAATAATGAGCTGATCCCTACACGTACAGTCACAGGCTGGGGAATTTGCATGGACTACAGAAAGCTCAATCAGGCCACGAGGAAAGATCATTATCCTATCCCATTTATTGATCAAATATTGGACAGGTTGGCAGGTCAAGAATATTATTGTTTCCTTGATGGATATTCTGTCTATAACCAAATAGCCATAACACTAGAGGACCAAGAGAAGACCACTTTCACATGTCCTTATGGGTCATATGCTTTCAGGCGGATGCCATTTGGTCTATGCAATGCACCCGCCACATTCCAGAGATGCATGATAGCGATCTTTCACAATATGGTGGAAGATTTCATTGAGGTATTTATGGATGATTTTTCTGTTTTCGGTAATTCGTTTGCTACATGTTTGCAGAATCTTGACAGGGTGCTAGCTCGATGTGAAGACTCCAACCTTGTACTCAACTGGGAGAAATGCCATTTTTTAGTCAAGGAGGGTATCATCCTTGGCCATAAGGTGTCTTGCAAGGGGTTGGAAGTCGATCGTGCAAAGATCAAAGTGATTGAAAAGCTACCACCACCTGTGTCAGTGAAGGGTGTTCACAGTTTTCTCGGACACACAGGGTTCTACAGACGGTTCATCAAGAACTTCTCTAAAATTTCTAGACCAATATGCATGTTGCTATAAAAATAGGTGAAGTTCGAGTTTTATGGGGATTGTGTTAAAGCATTCGAGGAGTTGAAACAGAAGTTGATGGAAGCATCTATTCTCATTTCTCTGGATTGGGAGCAACCGTTTGAATTAATGTGTGATGCAAGTGATGTGGCTGTAGGAGCTGTATTGGGGCAACAGAGGAATAGAATTTTTCATTCAATTCATTATGCAATCAAAACACTGGACGCAACCCAAGTCAATTATACAGTCACTTAAAAGGAGATGCTAGCATTGGTGTTCGCGTTTGATAAATTCAGGTCCTACTTGGTGGGTTCTAAAGTAGTGGTGAAGTAGTGGTGTACACCGATCATGCAACGATTTAGTATCTATTTAAGAAGAAGGATGCAAAGCCCAGGATGATTAGATGGATCTTGTTGTTACAAGAGTTTGACCTAGAGATTCAGGACAGAAAGGGGATCGAGAATCAAGTGGCAGATCACCTATCATGACTGGAAAGCCGGTTGCATGTGAAGGAAGGTGACAACATCAAGGAAGAGTTCCCGGATGAGCAGCTCTTGGCAATAAGGGAAGCTGAAATCCCTTGGTATGCAGACATTGTGAATTTGCTGGTAAGTGGAGTCTATCCACCGGAGGCTACGGCTCAACAAAGAAAGAAGTTGAGACATGATTGCAGGTATTACATTTGGGATGAGCTGTACTTGTTTAAGCAAAGACCAGATCAGGTGATGAGAAGATGCATTCCAGAGAGCCAGAGTGCAGAAGTGTTGAGGATTTGTCACTCATCATTGTATGGAGGGCACCACGGAGGCGAGCGGACAGCGCACAAGGTGCTACAGTCAGGTTTCTTTTGGCCTACACTATTTAGAGACTCTATGGCATATGTAAAAATGTGTGATAGATGTCAAAGAACAAGCACAATTGGTAGAAGGAAGGAGATGCCACTACAGCAAATATTAGAAGTGGAGATCTTTGATGTATGGGGAATAAATTTCATGGGCCCGTTCCCACCGTCATTTGGTAATCGTTACATCTTGGTAGCTGTTGATTATGTATCCAAGTGGGTCGAAGCAAAGCTTGCCCCAGGAATGACAACAAGGTGGTAATAAAATTTGTGAAAAAGCATATTTTCACTAGGTTCGGGACACCCCGAGCCATTATCAGTGATGGAGGGGCTCATTTTTAAATGCAAGTTTCAAGAATTTGCTAGCTAAGTATGGGGTGCGCCACAAGGTAGCAACAATGTATCATCCCCAAACTAGTGGGCAAGTGGAGGTGTCGAACAGAGAGATAAAGAAGATTCTACAGAAGACAGTGAATGCACAACGAATTGATTGGTCAAGCAAACTCAACGATGCATTGTGGGCTTATAGAACTGCATACAAGACACCCATTGGGACTTCTCCGTACAGATTGGTCTATGGAAAGGCGTGTCATCTGCCTGTGGAGCTAGAACATTGAGCTTTTTGAGCCGTGAGAAAGTTGAACATGGACCCGGAGATAGCAGGGAAGAAGAGGCTGATGCAACTCAGCGAACTTGATGAGTTTCGATGGCATGCTTATGAAAGTGCCAAATGCTACAAGGAGAAAACGAAAAAGTGGCACGATAGGCATATGGTGCATCGGATCTTTGAGCCGGGGCAGAAGGTGTTGCTATTTAATTCGAGACTAAAGCTTTTTCCAGGCAAATTGCGGTCCAAATGGTCAGGACCGTTTGAAGTGGTGAGAATGACCCCGCACGGGGCAGTGGAGTTGTGGCAAGAAGATAGAAGTGCCACATTTTTAGTGAATGGGCAACGATGTAAGTATTATTGGGGTGAGGACGTTATCCGAGAGAAAACGTCCATCACTCTAGAGGATGATTGAGCATGAATGACGTCGAGCCACGATGGTAAATCAGGCGCTGCACGGGAGGCAACCCGTGAATGTGTTGTAATAGACGAGAAAAACTATTTGAAAAAAAAAGAAAAAAAATATAAAAGAGAAAAACAAAGAAAAAGAAAAATAATAAAAAAAATTTTGCATTGAAACCTATGAATTCTAACCAATTTCTTGTGGTGAAATGATTTTCAGGTGGAACGGAGGGCAAAAATGCAAAGAAACGCAAAGGAAAAAAATCGAGGTGAGAAAATAAAAATTGGCACATTGCAGTGAGCCTGCGCGATGGCTCCGTGTCATAGAGGAGGTGCTCCGCGTTGCCCTCCATGACATGTTGAAGCTTATTACGAATTTTTTAAAAATCCAGAATACTGGCGCGATGGCTCCGTGTTACGGAGGCAGTGCTCCGCGTTGTACTCCGTGACACATTGAGTGTAATTTCGCGTCGGGTAACACCGGGTCACCGGGTAACCCATGAGAAAAACACTTTTAAAACCCCAAGTTCCCTCATTTTCTTCCTATTTCTTCATTCCCTCCGCGACCCGCACCCAAAATTCCCTTCTCCCCCAACGTGACACGGACCTAGGCATCCATTTTCTTCAAGTTTTCTTCGATTTCATCAAATCAAAGGTATGTTCTTGAATTCTTCCTTGTTTTTGCTCAAAGTTTTCGATTCTTGAACATGTGTGGTGATTAAACCTTGCCCTAAGTGATAATTAAGCTTGAATTCACTTGAGTTATGATGGATTGATGTTCATAGTATCGTTTTGAATATATGAACTCAATGATTGCATGTTTTATTGAATTCTTGCAAAATTGATAGCTAGGGTTGAAGATGGAATAGGAAGACGACTAAATTCTTTTAAATGTTGAAAAAAAATTGGGTTGTGCATGTTGGGTGAAGTGAAATATATTGTGATTGATGTTGAATATGCTAAGTAGAAGAGGGATTTTCGGGAAAATGCAATTGGAGAATTACATAAGTGATTGAAAAATTGCTAAGTGCTATGATGTTGTAATTGAACTGATGGAGAAATTTGTATTCATTGTACGAAGTCTGAGTAGTACATAGTAATTGTTCCATCGATTTATATGAATGCACTAAGACGATTGAATGCTAAGAATAGCAAAATCATGAATGTCTTGTAGAATTGTTTGGATTGTGGCCTAAGACTAAGTGTGGGGTAATCCAATCTAAACCCAACCTTAGTTTTAGCTAACTATGACTTGCATAACATTGGGACTGTCTGTTTGAATGTACAGGAACAATGTCAGGCCGACAAGACAAGGGCAAGGGCGCATCCACATCGGGGGCCAGCAGACAAAGGGTGAGATTGGGAACAACAATTCCAGCAGCACCAGCAGCACTAGTGGTTCCGCGAGGCCAACACCAATAATACGGAACCCGATGGGTGACTGATGAGGGGAAGAAGTGGTATGCTAAACACAAAGAAACCAAATACTTCCCGGAAGAGCAGATAGCACGGGAGCCGCTGGCACAGGAATTCCCGCGGATTGTACACAGGATTTACACCGCTGGGCTTAACTTCATCTTCGAAGAGCCCAGGGAGTGCAATATCCATCTTATCCGGGAGTTCTATGCCAACTGGAACCCGACCCTACATAGTCACACCGTCAAAATCAGGGGGCAGGTTGTCACTTTTGAGCCCCATCATATGAATGCAATCCCGGGGGCGCGAGACACAGACGCTCATGTCCTTAGGCACACTATGTGGAGCTCGATCGATAGCAAGGTGGAGTAGGCGCAAGGAGAGGGGCTACCATCAAACATTGTCCTACTCTCAGATGAACCGGGAGGCCCGAATTTGGCTGAAGATTGTGTGTTCCTGCTTGATCCCGGGGGTCCACATGACAGATGTCACCTGGGATAGAGTGTGCTTGGTGTATTCCCTGATGAAGGGGCTGGAAATCAATGTTGGGGCGGTAATCATCTCCGCCATGAAGAGAGCCCGACTACATCAGGGGCATAGATACGGGTTCGGTGGTTTGCTTACCACATTCCTGAGGGGCCACGATATTGAGGAGGAGGCCCTGGATTACATCCCACAGATTGACAGGCGTGCCTTGGATGTCACCAAAACCAAGGCACCTAAACACTACTTTTGGGCCGGTGCTCACACTAGCCGACCGACATGCTCGGGATGACCAATATATGGCCCGTATGTACGGGATGCAGATGTTGCAGCTACGCATCAGCGGGAGGCAAGCAACAGAGGATGAGCTTTGGCAGCTCGAGTTGGATTACCCATTCGGCGAGAATGCCCTGGCTCTATGCAGAGTGGGGCCCGCATTTGTGGAGCCCATGGATTATCATGTCCCTATCGATGAGGAGACACGCCGGGAGGACTCAGATGTTGAGTCAGAAGAGGACGGTGGGGGCGATTCGGATATGGGAGATGAAGCAACGGCACCTGATGAAGAAGTTGAATACTTCGATTGATCAGGAGTTTCACCACCCAACCTTTGTGATATGTGAAATTATGTGAACACTGGGGACAATGTTCGGGTTAAGTGTGGGGTGAGAGTAGTTAGGTGCCAGCTGCTTTGTTTATGTTTTGTTTTTTTTGTTGTTGTTGTGCCTGTGCAAAATGTGACCTTATGACTCTGTGTTGTGTGTTCTGTAATTAATTTGGTGTTGTAATGAATGTTGAGCTACTATGTGTTGTGTTGAGCTACTGTTGGTTGTGTTGTGTAAATATTTTTCAAATTATATTTTTATCTTTTTCTATCGAATTTTTTCAATTTTTTTTTTATGTTGGGTTTCTCGGCCTTTGTTTTTGGTGCTTTTACCGAGAATAGTCCCATTGAACCGAAGTCATAGATAGCGACCGTTCCCTATGATGGATGGATGACGACCGTCTTAAGGGAAATGTAGTCGATAGGAGTAGTTTTTTTTTCTCTTTTTTTTCTTTTGTGTGTTTCCCAAACGTGTCGCTACTTCATGGTTCAGAGTTCTTGCTACGTGTTGTACATGATATTAAGATGCAAAGGTGATTTGTATGAAAGCATGCAAATGTGTAAACAAGCCCATGCAAATGTGTAAACATGTTGAGATACCTAGGCCATAGAGTTCGATTCGGTATGATCGAGGCTTAATAGTGAATTCTTGTAATTAGCTGATTGAAGATTCTGTGAATATGTCTTGAGTTTAGCATGTGCAATGAGTGCCAGGTGAGGTTTCGATTATTCCATGCTATTGTGAAGTGTCTAGAACTTGCCTGGTGTGTGTACTAAACGAAATGAAGGATGTGTATTGTAGGAAAGGATGTAGGCATTTCTTTGAATAAACCGAAAGTTTCTCCATTATCATACCTACCTTGAATGTGCATCCTAGTTAGCCCCAGTGAGCCTTTAGCCTATTTTTTTCTTTCTTTGAAGAGGTACAAACCGAGCTTAATCCCTTCTTTTCATTAGCCGTGAATTTGATCCAAAACTCTTAAGCGCTCAAGAAAAACAATTTTCCCACAGTGTAAAGGAGTGAGAATTGTGAAACGGAAGGAAAAGTGGAAGTTGTGAAAGTTAAAGAAAGATCAAAGGTGCACTTGATGAAATTAAATAAAATAAAGATGTGTAACTAATCTTTGCTAGTAAGTCGAGTGTGCTTGAAGAAATGGGAACAAAAACAAAGAAAAAAATTTCAAGAATGAGAGGATGAAGGAAGAAACAATGCCCATAATGATGGTAGGATGTATTGAAAAGCGCTTAAGGAAGCTAGTTGCTATTATTGATTAGCCCAGTATTTACTAGTTCCTTAGCTTACGTTACAACTCGTTAAGTCCTATGTGATCTTACATCACGCGTCCTTATATTAGTGGAGTAATACACTAGAGGAAAGCCTATGGTTCATGAAATGATGCATGTGAATTCTTTGGGAGAGAGAGCAAAATCGTATTCATATACCCCTAGATGTAGTGCTTTGGAAATCATATGATGGCGAATGGGGTAATTCTCTTGTGTTGTGAGGGCACATGCTTGACGAGAGATTAAATTTCGTGTCGGATGTCTTGATCAGTTGATTTGCATGAGTTTGCCAAGATCGAGAATCGATTCTTGAGCTTAGGAGATCTTAATGTGATGTACTTCATTGTATTGATGAGACTATGCATGTTTTCTTGATGATTTGCTATATTAAATAATTGGTATAGCCGTAGCTTGAATTGTCGAGCCAAAGTAGCTATGCATAGGTGTCAATTTCATGAGATGTGAGAGAATTGTTCGAGGATGAACAAGATTTTAAGTGTGGGGTAAGTGATCTTGGGAAGAATTGCATGCCCAAGTGATACTCAAATGTTTCATTTCGGCTTGTTTATCTATCGTTATGTGTACATTCTCATGTGATTTTTAGTTAAATGTGAATTTATACTAACCAACATGATTAGTGTTGTTTTGCAGGTAAAAGGAAATTGTGGAAGCTAATATACATGTTGGTGAAGATCGGGAATGAACTTGGAAACAAGGAGTGGAAAATGACAAGGGAGAGCAGCAAAAATAGGGGCTCCGCGATGGAGCCGTGTCACGCTGCCATCACGGAGGTGTTCTGCCTGGAGGAATTAATTTTGTCAATTTCCAGTGGAGGCTCGCGTTACCTCCGTGACACGGAGGCAGTGCTTCGCGATACACTCCATGTCACGTTGAGTACAATTATCTGGAACCTCAAGTTCCAGTGAAGGTGCGCGATAGTACCGTGGCACGGAGGCGAGGCTCCGCGATGCAAGCCATGCCACGATGAGGTACATTTGCTAGGGAGCCGACTTCCAGTGAGGGTCCGCGATACCCCCGTGGCACGGAGGGAGTGCTCTGCGATACACTCCGTGCCACGTTGCTTGCTATTCCGGGTAAAAATTCTCAAGAGTATAAATAGCACACTTAGGTTTTATTTTAAACATTCTGACTGGGTTGAGCAAGAACGTGGGTTACAGGCAGTTGAGAGGACGAAAATTCTAGGGTTCTTCTCTTTCTCTTTCTCTTTAATCTCAATTGTTTGTATGAATTCTACTTATTTGATGATGTTTAATCCACAAATGAGTGGCCAATTCACTTCTTGCTGAGGTTAAGAAAAATTGTAGTGGAATGTAATTGTTGATCATTTCAGTTTTCATCTTTTCTTCAATGGTTGTTCTATCAATTCTTGTTTTTACTGCATTAATATTTTGCCAATGTTAATGTATATCTAGAAATCCAATTTTGATTTTGAAAAGGAAAGAAATTGGAAAGATGTGAATTGGTAGGATATGATCTTTTCTTAGTTTAGAAAATTGAGAATTGATTTACATTCAGAATAGAAATATATCTGAAAGTCTTATTAGTCAATTAAGGAATCAGTTATGTATGGCTAGAGCATGAAATTCTTTTATCACAGAAATGTAGATTAAGGTTCATGATTCTTAAATTGGATAGGAGTGGAAAGATCCAATCCATAGGCAATAATTCTTGACTAACAACTGAAGAAAAGATTAGCTGAATTGAATCAATAAATTACTTCCCTGCATGTTTGTTTTAACCTCAGCTTGCTCATTACTATTGTTCAAACTCAAATTATAATTTTAACTTAGATCTTGATTACTTAGTAAACTTAACTCTCAAAATATTGTTTATTTGGTTGTCTGCATTCATAAAGACATAGTTCACTGACGCTTAAGTTAATTAGTACCGTAGTTCAGTCCCTGTAGGATCGATACTTGGCTTTAATTAAGCCACTTTACTACTTGTTCGACCACGTGCACTTGCGTGTTGTCACCACAACACCGAACAAAGTCGGTGAAGCTATGTTGATAAGACTAGATTCAGTTCATGAGACTATGGAGAAAGTTCAACTTATAAGGGAAAGGTTGAAAACAACTCAGAGTCACCAAAAGTCCTATACGGATGTGAGGAGGAGAGAACTTGAGTTTGAAGTTGATGATTGGGTGTTTTTGAAGGTGTCTCCCATGAAAGGAGTGATGAGATTTGGAAAGAAGGGAAAACTTCATACTCATTATATTGGCCCGTACAGGATTGTGAGACGTGTTGGCAAGGTGGCTTTTGAGTTGGAGTTGTCCTCAGAATTGGCTTCAGTACATCTAGTTTTCCATGTACCGCTTTTAAAGAAGTGCATAGGTGATTCAGCTTTGGTTTTTCTAGTGGAGAGCGTAGGTATAAAGGATAGCCTTAGCTATGAAGAAGTTCCGGTTGAGATACTTGATCGTCAGGTTCGGAAGCTAAGAAACAAAGAGATAGCTTCAGTAAAGGTTTTGTGGATAAACTAGCATGTTGAGGAAGCTACATGGGAAGACGAAGTAGATATGATGGCTAAATACCCCCATCTATTCCCTTCCGAATCAGTTCCAGCTTAAGGTATTAGTTTCCTCATTTGTATTTTATTCAGTTTTATGTTCAATTCACATGTTCCAGTTTCTTTAATGTCAGTGTATGTATTTGTGATTCATGAATTCAGTTCAGGCATGTATTTCACTTTTGAGTTAATCACTCCATCAGTTTTCAAGTTTAGATGTTCAATATTTGGCATGACAGTTCTATTCCCCCAGTTTTTCAGTTCATTTACATTCAAAGATGAATGTTCCCAAGGGGGAGATATTGTCATACCCTGAAAGTGTCTAAGATCAGACCTATGGGTACAAGCAAAGAAAACAGGAAAATGCAGTCTGCGCCACAAGACGAGTCATCCAATGACCCGTGGGAGGAATTCACGAGTTGTTAAGTAACTTATGAAGTGAGGGGATGAGTGGCAACGATTCTTGGTCTAGGGGTGACCACGAGTCGTGAAGTGGCTCCACGACTCGTGGAGTTGGTCGTGGTCAGAGGCAAGTTTGGATGTTGATTTTGGGCAGAGTACTTAACGAGTGGGTCACCACGAGTCATTAAGTACACCACGAGTCGTGGTGTCCCTCGTGGTGATTCGTGGTGTGTAATTTTTCTATATTTTAGTAAGGTTGTTTTCATAATTCCTAAGCTCCTAAGCCCTAAACTACATTATTTTAAGCTAAGATTAGGATAGTTTTAAGAGGGCTAAATCTATTCTAACCCATTCCCTCCCCATGCATGTAAACTAGAGGATTCCAAGGAAGATCAAGCTTAGAACTCTCCAACTCCTTTGGGCTTTGAAGGAAGAGTGTAAGAACGATTACCCAGGTATGTAGGGTAATGAATGGGAGTATCCCTTCACTCCCATGCCCAAATCCTCTTCTAAATTTACGAAATTCAAGATTTATGAGTCTATGGGGTTTTAATCTAAAGTTGCGAAATTATCCAAGTATCATGGGTAAATCGTATTCATGTTTTTAATGTGGTTTTGAGATTCATGGGCATGTTTTATAATGATTTCAATTACCAAGTTATGATTTCAAAGTTTTACAATTATGACGCCCAACTATGAAATTTCATGAAGAGTTGAGATTATGATCTATATTTTCAAGTATGATGAAAGGATGATTTTAGATTACCCATGTTTATATTCATGATTTGACTATCAAGTCTATTTCAAAGCATGTATAAGTTTGGTAAAGCCCATATGATCAAGAATGTTTCATGATTTACTTTAATTTCATGTTATTAGCTTACCACATGGTTTTGGAGTCTAGACTCCCACGTTTCAGCTTGTGGTATGGTTTGAGCCGAGTCTCCTCATGATATGTTTTCAAATTATGCATGTACTATTATGATTCAACTTCGTCGCAAGACGATGGTTCAACATTGTTAAAAAATGATGGAGAGTATATGCATGTTTTTGGGAGTAGTCTCTAGCACTGAGTAGGCTAAAGGTTCAGTCAACCTTGTGCCTCAGAACTATGTGCCAACATAGGTATGTGCAGATTATTTGGGACCTCCTTTGTGAGCCTTCCCTAACCCTGAGGGGCCTTTAGCTTGATATGGATATCATGGTAGCGCCCTTATCCCTAGAAAGGCTTTGGATGGCTCTGCCCACTTGAGTGTAATAGTCGAGACCATGTAAGCTCTATCGTGGTAATATCAATTATATGATGAGTCTCCCATTATTCCTTATGATTTTAGTTATGCATGTTCATCAATCATGAAATTATGTTTCCAGCAAGTTTGGCCCAATGTTCAGTTTTACTTATGATTATTAGTTTCAACTCTGGGTCGTTCGAATCAGTTATGATATTCAGTCATGTTTAAATTATGTTTTCAGATAATAATGTGCAAGCCTTACTCTCAGAATCTTATCTTAAAATGTTTTATGATGTGCATGATTTTAGTTTTACTTACTTTGAGATTTTGCTTACCTTGCATGCTCAGTACATTCAAAGTACTGACCACATACTCTATGCTATATTTTCATGATATAGGCTCGAACGTTCAGGTTCAGTCCCGCCACTAGCCAGATCCTCAGAGTTAGCATTTCCCAACTTGTTGGTGGGTCTTCATCTTTCGAGGACCTTTTTACCAGTTATTTTCAGTTTCAGTTATTAGTGAGGTAGTTGGGGTCTTGTCCCATCAACTCATCATATTTTAGAGGCTTATCATACATAGTATATATTCAACTTCAAATTAGTGTTATGTGTTGCATTTTTCAGATGTTATTGGGTTTTCAAACTTTCGCTATTTCAAATATTAGATTTTCACATTTATCATGTTGAGCTTTAGCTGTCATGTTCATGCCATGGGTCGGCTTGGAGCCATTTATGGTTCTAGATTCCGTGTCTAGATTCGGACCTATATTTGGGTCATGACATCTTAACCCAATTATCATTATTATTATTGTTTCATGACTATTATTTTTCATCCTTACACTCTAGTACATACTATTCTTGTTGACGTCCCTTCTCCCAGGGACGTTGTATATGTGTTAAAGGTGCAGATAGAGGTCGTGATCTCTCTCTATTATAGGAGCTTATCGGTTTCAACTGTTGTGTTGATATGATCCTTTCTTTCTAGAGTAATCGATCTATATTGTTAGTTTTGCATATTCTTAAGTTTTGTGTATAGTTAATGGGTAGCCAAAACAGTATCCCGACCATTAGTATTGTTACTCTTTTGAGGCTTTTAGATAAGTTTTATGGTTGTATAGTTGACTGTTTATGTGTACTATACACACATACACACATCTAGTGGTGTTGTATCCTTGTAGGCTTGTTGTATTCTGATTTACTGAGTTGTGGACTCGTTGACCCTATCTTTGTTATTATGATGTTGTTGAAACCTTGTTGGTCCATATTTTTTGTATTGTCCAACAGCTTATGATTGTGGTTTTAATGGCCGAAATATCTCTTTATAGCTGATTTACTGTGGTTTGCTCAGTCAGGTAGACATTAGGTGCCAGTCGCGACTTTCTAGGTTAAGGTATAAGAGTTATGAATTAACCTATAACCATAACCCCAATAGATATTTGGAATTTCTATTCGTCAGTGGCTCAACCTATGAGTTATGGATAGGGGGTCTTCATAAGTGGAGCCACGAGTCGTGGTGTTACTCCACAACCCGTGAAGTGAGGCATGGTCAGGTTGTAGAGTTAGAGGTTTGAATTCCAGTAGAGGTCATGATTGAGGGCCACGAGTCGTGACTCACCTAACGACTCATGAAGTCCCCCGTGAGGACTGCAGAGTCAATCTCCTACGATTTTAGTAAGGTTTTTTTTCATATTTCCTAAACTCGTAAGCCCTAAACTATGTTGAGGTTTTAAGAAGGTTTAGCCTATTCTAAATCATTCTCTCCCATGCATGCAAGACTAGAGGGTCCCATTGAAGATCAAGTCTAAGAATGCTCCTAGTTCTTCCCCAAATCTCTTGGGATTTCAAGGAAGGGTATGTAGGGTCATGCATGAGAGTATTCCTTCACTCTCATGCCCAAATTCCTTCTCAATTTCATGAATTCAAGTGTATGATCTTATGGGGTTTTAACTCAATTTATGAAATTCTCTATGTTTTATTCATGGGTAAATTCTCTTCATGTTTCAAATGATGTTTTAAGATTCATGGGAAGTTTTTATGTGTAAATTGATTATAAATTCATGATTTCAATTTTTATAAGAATTTTGCCCAATTACATAAGTTTCATAAAAAGTAAAGTTTATGATCTATGTTTTCAAGTATGATGAAATATCTAGCAGGAAAGAATGTTTATGACTACCCATGTATGAATCCATGGTTCTTACTATCAAGTCTACTTTAAGTA
The DNA here is from genome assembly GCA_035772735.1 of Datura wrightii. Classification (NCBI taxonomy): domain Eukaryota; kingdom Viridiplantae; phylum Streptophyta; class Magnoliopsida; order Solanales; family Solanaceae; genus Datura; species Datura wrightii. The sequence continues at coordinate 58,650,194 of JASDFA010000020.1, read as the reverse complement.
TGTTAAAGTTAGCAGGAAAGAATGTTTATGACTACCCATGTATGAATCCATGGTTCTTACTATCAAGTCTACTTTAAGTATGTTAAAGTTTTGGGCAAGCCCATATGATGTAACTATGTTTTCATGATTCAGTTCAGTTTTATAATGTTAGCTTACTACATGGTTTTGGAGTCGATACTCCTACTTTCAGCTTGTTGCATGTTTTGAGCCAAGGCTCCCCATATTCAAATTTCAAACTATGCATGTTTTACATAATCAGCTTCATTGAAAAATGATGAATTCAGCTTCGTTGAAAAATGATGGAGAGCATTTGCATATTTTTGAGAGCAGTGTCTAGCATCGAGTAGGCTAGGGGTTCAAGAAAACCCCCTTCAAAAAAACCCTAAGTCTTAGAACTATGTTCCAATATAGGATTATTCAGTTACTTTGGGACCTCTCTTGTGGGCTTTCCCTTTCCCAAATGCGCCTTAGCTTGATATCAATATCATGGTAGCGCTCTTAGCCCTGTCAAGGCTTTGGATGGCTCTGCCCACTTGAGTGTAATAGTAGGGATCACGTAAGCTCTATCGTGATAGTGTCGGTTATATGGCAAGTCTCCCATTGTTCCTCGTGATTCAATTATACATGTTCATCAGTTATCGTATTATGTTTTCAGCAGGTTTTAATCGATGATCAGTCTGTCAGTGTTACTTATGAATATCGTTTAGCTTTGGGTCATTTGCTTCAGTTATGAAATTCAGAATGGGAACGCAGCAGTGGCTAGAGTCAGGGATTTACTTAGGATGAATTCCCCTGAGTTTCTTAGGTCAAGAGTGGATGAGGACCCATATGAGTTCATAGAGGAGATCCAGAAAATCACCCAGATTATAGGAGTGATGGGCGAGTAGTGTGCAGACCTAGCCTCTTATCAATTGAAATGGGTTGCTCATATTTGGTATAGGCCGTGGAAGGATAGCCGGGGAGTCGAAGAGGGTCCCATTGGTTGGGATAAGTTTCTTACCACATTCTTAGACCGATTCTTTCCCTAGGAGATAAGGGAGATCAAGGCGATCGAGTTTGTGAATTTGAAGTAGGAAAACATGACCATCTAGGAGTATGCTCTAGAGTTCGCTCGGTTGTCCAAGCATGCGCTGGAGATGGTGGCCGATCAGAGGACTCGGGTGAGCAGATTTGTGAATGGGGTGGCAGATTACTTGGTCAAGGATTGCAGGACTTCTATGCTAAATCAGGACATTGATTTCTCCTAATTGGTCTTCCATGCCCAGTAGGTAGAGGCGATGCAGACGAGGGAGAGAGAGAGAGATACAGGCCAAGAAGGCTAGGACAGACATTTTTGGGTTCTCCCAGCACAGGCCTGGTGGTGGATATCGCTAGCAGTCCTACCAGAGGTCATCATCGCCGTCATCATCCAACATGCCATCTAGGTCTAGGCATGATCAGAGGGGACGGACATCAGGCTCTTGAGGTCAGGAGAGCCAGTCGGTTGAGCCAGTATTCCAGTTTGTGACAGGTATGGTAAGAGGCCCACCGGTCAGTGCTTAGTAGGTTCAGGGGCATATTTTATGTGCGTGAATCCCGACCACATGCTCCGAGACTTCCCTTCAGCTAGATAGGGCCATGGTAGAGGTAGAGACCTATCCACCAGTTTAGCATCTGTACCAGCACGCTCAGCTTAGAATAGATTTTATGCCCTCTTGTCTCGTCAGGAGCGGGAGGTCTCTCTAGATGTGGTCACTGGTATGTTACGAGTATTTCATCTTGATGTTTATGCATTGTTAGATCTAGGGGCTACCTTGTCTTTTGTGACGCCCTATGTTTCTAGTAGTTTTGTAGTCATTCCCAAAATTCTATCAAAATACTTCTCAGTTTCTACTCCAGTCGGTGACTCAGTTATAGATCGACAGGTATACAGAAATTTGCCTATCTCAATCCTTTAGAAAGTCACCTCAGTAGATCCATTAGAATTAGACATGACTGATTTTGATGTTATCTTTATAATGGATTAGCTACATGCATGTTAAGCCTCAGTAGATTGTTGAACCCATGCGGTAGAGTTTTGATTTTCGGGTGAGCCAGTCCTCGAGTGGAAAGGTAGTTCAGTTGTGCCTATAGGTTGCTTCATTCCTATCTTAAGGACAAAAAGATGATTTCTAAGGATTGTGTATACCATCTAGTTTGGGTTAAGAATGTTGTATCGGAGACCTTGACTCTCCAGTTAGTTCCATTAGTATGTGAGTATGCGGAGGTTTTCCCAAATGATCTACTAGGAGTTCCTCTCGGGTGGGAGATTGACTTTGATATTGACCTTCTTCCTGATATGCAACCTATATCTATTTCTCCTTACAGAATGGCTCCAGCTGAGCCAAAGGAGTTGAAAGAGCAGTTGAAGGATCTTTAGATAAGGGCTTCATTAGACCTAGCAAGTCCTCGCTAGGTGCACCAGTTCTCTTTGTTCAGAAAAAGGATGGATCTTTACGTATGTGCATTGACTATCGACAGTTGAACAAGGTTACAATCAAGAACAAGTATCCCTTACCTAGGATTGATGATTTTTTTGACCAACTTCAGGGTGCCAAGTGCTTCTCAAAGATAGATCTCAGGTCCATTATCACCAACTTAGAGTTAGGGAGAGTGACATCTCGAAGACAGCCTTCAGGACTCAATATGGTCACTATGAGTTTGTAGTTATGTCTTTTGGATTAATGAATGCTCCTACAGCTTTTATGGATTTGATGAATAGGGTTTCAAGCCATATTTGGACATGTTCATGATTGTCTTCATAGTTCTCATATACTCTCGGAGCGAGGAGGAGCATGCTGCTCATTTGAGGATTGTGCTACAAGCTCATAAGGATCGATAGCTATTTGCTAAATTCAGCAAGTGTGAGTTTTGGGTGAACTCAGTAGCATATTTGGACCATGTGGTGTTAAGTGAGGGTGTATAAGTGGACTTCCAAAAGATTGAAGTTGTAAAGAATTGGCTTAGACCAGTTAGTCCTTTGGATATGTCACTACCCGAACATAGGCCCGGATCGAGATACGGGATAAAGAACCCCGAGAGGCTCCAAGTTGACCCATGGCATGAACATGACATCTAAACCCAACATAATCAAGCGGAAGTCTAAAATATATAATATAGCGGAAGTCTGAAAATATCATAACATCTGGATACATATAACAAGTATGAAACTGAATTCATGCTATGTCTGATAAGCCTCTACTATTGACGAGTTGATGGGACAAGACCCCAACTAACTCACTATAGTCTAAAACTGAAAATATTAAATACAACTGATAAATGGCCCTCGGAAGATGAGGATTCACCAACTGAGAGTGAGAGATGCTAATACTGAGAGTCTGGCTAATGGTGGGGCTGAGCCTGTATCATGAAACGATGCAACATAGAGTATGCAGTCAGTACGTGGAATGTACCGAGTATGCAAGGTAAGTAAAGCCGCTAAGTAAGTAAAATATGTGATCATACATAACATAAAACATTTCATTATAAGAGTCTGAGAATAGGGCTTGCATGTTATTATCTAAATACGTGATTTAAACATAACTGTGTACCATAACTGAGTTAATTGACCCAAAGCTGAAAATTGATAATCATAAGTAAAATTGAATATTGGGTCAAACCTACTGAAAATATGATAACATGACTGATGACCGTGCATAACTGAAATCATAAGGAACAATGAGAAACTCGTCATATAACCGACATTACCATGATAGAGCTTACGTGGTCCTGACTGTTACACTCAAGTGGGCAGAGCCGTCCAAAGCTTTGACAGGGCTAAGGACGCTACCATGATATAGATATCAAGCTGAAGGCCCTTTTGGGGCAGGGGAAGCTCACAAGGGAGGACCCAAATAATATGAACATACCTACATTGGCACGTAGTTCTGAGGCATAGGGTTGGCTGACCCTTAGCCTACTCGGTCCTAGACACTACTCCCAAAAACATGTATATTCTCCATCTTTTTTCAATGAAGTTGACCATCATCTAGTGACGAAGCTGACTCATGACATACATGCATAATCTGAAATCAAAACATGAGGAGCCTTAAACTCAATCCATACCACAAGCTAAAAATAGGAGGAGTCTAGACTCCAAAACCATGTGGTAAGCTAATACATGAACTTTAGATAAATCATGAAACATACTTTGATCATATGGGCTTGCCCATTACATAAACATGCTTGACATAGACTTGATCAATCGAAAACAAGAACTTGGACATGGGTAAATTCGATATCATTCTTCATCATAAACATCTTATCATGCTTGAATACATGTATCATAAATATCAACTTTCATGAACTTTCATGGACGGGCATCATAATTTGTAAAACTTGAAAACATAATTTATAATTAAAAACATTGTAAAACATTCCCATGAATCATAACTCAACATTAGAAATATGTATAGATCTTACCCATGATTGATACTTAGAGAATTCACATCTTAGGTTAAAACCCCATAGATTCATCAACTAGAATTTTCATGAAATTGAAGAGGGATTGGGCATGGGTGTGGATGAATACACTATTATACCCTGTGGACACAAGGATCAGACCCGGGAGTCAAAAAAGGTGAAAAACTAAAATTTCACACCAGGTCATAGGATGAACCGTGAGGAGACTTGTGAGGAGTGACCAAGAGTCGTGAGGTGATTCGTGGTCCAGTCGCTATCAGCCTATTTGGTGAGTGCTCATGTTCTGAGGGCCATATGTTCAAACTCTATGCTTTTCTTTCAGTTTTAGAATTATTGGGTTAGTTAGGGAGTTGTCCCATCAACCCGTCTTTCATGATTAGAGGCTTTTCAGACTATAAGTTGTATTCAGCCGTCATGTCTGGATTTTCTATTGTCCTTTATCTGTATTTATGACATGTTTTCATTTTCTTATGTTAAGTCTTCTGCTTATGTGATTGAATTAGATGTATGCTTATGCCATAGGTTGACTTGGGGTCTCTGGGCTTCTTGTCCCATGTCTACGATTCGGGTGTACGTTTGGGTCGTGACAAACTTGGTATCAGAGCCATAGGTTGAAGTGTCCTAGGGTGTTTGAAAGCCACGTTAAGTATAGTCTTTTTCATGGGTGTGAAACGTGTCACACTTATGACGAAGAGGGATACTAGATGTTTAGGAAATGTTCGCTTCTGTAATGATCTATGTCGTGCGATGAAAGTCCTCTACCCTTCTAATTCATACTATTCACTTTTGTAGCGTCCTGCCTCCATGCTGAGTGAACACCAGAAGAAATGGTAACGATAATGATCATGAGGGTTCCAATGGTGAGGAGCATCAGCCAGTCCCACCCGTTCCTGAGGAGCACGCACTTGAGCCAGCTGCCCACGCTGAGTTTAGGGCAGCAATTCAGATGCTAGCACAGGCCATGACGGCCTAGGTTTCAAATCAGATAGTGGCACATTACCCTCAGAACAGGAATGTGGCAGAAGCTAGGGTGAGGGATTTCTTGAGGATGAGCCCTCCTGAGTTCAAAGGGTTGAGGGGGGACAAGGATCCACATGATTTCATCGAGGAGATTCTGAAGATCACCCAGGTTATGGGGGTGAACAATGAGGAGTGTGTTAACTTGACCTCCTATCAGCTAAAGGGGGTGGCTCATATATGGTTTAAGCAGTGGAGAGATACCAGGGTAGTGGGTGCAGGCCCGATAGGTTGGGAGGAGTTCAATGCATCCTTTATGGATTGGTTCTTCTTTCGGGATATGAGGGAGCTTGAAGAGGCCAAATTTGTTAATTTGAAGCAGGGTGACATGTCCATTTAGGAGTACGCATTAGAGTTCACTCGATTATCTGAGTATGCTCCAGAGTTGGGGGAGTACCAGAGGGCTTGGGTGAGTCGTTTCGTGCATGGGGTGGTAGATAATTTGGACAAGGATTGCAGGATTGCCATGCTACATCGGGATATCAACTTTCCCCGCATCGTGTTGCATGCTTAGCAGATGGAGTCGGTCTATCGGAGGCTGAGGAGTCCAAGAGGGCCAGGACCGACAGCTATGGGGTTTCTCAGGTCTGGTCAGGAGGTGGACAGAGTCAGCAGTCTCAGCACAGGTCTATCCCTCCAGCTCCATCATTGACCAGCACGCCATCCAGGTTCAGGGGAGATCAAAGGAGTAAGGCTTCAGGCTCAAGGGATCAGGGTAGCATGCAGGTGGAGCGCACTTTTCCAGCTTGTGTGAAGTGCGGCAATAATCATCTGGGAGGTGCTTAGTTTGCTCAGATGCGTGTTTCAGGTGTGGCAAACCCGGGCACAGACTTAGGGATTTCCCCTTAGCCAGGTCATGGGTCAGTGGGGCCCGTGTGACAGCGGCCAGTTCTACCTCTCCAGTAGCTCGTCCCCCTCAGTAGGGTGCCTCTACTAGTTCAGCAGGCGGTTAGCGAAAAAACAGGTTTTATGCTTTAGTACCCCCCCGAGAGCAGGAGGCTTCACCATATGTGGTCACTGGTATGTTGCAAATCTTCCATATTGATGCTTATTCCTTATTAGGTCTAGGAGCTATGTTGTCTTTTGTGACCCCTTATATTTCTATTAATTTTGGAGTTAGCCCTGATATTTTGTCAGAACCGTTCTCGGTCTCTACCCTAGTCGGTGAATCAGTTATAGCTAGGCGGGTTTATAGAGGTTGCCCATCACAGTGTTGCATAAGGTTACCTCTGCAAACTTAGTAGAGTTAGGTATGACTGACTTTGACCTTATTTTGGGCATGGATTGGTTGTTTGCATGTTATGGTTCGATTAATTGTAGAATCCGGTCAGAGAGTTCAGGTTTCCGGGTAAGCTAGTTTTAGAGTGGAAAGGAAATTCAGCTGTACCTATCGGTCGGTTTATTTCATATCTTAAGGTTAGGAAAATGATTTCTAAGGGATGCATGTATCACCTAGTTAGGGTTAAGGATGTTGATTCCGAGACCCCAACTATCTATTCAGTTTCGATGGTTTGTGAGTAACCGGAGGTTTTTCCCGATGATTTTCCAGGTGTTCCTCCTGAGAGGGAAATTGATTTCGGTATTGATTTTCTACTCGATATGCAGCCTATCTCTATTCCTATGTACAGGATGGCTCCATCCGAGCTAAAGGAGTTGAAGGATCAATTGAAGGACTTGTTGGATAAGGGTTTCACTAGACCGAGAAAGTCTCCATGGGGTGCACCGCTTCTCTTTGTCCAAAAGAAGGATGGATCCCTTCACATGTGTATTGATTATCGACAATTGAACAAGGTCACCGTCAAGAATAGTTACCTCTTACCCAGAATCGATGACTTGTTTGACCAACTTCACGGTGCCAGATGTTTCTCAAAGATAGATCTCAGGTCCGGGTATCACCAGCTCAGGGTTTAGGAGAGTGACATACCGAAAACCGCTTTTAGGACTCGGTATGGTCACTATGAATTTATTCTTATGTCTTTTAGATTCACCAATGCCCCTGCAACTTTTATGGACTTGATGAACAGGGTGTTCAAGAAATATCTACATGTTCATGATCGTGTTCATCGATGATATCCTTATATACTCTCGTAACGAGAATGAGCATGCCGCTCACTTGAGAATAGTGCTTCAGACCCTCAAGGATCGCCAGTTGTATGCTAAGTTCAACAATTGTTAATTTTGGTTGGACTCTGTGGAATTTTTAGGCCATGTTGTATCGAGTGAGGGCATAAAGGTAGATTCTCAGAAGATTGAAGCAGTAAAGAACTGGCCCAGACTGGTGAATCCTTCAGAGATTCAGAGTTTCTTGGGCCTAGCAGGCTACTATCGGAGGTTCATTGAGGGATTTTCATCAATTGTAGCACCATTAACCAGGTTGACTCAGAAAAAGGTAAAGTTTCAATGGTCGGAGGCTTGTGAGAAAAGCTTCCAAGAGTTGAAGACTCGACTCACTTCAGCACCAGTGTTGACCCTGCCCAAAGGTACCGATGGTTTTGTAGTATATTGTGATGCTTCGAGGATCGGACTCGGGTGTGTGTTGATGCAACATGGAAAAGTGATAGCGTATGCCTCAAGAGAGTTGAAAGTCCATAAGAAGAATTACTCGACCCATGATCTTGAGTTGGCCGCGGTGGTGTTTGCATTGAAGATATAGCGGCACTACTTGTATGGGGTCCACGTGGATGTATTTACAGACCACAAGAGCTTGCAATATGTGTTTACACAGAAAGATCTCACTCTTCGACAAAGGTGGTGGCTGGATCTACTTAAGGACTACGATATGAGTGTTCTTACCACCTGGGTAAGGCTAATGTGGTAGTGGACGCACTTAGTAGGGTCTCTATCGAGAGTTTGTTCCACATGGATGAGGGAAAGAAGGAGTTGGTGAAAGATGTCCATCGTCTTGCAAGGTTGGGAGTTAGATTGGTCGACTCGACCAATGGTGGTGTTGTGGTGCAAAATGGATCCGAATTGTCCTTGGTGACCGATGTGAAGGCTAGACAAGATGAGGATTCAATGTTGGTAAAGATGAAAGAAGCTGTCCGGAGTCAGAAGGTGGAGGTTTTCTCCCAAGGGGGAGATGGTGTTTTGCGGTACCAGGGTCGTCTTTGTTTTCAAGACGTAGATGATTTGAGGGACCGGATATTGCATGAGGCACATGGATCCCGGTAATCTATCCATCCGTGTGCCACCAAAATGTATCATGATTTGCAGGAAATATATTGGTGGAACGGCATGAAGAGGGATATTGCAAAATTTGTAGCCAAGTGCCCGAACTATCAGCAAGTGAAGGTTGAGCATCAAAGGCCAGGAGGTGTACTTCAGGATATTAGCATCCCTACTTGGAAGTGGGAAGAAATCAATATGGACTTCATAACCCGGTTGCCCCGTACTCGCCGGTAACATGAATCTATTTGGGTGGTGGTCGATAGGTTGTCCAAGCCGGCCCATTTCCTGCTAGTGAGAACCACAGATTCAGCGGATGATTATGCCAAATTGTATATTCGGGAGTTGGCTCGACTTAATAGAGTTCCCTTGTCTATTATTTAAGACCGAGGTACTTAGTTTACCTCCTAGTTCTAGCGGTCTTTTCAGAAGTGGCTCGGAACTCAAGTTAAGCTCAGCATAGCCTTGCATCCACAAATGGATGGCCAAGCCGAACGAACAATCTAGACTCTCGAGGACATGTTGAGAGCATGTGTGATGGATTTCAAAGGTAGCTGGGATAATCACTTTCCCTTGATCGAATTTGCTTATAATAACAGCTATCACTCTAGCTTCCAAATGGCACCGTTCGAGGCTCTTTATGGACGAAGGTGTAAATCGCCCATTGGATGGTTTAAGATTGGTGAGGCAACTATGATAGGGCCTGATTCGGTTCATGAGGCTATGGTAAAGATTCAGTTGATAAGGGATCAGTTAAAGACCGCACAGAGTCATCAGAAATCATATGCTGATGTGAGGAGGAGAGAGTTGGAGTTCGAGGTGGATGATTGGGTGTTTCTAAAGGTCTCTCCCATGAAGGGAGTCATGCGGTTCGAAATAAAAGTAAAACTCAGTCCCCGCAATGTTGGTCCCTACCGGGTTATGAGAAGGGTTGGTAAGGTAGCGTATGAGTTGGACTTGCCATCAGAGTTATCTTCAGTTCATCCCGTCTTTCATGTATCGCTCATGAAAAAGTGCTTGGGTGATCCGGCTTTAGTTGTCCTGGTGGAAAGTGTTGGTGTGAGAGATAGCCTCAGTTTTGAGGAAATTCCCGTTGCAATCTTGGATCGTCAGGTTCGGAGGCTGAGGAATAAAGAAGTAGCTTCAGTAAAGGTGCAATGGAGAAATCAGCATATCGAGTGAGCTACGCGGGAAGCAAAAGCAGATATGATGGATAAATACCCTCACATGTTCCCTACCGGCTCAGTCTCAGCTTAAGGTATCAGTTTTGCCCTAATTCTCTAATCAGTTTCCATGTTCAGCTCATGTGCGCAAGTTTGATTTATGTTATGATAGATGTATGTGATGTCTAAATTCGGTTCCGCTATGTAGTTCTTTTCAGAGGTAGTCATTTGGTCAGTCTATTGTTTAAATAATCAGTATTTACATATGATGAATGTATGATTATGAGTTTTCTATGTGTTTCTAACATTCGAGGACGAATATTCCAAGGGAGAGATATTATTATACCCCGAGGACCCAAGGATCAGACCCGGGAGTCAAAATAGTGAAAAACTAAAATTTCGCACCAGGCCACAGGACGAACCATGAGGAAACTCATTAAGAGTGACCACGAGTCGTGAGGTGACTCGTGGTCCAGCAGGGTTGGCAGGACTTGTAGAGAAGACCACTTGTGGTCATGCCTCATGGCTCGTGACATCACCCGTGGCCTGGATTGGATGTTTTGGCAAGATGGTTGGGCAATGTGGACCACGGATGGTGACCATGAGTCGTGGTCACCCACCACGATTCGTGGTGTCCTCCGTGGGGTCCCAAGGTGAATTATGGCAGTGTATCTCACGACTCCAGGCCACGAGTTATTGGTCTTGGTCACGAGTCGTCCAGTCCCTCGTGGCGACTGCCAGTCAGCAAATTTCTGCGATTTTAGTAAGGGCTATTCCGTAATTCCTAAGTCCTAGGGACCTATACTACGTCATTTTAACATTAGAAAGGGTGGTTTAAGAGGGAATAGACTAGCCTAAGTCCTTATTCATGCATGAAAGGTTTGGGAAGGTGATAGAAGGGTGATCTAGGTGATTTCAAGGTGTTCTTCATCAATTTCCTCTTAGGAAATCTAGGGAAGTTAAGAACCAGTTATTCTCAGGTATGTAAGGCTATCAATGGGTGATTTCTTCCATACCCATGCCCATCCTCTATGATTTTTACAAAAATCTTATTAAAAGCTCATGGGGTTTTGAAGATGATTTATATAAAAGTCTAATGAATTGATAATGGATTTTGTGATTTTAGATTCTCATCATAATCTATGGGTTTTAGTCAAATTTTATTATCTAAATTTATCTATAATTTTATCGATTTTGATTTCCATGAAATTAAGCCTAAAATATGATGATCCATGATTATCGATTTATTATCTACTTTTCTATTATTGATACTTGCAAGCCCAACATGAATTATGTTATACCCCGTAGAATTCCCGGTACTTAGATGACCTATTCGCACGTTGGTTAAGCATATTTGAAAGCCATACGTGCTAGGGAAAGGCCCGGGAAAAGATCGGACGAGAAACCCGTCGAACCATCGCGGGAGGAGCCGAGGCAGAGCCCCTCCGCGATGGCAGCTTGTCACGGAGGTGAGGCCTCCGCGATGGCTCCGTGACACGTTGCCCAGGTTCAGGCCCAAGTATATAAGCCCCCACTTCGGGTTTAAATCAATTAATTCCAAAAAAATTTCCAGGAAACAGAGAGAAAAGCCAGAGAAGGAGGAAGAACGAAGAAAATTAAATAATTTTCGTCCGATTACGTTGCCAAACGCTGCCCAAACTCAAATTAATCCTAGATACTGAAGTATTTAGCAGCAGAGAGCATTTCTACGGATTTAGTTTTGCAAAATACGGCCGACGAATCGGCGAGCCACCGAACTAAGGTAAGTAGAATTGCACTAAATTAATGTCTATGTGTTCCTAGCTGAGAAGTGAATACTTCTCCCTTCTGGACAGCTGGAAAATAGCGACTTTTAGACCGTCTTTCGATAAGCCTAAGTTTAGGCTATACACTATATCGAAAGTAACGTTGCTCTTTACAATAAAGCTGTATTTAGTATTAATTAGCATGTTTATGAATGCAGTTGGGAGAAAATAGCTGAAGTACCGGCTGAGCTTCGTCCGACGGATGAATAGTTCAAGGATAAGGTATGTAAAGTTAAGTTTCCTCGGCAAGTTGAGTAACATTGAAGCAGTGTAGTAATTTACAGACCAGTAGAAGGTTCAGAAATTGATTATTGCATTACTTTGAACATTGGTGCAATATGAGCAGTTTTGGGCCGTAACGTGTACGATACCTATCCGTATGATATAGATTCGAATATAAATGATTAAGATTGCTCAGTATATTCAGTATGTGATATAATATGCCCTGCCAAGATATTGTTGTGTTTAGCTGAAACCTCGCAAGGTAGTACAGCATCAGTAAAGCATTCCAGATATAGAATAGTAATTGTATATAGTTTAGAAAGCATGTTAGAAATAGGAAATCATGTTAATACAGAAACCTAGTGAACAGCATAGCCTTCAGGAGAAACACCCGCTTGTATAGCCTTTGCCCCAGTACAGTTAGACAGGGAACTATATTCATATTTATACTTACCTGTCTCAGCATGTATCAGACACCTACAGATTGCTATTATTAGCCCAGTATATGATTTATATAACACCTTACGCCTATTAGTTTTGCCTTATGAGATACACAGACAGCATGATTAGTCGAGACCATTGTATTGATTGGGGTTGGATTACCTAACATCCCTGACCGCCCAGGGTTAATAGCTGTATCGACTCGTCCGCCAGAGGACGAGGATACGTCACTCTATGGAGTGGCATGCCGTCCCGCCAGGGGACGAAGATGGGATGCCAGTTTCCCCATATTGTGCCTTGGTCGGCCCTTATACACCCCCGTCGAGCGGGTACGCCCGGGGTGTTGATTTAGAGTCCTTCGGACTCAGGTACAGTTATAGTCAGGGGCTCAGCGAGCCCAAGTGCATACCCAGGGACCGGCAGGATGCTTACAGCCACTATAGGAGATGGGATGACCGGGGTAGGGGTATAGATTCTGTGTTGATTGTACCTCCCGGCTTATGGGGGCTGGGTAAGGTTTGTATGTGCTGTGTTATGTTATGTATTCTATGCCATGTTATATTAGACGCGAGTGGGTTGGTAGTAGAATGATACGCTTCCAGGTATGATTCCTACTTCCTTCGGTATCAGTAAGAACAGGTACGATCTACATCATCAGACAGTTAAGTTATTCCTCCTACTTCAGCTTCATCAGTCATATTATTGCTTTCAGATGTTATTTTCAGTTATATTATTTCAGTTGCTTTACATACTCAGTACCAGTGGTACTGACGCCCAGTGGGGCGCTGCAATACTTGCCTGCAGGTACTCCTAGACGAGCAGGTGATTCTACGCGACTCCCTATCAGCGGTTGAGTATTCAGCTCCAGTCATCCGGAGGCTGAATTTCTGAGGTGTAGTTCAGTTCCTTTTGTTGTATATAGCATGGGTAGGTCGGGGCCCTGTCCCGATCAGTTCTATTACTATTCCTAGAGGCTTGCATTCTGTATGAGATCCCTGTGGTCAGATGAGCCGGTCGTGTGGGGCCGTGCAGTTGTATAGTTGTCTCTACTCTTTCTTACTTCTGTGATGGTCGTGTGAGGCCATAGTTGTCAGTAGTGGTGACCTCGCCGATCACGTAGCTTCTTTTTGTGCTTTTTGAGTAAGCAGCAGATAACTAGACAGCATGGTGGCCTTGTCGGCCCGTATAGGCTTCCCTGAGTTACTATATTTCTGGTTAGCTGCCAAGACAGGTACAACAGGCGATAGGCCAATGGGCCGGGGGCTATATTTACAGCCGTTATATAGCCCTTTGTTTCCAGAAATCTGAGTTAGAGCCAGCCAGGCGCCAGACGCGCCCAGGCTTAACAGTCTAGCAGGTCAGATCTTAGTAAGGGCACCAGGTGCCAGTCGTACCCCCCCCAGGGCGGGGTGTGACAAACTTGGTATCAGAGCAGGTCGTATCCCAGGGAGTGTGCAAGCCGTGCTAAGTAGAGTCCTGTCCATGGATGTGTTGTGCACCACATACTATGGGTAGGAGGCTGCAAGGCATGATAGGATGGTTGTCTTTTATTCTGATTCAGTCGTGCCATAGAGCGGTACAGTATAGGGTTGAATTCCTAAGAGCTTACCATATTCTTTGGTTACAGATAATGTCAGACCAGCAACATCCTACTACAGGTCGGAGCCTAGACATTGCAGCAGGGGAAGGCACCAGCAGGATGCCTCCCCCTCATTTGGAGACAGCCCGATCAGAGGGCCCTAAAGAGGCTTCATCTCAGCCTCCTCAGCAGTCTCCACCACGTCAGGAGCCGTTTGGAGCGACAGTATCTTCAACAATCCCTATACCAACACCTTCTGACCAGGAGGTTAGGAGTGCGGTAGTTATGATAGCACAGATGATGGCTGCTCAGTGTCAGCAAATGCCATCCATAGTTGCAGAAGCATCAGGAGGGCCCGGTAGTTCGAGGGTCCGAGAGTTCTTAGCCCTGAATCCCCCACAGTTCACAAGCACGGACCGAACAGAGGACCCCTAGGATTTTCTGGATCAGATGCAGAGAATCTTCAGGGTTATGCATGCTACACCTACTGAGTCAGTTGAATTGGCCGCATTTCGGTTGCGAGATATTGCGGTGTTATGGTATGAAAGCTGGGAGAGGTCTCGAGGGAGAGATGTTCCCCCTCCTACCTGGTCCAGCTTTTCAGGAGCCTTTCTGGATCACTATTTGCCATGGGAGATCCGACAGGCCCGGGTAGACCAGTTCCTACATCTGGAACAGGGGGCCATGAGTGTTCGAGAATATTCCTCGTGGTTTGACTCCTTGGCTCGATATGCACCGGCTTTCGTGGATACCATGGCATCCAGAGTGCACCGTTTTATTATGGGGTTGAACCCAGAGTATGTCAAGACTTGTATCACGGCCACACTGCGAGAAGATATGGATATTTCCCGAATCCAGGCATTTTCCCAGAATATTGAGGGCATCAGACAGCGACATCGGGAAATCAGAAGGGTTAATCAGGAGCAGCGTCGCCGGGATAGGCCAGCTGAGTTACAAAGAGAGGCCCGGGGAGGACCCAGGCCACGATTGTCAGACAGGCCGCCCAGGCCCCCGCCTCCGCCACAGTCACAGGGAGGTAGATCCAACCACAGGGGGCAGTCAGAGGCTGGTAGAGGTTCGCAGACGGCAGACTCACCGTCACAGAGGAGGGCGGAGCAGAGTAGGTATACCCTACCACTTTGTCCTATATGCAGTCGACGCCATTCTAGAGCATGCAGGTATGGTTCCACCGCATGCTATATTTGTGGCCAAGAAGGCCATTTGATGAGAGATTGCCCAGCCAGAGGTCGTGAGGACCGGGACAGACAGGATAGGGCATCAACAGGATCACGAGCTACAGCATCCTCGACTGGGCGCAGGCCCCCAGTTTCAGTAGGCAGGGGTCGAGGCAGATCAGGGGCCTCCAGTACAGGTGTGGGTCCAAGCCGCACATATGCCTTACCAGGGAGGCAAGATTCAGAGGCATCGCCTGATGTTGTGACAGGTATGCTAACTATCTGCTCACACCCTGCTTATGTGCTAATTGATCCGGGGTCTACTTTGTCCTATATTACTCCATTTGTGGCACGGAAGCTTAGTATTGTAGCAGAATCATTACAGCAGCCCTTCTTAGTATCTACGCCCGTCGGTGACTCCATCACAGCTAGCCGAATTTACCGCGGGTGTACAGTAGAGGTTGCTGCTCGTCAGACCACAGTAGATCTGGTTGAGTTAGAAATGATAGATTTCGATGCCATAATGGGTATGGACTGGTTAGTACTATGTTTTGCTAATGTTGAATGCTGGACCAAAACGGTCCGATTCCACTTTCCGGGGGAGGCAGTACGGGAGTGGAAGGGCAGCACCGCGACGCCAAAAGGTAGGTTTATTTCCTACCTTCAGGCGAGAAAGTTGATATCTAAGGGGTGTATTTATCATCTGGTCAGAGTTCAGGATGTCCAAGCAGAATCTCTGACCCTCCAGTCTGTCCCAGTGGTAAATGAATTCCCAGATGTATTTCCTGATGAGTTACCTGGTATTCCCTTAGAAAGGGAAATAGACTTTGCTATTGACTTGCTACCAGGCACTCAGCCAATATCAATACCTCCTTATCGTATGGCTCCTGCAGAACTCAGAGAATTAAAGGAGCAGTTGAAAGACTTGTTAGATAAAGGTTTTATCAAGCCGAGTACTTCCCCGTGGGGTGTGCCAGTCTTGTTCGTGAGAAAGAAAGATGGCTCGCTCCGGATGTGTATAGATTATCGGCAGCTCAATAAAGTTACAGTAAAGAACAAGTACCCGCTTCCCAGAATTGATGACTTATTTGATCAGTTGCAGGGAGCCAGATACTTTTCTAAGATTGACTTGCGTTCCGGATATCACCAGGTCCGAGTACGTGAGAGAGATATTCCTAAGACAACGTTTAGGACCCGATATGGACATTTTGAATTTCTAGTTATGTCCTTCGGGTTAACGAACGCCCCAGCAGTCTTTATGGACCTGATGAACAGTATTTTCAGACCTTTCCTGGACTTGTTCGTGATAGTATTCATTGATGATATTCTGGTGTATTCTCGCTCTGAAGCAGATCACCGAACTCATTTGCGGACAGTGCTCCAGATTCTCAGGGACCGCCAGTTGTATGCTAAATTGTCGAAATGTGAATTCTGGCTTAACTCAGTGGCCTTTTTAGGGCATATTGTTTCAGATGCTGGTATACAGGTAGACAAGCAGAAGATAGAAGCAGTTAAGTCATGGCCTAGGCCTACCACCCCGACTGAAGTTCGTAGCTTTCTGGGATTAGCAGGGTATTACAGAAGGTTCGTTGAAGGGTTCTCAACCATTGCAGCACCTTTAACTAAATTGACACAGAAAGCAGCAAAGTTTCAGTGGACGGAGGCATGTGAGCAGAGTTTCCAGGAACTGAAAGACAGATTAACCTCCGCCCCAGTACTAGCACTGCCGGAAGGCACAGAAGGTTATTCAGTCTATTGCGACGCGTCAGGTGTCGGGTTGGGTTGTGTGTTGATGCAGCATGGCAGAGTAATTGCATATGCTTCCAGACAGCTGAGGAAACATGAAAAGAATTACCCTACCCATGACCTAGAATTGGCCGCAGTAATTCATTCCTTGAAGATGTGGAGGCATTATTTGTACGGCATTCATGTTGATATTTATACAGATCATAAGAGCTTGCAGTACATTTTCACTCAGAGGGAGTTGAATCTGCGGCAACGCCGCTAGTTGGAGTTGTTAAAAGACTATGATATGAATATTCTATACCACCCCGGAAAAGCTAATGTTGTAGCAGATGCCCTGAGCCGTAAGTCAATGGGGAGTTTAGCGTATTTGCGACCTGAGAAGCAGAAGTTAGCCAAAGAAATCCATCAGTTAGCTAGCCTAGCTGTTCGAGTAATGGAAACAGGAGATAATGGGGCCATAATTCAGAATTCTGCAGTATCATCGTTAGTTGCAGAGGTAAAAGAACGACAGTATGAGGATCCCGATTTAGTCCAGCTCAGAGATAGAGTTCAGAAGGGTAAGGAGCCAGATTTTCAGACAATCGAGGATGGTGTGCTACACTGTAAGGGCCGCCTTTGTGTCCCGAATGTCTCAGGACTTCGTGGGCAGATCATGCATGAGGTACATTACGCTCGCTATTCCCTTCACCCAGGGGCGACGAAAATGTACCACGATATCAGAGACATCTATTGGTGGCCAGGTATGAAAGCTGAGATAGCTGAATTTGTGTCTAGATGTTCTAATTGTCAGCAGGTAAAAGCCGAGCACCAGAAACTGGGCGGTTTGACGCAAGAGATAACGGTACCTATGTGGAAATGGGAAGCAATAAACATGGATTTTGTAACAGGGTTACCCCGTACTAGACGCAGAAATGATTCCATTTGGGTAATAGTTGATAGGCTGACAAAATCAGCTCATTTCCTGCCAGTGAGGGCTACCTTCTCAGTTGAGAATTACGCCGAATTATATATCATTGAAATAGTTAGATTGCATGGAGTGCCGGTATCTATCATTTCAGATAGGGGAGCGCAGTTTACAGCTAGATTCTGGCAGTCGTTTCAGAAAGGTTTAGGAACGCAGATTAACTTGAGTACAGCATTCCATCCTCAAACAGATGGGCAGGCCGAACGTACAATTCAGACGCTCGAAGATATGCTACGAGCGTGTGTGTTAGATTTTGGGGGTAGCTGGGATGAACATCTTTCATTAATCGAATTTGCTTATAATAACAGCTACCATTCAGCTATTCAGATGGCGCCTTTCGAGGAATTGTACGGGCGGAAATGTAGATCGCCGGTGGGCTGGTTTGAGATAGGAGAATCAGTGTTAGTTGGCCCAGACATTGTTCGGCAATCCGAGGAAAAGGTAAAGCTTATCCGAGAACGTTTACTGACTGCTCAGAGCCGCCAGAAGTCCTATGCAGATATGCGGCGCAGAAATCTAGAATTTGCGGTGCATGACTGGGTATGCCTGAAAGTGTCCCCGATGAAAGGGGTAATGAGATTTGGTAAGAAAGGAAAGCTTAGCCCAAGATTCATTGGACCGTATCAAATTCGGCGAAGAATAGGCCGCGTGGCATACGAGTTAAACTTGCCTCCAGAATTAGCATCTGTTCACCCAGTATTCCATGTTTCTATGTTAAGGAGGTTCGTAGGGGACCCTTCTACAGTAGTTCCAGTCCAGGATGTTCAGGTCACAGAAGAGTTAGCCTACGAAGAGGTTCCCGTAGCTATCTTAGACAGACAGATTCGCAGGCTGAGAACTAAAGACGTTGCATCTGTCAAGGTATTGTGGCGTAATAGAAACCGGGAAGAAATGACGTGGGAGGCTGAAGAAGACATGAAAAATCAGATATCCTCACCTATTTCAGGCCTAGTCGGACGACAGGTATGTCCGTATCATTACTTATACAGTATCTTATGACTGTGTGTTTGTAAATGATAAAGAAGAAGTGATATTTAGTTATCCAGTGAATCTTAGATCATTGCGTGCGGAGCCTGTGTTGGACTTTTCTGCATTTCAGGTTTTTGCGATAGTCCATATTACAGGGAAAACTCTGCCAAAATTTTTCCAGAAAGTAAAGTAAGTAGTCCTCTAGATGACAGTATACATTCGAGGACGAATGTTCCTAAGGGGGGGAGAATGTTATAACCCGTAGAATTCCCGGTACTTAGATGACCTATTCAAACATTGGTTAAGCATATTTGAAAGCCATACGTGCTAGGGAAAGGCCAGGGAAAAGATCGGACGAGAAACCCGTCGAACCATCGCGGGAGGAGCCGAGGCAGAGCCCCTCCGCGATGGCAGCGTGTCACGGAGGTGAGGCCTCCGCGATGGCTCCGTGACACGTTGCCCAGGTTCAGGCCCAAGTATATAAGCCCCCACTTCGGGTTTAAATCATTTAATTCCAAAAAAATTTCCAGGAAACAGAGAGAAAAGCCAGAGAAGGAGGAAGAACGAAGAAAATTAAATAATTTTCGTCTGATTACGTTGCCAAACGCTGCCCAAACTCAAATTAATCCTAGATACCGAAGTATTTAGCAGCAGAGAGCATTTCTAAGGATTTAGTTTTGTGAAATACGGCCGACGAATTGGCGAGCCACCGAACTAAGGTAAGTAGAATTGCTCTAAATTAATGTCTATGTGTTCCTAGCTGAGAAGTGAATACTTCTCCCTTCTGGACAGCTGGAAAATAGCGAGTTTTCGACCGTCTTTCGATAAGCCTAAGTTTAGGCTATACACTATATCGAAAGTAACATTGCTCTTTACAATAAAGCTGTATTTAGTATTAATTTGCATGTTTATGAATGCAGTTGGGAGAAAATAGCTGAAGTACCGGCTGAGCTTCGTCCGACGGACGAATAGTTCAAGGATAAGGTATGTAAAGTTAAGTTTCCTCGGCAAGTTGACTAACATTGAAGCAGTGTAGTAATTTACAGACCAGTAGAAGGTTCAGAAATTGATTATTGTATTATTTTGAACATTGGTGCAATATGAGCAGTTTTGGGCCGTAACGTGTACGATACCTATCCGTATGATATAGATTCGAATATAAATGATTAAGATTGCTCAGTATATTCAGTATGTGATATAATATGCCCTGCCAAGATATTGTTGTGTTTAGCTGAAACCTCGCAAGGTAGTACAGCATCAGTAAAGCATTCCAGATATAGAATAGTAACTGTATATAGTTTAGAAAGCATGTTAGAAATAGGAAATCATGTTAATACAGAAACCTAGTGAACAGCATAGCCTTCAGCAGAAACACCCGCTTGTATAGCCTTTGCCCCAGTACAGTTAGACAGGGAACTATATTCATATTTATACTTACCTGTCTCAGCATGTATCAGCCACCTACAGATTGCTATTATTAGCCCAGTATATGATTTATATAATACCTTATGCCTATTAGTTTTGGCTTATGAGATACACAGACAGCATGATTAGTCGAGACCATTGTATTGATTGGGGTTGGATTACCTAGCATCCCTGACCGCCCAGGGTTAATAGCTGTATCGACTCGTCCGCTAGAGGACGAGGATACGTCACTCTACGGAGTGGCATGCCGTCCCGCCAGGGGACGAAGATGGGATGCCAGTTTCCCCATATTGTGCCTTGGTCGGCCCTTATACACCCCCGTCGAGCGGGTACGCCCGGGGTGTTGATTTAGAGTCCTTCGGACTCAGGTACAGTTATAGTCAGGGGCTCAGCGAGCCCAAGTGCATACCTAGGGACCGGTAGGATGCTTACAGCCACTATAGGAGATGGGATGACCGGGGTAGGGGCATAGATTCTGTGTTGATTGTACCTCCTGGCTTATGGGGGCCGGGTAAGGTTTGTATGTGCTGTGTTATGTTATGTATACTATGCCATGTTATATTAGATGCGAGTGGGTTGGTAGTAGAATGATACGCTTCCAGGTATGATTCCTACTTCCGTCGGTATCAGTAAGAACAGGTACGATCTACATCATCAGACAGTTAAGTTATTCCTCCTACTTCAGCTTCATCAGTCATATTATTGCTTTCAGATGTTATTTTCAGTTATATTATTTCAGTTGCTTTACATACTCAGTACCAGTGGTACTGACGCCCAGTGGGGCGCTGCAATACTTGCCTGCAGGTACTCCTAGACGAGCAGGTGATTCTACGTGACTCCCTATCAGCGGTTGAGTATTCAGCTCCAGTCATCCGGAGGCTGAATTTCTGAGGTGTAGTTCAGTTCCTTTTGTTGTATATAGCATGGGTAGGTCGGGGCCCTGTCCCGATCAGTTCTATTACTATTCCTAGAGGCTTGCATTCTGTATGAGATCCCTGTGGTCAGATGAGCCGGTCGTGTGG
Source organism: Datura wrightii (assembly GCA_035772735.1). Classification (NCBI taxonomy): domain Eukaryota; kingdom Viridiplantae; phylum Streptophyta; class Magnoliopsida; order Solanales; family Solanaceae; genus Datura; species Datura wrightii. The sequence goes on along the minus strand of JASDFA010000020.1, from coordinate 58,629,061 downwards.
GGCCGTGCAGTTGTATAGTTGTCTTTACTCTTTCTTACTTCTGTGATGGTCGTGTGAGGCCATAGTTGTCAGTAGTGGTGACCTCGCCGGTCACGTAGCTTCTTTTTGTGCTTTTTGATTAAGCAGCAGATAACTAGATAGCATGGTGGCCTTGTCGGCCCGTATAGGCTTCCCTGAGTTACTATATTTCTGGTTAGCTGCCAAGACAGGTACAGCAGGCGATAGACCAATGGGCCGGGGGCTATATTTACAGCCGTTATATAGCCCTTTGTTTCCAGAAATCTGAGTTAGAGCCAGCCAGGCGCCAGACGCGCCCAGGCTTAACAGTCTAGCAGGTCAGATCTTAGTAAGGGCACCAGGTGCCAGTCGTACCCCCACAGGGCGGGGTGTGACAAATTATGAGTTAAATTATGCATTTAATCTAATACCCATCATGATTTTATGAATTTCAAGATATATGTATGATTTATAAGTATGTATGAACCTTATGAATCATGAATTATGTTTTGACCGACTCACGAGCCTCGTTTCATGGCTAGTTCACATATGTACAAGTATGTTTATGATTATCAAGATTTAACTAGCCCATGAATTCATGCATGTTATACTATGAGCACTATATATGTTTTGGGAGTAGTATCGAACATCGAGTAGGTTCAGCGCCTAGGTTCTGCCCTGTATCTCATAAACTACGTGCCGCCATAGGTATGTTGGGACCTCCTATGGGACTGTCCCCGGCACAAATGGCCCTTTTCATGGTGATATCACACTTTCATGGTCCTACCCTTGGCAAGGTACGGACACCCTCCCGACTAGGGTTACAAGTTGGCTTTCATGTGTGCTCATATGGGGTATGTCGGTTAAGAGAATCTCCCACTGTTCCTCATGATTTATGCATGCTTATGATTATGTATATGGGCTCAAGTCATGTTAAATAAGGCTTCTCTCTTACGATTATGATTACGAATGTTTTGAAAACCTTGAGCCTTATGTTATGGTAAGATATTTATGATATGAGCATGATGTCCCACTCTTATGATCATTTATGAGATTTCTATATTTTAGATGTCCATTTACTTATCTTGCATACTCAGTACGTTTCAAGTACTGACAGCATACTTTCTATGCTGTATCGTTTCATGATACAAGACCCGACTCTTAGGATCACTCTCCTCAGTAGCTCCTCAGAGTTCGCTATCAGCCTATTTGGTGAGTCCTCATTTTCTGAGGGCCATATGTTCAGACTCTATGCTTTTCTTTCGGTTTTAGAATTGTTGGGCTAGTTGGGGAGTTGTCCCATCAGCCCGTCTTTCATTATTAGAGGCTTTTCAGACTATAAGTTGTATTCAGCCGTCATGTATGGATTGTGTATTGTCCTTTCTCCATATTTATGACATATTTATGTTTTCTTATGTTAAGTATTTCGCTTATGTGATTGAATTAGATATACGCTTATTCCATGGGTTGACTTAGGATCTCTCGGGGTTCCTTGCCCCGTGTCTACGATCCGGATATACATTCGGGTAGTGACATACACCAATTCATAACCCTACATACTTGGAAGAATCTGATTATACAACCCTCTTGAATGCCCAATGGAAATTTGGGGAAGAACTTCAGGAATCTAAGCTTGATCACCCTTTGGAGCTTCTAGACTTGCATGCATGGAAGAGAATAGGCTTAGATTGAACTTACCCTCTTAAAACACATTTTCTGAGATTAAAACAACGTAGTATAGGCCTTAGAAACTTAGGAATTACGGAAAATCCCTCAATAAATTCGCAGAAATTGCACACTGCCATCCCCACGAGGGACTGGACGACTCGTGCCCAACACCACGACTTATGGTCTCAAGTCGTTGCCTTCACTGGAATCTTGCCTTCTGAGGTTCACCACGAGGGACACCATGAAATGTGGTGCACCCAACGACTCGTGGTGACCAAATCATGACCAACACTTCACAACTTCTTCAACCTTCAATCAACTTTTGACCACGGCTAACACGATGAATCGTGGTGCTGACCACAAATCGTGGTGACCCCCAAATCCCAAAATTCAACCAAGTCTTCCCTCCTCCCTATGAGTCACTTAACGACTCGTGGTGCACCTCATGGGTCACTGGACGACTCGTCCTGTGACCTGGTGCAGAAAATCCTGTTTTCTCCATTTTAACCCTCCGTATGATCTTAGGGCTTTCAGGGTATTGCATAATATCAAGAGTTTCTTAGGTTTAGCTGGCTACTATAGAAGGTTTGTTGATGAATTTTCATCCATTGCAGCACCATTGACTAAGTTGACCCAGAAGAATATTAAATTTCAGTGGTCAGATGCTTGTGAAATGAGTTTTCAAGAATAAAGACTCGACTCACTTCAGTCCCAGTGTTGACCCTACCTGAGGATACAAATGGATTTGTTGTGTACTTCGATGCCTCTAGGGTTGGTCTTGGTTATCTGTTGATGTAGCATGGTAAAGTCAATGTGTATACCTCAAGACAACTTAAGACTCATGAGAAGAATTATTCGACGCATGACCTAGAATTGGCAGTACTGGTGTTTGCCTTGAAGATGTAGAGGCACTACTTGTATGGAGTGCATGTAGATGTGTTCATGGACCACAAGAGCCTACAGTATGTGTTAGGGATCGCAATAGGGCGGGTATGGTGTGGTTGCGGGGCAAAAATATATAAATATGCAAAGATTTCAATCTGCCATGCCCCACCCCGCCCCACCCCGCATAAAGCTCAAAAACACTCAAAACAAAGGATGAAACATTGATCTGCTCCTGAGAATATTGTCGTTAAGTTCACTGTCACTGAGAATATTACATTTTCTCCATAGCCACCAAAAATGGCTTTAAAGTAGTGTTTCCTTACTGTTGTTCTTGTTACTGCTTCATAGCCACTGGAATAAATCCACTTCCAGCAGCATCAGGACTCCTGTTGCTTCAAATTGACTTTTGAATGTCACGTACAGAGATTCAAATTGACTTTTGAATGTCATGTACAAAGATTCAAATTGACTGCTGATCTAATACCTTGTTCCCTTGCATCTGCAACTTGGTGGAAAAAAGATGTTTATTAAGAAGCATCTTCAACCTGGTGTAGTTGAACAGCAAAACTAAGTTACAAGAAAATGTTTATTAAGAAGCATCTTCAACCTGGCGTAGTTGAACAACAGAACTAAGTTACAAGAAAAAGTTGGATAGAAAAAGAAAAGGATGACAATGGAATCTTACAAATCAATACCCCTATGGTGGAGAAATTAGGCACTGAATTACCCAACTCATTGATTCAACATGTTCTTTAATAAACAAGCATTAGATGACCCATGTAAAAGGAACAAAAATAAACCCCAACCCGCATACCTGCCATGCCTAGCCCTGTCCCCACAAACACTGTAACCCACCCCGCCCCGCAAATACTATAACCCTCCCCGCCCCGCACTCGTTCCGCCCTATTGCCATCCCTATATGTGTTCACTCATAAGGACCTAAATTTGCGAAAGGAGATGGTTGGAGCTACTCAAGAATTATGACATAAGTGTCCTTTATTATCCGGGCAAGGCCCATGTAGTGGAGGATTCCCTTAGCAAGCTATCCGTAGAGAGTGTTTCTCATGTGGAAGATGGAAGAAAGGAGTTGGTGAAGGATGTGCATCGGCTTGCACGATTAGGAGTTCATCTTGCTGACTCAACGGATGGTGGTGTCATTATTCATAATGGTTCAGAATCCTCTTTGGTCACTAAGGTCAGGGCTAGAAAGACAAGGATCCTATTTTAGTAAAGTTGAGGAAGCGGTTCAGAATCAGAAGGTAGAAGGTCTTCTCCTAAGGGGGAGATGGTGTACTTTGATATCAGGGTCATTTCTGTGTTCCGGATGTTGATAATTTGAGAGAGCGAATGTTTCATAAGGTTCATGATTCCCGATATTCTATACATCCAGGTGCCACTAAGATGTATCGTGACCTATGGGAAGTCTATTGGTGGAATGGCATGAAGAAGGACATAGCGGAGTTTGTGGCTAAGTGTTCGAACTATCAGCAAGTAAAGGTGGAGCATTAAAGAACAAGAGGTGTGCTACAAGACATCAGTATTCTCACTTGGAAATTGGAAAATATCAACATGGGCATCATTACAAGGTTGCCTCGTACTCACCAACAGTATGACTCTATATGGGTGATTGTGAATAGGTTGACTAAAGCAACCCATTTCTTACTAGTCAGAACTACCGATTCAAGTGAGGACTATACTAAGTGTACATTCAAGAGTTAGTTCAGTTGCATGGACTTCCCTTGTCAATCATATCAGATAGAGGTACTCAGTTCACTTTGCAATTTTAGAAGTCGTTTAGAAGGGACTTGGTACTCAGGTTAAGCTTACCACAGCTTCCACCTACAGACGGGTGGTCAGGCCGAGCGGACCATTCAGACTCTTGAGGATATGTTGAGAGCATGTGTGATTGACTTCAAAGGTATTTGGGATGATCATTTACCTCTTATCGAGTTTGCTTACAACAACAGTTACCACTCCAGTTTTCAGATGGCTCCATTTGAGGCTCTTTATGGGAGGAATGTAGATCGCCTATTGGTTGGTTTGAGGTAGGTTAAGATACGTTGATGGGGCCAGATTCAGTTCATAAGGCTATGGAGAAAGTTCAACTTATAAGGGAAAGGCTGAAAATAGCTCAGAGTCATCAAAAGTCCTATGCGGATGTGAGGAGAAGAGAATTTGAATTTGAAGTTGATGATTGGGTGTTTCTGAAAGTATCTCCCATAAAGAGGGTGATGAGATTCAAAAAGAAAGGGAAGCTTAATCCCTGAAATGTTGGCCGGTACAGGATTGTGAGATGTGTTGGCGAGGTGGCCTATGAATTGGAGTTGCCTGCGGAGTTAGCTTCAGTATATCTAGTTTTCCATGTGTCGCTCTTGAAGAAGTGCATTGGTGATCCTACATTGGTTGTTCTGGTAGAAAGAATTGGTGTAAAGAATAGCCTTAGCTATGAAGAGGCTCCGGTTAAACTCCTTGATCGTCAAGTTTGGAAGTTGAGGAATAAAGAAGTAGCTTAGGTAAAGGTCCTGTGAAGAAATCAGCTTGTTGAGGGAGCTACGTGGGAAGTCAAAATAGATATGATGTCTAAATATCCGCATCTTTTTCCTTCCGGCTCAGTTCCAACTTGAGGTACTAGTTTCCTTCTTAGTACTCTATTCATTTACATGTCTAGTTCATGTTTCTCAGTTTCTTTCATCTTAGAGCATGTATGTTTGATTCATGAATTAGGTTCAGCCATGTACTTCAGTCCGTAGTTAGTTGCTCCGTCAGTTTTCAGCTTCAGATATTCAGTATTTGGTATGGCAGTTCCTTTCCCCAATTTTTTAGTATGTTTACCCACATTCGAGGATGAATTTTCTCAATGGGGAGATATTATAATGCCCCTAAAGCCCCTAAGATCAGACCCAAGGGTTTAAATAGAGAAAATAGGAAAATGTTGCACTAGGTCACAAGACGCCTCTCTAGTGACCCATGAAGTCACTTCACGAGTCATGATGTGGCTTGTTAGGCAAATAAAAGGTTGGAGGTTTTAAGTGGTTCAGGGGACTTGGCAACGAATGGGACAATGAGTCATCCAGTAGGCAACGACTCATCCAGTGGCACAACCCATGAGTCATGAACAAGGGGTCTTTACGGGTGGCACCATGAGTCGTGGTGTTATTCCATGACTCATGAAGTGAGGCATGGTAAGGTTGCAGAGTTGGAGGTTTGAATTCCATTAGAGGTCACGATTGAGGGCCACGAGTCATGACTCACCTAACGACTCGTGAAGTCCCTCGTGAGGACCAGAAGAGTAAATTTTCCTGTTATTTTAGTAAAGGTGTTATCGTAATTTCTAAGCATTTAATCCCTAAACTACATCGTATTGAGCTCTGTTATAAAGGTTTTAAGAAAGTTTAGCCTATTCTAAATCATTATCTCCCATGCATGCAAGACTAGAGGGTTCCATTGAAGATCAAGTCTAAGAATTCTCCTAGTTCTTCTCCCAATCTCTTGGGCTTTCAAGGAAAGGTGTAGAATCAGCTTACCCAGGTATGTAGGGTCATGAATGAGAGTTTCCCTTTACTCTCATGCTCAAATCCCTTCTCAAGTATACTATCTTATGGGGTTTTAACCTAATTTATGGAATGCTCCATGTTGGGTTTTAACCTAATTTATGAAATTCTCCATGTTTAATTCATGGGTAAATTCCCTTCATGTTTCAAATGATGCTTTAAGATTCATGGGAAGCTTTTATGTGTAAATTGATTATAAATTCATGATTTCAAGTTTTAGAAGCATTTTTCCCAATTATGTAAGTTTCATGAAAAGTTAAGTTTATGATCTATGTTTTCAAGTATGATGAGATATCCAGCAGGAAAGAATGTCTATGATTACCCATTGTCACAACCCGAATGGAGGCCCGGATCATAGACACGGGACAAGGGACCCTGAGAGACCCCAAGTTGACCCATGACATAAGCTTACATCTAACACATTCTATAAAATGAAGAAAACATCAACATAATCTCAGCAAAAGTCTAATTCAACGTCACATCAGAATAACATCTGAAGTTAACACATACATAAGTCTGAAAAGCCTCTAATCTGGATGAGTTGATGGGACAGGACCCCAACTAACTCAACAATACTGAAACTGAAAGTACATAAAGGAAAAAAATGATAGTCTAGTCCTCGAAGGATGAGGACTCACCAATCCCGAGCAAATACTACTTTGGAAAATTGACTAAGAACGGGCTGAAGCTGTCAGTCGGGTCCTGTATCATGAAATGATACAACATAGGAAGTATGCGGTCAGTACGTGAAATGTATCGATTATGCATGGTAAGTAAAACCGCTTAAGTAAAATAAAACATTTAAAACATTTAAAACATTTCCTAACATATCATAAGCTTTCAAATCTGAGAAGAAAGGATACATGCATTCATTCTGAAATCGTAATCTTATCATGACATGACCAGGCATAGCTTTATAATATCAAGACTGACACGAATGACTCAAAGATGAAACATAACATTTATAACAAAAGCTGAACAATTAGTCAAACCTTGCTTGTAGAACATGCATGTGAAAAGTAATCACCATGAGTAATGAATATGCAAATCTGAACAGTATAGATAGTGGGAGACTCATCACTTAACCGACATACCACGATAGAGCTTACGTGGTCCCAACTATCACACTCAAGTGGGTAAAGCCGTCCATAACCTTGACAGGGCTATGGACAATACTATGATATTGATATCAAGCTCAATGGACAATAGGACCGGGGATAGCTCACAAAGGAGGTCCCAATAATATATTAATATCAACCTACATTGGCGCGTAGTTCTGGGGCATAGGGTGATCGACCCTTAGCCCGCTCGGTGCTAGACTCTTATCCCAAAACATGCAATGCTCTACATCATATACAACGAAGCTCAACATCATCTATTGATGAAGCTCAAGATGAAATAATGCATAACTCAAAATCGTATGAAATGAAGCTCAATATTGTCCTTTGACAAAGCTCAATAATGGCATACATCTCAATTATGAACTTATGCATATGAGAAGCTTTGATTTGAAACATACCTCAAGCTAATAATATGAAATTTGGGAGACTTCGCTCCAAACAATGTGGTAAGCTTATTTCAGGAAAATCATCTTTTTAAATCAACATGTGGGAATTGCTTAAAGCTTTACCATACTTGGATCTACTCAATTCATTTGAAAATAATATCATAATCATTGGTAGCTTTAGAAACATTCTTTTCATCATCAAATCTCATCATCATCATACATTCATCATCATTCTCTTCTTTCATGAACCTATCACCCATGGGCATTTAATTTCATAATTTATAACACATAATTTGGATTGGAAATAATTCAAAATCTGCCCAAGCTTCACAATTCATCAATATAAATATAATCTATCATATCCATGTATAGAGATTGAAGAATTATACAATTGGAGAAAAACCCCATATTGATCATAGGTGATTTTCATGATTTGATAGAAACTGGGCATGGGTGTGGAAGGAGACACCCAATCATAACCTTACATACCTAGAAAAAGGTGGATTCTAACACTTTCTGATTGCCAAGATGAGATTCCAATGGAAACCATGAAAGTTTGCCTTGAATCACCTCTTGAACCCTTCAATCTTGCATGCATGCAAAGAATGGCTTAGAATAGGCTTTTTCCCTCTTAAAACCCATCAAAATGAGCCTTAAACGACGTAGTATTGGGCCTTAAGGTGTAAGAATGATGGAAATACCCTTACTGGTTACATAGAAAATTTGTTAACTGGACAAACAACGGACGAACCAAATGGGTCGTTGGAGGATACCACGACCCATGGTATTTGTCCGGGTTATGCACTGCTCAAGCCTTCTCTCGAAATCATATCATGGATAGACAGGACGACTCGTCCTTAGGTCTAACGGGTTGTTCATTCGGTCATTGATTGCCCTCCTGAACCTTCTGAACTTCCCCACGACGAGTCTCACCACGAGTCATTGTGGGCTCCAACTGATCATGGTACCCGTCCATCAAGTCCACTGGAGATCTAGGTTTCCTTACCACGACTCATCACAACGGCCGTGCAAGCCATGATGGGTCGCTGGATGACCCCTTATATTCCCCAACTGCTACGTCCATATCTTACCACGACCACTAACGATGACTCGTTGTTTCTTACAACGAGTCCTAACATCAACCATTACTTCCACTGCCACCCTAACACCTGAACCCACGACTGCCAACAATGGCTCGTGGTTTGAAACCACGAGTCGTTACTCTACTCGTCTGGGCTATTTTTTTTCAGTTTCTGCAGATTTCAAATTTAAACTCCCAGGTCTATTCTCAAGCACTTTTGGGGTATTAAAATATCTCCCCCTTGGATACGTTCGTACATGAATGTAGGAGACCAGCAGAAAAAAGAGACATGCAATTATTATACTCAAACACTGATCATTTTAAACCAAAATTTTTACGAAATGAGTACCTCCAATTCATAACACATAGCTGAACTGATCTCATGCTTCACATACTCATCCATACACATAAAAGAAACTTGAACACATGAACTGAACATGAAAACTAAATAGAGTAATAGAGCAAGACTGATACCTCAAGTCGTAACTGAGCCAATAGAGAATAAATGTGGGTATTTAGCCATCATATCCACTTCGGCGTCCCTCGTAGCTCCTTCAACATGCTGATTTCTCCAAAGATATTAACTGACGCCACATCTTTGTTCCTTAGCTTCCGAACGTGATGGCATAATATTTCCACATGAGCTTCTTCATAGTTGAGGCTATCTTTTACACCGGCGCTGTCCACTAGACTACTAGAGATGGATCTCCCAAACACTTCTTCAAAAGTGACACATGCAACACGGGATGTACAGAAGATAACTCTGAGGGCAAGTCCAACTCATACGCCACCTTACCAACTCTCCTCATAACCCGGTAGGGACCAACATATCGGGGACTGAGTTTCCCTTTCCTACCAAACTGCATGACTCCCTTCATGGGTGATACCTTTAGAAATACCCAATCGTCTACCTCAAACTCCAAATCTCTCCTTCTCACATCAGCATATGATTTCTGACAACTTTGAGCAGTTTTCAGCCTGTCCCTTATCAAATGAACCTTTACCATGGCATCATGAACCGAATTAGTCCCTATCATAGCTTCCTCACCGACCTCAAACCATCCAATGGGCGATCTACACCTTCACCCGTAAAGAGCCTTGAACAGTGCCATCTGGATGCTGGAGTGATAACTGTTATTGTAAGCAAACTCGATCAAGGGAAAGTGATCATCCCAATTACCTTTGAAGTCCATCACACATTCTCTCAACATGTCCTCAAGAGTATAGATTGTTCGCTCCGCCTGACCATCCGTTTGCGAATGAAATGTTGTGTTGAGTTTAACCTATGTCCCAAGCCTTTTTTAGAAAGACCGCCAAAACTGCGAGGTAACCTGAGTACCTCGGTCTGAGATAATAGACAAGGGCACTCCATGTAATTAGACCAACTCTTGCATATAAAGTTTAGCATAATCATCCGCTGAATCTGTGGTTTTGACTGATAGAAAGTGTGCAGCCTTGGTCAACCTGTCTTCCACCACCCAAATAGAATCACAGTGTCGGTGAGTACGAGGTAGGCCTGTAATGAAATCCATATTAATCTCTTCCCATTTCCAAGTGGGAATGCTAATATCCTGAAGTACGCCTCCCGACCTTTGATGCTCGACTTTCACTTGCTGACAGTTCAGGCACTTGGCTGCAAATTCTACATATCCTTCTTCATGCCATTCCACCAATATATTTCTCGCAAATCATGATACATCTTGGCGGCACCTGGATGGATAGAGTACCAAGATCCATGTGCCTCATGCAATATCCCGTCCCTCAAATTATCAATATCTGGAACACATAGACGGCCCTGGTACCACAGCACCCCATCTCCCCTTGGGAGAAGACCTCCACCTTCTGACTTCCAATGGCTTCCTTCAGTTTTACCAAAATCGGATCCTCATCTTGTCTAGCTTTCACATCTGTCATCAAGGAAGATTCTGATCCATTTTGCACAACACGCCGCCATCAGTCGAGTCGACCAATCTAACTCCCAACCTCGCAAGTCGATGGACATCTTTCACCAACTCCTTCTTTCCCACATCCACGTGGGACACACTCTCCATAGAGAGCCTACTAAGTGTGTCCACTACCCATTAACCTTATCCGGATGGTAAAGGACACTCATGTCGTAGTCCTTTAATAGGTCCAACCACCTCCTTTGCCGAAGATTGAGATCTTTCTGCGTGAACACATATTGCAAATTCTTGTGATCTATGAATATATCCACGTGGAGCCCATACAAGTAATGTCACTATATCTTCAATGCGAACACCACCGCAGCCAATTTAAGATCATGGGTCGGGTAATTCTTCTTATGGACTTCCAACTGTCTTGAGGCATATGTTATCACTTTCCCATGCTGCATCAACACACACCCAAGTCTAATTATCGAAGCATCACAATACACCACAAAACCATTGGTACCCTCGAGTAGGGTTAATACTGGTGTTGAAGTAAGTCGGGTCTTCAACTCTTGGAAGATTTTCTCACAAACCTCCGATCATTGGAACTTTACCTTCTTCTGAGTCATCTTGGTCAAAGGTGCCGCAATAGATAAAAATCCCTCAACAAATCTCTGGTAGTAGCCTACTAGACCCAAGAAACTCTAAATTTCTGAAGGATTCACCAGTCTGGGCCAATTCTTCACCGCTTCAATTTTCTAAGAATCTATTTTTATGCCCTCACTTGATACCACATGGCCTAGAAATGCCACAGAATCTAGCTAAAACTCACACTTATTGAACTTTGCATACAATTGACGATCCTTGAGGGTCTGAAGCACAACTCTCAAGTGAGCGACATGCTCCTTCTCGCTCCGAGAGTATATAAGGATGTCATTGAAAAACACAATCACGAACATATCCAAATATGCCTTGAATACCCTGTTCATTAGATCCATAAAAGCTGCAGTGGCATTGGTTAGTCCAAAAGACATAACAATGAATTCATAGTAGCCATACCGAGTTTTGAAGGAGATTTTCGGGATATCACTCTCTCGAACCCTGAGCTGGTGATACCCGGACCTGAGATCAATCTTGGAGAAATATTTGGCACCCTAAAGTTGGTCGAACAAATTATCAATCCTGGGTAAGGGGTACCTGTTATTGATAACCTTATTCAACTGTCAATAGTCAATACATATGTGAAGGGAACCGTCCTTCTGAACAAATAATACTAGTGCGCCCCATGGAGACTTACTCGCCCTAATAAATCCCTTATCAAACAGGTCCTTGAACTGATCATTCAACTCTTTTAGCTCAGCTGGAGCCATTCTGTAAGGTGGAATGGACATAGGCTGTGTGTCGGGAAGAAGATCTATACTGAAATCAAGCTCCCACTCAGGAGGGACACCTGGAATATCATCAGGAAAGGCCTTAGGATAATCACGTACTACTGGTACGAACTGGATGGTCGGGGTCTCAGACTCCACGTCCTTAACCCTAACTAGATGGTACATATAGCCCTTAGAAATCATCTTTTTGGCCTTAAGGTAGGAAATGAATCGACCCACAGGCACAGCTTAACTACCCTTCCATTCTAAGACTGGCTCACCCGGAAATCTGAACTCTACTGACCGGGTTCTACAATTTACTGAAGCATAGCATGCATATAGCCAATCTATGTCGAGAATAACATCGAAATCGGTCATGGCTAACTCTATCAAGTTTGCTGAGGTGACCTTATCAAGGACTGAGACCGGGAAACTCCTATACACCCATCTAGCTATAACTGAGTCACCTACTGGAGTAGAAATTGAGAAGGGGTCTGACAAGACATCGAAACTGACTCCGAAGCTACTAGCCACATAAGGTGTTACAAAAGATAAGGCAACCTCCGGATCTAACAAAACATAAACAGAAACATGGAAAATTCTCAACATACCAGTGACCATATCTGGTGAGGCCTCTTGCTCCTGACGGGTGGATAAGGCATAGAATCTGTTCTAGCGCTGACCGCCAGCTATGCTAGTAGATGCCCCCGATATGTTGTGCATGGGGGAGGGGCTGCTGAACTAGAAGTTGGGCCTTGGCCCCCAAACTGATCCTGTCTCACGGCTAGACAATCTCTGAGAATATGTCCGGGCTGCCCACAACAAAAACAAGCTCCTGAACCTGCCAAACACTGGCCTGTGTGCCCTTGACCACATCTGCGACAAGCTAGGATGCTGGAATCTGGGGGTCTGCTGCTCTGACCCCTCGAGCCTGATGCTCGCCCTCTCTGATCATGTTTGGTCCTGGATAGCACACTTAATGCTGAAGATGCTAGGGCTGATGATCTCTGGTGAGTGTGTTGTCGGCGCCGACCACCAAACCTCTGCTGAGAGAATCTCTGATCCTCGGTCCTGGCCCTCTTGGCCTCGCTCTCCCTCGAATGTGTCGCCTCCATCTACTGGGCGTACAACACTATGCAAGGGAAGTCCATATCCTTGTGATGCATAGCAATCCGGCACTCCTTGTCCAAATACCCTGCGATACCATGCACAAATTTACTCACCCGCGCCCTCTGGTCGGTTACTAACTCCAGGGCATATTTCGATAAGCGTGTGAACTCAAGGAAATACTCTTACACTGTCATCCTCCCCTGCTTTAAGTTCACAAACTCAGCTGCCTTCAGCTCCCTCATCTCCCGAGGGAAGAACCGATCTAGGAATGCAACCTAAAACTCCTCCCACGTGATCGGACCTGCTCCTGCGACCTTGCTCTCCTTCCATTGGTGAAACCAGATGTGCCCAACCCCTTTAACCTGGTAGGAGGCCAACTCTGTGCACTCAACACTACTCACCTCCATGACTTGGGTGATCTTGAACATCTCATCAATGAAATCATGCAGGTCCTCATCTACCTTGGACCCCAGAAACTCTGGCGGGTTCATCCTCAAGAAGTATTTGAATCGAGCCGCCACTGTATTGCTATTTTGTGGAACATATGCAACGGCCTGCTAATTGATCTGAGGGGTTAAAGCCTGTGCAAGCATCTGAATACCGGCCCAGAACTCACCATGAGAGGCTAGCTCCAATGCCTGAAGCTCCTGAACTGGTGGGGCAGACTGATGCCCATAACCGTTTCCATCCTCGTGTCCTTCACCACCTCTATTCCTCCTTCCATTCATTCTTCGATGAGCCGTGATTCTGCAATCGCGAATAGCACGAATTAGAAGGATAGAAAGACTTTTTGTCACACGACATAGATCATGAAAGAAGGGGACATTTCCTAAACGTCTAGTAGCCTCTTCATCATAAGTGTGACGCACTTCACACCCATGAAAAAGACTCTACTTAACGCGAATTGCAGACTCCCTAGGACACTTCAAAAGTTATGGCTCTGATACCAAGTTTGTCACGATCCAAACGGAGACCCGGATCATAGACACGGGACAATGGACCCTGAGAGACCCTAAGTCGACCCATGGCATAAACATATATCTAAATCATTCGATAAAATGAAGAAAACATCAACATAATCTAAGCAGAAGTCTAATTCAACGTCACATCAGAATAACATCCGAAGTTAACACATACATAAGTCTGAAAAGCCTCTAATCTGGATGAGTTGATGGTACAGGAACCCAACTAACTCAAAAATACTGAAATTGGAGGTATATAAAGGAAAAAATGATAGTCTAGTCCTCAAAGGATGAGGACTCACCAATCCCGAGTAGATACAACTCCGGAAAGCTGAATAAGAATGGGGCTGAAGCTACGAGTCAGGTCCTGTATCATGAAACAATACAGCATATGAAGTATCCAATCAGTATGTGGAATGTACCAAGTATTCAAGGTAAGTAAAACCGCTTAAGTAAAATAATACATTTAAAACATTTCCTAACATATCATAAGCTTTCAAGTCTGAGAAGAAGGGATACATGCATTCATTCTAAAATCATAATCTTATCATGACATGACCATGCATAGCTTCATAACATCACGACTGACTCGAATGACTTAAAGCATTAACATAACATTTATAACAAAAGCTGAACAATGGTCAAACCTTGCTTTTAGAACATGCATGTGAAAAGTAATCACCATGAGTAATGAATAGTCAAATCTGATTAGTATAGACAGTGGGAGACTCGTCACTTAACCGACATAGCACGATAGAGCTTACGTGGTCCCAACTATCACACTCAAGTGGGTAGAGCCGTCCATAACCTTGCTAGAGCTATGGACGATACCATGATATCGATATCAAGATCAAGGGACAATAGGACCGGGGATAGCTTACAAGGGAGGCTCCAATAATACATTAATATCAACCTATGTTGGTGCATAGTTCTGGGGCATACGGTGATCGAGCCTTAGCCCGCTGGTGCTTGACTCTTCTCCCAAAACATGCAATGCTCTAAATCGTATACAATGAAGCTCAACATCGTCTATTGATGAAGCTTAAGATGAAATCATGCATAACTCAACATCGTATGAGAAGCTCAACATTATCCTTTGATAAAGCTCAATAATGGCATACATCTCAATTATGACAAGCTAATAATATGAAATTTGGGAGACTTCGCTCTAAACCATGTCGTAAGCTTATTTCGAGAAAATCATCATTTTAAATCAATATTTGGGCATTTCCCAAAGCTTTACCATACTTGAATCTACTCAATTAATTTGAAAACAATATCATAATCATGGGTAGCTTTAGAAACATGCTTTTCATCATCATACATTCATCATCATTCTCTTCTTTCATGAACCTATCAACCATGGGCATTTAATTTCATAATTTATAAAACATAATTTGGATTGAAAACAATTTAAAATCTGCCTAAGCTTCACAATTCATCAATACAAATATAATCTATCATACCCATGTAGAGAGATTGAAGAATTATGCAATTGGGTAAAAAAACCATACTTGATCATAGGTGATTTTCATGATTTGATAGAAATTGGGAATGGGTGTGAAAGGAGACACCCACTCATAATCTTACATACCTGGAAAAAGGTGGATTCTAACACTTTCAAATTGCCCAAGTTGAGATTCCAATGGAAACCTTGAAATTTTGCCTTGAATCACCTCTTGAACCCTTCAAACTTGCATGCATGCAAAGAATGGCTTAGAATAGGCTTTTCCCCTCTCAAAACCCATCAAAACGAGCCTCAAACGACTTAGTATAGGGACTTAGGATGTAGGAATGATGAAAATACCCTTAGTAATTACGTAGAAAATTTGTTCACTGGACCAAACAACGGATGAACCAACGGTTCCTTGAAGGATACCACACCCGTGGTATCCATCCATGATATGCATTGCTCAAGCCTTCTCTTTGAATCAGACCACGAATAGACAAGACGACTCGTCCTTAAGTCTAATGAGTCGTTCATTTGGTTGTTGATTGCCCTTTTGAACCTTTTGAACTTCCCCACGACAAGTCTCACCACAACTCGTTGTGGGATCCAACAAATCATGGTATCCGTCTGTTAAGTCCAATAGAGATCTAGGTTTCCTTACGATGACTCACCTCAATGGACCGTTGCAACCCACGACGAGTCCTTGGATTACCCGTTATATTCCCCAACTATTAAGTCCATCTCTTACCACGACCACTAATGACGACTCATTATTTCTTACAATGAGGCGTTACATCAACCGTTACTTCCACTACCATCCAAACACCTGAACCCACGACTGCCAACAACAGCTCGTGGTTTGAAACCACGAGTCATTACTCCACTCGTCTGAGCTATCTTTTTCCAGTTTCTGCTGATTTCAGATTTACACTCCTAGGTATACTTTCAAGAACTTTTGAGGTATTACACCCATGTATGAATCCATGATTCTGACAATCAAGTCTACTTTAAGTATGTTAAAGTTATGGGCAAGCCTACTTGATTTAAGTATATTGTTATAATATTAGCTTACCACATGGTTTTGGAGTTGATACTCCCACTTTGAACTTGAGGTATGTTTTGAGTCAAGGCTCCCAATATTTAGATTTCAGACTATGCATGTTTTACATTATCAACTTCATTGAAAAATGATGGATTCAGCTTCATTGAAAAATGATGGGAGAGCATTTATATGTTTTTGGAAGTAGTGTCTAGCACTGAGTAGGCTAAGGGTTCAGGAAAACCCCAAGTCTCAGAATGACATGCCAACATAGGATTATTCAATTACTTTGGGACCCCCTTGTGAGCTTCCCCTTCACCGAATAGGCCTTCAGCTTGATATCGATATCATGATAGTTCCCTTATCCCTGGCAATGCTTTGGACGGCTCTTCCCACTTGAGTATAATTGTTGGGATCACATAAGCTTTATCGTGATAATTTCGGTTATATGGAGAGTCTCCCATTGTTCCTCATGATTCAATTATGCATGTTCATCAGTTAGGGTATTATATTTTCAGCAGGTTTGTCCCGATGATCAGTCTATCATTTTACTTATGAATATCAATTTTAGCTTTGGGTCATTTGATTCAGTTATGAAATTCAGTATATGTCTAATTATATTTTCAAGTAACAACATGCAGTCTTTATTTTCAGAACTTTATAATGATATGATTTATGTTATGCATGTTTTTAGCTTATACTTACTTAGCTTGTTTTACTTACCTTGCATACTCAGTACATTCCAAGCGTTGATTGATTACTCTATGTTATATCATTTCATGATACAAGCTCGGACATTTAGACTCAGTCCTGCCGCTAGCCAGTCTTCGGAGTTTATCCCAAACAGCTTGTTGGTGAGTCCTCATCTTTCGAGGACCTTCAATTAGTCGAGTGTTGTTATTTTCAGTTTCAAACTTCTAGTGAGCTAGTTAGGGTGTTGTCCTATTAGCTCATCAGTGTGTTAGAGGCTTTTAGACATAAAATTGTATGTTCAACTTCGGATTCAGTGTTTTGATATTTCCGATGGTTAGATGTTTTATTATTTAGACTTTCGTTATTTCAGAATTTAGTTTTCCGTTTTGTGTATGTTGAGCTTTAGTTATTATGTTCATGTCATGGGTCGACTTGGAGCAAGTTATGATTCTAAGTTCTATGTCTAGATCGGGGCCTATGTTCAGGCCATGACAAACTTGGTATCAGAGAAAAGGTTTAGTTTGTTCGAGGGTGTTTGAAAGTCACGTTACATAGAGTCTTTTTCATGCGTGTGAAGCACGCCACACTTATAAAGAAGAGGCTATGAAATATTTTAGTAAATTTTCCTTCTTTCATAATCTATGTAGCGCAATAAAGTATCTCTTGGTCCTTCTAACTAGTTCTACACGTGTTTGCAGAATCATGCCTCCTACCGAGTTAATGGAAGAAGAAACGGCAACGAAAATGGGAATAACCATGAAGATGGCAATGGAGATGGGCACCAACAAGCCTTACCAGCCCTAGTGGATCATGTGCCCAGGCAGGTTGCCCATGCTGAGTTTAGGGCAGCTATTTAGATGTTGGCACAGGCGTTGACCATTCAGGTCAATCAGCGGGCAGTGCCTCATGTTCCCCAGAATGGGAATGCAGTGATGGCTAAAGTCAGGTATTTCCTCAAGATGAATCCCCTGGAGTTTCTTGGGTCGAGAGTGGATGAGGATCCACATGAGTTCATAGACTCTCTAGAAGATCACCCGTATTATGGGGGTGACGTGTGAGGAGTGTTCAAACCTAGCCTCTTGTCAATTGAAAGGGATCGAGTCATATTTGGTACAGGCAGAGGAAGGATGGTCAGGGAGTCAGAGCGGGTCCCATTGGTTGGGATGAGTTTCTTAACGCATTCTTAGACCGATTCTTTCTTCGGGAGATGAGGGAGATCAAGGCAGCCGAGTTTGTGAATTTGAAGCAGGACAACATA
This sequence comes from Datura wrightii, assembly GCA_035772735.1. Classification (NCBI taxonomy): domain Eukaryota; kingdom Viridiplantae; phylum Streptophyta; class Magnoliopsida; order Solanales; family Solanaceae; genus Datura; species Datura wrightii. The sequence goes on along the minus strand of JASDFA010000020.1, from coordinate 58,610,601 downwards.
ACCGTCCAGGAGTATGCTCTACAGTTCACATGGTTGTCCAAGTATGCGCCGAAGATTGTGGCTGATCAGAGGGCTCGAGTGAGCAGATTTATGAATGGTGGGGCAGATTACTTGGTCAAGGATTGCAAGATCTCTATGCTACATTAGGATATTGATTTCTCCCGATTAGTCTTGTATGCCCAGTAGGTAGAGAAAGTGTAGACAAGGGAGAGAGAGAGAGGCCAAGAGGGCTAGACAGTTTTGGGTTCTCCCAACACAGGCCTGGTGGTGGACATAACCAGTAGTTCCACCAGAGGTTATAAGCCACAGCGCCGTCTCAGCCAGCGTGCCATCCAGGGATGGGCATCAGGCTCTCTAGGTTAGGGGAGCCAATCGATAGAGCCCAGCATTCCAGTTTGTGTGAAATGTGGAAGGAAGCACAGTAGTCAGTTCTTAGCAGGTTGAGGGGCATGTTTTGGGTATGGGAAGCCTGACCACATGCTCATACTCTGCCCTTCAGCCAGACAGGGCCATTGTAGAGGTCGAGACCTAGACACTAGTTCAGTAGCTCCACCAGTACGTTCAACTCATCAGGGTGCATCCACTAGTGTAGGTGGTAATTAGCATCAGAACAGGTTTTATGCCCTCCCGTCTCATCAGAAGCAGGAGGTCTCTCCAGATGTGGTCACTAGTATGTTATGAGTATTTCATCTTGATGTTTATGCATTGTTAGATACAGGGGCTACCTTATCTATTGTGACACCCTATGCTGCTAGTAGTTGCGGAGTTAGTCCCGAAATCCTATCAGAAACCTTCTTAGTCTCTACTCCAGTTGGTGACATAGTTATAGCTCGACGGGTATACAAAAATTGCTATGTCACAGTCCTTTAGAAAGCTACCTCAGCAGATCTAGTAGAGTTAGACATGATTGTTTTTGATGTTATCTTTGGCATGGATTGGCTACATGCATGTTACGCTTCAGTAGATTGTAGAACCCATGCAGTAGTGTTTGGATTTCCGGGTGAGCCAATCCTAGAGTGGAAGGGTAGTTCAATTGTGCCTGTAGGCCACTTCATTTCCTACCTTAAGGCCAAAATGATGATTTCTAAGGGTTGCATGTACCATCTAGTTTGGGTTAAGGATGCTACATCCAAGACCCTGACCCTCCAGTCAGTTCCTATAGTGTGTAATTATCCGGAATTCCTCTCGAGCGGGAGATTGACTTTGGTATTGACCTTCTTCCCGATACGCAGCCTATATCTATTCCTCCTTACAAAATGGCTCCAACTGAGCTAAAGGGTTGAAAGAGCAGTTGAAGGATCTTTTAGATAAGGGCTTCATTAGACCTAGCAAGTCCTCGTGGGGTACACCAGTTCTCTTTATTCAAAAGAAGGATAGATATCTTTATATGTGAATTGACTATCGCCTCCCCAGGATTGATGATTTTTTAGACCAACTTCAGGGTGCTAAGTTCTTCTCAAAGATAGATTGATCTTAGGTTCGATTATCACCAGCTCAGAGTCAGGGAGAGTAACATCCCAATGACAGCCTTTAGGACTCGGTATGTCCACTATGAGTTTGTAGTTGTCTTTTGGACTAACAAATGCTCCTACAACTTTTATGGATTTGATGAATAGTGTATTCAATCCATATTGAGACATGTTCGTGATTGTCTTCATAGAAGATATTTCAATATACTCTCAGAGCGAGGAGGAGCATACCGCTCATTTGAGGATTATGCTACAAACTCTTAAAGATCACTAGTTGTTTGCTAAATTCAGCAAGTGTGGGTTTTGGCTGAACTCAGTAGCAGTTTTGAGCAATGTGGTGTCAAGTGAGGGTGTACAGGTGGATTCCCAAAAGATAGAAGCTGTAAAGAATTGTCCTAAGAGTTTCTTAGATTTAGCTGATTGCTACAGAAGGTGTTTTGAAGGATTTTCATCCGTTGGGGCACCATTGACTAAGTTGAACTAGAGAATGTCAAATTTCAGTGGTCGGACACTTGTAGAATAGTTTTCAGGAATTAAAGACTCGACTCACTTCAGCCTCTGTGTTGACCCTACCTAAAGGTACGGATGGATTTGTTGTGTGCTGTGATGCCTCTAGGGTTGGTATTAGTTGTGTGTTTATGCAGCATGGTAAAGTCATTGTGCATGCCTCAAGACAGCTTAAGACTCATGAGAAGAATTATCGACGCATGACCTAGAATTGGAAGCTGTGATATTTGCCTTAAAGATATAGAGGCACTATTTGTATGGAGTGCATATAGATGTGTTCACGGACTACGAGAGCCTAAAGTATGTGTTCACTCGGAAGGACCTGAATTTGCAACAAAGGAGATGGTTAGAGCTGCTCAAGGATTATGACATGAGTGTTCTTTATCATCCGGGAAAGGACAATGTATTGGCGGGTGCCTCTATATGGGTGATTGTGGATAGGTTGACTAAAGCAGCCCATTTCTTACTGGTCAGAACTACCGATTCAAGTGAGGACTATACTAAGTGTACATTCAAGAGTTACTTTGGTTTCATGGACTTCCCTTGTCCATCATATCAGATAGAGGTACTCAGTTTACATTGCAATTTTAGAAGTCGTTTAGAAGGGACTTGGTAATCAGATTAAGCTTAGCACAACTTTCCACTCACAGACGGATGGTCAGGATGAGCGGACCATTCAGAATCTTGAGGATATGTTGAGAGCATGTGTGATTGACTTCAAAGGTAGTTGGGATGATCATTTACCTCTTATCGAGTTTGCTTACAACAAGAGTTACCACTCCAGTATTTAGATGGCTCCGTTTGAGGCTCTTTATGGGTGGAGATGTAAATCGCCTATTGGTTGGTTTGAGGTAGGTGAAGCTACATTGATAGGGCCAGATTTAGTTCATGTATGGAGAAAGCTCAACTTATAAGGGAAAGGTTGAAAATGGCTCAGAGGAATCAAAAGTCCTATGCGGATGTGAGGAGAAGACAATTTGAATTTGAAGTTGATGATTGGGTGTTTCTGAAAGTGTCTCCCATAAAGGGGGTGATGAGATTCAAAAAGAAAGGGAAGCTTAATCCTTGAAATGTTGGCCCGTACAGGATTGTGAGACGTGTTGGCAAGGTGGCCTATGAATTGGAGTTGCCCGCGGAGTTAGCTTCAGTATATCCAGTTTTTCACATATCGCTCTTGAAGAAGGGCATTGACTGTTGCGGTAGAGAAAATTCGTGTAAAGGATAGCCTTAGCTATGAAAAGGCTCCAGTTGAAATCCTTGATCGTCAGGCTCAAAAGTTGAGGAACAAAAAAGTAGATTGGGTAAAGGTCCTATGAAGAAATCAGCTTGTTGAGGGAGTTATGTGGGAAGCCGAATAGATATAATGGCTAAATACCCGCATATTTTCTCTTTCGGCTCAGTTCCAGCTTGAGGTACAGTTTCACCTAACCTGAATGGGCCTTCAGCTTGATATCGATATCATGGTAACGCCCTTAGCCCTGGAAAGGCTTTGGACAGCTCTGCCCACTTGAGTGTAATAGTTGGGATCACGTAAGCTCTATCATGATAGTGTCGTTTATATGGAGAGTCTCCCATTGTTCCTCATGATTCAGTTATGCATGTTCATCTGTTATGATATTATGTTTTTAGCAGGTTTGATCCAATGATCAGTCTATCAGTTTTACCTGTGAATATCAGTTTTAGCTTTGGGTCATTTGATTCATTTATGAAATTCAGTATATGTCTAATCATGTTTTCAGATATCTACATGCAGTCCTTACTTTCAGAACCTTATAATGATATGATTTATATTATGCATGTTTTTAGCTTATACTTACTTAGCCTGTTTTACTTACCTTGCATACTTAGTACATCCAAGTACTGATCTCATGCTATATGCTATATTATTTCATGATATAGGCTCAGCCGTTCAGACTCAGTCCCGCCACTAGCCAGTCTCCGGAGTTTATCCCAGACAGCTTGTTGGTAAGTCCTCATCCTTCGAGGTCCTTCAGTTAGTCGAGTGTTGTTATTTTAAGTTTCAGACTTCTAGTGAGGTAGTTGGGGTGTTATCCCATCAGCTCATCAGTGTGTTAGAGGATTTCTCGCGCCCCATTTTACGCGAGAAAAATGGGACTCGACATGTGACAACTCTTGAAGGATTATTCAAATTGAAGAGTCGCCACCTAATGAATTTAAGTTACGTTAGGGCACCGTACTAAACTAAGGGTCTATTTAAACTAGCCTAGATTCGCCAGAGTTAGGTAACGGTTCAATTTACCTCGAAAGAAAGGTGTTAGGCACCTTTCGAGGTCCACAAATATGGGTCCCTTCCGGATTCATTAATTATGTGGGGAAATATATCATCAAAGAGGGTCAATAAATATTGAGCTAAAAATGAATTCTAAATTATTTAAATACATGATTTTGAGAATAAAGTACTGTTCTTAACATAAAACATAGAAAATCCCAAAATTAGTACGAGAAAAATAAGAAAAACCAGATAAGCAATAATCTTGTGACAGTGAATGCGTTTAAAGAGAATTATTTTGATAACTCATACAATAATCAAATAAGAAGAGAAACAAAGAATTAAATACAAAAAAAACAAATAAGAATATAAAGGATTAGACCGAACCTCAAAGAGGCGCCTATGTATCCCTGAAGGGAATCAGGTCAGACGTAGTTCTGCATTTAAAAAGGGGGTTATTTTAACCTAATGGGATCACCACGTGCAACTTAAATAATACTTCGCAACCATTAGATTGCTCGTATTATTCAGTGCACACAGACTATCATGTCCCAACTACCCACTTAATTGATTAAGTTATTAATCCGAAAGTGTTCTAAACAAGAAAAGAGAGCACTAATGTCCTATCAAGTGCTTACTCGTCCCAATCCTAATGTCCGAGAGGCGATGGACTACTAGTTTAGATTTTTAGATCTAAAATTCCTAAGGCTGTTAAAGGTGATTGATCGTCAACCAAACAAATAATAATTAAAAGAAAATAGCACATAAGGGTTTCAAATAGGCCTCCATCCTATGAGCATGATTTCTAAGTATGTCACGACCCGAACGGAAGTCTAGATCGTAGACACGGGACAAGGGACCCCAAGAGACCCCAAGTCGACCCATGGCATAAGCATACAACTAACTAATTCCATAAACTGAAGAAATCATAAATATAATCTCAGCAGAAGTCTAATTCAATATTACATCAGAATAACATCCGAAGCTAGCACATATATAAGTCTAAAAGCCTTTAATCTGGACGAGTTGATGGGATAAGACCCTAATTAACTCGACAATACTGAAACTGAAGTACATAAAAGAAACTGAAAGTCTCGTCCTCGAAAGATGAGGATTCACCAATTCTAAGCAGATAAGAACTTTGGGAAGCTGACTAAGATCGGGCCTGAAGCTGCGAGCTGGGTCCTATATCATGAACTCGATACAGCATAAAAAGTATGCGATCAGTACATGGAATGTACCGAGTATGCAAGGCAAGTAAAATCACTTAAGAAAAATAAATCATTTAAAATATTTCGTAACATATCATAAGCTTTCAATAATGATAACAAGGGCTACATGCACTCATCCTGAAATCATATCTTATCATAACATGCCCATGCATAGCTTTATAACATCATGACTGACTTGAATGACTTAAAGCTGAAACATAACATTTGTATTAAAAGTAGCATAATAAGTCAAACCTTGCCTTTATAACATGCATGCATAAAGTAATCACCATGAGTGATGAATATGCAAATCTGAATAGTATAGACAGTGGGAGAATCGTCACTTAACCAACATACCACGATAGAGCTTACGTGGTCCCAACTATCACACTCAAGTGGGTAGAGTCGTCCATAACCTTGCCAGGGTGATGGACGATACCATGATATCAATATCAAGCTCAAGGGCTAATAGGGCTGGGGATAGCTCACAAGGGAGGTCCCAATATAATAATAGTATCAACCTACGTTGGTGCGTAGTTCTGGAGCATAGGGTGATCGACCCTTAACCCGCTCGGTGCTAGAATCTTCTCCCAAAAATATGTAATGCTCTACATCATATATAACGAAGCTCAACATCATCTAATGATGAAGCTCAACATCGTCTATTGACGAAGCTCAAGATGAAATCATGCATAACTCAACATCGTATAAAACAAAGCTCAACATTGTCTATTGACAAGCTCAATAATGAACTCATGCATGGACTCGACATCATATGAAAATGAAGCTCAACATTGTCCTTTGATATAACTCAATAATGAAATACATCACAATTATGAATTCATGCATATGAGAAGCTTTATTTCAAAACATACCACAAGCTCAAATATAAGTGGGAGCATCTACTCCAAATCATGTGGTAAGCTATATGTAGGAATATTTAACTCAACATACCACAAGATAAAAATATGAAATTCAAGGAGACTTCGCTCCAAACAATATGATAAGCTTATTCGGGAAAATCATCATTTTAAATCAACATGTGGGCATTGCCCAAAGCTTTATCATACTTGGATCTACTCAATTCATTTTGAAAACAACATCATAATCATGGATAGCTTTAGAAACATGTTTTTCATCATCAAATCTCATCATCATTCTCTTCTTTTATGAACTTCTCATCCATAGTCATTTAATTTCATAATGTAGAAAACATAATTTGTATTGAAAACAATTTAAAATCTGCCCAAGCTTCGCAATTCATCAATATAAATATAATCTAATCATACCCATGTGTAGAGATTGAAAAATTATGTAATTGGGTAAAAAACCCATACTTTATCATAGGTGATTCTTCATGATTTGATTGAAATTGAACATGGGTGTGGAAGAAGACACCCACTCATAACGTTACATACCTGGGAATAGGGGATTCGAACACTTTATGATTGCCCAAGATGAGATTCCAATGGAGACCTTGAAATTTTGCCTTGAATCACCTCTTCAACCCTTTAAACTTGGATGCATGCAATGAATAACTTAGAATAGGTTTTCCCCTTCTAAAAACCAACTAAAACGAGCTTTAAACGATGTAGTATAGGCCTTAGGAACTTAGGAATTATGGAAAAACTCTTACTAAATTTGTAGAAAATAACTGTCAGATGGTCCCAAGGAGGGACATAACGACTCGTCATCATGGGCCACGACTTGTAGAGTTGTCCGTCAGGTACACTGCTTGTCAGGTCTCCTGGACACGTCATGGGTGACTTAACGATCCGTTACTGATGACCACGACTCGTGGTCACCACCCGTCATGTACACTGCCTAGTCTCAAATAAAACATTACCCTGCTTGATCACGACTCATCCCACAAATCATGGGGACTGACCACGACTCATGGGGTCCTTCTGTTAGGTACACTATCTTCCTTTTCCTCTTTTCTCAACCACCACTCCCCACAACTGACCTAAAGAGTCGTGGGGCCTAACCACGACTCGTGGTCACTCCCATGGGGATCCCATTTCCCAAACTTCAAAACTTACTCCTGAGCCTCACCATGAGTCACATCACGACTCGTGGGCTGCTCGCAAGGGTCACCTCATGACCCGTTCTGATGCCTGGAGCCAAATTTTAATTTTTATTCATTTCAACTCCCGAATCTGATCTTTGGGCTTCTGGGGTTAACAATATCTCCCCCTTGGGAACATTCATCCTTGAATGTTAGAAACAAGCAGAAAACTAGGATATACAATTATCATACTCCGATACTGATCATTTTAATCGAAATATTTACGGAAATGATTATTTCTGATTCATAACACATAGCTGAACTGATCTCATATTTTCACATACACATCCATACACATAAAAGAAACTTGAACTAATGAAGTGAACACAAAAATTAAATAGAGTCATAGAATGAAACTGATACCTCAAGTCGGAACTGAGCTGGTAGAGAATAAATGTGGGTATTTAGCCATCATATCCACCTCGGCTTCCCGCGTAGCTCCTTCAACATGCTGGTTTCTCCATAGGACTTTAACAGAAGCTACCTCTTTTTTCTCAATATCCGAACCTAACAATCTAATATTTCCACCTGAACTTCTTTGTAGCTGAGGCTAACCGACGCTGTTCACCAGGACTACTAAAGCTGGACCACCCAAGCACTTTTTCAAGAGTGATACACGAAACACGGGTTGTACAGAAGATAACTCTGATGGAAAGTCCAACTCATACGCTACCTTACCAACTCTTCTCACAACCTGGTAGGGACCAACATAGCTGGGACTGAGTTTTCCTTTCTTTCCAAAGCGCATGACTCCCTTCATAGCAGATACCTTTAGAAATACCAGTCGTCTACCTCAAACTCTAATTCCCTTCTCCTCACATCAACATATGATTTCTGACGACTTTGAGTAGTTTTCATCCTATCCCTTATCAACTGAACCATAACCATTGCCTCATGAACCGAATCAGGCCCTATCATAGCATCTTCCCCAACTTCAAACCATCCGATGGGCGATCTACACCTCTTCCCATAAAGAGCCTCGAACGGGGCCATCTGGATGCTAGAGTGATAGCTATTATTATAAGCAAACTCGATCAAGGGAAAGTAATCATCCCAATTACCTTTGAAGTCCATCACACACGCCCTCAATATATCCTCCAGGTTCTGGATTGTTCGTTCTTCTTGGCCGTCTATTTGCGGATGAAAGGTTGTTCTGAGCTTAACTTGACTCCCGAGGCCCTTCTGAAAAGAACGCCAGAATTGGGAGGTAAACTGAGTACCTCGGTCTGAAATAATAGACAAGGGCACCCCATGAAGTCAAACAAACTCCCGAATATACAATTTGGCATAATCATCCACTGAATCTGTGGTTTTGACCGATAGGAAGTGTGTAGCCTTGGTTAACCTATCGACCACCACCCAAATGGAATCATGATTTCCGCAAGTACGAGGTAAGCCTGTAATGAAATCCATATTAATATCTTCCCACTTCCAAGTGGGAACGCTAATATCCTGAAGTACGCCTCCCGGCCTTTGATGCTCAACTTTCACTCTCTGACAGTTCGGGCACTTGGCTATGAATTCTGCAATATCCTTCTTTATTCCATTCCACCAATATATTTCCCCCAAGTCGTGATACATCTTGGTACCTGGATGGATAGAATACCCGAATCCATGTGCCTCATGTAATATCCGATAGCATAAATTATTGACATCTGGAACACATAGACAACCTTGGTAACGCAGCACCCCATCTCCCCCTTGGGAGAAAACCTCCACCTTTTGACTCTGAACGACTTCCTTCAGCTTTACCAACATCGGATCCTCATCTTTCCTAGCTTTCACTTCCACTACCAAGGACGATTCTGATCCATTCTGCACAACAACGCCGCCATTGGTCGAGTCAACCAATCTAACTCCCAACCTTGCGAGTCGATGGACATCATTCACCAACTCCTTCTTTCCCTCATACATGTGGGACACATTTCCCATAGAGAGCCAACTCGCTATCATATTAGCCTTGCCCGGGTGGTAAAGGACACTCATGTCATAGTTCTTTAGTAGCTCCAACCACCTCCTTTGCCAAAGATTGAGATCTTTCTATGTGAACACATATTGCAAGCTCTTGTGATCTGTGAACATGTCCACATGGACCCCATAAAAGTAATGCCGCCATATCTTCAAGGCGAATACCACCGCGGCCAACTCAAGATCATGGGTCGGATAATTCTTTTCGTGAACTTTGTTCGGTCTGTCTTATGGGTATATAAAACAACACGCAAGTGCACGTGGTCGAACAAGTAGTAAGTGGCTTTTTAGTAAGCCAAGTATCGATCCCACAGAGACTTGGATGAAGTGCAATTTGCACAAGTGTACTATATTTTACTTCTAAAAATGCAGACAACAGTGTAACCAAAAGTTTGATAGTTTGTTTTATAATTTTTATACTAAAGCTAAAAACAATTATCTACTTTGAATCTGAACTATGAATGAGAGCATGCTTAGGTTAAACGAACATGTAATGAAATTGATTATCATCATAATTTGGTTAATCTTTTCCTCCTGTTGCTAGCCAAGAACATTTGCCAAGAGATTAAAACTCTCGTATTTAACCTCACTTAAGAATCATGAACCATCTGTATACATTTCTGTGATCAAATGCAATTCATGTTCTAGCCATACAATTCCGGTTCCTAAATTGACTAATACGACTTTCAGGTATATTTCTATCTTGAAAGCAAATCAAGACTCAATTTTCCCAAACCAAGTAAAGAACATATCCTATTAATTCACAACTTTCCAATTTCTTGCTCTCTCGAGTGAAACCGAACTTTTTAGATGTACATTAACGTAGGCCACACATTAATGCAGTAAGAACAAGAATTAATAGAACAACATGGAAGAAAAGATGAAAAACCAAAGAATCAATGATCAAATTTCATCACACTTGTTCATAACCTCAGCAAGTCGAGGAATTAGCCACTCATTTGTGGATTAAACATCTTAAAATGAGTGTTAATCATACAAGCAATTGAATTAAAGAAGAAAGAAAGAGAGAAAAAACCCTGATATTTTTATCCCTCAACTACCTATAACCCACGTCCTTGCTCCACCAAGTCAGAATATTGAAAAATGAACCTAAGTGTTCTATTTATACTGCTAGGAATTTTTCCCGGAATAACGAGCAACGTGTCACGGAGTGCATCATGGAGCACTGCCTCCGTGACACGCTGCGGACGCGGACCCTCACTGGAATTGGGGGTCCAGGAATTAAGGCCCAACGTGGCACGGCGTGCAACGCGGAGCCAAGCCACCGTGCCACGGACCAAACGCGGACCTCCACTAGAATTTGGGCGAAATTTCCCTATCCAGGCAGAAGGCCTCCGCGATGGCAGCGTATCACGACTCCATCGCGGAGCCCCTTTAATTCATGCTGTCCAATGCTTTATCCCTTGCTCGCATCCAAGTCCAACCCCGATATCATCCAACATGCATTTTAGCTTCCCGAAATTACATTTTATCTGCAAAACAATGCTAATCATGTTGGTTAGTATAAACTCACATTTTATTACCAATTACATGAGAATGTATACACATTGGTAGATAAACAAGGCTAAAATGGTACTTTTGAGTATCACTTGGGCATATAAATTTGCCCAAGATCACTTACCCCACACTTAAATCCTTGTTCATCCTCGAACAACAATCCTACACTTCATGCAATTTACATCCCAACCTCGCTACTTCGGTTCGACAATTTAGGCTACGGTCATACCGATTATTCAATACAGCAAATCATCAAGAAAACATGCATGGTCTTACCAATGCATTGACCTTCAATACATTAAGACCTCCTAGACTTTAAGAATCGACTCTCGATATTGGCAAACTCATGCAAATCAGCTGATCAAGATATACGACATGAAAATTAATCTTTCATCAAGCATGTGCCCTCACAACACAAGAGAATCTTCCCCTTTTTGCTCATATGACTCACAAACATTCAAGCAGAGGCATGTAAAAACAATTTCGCTCTCTCTCCCAAAAGAATTCACATGCATCATGTCATGACCCATAAGCTTGCCCTTAGTGTATTACTCCACTAATATAAAGAAGTGCGATGTAAGATCCCGTAGGACTTGAACGGGTTGTAATGGAAGCTACGGAACTAGTAAATATTGGATTAGCCAATAATAGCCACTAGCGTCCTTAAGTGCCTTTTCAACACATCCCATCAACACATGGGCATTGTTTCTTTTTTTCATCATCCCATTCTTGATGATTTTCTTTAGTATGACCCATCGTATTAAGCACACTTGACACAACAACAAAGATTATTCATGCACCTTCATTATCATTTATTTATAGCAAGTGCACCTTCAACCTTTTCTTTTCTTCTCTCAATCTGCTTTTCTTTTTCTTTTCACCAGTCTCACTCTTTGACACTTCGGGAAAATGATTTTCTTTTCTTAAGCTCTTAAGAGTTTTGTATAGACTTTACGGCTAATGAAAAGAAGGAATTAAGCTCGGTTTACACTTTATGACAAAAGAAAAAAATAATCGGCTAAAGGCTCAACGGGCTAACTAGGGTATACAATCAAGGTGTGTACGACAAGGAAAAATAGAAACTCTCGGTTAAAACAAAGAAATGCCTACATCCTTTCCTACAATACACCTCCTTCATTTCGTTTTGTACACACACCAGGCAAGTTCTAGACACTTCACAATAGCATGGAATATCAACACCTCACTTCACACTTTTTGCACATGCTCAATTCAAGATGTATTCACAGACTCTTCAATCAGCTAATTACAGGAATTCAAACATTAAGCCTCAATCACACTGAATCGAATTCTATGGCCTAGGTATCTCAACATATTTACAAATTTGCATGCTTTCATACGAATCACCTTTGCATTTTGAATATCATGTACAACACGCAACCAGAATTTTGGAACCATAGAGTAACTACAGGTTTTGGGATGCAACCCACCAAAGAAAAAAACTAAAAAATAATTGAAAAAATCTACTCCTAACGACTACATTTCCCTTAAGACGGTCGTCATCCATCCATCATAGGGAACGGTCACTACTATGACTTCGGTTCAATGGGACTAATCTCGGTAAAAGAACCGAAAACAAACGCCGAGAAACCCAAGAAGTAAAAAAATGTTGAAAATATCGATCATTTCTATAGAAAAATATGTACAATTTAAAAAAATTTATCGATCATTTTGATAACAAAAATATGTACAGAATCAGAATCAGCTAGCAACATTCAGCAACACACATCAATTTCACATAAATTTACAAATACAATACAACTTAACAATTCACACTCACAGGGAAAAACAACATACACGACAACAGAAGAGAGCATACATACAAAACAGCCCAGCCCAGCACCTAACTACTCCCACCCCACACTTAGTTCGAACACTATCCCAGTATTCCCAAAAATTAAAAAAAACACAAAATCGGGTGGTGGAACTCTCTGATCAGTCAAAGTATTCCACTTCTTCGTCGGGTGCTGCTGCTTCATCTCCCATGTCTGAGTCACCTCCATCGTCATCATCGGACTCCACATCGGAGTCCTCCCGACGTGTCTCCTCGTCTGTGGGGACATCATCATATTGGTGGAATGATGTGATGAAGGATATTGCGGAATTCATAGCCAGGTGCCTGAACTGTCAGCAAGTAAAAGTCGAGCATCAAAGGCCGGGAGGCGTACTTCGGGATATTAGCATTCCCACTTGGAAGTGCGAAGAAATTAATATGGATTTCATTACAGGCCTCCGTCGCACTCTCCAACACTACAATTCTATTTGGTAGACAGGTTGACCAAGGCTGCACACTTTCTACCGGTCCAAACCATAGATTCAATGGATGATTATGCCAGATTGTATATCTGGGAGTTGGTGTGATTACATGGAGTGCCCTTGTCTATTATCTTAGACCGAGGTACTCAGTTTACCTCTTAGTTTTGGCAGTCTTTTCTAAAAGGGCTTGGGATTCAGGTTAAACTTAGCACAACATTTCATCCGCAGACGGATGGTTGGGCGGAGCAGAGAATTCAAACTCTCGAAGACATGTTGAGAGCATGTGTGATGGACTTCAAAGGTAGTTGGGATGATCACTTTCCCCTGATCGAGTTGGATTACAATAACAACTAGCACACCAGTATCCAAATGGCACTGTTCGAGGCTCTCTATGGGCGGAGATGTAGGTCGCCCATCGGATGGTTTGGGGTTGGTGAGGCAACTATGATAGGGCCAGATTCGGTTCATGAGGCCATGGTGAAGGTTCAGTTGATCAGGGACAGGATGAAAACCACTCAGAGTCAGCAAAAGTCATATGCTGATGTGAGGAGGAGAGAGTTGGAGTTTGAGGTGACCGATTGGGTATTTATGAAGGTGTCTCCCAGGAAGGGACTAATGCGGTTGTAAAAGAAAGGAAAACTCAGTCCCCGCTATATTGGTCCCTACCGAGTTATGAGAAGAGTTTGTAAGGTAGCGTATGAGTTGGACTTTCCCTCAGAATTATCTTCCATGCACCCGTGTTGCATGTGTTGCTTTTGAAGAAATGTTTGGGAGATCCAGCTCTAGTAGTCTTGGTGGACAACTTTGGAGTAAAGGATAGCCTTAGCTATGAGGAAGTTCCAATCGAAATATTGGATCATCAGGTTCGTAGGCTGAGGAACAAAGAAGTAGCTTCAATTAAAGTATTATGAAGGAATCAACATGTTGAAGGAGCTACGTGGGAAGCCGAAGTGGATGTGATGGCTAAATACCCATACTTATTCTCTACCGACTCAGTTCCGACATGAGGTATCAGTTTTGTTCTATGACTTTATTTAGTTTCATCTTCAGTTCATGCACGCAAGTTTGTTTTATGTATATAGATGTGTATGTGATTTGCGAATTCAGTTCAACTGTATATTTGGAACCGGAGGTAGTCATTCCGTTAGTTTACCGGTTAACTGATCAGTATTTGCATATGATAATTGCATGTTGTCTATTTTTTGCTTGTTTTCAACATTCAGTTATACCTTGGGATCTCAAAGATCGGACCTAGGAGTTGAAAAGGGGAAAATGTAAAACTAATGTTGCAAGCATAGGACTAGTCATGGGATGACTCTTGAGAATAGCCCAGAAGTCGTCAAGTGACTTGTGGGGGTGACTGGTGAGGAGTTGGGAAGTTAGGAGAAAGGGTCCCCACGAGTGTGGGAATGACTCGTGGTTAGACACCACAAGTCGTTAGGTCAGCTGTGGGGTAAGGGAGAAGGAAAATAGAAGAAGGCAGAACAGTGTACTTGACGAAAGCTGACCACGACTCGTTAGAGGACGTGACAAGTCGTGGTGTGAGTCGTGGGGTGAGGTAAGTGAGAAGCAATGAGTTTGCGGTAGTGTACCTCATGACCGGTGACAACGAGTCATGGTCACCCCTAACGAGTTGTTATGTCAGTCATTATGAGACTAGGAGATTAGGCAGGTAGAGTAGTTAACGAGCTAGGTGACGAGTCATTGCCTTGGACCACGAGTCGCCAGGTCGTCCTTTAGGACCACCTGGTAGTATTTTCCTACGAATTTAGTTAGGGCCTTTTCATAATTCCAAAGTTCCTAAAGCCTATACTACGTCGTTTAAGGCTCGTTTTGGTGGGTTTTAAGAGGGGAAAACCTATTCTAAGGTATTCCTACCATGCACGCAAGCTTGAGAGGTTGAAGAGGTGATTCAAGGCTAGTATTCAAGGTTTCCATCCAATTTCCTCTTGGGTAATTAAAGTTTTGCTTGAATCAATCCCTTTTAGGTATGTAGGGTTATGAGTTGGTGTTTCCTTCCACACCCATGTCCAACCTCTATCTAAGTATGAGAAATTCCTGCGATTAAGTAATGGGGTTTTCACCCAATTGCATAATTCTTCTATTTCTATACATGGGTACGATTAGATTATGTTTCTACTGATAAATTGTGAAGCTCGTGAAAGCCACCGAGCATGATGCGGGGTAACCAATCCCCCAATTGATGTACAATTGAGTGCGCTGGCCACTGGTAGCGCCACAGATGAAGCTAAGGTAACACCTCCGCGGGATGATAGGAGCATTTAGTGCACCACAGGTATATCTCTTTCCCTTGTGCTTTTGATATGTTATTCTTTGGGATGAAGCATGCTTTTCAAAAGGAGAGGAGGTGTACTTGTATTTTTGGATTTTTGATTCGTCCGAGGGTTTTTATTGTCGTGTTTCTTTTCCCTCGGGCATGCTATCTAGTAGAATCGACATGTTTAAGATGTTTTTGTTTAATTAGAAAGTAGCTTAGGATTACTCAGCCAATAAAATGCACTAGTTTTGATGTTTTGAAAAAAATGACCCTGTTTAATTTTTTTTTTGGATGTTAGTTGTGCTTGTTGATTGCAAAGCATGATTTCTGTGGATCTTTTTGTGTCATTTAGTGGATTAGCATGAGTAGTTATACTTATCCAGGTATGAACCAGATAGGTAGAATGAATGCAAAACATGTAGCATGAGTGAGTGAGGATCATTACTTAGTTAAATACTCCGTAGAGGAACTAGAACTTGCCCGGTTGGTCTTTGCATAGGATTTAGGATAGTTGGTTAGGAGATAATCATAGGATTTTATTGATTGATTAGTCACTTTAGCCTAAAATACCCTACAGATGATGATGAATCCCTTGATTCTGATTTTGAGCCTTAAATTGACCATTTTTCTTTTATTTACCGATTAACCTTACCCATTTTTTTTATAATGAACCTATTTTGGCCCTGGTCCCTCCTTGGACATTGCAAACTGCAACCCAGTAAAAATGCCTATGTTGAGGGTGGCTATAATAGAGGTGCATAGATTGTGGGGAGGTTAAAAATGGAAAGAAGGAAAAAGGGTTTAAAATGAGGTGTGGTGTGATAAGAAAAGAAAAAAAAGAGTTGAAAAAGAAAAATTGAAAAGAAAGTACACGGAAGAAAAAAATGAATGAAAAAGTTGAAAGCATACCACACCCACATATTGCATAAAAATGGAGAAAAGGGAAGAAAAAGTTGAGAAAGTGGAAAATAGGGTACAAAGGTGTAAGGTGAAGCCACAAGTATGTAGTGCCAAGGAGGGTTAAGTCACTAAAATCCCTTATTTACCATACCCAACCCAAAACATACATTACAAGCCGAATAAAGTCCTATAGTGATCCTAGCCTGACTATCCAAAAAGCCAAATTAGAGAAAATAAGAGCACGCCTATGGTATCTGATGTGCAGTATTTGAAACATCCTTGTGAGAGTGAGAGTCTTATTTGTTTAGTCCCAGGATTCATATTTTCATATATCTATGAGTTTGAGACTCCATTTGCTATGAGGGTACATGGTTTGTCTTTTATTCTGCTAGTTGTCTGTGTGGAAAGCATTTGTAATAATTTGATTCTTTGCTAATAACTAGATGATATATCTTGATCCTTGTTTATCATTTTTGTGGTCACTTGATGTGCATAGCTGATTTGGTTTACATGAAGAAGATCAAAAGCTATTGTATTCATAACACAGGTTTTGATTGGTGCTGTCTGTACTATCCTACTTTTATTTTTTTAGTTAAGCATTGTTTTTAGTTTTTTTGTTTTCTTTGCCTGAGGACATGCAAAAGTCTTAAATTTAGGTGTTGATGTGCTGTGAGTTTACAACATTTTCAACGCTTAAAATTGGGAAAATAGCATGGACTTAGTGTGTTTATACGGATATGAGTTGCTTTTACTTTGTATTCATAAAAAATAGGTGTTGGAGTGAAAATGTACAAAAGTCGCAAAACAATGTAGAAAAGAGGCCAAGTATGGATCTCAGTATGAGCCTTACCAAGATTGTACGAGCCATATTGAGACTCATGGAAAAGCCCAGAAGATTGGTACAAGGCAAGGCTAAAGTATGACTCTAAGTTCGAGTAGTACCATTCTGCTACGAGCCGTAACTTGAGTCGTAGAATATTTCAGAGAAATTTTCATAGTTGAAGTCTCCTGGTATGGGTAGAAATTATGGATTGTAACATCTACCTATGACCCATGCTAGGAGCAGTGGAGAACTTTAGTGATTCTTAGGACTTGGCAGATCTCATGTTACAATATGTTGTTACGAGTCATAGAAGCAAGGTACGAGGTGTACCAAGACATTCTTAGAAATCTTCAAAAGATGCTAGAGTTCTCAGTACCAAATCATGACTTGATTATATGACTCGTGGGATATTGTTACAAGTCGTACTAGAGGCCAACACTTAGCAAATTCTGCAGAAGCCAAGGGATGTACAAGATAAGGCACGATCGGTTAATCCTGTTACGGGTCGTATGAGGAGTCATATGAAGTGTTAGTGTCAGATTTGGATATTTCCCTATTAACTTAGGAAAAGGATTCTATTATCTGTAAAAATACTTTTTAGGTTTCTTTTAGTGCAGAAGATATTGAGAGGAGATTCATTGTCAGTTTGTAATTAGTTTTTGACAATATTGGAGAGAAATTCTTGAGACCTTAACTTGGATTTTCTCAATTGTTCTTGAATTTGTTCATCATCTTATCTTGCAATATTCAAAGCAATTTTTCTTTAAATCATTATTATAAGTATTTAATTATGTGTTTGTCTATGAATACTAATCATAATCTTACAATCATGAGATGCTAAAACCTCCACAACTAGGGTTGTGGGAACCATGTTCGATTAACGAACTAGGGTTACACAAAGTGATTCGAAATCAATGCTAAATGCTTGTATTTTATTTTCATCATCTTGATTGTTTCTTAACGAAGTGCAACATTAGGAATTGTCCGAATTCTTTACTTTCTTAAACCTAGAGAAGTAGAGATTAGGAAAAGAGAATTACAACAAAGCCTTGATTTTTATGATCATCGTATAACTTGAGCTGCGGTCGCATGATAGTTGTCGCGCCCCATTTTTCCCTCACGGAAAAGCGGGACCCAACATGGGATGACTCTAAAGGGTTGAAAAGAAGAGTCGCCACCTAACGAGTTATGGTGCGTTAGGGCACCGTTCTAAACTTTTATTTCCTAAATTACCAGAGTTCGGGTAAGGGCTTTAATCACCTCGAAAGGAAGGTGTTAGGCACCTTTCGAGGTCCACAAATGTGGTTCCCGACCGTACTCATTAAATGGGATATTAACTAAGTGGCCAATTAAAACTGATTTTAACTTATTGTTTAAACTAAGTGATATAGTCAAAAATAACCAAGTTTGGACAAACAAGAAAGACAATTTGAGCGGAATGAAAGTTAAAACAAATTTATGATATTCTAAATTCTTAAATAAATACAAAAGTTGTGACAAGCAATCATTTTTTTTTTGAAAACAACTAAATATTTTTTAATTATGGGGCCGAGCCTCGGTAGGCGCCTACGTATCCCTTAAGGGAATCAAGCCAAACGTAGTTCTACATTAGAAAAGTTTGACCTAATGGGATCACTTGTGCAACTTAAATAATACTTTGCAATCTTTTGAATTGCTCGTATTATTCAGCGAGCACAAATATCATTTTCCGACTACCCCCTAGTTGATTAATTAACCTAAAACGTACTAGGTGATGAAACTAAACGTCCTACTATTTGCCTACCCGCAATAATATCTAAAATCTTAAGGCTTTATAAAAAAAACGACAAACAAAACAATAAATCCAAAGAAATATAGCACTTAAACAGTCTCAAGTAAGCCTTTGAATGACGAATATGAATGTAGCACCCGAGCACGTGTTTTAAAGATTTTCATGAAATCTATCTTCTAAGGGTAGACCTTTTGAAAGGATTAACGCAATTTCTGATTATCATATTAAACAACATTAGATAAGTAATTGTAGTAAAATCGCTTAACACATAATTTATTTACTAAAGAAAATCTTACTGTCTGGATGATTGTAAAGGAATTAACCATGATTATGCGTGCAAAATAACAAACATATATAATAAGATTAGTCACGTCAAAGCAGACAAAAGAAAACAGAATCGTTAAACCCAAATTCAGAATGAATAGACGGCCCGAAAATACCCATGATGAAATTTCTACCTAATGGTCATTATAGTCCGGATCAAAGAAGTATTGTTGGATGTTATACAATTCTTATAGACAGACTTCTTGATGGTCAATTATTTTAACATGCTGAAAACTATCAACTTTAGCCATTATATTTGTTAGCCTTTTTGCACAGGAAATAATATATAAACAGGTTGTATAGTGACCAATAGTCTGGATAGGTTGAATAACAAATGGGTTCTAGACATGATGATGACATCGGTAAACCAAACTCTCAATTCATGAATGTCCAAGCAACCAAGGAGGTTTGCTAGCCGGTAAATCAGATAAGTGCTTTATGAATCAATCTCCTATAGGCATGATCTCCAAGAATGATAATGTGAACAAACTAAGGATAACGAAGATAACCTAAACGGGTTTTTAACACATTAAACGACATAAAATATGGCATATGAATCTAGTTCAATCATGTGGGATATCTAGATATATTTTAACCTTCATTTAATTACTTTCATGACTTTCTTGACAATGTAGACCAACCATGTAGGCAAAAAGTAATACTCAACGAATGAACGGCATGGATAATGAATTAACGAAATTTATTTGCATATGAGGCCAATTTACAAACATGAACCCTAATTATAATAGTTAAAGAATCTTTCATGGCATGACTTCATAGAATATTCTAAAAACGTAAACACAGTTGACCCAAATTTATTATCACACAGATTAAGAAACAGTAAACCAAAACCCATTAGATATTCTATAGGCGTGATTTTTTAGGTCGCATATGGTTAATTAATTTAACGAGATTGATTTGCATGGGTTATAATGATCCTATAGACATGCTTTCTAGGTGGTTTTCCAACAATTAAGAAAGATGCAAACCCCCGCCCCCATAAAAACCCCTTTTCACTATTTATAGCGTTTATTACAACATTAAAACTGATAATGAATAAATGACATAAAAATAATAAAACGTAAATAATTCTAAAACTAATCTAAACAGTTTGCCCATCTGTATTCGAGTTTAGACTCAAATACTCTTCAACACCTGCCTTTGCATAGACCTACTGAGCAATGAAACTAACCAGCGGACACAGACAAATACATATATACTCTCGTCCGAAAACAAGCCTTATTTTAGGTTCATAATTACATAGGAAATAATACATCACCATTTCGAACAGGTCAATAACAATATACACGTAGCATATTTAAAGCATGATATCACAAAAATATACAGTGTAAGGTATACTAACCGGCTGGAAGAAATTAAGTAATCCTTTGAATTAAATCTGCTGAAGCAATTTATAGTAGACCTTTGAAGTAAAGTTGTATTGTTAAAACAAACCGAGAGGAAGAAATTTTTACGTAGAGCCTATTCTGATTTTTTTTTCCAGAAGATCTCCCCCCTTTTCCAGAATAAAAGAAAGTTGTTTTTATAGTAAAAGAAATTAACCAACTTATAGAGTTAAAAGGAAAGAATAAATTATCATTTTAATTAGTTGAGAGATCTCTCCTAATTGACAGAAAATGATTAACAGATAAAAGAAAATCAGAAGGATATTCTTTTTACCGTTAAAAGGAAAGACAGAAATCAAGCAATGAATCATAGGAGGTCTTTCCATAAAATAAACTAAATTAATCAACTAAATTAAATCAGCTAAATTTATCTAAGAACACATAAGTAAAGCAGAAGAATATTAAAGCATATTCCTAGCCACACAAGGAAGAGATCATATCAAACAGTAACTTGCCAATATTTAAATTAACGTTACATTATTCCATACACGTCGATTAATTATAACTACCATATTTAACTTAATTAACACTTGTCAAGGCAATCATCTAATATCAAGGTTTTAACAGCAATTATCAACTAGTAGATATTTATTATATAAACGTATAAGTGAAACAAAAGGAAGAACAACGTATATCACCTACATATTATCACATATGGACGAAGCAAGAAGGGAAACAATATATTACTTATATATATATATATATTATATATATATTATACTATTATACTATTATATATTAATTATTATATATATAAATAAAACAAGAAATAAAACAGTATTAATATATATATATGTGTATATATATATATATATATATATATATATATATATTATATATTATATATTATTCTATATATACATATCTATTATATACATTATTCATATATAAAGATATTTATTATATACATATATTAAAACAAAAATAAAAAAAATAAAAATAAACAGTAAATAAAAAATAAAAATAAAAATTTACGGACAGATTTCGAATCTGTCCGGATTGGCCGGGAGGTATGGAGGTCCGCCAGTATTGAACTGAACTACCGGAGGCAGTGTAGAGAGGAAGAGACGGTGGTGGGGAGAGAAGAGGGAAAGGTTTTCCGGCCAAATAATGGCCGGATTTGGTGGGTTAGTTAGTTTTTCAGGTTGTTGGCCGGCCGGAGGTTGCATGTGGTCATAGGGAAGCGGGAGATGGAGGAGATGAGGGAGGCTGCCGGCAGTGAGGTCCGGTGGGTGTTGGCAGTGGCGATGGAGTTTCGCCGGTGGCTTTGGCTTGTCGCCAGAAAAGATGGGGAGAAGGAAGAGAGGGAGAGAGGGAGGAGAGGAGGGTGGTTGTTGCTTTGGGTGCTCGCCGGAATTAATGGAGGTTGCGACAGTTTGGGAGTTTTCCGGCGGATGATGGGAGGGAGACGAAACGGAGGGCTGCTGGTGATGGGCAACGGAGGGGAGAAGGGGTAGAGAGAGTGGCGGCTGTTGTTAGGTTAGGGGAAAGGAGAAGATGGTGTATCAGTGTAGTTGTTTTCCGCCGGAGGGAGAAGAGGTAGAGAGGGGGAGGGGTGTGCGGCGGTTGAGAGAGGGAGAAGGGGAAGAATGAAAAGTGAGATTAGGTTTAGGGGGGTGTAAATAAGGAAATAAGTAGGGATTAATCTCTGACCGTTGGATCAAAATAGATGGACGGCTAGGATTAGAATTTAGGATGGATGGGTCGGGTTAATGGGTCAAACGGGTCGTCCGGATTTGAACCAATGGGTTGGATTTAAATTGTTGAAATTGAATTTAAATAATAGCCAAAATTGATCAAAAGTGGCTAAACTGAAATGAATTTAATAGAAAGTGGCCATATTTGAAATAAATTGAATGAAATTGAATAGAAAAACGGCTAGAATTGAAATAAATTGAATGAAATTGAATTTGGCTGCTATTAAATTAATAAACATACTATTCTTTTAAATAATTTAGTAAATAGATAATAAAATAGTTTAAACTATAAGAAAATCATATAAATATTATTATTAATAAAATAAATTATAAATTTAAGTATACTTATGTAAATATCCTATAATTAAATATTATATTTAAGAAAAATTTAATGACTAAAATATAAAATCAAGTCATCAAATATTATAGAAATCATATTATTAACAAAAATAATTTATAAATTAGAGTAATATAATTAGTCAAATAAATTTGTAAAACTTAGTAAAATTAGGTAAATAATTTATTAAATAAAGAATATACTTCAAAATAGGGGCGCATATTGAAACGACATACATTACATACAACATAATGATTTAATATCCAAAAAATTAAAATTAAATGAGTCATATATATGTAACTTAAAAAAATTTTCACAATATTATAATAAAAATTACTTTATAAATACAAAAGTAAGTCGAATTTTTGCGTAAAATAAATAAACAAATATATACATATATAAGCAGCATATTTAGCGTAGGTCGGTAAAAATTGGGTGTCAACAATAGTTAATTTGGAATAAATTGATAAGGGTTAAATTGAAACCAATCATGAGACCTAATCCGGTGAATGAGTATAGTCATCCAATAGGGATGAACCAATCGTTTGGATGAACCCTAGTTATCAGTTCAACAAGTAAGCATTGTGATAGATCACGAGTGTAAACTCAAAGAAGTTATGAGCCCATAGGGAACACTTACCCTAGTTAGTTGCAAATCTTGACAAACAACAACTGATTTTCACTCTTGTTTTACTACTATTTTCTATAACCCCTCCCCCCCAATTTGGAGATAATATACCTAAAAGCTTAAATACCGACATTAGTCTAGTTCTTACCATATTCCCTGTGGATTCGACCCCAACCTTTGTTGGGTTCTTTATTGACAACGTCCGCTTCATACTTTATAAAAAGTGTGAGTTTGAGCATTATCATGGAGAAATCATCTTGTTGAGGGAGCTAAGTGGGAAGTTGAAGCAACTATGATGGCTAAATACTCGCATCTTGTCCCTTGCATCTCAACTTCAGCTTGAGGTATCAGTTTCTCCTTAGTACTCTATTTGGTTTCATGTTTAGTTCATGTCTCTTAGTTTCATTTATGTCAGTGCATGTGTATGTGTGATTCATGAATTCAGTTCAGTCACGTATCTTAATCTGGAGACAGTCACTCCGTTAGTGTTCAACTTTAGATATTTAGTATTTGGGATTGCAGTTCCTTTCCCCATCTATTATGTATGTTTACCCAAATTCGAGGAGGAATGTTCCCATAGGGAGATATTATAATACCCTGAAGGTTCCTAAGACTAGTCGTGGGAAGGAGTAATGAATCGTGGTATCACTCGTGGTCAGAATCTACAGTAGGAGGCCCAGTAGTACCGAGTCAAGGTATGACTCGTGGGATCATGTCATGAGTTATAGGATGAACCATGGTCTGAGGAATGACTTACCCTGGTTAGAAGGTACGAGTAATTGTACGACCCATTGTACGACCCATTATGGGAAACAACGGGTCAATGTATGATTCGTTAGAAAGAGGAGACGAACGAGTGAACTACGAGAGCAAGCCACGAGTTGTAGGTTAATGGTATGACTCATGTCAGCAGTCATAAGGGATTTTTTGTGCATCAAATCTGGAGGGAACGAGTCAGGGTAGGAATCATAGTGTGAAACAATGAGTCATGGTCTGCACCCGTGAGTCGGAACTAAGGATCTTGGAAGCATTGGCCATGGGTGGACCTAGCGACTTGTAGGTTAGTAGTACTTGTCATGGTCAGACCCGTGGAAAACTCCAGAAATGTTGGGGAAAACAGTGGTGACTACAAATGGTAACCACAAGTTGTGGTATGGAGGTACAACTCATGGTGTGAGTGGTGACATCTGGCAGAGTAAACTTTCTCCAATTTAAGTAATGGAATTTATTAATTCCTAAGCTCCTAATCCCTAAACTACGTCATATTAAGCTCAACTAGGAGGGCTTTAAGAGGGTTTATCCTATTATAACCTATTCCCTTCCCATGCATGCAAGTTTAGTGGATCCCGTAGGAGATTAATCCAAGACTTCTTCAAGTTCTTCCTCCAATCCTTGGGCTTTCAAGGAAGGTTGTAGAATCAACTTACCCAGGTATGTGAGGCCATGAATGATGATTTATTCAACCCTCATGCCCATGATTCTCCTTAATTTTATGAAGCAAGTCTCAATTCAAATTTATGATTTAAAAAGTGATTTCAATCTAATTTCATAGATTTCTTACAAATCGTTTATTGATTGATTCCCTTTGTATTTAAAGTATGTTTGATGATTAATGGACAGATTTTATGCATGTTTTCAATTACAAATTCATGAGTTCAAGCTTTAGAAGAGTTTTTCCAATTATGCAAGTTTATGAAAAAGTATAGTTTATGATTAAAAGTTTCAAGTATGATAAAATATATAGCATGTATGAATGTTTACAAATTACGTATGAATATATTTATGATTTTACTTACGATGTGTATTTCATGCAAGCATGATGTAAAGATTTGGGCAAGCCCACTCATGTTAAGCATGATTTCAGGATTTAGCCAAGGCTAATATGTTCAGTTATCTCACTATATTTATTTTGGGAGTAGTGTCTAGCACCGAGTAGGCTATGGGTACCAAGGTTCCCTAGTCTAATAAACTACACGCCAGCGTAGGTATACTTTGGGGCCTCTCAAGAGAGCATTTCCGTGGTACAAGGGCCTACTATGATATCATACCTTATTTAATCCTTTTCCCTAGCAAGGTTCGGATGGCCCTCTTCCACGTGGCCAAGACATGGGATCATCATGTGCTCATACATGGTGGTTGTCGATTAAGACGAGTCTCCCATTGTTCCTCATGGTTTCAGTAATGCATATATTATAAGATACTATATTATGTTTTCAATAGGTTTTATCCAAGGATCAGTCTATGAGCTTTTACCTATGATTTCAGATATGGCAAGCCATATGCACTATTTCAGTTATGTTGATTCATGTTTTTATATGTCAGCATGCAACCTTTACTCTTAGAATCTTATGATGTTATGATTTAGGATATGCATGATTTCAGTTTTATTTACTTATCCTGTTTCAGTTACCTTGCATGCTAAGTACATTCCAAGTACTGACCACACACTCTATGCTATATTATTCCACGACATAGGTTCAGACGTTCAGAGTCAGTCCCACAGTTAGCCAGTCTCCCGAACTTATCAAGTTCTCTAGTTGGTGCGTCCTTATCCTTCGAGGACCTTCAATTAGCTGAGCTACATTATTTTTAGTTTCATAATTCTAGTGGGCTAGTTGTCGTGTTGTCCCATCAGCTCATTAGTATGGTAGAGGCTTTTTAGACAGACTTGTATATTCAGCTTCAGATTCTGTGTTGTGATGTTTCCATTGGATAAATTTTTGTTATTTAGATTTTTGCTATTTCAGATTCAGTTATCAGTTTGTTAAAATGACCTTTAGTTTTCATGTTCATGTTGTGGGTTGACTTGGGGCCATTTATGGTTCTAGGTTTCGTGTCTCGGTCTGGCATATGTTTGGATCGTGACATGGACGCATCACAATACACTACAAAATCCTCTGTACCTTTTGGTAGGGTCAACACTTGGGAGTAGTCAAATGAGTTTTCAATTCCTGAAAGATTTTCTCATAAGCTTTAGAACATTGAAATTTAACCTTCTTCAGCATCAACTTAGTTGACGGGGCGATAATAGATGAAAACCCTTCTACAAAACTTTTATAATCGCTAGCCAAACAAAAGAAGCTCCTAATATCTATCGGGGTTGTGGGACTGGGATAACTCTTTACTACCTCTATCTTCTGGGAATAAACCTAAATACCTTGTTGAATATCATGTGACCTAGGAATGCCACAAATTTAACCAAAATTCACACTTAGAAAACTTTGTAAACAACTCACGATCCTTAAGGGTCTAAAGAACTATTCTGAGGTGACTTGCATGATCCTCTTCATTTCTGAAGTAGACTACGACGTCATCGATAAACACAATAATGAACATATCCAGATATTATTTAAACACTATGTTCATGAGGTCTATGAATATTATAGGAGCATTAGTTAAACCGAAGGTCATGAAAAGGAACTCAAAGTGACCATAACGGGTCTTGAAAGTTGTTCTAGGAATATCACTTTCTCTATCTTTCAACTGATGATAGCCTTATCTGAGGTCTATCTTATAGAATCAAGTGGCACCCTGAAGTTGGTCGATCAAGTTATCGATCCTAGGGAGGAGATACTTATTCTTGATGGCGATTTTGTTCAACTAGAAAAAATCGAGACAATTCTAAGAGTACCATCTTTCTTAGAACGACGAGAACTAGAGTGCCGTAAGGTGAAACACTCGAGCGAATGAAACCTTTATCAAGAAGATCTCTAAATGCTCTTTTAACTATTTTAACTTGGATGGAGCCATTATATATGGAGGAATAGAGTAGCCTGAGTGTCAGGAAGGACATCCACTTTGAAATCTATTTCCCTATTGAGAGGAACTTTGGAAAGATCATCTAGAAAGACCTCTGGAAACTCATTCGCAACTTTAATGACTGGTGGTGTCTAAACCTTAGAGTCTCTAACTCTGACTAAGTGATAGATACACCCCTTAGAAACCAACTTTCTAGCCTTAAGGTATGATATGAAATGACCCTTAGGCATAACGAGACTCCCTTCCCTAACTAAGACTAGCTCATCTAGGAATTGAAACTTTACTACTCGGGTTTTACGATTGACTGAAGCATAACATGAGTATAACCAATTCATGCCTAAAATAACATTAAAATCCACCATGTATAAACTAACTCAGTTGTGGCATCTTTATGATGGACTAGTATAGTGTAATCCCTATAGATTCTCTTTTCTATAATTGATTCACCAATTGGAGTAGAAATACTGAAAGGTTCTAAAAGTTGTTCGGGGCAACTTCTGAACTTTACCGCCACATAAGGAGTCACAAAAGATAAAGTAGTGTCTGGATCTAATAAGGCGTGAAAATCAATAGTAAATACTTTTAACATAACAGTTACAACGCCTGGGGAGTTCTGATGATCTTGGCAACTAGACATAGCAGACGGTTCTGGCCTCTGCCTACTCCTGAACTATGCCTCTTTGCGCAACCCTACTTGCTGAGGTTGTAGTTTAGTTTTGTTGCCCCTATTGCCCTACCTTGCAAATGGGAAATACCTTAAGAAGTAGACCTGTTGGCCACATCCATAGCATATATCTCTACCTAAACGATACTCCCCTATGTGCTCTTTCCACACTTGCTGCACGACGGGTGTCGAGAGTTTTTGCAAGCTCTACTAATCTGCATTTGAGAACTCTGAGCCCTAATATTTTAACTATTTTGAAACCTCTTCTCATTTTTGTTGCCCAGTGCTAGTGCACTAGCGACTGATGGTGCAAGTCTAAAGGATCTCTTCCGAATGAAGTATCTATTACTGTTTCTATTCCTTTGCTGAGTATTCTCATGACCCGTTGAGTTTGCCTTCTTACTCTAATGCTCCTCTACATTTTTTTTCTTATCCTCCTCTAGCTGTTAGGCGTACACCATAAGTTTGGAGATATCCATGTCATTAATCAATAAGGTGCCCCTACACTCTTTCCTCACATGCTTACTTAGACCAGACGCAAATTTTCTCATCCTAACTCTCATGTCTCGCATCATCTTCAAAGCATATCTAGATAACTAGGTGAAATTGAGACCATACTCCTTCACGCTCATGGTGCTTTGCTTCAAGTTGACGATATTTCCTGACTTAGCCTCTCTCAACTCCTATGGGAAGAAATTGTTCAGAACGCATCCTATTCGTCTGACTAGTGGCACGCTTTGGAACAAGTAAATGCATGATTTAGGAGGAAATATTTCTAGAGTTAAACTTTATTGAACGAACATGAGTATGAAAGAAGGATAGTATTTTCTAACGCCCTGTAGCCTCCCAATTATAAGTGTGACGTGCTTCACACCTATAAGATGGACTCTACTAGCTACGGCTTCATAGACATCCTAGGGCTCTTGAACCTAAACCTCTGATACCAAATTTGACATGCCCCGAGCCTACACCCTATGCATGGCCGACACCTAGACTACTAATGGTCTAAGAGAACCCTTGGCTTGGCTTACTACTAATCGACGTAGCTATACAAAATTTATAATAAAAGTGGGTAAACAAGCTCAGTTATAAATTGAAATAAATCCAATAATCGAGATTGAATAAAAATGTTAATAAACAACATCAACAACATTAATTCTCTTTCTAGTGTATGAAGCTGTTAAATACTGAAGAATGAGTGTCGGGACAAGATTCCCCAGCTACTTGAAAGAACTACTAATACTACTAAAAGCAAGAGATAAACTGGAGTCCTCTGAAAAGTAGGAGGCCTCACCACTACTGAGCGAAGAAGATCCTATGGATGTGTCTGCTGCGAGTTCGGTATACCTGAATCTACATCATACAAAAATGTAGTGTCAAATGATAGTACATGGGAATGTAAGATATGTAATAAACCTGAATGAAACAATAGGCTTAAATTGAAATACTAAACTGAATGCTCTGAATGATGCTATAAAACACTATATAAATTTTAGGTAAAAAAGTTGTGCATCTAAAAACTATGCATCAAGATAAGCTTATAAAAATAGTTTTCTTTAGTTGGGAGTTACTCTTAACCGACATAGAACATGAATGAGTGCATGATGTCCAACCTCTCACCCAATTGGGAGAGCTTTCCAAAGCCTTTCTAGGGTAGAGGACAAAACTAAACTGTGGATCCATACCAAGCCCTTACAAGGGGCTATTTGAGGAGTCGCCCAAACCAATGACATGATCCTAACCTACACCGAGTATGTAGTTTTTGGGCTTTGGGTTATTTAAATCCTTTACTATCTTGGTGCTATATAATCCTCCCAAAAACTGTGCTCATATAAAAACTATACCTATCTGAGGCATCTGAAAACATCTCTATGGAGCCTCTAGCTCAAAATAAATATAGATGTATAGTAACTAGTGAGCCTCTATGCTTAAAACTGTACTTTTCTGGTGAGCCTCTATGCCAAAAATTGCATAAAGCTGGTGAGTTTCTACATTCAACATTGAGTAAAACTGGTGAGCTTATATGCTCAAAATTGTATGAAATTGGTGAGCTTCTACGCTGAAAACTGAGTAAAACTAGTGAGCTTCTATGCTCAAAATTGTGTCTAACCAACATGTTTTCACTTTCTTTTTAGAAAATCATGCAATGAAACTAAAACTGAAAATCTTTTCTGAAATACTCTCTAAAACTGAGTTTTTTTCTCTTTCTGAAAAATTTATGTGTTCAAAGCTAAATATGCTTACATGAACTTTCTCTCAACATTCTTTTTATAAAACTCGAAAGCTGTCTCTTTTTATGAAAATAAGGTATTTAAATTGTATGAAAATATTTTCATGTAGTTTTGGCAAAGGAGTTCATGTGGTAGAACAAACATGAACATCAATCAACAATCATAATAGATAAGATATAAATAGAGTAAACACAGAACAATAATGTATAACCCAGATTGTAAGGAAAAAACCCAATTCACAAACCTTTGACAAAGTCTTAACTCTTAGGTTCTTCTAAAACTGAACTGTAGATGTGGGGTGTGAGGAAGAATAGAGTTCCTCACTATGAATAGCCTTATATACCTCAAATGCTCCAATCTTCAATGGAGAGTTTGGAAAACTAAATCTGAGACCTTACGAACTGGTATCCTCAATGATTCCAAGGGTTTTACATCAAGATCCATATTAGAACCCATAACATAGGCTTAGGAATTGTTAGCATAGCCGTAGGAATGAAGGAGAAGACTTACCTTGGAGGAACTTGTGATTGGAGATGTTTGGAGGGTTTAATCCTCTTCAAAATTATGAAAATTTAGGGAGAATATGAATTTTAGAAATTTGGCTATCATAAGGGTAATGTTATGAATGTTTTGCAACTCAAACCATAAGATATATATAGAAGTATGGATTGGACAGGGCCTTGCGCGTTGCGCCTAATATAGCGCCACCCTACCCTTTCGAATTTTGGTCCCTGGTGTGTTGCGTCAACTATGGAGACACTCTGCTAAACTTTTTTATCCAAAGTTTTGTTCCAGTTGTTGGGCGCCTTTTATGGAGCCTATCTGGCGAATTTTATTCATCTGAAGTTTAGTCCTGAGCGCTGTGCCCCTTTTAGAGCCTATCTTGATAATGCCTAAGTAAAATGCCCATAACCTTTTATTGTGAACTCTTATTGATACAAGGTCATATGCGTTGGAAAGAAGACATAAATGAATTAAATTTGATAGGTTGAATCACCAAAAAATACTTCGTAAATTAGAAGTTATGGTCGTTTAAAATTTACCTTTGTATGAACTTACATAAAAACTCAATCAATTGGTTGGGAAGCTCTCAACTCAACGTAACTTCATCTGGGGTTCCTTATAAACTCAATTCGTATCCAATGCCTTTCCACACTTAAGAATTGAGCTTAACACCTAGTTTTCATAAAAGTTTTGTTAGGTTTGGGTCTATCTATATACCTAGATGGTTTCAAACATAGCCCTAAAGTTTTAGGTATTACACTTGAGATATTTAAATTTTTTGGGGATTCCATAGTGTAGGTCGAATAGAATCGTTATCTCTAAAACTTGCAAAATCATCATGCCTTTCTTTTGTGTGATCTAATGAAGGAATGACATTATAGTGATAATTAATACTATCATCATGGGTAGGGAGGGGGGAGGGGGGAGGTATAGAGGTATCATCCTCATCTAAATCATCAACATCATCAGACAACTAATCATCATCCTCCCTACAATCTTGTAAGCTATCTCCATCCGACTCATCAACTCGATCAATGTTGTTCTCAATTTCTGTGAGTTGCGTCAAAGTTGGGTCATCTTCAAAATTGCGGCACCTAAAAATATCAAGATTAATAATATCTAAAATTCAAACAATATTGCAGGATACTTAAATATAAAAAAATTCTATATTTACCTATCACTTGACTCGATTAGAGTGGGATAATATAAATTAGACTATTGTGGATTGCTCAATCCTCCAGCCTCATAGTGTTGAGAAGTCCAATAAATATTACATTCAGTTAATAAAGACAAATCATAATTTTATGTACCAAAATTACTTGTATTATTTGACTGGCTAGAAAATCCTATCATCGTTAGTTGTTGAATTAAACACTTGGACACCCAGCATTGAAACTAGGAATAGATGTAATACCTTGAAAATCATACTCATTATCAGTTGGTTCTTCATTTTGAATAGTACTTTTGAGTTCTTGTATACATTTCAACTGTTGTTAGACATATAGCATTGCAAAAAATCTCTGGAGCATGAAGAAAGGCCGATAAAGACTCATCATCCCAAATTCGAGTCTCATAAAAATTAAATACCCATTAGCCATAAATGATATTAGATATCATCCCATGATAATAGTCAAAAGTTTAGAATCATGTGTATTGACTTTGCTCCTAAACACACACACAAGACGATCATATTTTAGAGTAATTGAAAATTGTTGAACCGATCAGGAGGAAGATTGGTTGTAACTGAACCAGCTTCATGCACAACTTCACCACCCCAATATAAAATAGCTCTAACTATTTCGGTCATCTTTTTTCTATATAAAAAATGAAATGTTTTTTGATGGATTTTATTATGAATATAAAATATTGGTCGATAGGATTTAGAAGTGAACCTTGAGTGATATTTATAACTGAAAAAATAAATAGTGAAAGAAATAATGCAAAAAAATTATATCCACAATTCACCAAAAGCTCAGCGAACTGCGCTTGGTTTTGACGTTGTTAACAGAGTGAGTTGCAGTTTGCCCAATAGTTGGCGAACTGCCCAATTTAGTTTGTAATTTTTAGGACATACCGTTTTGGTGCCTTGTGTAAAGTAATATACCATTTTGGTGTCGAACTCGTCATAAACATGGCATTAATCCTTTATAATGTGGGAAAGATTATGAGGGTGTGGGAGATCAATGAGGATGTTGTGACCCAAATGGTAGTGATTGGCACCCCTACTAACCCCCCCTCCCCCTCGGTTGGCGAACCATCATTTTCAAAATTAACCCATCCATTTACTCATTCATTGAAATCAAATAAAGAATTATAAGAGAAATAAAAGAAGTCTTAAGTAAATATATAAACCATATCTATGCGGAAGCAAATTATTACAATCCACAAGAATTAAAAGTCATCGTAAAAGGACTCTAACAAAATAATGTCTAAGAGTAGTGGAAAAGTAAAATAAATATAAACTCACGTCAAGAACAAATAGACATCTACTAAACTCGATCTACTCCAGCCTGGGTAGAAATCAGCTCACCCTCAAATCAAGTGTCAACTATCATGCTAGAGATGTGGTCGAGATGAACATACTGGATATAAGTCTGCACTCAGAAAATAAATATAGGAGTAGCATCAATACATATAATATGTACTACTAGGCATCATAAGCCACCCTTGTATAATAATAAGAATACTTTATAAAGTGATAATAGTACAACCAAATCAGAAAACAATCATTTAACTTATGATTTTAGGTAATTAATAACACAAACAATCATGTCCACTGCATTAAGCCTAACATTGTCATTCATCAGGGATACAAAAATAATCCTTAAGAAAATAAGTTAGCAAAATAGTGTAAGCTTACATCAAGCTAATCACAAATTTGCAATGGATTCATGTCCATACAAAGCACATAGATGTATATATATCCTCGTGTCTCACATCAATCACTCATCTATCTCATATCTGTCATAATCTGTACACATATGCTAGAGCGTCTTATGTTTGCCATTTCAATCATCACCTGCGGGGAACTCTAGAAATCCATGAACTATACAGGTGTAGTACTTGTTCCCACTCATCTTCTCATCCGGATTCTCTCCCCAGACACAAGCTATATCTTCAAGTATTTATATATACTCAATCAACACACATTAGCTCATCTGGATGCTTCCCTTCGACACAAGCCACTGATCTTAGGATAAGGATATGTTATCCAAAATTCATTAACATATTTCAACATGTTATTGAATAAGTCATACACTTGACAATTTATAAGCACACATTGATTATCACAATTGCACTTCAAATTCGTAACAGTAATCATAGGTTATACAAATTAAAACTTATTCATACACCCCAGCTAAATTACCATAAGCTCTATAATAGTCAATGTCCGAAGACCATATAAACATGCTCATAAAGTCATAACACATTCTAGCTATTTCAAAAAGTCTAACTCCACATGAAAATCATAACCTACCTTAATCGAAGAATTTTAATATACACGCTACTCCAAAGAACCTTTTCATTTTCTCAAAGCCTCGAAGCGCTCGAAATCTAACAGAAACAACACAAGTGTACTTTATTAGCTACTCTCTGATTAAGGGTCTTGGAAATTTAAACTCACCAAATTTTTACATACCATAACGATCTAGATTCATTACCCACAAGTTAATTCATCACCCTCTATCCCCACATTGATCATTATAGCCTAGTTTATGGAGTTTCTATTGCTTAAACCCTTTTCAAGTACTTTTTAATGCTAAAGGTCTGAAGTTCTAGGTCTCAACTTACCATTAGACTATAACAATAAATTCAACCCTAAGAGTGTTAATCACTCACTCAATAGTTTAGAAAATCACAAACTATCAACATCTCCACAACATACCCTAACTTTATATTTCTAGGGTTCTTAGTTAGAATTCCACCATTAAATATCACCCATTGATTCTAGGGTGTTAGGGGATTAGAGGATGAAAGATTAATTAAGAAATCTTACCTTGGGAAGAAGAAATTACTCTTCCCTTGAAATTTTACCTTCAACTATCACAATTTGTGCCTTAAAATAATGGGATGAAAATCTTAAAATTCTGACTTAAATATGCATTCTACCTCATGTCATCCACTACAGCAAACCCACTATGGAGACCCAGAGCCTCGCCACAGCAGACACGAAGGTTTAAGGACGGTTCTTCCACTTGACCTTCATAGTCACCATTTTCTTAGATCTTAGCTTTCGGACCTCACTATCTAGTATAGCCACAAGCTTCTCCTCATATGATAGATTATCATCAAGAAACACTGAATTCCAATGGATAATGTTGCTGCCATCACCGTGATACCTTTTCAACATAGAGACATGAAACATCGGATGAGCTCCGGATAAACCTGGATGCAAAGCCAATTCATAGGCCACCTCTTCCACACATAGAAGAGCCTCAAATGTACTGATGTACCTCTAAGCTTTCCCTGTTTCCCTAACCTTATTACACCATTCATGGATGAAACCTTGAGCAAGACCTACTCTCTAACCATGAATTCCATAGCTCTAATCTTTTGATCGACATATTGTTACTGTCTACTCTGAACTGCCAAGATTTTCTGTTGGATCACCCTAACCTTTTCTAGTGACTCTTTTAAGAGGTCGGTTGTTATACCCCGAGAACCCAAAGATCTAATCCGGGAGTTAAAGCGGAGGAGAGTTGAAAATTTGGAACCAGGCACAAGATGAGTCATGGGGACACTCGTCAGTACAGCCCACGAGTCGTTATATGACTCATAGGGGAAAGGACAAGTGTTCAGTGAAGAACTGGAGATCTAAGTCACCACGGGTCTAACCACGAATCGGGGTCAGTCCTCACGACTTATGAGGTCAGCCATGGTCAGGGGAAGTAGAAAATTGGGTTTGTAGTGTACCCAACGACTAGTGACCACGAGTCGTGGTCGCACCTAACGAATCGTGGGGTGACCCATCACGAGGCCAGGAGGCAAGGTTAGACAGAGTACTTGACGAGCAGTATGACGAGTCATCTTCCCCAGTGATGAGTTGTTAGGTAATTCGTTAGGACAACCTGATAGTTATTTTCTACAAATTAGTAAGGGCCTTTTTGTAAATTATACATGTCCTAGACCTAAAATATGTCATTTTAGCTTATGAAAGGTGGCTTTTTAGATAGATAATTTATTCTAAGTCGTCATTCATCCATGCAAGAGTATAGAGAGGTGATCAAAGGTTATTCAAGGCTTTCCTCTTAAAATTCTTCCAATTCCTTCTTGGGCATTCAAAGGAGGTTAAGAATTAGTTGTTTTCGGGTATGTAAGGCTATAAATGGGTGTTTGCTTTCACTCCCACGCCTATTCTTTACAATTTCATGAAAACTCTATCAAATATTTATTGGGTTTGAAGTAGATTTATATAAAAATCTAATGACTGTTAATATGCTTTGTGATTTTCAAACCTTATCATATTCTATGGGGTTTGATCAGATTTTATTAATTTTAAATTATTTATAATGTTATTGATTTTGATTCCTATTGAATTAAGCCTAAATATGCATGACCCATGATGAATCGATTTATGCTCTTCTCTTTAATTGATGATATTTATGAGCCCAACAATTACGATTTAAAATATGGATTTAATCAATTGTCCATCATGATTTTATGGATTTCAATTATGTTTTGGCCAACCCACGAGCCTTGTTTCATGGATAGTTCACGTATGTACAAGTATGTTTATGATTATCATGATTTAACTAGCCCAAGAATTCATGCATGTTATACTATGAGCACTATATATGTTTTGGGAGTAGTATCGAACACCGAGTAGATTCGGGGCTCGGGATAAGCCCCGGATCTCATAAACCACGTGAAGTCGTAGGTGTAGGACTTCCTTTATGACTTTCCCCGATCCAAATGGCCCTTTTAATGGTGATATCACGCCCATCATGGTTCCACCCTTGGAAAGATTCGAACGACCTCCCAACTAGGTTTAAAAGTCAGACTTCATATGTGCTCATATGGGGTATGTCGGTTAAGAGAATCTCCCACTATTTCTTATGATTTATGCATGTTATGATTATGTATTTTGGATCAAGCCATGTTAAGTGAAGCTTTTCCCCAATGTTTATGATTACGGATGTTTTGAAAACCTTGGCGTTATGATATGTTGTGATGTTTATAATATGAGCATGATTTCCTACTATTTTAATCATTTATGAGTTCTATATATTTGAAATATCCGTTTTAATTACCTTGCATACTTGGTACATTTCACGTACTGACCACATACTTTATATGTTGTATTGTTTAATGATACAAGACCCAGCTCTCAGGCTCACCCTCCTCAATAGCTCTTCAGAGTTCGCTATCAGCTAATTTGGTGAGTCCTCATGTTCTGAGGGCCATATGTTCTGACTCTATTGTTCTCTTCAGTTTCAGTATTATAGGGTTAGTTGGGGTATTGTTCCATCAACCCGTCTTTCATCATTAGAGGCTTTTCAGACTATAAGTTGTATTCGCTGTCATGTATGGATCATGTATTGTCCTTTCTCCGTTATTATGTCATGATTTCGTTCCTTTATGTTAAGTCTTCACCTTATGTGAATGAATTTGATGTATGCTCACGCCATGTGTCGACTTAGGGTCTCTCGAGCCTCCTTGTCCCGTGTTTACGATCCGGGTGTACGTTCGGGTTGTGACAAAC
Organism: Datura wrightii; assembly: GCA_035772735.1. Classification (NCBI taxonomy): domain Eukaryota; kingdom Viridiplantae; phylum Streptophyta; class Magnoliopsida; order Solanales; family Solanaceae; genus Datura; species Datura wrightii. The sequence goes on along the minus strand of JASDFA010000020.1, from coordinate 58,573,331 downwards.
TTGGTATTAGTGCCACAGGTTTGAAGTGTCCTAGGGTTTCTGAAAGCCACATTACATATAGTCATTTTTATGGGTGTGAAGCGTGCCACACATATGAGGAAGAGGCTACTAGACATTAGGAAACGTTCCCTTCTTTCATGATCTATGTCGTGCAACGAAAAGTGTTTCCTATCCTTCTAATTCGTGCTATTCGTGTTTACAGAGTCATGCCTACACATTGAGTTAATGCCAGAAGAAATGGTAACAAAAATGATCATGAGGGTGCCAATGGTGACGAGCATCAGCTAACCCCACCCGTTCACGAGGAGCACGCACCAAAGCCAGCTGCCCACGCTAAGTTTAGGGCAGCTATTTAGATTCTAGCACAGGCCATGGCTGCCCAAGTTCATAATCAGACAGTAGCACATTACCCTCAGAATGGAAATACGGTGGGGGCTAGGGAGAGGGATTTCTTGAGAATGAGCCCTCCTAAGTTCACGGGGTCAAAGGTGGAAGAGGATCCACATGATTTCATTGAGGAAATTCTTAAGATCACCGAGATTATGGGGGTGAACAATGGGGAGTGTGTTGACTTGACCTCCTATCATCTAAAAGGGGTGGCTTACCTATGGTTCAAGCAGTGGAAATATGGGAGGGCAGTGGGTGCAGGCTCTATAGGTTGGGAAGAGTTCCACACGACATTTTTGGATTGGTTCTTCCCTCGGGATATGAAGGAGCTCTAGGTGGCCGAGTTTGTTAATTTGAATTAGGGTGAGATGTCCATTCAGGAGTAGGCATTGGAGTTCACCCGATTATCCAAATATGTTCCAGAATTGGTGGTGGACTAGAGGGCTCAGGTGAGTTGTTTTGTTCATGGGCTGGCGGATTATTTGGACAAGGATTGTAGGATCGCCATTCTACATTGGGATATTCACTTTCCCCGCATTGTGTTGCATGCAAAGTATATGGAGTTGGTCTACTAGAGGTAGAAGGAGGCCAATAGGGCTAGGACCAATAGCTTTGGTACTTCTCAGGTCAGGTCAGGCGGTGGACAACATCAATAGTGCCAGCACAGTTCTATCGCTCCAGCTCCATCATCGGCCAGCATGCCATCTAGGTTTAGAGGAGATCGAAGGAGTAGAGCTTTAGAGTCGAGAGACCAGGATATCATGCAGGTGTTGTGCTCTTTCCCAGTTTGTGGGGGTGCAGCAAGAATCACCCCGGGAGGTGCTTAGTTGGCTTGGATGATTGCTTCGGGTGTGGCAAACCCGGACACAAACTTAAGGATTGCCCCTCAGCAAGATCAGGGATCGGTGTAACCCGTGTGATAGCAGCCAGTTCTGTCGCTCCAGTAGCACGTCCCCCTCCGTAGGGTGCCTCTGCTAGTTCAGCAGGTAGACGACGCCAAAACAGGTTTTATGCTTTAGTATCCCGCCAGGAGCAGGAAGCTTCACCAGATGTGGTCACTGGTATGTTGCAAGTCTTCCATATTGATGCTTATGCCTTGTTAGATCCAGGAGCTACTTTTTCTCTTGTGACCCCTTATATTGCTGGTAGTTTTGGAGTTAGCCCTGAAATCCTATTAGAACCGTTCTCAATCTATACTCCAGTCAGTGATTCAGTTGCAGCTAGGCGGGTGTATAGAGGTTGCCATATTATAGGATTGCATAAGGTCACCTCTGCATACATAGTAGAGTTAGCTATGACTGACTTTAACATCATTCTGGGCATGGATTGGTTGTTTGCATGTTATGCTTCTATTAATTGTAGAACCCGTGCGGTGGAATTCCACTTTTTGAGGGAACCAGTCTTTGAGTGGAAGGGTAGTTAAGCGGTACCAACAAGTTGATTTATTTCATATCTTATGGCCGGGGAGATGATTTCTAAGGGATGCATGTATCACCTAGTTAGGGTAAGGATGTTGAGTTCGAGACCCCGACTATCCAGTCAGTTCCGGTGTTGTATGAGTATCAACAAGTCTTTCTCGATGATTTTCTAGGTGTTCCTCCTGAGAGGGAAATTGATTTTGGTATTGACCTCTTACTCGATAAATATCCTATCTCTATTCCTCCATACAGGATATCTCCAGCTGAGCTAAAGGAATTGAAGGATCAGTTGAAGGACTTTCTAGATAAGGGCTTCATTAGACTGAGCAAGTCTCCATGGGGTGCACCAGTTTTATTTGTCCGGAAGAAAGATGGATCACTTTGGATGCGCATCCTATCGGCAATTGAACTAGTTCACCATCAAGAATAGGTACCCCTTACCCAGGATTGATGACTCGTTTGACCAGCTCCAGGGTGCCAGATGATTCTCGAAGATAGATCTCAGGTTCGGGTATCATCAGCTCAGAGTTCGGGAGAGTGATATCCCGAAGACAACCTTTAGGATGTGGTATGGCCATTATGAATTTATAGTTATGTCTTTTGGACTAATGAATGCTTTTGCAACTTTTATAGACCTGATGAATTGGGTGTTAAAGACATATTTTGATATGTCTTGATTGTGCTCATCGACGACATCCTTATATACTCTCGGAGCAAGGAGGAGCATGCCGCTCACTTGAGAGTAGTGCTTCAGACCCTTAGGGATCGTCAGTTGTAATCCAAGTTCAACAAGTGCAAGTTCTGGTTGAACTCAGTTGCATTTTTGGTCCATGTGGTATCGAGTAAGGGAATAAAGGTAGATTCTCATAAAATCGAAGCAGTGAAGAATTGGCGTAGACTAGTGAACCCTTTGGATATTCGGAGTTTCTTCAGTCTAGCAGGCTACTATGGGAGATTTTTTGAGGGCTTTTCATCAATTGCAGCACCATTGACCAGGTTGACTTAGAAAAAGGTGAAGTTTCAATTGTCAGAGGCTTGTGAGAAGAGCTTCTTGGTATTGAACACCTAACGCACTGCCGCGCCGGTGTTGAAAGTACCTGAGGGTACGAATGGTTTTGTTCTGTATTGTGATGCTTTGAAATTGGGCTCGGATGTGTATTGATGCAGCAGGGAAAAGTAATGGAATATGCCTCTAGACAGCTAAAGGTCCATAAGAATAATTATCTGAGCCACGATCTTGAATTTGCCGCGGTAGCATTCGCATTGAAGATATAGCGACATTATTTTGTATGGGGTCCACGTGGATGTATTTACGGATCATAAGAGTCTACAATATGTATTCACGTAGAAGGATCTCAATCTACGACAAAGGAGGTGGTTAGAGCTACTCAAAGACTATGATATGAGTGTTCTTTACCATTTAGGAAATGCTAACATGGTATAGGACACACTTAGTAGGATCTCTATGGAGAGTGTCCCATGTGGAGGAAGGAAAGAAAGAGCTGGCAAAAGATGTCCATCGACTTGCAAGGTTGGGAGTTTAGGTTGGTTGACGAAACCGATGGCGGTGTTGTTGTACAAAATAGATTAGAATCGTCCTTGGTGATTAATGTGAAAGCTAGGAAAGATAAGGATCCGATTTTGGTGAAGATGAAAGAAGTTGTTCGAAGTCAGAAAGGTGGAAGTCTTCTCCTAAGGGGGAGATAGTGTGTTGCGGTACCAGGGTAGTTTGTGTGTTCCAGATATGGATGATTTAAGGAGCCGGATACTGCATAAGTCATATGGAACCAGGTATTCTATCCATCTAGGTGCAACCAAGATGTATCATGACTTGCGAGAAATATATTGGTGGAACTGTATGAAGAGGGATATTGAAAAATTCATAGCAAAATGCCCGAACTGTCAGCAAGTGAAGGTTGAGCATCAAAGACCGAAAGGCGTACTTTAGGATATTAGCATTCCCACTCGAAAGTTGGAAGAGATTAATATGGATTTCATTATAGGCCTACCTCGTACTCGCCAACAGTATGATTCTATATGGGTGGTGGTAGACAGGTTGACCAAGGCTGCACACTTTCTACCAGTCGAAACCACAGATTTAGCCGATGATTATGCCAAATTGTATACTCCGGAGTTGGTTCGGTTACATGGAGTGCCCTTTTCTATTATTTTGGACCAAGGTACTCAGCTTACCTCCCAGTTTTGGCGATCATTTAGAAGGGGCTTGGGCATTAGGTTAAGCTTAGCACAACCTTTCATCCGTAGATGGCCAAATGGAACGAACAATCCAGACTCTTGAGGACATGTCGAGAGCTTGTCTGATGGACTTTAAAGGAAGTTGGGATGATCATTTGCCCCTGATCGAGTTTTCTTACAACAACAGCTATCACTCTAGCATCTAGATGGCACCGTTCGAGGCACTTTATGGGCGGAGGTGTAGATTGCTCATCGGATGTTTCTAGGTTGGTGAAACAGCTATTACAGGGCCTGGTTCGGTTCAAGAGGCTATGGTGAAGGTTCAGTTGACAAGGACAGGCTGATAACCGCTTAGAGTCATGAAAAGTCATACGTTGATGTGAGTAGGAGAGATTTGGAGTTTGAAATAGACGATTGGATATTTCTGAAGGTATCTCCCATGAAGGGAGTCATGCGGTTTGGGAAGAAAGGAAAACTCAGTCCCCATTATGTTGGTCTCTATCGGATTTTGAGAAGAGTTAGTAAGGTAGCATATGAGTTGGACTTGCACTAAGAATTAGCTTCCATGCATCTTGTGTTTCATGTATTGCTTTTTAAGAAATATTTGGGAGATCCAGATCTAGTAGCTCCGATGGGCAACGTCGTTGTAAAAGACAGCCTCAACTACGAAGAAGTTCCTATGGAAATATTGGACCGTCAAGTTCAGAGGCTAAGGAACAAAGAAGAAGCTTTAGTTAAAGTCTTACGGAGAAATCAGGATGTTGAAGGAGCTACATGGGAAGCTGAAACAAATATGATGGCTAAATACCCACACTTATTCTCGCTGATGTCAGCTTGAGGTATCAGTTTTGCCCTATGAATCTATTTAGTTTTCATGTTCAGTTCATGTGTTCAAGTTTCTCTTATGTGTATGGATGCGTATGTGAAGTATGAGATTAGCTCAGCTATGTGTTATGAATCGGAGGTAGTCATTCCGTTAAGTTTCGGTTTGAACGATCAGTATTTGAATATGATAAATTACATGTTTCTGTTTTACACTTTTTTTCCAACATTCGAGGACGAATGTTCCCAAGGGGGAGATAATGTTATACCCCAGGAACCCAAAGATCCAACCTGGGAGTTGAAGCGGAGGAGAGTTGATAATTTGGCACCAGGCACGGGATGAGTTACGGGGAAACTCGTCAGGAAAGCCCACGAATCCTTATGTGACTCGTGGGAGAAGGGCCAAGTGTTCAGTGAAGAACTGGAGATCTAAGTCACCACGGGTCTGACCACGAGTCTTGGTCAGTACTCATGACTCGTTAGGTCAGCCGTGGCTAAGAGGAGTAATTAAAGGAAATTGGGTTGGCAGTGTACCCAACAACTAGTGACCACGAATCGTGGGGTGACCAATCACGAGGCCAGGAGGCAAGGTTAGACAGTGTATTCGACGAGCAGCATGACGAGTGGTCTTCCCCATTGGCGAGTCGATAGCTTGTCCATTAGGACCACCTGATAGTTATTTTCTGCGAATTAGTGAGGGCCTTTTTGTAAATTCTAAATGTCTTAAGGCCTAAACTACGTCATTTTAGCTTATGAAAGGTGGGTTTTTAAAGGAATATTTTATTCTAATTCCTCATTCATGCATGCAAGAGTATAGAGAGATGATCAAAGGTGATTCAAGGCTTCCCTCTTCAAATCCTTCCAATTCCTTCTTGGGCATTCAAGGGAGGTTAAGAATCAGTTGTTTTCAGGTATGTAAGGCTATCAATGGGTGTTTCCTTTCAGACCCATGCCCATTCTCTACGATTTCATGAAAACTCTATAAAAAATTTATCGGGTTTGAAGTAAATTTATATAAAAATCTAATGATTGTTAATGGGCTTTGTGATTTTCGAACCTTATCATATTTTATGGGGTTTGATCAAATTTTATAAATTTTAAATTATTTATAATGTTATCGATTTTGATTCCTATAGAATTAAGCCTAAATAAGCATGACCTATGATGAATCGATTTATGATCTTCTCTTTAATTGATGATACTTACGAGCCCAGCATGAATTACGATTTAAAATATGGATTTAATCAATTGCCCATCATGATTTTATGGATTTCAATTATGTTTTGTCCAACCCACGAGCCTTGTTTCATGGCTAGTTCACGTATGTACAAGTATGTTTATGATTATCATGATTTAACTAGCCCATGAATTTATGCATGTTATACTATGAGCACTATATATGTTTTGGGAGTAGTATCGAACATCGAGTAGGTTCGGGGCTCAGGATAAGCCCCGAATCTCATAAACTATGTGCAACTGTAGGTATGTTAGGACCTCCTTTGTGGCTGTCCCTGGCCCAAATAGGTGATATCATGCCTTTCATGGTTCTACCTTTTGCAAGGTTCGAACGACCTCCCGACTAGGTTTACAAGTTGGACTTCATGTGTGCTCATATGGGGTATATCGATTAAGAGAATCTCCCACTATTTCTTATGATTTATGCATGTTATGATTATGTATTTCAGCTCAAGTCATGTTATGTAAAGTTTTTATCCTATGTTTATGATTACAAAGTATTACGGATGTTTTGAAAACCTTGAGCCTTATGTTATGTTACGATGTTTATGATATGAGCATGATGTCCGACTTTTAATCATTTATGAGTTCTATATAATTTAAATATCCATTTTACTTACCTTGCATACTCGGTACATTCCACGTACTGACCGCATACTTTCTATGTTGTATTGTTTCATGATACAGGACCTGGCTCTTAGGCTCACCCTCCTTAGTAGCTCTTTAGAGTTCGCTATCAGCTTATTTAGTGAGTCCTCATGTTCCGAAGCCATATGTTTAGTACTTGGAGGCAACAACCAGAATGAAATATTATTTAATCATGGAAATGTCATGTCAGGCGCACCTATCAGAATCGGAATAGACCAATTTCCATGACTCTATTATTCTCTTCAGTTTTAGTATTGTAGATATAGTTGGGGTATTGTCGCATCAACCCATGTTTCACGATTAGAGGCTTTTCAGACTATAAGTTGTATTCAACCGTCATGTATGGATCATGTATTTTCTTTTCTCCATTATTATGTCATGATTTCATTCCCTTATGTTAGGTCTTCCGCTTGTGTGAATGAATTAGATTTATGCTCACACCATGGGTCGACTTGGGGTCTCTCGGGACTCCTTGTCTCGTGTTTACGATCTGGTTGTACGTCCAGGTCGTGACATTAGTACCCCATGGACTTACCTCAAAGTTATCAAACTAGCCAATAGGAGACCTATATCTCATTTCATAGAACGCCTCAAATGGCTCCATATCAATGCTTAAGTGATAACTATTGTTGTAAGCAAATTCATCCAATGGCAAGAACTTGTCCTAATGACCACTAGAGTCAACCACACAAACCCCAAGTGTATCCTCCAATACCTGAATTATCCACTCAGACTGGCCATTGGTCTAAGGGTGAAATTCTATGCTTAAATCAAGTCTAGTTCCTGGCTCAACCTGCAGGGTTATCTGAAATCTAGAGTTAAACAACATACCTCTCACTAAGATAATTGAAATCAAAATCCTATGCAAATGAACCACTTCTCAAATATATGGCTTGGCCAGCTTTTCTGTATTATGAGTAACCGAAACTGGGACAAAATGGGAAGACTTACTTAGTTTATCAAGAATGACCCAAATTGAGTCAAAATTTCCCAAGGTCTTCAAAAGATCCACAAGTCCATAACCATTCTCTCCCACTTCCATTTAGGCAGGACATCCTCTGAATCACTCCCCTATGTCTCTAGTGCTCATACTTTACCTGTTGACAATGCAAACACTAACTCACATAATTCACAATATCACGTTTTATTCTGCCCGACAAATAGTGTTGTCTTAAGTCATGATACATTCGGGCAACACCAAAATGTATAGAATACCTCGAATTGTGAGCCTTTGATGTATAGTCTTAATCAAATTATCAACCCTAGGAACACATACATGTCCCCTTAATTCTCAATACACCTTCGTCATCGATCACTGCCTCCTCGGCCTCTCCGAGTAAGACCTTATCACAAATTTTGCTCAATTTGCATCTTTGAATTGTCTAAATTTTATATGATCTAGAAATAAGGACCTTGCCTCTACACTGGACAACACGCCACTCGATTATGATACTGCAAGTCTCAGGAAACTGTTATCAAATGACTGAACTTCTCTTGCTAGAAAACGCTTTGTAGCCTCTAAACAAGTCAATCTACCTAAATTCTTTGACTTTCTAGTCAATGCATCCACCATCACATTCGCATTACCCGAATGATATAGGATTGTGACATCATAGTCCTTGAGCAAGTCCATTCTCTTTACTGCCTCAGCTTAAGATCCCTCTGGGTGAACACATGTTGCAAACAACAATGGTCATTGAATGGTTCCCAATGGACACCCTAAAGATAGTGTCTCCAAAATTTTAAAGAAAACACCATTTGTGCCAATTCCAAGTCATGCGTAGGGTAGTTCTTTTCATGATCCTTCAGCTACCTTAAAGCCTACAGAAGGACCTATATATCCTACATCAAAAAAGCTCCCAAACTAGATCGTGAGGCATCACAATAAATTACAAAATCCTTACCCTCAACTGGAAACAATAGGATAGGGCAGTAGTCAACAAGATCTTGAGATTTTGAAAGCTCTCCTCACATTCTTTAGACCACTAAAACAATACATGTTTCTGGGTTAAACGGGTCAACCAAGATGCAATAGCAATGTAGCCCTTCATAGATTGACGATAATAGCTAGCCAACCCTACAAAACTATAAATTTCTATCACCGATGTGGGCCTAACCCCATTTATAACTGCCTCCACCTTCTGCGGATCAACCATAATCCCTTCTTTTGAGATCACATGTCCCTAAAAGTACACAGATGCCACCAAAACTCACACTTAGAAAAATTTGTATATTACCATCTTTCTTTCAACAACCCCAAGAAAATTCTTAGATGGTTCTCATAAATATCCAATTCATTATACTTATGAAAGTAGCAGGATCATTAGTATGCCCTATCGATTTGACTATGAACTCATTAAGCCCATAGCTTGATCTCAAATTAATTTTTGAGAACGTCGAAGCACCCTGAAGCTGACCAAACAGGTCATCTATCCGGGAAAGGGGATATTTATTTTGGATGGTGACCTTGTTTAACTGATAGTAGTCAATGCCCATTCACATACTCCCACCCTTCTTCTTAACAAATAATATAGGAGCACCCCACAGGAAGACACTCGGATGAATAAACCCTTTACTATGAAACTCTTGCAGCTATTCTTTCAGCTCTCTGAATTTAGTTGGTGCCATCCGATATGGTAGAATTACAATAGACTAGGTTCCTAGATCTAAGTCTATGTAGAAGTCAATATCGTGGTCTGGTGGTATGCCAGGAAAATCCGTAGGAAATACTTCTTGAAGCTCAGTAACAACTAAAACTGACTTTATAGATGGGACCTCTGTACTGACCTCTTGAATATATTATAAATGCCATATCTCAAAACTGGGGCAGGGTGTGACTGGCTCCCGATACCTGACTGACCGGGAAGCAAACTATATAGCATCTGTAACTGTAACACCTAGGCCTTCCAGGCTACCTATCACAATGAACTGGAGTAAACATCTAGACCCATAAGGTCTCAACTACCACAAATAGGTAACTAAAATGCCGACAAGGCCCTCACTATGCTAAACCAAGCTACAAAAAGCCGACAAGGACACAAACTGAATAATACTATACATACTAAGTCCACAAAGCCTCTAATGAGTAAACTGAACTGATAGTCTGAACTGCGCTTTGACCTATCCCTAACTATAACTCAAAGCTCAAGCTGAAATAACTAATCCCTAGCTCCAGGAAGAAAGGAGCATACCAACACTTCCTCTAATCTCACGAACCTCTACTGCAACTGGCAATCCCATCCTCTACCTACACCTGCGGCACGAACACAGGCCCCCAGGCGAAGGGACATCAATACAAATGAAACATATTGGTATGTAAGGATAAAAACTGTAAACATACAAGATAACAATGATAACTGAGCCAGAAATAAGGAATAGTAACAACCAGGAATCTTGGAAATTGAAACCTGACAATGACTCAACAATAAAGTGCATATGCAACCAAGTAATGCACAAGCAAAGCTATAACTATAACACTGGCGGATAGTGAACCATAAAATTCATGTAAAAATGCCTCCAACCGGCATACCACACTTGGGTAAAATAAGAATATCTCCAGCCAGTGTACCATACCGGAGTAAAATAAAAATATCTCCAGCTGGTGTACCATACTGGGGTAAAATAAAAATATCTCAATCATATTCATGAATGGAGCCGATAGAGCTTATACTGAGTCAATTTAACACATATAACATTGAAATGACAAATGCTAAATTTGTGGCCGGAATAGGTCTCTTTCGTAACACATAAATGCAAGTGAGCACACAAACCATGTAAAGCTAGCAAACATGCACATATATCACGTAAAACTATCGAATTACATACAAACATGTCGACTCAGTGACTCGAAGGACCTTCAGGAGGTTTGGGAAACATAAAAACTTTAGTAGGTTTACAAGCAATGTTCTATAAATAATCTTACTAATTTAATGTATCTCTTGAATAAAAGCAAATTGATTCTCATTTTTATATAATCCTGTAACATCTGGAAACTACATATATATAGTGCCATAAGGTGGTTCCTTTACATGGATCAACAACTGTATAATGGAATTCTGTTATCAAACTTATCACATCGATGAGCACATATAGTTCTTAATTCTTTTGTCTTATTCGCAGGAAAACATGGAACTTATAAGTTGGAACTTGGAGTTATTTATCATAACGCTTAACATATACGTAGAGTTGAGAGCTGAACTAAAGACATACGATGTATGAGACTTCTGTATAACGTATAAATTCATATTTTATTAACTGAGTGACCTCCAAGAGACTTACCTGGGATTTAAAAGTTCTTAGCTTAACTGATCATTATCATAGACAACACTTATACTCACTTAGACATCAGGAACTTTGATTTGTGGGAGAATCTCTCCTCTCAATTTAGGAAATTCAAATGATAACTCAATGAGAGGTAAACATATAAATGTATGACTTGAGTATAGCAGAAAGAATTCAACTGCATGTTATAACATGAAAAGCGTGTACATTAAGACTTCTTAGTGGAAAGACTTATAAATACTTGAGTTCTTAGACTTGTATGCAACTTCAAATACTTGAATGAGACATTAGCATGATTCTCAGAATATCATTTCTTGTAAAATTATTATATTAGCATCACACAATTCAATGTAACTTAGGGACATGAAGACATAACTTATGTATCTAAGATTTGGAGCAATTCTGTCATGAGCCGAACATAGGCCTGGATCGAGACACGGGACAAGGAACCCCGAGGGACTCCAAGTCGACCCATAGCCTAAACATTCAACTAACTCAATCAATAGAAATGGAAGACTCTACACACATAATATAGTGGAAGTGTAAACATGGCATTAGATCTGAAATACATCACATGCGTCTAAAACTGAATATACACAATGTCTGACAAAGCCTCTATCATAAAAGTGTTGATGGGACAAGACCCCAACTAACTCTCTTAACTGAAACTGAAAAGACACCAACATAACTGAAATAAGTAGGTACCCTCGACAGATGAGGACTCACCAACAGAGACTGATGCTACTCTGAAGGCTAGCTAGGGTCGAGGGTAAAACTAAGCACCAGAGAATGAATCATGAAACAATACAACATAGAGTATGTAGTTAGTACGTGGAATGTAACGATTATGCAAGTTAAGTAAAACGGACATTTAAAATAAATAAAAGTGCATAAGAGTAGGACAACATGATCATAACATAATATCATAATGTAACATAAGGCTCAAGGTTTCAAAACATTCGTAAATCATTCATAATCATACTCACGAGAGAAAAGCTTTATTAAGCATGACTTGAGCCAGAGTATTAAATCACAATCATACATAAACAATGAGGAACAGTGGGAGATTCTTCTAACTGACATACCCTATATGAGCATACATGGATCCTCACTTGTAAACCCCTTGTCGGGAGGGTGTCCGTACCTTGACAAGGGTAGATCCATGAAAGGCATGATATCACTCATGAAAGGCCCATTTGGGGCAAAAGGGGAAAGTCTCAAGGGAGGTCCCATCATGACCTATGGTGGCACGTAGTTCTGAGATTCGAGGCAAAACCTGGGCCCCGAACCTACTCAGTGTTAAATACTATTCCCAAAACATATATAGTTTTCATAGGATAATATATATGAGATTTATAGGCTAGTTAAATCATGATAATCATAAGCATGCTTGTAAAAATGTGAACTAGCTATGAAGATAAGGCCCGTGAGTCGGCCATATCCATAAATCATAAATCATGAGGTTCATGCGTACTTGTAAAACACGTGTTTACTTAGTAGTCATAAACTCATGATGAGCATTTGCGTAAATCCATATCATAGATCATAAATTATGATGGGTTAAAGAACATCAAAATCAAGGTAAAATCATCACTCGATTTATCATAGAACATGCATGATTGTGTATAATTTTGTAGAAATTTAAAATGATAAATCTATAATCGAATTAGTTGTAAATTATTCCCATGATTTGTAAAATATGTATTTATTCATGAGAGATATTAACCCATAGATAAATCATTAGGATTCATAAGAATTTTAGATAAAAACCCATAAGAATTTCAAATAGGATTTCATCAATTAGAGAGAGATTGGTCGTAGGTGTGAACAAATTCGCTCATTCATAACCCTACATACTTGAAAGTCATCGATTCTATCACTCCCTTACTTGCCCAAGAGGAATTGAAGAACAATTGATGAAGAACCTTGGGGTTTTATGCTTGATCACCTTCTACACTTTTGAATTTTGCATGCATGGGTTTTGAATAGGCTAGGATGACTTAATCTATCTTAATACACCTTGAAATTAGCTTAAAATGACATAGTATAGGACCCTAGGGATTAGGAATGATGATAATACCCTTAATAATTTTTCAGTTAAAAAATGACTGCCAGTCCTAACGAGGGACTGGATGAGTCATCGTCCAAGTTCATGAGTCGTGGCATCAGTCGTAGTGTGCACTTTCCATTTTCCTCAAAGGGTCCCCACGAGGGACCTAATGGATCGTGGTTGGTGACCACGACTTGTGGTCACCTCTCATGGTCCCTACTACCAAAAATCATTATCCCTTGACCAATCTTGACCATGACCATCCCAACAAATCATGGTGTCTGACCATGACTCGTGGGTTTCAACCGTAGGGTACACTGCCACTCGAGCTTCTCCTTTCGATTTCCCTTGGCCACGACTGACTCAATAAGTTGTGGGGTTTGACCACGACTTGTGGTCATGCCCGTGGTGTCTTCAAGAGACATGTTTTAGAACTTAAGCCAACTCCTCACCACGAGTCAACTAACGACTCGTGGTCACCACCACCGTTCTGTGACCTAGTGCATATTTTTTGATTTTCTCCGTTTCAACTCTCGGGTCTGATCTTAGGGCTTCCGGGGCATTACAATATCTCCCCCTTGGGAACATTCATCCTCAAATGTTGAAAAGCATACAAAAAATCAGAGAAATTTAATCATCATATTCAAATACTGATCATTTAAGCTGAAACTGACAGAGTGACTACCTCTGAATTGAAGTACATGGCTGAAATGAATTCACGAACCATACATACATAATTTGACATAAAAGAAACTTGGGCACATGAACTAAACATAAAAACTAAATAGAGTACTAGGGAAAAAACTGATACCTCAAACTAAAACTAAGCCGGAAGGGAACAGGTGTGGGTATCTAGCCATCATATTCGCTTCGGCTTCCCACGTAGCTCCTTAACACATGCTGATTCCTCCAGAATACCTTCACTGAAGCCACCTCCTTGTTCCTTAGCCTCCGAACCTGATGATGCAATATTTCCACCGAAATCTCCTCAAAGCTAAGGTTGTTTCTCACACCCACACTCTCCACTAGAACCACCAAAGCTGGTCACCCAAACACTTCTTCAAGAGCTATACATGAAAAACAGGATGAACGGAAGCTAATTCTTAGGGCAATTCCAATTCTTATGCCACCTTTCCATCCCGTTTCACAATCCGGTAGGGGCCAACATGACGAGGGATGAGTTTTTCTTTCTTTCCAAACCTCATCACTCCCTTCATGGGAGACACCTTCAAAAACACCCAATCATCCACTTCGAAATCTAACCCTCTCTTTCTCACATCGGCATAGGACTTTTGGTGACTTTGAGTTGTTATGAACCAGTCCCGTATGAGCTGAACCTTCTCCTTAGCCTCATGGACTAAATTTGGTCTTATCATCGCAGCTTCACCAACTTAGAACTAGACAATAGGAGATATACATCTCCGCCCATAGAGAGCCTCGAATGGAGCCATCTGAATATTGGAATGGTAACTGTTATTGTACACAAACCCGATAAGAGGAAAATGATCATCCCAACTACCTTTGAGGTCAATTACAAATGCTCTCGACATATTCTTAGGATTCTGAATTGTCCGCTCCGCTTGACCATCTTTTTGCAAGGGAAATTCTATACTGAGCTTGACCCAAGTACCTACTCCTTTTTGAAACAACCTCCAAAACTGAGAGGTAAACTGAGTACCTCTCTCTGATATGATGGACAAGGGCACTTCATGAAATCGAACCAACTCCCAAATGTATAGTTTGGCATAATCCTCTGTGGAATCAGTGGTTTTTATCGGTAGAAAATGAGCGGCTTTTGTCAACTTATCTACAACAACCCAAATGGAGTCATATTACTTACGAGTGCGAGTAAAACCTGTTATGAAGTCTATATTGATTTCTTCCCACTTCCAAGTAGGAATGCTAATATCTTTGAGCACACCCTTGGGTCTTTGGTTCTCAACCTTCACTCGCTGATAGTTTGGACACTTAGCCACAATTTCTGCTATGTCCTTCTTCATGCCATTCCATCAATAGACTTCCCGTAGGTCACGGTACATCTTGGTGGCACATGAATGTATAGAATAACTGGATCCATGAGCCTCGTGCAACATTTGGTTCCACAAATCATCAAAATCTGGAACACATAAGCGACCCTGACATCGAAGCACACCATCTCGCCCTTTGGAGAAGACCTCTACCTTTTTGATTTTGAATGGCCTCCTTTAACTTTACCAACATAGGGTCCTCTTCTTGTCTAGCTTTTATATTAGTCACCAAGGACGATTCTAATCCATTCTGAACTATAACACCGCCATCGGTTGAATCAACCAAACGAACTCCCAACCTTGCAAGTGATGCACGTCCTTCACTAGCTCCTTCTTTCCTTCATCTACATGGGACCCACATTCCGTGTATAGTATACTAAGTTCTTCTGCTACTACATTAGCCTCTCTTGGATAACAAAGGACACTCATGTCATAATCCTTAAGTAGCTCCAACCACCTCCTTTGCTGAAGATTGAGATTCTTCTAGGTGAACACATATTGTAGACTCTTATGGTCTGTAAACACATCTACATGGACCCCATACAAATAGTGTCTATTTTCAAGGCGAATACCACCGCTGCCAATTCAAGATCATGGGTTGGGTAATTCTTCTCATGAACTTTTAGCTGTCTGGAGGAATATGCTATAACTTTTCTATGTTGCATCAATACACACCCAAGTTTGATCCTCGAAGCATCACAATACACCACGAACCCTTCGGTACCCTCAGGTAGGGTCAACACTGGTGTTGAGGTGAGTCGAGCCTTCAACTCTTTAAAGCACTTCTCACAAGCCTCCAACTATTGGAACATTACCTTTTTCTGGGTCAGTTTAGTCAACGGTGCTACAATATATGAAAACCCCTCAAACAACCTCTAATAGTAGCCAGCTAAGCCCAAGAAGCTCCTGATATATGAAGGATTCATCGGTCTGGGCCAATTCTTCACCGCCTCTATCTTCTGTGAGTCTACCTGCACACCCTCACTACACACCGCATGACACAAGAATGTCACAGAATTCAACCAAAACTCACACTTGCTAAATTTTGCATACAATTGAAGAACCTTCAAAGTCTACAACACCACCCACAAATGAGTGGCATGCTCCTCCTTGCTCCGAGTGTATATAAAGATGTCATCTATGAACACAATCACGAACATGTCTAGATATGGCTTGAACACCTTGTTCATTAGGTCCACAAAAGCTGCAAGATCATTTGTTAGTCCAAAAGACATAAATACAAAATCATAGTGACCATATCGAGTTTTAAAGGCCATTTTCGGAATGTCACTCTCCTGAACCCTGAGTTGATGGTATCCGGATCTGAGATCTCTCTTCGAAAAATAGTTGACACCCTAAAGCTGGTCAAACAAGTCATTAATTCTGGGTAGGGTACCTGTTCTTGATGGTGACCTTATTCAATCGCGGATAATCAATACACATATGAAGAGAGCCATCTTTCTTTCGAAAAAAGAGAATTGGTGCACCCCATTGAGACTTGATAGGTCTTTTTAAAGCCTTGTCTAGAAGGTACTTCAAATGATCCTTCAACTCCTTTAGATCAACTGGAGCCATTCCGTATGGAGGAATAGATATAAGATGCATGTCGGGTAGGAGGTCAATACCGAAATCAATTTCTCTCTCAGGAGGAATACCTGGCAAATCATCTGGGAACACTTCTGGATACTCACCTTTCATTGGAACTAACTGGATAGTCGGGGTCTCGTAGCATCCTTAACCCTAGCTAAATGGTACACACAACCTTTAGAAATCATCTTTCTAGCCTTAAGGTTGGAAATGAAACAACCTACATTTACAACTGAACTACCCTTCCATTCTAATATTGGCTCTCCTAGAAATCTGAACTCTACCGCATGGGTTCTACAATTAACGGAGGCATAACATGCAAATAGCAAATCTATATCGAGGATAACATCAAAATCAGTCATGGCTAGTTCTACTAAATCTGCTGAGGTGACTTGCTGAAGGACTATGACCGGGCAACTTATATACACCTGTCTAGCTGCAACTGATTCACCAATGGGAGTAGAGACTGAGAAGGGTTCTAAAAAGATCTCGGGATTGACTCCGAAAATACTAGCCACGTAAGGTGTCACAAAAAACAAGGTATCCCCTGGATCTCACAAAACATAAACATCAAGGTGAAAACTCGTAGCATACCAGTAACCACATCGGGGTATGTCTCCTGCTCCTGACAGGACGCAAGGGCATAAAATCTGCTTTGACGTTGTCCGCTAGCTGAACTAGTCAAAGAATCCTACTGGGAGGGACGTGCTACTTGAGCTTCTGAACTAGCAGCTGGTATACGGGCTCCACCACCCCTTGATCTAGCCGAAGGGAAATCCCTAAGTCTTTGTCAGGGTTATCCACACTCGTAACAAGCATCTGAGCTGACTAAACACCTCCTTGGGTGATTCTTACCGCACTTTGCACAGGCTGGAAGGTGCGCTCTATTTCCATGCTACCCTGGACCTTCGAATCAGAGGCCCTGCTCCTTTGATTGCCTCATGGTCTAGATAGTGGATGGTTCTGAAGTAAAAGACTTGTGATGAGATTGCTGGCGATGTCCGCCCCCCCCCCCCAATCTTGGCTTAGAAGTTCCATAATTATCTATCCTGGCCCTCTTGACCTCTCTCTACCTTTGATACACTGCCTCCATCTACTGGTCATGTAAAACTATGTAGGGAAATTCAATGTCCTGATGTAGAATGGCGATCCTACAATGCTTATCCAGGTAGTCCGCCACTGCACGTACAAATCGGCTCACCCGAGCTATTTAGTTTGCCACTAACTCTGGAACATACTTGGATAAGCGAGTGAACTCCAGAGCATACTCCTGAATTGACATGTCACCCTAATTCACATTTACAAACTCGACCACCTTCAGTTCCCTCATCTCATAAGGGAAAACGATCTAAAAAGGCAGCATGAAGCTCTTCCCAACTAATACGGCCTGCTCCCACTGCCCTACTATCTTTCCACAGTTTGAACTAGATATGTGCAACCCCTTTCAGCTAATAAGATGCCAAGTCAACGCACTCCCCATTTGCCACCCCCATGACCTGGGTTATGTTCATAATCTCATCAATGAACTCATGCGAGTCCTCGTTTACTTTTGACCCAAGGAACTCTGGTGGGTTCATTCTAAAAAAATCTTTGACCCAAGTTGTCGCTGCATTCCTATTCTAAGGGAGATGCGCCACCACCTGTTGATTAACCTGGGTGGTCAAGGCCTGTTCTAGCATCTATACGGCTACCCTGAATTCAGCGTGGGCAGCTAGCTTTGGTGCATGCTCCTCATGGGTTGGTGGGGCCTGATGGTGTCCCTCTCCATTGTCGTTCTCATGGCCGTTTTTGTTTCTCCTTCAGTTTACTCGACGTGGAGGCATGATTCAGCAAACGTGTATTTCATGAGTTAGAAGGATAGATAGGCATTTCATTGCACAACATGAGATCATGAAACAAGGGAACATTTCCTAAATGTTTCGTAACCTCTTCGTCATATGTTTGGAATGCTTCACACCCATGAAAAAAACTCTACTTAACGCGGTATTCGGACACCCTAGGACACTTAAAACAAATGTTCTGGTACCAAGTTTGTCGCGACCCAAACATAGGCTTGGATCGAGACACGGGACAAGGAACCCCAAGGGACTCTGAGTCGACCCATGGAATGAACATTCAAGTAACTCAATCAAACAAAAATGGGAGACTCAACACAACATAATATGGAAGAAGTCTAAACATGGCATAAGATCTGAAATACATCACATGCGTCTAAAACTGAATGTACACTATGTCCGAGAAAGCCTCTATCATAGAAGAGTTGATGGGAGAAGACCCCAACTAACTCTCTAAACTCGAATTGAAAAGACACCAACATAACTGAAATAATGAGGGGCCCTTGACAGATGAGGACTCACCAAAAGAGACTGATGCTACTCTGAAGGCTGGATAGGGTCGAGGCTGAAACTGAGCACCGGTGCTTGCATCATGAAATGATATAGAATAGAGTATATGGTCAGTATGAAATGTTCCCTTCTTTCATGATCTATGTCGTGCGATGCAAAGTCTTTCTATCCTTCAAATTCGTGCTATTCGCATTTGCAGAATCCTGACTCCACGCAGAGTGAACGTTAGAAGAAATAGAAATAACAATTACCATAAGGGTGTCAATGGTGACGGCTTCAGCAAGCCCCACCTGTTCATGAGGAGCATGCCCTAGAGCCTGCTACCCACGCGGAGTTTAGGGCAGCGATACAGATGCTGGCACTAGCTATGGCTGCCCGGGTTCATAACCAAACAGTGGTGCATTACCCTCAGAATGGGAATGCGTCGGTGATAACATTCAAAATATATTCTTAAATCAAAGAGTACACACGGTCGTTGTATCAAAACAAGTAAACCGACGAGTTCTAGGTCGAATCCCATGAGGACTAGGGTGTGATAAATTCAAGTGTTGATGGAGAAATTGATATTAGCTTGCACCATATATATTTAACATAAAAACCAGGAAAATGAGGGGAATAAAGTTTGCAGAGAATTACACAAATTTTTTAGTGAACTAAAAGTAAAAGGATCAGCTAAGTTGTTGACAATATTGTGAAATACTAGAGGTGCGGTGTAGATGAAATACTAATTAGATCGGGATAGACCATGTCATCTTCATAAGTTCAATAAGCGTAAATAATCTCGTGAAATAGGTAGCCTCAACTTCCAAGCCTATTAACTACCATTAGCTAGAGTTTTCTCAAACTCTAGTTGCGATTTAGTGCACTCGAATTGATTTCGATCAGCAACTTCACTATTCCAAGCTATTAGAAGCTAATTAGGAAGGAGAAAATAATTTCAGCTATTACTAGCCTAATTTTACAACCTCTTATCCATACCCACTACTAGATTCCCTTCCAATACTTAATTATTCTCTCCCAAGCAATAATCAAGCAAGTATAGATAGACCCATATCATCATCAATGGATCATCATTAATAGATTGAAGGGAATCCAATAGATTTACAGTTAATTGAATATCATGAAGTTAACTCTGGCAATACCCAATCCAATTAAGTATTCATCATCACACACCTCTAGTTAATGATTTTAGCTACTCATAGTTACGAAATTCAAAAACACAATCATCAATAGCATCAGTGAATTTAATAAGAAGAGTAGATAAATCAAAAACACTATTATCCTTTACTGCAACTGAAACATAATAATATCAACGAAGAAAATAGAGTAGAGTATCTTCTAAAAATTTCAATCAAAATCCCTTTCTCAGCTAAGAGATTATCTTCAGCTAAAAGAGAAAATAATGATTAGATATGTACTTGGCTTTTCTCTCTAACTCTATATATTCTTCCTCTCTCTCTTTTTTCTCTCCATTTTGCAGAGTAGTTATCTTTTTATTTATACCCTGAAAAGTAGGGTACTTTTCCTTCCTTTTTAAGCAATGGACAATTATACCCTTAAAAGCATCATTCTGAAACCATTGAACATATAGGCAGTTCGTCGATGAAATATGTGAACCGCCGAATACTTGCTCTTCTTCTGCAGTCATTTCCAGTGAACTTTGGCAGTTCACCCGGCGTTTTGCCGATGCCAATTTGTGAACCGTTGGACCTTCAATGCCAATTCCATAATTTTTTTGAGTTTCATTCGGCGATTGCACTGGCGTCTCGCCATTGGTGACTCGTGAACCGCCGGTAACATTCTTCCGTTGAGGTAGTGACCTTCAGCTTTTAACTGGCGTTTCGACGATTAACACCTGCCATTCGCCACTTATACTCATTTCCTCCTTTTTACTCCATTTTTGATATTTTTTTCAAACTTAGGCATCTGCACATAACAAAAGCAAAAAAGGAAATAAAATCCACATAATCAACTTGGGAACTAGACAAAAACTCATGTTTTAGAGTCTAATGAGTTGGTAAATTACCAACTCATCAAACCCCCAAACTTGAATCATTGCTTGTCCTCAATTGTGCAATATTTCAACTATTCAGGAAAATGTTACATTTTTTCCCAATTAGACTTTGACGATCACTTGGACTACGACAACCCAAAACTACTCACCATGCTCACCGAAAAGAGAAGGAAATACCCCAAAAGACCAAAAAAATGAAGATGCTTAAAGCAGGAAGAAACTTTCTATCAAGTGAAGCTTTGAAAGGAATCATTAACCATACAAGGGCATTTTTCAACCAATTAACACACATAGCATCTCAACTTGTAATCATTGAAAATTCAAGGCTTTCATTAAAGTTTTAGCTCCTTGTTTTATGTCCATATGATCTCTAAATGCTCTGGCATCCCTAAAAGGAATGATGCCACTCACCAAATATAAGGATCCCTATTTCTTGACTTTTTGATCATTTGAATGCATATCAGGGATTAATTGGAAGAGGCACTCACACTCACTCTCCCAAAGGATATCTTCATGCATACACTTGACCCATAGGCTTGCCCTTCATGTAGTGCGCCACTAATGTAGAGTAGCTGCACCTAGAATCATTTAGGACTTGCAGGCTGTGTTGTAGGCTTAAGGTCAAGGTAGGATGAACATTTGGCTATAGTGACTAGATCCTCCCTAATGCTTTTCGTGACATGACTTACAACAATTTTGCTCACTCAACCTTCTTTTCATTTCTCTTCTTGTTGTGGCCTTTTATTTCTTTAACATTCCCCATTATAACCCCTCTTTTGTTTCCACCACTAACCTTATCACCTCAAGAGGGAACACCATTTCACACAAATAGTCCTTTTTCTTATTCATCTTTTTGTGCACTTGAAAAACAGGTGATGTTCCCTTCACATTACGATTCTTTTCTTTTCCCCCTTGTTTTGCATACCCCCAAACATAGGCTCTTGCCTCATTTTCCACACTTGCTTTTCTCATTCCCTTCTTCTTAGGCCTTGAGCCTTACTTCAGCACTTATATTGTCATTAGCATTTAGGGAGAATGGGGGCCAAAAGTGGTATTAAGAATGGTCTTATGGCTTGTAATGTGGTTGTCAAGTAAAGGTTTTAAGGCTCAAAATTTGCTAACAAGGATTAATGATCATGGAGGGCGTACGGTTGAAGTGGCTAGACAACTGAGGGACTAAACTCATTCTATTGGTGCCACTACATCTAGGATTTCTCCTTGAATCACATTTAGGTCAAGTTCAAGACAAGATGTAATGCACAAGTTTCAAGAAAATATCCTTGCCACACAAAGCATCACCCTTAAAGGGTCTACAAGTGTCATTTTCCCAAACAAAATATCACATTAGGACATCAAGCAAGAAAACGTCATAAGTCAAGTAGGGAATTTACAATGTATAATAAAGATTACTATGCTACAGTGTCAACATTTTCTCATTATCTTCATCTTCATGCCCTTGTTTTCACATTCTCATTTCAACACAAGAAAATTTTTTGTTGGTGCCTCTTAGAACAACTTCACAACTAACTCAAAATGACATGGCATTTCACTTAAGAATGTCGCTACTCAATCCATCACTGGGAAAAGACAACCAGGTTCGATAAGCAAAATAACTAAAATAGAAGAATGCTCCTTAGGAAAGAACCATGGTGTAAAGAAAACCCTCAGATTTTTAATTTCTTCACTACTTTATTTAAAATGGCGAAAATGAAACAAAATTTTTAGGGCCTTCTCATGCAAAAATTTCCAATAATATGATACTTAAAACCAAAAACCCCATTTAGTCACTAATTACCGTTTACAAAAAGACACAAACCAATTCATTCATTCATTCAACAAAACACGCCCGACAAGGGAAATCACCAATCACAACAGCCCGACAAAGGCTGGACTTAATAAAACTTAAATACAAACTTAAAAAACAAATATCCCCCCCATCAACAACGCTCATCCCTCCCCCCACTTAAGATCATACATTGTCCCCAATGTAAATATGCAAAAAGAACAACAGGAGAAGGGACAAGGAACTCCCTAAACAGGTCACTCCTCGTCATCATCAGCCTTAGCATCACCACCATCACATCCGCTGGCATCACCAAGCCCAGTGAAATAATCGCCCAACCCTTCAAAAAAGTCATTAATTGGCCCCCGAGCCGAAGATGGAGCAATCATTGCAGCATCCAAAGCACTCATGTCGGGCATTTCGACTGAAGTCCGACTTTTCCACTCCTGCACCTCCGTTCGGAGGGAAGTGACTACCCATTCTACTGCATCCACCCTCTAACACAAAGTGGAGACATTCTCATACAATCATTTAAGCTCCTTCTTGATTGTTTTGGCAATGAGTGCCGGGGGTTCTTAGCAAAACGTTGAAGCTGGCTTTCGTGCGAGTTTGTCATCTCCATAAGGCAATGGAGACCACTTGACTAAGAAGATTGGGGAGGTGGAGAGACTCTTTTCTAGGTCATGTCATCCGATGCTTGGCCTGACATGTTAGGTTGGGGCATATTGGATTCGGGGGCGATTGGAGATTGGGCTGACCCATGGGAGAGGGCTTCTTCTTACACGCCGAAGGCTTGTAGGCGCTTCCATTTCACTGCCGGTGCCTCGACGTCTCTCTTCCTATCAATGTTAATCACTCCTAGAGCAGAGGAAGGAGCCTCGTCCAGAAAAAGAGGCACTCCAACTGCAGCACAAAGTTGGGAGATCAAAACAGCATATGGCATGGAAGTGCTGGACTGCCGAGCCTTCTCCTTTATTTGTTGAGCTACAATCTTTCCAAAGTTGATGGGGACCCCTGACATAACGCAAGCAATCAGTATGGCTGCCTCCATAGTGACCCGCTGCTCATTCTTGGATGGGATTATGCTAGAACAAATAAAGTCCAACCATAGCTTGGCCTTGAACTTCAAATCGTGGCGAGAGATTTTGCCACCCATGGAGGCCTAGAGGGGAGTATCAGCAGCAATAATGCGAGCCACCCACTCATATTGGTCCTTCATATTGGCCACCAGTGCGATGCACTCCATAGAAGAGTCTATTTCATATTCCCAAAATAGATAATTTATAGTAGTCGGGGTGATATCAACTTCCACCCTACGAATCATCACTGAAGGCAAGCACGGAAACTCATCCACTTTACCCCGATGTTGCATGCTATCTTTGAGGGCCTGATAGGTGGCATAGAACTCTGTGACAAGGCTGGGGTAGTATGGGGGAAAAGGGTTGGAAAATGTATTCCATTGCTAGTGGGTGAATTGCTTGGTGATATTGGGGAAATCACCTTTCAATCAAGCCAAGTCAAACACTCTTCTCCACTGTGATAGAGCGTCCCTGGAAGATGACATATTGTTCCTTCATATTCGGAACACAAAGAATGATGGTTTCCTTCATGTTGGCTCATGGAAGAGCAGCCTTTGCTTTGCTTTGCCCTTGCTAAAAGATGAAGTAGGGGCCTTTTCTTTGCCGATGTTCCTGGTGGATGACATGATTTGTGTTTCTGCAAGAGGTATGTTAGTGACAAGACATTGAAGTAGAATTAACAAGAAAAGAAACTAGTCTAAAGAAGAACTGAGAAGCAAAGAAAAATCAAACAATCATTCAAAGAGTAGGTGGTACCGGCGGACAACTGGTGGTTCTCCGAAGACAATTCGCGAGCTGCCGACTGGCCGCCGATACTTAACAGAGCGCTGGGTAAATCAAGCCATTTTTAGTGATTCAAGCAGCACTTCTCCGGTTATGTTTCGCGAACCACCAAAGTAGCGCCGGATTCACTCAGTAGCCAGGAAAAATTTTAGAGTGAAGCGACGCCCCAAGCGGCATTTTGCTGACTCTGACCGGCAAATTTCCGGCCTCTGTTGTCCCCAATTACGACTCAATACTCACAAACACCTATTAGCACACATTTACAACAATCATAATACTAATAACTATACCCCATTCACACACATATTTATGATGTTTAGCCCTTAAGATTGGTTTCACCCGGTCTATCATCGGGAAAAACGTTGGGCTAGATGTAAATGGGTTACTTATACTTCACCCTTCTCATAATTTCATCACACAAACACGTATCCACTCCATTTACAAGTATAACACATTAAAGATTTCAAAGGAATGGAAGTGAAATATTACTCCTACAGAATCAGGTACCTATACTAAATTTAAAACAGGGGCAAGAGAAATGTTACCTAATTGAATGAACACTTGCACACTCTGTCAATCTTCAAAAGCAAAAATAGCTCACAATTTCAATGGCATCTTTAGATGAGTATAGAGTAGATAGTATGAGTAAAGTGATTTTGATGGTGAAATATGGATGGGTATTTATAGGTGGAGAGTGGTAATGTGATAGGTTGAGAGGAAGGTGGGGAGTTTAATGTGGGTGTGTTGGTGGGAAGTTGGAAAGTGAAAAGGTGGAAAAAGAAATATGGAAAAATATAGGGAATTGGGGATGTTGTGTAATGGAGAGACAAAATGGAAAGAAAAATGTTGGAAAGAGG
The DNA here is from genome assembly GCA_035772735.1 of Datura wrightii. Lineage (NCBI taxonomy): Eukaryota > Viridiplantae > Streptophyta > Magnoliopsida > Solanales > Solanaceae > Datura > Datura wrightii. The sequence continues at coordinate 58,547,818 of JASDFA010000020.1, read as the reverse complement.
GAGTTTATGGGAATATTTGTAGAATTATGGTGGCTAGGTAGGCATGTGGAATTTTGAGGGCCAGTCTTTTTAAATTCCTCTTTTTTACTCAGTATGAGCCCCAACCGGCGCTACACCAGTGCTTCGCCAATCCCATTCGGCGGTTCTACGCTGTGCTTCATTTCAAATTGTATTGTGCCCAGTGATCTTGTTCCATCCGGTGGTGCACCGGCGGTTCACGAATGAAGTTGTGTCTCGCGGGTCATCCGCTGAATTTGTGCCCTAGCTTCAGGTTCTCTACTTTGGACCGGCAATACACCGGTGACCCACGAATATGGTTCGGTGGTTCATTGGTGGCCCACTGGTTCTTTAGTTCAAACCTTAGCTTTCTGCTTTGAGCTCCCTTGCCCTCGACGATCCATGTTTCTGGACTGGCGATTTACCGGTCTTTCGCCAGTTCATTCTTCCTGATTTTCTTCTTACTTTGCTTCTCAATTCTAAGTTCCTACAAAAAAAACAAAAAAAACATCAAATAATTCAATAAAAACTTTGGTTGCCTCCCAAGTGCCTTATTTATCATCGTGGCATGATGTAGTCTTTTTTTCAATTCTTCATTTCCGATGGGTCATCATCCACTTTGGTATCCCTCAGCTTGAATCCCTTATCCTTATCATCATTTTGCAATACTCCAATCACCTTGCATTTGGGTGGAGTTCAAGCTGACGGACATACCTTGAAGGTGACTTCCTCACTACCAACCCAAAATTTTAACTCTCCAAGCTCCACATCTACCTCTCTCTCCTGGTAGGCAACAAAGCTCTTCTCAAAATAATGGGAACTTCCACATCCATGTCACAATCCAAAATAACAAAATAGTCGAGAGAATGAACTTGTCCACTCGCACCAGTACATCTTCTAGCACCTCCAAAGGTCTTTTGATTGACCTGTCTGCCATTAGTAGCGATATCTATGTCGGTTTCATGCTTCCAAGGCCTAATTTCTTAAAAATGAGCAGGGGCATCAGATTTATACTTGCGTTGAGATCACATAGAGCTTTCTTAAACAAATAAATCCCAATCGTGCATGAAATTGTAAAAACTCCAGGATCTTCCCTTTTTGGGGCAAGGTTGCTCATCAGTACCGCACTACAATGGTGAGTTTTCTCTTCATTTCCAACATCAACCACCTTCTTATATCTCAACAAGTCTTTCATAAACTTGGCATAATTGGGAATTTGGATCAAAGCGTCCACTAATGGTATGTTTATGGACAACTTGCTAAACATGTCAACAAACTTCTTAAACTGATCCTCCTTCTTTTTCTTGGTAAGCCGTTGTGGATACGGTGGTGGGATCATTGATTCAACTCTATCATCAAATGGGGCCTTCATGCCCGCCTCTTCATCATCAACTGGACTGTAGATCTCATCATCCTTTTCCTCTATTTCTCCTCAACGTTCTCTTCATTCTCCGAAGTCATTTCCATTTTATCAACCTCTTCTTCGTCAACTACTTTCGAGTTCTCCACCACACTAGGCTTTCCCGGGGTATCTCCAATCCTCTTGCCACTCCTAGTGACAATAGCCATACATTGACCCTCTTTCTTCGGATTAGGCATTGTGTTTGTTCCCTTCATTCTAGGGTTCATTTGGGCCGATAGGTGATTCATTTGAGCTTCCAAATGCTTGATGGATGCCGAGTGTAAACTAACTATTTGAGCAAGGTTAGACACCGCCCCCCCCCTTAATTCTTTCACCCCACTTTCCATCGATTCCACCTTCTTTAAAACTCTTGAGAGCATTTCTTCGAGTTTTGAGCTACCCGCACCACTTACTCCTGGCTGGTTTTGAGGATTTCCAACCTTAGGAGGTGGAATTTATGGATTTGCACTTCGATGGCAACGATCACCTTCTTGGTTTGGCTCTCTATTGCTCCACCTCTCTTTCCTTTTGGGTCATCCTTGTTGTTCACGATTTGTCCACCCTTAGTTATCATCACTTGGGTGCCACGAGCCTTGGTTTGCTCCTTGGAAGCTAGGTCGAGGCCCTCCCATTTGGTTACCCATATATTGGCATTCTTCATCATGTTGTGGTGGTGAAGGCTCTCTTTTATATTGTAGGGGACCTTGCATTCCCACAACATTTACCACCTTCGGACTTGCTCCCATCACATGCTTGGTCATCAATTCTAATTTTGTCATCATCTTGCCAAGAGTCTCATTCTGCTCATCATCCCTTTTTCACAACTTCGCCAGCAATGTACTTGAGCTGATCTCATGAGTAGACATAGTCATCTCCCTTGTGTGGCAAGCCCTATTGGTTTTTGTCATTCAGTCAAGGAGAGCTTTTGCTAACCCATATATTTGGTCCATAATTGATCCCCCAGCTAGGTTATTGGCAACAGAATTGTTGATTGAATCAAGGGCCCTTAGAAGCTTTGGAGAAGTACTTATCTGGTTCCATGATTTGGGCAAAAAGCAACCTTCTTTTTAAACCTTAACCATGCCTCATGCAAAGGCTATCCTTGTTCTTGTCAAAAGTTTTGATATCATCCCTTAGTTGTAATATCTTTGATGGAGGGAAAAACCGATCTAGGAATGCCTCGGTTAACTCTTGCCACGAAGTAATACACCCTGAAGAAAGTTCCTCCAGCCACATTGTTGCTTCCCCTGTCAATGAAAAAGGGAAGAGTCTCAACCTGATTGACTCTTGACTAATGTATGTGATGTTGAAGGGATAGAAAATTTCTAAGAAATTCCTCAGGTGCCGATTTGCATCTTTGCTTGGTTTGTTGCCGAAAAGCCCTTTCAACTGCAATAAGTGAAACACGGTAATAGTAACATGGAACACTGCATTCCCTACTGTCGGTGGTAGGCGAATGGCTCCTGCAACTTCCGACATCACTGGATTATCTTCTTCAAGTTCCATGTTCCCCTCCACTGAGCTATCTCCTACTTGGGAGTGATAGCTCACGAGGTGGTGAGATCCTAACAACACAACATTAAATCAAGTAGCTATGATGCACACTAATTCAATTTAACAATCAATCACTAGATTATCAAGTGCTAATCCCCGGCAACAATGCCGTTTTCAATAACATCCAAAATATATTCTTAAATCAAAGAATACACATGGTCGTTGTATCAAAACAAGTAACCCGACGAGTGTCGGGGTCGAATCTCACGAGGACTAGGTAGTAATGAATTCAAGCGTCGATTGAGAAATTGATATTAGCTTTCACCGTATAGATTTAACATAAAAACCATGAATATGGGGGAAATAAACTTTGCATAATTACACAAATTTCTTTAGTGAACTAAAAGTAAAAGGATCAGCTAAGTTGTTGACAATATTGTGAAATACTAGAGATACGTTGTAGATGAAATACTAATTCGATCGGGATAGGCCAGGCCATCTTCATAAGTTCAATAAGTGTAAATAATCTCAGGAAATAGGTAGCCTCAACTTCCTAGCCTATTGACTACCCCCAACTAGAGTTTGGCGATTTAGCGCACCCAAATTGATTTGGATCAGCAACTTCACTATTCCTAGCTATTAGCTGCTAATTAGGAAGGAGAAAGTATTTTTAGCTATTACTAGCTTAATTTTACAACCTCTTATCCATACCCACTACTAGATTCCCTTCCAATACTTAATTATTCTCTCCCAAGAAACAATCAAGCAAGTATAGATAGACCCATATCATCATCAATGGATCTTCATTAATAGATTGAAAAGAATCCAATAGATTTACACTTAATTGAACATCATGAAGTTAACTCTAGCAATACCCAATATGATTAAGTATTCATCATCACACACCTCTAGTTAATGATTTTAGCTACTCAGAGTTAAGAAATTCAAAAACACAATCATCAATAGCATCAGTGGATTTAATAAGAAGAGTAGATAAATCAAAAACACAATTATCCTTCACTACAACTGAAACTTAATAATATCAAAGAAGAAAATAAAGCAGAGTATCTTCTACAAATTTCAATCAAAAATCCCTTTCGCAGCTAAGAGATTGTCTTCAGCTAAAAGAGGAAATAATGATTAGATGTGTACTTGGTTTTTCTCTCTAACTCTATATCTTCTTCCTCTCTCTTTTTTCTCTCCTTTTTGCAGAGTACTTCTCTTTCTATTTATAACCTTAAAAGTAGGTTATTTTCCTTCCTTTTTTAGCAGTGGAAAATTATACCTTAAAAGCATCCTTTTGAACCCGAAGAAGTTACCGGCGGTTCGCCGATGAAATCCGTGAACTACCATATACTTGCTCTTCTTCTGCAGTCATTTCCAATGAACATCGGCGGTTCACCCGGCGTTTTTCCAATGCCAATACGTGAACCACCAGACCTTCAATGTTAATTCCAGAATTTTTTGAGAGTCATTCGGCGACTGCACCAGTGTCTCACCACTAGTGACTCGTGAACCGCCAGTAGCATTCCTCCCTTGAGGCAGTGACCTTCAACTTTTAATCGATGTTTCACCGGTTAACACCTGCGATTCATCGCTTGTACTCATTTCCTCCATTTTACTCCGTTTTTTCTCTTTTCTTCAAACCTAGGCATCTGCACACAATAAAAGTAAAAAGGGCATAAAATCCATATAATCAACTGGGGAACTAGCCAAAAACTCACGTTTTAGAGTCTAATGAGTTGGTAAATTACCAGCTCATAAGGCAGCAGCCAGAGTGAGGATTTCTTGATGATGAACCCTCCTGAGTTCATGGGGTGGAAGGTGGACGAGGATCCACATAAGTTCAGTGAGGGGATCTTGAAGGTCACCCAGGTCATGGGGTGGCAAATGGTGAGAGTGTTGACTTGGCATCCTATCATCTAAAGGGGGTTGCTCATATTTGGTACAAGTAATGGAAAGACAGTTGGGAAGTGAGAGCAGACCCTATCAGTTGGGATGAGTTTCACATGGCCTCTCTTGATCGCTTTTTCCCTTGGGAGATCAGGGAGTTGAAGGTAGCCGAGTTCATAAATCTTAAGAAGGGAAAGATGACAGTGCTAGAGTATTTACATGAGTTCACTCTCTTGTCAAAATACACCTTAGAGTTAGTGGTTAATTAGAGGGCGCGGGTGAGCAGGTGTGTGCACGGGGTGGCAGAGTATCTAGACAAGGATTGCAGGACAGCTATGCTTCAGCAAGACATGGACTACCCCCTGATAGTCTTATATGCCCAGCAGATTGAGGTAGCTCATATGATGGAGAGAGAGGCCAAGGGTGCCAAGACTGACAGCTATAGGTTCTCTTAGTCGAGGCCAAGCGGTGGGCATCACCAGTAGTCTCAGCATAGGTCTGTTGCACCAGCACCATCATCAACTAGTACACCATCTAGGCTTCAAGATGATTAGAGGGGTAGGGCCTCAGGCTCGAGGAGTCATGGTAGCATGCGGATAGAGCGTACCTTCCCAGCCAATGCAAGTTGTGGCAAAAATCACCCAAGGAAGTGTTTAGTGGGCTCAGATGCTTGTTTTGAATGTGCCAGACTTAGACATAGACTCATTGATTGTCCTGCAACCAGGTCAGGGGGTGGTGGAGCCTGTACCCTAGCCGTTACCTCAGCAGCTCCAGTGGCACGTCCTTCTCAGTAGGGTGCTTCGACTAGTTCAGCTTGCGGCTAGTGCCAGAACAGGTTTTATGCACTTGCCTCTCGACAGGAGCTGGAGACTTCTCCCCATGTGGTTACAGGTATGTTGCGAGGTTTCAATCTTGATGCATATGCCTTGTTAGATCCAGGAGCTACTTGTCCTTTGTGACACCTTATATTGGTAATAGCTTGGGAGTCAGTCCTAAAATTCTATCAGAACCATTCTCAGTTTCTACTCTGATTGGTGAGTTAGTTGTAGCTACGCAAGTGTATAGAGGTTGCCCTATTACAGTATTGCATAAGGTCACCTCCACAGACATAGAAGATTTAGCTATGACTGATCTTGATATTATTCTGGGCACGAATTGGTTGTTTGCATGTTATGCTTCTGTTAATTGTAGAACCCATGCGGTGGAGTTCCGCTTTTCGGGTGAGCCAGCCTTAGAATGGAAGGGTAGTTTAGCCATACCTGTAGGTCGCTTTATCTCCTATCTCAAGGCTAGGAAAATAAATTCTAAAGGGTTTTGTTCACCACCTAGTTAGGGTTAAGGATGCTATGTCCGAGGCCCCGACAATTTATTTAGGCCTCGTGGTGTGTGAGTATAGGTATTTCCAGATGATCTACCGGTGTTCCTCCCAAGAGGGAGATTGATTTTAGGATCGACCTCCTACCCCACACTCAGCCCATATCTATTCCTCCTTACAAGATGGCTCCAACACGCTAAAGGAATTGAAAGAGTAGTTGAAAGACTTGTTAGATAAGGGTTTCATCAGAAGAAGGATGATTCTCTTTGGATGTGTATTGACTATAGACAGTTGAACAAGGTCACTGTCAAGAACAGATATCCTTTACCTAGGAATGATGACTTATTTGATCAGCTTCAAGGTGCCAAGTATTTCTCCAAGATAGATCTCAGGTCCGGGTATCACCAGCTCAGGGTTCGAGAAAGTGACATCCCAGAAACTATTTTCAAGACTCAGTATGGTCACTACAAATTTGTTGTTATGTCATTTGGACTAACCAATGCCCTTGCAGCTTTCATGGATCTAATGAACAGGGTGTTCAAGGCATATCTGGACATGTTCGTGATTGTGTTCATTGATTATATCTTGATATACTCTCAGAGCGAGGAGGAGCATACCGCTCATCTGAGGGTTGTACTTCAGACTCTCAAAGATAACCAGCTATATGCCAAATTCAGTAAGTGCAATTTTTGGTTGAATTTAGTAGGATTATTGGCTCACGTGGTGTCTAGTGAAGGTATAAAGGTGGATTCTCAGAAAATAGAGGCGGTGAAGAATTGGCCCAGATCGATAAACCCTTCAGATATTAGGAGCTTTTTGGGATTAGTGGGCTACTACCGGAGATTTTTTGAGGGCTTTTCATCTATTGTAGCACCTTTGACCAAATTGACCTACAAGAAGGTGAAATTCTAATGGTCGGAGGCTTGTGAAAGAAGCTATCAAGAGCTGAAGGCTCAACTTACCTCAGCATCAATATTGACCCTAAGCAAGGGTACTGATGGATTTGTAGTGTATTGTGATGCTTCAAGGATCGGACTTGGGTGTTTATTGATGCAGCATGGGAAGGTTATAACATACTCCTCCAAACAGCTGATAGTTCATGAGAAGAATTACTCGACCCATGATCTTGAATTGGCTGCGGTGGTATTTTCCTTGAAGATATGGCGACATTTTGTATGGGTTCCACGTGGATGTGTTTACAGACCACAAGAGCCTGCAATATGTGTTCATGCAAAAGGATCTCAATCTTCGGCAAAGGAAATGGTTGGAACTAATAAAGGACTACGACATGAGTGTTCTTTACCACTCGAGTAAGGATAATATGGTAGCAGACACACTTAGTAGACTCTATATGGGGAGTGTATCTCATGTGGATGAAGGGAAGAAGGAACTAGTGAAGGAGGTGCATCAACTCATAAGGATGGGAGTTAGGTTGGTTGACTCAACCGATGGCGGGGTTGTTGTTTAGAACGGATCAGAATCATCCTTGGTGACTGATGTGAAAGCTAGGTAAGATGAGGACTTGATATTGACAAAGTTGAAAGAGGCCGTTCAAAATTAGAAAGTAGCGATCTTCTTCAAAGGGGGAGATGGTGTGCTTCAGTACCAAGGTCTCCTATGTGTTCCAGATGTTGATGATTTGAGGAGTCCGATATTGCATGAGGCCCATGGATCTAAGTATTCTATCCATCAAGGTGCCACCAAGATGTATCATAATTTGCAGGAAATATATTGGTGGAACGGCATGAAAAAGGATATTGAAGAATTTTTAGCCAAGTGCGTGAACTGTCAGCAATTAAAGGTCGAGCATCAAAGGTCGGGAGGCGTACTTCAGGATATTTGCATCCCTACTTGGATGTGGGAAGAGATTAATATGGATTTCATTGAAGGCCTACCTCGTACTCGCCGACAGTATGATTCTATATTTGTGGTGTTAGACAGGCTGACTAAAGCTGCCCATTTTCTGTCGGTCAAAACCATGGACTCAACAAAGGGTTATGCCAAGCTATACATCCGAGAGTTGGTTCGGTTGCGTGGAGTGCCCTTGTCTATCATTTCAGATCGAGGTACTCAATTTACCTCTCAATTTTGGCGGTCTTTTCAAAAAGGGCTTGGTAGTCAGGTTAAACTCAGCATGACATTCACCTGCAAATAGATGGTCAAGTGGAGCAGACAATTCAGACCCTCGAGGACATGTTGAGGGCATACGTGATTGACTCCATAGGTTGTTGGGGTGATCACTTTCCCCTGACCGAGTTTCTTACAATAACAGCTATCACTCCAGTATCCAAATGGCACCGTTTGAGGCTCTCTATGGTTGGAGGTGTAGATCGCCCATCGGATGGTTTGGGGTTGGTGAGGCAAAAATGATAGGGCTAGACATGGTTCATGAGGCAATGGAGAAGGTTCGGTCGATAAGATACAGGTTGAAAACAACTAAAAGTTGCAAAAAAGTCCTTTGCAGATGGGAGAAGAAGAGAGCTCGAGTTCAAAGTCGATGATTGGGTGTTTTAGAAGGTATCTCCCATGAAGGGAGTGATGAGATTTGGAAAGAAAAGGAAATCACTCCATGCTATATTGGCGGATACCAAATTGTGAGACGTGTGGGTAAAGTAGCTTATGAGCTAGAGTTACCTTCGAAATTATCTTCAGTTCATCCTGTCTTTCATGTTTTTCTCTTGAAAAAGTGCTTGGGTGACCCAACTCTAGTTATACCGATGGAGAGTGTGGGTGTGAGAGATATCCTCATCTATGAGGAAATTCCAGTTGAAATATTGGATCGTCAAGTTCGGAGGCTAAGGAACAAAGAAGTAGCATCAGTAAAGGTGTTATGGACAAATCAGCATGTTGAGGGGGCTACGCGGGAAGCCGAAGCAAATATGATGGCTAAATACCCTCACATGTTCCTTACCGGCTCAGTTTCCGTTTGAGGTACTAAGTTTTGCCTTAATTCTCTAATCAGTTTTCAGGTTAGGTTCATGTGCGCAAGTTTATTTTATTTTATAGTAGAGATATGTGATGAGTGAATTCAGTTCAATTATGTAGTTCTTTTCGGAGGTACCCATTGCGTCAGTTTTAAGCCTAAACGATCAGTATTTGCATATAATGATTGCATGTTTTTGCTTTTCCTTCCTATTTCCAATATTTGAGGATTAATGTTCCCAAGGGGGAGATATTGTTATACCCCCAGAGCCCAAAGATCTGACCCGAGAGTTGAAATAGAGAAAAACTATAATTCTGCACCAAATCACAGAAAGGGTCATTAAATGACTCGTGAGGAGGGACCACGAGTTGTGAAGTGACTCATGGTCAAGCAGGGAGGTGGACTGGTCTGGGGGACACAACGGGTTTGACCAGAGTTGTTTCCAAGCCACACAACTCATAAGGTCACCCGTGGCCTGGACTAGATGCTTGCCAAGGAGGATTGGGTAGTGAAGGCTATAGATAGTGACCACGAGTCGTGGTCACTCACCACGATTCGTGGTGTCCTCCGTGGGGTCTCATAGTAGATTTTTGGTAGTGAACATCATGACTCAGAGCCACGAGTTGTGGCCCCTGGGGACGAGTCGTCCAGTCCCTCGTGAGGACTGGTAGCCAGCAAAATTCTCGATTTAAGTAAGGGCTTTTCTGTAATTCTTAAGTTTTAGGGTCCTAAACTATGTCGTTTTAACCTCTGAAAGGTTGGTTTAAGAAGGGAAGACTAGCCTAAGTCCTCATTCATGCATGCAAAGGAATAGAAGGTGGTAGAGAGGTAATCTAGAGTGATTCAAGGATTTCTTCCCCAATTTTCCTCCTGGGAAATCAAGGGAGTGTAGAGTTTAGCTCCAACAAGGTATGTAGGGTTTTGAATGGCTGGTTTAATCCATACCCATTCCCAACTTCTCTCTAATCTATGAATTTCTACCATTCAATTCTTATGGGGTTTTAACCCAATGCATGAATCTTCTAGTAATTGATGTGGGTATGTTTCAAATATGTCCAAATTGATGGGTTTTGAATAATGGGCTGATTTTTACATTGTTTTAATCATTATATTGTGTACTAGTGTCTCAAACTTAAGGTGACCAAATTATGAGAAATCCATGGGAGTTTATGATTATGATATTTTACAAGTCTGATGTGAATTTTTGAATTAGAAGCATGTTTTCAATTACCCATGTTTTATGATCATTATTTCAACCAAATTGAGTATTTCAAGTATGTTTAAATATCGGGTAATGCCCACATGTCAAGCATGATTTTACGATTTATGATTATGGCCAACTCACGGGCCCAATTTCATGGCTAGTTCACGAACATCCATGTCTATGATTATCATGATTTAACTAGCCCACGTATGTCATTCATGTTACCTTATGGGCATGTTTTATATTTTGGGAGTTGTATTTAACACCGAGTAGGTTCGGGGCCCAGGTTACGCCCCAAATCTCATAACTACGTGCCACCATAGGTCATGTTTGGGACCTCCCTTGAGAGTGTCCCCTTTTTCCCTAATGGGCCCTTCATGAGTGATATCACTCCTTTCATGGTTCTACCCTTGGCAACGTACGAACGGCCTCCTAACTAGGTTTACAGGTTGGGCTCCATGTGTGCTCATATGGGGTATGTCGGTTATAAGAATCTCCCACTTTTCCTCACTGTTTATGCATGCTTAAGATTATTAATCTTGGCTCAAGTCATGTTTTATAATGTTTTCTGTCATGTATATTGTTTATGATAAGTTTACGAATATTTTGAAAACCTTGAGCCTTACATTTCATCTATGATTTATGCATTATGATCATGTCATCCTACTCTCATGAACTTTATGCATTTAAATGTTTGTTTTACTTACCTTGCATACTCGGTACATTCCACGTGCTGACCAACATACTTTCTATGTTGTATCGTTTCATGATATAGGACCTGGCTCTCAAGCTCATCCTTGTCGGTGGTCCATTCAGAGTTCGCTATCATCCCCTTTTTTTGATGAGTCCTCATGTTCTGAGGGCCATATGTTTAGACTTTGATGTCTCTTTCAGTTTTCAGTATTGTGGGGTTAGTTGGAGTGTTGTCCCATCAACCTGTTTGTTATGATTAGAGGCTTTTAGACTATTTATAGTACACATCTGTTATGTATGGATTTTGTGTCGCTTTTCTATCTTATGCTATGATTTCGTTTCCTCCATGATTATATGTTAAGTCTTCCGCTTTCCTTGAATGAAGTAGATGTACGCTCATGCCATCGATCGACTTGGAGTCTTTCGGGGCTTCTTGTCCCGTGTATATGACCCGGGTCTACTGTCGAGTCATGACAATTTCATAACATAGTGGGCTTATTTTATTAGTAATCTATCTTAGTGAATTTTGTGTAAGACTAATGATTACATTCATCTAACATCTCTCAATCTATATAGATGAATTTCACTTAAATTCTCTCGGACTTTAGGTGTGTATATTTTTCCTTCGCCGTCAGTTTTGGATTAAATATTCTCGGTTAGAGATCAATTTAATTAGATGAGGGTTGGTGCCCTAAAATTTATATTGTTATTCTCTTTTCCTAACTTCAGCCTCATTGGAAAAGCAAGTCGATGACATAGGCACATTCGAACTTTTGCAACCGCTAAAACTCATTAAAATGAAGAGAATAACAATCCCGCAATTAACCATTCAAGAATTACTATGTTATTTTATCTACTTCCATTAATTCATCATGGTTCCCATAATCCTAGCTCCAGATATTTAGCCGCTCATGTTTGAAAAAATAATATATAGGATTTATAAGAAGTCATAATGAAATACATACAATCATATGAAACTGTTTGACAAATCTCGAAAGCTAATTAGAATTGCAAGAACTTGATGATTTCCTCCAACACTAGTATAGAATAATGTTTTCCACACTTGATCCAAGAATAAGTGGTGAATTCAGGTCTTGATAAAGCTCAAACCACACCTCTTACTGAAGTATGAAGCTGACGTTGTCTATAAAGAACCCAACTAGAGGTTGGGGTCGAACCCACAAAGAATATGGGAGAACTGGATTATAGCCGATAATTGAACTTGTGAGGTAGTTACTTCAAAAACAGGTGGATTTTGAAGAAAATCAATAGTGAAAATAATTTTCAAAATTATGGTTTTAAATCAATATTAAAGGATAACTAGGGTTTGTGTTCCCCATGGGTTCATAAATGCTTTGGGTATACACTCGTGATTATCACCAATACTTACTTATAGAACTGATACTTAGGTTCATTCAAACGACCGACCAGTCCCTATTGAATGACTATACTCAATCACTCAAACAAGTCTCATGAGCAGTTTCAAACTATCCGTTATGACTAAGTTTCATATTTAACTATCCTGTGACCACAATTCAAGTTAATACAACGATTATCAAAATCAAGGCTCTGTTGTAATTCTCTTTTCCTAATCTCTACCTCTTCGACCAAAGAAAGTAAAGAATTCGGGCATGTCCTAACGTTGTGCACCGTTAAGAAACGTTTAAGCATGAAGAGAATACATTATAAGTATTTTGTATTGGTTTCAAAATCACTTTATGTAACCCTAGCTTGTTAATCCACCATCGTTCCCACAACCCTAGCTATGGAGGTTTTAGCCTCTCATAGTTGTAAGGTTGTGAATTACATTCAAGATTAAGAACATAAATCAATACTTACAATTATGAATAAGAAAAACACTTCCTTTAATTATTCAGCAAAATCTTGAAGAACAAGTAGCAAGAACAAGATGAATTCAAGAAACGGTTGATCACTAGTTGAATCAACTTAATTCTCCCCAAAATCTCTTCTCTCAAACTTCTACTCTTGTCTTTTTCTTGTCTCTACTCTCTCTCTACTCTCTCTACCGAAAAATAAAACCTAAAATGTATTTATACAGACACAAAAATCCTTTTCCTAGGCTAACAGGATGAATTTCCATGTCTGGTGCCGCAGTCGTCACGAGCCAACCTATGATCCGTAGCGGCATCCTACGATCCGTAGCTTCCTTTTGTACCTTTTATGGTTGGCTGAATTTTGTCTAAGTGTTGGATCCTGGTACCATTCGTACCTCCATCCTACGATCCGTACTGAGCTCCCGTGGTTTGATTCTGAAACTTTGGAATTCTTCTGAAGTTCATCATGACTCATGGTATGAATCGTACCTTCTTCCCACGGGTCATACTGTCTTTTCATAACAGGAGTCAACGACTTATGCAAATTTTCTAGATCTTTTCACGATTTCATCACAACTCATACCAACTTGGTACGACTCGTACTGAGACTCATACATTGCATCTCTCTAACTCTAGTCTTCTGCAGCTTTTCACGACCATCAATACGACTCATAGGTCCTTCCTACGGCTTGTACTGTGGTCTGGACTTTGAGCATATTTTGCATAGTCAGGCTTTCTTTTGCAATTTTTATATCCCACACTAATTTATCCTGCAACCAAAGGAAAAGTGCCTTATATACACAAGAATACCTAAGTCCATGCTATTTCCTTAGTTTTGAGCGTCGAAAGTGTTTTAAACCCACAACATATCAACACCCTCAACTTAAGACTTTTGCATGTCCTCAGGCAAAGAAAAGAAAAACTAAAATATGACGCTCAACTAGAAAATAGACTTAAGATACTACAGCCAATACTCAAACAAACTTGTACTTTCTATACAAACTCTATTGACCCTTTTGCATAGAACGACATCATCTAATGTATTACAAGCAACCTCAAAACATCATAAAGAGGGATCAAAACATGTTATACATCTATCAACAGGCAATCAAGTCATCACCAATATTTCCCAAACAGATCAATGGTAAAAACAAACACAATCCATTTACCCCCACACAAATGAAGTCCCCACTCAGATATGAGATGTTAAACATAATATGGCACTAAACAAGTGAGACACTCACTCTCACGATGAAGTTACAAGTATTATGTGTCAAATACCGTAGGCTTGCCCTTATTTTCTTTGATTTGGTTCATCAGATGGTCGGGTTAAAACCACTATAGAACTTGATATGGCTTGTAATCTAGGGTGAGGGCTGGACTTGGTAAATATGAGGGATTTATTAGTGACTATCCCTTCCTTGGCACTACATACATTGGCTACACCATTCACCTATTTCACCCTTTTTCTCTTTCATTCCCTTTTATTCCCTTTTTACACATTTTCATGGGTGTGGTGAGTTTTCAACTTTTTCATCATTTTGATTTTCTTTTGAAACTTCTTTTTCAAGATTCTCAACATTTTTCATCTTTTTCCTATTTTTTCTTTTCACCACACCTCAATTTTCACCATTTCTTTTCTCTTTTCTTTTCCTTTCTTCCGTTCCCACCATTTACGCACCCCTACTCTAGCCACCCTCAATTAAAGCATTTTTATTATGTTGAGGTTCACAATATCCAAGGAAGGACTGGGACCAAAAAGGATTCATTTTAAAAAAATGGGTACTGTTAGTCGGTGAATCAAAAAAACATGGTCTATTAAGGCTCAAACTTGGGATCGAGGGACTCATGCCAATTTGGTAGGGTAATATAGGCTAAAAGTGAGCTAAAAAAATGGCCTATGATCATATCTTACCCAACCATCCTTAGCCCATGGAAAGACCAACCAGGCAAGTTTTAGGTCTTCAACATAATACTGAACTGAATACTATACCTCACTCACACATGGTTCATGAACTATTTTCACCTCACTTGTCTGGTTTATACATGGCTTAAAAAGACTACTCATGTTGACAAACTAAGTAATATCAAAAGATCCACAACAATCATGCATGTTGTCATAAATACATAGCTAATGCATCAAAAATTTTAAACAGGGTCAAATATTTTTTCTTAAAAAACCAAAACTAGTGCATTTTTATTTGCTGAGTACTCCTAAGGTTGGTTCTACTAGATAGCATGCCTGAGGGAGAAGAAGCACGATAAGAAAAACCCTCAGACGAACCGAAAACCCCAAAAATCACAAGTATTCCCCCTCTCCTTTTGAAGAGAAAGCTTCATCCCCGAAGCATCAACTATAAAAACATAGGGAAGAGAACATACTTGTGGCACACTAGGTGCTCCTTCAATGGGTTGCCTCCCCTGCAGCACCTGATTTAACGTCGTGGCACGATGCAAATCTCTTGACTACTCAGAATTCGTCAAGTGATTCATACTCATCCTCCAGTGTTGAGATCACACTAAATTCCTTGGGTTGCTTCGTTGTCTGGTAGATGTTGAATGTGACATCTTCTTGATTTAGTCTGAACTTCAGCAGGCAAGCTTCCACATCTACTAGAGCTCTCCCGATTGCAAGGAATGGTCGCCGCAAAATGATGGGGACCTTATAATCAACCTCGCAATCCAAGATCACGAAGTCTGCTGGAAATATAAATTTGTCTACCTTGACAAGCACATCGATTAGGATGCCCACCAGCTTCTTAACTGTTCTGTCGGACATCAGCAGCTGCATGTTGGTCGGTGTGGGGGCTCCTAATCCCAATTTCTTGAATACAGCCAAGGGCATCAAATTAATGCTAGCTCCCAAATTACAGAGTGCCCTTGAGAACTCGACATTGCCAATCATACATGGTATAGTGAAGGCATCTGGGTCTTCCTTTTTCTATGCTAGGACCCTTGTTGCTATGGCACTGTAGTGATGCACATTGTCCACAATCTTATAGCTCACAGATCTCTTCTTAGTCACCAGGTCCTTCATAAACTTTGCAGATCCTGGCATCTGCTCTAATGCTTCGACCAATGGTATGTTCACAAATATTTTCTTAAGCATTGATAGGAATTTCTGCAACTTACCATTATCCACCTTCTTCTTCATCCTTTAGGGAAATGGTGGTGGTGGTCGTAGGATAGCTTTATGCACTTGCGTTTCCTGATCCATGCCAGGTTCCTTCTCACCTCTCAGCACCTCTTGCAACTCACTAGTATCTCTGTTAGCACTTGTATCATCATCCTCCATTATGCTCTCTTTCTTTTGCTCAACTTCAACTGGAAACAGGGGGTCAATTGTGGTTTTACCACTCCTAGTCATCACCGCAATACAACGTGCATCGTTCTTTGGATTTTGGACAATGTTGCTAGGTAGTGTGCCTTTTTGTCTAGGGTTCATTGATGCTGACAGTTGCCCAAGTTGATGTTCAATCTACTTGATGGAGGTAGCATGATATTCCACTTTCTGACCAATACTTGACAAGTCACCTCGGATCTCTTTCAGCTGATCATTAGTGGACCTCACCTTTTTCAACATCTCGGCCATTATGCTTTCCAACTTTGATTGCCTATACTCCCCTTCTCGTGCATTGAGAGGCACATAGAATCTGGCCCAGTCATTGCGGTATTCATCATTTCACCTCCAATCTCCTTTGCGCTCAAGACCTCAGCTCATTTTTTTGAACCCGTTTCTGTTGTAGTTGTCTCTATACTGTTTCCGGGCTTGATTTCTAGAACCTTGGCACCAATTGTCTTGTCTAGACACTTGGGCATTGGTTCGTAAACCTTTCATGTTTAGAAATTGAATCATGGTGCTCTTAATGTAAAATTTGGCACCGGCGGGCAGTAATGGTGGCACAATTGCTCCAGTCAACCCAACTTCATCAATGTTTGGGTCATCATCATCACAGAATTGAGGGGCAAACCTATGAGCTCTTTTTCACCTCCCTTGTCGAGCAACATTTACCACCTCATCTCTTTCATCTTCCTCATGCTGTAGTGCAGCTTGCCGAGCTAGCTCGATTTGCCTAGCTTCTTCAGCTATGCGGGCTTCTCATTGTTCGTGGTTCTCCATTCTATGTGGTGTTCTCTCGATTTCTGGATTTAGTGGAACAAGGGGATCTCCTCTACTCCGGGTGCTTGGCATTCACCGGAGAACAACCTGTGGGTATCAAAAACACAAAAAAACTTAATTAAGGAAATAACTACAAAAATATCAAATAGAAGCTAATAAGCTAGTCTCAGTCTTATTCCCCGACAACGGTGCCACTTTTTTATAACGCTCAAACCGTACCTCCTACTGAAGTATGAAGCGGACGATTTAAATAAAGAACCCAACTAGAGGTTTGGGTTCTAACCCACAGGGAATATGGGAGAACTGGATTATAGCCGGTAATTGAACTTGTGTAGTTTCTTAAAAATTAGGGGGATTCTAAAGAACATCAATAATGAAAAAAATTATCAAATTATGGTTTTAAATCAATATTAAAGGATAACTAGGGTTTGTGCTCCCCAAGAGTTCATAACTACTTTGGGTATACACTCGTCATTATCACCAATACTTACTTATAGAACTGATAACTTAGGTTCATTCAAACGACTGACCGGTCCCTATTAAATGACTATACTCAATCACTCGACCAAGTCTCATGAGGAGTTTCAAACTATCCATTATCACTAAGTTCCAGGTCTAACTATCCTGCAATCACAACTCAAATTAATACAATGATTATCAAAATCAAGGCTCTGTTGTAATTCTGTTTTCCTAATCTCTACATCTTCGACCAAAGCAAGTAAAGAATTTGGGCATGCCCTAACGTTGCGCACCGTTAAGAAACGTTTAAACATGAAGAGAATACAATATAAGTATTTTGTATTGGTTTCAAAATCACTTTGTGTAACCCTAGTTTGTTAATCCACCATGGTTCCGACAACCCTAGCTATGGAGATTTTAGCCGCTCATAGTTGTAAGGTTGTGAATTGCATTCATGATTAAGAACATAAATCAATACTTACAATTGTGAATGAGAAAAACACTTCCTTTAATTGTTCAGCAAAATCTTTAAGAACAAGTAGCAAGAACAAGATGAATCCAAGAAAAGGTCGATCACAAGTTGAATCAACTCAATTTTCCCAAAAATCTCTTCTCCCTCAAACTTCTACTCTAGTATTTTTCTTATCTCTACTCTCTCTACTCTCTCTACCGAAAAATAAAACCTAAAACGTATTTATACAAACACAAGAATCCTTTTCCTAGGCTAACAAGATGAATTTCCATATCTGGTGTCGTAGTCATCACGAGCCAACCTGCGATCCGTAGCAGCATCCTACGATCCGTAGTTTCCTTTCATACCTTGTATGGTTGGCTGAATTTTGGCTAAGTGTAGGATCCTGGTACTATTCGTACCTCTATCCTACGATCTGTACTGAGCTCCTGTGGTTTGATTTTGAAACTTTGGAATTCTTCTGAAGTTCATCACAACCGTCATGGTACGACTCGTACCTTCTTCCCATGGGTCGTACTGCCTTTTCGTAGCAGTTGTCAGCAACTTATGCAAATTTTCTAGATCTTGTCACAATTTCATTACCAAGACTCATGCCAGCATAGTATGACTCGTACTGAGACTCGTACATTGCATCTCTTCAATTCTAGCCTTCTTCAGCTTTTCACGACCATCAGTACGACTAGTAGGTCCTTCCTACGACTCATACTGTGGTATGCACTTTGAGCACATTTTGCATACTTCAGGCTTTCTCTTGAAATTTTTAGATCCAACACTAATTTATCCTGCAACCAAAGGAAAAGTGCCTTCTATCCACCTAAACATACCTAAGTTCATGCTATTTTCTTAGTTTTGAGCGTTGAAAGTTTTGTAAACCCACAGAACATCAAGTCTCTAATAAGATTCCACAATATTCCACACTTAAATTTAGTAAGAAGGGGTATATATAGTAGTACAATTAATTTGAATTTGTTCCTTCTTGGATTGGGATTGGACTTTACAGCTTCTATTCCTACTTGAACTAGGATTGCATTTTGGCCGCCTACGACTATCCTGCATGTTAGGTCTCTTGGTGCGCTATTAGGCCACTACGGCGCACCAGTGGTTGCACTAGTATTCTGTGTGTCACATAGTGCAGTGTATTGGTGTGCTAGTGCGATGCCAACCTTCTTCAATCTTATTTTTCTCAACCTGGCTTTGCCATACTTGCTTTTTAAGCAACAATTAAGTCCAAATCCACCACTTTAATTTCTGCAAATATCTAATTATACGTGTTAACTCGTTTTCACCAATATCATATAAATTCAAAGAAAACACACATAATTTTTTCACAAAACATAGCTAATTATGGGCAAAATATGGCAAATAAGTGCGTAAATATGCCCAACATCACTATCCCACACTTAAAATATCGTTCATCCTCGAATAATATACTACTTCCCGACAGTTCGTCCTCGAATAATCTACTACTTTTCCACTCAAAGTCAACCATAAAATTCACCTTACAGACAGGTCCACTTACACTCAGGGTCCTTAGACAAGTTTATCAAGCTCAAGATGCATATAAGATGCATTCAAAGGTCACAAATTGAAATCACTTACCTTCTAAAACTAACTCAACAAGATATACTTGGGCCAAGATACCCCAAAATCTTAACTTTCTGTACCCCTCACCATTTTGGAGAAATGCCATTTCACTCACATGATATATAACAATTTTAACTTGGGCATAGATTAAACAAAATCCTCTCACTCTCCCAAAGAACTCAACATGCATGCCAAAGACCACCCATAAGCTTGCTCTTAATTTGAATACTCCACTAATTTAGAACATCAAATTTAAGATCAATTAATACTTAAAACAATTGCAATGTAGGCTAAAGGACGGGTAGGAACTATTTGGCCAAGATAGTGACTAATCTCCCTAAGTATATTAATACTTCACAACTCTTTCACTTTTTTAGCACATTCTTCAATCCTCCTATTTTTCTCCTTATACCTTCTTTTAATTTCACTTTTCAACTTAGGTGACTAGTAGGGAATTTTCAAAATTAAGTTTATTCACAATTTTTTTTTATTATTCATGATCCATTTATTCATGTTTTTCTTCTCTTTTTTTTCCTTTTCCCTGCTAAAATCATCGTCCTTGTTATGCAGTTTTCATCTTTTTTTTCCTTTTCCCTCTTTTCTCCACTTGTACTCCGTTTGTGAAAAATTTTCAGTCAAAGTGTCTTAGGAGTCATTTGTATCAAACAAAGGTTAATACAATAAAAGGAATTAAGCTTGTAATATGTCTATCAAAACAATAGGCTAAGGGTTAAAATGACTAAGTAGGATAATCAAATCAAGGTAGGTAAAAAAGGGAATACAAATAGACTACCAAAGAAATGCCTATATCACTTTGTAGATTCAACATTCTTATTTTGCTTTGCACACACACCGGAAAAGTTCTAGATATCAAATTACAAACATGGAATAGGCAAAAATTTCCCACACACACTATGGCACAAATGATTTGATAATGGTAATCAAGATTACATAAACATATATATCCATATTGAATGTCTCACATTATTAAGCCTAGATTTTCAAGCATAGGAACTAAGTTCCAAATGTCTAAGTATTTCTAACTTTTCATACATTTTTGAGTGAATTACGCAATGTCTCAATGATACCCTAAGTGAAACACCTAGCATTCATTAGGCCTCAAGTTCTTATTCTCCTATTAGTAACTAATTTTCCCTTAATATGGTCGTCATCCATCCATCATTGGGAACGGTCATGAATATGACTCCAAAAAATTCTAGACCCTTTAATCAGTTCTAAGGGACTATTCTCTAAAAAAGTACTAAAAATAAAAATTGGGAGAACCTAAATGAAAATAAAACCAAAGACATCACAAAATGAAAAAAAAATACTACAAGCGAGCATGAATAAGTCATGCTTCAAAAAAAATTCTAGGCACATCATAAATAAATTTATCAATCAACGCATACATGGTACAAGGAATTTTAATTCTCCCACCCCACACTTAATCAATAGCACTGTCCTTAGTGCTAAAACCATAAAGCACAAGTAAAAAAGGTGAAAGAGGAACTTCCTGGGCCTATTCCTCATTGTCATAGGTTGTTCTCACTATGCTAACAATGCAATATGTTGTTCATCAAAATATGGCAAGGCTCTCTACGTCGCGCAGCTTCATGCAGAGCTTGACCTGCACATCGCGCAGCTCCTTATGGAGCTAGGCCTGCGCGATTTTTGTGTCATTTTCTGGTACCTGAGGACTCGTTCTGTACCTATGACTTCTTCCATGTACAATTGAACAAACAAATCAACCCTAAAAAAATAATTAAGAAACAAACTAAATTACCTTGGGTTGCCTCCCAAGCAATGCTTAATTTAACATCGTAGTAATCAATTTTACCACTTTTCTTTTCACTTTGAGCTTATGAATTGCACCCCTGATTTCTTTTCTAACTTTCTACTCCGCTCTAGGGGTGGTGGTGTAAAAATAGAGGTACCAAGAGATAGATATTGCATCTTGCACTTCTTAGCCCTTAAAGGTGGGATGTGATTTTTCCCTATTGGCATGACAAACTTTCGAATGAATAAGGTTTGATCTTCCTCTCCAAAATTCTCCATAGACTCAGTTGCCTCAATTTTCATATCATCAACCAATTACAATGTTAAAAATGATTGGAATGTGATCTAAGTCGTTCCATATTCAAGAATGCTTCATTCATAACATCCTCTCTCTCAGATGTATAGAGTTTTTAAAAATGATTTGATGGACTTTTCTTTGCAACTCTAGTATCACTTTTTCAATTTCGGCATCTTGCATTATTGTTGGGTTGGTTGGTTGGCAATCGTCGCTTACGATTTCCACTTGGTTAAGTTTTGCTTCACGATAGGAACTTTGTAATTCCTACAAAATTCCTCCAAATAAAAAATTCATGTTTTGGATAACTTCCTCATCATCATGTTGCACTTTTCCACTAGTTAGTCATGATTCAGCCTCATTGTTCACTTTTCCCCATTATGCTTCTCAATATCATCTCAATTTCTTCTTTTAGTGAGCTAGAGATTTCTTCTTCAAATTTTTGCTCTTCTTCAATTCCACATTTTTCATTGTGGTCATAAAGATATTTTGGCTCATTCATTGAGCTTGAAATCTTTTCTTCAACCATTTCTTATCGAGGAGTAGACAATTCCATTGGCATTAAGGAGTCAACATACTTCTCCAAGTTACACTTTTTTATACCCCGAGGATTTAATGATTGGACCCGGGAGTTTAAATGGGGAAAGGCCAAAAATATAGGTTGCAGGAACAGGATGAGTCATTGGACGACTCGTGAGGAGAGCCCATGAGTCATCAGGTGACTCGTGGGGAGGCCTAGGAGAATGGATATAATATAAGGAAAAAGGAGTCCCCATGGGCTTGGGAACAACTCGTGGTCAGAAACTACGAGTCGTTAGGTCATCAGTAGGGTGGAGGTATAAGAAAAATACAAAAGGCAAGGTAGTGGACATAACGGAAGGAGATCACGACTCGTCATGTATGGAAACGATCGTGGTATAAGTCGCTGGGTGGGATTTAAATGAATTTCTTTTATGGAGGTAGTGCATTTAACGAGTGGTGGCCACGAGTCATGTCCACCCGTAAGGAGTCGTCGTGTCAATCATTAGTACCCCCAGTGATTTGTTAAGATAGTGTACCTTACGGGCAAGGTGACAGATCGTGTGGGCAAGTAACAAGTTGTCAGGTCACCCGTCAGGGTAACCTGGCAGTTATTTTTTGCGAGTTTAGTAAGGGCTTTTTCATAAATTCCTATGATCTTAAGGCCTAAAATACAGTGTTTTGGGTTATGATAGGGAAATTTAAAGGGGTTAAGCTCAGTTTTCACCTCATTCATTCAAGCAAGCAAGGTAACGGAAGTGGGAGAGTGACTCAAGCTTAGCATTCCTTAGTTCATTTCAATTTCTTCTTGGGTGATCAAGAGAGGTCAAGAACTAGATATTTCCCGGGTATGTATGGTTCTCAATGGGTGGTTTCTTCCACACCCATTCCCTTCCTCTTCGATTTTGCTAAAATTTCAACAAAAACTCATGGGGTTTTGAATTTGATTTACGTAAAATATAATTATTTGATTATGGTTTATTTTTTATTTTAAAATCTTATCATAATCTATGGGTTGGTATCAGCTTTTGTGATTTAAATTAGCTATAACATTATTGATTTTGAAGTTCCACGTATTTAGACCTAATTATGCATGCCCTAGATGAATCAATTTATGATCTTCTCTTCAAATGATGATATTTACGAACCCAACATGATTGATGATTTGAATTATAGATTTACGATATAACCCATCATGGTTTTATGAATTCCAAGCTATATGCATGATCTACATGTATGTATGAACCTTATGAATCATCAATTATGTTTTGGCCGACTCACTCGCCTCGTTGCATGGCTAGTTCACATATGTACTAGTATATTTATGATTATCATGATTTAACTAGCCCATGAATTCATGTATGTCATACTATGAGCACTATATATGTTTTGGGAGTAGTATCGAACAACGAGTAGATTTGGGGCCTAGGTTCAGCCCCGTATCTCACAAACTATGTGCCACCATAGGTATGATGGGACCTCCTATGTGACTGTGTCCATCCTAAGTGACCCTTTTCATGGTGATATCACACTTACATTGTTCTACCCTTGGCAAGGTACGAACACCCTCCCGATTAGGGTTCCAAGTCAGGCTTCATGTGTGCTCATATGGGGTATGTCGGTTAAGAGAATCTTCCACTATTCCTCATTACTTATGCATGTTTATGATTATGTATATTGGCTCAATTCATGTTCAATAAAGCTTTTCTCTTATTATTATGAGTACGATTGCATTATGAAAGTTTGAAAACCTTGAGCCTTATTTTATGTTCTAATGTTTATGATATAAGCATGATGTCATACTCTTATGATCATTTATGAGTTTTATATATTTTAAAGGTCCATATAACTTACCTTGCATACTCAGTACATTCAACGTACTGACCACATACTTTCTACGATGTATCTTCTCATCATACCGGACCTGGCTCTCAGGCTGACCCTCCTCAATAGCTTCTCAGAGTTTGCTATCAGCTTAATTGGTGAGTCCTCATGTTCTGAGGGCCATATGTTCAGACTCTATTGCTTTTCTTTCAATTTCAGAATTGTTGGGTTAGTTAGGGAGTTGTCCTATCAACCCGTCTATCATGATTAGAGTATTTTCAGATTACCAGTTGTATTCAGCCGTCATGTATGGATCATGTATTGTCTTTTCTTCACTGTCATGACATGTTTATGTTTCCTTATGTTAAGTCATCCACTTATGTGATTGGATTAGATGTACTCTCATGCCATGGGTTGACTAGGGGTTTCCCAGGGCTCCTTGTCTCGTGTCTACGATCCAGATGTACGTTTGGGTCGTGACAAACTTGGTATTAGAGCCATAGGTTTGAAGTGTCATAAGGAGTCTAAAATCCGCGTTAAGTAGAGTCTTTTTCATGGGTGTGAAGCGCGCCACACCTATGACGAAGAGGCTACTAGACATTTAGGAAATGTTCCCTTCTTTCATGATCTATGTCATGCGATAAAAGTCCTCTACCCTTCTAATTCATGTTATTCATGTTTGTAGCATCATGCCTCCACGTCGAGTGAACCCTAGAAGAAATGGTAACACTAATGATCATGAGGGTGCAAATGGTGAGGAGCATCACCTAGCCCCACCCATTCACGAGGGGCACGCACCAGAGCCAACTGCCCACGCTGAGTTTAGGGTAGCAATTCAGATATTGGCACAGGCCATAACTGTCCAGGTTTAGAATTAGACAGTGGAGCATTACCCTTATAACGGGAATGTGGCGGCAGCCAGGGTGAGGAATTTCTTATGGATGAGCCTTCCGAAGATTAGGGGGTCGAAGATAGACGAGAACCCACATGATTTTGTTGAGGAGATTTTGAAAGGTCACCCAGGTTATAGCGGTGAACAATGGAAAGTGTGTTGACTTGACCTCCTATCAGCTAAAGCGGGTAGCTCATATATGGTTTAAGTAATGGAGAGATGCCAGGGTGGTTGGTGCAGGCCCCATAGCTTAGGATGAGTTTTTCACTACATTTATGGATCGGTTCTTCCCTCGAGAGTTGAGGGAGCTCAAGGCGGCTGTGTTCGTTAATCTGAAGAAAGGTAATATGTCTTTACAGGAGCATGCATGGGAGTTCACCCGGCTATCTAAGTATGCTTCGAAATTGGTGGTGGATCAGAGCGCTCGGGTGAGCCATTTTGTGCATATTGCCAGATCGCCATGCTTCACCGAGACATTGATTTTCCCTGTATTGTATTGCATTTGAAGAAGATGGAGTCGGTCTACAGGAGGAAGAGAGAGGCCAAGAAGGCCAGGACCGATAGTTATGGGGTTTCTCAGGCCAGGATAGGGGGTGGACCACACAGCTATCTCAGCATAAGTCTATCGCTCCAGCTCCACCATCAGCCAACACGCCATCTAGGTTTAGAGGAGATCAGAGGAACAGGGATTCAGGCTCGAGGGATCAGGGTAGCATGCAGGTGGAGCGCACATTTCCAGTTTGTGCAAAGTGTAGGAAGAATAATCCCGGGAGGTGCCTGATCGGCGTAGATACTTGTTTTGGGTGTGGAAAAACCAGACACAGAATCAGAGATTGCCCTTGATCCAGTTCTACTTCTCTAGCAGCACGACCCCCTCAGTAGGGTGCCTCCATTTGTTACAGCAGGCAGTCAACACCAAAACATGTTTTATGGCCTATTGTCCCGCCAGGAGCAGGAGGCTTTGCTAGATGTGGTCACCGGTATGTTACAAGTTTTTCCATATTGATGCTTATGCCTTGTAAGATCCAGGAGCTACTTTGTCGTTTGTGACCCCTTATATTGCTATTAGTTTTGGATTTAGCCTTGAAATTCTGTCAGAATCGTTCTCCGTCTCTATCCCAGTAGGTGAATCAGTTGTAGCTAGGCGGGTGTATAGAGGTTGCCCCATCACAGTGTTGCATAAGGTTACCTATGCGGACTTAGTAAAGTTGTCCATGACTGAATTTGACATCATTTTAGGTATGGACTGCTTGTTTTCATGTTATGCTTCAATTAATTGTAGGACCCGTGCGGTGGTATTTTAATTTTCGGGTGAGTCAGTTTTGGAGTGGAAGGGAAATTCAGTTGTACCTGCCAGACGGTTTATTTCATATCTTAAGGCCAGGAAGATGATTTCTAAGGGTTTAATGTATCACCTAGTTAGGGTTAAGGATGTTGAGTCTGAAACCATGACTATTCAGTCAGTTCCTATGGTGTGTGAATATCCAGAGGTTTTCCCCGATGATTTGCTAGGTGTCCCTCTAGAGAGGGAAATTGATTTTTGTATTGACCTATAGCCTGATACGTAGCCTATCTCCATCCCTCCCTATAGGATGGCTCCAGCCGAGCTAAAGGAGTTGAAGGATCAGTTGAAGGACCTGCTAGACAAGGGCTTTATTAGACCAAGCAAGTCTCCATGGGGTGCACCGGTGTTATTTTTCCGGAAGAAGGATGGTTCCCTTCGCATGTGTATTGATTATCGGCAGTTGAACAAGGTCACAATCAAGAATAGGTACCCCTTACCGAGGATCGATGACTTGTTTGACCAGCTTCAGGGTGCCAAATGTTTCTCAAAAATAGATTTCAGGTCTGGGCATCACCAACTCAGGGTTCGGGAGAGTGACATTCGGAACACCACTTTTAGGACTCGGTATGGTCACTACGAACTTGTTGTTATGTCTTTTGGACTAACCAATGCCCCTGAAGCTTTCATGGACTTGATGAACAGGGTATTCAAGAAATATCTTGACATGTTCGTGATCGTGTTCATCGATGATATCCTTATATACTCTCAGAGCGAGGAGGAGCATGCCACTCACTTGAGAGTAGTGCTTCAAACCCTCAAGGATCAATAGTTGTATTCTAAGTTCAGCAACTGTGAATTTTCGCTGGACTCCATGGTGTTCTTGGGCTATGTGGGGTCGAGTAAGGGCATAAGGGTGGATTCTCAAAAAATTGAGGTGGTAAAAAATTAGTCCAGAATGGTGAATCCTCCAAAAATTCAGAGTTTCTTGGGTCTGGGAGGCTACTACAGGAGATTTGTAGAGGGTTTCTCCTCATTTGCAGCACCATTGACCAAGTTGACCCAGAAAAAGGTAAAGTTCCAATGGTCGGAGGCTTGTGAGATAAGCTTCCAAGAGTTGAAGACCCGACTCACTTCAGCACCAGTGTTGACCCTACCTGAGGGTATCGATGGTTTTGTGGTATATTGTGATGCTTTGCAAATCGGACTTGGGTGTGTCTTGATGCAGCATGGGAAGGTGATAGAATATGTCTCAAGACAGTTGAAAATCCATGAGAAGAATTACCTGACTCATGATCTTGAGTTGGCCACGGTGGTGTTCGCCTTGAAGTTATGGCGGCACTACTTGTATAGTCAGAAGAGCTTGCAATATGTGTTCACGCAAAACGATCTCAATCTTCAGCAAAGGAGGTGGTTGGAGCTACTAAAGGACTACGACATGAGTGTCCTTTACAACCCGGGTAAGGCTAATGTAGTAGTGGACGCATGTAGTAGGCTCTCTATGGAGAGTGTGTCCCATGTGGATGAAGGAAAGAAGGAGTTGGTGTAAGATGTCCATCGACTTGTGAGGTTGGGAGTTAGATTGGTCGACTTGATCGATGGTGGTGTTGTTGTGTAAAATGGTTCAAAATCGTCCTTGGTGATGGATGTGAAAGCCAAAAAAGATTAGTATCCGATTTTAGTAACGATGAAGGAGGCCATTGGAAGTCAGAAGGTGGAGGTCTTCTCCCAAGGGGAAGATGGTGCACTGTGATACCAGGGTCGTCTATCTGTTCCAGATGTGTATAATTTGAGGAACCGGATATTGCATGAGGCACATAGATCCAGGTATTCTATCCATCGGGGTGCCACCAAGAAGTATCATGATTTGCAAGAAATATATTGGTGGAACGACATGAAGAAGGATATTGCAGAATTTGTAGCCATGTGCCCGAACTGTCTGCTACTGAAAATCGAGCACCAAAGGTCGGGAGGTGTACTTTAGGATATTATCATTCCCACTTGGAAGAGGGAAGATATTAATATGGATTTCGTTACAGGCCTACCTCGTCTCGCCGACACTATGATTCTATTTGGGTGGTGGTAGACAGGTTGACCAAGGCTGCACACTTTCGACTCGTAGAAACCACGGATTCAGTGGATGATTACGCCAACTTGTATATTCGGGAGTTGGTTCAACTTCACGGAGTGTCATTGTATATTATTTCAGACCGAGGTACTCAGTTTACCTCTCAGTTTTGGCGGTCTTTACAAAAAGGGCTTGGGACTCAAGTTAAGCTCAGCTAGCCTTTTATCCGCAAATGGATGGCCATGCCGAACGAACAATCCAGACTCTCGAGGATATGTTTAGAGCATGTGTGATGGATTTCAAAGGTAGCTAGGATGATCATTTTCCTTGATCGAGTTTGCTTATAATAACAGTTATTACTCGAGTATCTAGATGGCACCATTCGAGGTTCTTTATGGGAGAAGGTGTAGATCGCCCATCAGATGGTTTGAGGTTGGTGAGGAAGCAATGATAGGACCGTATTCTATTCATGAGGCTATGGTAAAGGTTCAGTTGATAATGGACTAGTTAAAAACTACTCAGAGTCGCCAGAAATCATATGCCGATGTGAGGAGAAGGGATCTGGAGTTTGATGTAGACAATTGGGTATTTCTCAAGTTATCTCCCATGAAGGGAGTCATGTGGTTTGAGAAGAAGGGGAAACTCAGTCCCCGATATGTTGGTCCCTACCTGATCATGAGAAGAGTTAGTAAGGTAGCATATTAGTTGGACTTGCCCACAAATTTGTCTTCGGTACATCCCGTATTTCATGTGTCACTCTTAAAGAAATGTTTGGAGATCAAGCTTTAGTAGTTCTGGTGAACAACATCGGTGTAAAAGACAGCCTCAGCTGTGAAGAAGTTCCAATGGAAATATTAGATAGTCAAGTCAGTAAGCTAGGGAACAAGGAAGTAGCATCACTTATGGTTTTATGGAGAAATCAGCATGTTAAGGGAGCTACATGGGAAGCCGAAGCAGATATATGGCTAAATTCCCACATTTATTCTCTACCTGTTCAGTTTCGACTTGAGGCATTAGTTATGCCCTATGACTCTATTTAGTTTTCATGTTCAGTTCATGTGTTCCAGTTTCTTTTACGTGTATGAATGTGTATGTAAAGCATGAGATCAGTTCAGCTATGTGTTATGAATCTGAGATAGTCATTATGTAAGAATTTCGATTAAAATGATCAGTATTTGAGCATGATAAATGTATATCTCTATTCTCTGCTTGTTTCCAACATTCGAGGATGAATGTTCCCAAGGGGGAGATATTGTTATACCCTGAGGATTCAAAGATTGGACCTAGGAGTTGAATGTGGAATGACTAAAAATCTGGGTTGTAGGCACAGGATGAGTCATTGGACAACTCCTGAGGAGAGCCCACGAGTCTTCAAGTGACTCGCGGGGAGGCTTGGGAGAATGGGAATAAGATAAGGACAAAGGAGTCCCCATGGGCTTGGGAACTGCTCGTGGTCAGATACCATGAGTTGTTAGGTCATCAGTGGGGTGGAGGCATAAGAAAAATAGAATAGGCAAGGCAGTGGACTTAACGGAAGGAGACAACAACTTGTCATATTGGGAAATGAGTCGTGGTGTGAGCCGTTGGGTGGAATTTAGAGGCAGTGCATTTAACATGTGTTGGCCACGACTCGTGGCCACCCGTAATGAGTCATTGTATCGATCATTAGGACACCCAGTGAACAGTTAAGATAGTGTATCTGACGGGCAAGGTGACGGACCGTGTCGGCAGGTAATGAGTCGTCAGGTCACCCGCTAGGGTCACCTGGCAATTATTTTATGCGAATTAGTAAGGGCTTTTTCCGTAAATTCCTAAGATACTAAGGCCTAAACTACGACGTTTTGGGTTATGAATAGGGAAATTTAAAGGGGCTAAGTTCCGTTTTCACCTCATTCATTTATTCATGCAAGGTAAGGGAAGTGAAGAGTGACTCAAGCTTAGCATTCCTCAATTCTTTTCAATTTTTACAATCTCTAAGGATATGTTCGGGCTTCCCACACCCGTAACAAGCACCTGAACGGGCTAAACACTAACCGATGTGTCTTCGGCCACACCTGCCAGACCTTGGGATGTTGGACTCTATGGGTCTACTCCTTAAACCTCAAGAGCCTAATGCTCGTCCCCCTGGTCGCGCCTAGATCTGGATGGCATATGTATACATAACGGCGTTGGGGCTGATGATCTCTGGTGGGACTGTTGACGGTGCCTACCACTAGGTCTCTGCTAGGAGAATCCAAAGCTATCATTCCTTGCCCTCTTGGACTCTCTCTCCTGCTCACTCACCTGTACCGCCTCTATCTGCTGGGTGTACATAACTATCCAGGATAAGTCAATGTCCAGATGAAGCATCGCGGTCCGAAAATCTTTGACCAAGTAGTCTGCTATCCCATGCATGAACCGACTCACTCGGGCTCTCTGATCTATGAACATCTCAGGTGTATACTTGGACAAGTAAGTAAACTCCAAAGCATACTCTTGAACTATCATATTATCCTTCCTTAGCTTCACAAACTCAACTGCTTTAATCTCCATCATCTCACGAGGGAAGAACCGATCTAGAAATGTGATATGTAACTCATTCAAACAAATAGGGCCTGCTCCAACTATCCTGCTATCCTTCCATTTCATGAACCAGATGTGCGCAACCCCTTTCAACTAATACGAGGCTAAATCTGCACACTCCTCCTCGGTCACCCCCATGATCTGGTGATCTTCAAAACTTCCTCAGTAAACTCATGTGGATCCTCATTAATCGTTGATTCAAAAAAAATCCGGAGGGTTCATCCTCAGAAAATCTTTGACTCTTGCTGCTGCCACATTCCCATTTTGATGGACATGCTACCACATGTTGGTTGATTTGGGTGGTCAAGGCCTTAGCTAGCATCTGGATGGCAGCCCTAAACTTTACGTGGGCAACCTGCTCGAGCACATGATCCTCGGAGGCTGGTGGGGCCTGCTGGTGCCCATCTCCATAGCTATTCTCGTGGACTTCCGTTTTCATTTCTTCTTCTATTACCTCGGCAAGAAGGAATGATTCTACCAACACGTATAGCACGAGTTAGAATTATAGAGAGACATTTCATCGCACGATATAGATAATGAAAGAAGGGAACATTTACTAAACGTCTCATAGCCTCTTCATCGTAAGTGTGGTGTACTTCACACCCATGAAAAAGACTGTACTTAATGGGGCTTTCAGACACCACAGGATACTTAAAAACATAATGCTCTGGTTTGTCATGACCCGAACGTAGGACCGGATCAAGACACGGGTTAAAGAACCCCGAGAGACTCCAAATCAACCCATTGCATGAACATAACTTCTGATCTCAATATTATAAATGAAAAAATCTAACATAACATATCGGATGTCTAAAAATCTGATAATGTCGAATAGCTAAATACATAACACAAGTATGAAGATGAATACGTACTATGTATGATAAGGCTCTACTATTGAAGAGTTAATGGTACAAGACCCCAACTAACTTACTAAAGTCGAAAACCGAAAATACTGAATATAACTGATAAGAAGTGCCCTCGAAAGATGAGGACTCACCAACTCTGACTGGGAGATGCTAACACTGAAGATCTGGCTAGAGGAACGATTGAGCCTAAATGTCCAAGCCTATATCATGAAATGATACAACATAGAGTATGCGGTTAGTACGTGAAATGTAACGAGTATGCAAGGTGAGTAAACTCGCTAATTAAGTAAAATCAAAAATCATGCATATCATAAAATATTTCATCATAAGAGTCAGAGAGTAAGACTTGCATGCTATTATCTGAAAACATGACTTAAACATAGTTGAATGTCATAACTAAATTGAACGACCCAAAGCTGAGAACTGATAATCATAAGTAAAATAGAACATTGGGTTCAATCCTACTAAAACCATAGTATCTTAACTGATGGCAGACTCATCATATAACTAACATTAGCACGATAGAGCTTACATGGTTCCGACTATTACATTCAAGTGGAAAAAGCCATTCAAAGCCTTGCCAGAGCTAAGGACGCTACCATGATATTGATATCAAGATGAAGGCCCCCTGTGGGAAGGGGAAGCTCACAAGGGAGGTCCCAAATAATTTTAACATACCTATGTTGGCACGTAGTTCTGAGGCATAGGGTTGATTGACCCTTAGCCCACTCGGTAGACACTACTCCCAAGAAACATGCATATGCTCTCCATAATTTTTCAATGAAGCTAGCCATCGTCTAGTGAAAAAGTTGAATCATGACATGACATACATATTCTGAAAACATAACATTAAGAGACTTGGCTCAAACCATAACACAAGTTGAACAAGAGTGGGAGTCTAGACACCAAAACCATGTGGTAAGCTAATAACATGAACTTTAGATAAATCAGGAAACATACCTAATCATATGGGCTTGCCCAATACATAAACATGCTTGAAATATACTTTGATTACTCAAAAAAAGAACATAGATATGGGTAATTCGAAATCATACTTTCATCATGAACCTCTCATCATAACTAGGAGCATAGATCAGAATCTCATCTTTTCATAAACTTTCATATATAGGCATCTAATTTGTAAAACATTGATATCAAAATTTGTAATTGAAAACATTATAAAACATGCCCATAAATCATAATTCATCATTAGAAACGTGCATAGTGAATATCTATGATAGATACTTAGAGAATTCACAAGTTGGGTTAAAACCCCATAGATTCATCAACTTATGAATCACATGAAATTGAAGACGGATTGGACATGGGAGTGGATGGATACACCTATTCATAACTCTACATACCTGGAACAATCTGATTTGAATGCCCAAAGGAATTTGGGGAAGAACTTGATGAATCCTAAGCTTGATCATCCTTAGAAACTACAAGTCTCTCATGCATGGAGAGGAATAAGCTTAGGATGAACTAAACCCTCTTAAAAAACACTTATCAGAGCTTAAAACGACATAGTTTAGGTCTTAATAACATAGGAATTACGAAAAATCCCTTAATAAGTTCGCATGAAAATACACACTGCCAGTCCCAATGAGGGACTAGACGACTCATCATCACTAAACACACCTATAGGTATGACCACTAAGATTTTGAGGCTTCCGTCCAATTCAAATTTAACTTCTTTAGTGCCCACAAGGCCTTTTATTCAAGCTCCACAAGTAAATGGCATGATTTCCCATAGACAGGATGATATGGTGACATACCTATGGGTGTTTTGAATACTGTGCAATGTGCAATATTCCCATAAAGCACCATCTAATCTCCTCGACTAGTATGTTCTATTGGCATTAGTTGTTTTGGCCAAAATTGTCTTAACCTCCAGATTTGAGACTTCCACTTGTCCATTTGTCTGCCAATGGTAAGGGATTTCCATCTTATGCTTGACTCCATATTTCTCAAGTAAGCAATAAAATAACCTATTACAAAAGTGTGATCCACCATCACTGAAGATTGCCCGTGGAGTTCCAAATATAGAGAAGACGTTCCTTATCAAGACATTAGTGATTGATTTACACTCATTGTTTGGAAGTGCCACAATTTCCACACATTTATTGACATAATTGACTGCCACCAATATGTACTTCATCCCAAAGGTATTTACAAATTAGCCCATGAAATCAATGCCCCACATATCAAACAACTCTACCTCAAGAATGGGTGTCACAGGTAGTGTATGTCTTCGAGACGCTCCTCCCTCTCATTGCCATTTGTCAAAAGATTGTATAAAGTCAT
Source organism: Datura wrightii (assembly GCA_035772735.1). NCBI lineage: Eukaryota > Viridiplantae > Streptophyta > Magnoliopsida > Solanales > Solanaceae > Datura > Datura wrightii. Next base: position 58,514,036 of record JASDFA010000020.1, on the reverse strand, counting down.
GTCAATCTTGATAAATAGTAGGACAATAGTACCACACTACAATACCTTTTGTGTTGTGCGAATGCCACTGTAATGACCACCAGTGGGAGACAAATGGCATGCCTCAAGAATGTAATTCATCTCATTTTCAAGGACGCACTTTTTAATTGTGTTGTCAGAATAAATTCTTATTAGATATAACTCATCCCAATAAAATTTCCTAGCATCATGGAGAAACATCTTTTTTATGAAAGCTCATATTTTCAAGCATCACATCACTCTCCAAATAATATACAAAATTTGTGAACCATGGAATTAAGTCATGTGAGGCCGCTAATACCTGTTTGTCTGGAAAGGAATCTTTGATCTCCAACTCGTTCCCCACATTTCCTTCTTCATCTAGTCTGGATAGATGGTCTACAACTTGATCTTCTATATCTTTTCTGTCTTTTACCTAAAAATCAAACTCCTATAGTACTAATACCCAACGAATAAGTCGGGGTTTTGCATCTTTTTTAGCCATTAGATACCAAATTGCAGCATAGTTAGTGTGCACCACAACAATTGTGAAATTTCTCAAAGGCATACACTACAGCTAACAAATCTTAATCAATCACTATATAATTCTTTTAAGCTGCATTAAGAGCCTTGCTAGATTAGTAGATGGGATGAAAGATCTTATTATGTCTTTGTCCAATGATAGCACCTAAGGCTACACCACTGGCATTGCACATGATGTTAAATGGCTTATTCCAATCAGGGCCACGATGATGGCTTGATGTGATTTGTTTCTCTTTTAGTTACTCAAATGCCTTGAGACAAGCTTCATCAAATACAAAATTTGCATTTTTCTCCAATAACCTGCATAAAGGGTTAGCATTTTTGAAGAATCTTTGATAAACTGCTGATAAAACCCATCATGCCCTAGAAAACTGTGGTTCCCCTTAGCAGAGATAGGAGGTGAAAGTTTTGAAATAACTTAAATTTTTGATTTTTCCACCTTTATACCCTTTTTATAAATATTGTGCCCAAATACTATCCCTTCTATGACCATGAATTGACAGTTTTCCCAATTTACGACAAATTTTTTTTCTTCGCATCGCTTTAGTACTGCAGCAAAATGTGTTAAGCGATCCTTGAATGAGTCCCCCACTATCGAATGATGCAAAGTCTTCTTTATTTTCGGAAGTTAAGGTAAGGAAAAATTAGGATACTATCTTAGTGAAGTTGAAGGAAGCTGTCCGAAATCAGAAAGTGGAGGTCTTCTCCCGGGGGGGGGGGGGGGGGGAGATGATGAACTCCAATATCAGGGACGATTGTGTATTTCGAATGTGGATACTTGAGAGAGAGAATGTTGAGAGAGGCTCATAACTCTTAATATTCTATCTATATAGGTGCCACCAAGATGTACCATGACTTGCGGGAAGTCTATTGGTGGAATGGCATGAAGAAGGACATTAAAGAGTTTGTGGCTAAGTGTCCGAATTGCCATTAGGTGAAGTTTGAGCATCAAAATGCAGGAGGTATGCTTTAGGATATCAGTATTCCTATTTGGAAGTAGGAAGAGATCAGTATGAATTTCATTATAAGGTTGCCTCATACACGTCGACAGTATGATTCTATATGGGTGATTATGGATCGAATGATTAAGTCAACATATTTCCTACTAGTTAAGGCCACATATTCAGCCAATGATTATGCCAGACTTTAAATTCGGGAGATAGTAAGTTTTGATGGGGTCCATTTTCCATCAGCTTGGATAGGGGTGCTTAGTTCTCCTTTCAGTTTTGGAGATTATTTCAGAAGGGCCTTGGTGCTCAAGTGAAGCTTAGCATAGTTTTTCACCCAAAGACAGATGGTCAGGCTGAGCAGACCTTTGAGACTCTAGAGGACATAGTGAGAACTTGTTTAATTGATTTCAAGAGTCACTAGGATGATCATTTTCCCCTCATCAATTTTGCCTACAATCACAATTACCACTCTAGCATTCAGATGGCTCCATTTGAGGCTCTTTACAGGCAGAGATGTAGATCACCTATTGGACGGTTTGAGGTAGGTAAGGCTACATTGATAGGACCTGATTCAAATCATGAGGTTATGGAGAAAGTTCAGCTTATCTGAGAGAGGCTGAAGACAGCTTAGAGTCATCAAAAATCATATGCGGATGTAGGAGGAGAGAGCCTGAGTTTAAGGTTAATGATTGGGTGTTTCTGAAGGTGTCACCCATGAAGCGAGTTATGAGGTTTGGAAAAAAGGGGAAGTGTAGTCCCCGATATGTTACTCCTTAGATGATACTAAGGAGTGTTAGTAATGTAGCTTACGAGTTGGAATTGCCGGTAAAATTAGCTTTGGTACATTCAGTTTTTCATGTGTCTTTAATGAAAAAGTGCATTGGTGATCCATCTCTAGTTGTTCCGGTAGAGAGCATTGGTGTGAAGAATAGCTATACCTATGAGGAGGTTCCAATTCAGATCCTCGATCGTCATGTTTGAAAGTTGAGGAACAAGAAGGTATATTTTATGTAGGTTTTGTGGAGAAATCAACTAGCTGAGGGAGCTACTTAGGAAGCCAAGGTAGATATGATTTCTAGATACACACACCTCTTTCCTTCCAACTCAGATCTAGCACGAGGTACTAGTTTCCTCCATAGTACTCTATTTAGTTTCTTGTCAAGTTCATGTTCCTCTGTGCCTTTCATGTATTAGGATGCATGTATGCTTCATGAATTCAGTCCAGCCATGTATCTCAGTCCGGAGTCAATAACTTTGTTAGTTTTTAGTTGATAACTATTTAGTTTTGGGATTGCAGTTCATTCCCTATCCTTTCAGCTTAGTTAGCCTTCATTCGAGGACAAATATTCCCAAAGGAGGATAATGTAATACCCCAAACATCCCTAAGATCATATCCGAGACTTGCAGTAGAAACCAGTAGGAAAAGTGGCACCAAGTCATTCAACGAACCCCTGGACGAGTCGTCCTTTGAACTAATGACTCGTTTGTTGTCCTACGTGATGAACATAAAAAATTTGTCAAAATTTACCTAGAACCAACAAGTGGATTATATGACCCATTGTTACATTATACTAGCCATTAGTTTTAGTCGTTTGAGTAGGTTCAGAGGATGATTTAGCGGAGAATCAAGAACCAATGAGGGATCTAACGAATTATTGGTTGAACCAACGTCTGTTGTATGGGCCGTGGGTTCTACCAGCGGGATTTTTAATTTAGTATGCTAGGGGTATTTTGGTAAAATTATGTGCTTTTAACTTTTAAATGACATCATTTTAAGTTTCCAAAATAGCTAACTGACGGGTTATACTTATCCTAATCCCTCATTCTTTTCAAACACCCTAAGATGGAATTTCCCTCTCAATGAAGAGCTAGGGTTCATCAACTTATTCTTCTCAATATATATTGGGTCTTCAAATCAAGTCAAAAGTTCATCAAACCCAGGTATGTAGAGTCATGAATGGGGAATTTCTTCCACCCTCATGTCCAATTTCAAATCAATTTCATGAATTCAAGTCTCCAATAATATTTTTATGGAAATCTAGGGTTAGACCCAATTTTGATGAAATCTCTTATGATTTTCTACAAATTTAATTATCTTATGATTCAATCCGTGTTTTATGATTATTATTACATGTTCTCTACAAGAATCTATTATGAACTATATTTCTCATTTTATGATGATTTAATCAGTTATGCAAGAATTTCATGAATCTCAAGCTTATGCATCAAGTATGTTTATGATTTTCATATTTTCTAACTAGCCCATGGAAAAGTAAGTATGTTGCATGATTATGATATGAGCATTATCTAAGTTTTGAGAGTAGTATTTAACATCGAGTAGGCTGGGGTTCTAGTGCACTTACGTCATAAAACTACGTGCCACCATAGCCATGATAGGATCCTCCATGAGATTGTCTCTATCACGACTCAAACTTGGAACTTCTACCAAGACACGAGACCTAGAACAATGAACAGCCCCAAGTCAACCCATGGCACGAAAACAGCAACTAAAGAGCATTTATTAAAACGGAAATTGATAACTTAAACATGAAAAAGTGGAAGTCTAAAAAACATAACAATCATTAATAGAGTCAACATTCAACAAAGCTGAAAATCTGCATACTGTCTCATAAGCCTCTAAACTGTCTGATGAGCTGATCGGACAACACCCCAACTAGCTTTCTAAAGTCTGAAACTGAAATAACAAAATAAAACTCTAAATTGAATTTCACCAGAAGATGAGGAATCACCAACGATGAGAACTGAGCTGAACTGCAGGAAGCTGGAGTAACGACGAAATTGAGTTTGATCGTCCAGACCCGTATCAGAAAATGATACAGCATGGAGTATGCGGTAAGTACTTAGAATGTACTGAGTATGTAAGGTAAGTAAAACATGCTGAGTATATGTTAACTGAAATCATGCATATAAATATAAATCGGTAGATCATAAGAGTAAGGACTGAATGTTGAAATATGAATTTGTAATATATATAGTATTAAGCTGAGTATCATATCTAAATAGAATGAACCAAAGCTAAAAATAGAAATCATATGACTTGTCATAGCTGAAAACATAAGTAAAAGCTCATAAACTGATCATTGGGTCAAACTTGCTGTAAAACATAACATCATAAGTCCTGAACATGAATAACTTAAATCATGAGGAACAATGGGAGATTGTCATATAATAGGCACCAGCATGAAAGAGCTTATGTGATGCCCCAACTGTCACACTAAAGTGGGTAGAGACGTCCAAAACCTTGTAAGGGCTAAGAACGATACCATGATATAAATATCAAGCAGAGGCCCCTTGCAGGCGATAAAAATCTCAAGAGAGATCCCAATGTAAATATATAAACCTACATCGGGTGCATATATATCTGAGACTAGGAAACCTAGGAATCCAAGTCTACTCGGTGCTAGACAATACTCCCAAAAACATGCATAGTGCTCCCATCGTTTTTCAATGAAGCTGAAAGCATAGTTACATGCATAGTCTAAAATCTGAACATAGGGAGTCCTTGCTGCAAACATATCATAAGATGAATAGGGAGTGTAGACTCCAAGTTATATGGTAAGTTGATGTCATAAAACTGAGCTGAATCATGAGAATTACTTAACTTGTGTGGGCTTGCCCGAATCTTAAAATCATGCATACTTGAAGTAGACTTCATAAGTCAAAATTATTGATTCATACATCGGTAATTTATAGCCATTCAATCATGCTAGATATCTCATAATAATTGAAATCATGAATCATAAACTTGACTTTTCATAAAACTTGCATAATTTTGAATAATTTCTACTAACTTGAAATAACGAATTTATGATCAATTTATGTATCAAATCTTCCTATAAATCTAAAAAACATGCTTTGGAACATGACGGAAACTGACAAATAGACATATCGTAAAGAATTTCATCAAATTAGGTTAAAATCCTATAAGATGATATACTTGAATTTGGACTTGAATTCATGAACTTGAGGAGAAATTTGAGTATGAGAGTAAAACAAAACTCTCATTCACAGCCCTGCATACTTGGGTAAATTGATTCTCAACTTATCCGTGAAAGCCCAAGAGAATCCGGGAAGAATAGAGAGAATTCTAGATTTATCTTCCAGGAGAATTCAAAGCTATGCATGCATGCGAAAGCCTAATGACTTGATATAGGCTAAACCCTCTTAAAACACTCCTTTCAGGGCTTAAAACAATGTATTTTAGGGCTTAGGAGATTAGAATTTACAAAAATACCCTTAGTGATTTCGCAGGAAAAATGAAAGTCAGATGCCACGAGTCATACCACGAGTTGTACCATGAAACAACAACCCATAGTTTCTTCCTATTGCCAGACCTGCCTTAATCTCCCCATTCTCTGATTCTTTCCAAAGGAACTTACCATGATTCATAATTTCCTACTACAGATGATACCATCCCTCATATGATCAGTACCTAGAAACCCAATAATCATGCTATGATTCCTCACCACAAGTCATACCTCGAGGCCACGGATTGTTGGACCCACCCGTTCTTAATGGGAAATATTCCCAACTTCTCTAATCCCTACCACAGCTACCTATCACGAACCTTTGTTTGCCACGATGAGTCGTACATTCTAGACCTAACATACTAGTAGTTTGTCAAGACTCCTAACAACGGCCCCTTACAGGGACCTACAAGTCATACCTTGACTCGTTGGTCTAGAACCTATCAACCATAAACTTACCATGACCCAGTCCTACAACCCGTTACTCCTCACCACAACTCGTACAATGAGTCATTCTGAGACATTTTTCAAACTTTTTCTGTTGATTATATTTTCAATCCTGAATCAAGTCTTAGGAATATTTGGGGTGTTACATTATCTCCCCCTTGAAACATTCATCCTCAAATATGGGTTAAGCAACTGAAAGGCTGGGGAAAGAACTGCAACCCAAATATTGAACATCTTAAGTTGAAAATTGACAGAGTGGCTGACTCCGGACTAATACACATAGCTGAACTGAATTCACAAAACGTACATACATCTAAAACATGAAAGGGACTGAGAGACAGGAACTTGACATGAAAATGAATAGAGTACTAAGGAGGAAATTAATACCTCATGCTGATGCAAAGTCAGAAGGGAAAAGATGTGGGTATTTAACCATCACATCTGCTTCGGCTTCCTATGTAGCTCCCTCAACAAGCTGATTCCTCCACAAAACCTTCACTAAAGTTATTTCTTTCTTTCTCAACTTTCGAATCTGACGATTAAGGATCTCAATCGAACCTCCTTATATGTAAGGCTATCCATCACACCTATGCTCTCCACTGGAACAACCAAGGTCGGGTCACCAATGCACTTCTTCAATAAAGATACATGAAAAACTGGATGTACCAAGGTTAACTCTGCTTGTAGCTCCAACTCATATGCCACTTTTCCAAGTCATCTCAGAATCGTATAAGTACCAACATATCGGGGACTAAGCTTCCCTTTCTTTTCGAACCTCATCAGTCCCTTCATGGGAGACAACTTCAGAAACACCCAATCATTAACTTCAAAGTCAAGCTCTCTCTGTCAAACATCCGCATAAGACTTCTGATGACTGTCAGCTGTTTTCAGCCTTTTCCTAATAAGATAAACTTTCTCCATGGCATCATGAACTGAATCAAGCCATATCAATATAGCCTCACCTACCTTGAACCAACCAATAGGCGATCTATACCTCCGCCCACAGAGAGCCTTTAACGGATCCATTTGAACAATAGAGTTGTAACTGTTATTGTAAGAAAACTCATTGAGAGGAAAGTGGTCATCCCAACTATCCTTGAAATCCATCTCGCATGCTCTCAACATATCCTCAAGAGTTTGAATGGTTTTCTTGGCTTGACTATCTATTTGCGAGTGAAAATCCATGTTAAGCCTGTCCTGAGTACCAAGTCCCTTCTGGAATGATCTCCAAAACTATGAGGTAAACTTAGTACCTTAATCTGAGAAGATGGACGAGGGAACTCCGAGCAATCGAACTAACTCCTGAATGTACGAGCTAGCATCGTCCTCAGCTGAATTGATAGTTTTGACATGTAGGAAATGTGCTACTTTGGTCAACCTTCCTACAACCACCCATATAGAGTCGTACTATCGGCGTGTACAAGGCAACCCGGTGATGAAGTCCATATTGATCTCTTTCCACTTCCAAGTAGGGATACTAATGTCTTGTATCATACCTCCAGGACTTTGATGCTCAACTTTCACTTGTTAACAATTTGGACACTTAGCCATGAACTCCGCTATGTCCTTCTTCATACCATTCCACCAATAAACTTTCCGTAGGTCACGGTACATCTTGGTGGCACCTGGGTGGATAGAATAACGAGCGCCATGAGCCTCATGCAACGTTCTTTCTCTCAAGTCATCAAAACCCGGAACATATAAATGATCCTGGTAGTGAAGTATGCTATCTCCCACTTGGGAGAAGACCTCCACCTTCTAATTCTCGATAGCTTCCTTTAGCTTTACCAAGATAGGATCCTTGTCTTACCTAGCCTTGACCTCAGTCACCAAAGAAGATTCTGACCCATTTTGAACAATGACACCACCATCTGTCGAGTCAACAAGGAGAACCCCTAAACAAGCAAGCCTATGGACATCCTTTGCCAACTCCTTCCTCCCATCTTCCACATGAGACACACTCTCCATAGACAGCCTACTAAGGGAATCTGCCACTATATTGGCCTTTCCTGGATGATAAATGACACTCATGTCATAGTCCTTGAGAAGCTCTAACCACCTTCTTTGTCGCAAATTTAAGACCTTTTAAGTGAACACATACTGAAGGCTCCTATGGTCCGTGTACACATCCATATGCACCCCATACAAGTAGTGTCTCCAAATCATTAATGCAAAAACCACCGCTGCCAACACTAGGTCATGCGTTGGGTAATTCTTCTAGTGAGTCTTAAGCTGTCAAGAGACATATGCAATGACCATACCATGCTACATCAACATATAACCAAGACCAACCCTAGAGGCGTCATAATACACAATTAATCCATCCGTACCCTCTGGTGGAGTCAATATTGAGGATGATGTGACTCGAGTCTTTAACTCCTTAAAATTATTCTCACAAGCATCTGACCACTGAAATTTGACCTTCTTCTAGGTCAACATAGTCAACAGTGCTGCAATGGATGAAAATCCCTCAACAAACCTCTAGTAATAGCCATCTAAACCCAAAAAGCTCCTAATATCTTAAGGACTAACGGGTCTAGGCCAATTCTTAACCACCTATATCTTGTGAGAGTCTACTTCACACCCTCGATTGACACCACATGACCCAAAATGCTACTAGATCTAGGCAAAACTCACACTTGCAGAATTTAGCAAACAACTGGCATTCCTTGAGTGTTTGTAGCTCAATGCTCAAATAAGCGACATGCTTTTCCTTGCTCTGAATATGAGAATATCATCTATGAAGACAATCACGAACATGTCCAAACAAATCTTCAATACCCTATCTATAAAGTCCATAAAAGCTGTAGGAGTATTCCTTAGACAAAACGACATAACTACCAACTCATAGTGACCATACCAAGTCCTGAAAGCTGTCTTTGGGATGTCACCCTCTCTAACTCTGAGCTTATGATAGCCAGATCTGAGATCTATCTTTTAGAAGCACTTTGCATCATGAAATTAGTCAAACAAGTCATCAATTCTGGGGAGGGGATATTTTTTCCTTATTGTAACCTTGTTCAACTAACAGTAGTCAATGTACATTCTAAGGGAACCATCCTTCTTCCGAAGAAAGAGAACTAGTCCACCCCATAGGGATTTGCTAGGCCTGATAAAACCCTTATCTAGGAGATCTTTCAACTGCTCTTTTAACTGCTTTACCTCGACTAGAACCATTCTGTAAGGAGGAATGGATATGGGTTGTGTATCATGGAGAAGGTCAATACCATAGTCAATCTCCCACTTAGGAGGACTCCTAGTAGATCATCGGGAAACACCTCCGGATACTCACATACTATAGAAATTGTTACACCCCGAAAGCCCTAAGATCAGACTTAGGAGTTGAAATAGAGAAAATAGGATTTTCTACACCAGATCACAGAATAAGTTGTCCGGTGACCCGTCAGGATGACCACGAGTGGTTAAGTAACTCATGGAGAGGGATTGGACTTGAGTTGAAAGTTTTGGTTTTTTTGTGACCACAGGCATGACCACGAGTTGTGGTCAGCCACACGACTCGTTAAGCCAGCCGTGGTCAGGGATGGCTGAAGGAAGAGGAAGTTTGGGACAATGCACTAAACAGGTCCTCACCACGATTCATTGGGAGCAGCACGAGTCATGGTGTCGCCCGTGGTGACTCCCTTGGTATTTCTGGCAGAGTAGAGGATAAGAGGTGACCATGAGTCGTGGTCAACAGTAACAAACCGTTACATTAACCTTGGTGAGCCCCAGTTGAAGTTTTGGTAGTGTACCCAACGAATTGCGGCCACGACTCATGACCAGTGGTAATGACTAGTCTAGTTCCTCGTTGGGACAGGCAGTCTATTTTTCTCCATGAATTTAGGAAGGGCTTATCCATAATTCCTATAATCCTAAGGCCTAAAATATGTCATTTTAAGATATGAATAGTGAGTCTTATGAGGGGTAAGTTCATTCTAATCTATTCCTATTCATTCATGCAAGTTTAGAGGTTTTGGAGAGGTGATCAAGCTTAGTTCTTCAAGTTTTTCATCAATTCTTCATTGGGCAATTAAGGGAGCGGTAGAATCAGTTCTTCTCAGGTATGTAGGGTTATGAATGGGTAGAAATGTTCACACTCATTCCCAACTCCTCTCTAATTCATGAAATTCTATTGATAATTCTATAGGGTTTTATCCCAATTCTAATGAAATCCTTATGATCTATCTATGGGTTAATCCATCTCGTGTATAAATTCATGTTTTATGAATCATGGGCAGATGTTATAGCTATTTAGATTTAAATTTCTACAAACTATGCGTAATTATACATATTTCATGAAAGTTCAAGTTATGATTCTATTTTGATTTTGATGTTCGTTAACCCATTACGATTTATGACTTATGATATGATTTCTCTCAAGTATTTACTATGGATTTATGAGATATCAAGTATATACATGTTTTACAAGTATGTATCAACCTCATGATTTATGGATTTATGATTATAGCCGACTCACGAGCCTTATTTTCATGCCTAGTTCACGTATTTCAAGCATGCTTATGATTATCATGATGTTAAAATAGCCCACAAATCTCATGTATAATATCCTATGAGCACTATATATGTTTGGGAGTAGTATTTACTACCGAGTAGACCCAGGGTCCAAGCATACCCCGAGTCTCAGAACTATGCGCCAACATACCCAGGATAGAACCTCCATGATACTGTCCCCATTCCCAAATGGCTCCTTTGTTGTGATATCACACCTATTTCATGGTTCTATCCTTGTCAAGGTATGAACACCAGGGGTTTACAGATCGAGCTTTATGTGTGCTCATATGGGGTATGTCGGTTATAAAAGTCTCCCCCTGTTCCTCATGATTTACGTATGGTTATGATTATATACTTTGGCTAAAGTGTATTGCCTCAGAAACTCAAAGACTAGACCAGGGACTTAAAATAGAGAAAACTGGAAAATTTGAACCATGTCAAAAAATGAGTCATTTTGTGACCCATGAGGAGTGACCACGAGTTGTTAAGTGACTCGTGGTGACCACATGGAATTTGGAAAATAGGGTGAACATGGGTGTGACCATGAGTCGTGCTCAACACCACTAGTCGTGATGTGACTCGTGGTCAAGAACAAGTTTAAGGTCGGGAAGAAGTTAGGCAGTGAACCTAACGACTAGTCACCATGATTCGTGGTACATGCCATTACTTGTTAGGTGACCTGTGGTTAAGGATAGTTTGAGGAATTAAGATTTGGGAGTGAGGTTAACAACAGCTGACCTCGGATCATTGGGTCTCCTGACGACTCGTGAGGTTAGTCATTGGCAAGTTGTCGGATTTGGGAAGAAACCTTCGAGTGCACATCACGACTGGACCCCATGAGTCATGCCTCACCTCAAGACTCGTGGAGTCCCTTGTGGTGACCAAAAAATGATTCTAGGTAGTGTACCTCATGAATGTGACCATGAGTCGTGGTCACTGGGCACGACTTGTTAGGTCCCTCGTGGGGGGGCTTAACAGTCAGTTCTCTTGGGAATTTCCTAAGGGTTTTTTAGTAATTTTCTAACCTCCTAGACTCTTAACTATGTTGTTTTAGTATAATTTTTAAGGGAATTTAGAGGGGCTAAATGGTCTGCCCCTCATCCCCCACACAAATTTTCAGAAAAACATCAAATAGTTTCTCTGAGGAACTTTCAGAGTAAGAACTAGGGCAGTCTAGTTCTCGTTGATTTCTCAAGGAAATTCTTTGGGCTTCTTCACCAAGTATGTGGGAATTCACCAAGGGAATAGTTCTTACCTTGTCTCCCCAAAATCCTTCTTTGTTTCCTCTATCAATTCTAGCCTTAAGACTTTCAGATGTGATGAAATTATCTGTCAAGACCTCGCTTAAATCATGTGAAATATCTTTTATGTTAATTGTTGATGTTTTTTCATCAGTTTATGACTATGTTGTTGCTTATTCCTGTAATGTGAAATCTTGCCCTAGTTCTTGAGTATAGAAAATCTTAAATCTTTCAACAATGTTTCAATATCGAAATTTTGCTTGTTTTTATAAGTGTTGGGAACTACCATGTTGTTAGTAGCATTGAAACTCAATCATAATATTGTCAATTTAGTTTTTTCCAAAGTGTTAGAATTCTTTGTGTCAGTCAAAAATGTTAGCTGATCAGTTTGACTACAGAGATTCTCGAGGTGTTAGTAGTACCTCCTGCTATTAGAATTAGATTCACAACTCAGTTTTAGTGGTCCAATGGGCGGTCATGACACTTTTAGATAAGTAGCTCTGACCAGCCTCAGGAATCCAGCTTTAGATTTCAGTTTGTTCTTTAGACGGTTATGACACTTCCACATAAGCAGCTCTGACTAGTCTTAGAACCCAGTTCCAGAATCCAATCTGCTAAGACTCTCAGGGTGCTTTCAGATATGTATCCCTGACTAGTCTTGGGCCCCATTTTCAAGCTATCAACTTAGTATTCAGTCTAGGAATATCTAGTGGGAGTAGGACTTAACACCGAGCAGACCAGGATTTCAGCGCACCCAGGTTCCTAGTACTACGTTGCCACCGTAGGTTAAACTTTTATTGGCCTCATGTCCAATTCTTATGATCACCTACTTCATGCCTTTATACCCTAGCAAGGGTATATTGGGTCCTACCTATAGTCTGTATACATAAGATTCCATGTCTAGCTTATATGGTTATATGTCGGTCATAGACTCTCCCACTAGTTAGCTAAACTTAGTCTCAGACCAGCACCTCAGATTTAGGGCATGTTCTTTACCATCAGACAGGGTATTTTAGACCATCTTAGTTGTATCAGTTATTCAGTTCAATAGCTTTAGTTGGTCATTTAATTTATTTTCCATTTAACATTTTTATTCCGTTGTGTTTTGTTTTCTCCCACTTACTCAGTACATTCAAAGTACTGATGCATACTTTTATGTTGTATCATTTTATGATACAACTGTAGGATCTCAGTCTCAGCCTTGCTAGTCAATCTCTGTCCGAAGACTTCAGCAGTTCTAGTTGGTGAACCCTCATCTATCGAGGATGGAGATTATTTCATTTAGTTATATTTTATTTTCTTCTATTTAGGTATGGAGTTAGCTGGGCTTGTCCCAACAACTCATCAGTAGTAGTGTCATTCACATGCATATTTGCTTTTCAGACTTATAGTTTTTCTCACATGTTTTTAAACTTTATGATCCAACTCTATTTCATAAATGTTTTATAATTTACTTTACAACTTACGCTATATTCTCATGTTTACTCAGAATGCCAGTGTATAATAGACCAGGGGTTGACTTGGGATTACTTGTGACCCCAAGTACCGTGTCCCATCCAAGGTGGTAAGCTGGGGGTGTGACAAACATGATATCAAAGGACTAGGTTTAGAGTATTCTTGTAAGTTTAAAGCTGCATCGAGTAAAGTCCTTTTCATGGGTGTAAAGCGCGCCAGACTTATGCTTGGGAGGCTATGAGATGTTATTAGGAAAACTCCCTTTGATTCATACTCTTTATCTTGCATTGAAATTCAATTACAGAATCATTATCCTAACTGATGCTCTATTTCATTTCAGTGAATTATGCCTCCGCTTCGCGGTAATATAAAAAGGGCCGATAATGCTCACCGACCTGCCCTACAAGCCTCGGCAATCCCTCAAGGCGACTCAGTGTCTACCGTAGAGTTCAGGACGGCTATTCAGCTGCTCACTCAAATTGTTACCAACCAGGTGAACCAGCAGGTGGTTCCAATCAACAATAATACGTCATGACCCGCACGTACATCCAGATCGTACAAAAGGAACAAGGAGCCCCGAGAGACCCCAAGTTAACCCATGGCATGAGCGTACATCTAATTCAATCACATAAGCAGAACACTTAATATAAGAAAAAGTAAACATGTCATAAATACGAGGAAAGGACAATACACAATCCATACATGATGACTGAATACAACATGTAGTATGAAAAACCTCTAATCATGAAAGAAGGGTTGATTAGACAACTCCCCAACTAACCCAATAACTCTGAAACTGAAAGAAAAGCATAGAGTTTGATCATATGGCCCCTCGGAACATGAGGACTCACCAAATAAGCTGATAGCGAACTCTGAGGAGCTACTGAGGAGGGTGAGCTTGAGAGCCGGGTCTTGTATCATGAAATGACACAACATAGTAAGTATGCGGTCAGTATGTGGAATGTACTGAGTATGCAAGGTAAGTAAAACGGACATTTAAAACATATAAAACTCATAAATGATCTTAAGAGTAGGACATCATGCTTGTATCATTAATCATCATAACATGTCATAACGCCCAAGGTTTTCAAACATTCGTAATGTAAACATAGTTATAATTATAAGGAAAGAGCTTTACTTAACATGACTTGAGCCAAAATTACATAATCATAACATGCATAAATCATGAGGAACGGTGGGAGATTCTCTTAACCGACATACCCCATATAAGCAAACATGAAACCCGACTTGTAACCCTAGTTGGGAGGGTGTCCATGCCTTGTAAAGGGTCGAACCATGGAAGTTTGATATCACCATGAAAAGGGCCATTTGGTCCGTGGACAGTCCCATAGGAGGTCCCAACATACCTATGGTGGCATGAAGTTTGTTAGGTCCGGGACAGAACCTAGGCAGCGAACCTACTCGGTGTTCGATACTACTCCCAAAACATATATAGTGCACATAGTATAACATATATGAATTAATGGGATAGTTAAATCATGATAATCATAAATATACTGTACATATGTGAACTAGCCATGAAATAGGCCCGTGAGTCGGCCAAATTACAATTCATGATTCGTAAGATTCATACATACTTGTAATTCATGCATATAGCTTGGGATTCATAAAATCATGATGGGTAACATCATAAATCCATAATTCAAATCGTAAATCATGCCGGACTTGTAAATATCATTAATAGAAAGTAGATCATAAATCGACTCATCATGGGTCATGCATAATCAGGCTTAATTTCGTAGAAATCAAAATCGATAACATTATAAATAATTTAAACCATAAAAGTTGATCAAAACCCATAGAGTATGATCAGATTCAAAAATCACAAAGCCCATTAACAAATCATTAGATTTTTATATAATTATACTTAAAAAATTTAAATAACTTTTGATAGAATTTTCATGAAATCATAGAGAATGGGCTTGGGTGTGGAAGGAAACACCCATTGATAGCCTTACATACCTGGGACAGCTAATTCTTATCTTCCCCTGAAAGCCCAAGAAATAATTGATGAATAACACCTTGAATTCACCTAGATCACCCTTCTAACACCTTCCCAAACCTTTGCATGCATGAATGAGGACTTAGGCTAGTCTATTCCCTCTTAAACCACCTTTTCTGATGTTAAAACGACGTAGTATAGGACCCTAGGACTTAGGAATTATGAAAAAGCCCTTACTTAAATTGTAGAATTTTGCTGACTACCAGTCCCCACAAGGGACTGGAGGACTCGTCGCCAGGGACCACGACTCATGGCCTTGAGTCGTGAGGTACACTGCCAAAATTTCACCCTGGGAACCCACAGAGAACCCACAACTCGTGGTTATAATTCGTGGTCTACACTACTATCACGCTCCGCCTTGAGAGGTGTGACTGGCACCTGGTGCCCTACTAGGACCTGGACTGCTGGACTACTGAGCCTAAGCACTTCTGGTGCCAGGCTGGCTCTAATTCTGGATTTATGAAAACGACGGGCTATATAACATCTGTAAATAGAGTCTCTGGTCAACAAGGCCTATAGCCACCTATAGGAACATAAGAGCTACCTGGAACAACTGAACATAAGGGAACCTATGCAGGCCGACAAGGCCACAATGATGACTAATTATCACTGGAAGGTAGAATCAAGTGCTAAACTGATCTGTGACCGACAAGGTCACCAACTGACAACTGAACAAGGCCCCACACGGCCATCACATGCAAACTAAAGACATACACACACCCCCACACGATCAGTACAGCTAACCACAGGGAATATACAATCCGCAAGCCTCTAAGAATAATATGATGGTCGGGATAGGGCCCCGGCTTACCCATACTGTATAAACAAAAAGGGAAGTAAACCTTTAGCTATACGGCTCCGGATGATAGGAGCTGAAGACTCTGTACGCTGGCTGGAACTACGAGGATCTACTCGTCGTCTATGAGTACCTGCAAGCAAGTAAGGCAGCGCCCCAAAACGGGCGTCAGTACAACTAGTACTGAGTATGCAAAGCAAATAACTAAAAATAACTGAAAGCAAACAATAATACTGATAGATACTGAAGTAATAGGAGACGGGCTGAGACTGACTCAAAAGAGCGTAACTTTACTGAAGAGAGTAAGAGTCATACCTGAGAACATGGCAGTCTACTTTCTATCTATTAATAACTAACACAACATAGCATATAGGAACCTTACCAGCCCCCATAAGCCGTAAGGTACCAACTAACACACAATCTATATACCCCTACCCAAGTCATACCATCCACCTAGTAACTATGAGCATCCTGCTAGCCCCCTTTGGTTATTCAACTTGGGCTCGCTGGGCCCCTGACTATAGCTGTATCTGAGTCCGGAGGACTCCAGAAATCTAAAATTTGAAATCTATAATCTGAAATTTGAAATCTGCACCCCGGGCGCAAGCACTCGACAGGGGGTGTGGTATGTTGTTGATCAGCCTGCTATGGGGAATCTGCATCCCATCTTCATCCGCTGGCGGACGGAATGGCACTCTGTAGAGAGACGTATCCTAACCCTCTGGCGGGCGAGTCGACACAGCTATTAACCCTGGGGTGGTGAAGGAAGCTCTAAGGGTGCCCGACACAGAACAATCTTGTCTCCATAGATAGCAATAGACACAAGTAATATATATACTGGGTCTGATGATAATATTTATGTTCTGGTATTCTGTTCTGAATTTCATACTGAAATGTAATGAATCTGATACTTAAATATACTAAATTTGTAATAATATTTTTGGAATATTCTGCTGGGACTTATACTGTTTTACTGAATTTTATGTTGAAGACTATATTATATTTCTAACATGCTTACTAAATTTTTATACTGAACATAATATACAACTTCTGAAACACTCTAATGAAATTCATACTATTTTTCTATACTAGAATTACTAGCTTGCCGAAAGAAACTGGCTTTACATACCTCAATTGCCGACTTTCTAATTAACTGGCGTAGCTCAGCTAGTATTCAGCTATTTCTCCCAACTTTATTCATATTCACGAAAGAATAGAATTAATTCTACTATTATTTTGGAAAGAAACCATATTATGGCTATACCTACTGCCTATTCTTTGACTTATCAAAGAACGACCAAAAACTCGCTATTTCTCGGGAGTCTAGAAGGGAGAAATACTCACTTTAATGCTGGGAGTATATTAACACTAGTTTGAAGAAATTACACTTACCTTAGCTCGGCATCACGATGATTCACCGACCGAATTTCACGAAACTAACTCCGCAGGAATGCTCCCGGCAGCTTTATACAGGCTACCCGAAGTTAATTCGAGTTTGGACTGTGTTTGACGGTGTAAACGGAAGGAAATTTAATCAAACCCTTCGTTACCGTCTATTTCTGTTCGTTTACTATAAATTATATGAATGGAAAATGATTTAAAACGAAGTGGGAGCCTTATATACTTGGGGCCATTAAGTCGCATTTGTCGAATGCAATTTACAAGTCGCATTTGTCTTGTGATGCTCCGACTTGGTCTTGTCCGGTCCCTCCCCGGGCCCTTTTCTCGCACTCATGGCATTCTAAAACTCTTAACCAACATGCGAATAGGAGAACTAAGTGTCAAGAACTGTTATACCCCGTAAAATTTCCAACACATAGATGGCCTATTCGCGTGTTGGTTGAGAGTATTTGAAAGCCATACATGCTAGGAAAAGGCCCGGGAAAAGACTAGACAGGAAACCTGTCGAACCATCACGGAAGGAGCCGGGGTAGAACCCCTCCACGATGGCAACGTGTCACGGAGGTGGAGCCTCCACGATTGCTCCGTAACACGTTGGCCCTGTCTAGCCCCAAGTATATAAAGCCCTCCACTTCGGTTTTAATGTTAAAATTCTTATAATTTCCAGTGAAAACGGAGAGAAAATCAGAGAGGAAGAGGGACGAAGGGTTCTTGATAATTTCCTTCCGATTACGCCGTCAAACGCGGTCCAAACTCAAATTAACTCCAGATACTGAGGTATTTAGCAGCAAGGAGCATTCCTACGGATTTAGTTTTACGAAATTTGGCCGGAGAATCGTCGTGCTACTGAACTAAGGTAAGTGAAATTGCTCCAAATTAGTGTTAATATACTCCTAGCCTAAAATTGAATATTTCTCCACTCTGGACTTTCGAGAAATAACGGGGTTTTGACCGTCTTTTGATAAGCCAAAGTTTAGGCTATAAATCTATCGAAAGTAATGTTTTCTTTCAGAATATTGGTGTATTTAGTTCTAATTGACATGTATATGAATGTAGTTGGGAGAAACAGCAGAAGTACCAACGAAAATCACATCGGTCAGTCGGGTACTCAAAAACCAGGTATGTAAAGCTATTCTTTCGGCAAGCCAGGAAGTATAGTCTAGAAAATAAATAGAATAAAGGCTATTAACAGATACCGAGCGTATAGGAACGATTTTAGTACGATTTCCAGCAAGCATGCTAGTATATCATTACGTATTGTGTGATAGTCAGAATAACGGATAGTCAGATGATTTCAGATAGTAACGTGATATCTGCTAGTAGCTCAGCATGTTCTTACATAATATCCCGAAAGGAAGTAGTAAAAGCAGTATAATGAATTGGCAGGATTACAGATAGTATGTATTACATTTATTGAGCTATATCCAGTTATAGATGGCATGTTCTATGTTATTGAATTATATCCAGATATAATCAGACAGTCAGATAAAGGCCAGGTTGCAGTTAGCCCAGCAATCAGAAACAGTGTAAAATAGAATATAGCATCAGTTATTTAATACAGACTGGCCTTGAAATAAAAGAAGAGAATATGATTAGTATTTTCCATTTGAGCATGCTTACTGTGTATGCGTTTTGCATGTTGAGACTTGTTGTGGCATGTGGGCACCCTTTAGCATCCCCACCGCCCCTGGGTTATAGATGTGTTGATATCAGATTCAGATACTGCCACCAACTGAGCGATGCCTTCCGCCTAGAGGACGATGATGGCTGACCACCATGATAATACGATCCAGGCAGGGGCAATTCAGTTCGCTCTGCACAGAGCCAGATTACCTTATTTACAGGGGCAGATTACTCTATGCGCGCTTGTGGCCGGGGGCAGTTTCAGATACAGATTTTTATAAAATTACCCTGTTGCGTGCTTGCACCCAGGGGCAGTTTCAGTCACAGATACAGCAGCAGATTACCCCGTGTGCACCTGCGCCCAGAGGCAGGAGTCTTCGGATTCAGACACAGTTTATTGTCAGAGTCCAGGGCCTGAGCTACATACCCAAGGGGGTCGGTAGGAGGAGCTCACAATTATCAGATGAGTGGAGTGATTTATTTTTGGTTGGTTTAGACCCGGGTAGAGGTAAATAGATTGTGTGTTGGTTGGCACCTTTCGGCTTATGGGGGTCGGTCAGGTATTGTGTGTATTTATATGAATATCTATATGTGCTATTAGATACTGATAGACGGTAGGACGACACGTCGTCAGGTACGCCCAGTTAGTTACGGAATAGGTAAACTCTCCCCAGTTATCCTCAGCCAGATAGATTCAGCTACTTCCTGCTTATATGTCATGTTATTGTTGTTACCCGTTTAAGTTGTATATCTCAGTTTGCTTTACATGCTCAGTACCTGTGGTACTGACACCCGTAGGGGCGCTGCATTGCTTGCCTGCAGGTACTCACAGACGAGGAGGCGATCCCTCGTGATTCCAGCCATCTTACAGAGTCATCAGCTCCTTTCATCCGTAGCTTGATATTTAGAGGTGTATTTCATTTTCTTTTGTTGTATAGTACGAGTAGGCCGGGGCCCTGTCCCGACCATTTTATCAGTATTTCTAGAGGCTTGCAGTCTGTATATATTTCCCCGTGGTTAGTTGTGCCGGTCGTATGGGGCCGTGCGTATGTTTAGTTGCTTATGTTGGTCGTGTGAGGCCTTATCCAGTCAGTAGTGGTGACCTTGTCAGTCACGTAGCTGTTCCACATTTGTTATATTGAGTTAGAGATAACTAGACAGCATGGTGGCCTTGTCGGCCCGCATAGCTTTCCCTTTTGTAAGTATGTTTCTGGTTAGCTGAAGTTTTATACAGGCGGCTATAGGCACAGTCGGCCGGAGGCTGTATTTACAGCCTCTCTATAGCCGGTTCATTTCTTGAGATAGAGCTAGGACTGTTTAGCAGCCAGAGTTCAGCAGGCACCAGGTGCCCGTCATACCCCCCAAGGTGGGGTGTGACAAACTTGGTATCAGAGCAGTTCGTGTCCCAGGGAGTCTGCAAGCCGTGCTAAGTAGAGTCTTTTCTATGGATGTGTTGTGCACCACATACTATAGGCAGGAGGCTGCGAGGCATAATAGGATGGTTACCCTTCTTTCATACTCAGTCGTGCCATAGCACAGTACAGTATAGGGTTGATTCTTTTAAAACTTACCACCCTCTTTGTCTGCAGATACTATGGCAGATCAGCAACACCCTGCTACAGGCAGGAGATTAGATACAGCGATAGGCGAAGGCACCAGCAGGATGCCTCACTTACAGCCAGATTCAGCTCGATCTGAGGGCGATATGGAGGTGTCATCTCGACCCTCCCAGCAGTCTCCGCCTCGCCAGACACCATTTGAGGAAGCACCACCTCCCACAACTCCTGTACCTACTTCATCTGATCAGGAGCTACGTAGTGCGGTGGTTATGTTGACCCAGATGCTAGCTACTCAACGTCAGCTAGTACCACCTGCAGCAGCAGAATCTCTAGGTGGGCCAGGTAGTTCCAGGGTTAGAGAATTTTTGGAATTGGGACCCCCTCAGTTTACAGGGTCAGATTCAGCGTAGGACCCCCAGGACTTTCTGGACCAGATGTAGAGAATCTTTATAGTCCTGCACGTAACACTAGCAGAATCATTGGAATTAGCAGTGTTCCAGTTGAGGGATATTACTGTTTTGTGGTACGAAAGTTGGGAGAGATCTCAGGGAAGAGATGCAGCCCCTCCTAGTCCAGCTTCTCAGAGGCCTTCCTGGACCACTACTTACCCCGGGAGGTCAGATAGGCCCGGATGGACCAGTTCTTACACTTAGAGCAGGGGGCCAGGAGCGTCCGTGAGTATTCCTTATAGTTTGACTCCTTAGCCCGCTATGCTCCAGCATTTGTGGACGCCATGTCGTCCAGAGTCCATCGTTTTATTATGGGCCTGAATTCAGATTACATAGAGATGTGCATGACGGCTAACTTGAGAGAGGACATGGATATAGCCAGGGTACAGGCCTTCGCACAGACAATTGAAGGCTTGAGACAGTGGCAACGGGGTGATAGGCAGGCGACTTTAGAGCAGCGCCGTAGATACAGACCCGCTGAGATTCAGGGGGAAATCCCTAGGGGGCTGAGACCACAGTTTTCAGATAGGCTTCCCAGATCTTTACCTCCAGTACAGCAGCAGAGAGGCAGATTTGTTCATCGGAGTCAGTCAGAGTCCGGTAGTAGTTTACGGACAGTAGCATCACCTCAACAGCGGAGGGCAGAACAGAGTAGATTTGCACCTACCCCTTGTCCTATGTGCCACCGACCCCATTCTGAAGTCTGCAGGCAAGGCTTCTCAAGGTTTTATAACTGCGAACAAGAAGGGCATTTAATGAGAGATTGTCCGGCCAGAGGGCAGGGTAGCCGTGATAGTCTAGATAGAACATCAGCGGGGCCACGAGCTCCAGCAGCCTCAGCAGGGCACAGACCTTCAAGTTCACCAAATAGGGGCCGAGGTAGATTAGGAGCCTCTAGCTCAGGTGCAGGCCCCAGCCGTACCTATGCATTACCAGGGAGGCAGGATTTAGAGGCATCTCCCGAGGTGGTCACAGGTATATTGATTATTTGCTCATACCCTATTTATGTATTGATTGATCCAGGGTCTACCTTGTCATATATTACACAATTTGTGGCCCGGAAGTTGGGTATTGAACCAGAATTTCTTCAGCAGCCCTTTTCAGTACTTACACCGGTCGGTGACTCGATTACAGCTAAAAGAGTTTACCGGGGATGTTCGGTAGAGGTTGCTGATCGCCAAACCACAGTAGACTTGATAGAACTTGAGATGGTCGACTTCGATGCCATTATGGGTATGGACTGGTTAGTGCCATGCTATGCCAACCTAGAATGCTGGACCAAGATGGTCCGTTTCACTTTCCGGGGGAAGCAGTGCGAGAATGGAAAGGGAGCACAGCTACGCCAAAAGGTTGGTTTATTTCCTACCTTCAGGCGAGAAAATTAATAGCAAAGGGATGTATTTACCACCTAGTTAGAGTCCAGGACATTCGGGTGGAACCTCCGACTCTTCAGTATGTTCCAGTGGTAAATGAATTCCCTGACATATTTCCGGATGAGTTGCCTGGTATCCCTCCCGAAAGGGAGATAGACTTTGCAATTGACTTGTTGCTAGGGACTCAACCTATATCCATTCCCCCGTATCGCATGGCACCAGCTGAGCTTAGGGAGTTGAAAGAGCAGCTAAAAGATTTGCTCGACAAAGTCTTTATCAGGCCTAGTACTTCCCCGTAGGGTGCGCCAATTTTTTTTGTCAGAAAGAAAGATGGCTCACTCCGTTTGTGTATAGACTACCGGCAGCTGAATAAGGTAACGGTTAAAAAACAATACCCGCTCCCTAGAATAGATGATTTGTTTGACCAGTTGCAGGGAGCCAGATGTTTCTCTAAGATAGATCTGAGGTCTGGATACCACCAGGTTCGAATTCGTGAGAGGGACATTCCAAAGACTGCTTTCAGGACCAGATATGGCCACTTTGAATTTCTAGTCATGTCTTTTGGACTGACGAATGCTCCCGTAGTGTTTATGGACCTGATCAACAACATATTTAGACCGTATTTGGATCTATTCGTGATAGTATTTATCGATTATATTCTGGTATATTCTCATTCAGAGACAGATCATCAAAACCATTTACGGACAGTACTCCAAATCCTTAGAGACTGTCAGTTGTACACCAAATTTCCTAAGTGTGATTTCTGGCTGAACTCAGTTGCCTTTTTGGGGCATATCGTGTCGGATGCTGGTATACAGGTGGACACGCAGAAAATAGAGGCGGTCAAGACATGGCCCAGACCTACCACTCTGACCGAGGTTCGCAGTTTCCTGGGTTTAGCAGGGTATTACCGGAGATTTCTTGAGGGATTCTCTACTATAGCGGCACCTCTGACCAAGCTAACACAGAAAGTAGCGAAATTTCACTAGACGGAGGCATGTGAGCAGAGTTTTCAAGAATTGAAAGACAGATTGACCTTCGGCCCAGTACTAGCATTGCCAGAGGGAGCAGATGGGTATGCTGTTTATTGCGACGCTTCAGGCATTGGACTGGGTTGTGTGTTGATGCAGCATGGTATGGTGATTGCTTATGCTTCCAGACAGCTAAGGAAGCACGAAAAGAACTATCCGACCCATGACCTGGAACTGGCCGCAGTGATCCACGCTCTAAAAATTTGGAGGCATTATTTGTATTGCGTTCATGTAGACATTTTTACAGATCATAAAAGTCTGCAGTACATTTTCACACAGAGGGAGTTAAATCTGCGACAGCGTCGTTGGTTAGAATTGCTGAAAGATTATGACGTAAATATTCTATATCACCCATGGAGAGCTAATGTAGTAGCAGATGCCCTCAGTCGTAAGTCAATGGGGAGTTTAGCGTATTTGCGACCCGAGAAGCGGGAGTTAGCTAAGGAAATTCATCAGCTAGCTGGTTTAGCCATTCGAGTAGTAGAGAAAGAAAATAACAGGGCGGTGATTTAGAACTCTGTGTGTCATCGTTAGTTACAGAGGTAAAAGAACAGTAGTACGAGGACCCTGACTTAGTCCAGCTCAGAGATAGAGTTCAGAAAGGTAAGGAACCAGACTTCCAAGTGATTGAGGGTGAAGTGCTACGTTGTAAGGGCCGCCTATGTGTCCCGAATGTTTCAGGGCTTCGCCAGCAAATCATGGATGAGGTACATTATGCTCGCTATTCCCTCCATCTAGGAGTAACAAAAATGTACCATGACGTTAGAGACATCTACTGGTGGCCAGGTATGAAAGCTGAAATAGCTGAATTTGTATCTAGATGTCCTAACTGCCAGCAGGTGAAAGCGGAAAACCAGAAATCAGGCGGTCTGACGTAGGATATAGCTGTGCCTTTATGGAAATGGGAAGCGATAAATATGGATTTTGTAATAGGATTACCCCGTACCATACATAGGCACGATTCTATTTGGGTGGTAGTTGACAGGCTGACAAAATCAGCTCATTTCCTACCAGTGAAAGCTACCTTCTCGGCCGAGGATTATGCCGAATTATATATTAGAGAAATAGTTAGATTACATGGAGTGCCAGTATCTATTCTTTTGGATAGAGGAGCACAGTTTACAGCTAGGTTTTGGCAGTCGTTCCAGAGGGGTCTAGGAACGCAGATTAATTTGAGCACAGCATTCCACCCTCAGACCGATGGACAGGTTGAGCGCACTATCCAAACGCTTAAAGATATGCTACGAGCGTGTGTGGTAGATTTTAGGGGTAGCTGGGATGAGCATCTACCATTGATTGAATTTGCCAATATTAACAGCTATCACTCAGTCATCCAGATGGCGCCCTTTGAAGCATTATATGGGCGAAAATACAGATCACCGGTTGGCTGGTTTGAAGTGGGAGAACCAGCGTTGATTGGGCCATACATCATTCAACAGTCAGAGGAGAAGGTAAAGCTTATCATAGAACGCCTACTGACTGCTCAGAGCAGCCAGAAATCTTATGTAGATATGCGGCACAGAAATCTAGGATTTGTAGTGGGTGACTGGGTATATTTGAAAGTATCTCCGATAAAAGGGGTGATGAGGTTTGGCGAGCAAGGCAAGCTTAGCCCGAGGTTCATTGGGCCATATTAGATTCGGCGGAGGATAGGCCGAGTTGCATACGAATTGAACTTGCCTCCAGAGTTAGCGTCTGTTCACCCAGTATTCCATGTATCTATGTTGAGGAAGTTCGTAGGAGACCCTTCCACAGTTGTTCCAGTTCAGGATGTCCAGGTCAGAGAAGAGTTAGCATATGAAGAGGTTCCAGTAGCTATACTAGACAGACAAATCCGTAGACTGAGAACGAAAGATGTTGCTTCAGTCAAAGTATTGTGGCGTAACAGAAATCGAGAAGAGATGACCTGGGAAGCCGAGGAGGACATGAAAGCCAGATATGCCCACTTATTCCAGACATAGGCCAACAGGAGGTATGTTAAGAACTGTTTTTCCTTATGAATGCTTATACCTCATATATGATAGCAGGCGATTGAGTATAGACAGTTATGAATGAATATTATTATATCGTGTGGAGTACCTGTATTGGGCTTTTCTGCTTTTCAGGTTTTAGGGATAGACCATATTACAGGTGAAACTCTGCCGAAATTTTTCTAGAAACAAGTTGAGTAAGTTGAGAAGTCCTCTAAATAGAAGTTTACATTCGAGGTCGAATGTTCTTAAGGGGGGGAGAATGTTATACCCCGTAAAATTTCCAACATATAGATGGCCTATTCGCGTGTTGGTTGAGAGTATTTGAAAGCCATACATGCTAGGAAAAGGCTCGAGACAAGACCGGTCAAGAAACCAGTCGAACCATCGCAGAAGGAGCCGGGGCAAAGCCCCTCCGCGATGGCAACGTGTCACGGAGGTGGAGCCTCCGCGATGGCTCCGTGACACGTTGGCCCTGTCTAGCCCCAAGTATATAAAGCCCTCCACTTCAGTTTTAATGTTAAAATTCTTATAATTTCCAGTGAAAACAGAGAGAAAATCAGAGAGGAAGAGGGACGAAGGGTTCTTGATAATTTCCTTCCGATTACACCGTCAAACGCGGTCCAAACTCAAATTAACTCCAAATACCGAGGTATTTAGCAAGGAGCATTCCTACGAATTTAGTTTCGCGAAATTCGGCCAGCGAATCGTCGTTCTACTGAACTAAGGTAAGTGGAATTGCTCCAAATTAGTGTTAATATACTCCTAGCCTTAAAGTGAATATTTCTCCCTTCTGAACTTTCGAGAAATAGCGGGGTTTTGACCATCTTTCGATAAGCCAAAGTTTAGGCTATAAATATATCGAAAGTAATGTTTTCTTTCAGAATATTGGTGTATTTAGTTCTAATTGACATGTATATGAATGTAGTTGGGAGAAACAACAGAAGTACCGACAGAAATCACATCGGTCAGTCGGGTACTCAGAAACCAGGTATGTAAAGCTATTCTTTCGGTAATCCAAGAAGTACAGTCTAGAAAATAAATAGAATAAAGGCTATTAACAGATACCCAGCATATAGGAACGATTTTAGTACGATATCCAGCAAGCATGCTAGTATATCATTACGTATTGTGTGATAGTTAGAATAACGGATAGTCAGATGATTTCAGATAGTAACGTGATATCCGCTAGTAGCTCAGCATGTTCTTACGTAATATCCCGAAAGGAAGTAGTAAAAGCAGTATAATGAATTGGCAGGATTACAAATAGTATGTATTAAATTTATTGAGCTATATCCAGTTATAGATGGCATGTTCTATGTTATTGAATTATATCCAGATATAATCAGACAGTCATATAAAGGCCAGGTTGCAGTTAGCCTAGCAATCAGAAACAGTGTAAAATAGAAAATAGCATCAGTTATTTAATACAGACTGGCCTTGAAATAAAAGAAGAGGATATGATTAGTATTTTCCATTTGAGCATGCTTTCTGTGTATGTGTTTTGGTGTTGAGACTTGTTGTGGCATGTGGGCACCCTTTAGCATCACCACCGCCCTTGGGTTATAGCTGTGTCGATACCAGATTTAGATACCACCACCAACTGGGCGATGCCGTCTGCCTAGAGGACGATGATTGCTGACCACCATGATAATACGGTCCAAATTACCCTACTTGCAGGGGCAGTTCAGTTCGCTCTGCGCAGAGCCAGATTACCCTGTTTATAGGGGCAGATTACTCTGTGTGCGCTTGTGGCCGGGGGCGGTTTCATATACAGATTTTTATAAAATTACCCTGTTGCGTGCTTGCACCCAGGGGCAGTTTCAGTCACATATACAACAGCAGATTACCCCGTGTGCACTTGCGCCCAGAGGTAGGAGTCTTCCGACACAGACACAGTTTAGTGTCACAAGCCAGGGCCTGAGCTACGTACCCAAGGAGGCCGGTAGGAGGAGCTCACAGTTATCAGATGAGTGGAGTGATTTATTTTTGGTTGGTTTAGACCCGGGTAGGGGTAAATAGATTGTGTGTTGGTTGGCACCTTCCGGCTTATGGGGGTCGGTCAGGTATTGTGTGTATTTATATGTATATCTATATGTGCTATTAGATACTGATAGACAGTAGGACGACACGTCATTAGGTATGCCCAGTTAGTTACGGAATAGGTAAACTCTCCCCAGTTATCCTCAGCCAGATAGATTCAGCTACTTCCTGCTTATATGTTATGTTATTGTTGTTACCCGTTTCAGTTGTATATCTCAATTTGCTTTACATGCTCAGTACCTGTGGTACTGACGCCCATAGGGGCGTTGCATTGCTTGCCTGCAGGTACTCACAGACGAGGAGGAGATCCCTCGTGATTCCAGCCATCTAACAGAGTCATCAGCTCCTGTCATCCGGAGCTTGATATTTAGAGGTGTATATCATTTTCTTTTGTTGTATAGTACGGGTAGGCCGGAGCCCTGTCCCGACCATTTTATCAGTATTCCTAGAGGCTTACAGTCTGTATATATTTCTCTATGGTTAGTTGTGCTGGTCGTGTGGGGCCGTGCATATGTTTAGTTGCTTATGTTGGTCATGTGAGGCCTTATCCAGTCAGTAATGGTGACCTTGCCGGTCATGTAGTTGTTCCGCATTTGTTATATTGAGTTAGAGATAACTATACATCATGGTGGCCTTGTCGGCCCGCATAGGTTTCCCTTTTGTAAGTATGTTTCTGGTTAGCTGAAGTTTTATACAGGTGGCTATAGGCCCAGTCGGCCGGAGGCTGTATTTACAGCAGCTATATAGCCGGTTCGTTTCTTGAGATAGAGCCAGGGTCAGCCAAAGCACCAGATGTGCTCAGGCTGGACCGTTTAGCAGCCAGAGTTAAGCAGGCACCAAGTGCCCGTCATACCCCCCAAGGTGGGGTGTGACAAGAACTTACGGGGTGTAACATCCTTCCCCCCTTAAGAACATTCATCCTCGAATGTTAACTTCCGTTTACAGAAATTTTAAGTTGCTCTATCTTTTGTGAAAAAATTTCGACAGAGTTTCTCCTGCAATATGGACTATCTCAAAAATCTTGAAACGTAGAAAAGTCCAATACATGTACTCCATATAATACTATATCATCCATTACATAATAAATTGAAGTCAACATCTCACTCATACACATGAATATAAAGCAACTAATAAAACAGCAATATCAACATAACTCTGACTAACTAAGTCTGAAATAACTGAGGGTATCTGGCTTTCATATCTTGTTCTGCTTCCCAAGTCATTTCCTCTCGGTTCCTGTTACGCCATAATACTTTGATAGAAGCAACATCTTTAGTTCTTAATCTGCGGATCTACCGTTCTAGTATGGCTACTGGAACTTCTTCATAGGCCAACTCCTTTGTAACCTGAACATCTTGGACTGGGACAATTCTGGAGGGATCTCCTATGCACTTTCTCAGCATTGATACATGGAAAACTGGGTGGACAGATTCTAACTCTTGAGGTAAGTCTAACTCATATGCCACTTGGCCTATTCTTCGGCGAATCTGATAAGGCCCAACAAACCTCGGGCTAAGCTTGCCTTTCTTTCCAAATCTCATTACACCCTTCATCGGTGAAACTTTCAGAAACACCTAATCATCCACATTAAATTCCAAGTTTCTGCGCCGCACGTCAGCATAATATTTTTGGTGGCTCTGAGCAATCAGTAAACGTTCTCTGATAAGCTTTACTTTTTCCTCTGACTGATGAATGATATCTGGTCAAATCAATGTTGATTCTCCTATCTCAAACCAACTAACTGGAATCTTCACTTTCGCCCAGATAATGCCTCATAAGGCGCCATCTAAATAGCTGAATGGTAACTCTTATTATAGGAGAACTTTGAGTGGTAAATGTTCATCCCAGCTACCTCCGAAATCCAACACACATGCTCGTAACATATCCTCGAGCGTTTGAATGGTGCGTTCTGCCTGCCCATCTGTCTGAGGATGAAAAATTGTGCTCAGGTTAACCTGCGTTCCCAAGCCTCTCTAAAATGATTCCAGAATTTAGCTGTAAACTGCGGACCTCTGTCGGAGATAATGGACACTAGAACACCATGCAACCTGACTATTTCTCTGATATACAACTCAGCATAATCCTCGGCGAAAAAGGTAGCCTTTACTGGCAGAAAATGAGCTAATTTTGTTAGTCTGTCAACAACCACCCAGATGGAATCATATCTACGCCTGGTGCGGGGTAATCCTGCTAAAAAATCCATATTTGCTGCTTCCTATTTCCATAGAGGCACAACTATATCCTGAGTCAGTCCGCCTGCTTTCTGATGTTCAGCTTTTACCTGATGGCAGTTGGGATACTGAGCTACGAATTCTGCTATCCCCTTCTTCATTCCTGGCCACCAGTAGATTTCTTTTATATCGTAGTACATTTTCGTCAAACCTGGGTGGAGAAAATAAAGGGCATAATGTACCTCGCCCATAATCTGCTGGCGAAGCCCTGCAACATCTGGAACACAAAGGCAATCTTTTTATATAGCAATACCCCATCCTCGGTTGTCTGAAAATCTGTCACCTCTCCTTGCTGAACTCTGTTTCTAAGCAGAACCAGGCTAGGATCTTCACACTGCCGTTCCTTTACTTCCACGACTAAAGATGACACTACAGTGTTCTAGATTACCGCTCTGTTGTCCTCCGTTTCTGCTACACGAACGGCTAAATTTGCTAACTGATGCATTCCTGGGCTAATTCCCGCTGCTCAAGCTGTAAGTGTGCCAGACTTCCCATAGATTTACGGTTAAGGGCATCTGCCACCACATTAGCTCTCCCTGGGTGATACAGAATATTTATATCATAGTCTTTCAACAGCTCTAACCACTGACACTCCCGCAAATTCAACTCTTTCTGGGGGAAGATATACTGTAGGCTCTTATGATCAGTGAAAATATCCACGTGGACGCCATACAAGTAATGTCTCCATATCTTTAAGGCGTGAATCACTGCGGCCAATTCCAGGTCATGGGT
Organism: Datura wrightii; assembly: GCA_035772735.1. Classification (NCBI taxonomy): domain Eukaryota; kingdom Viridiplantae; phylum Streptophyta; class Magnoliopsida; order Solanales; family Solanaceae; genus Datura; species Datura wrightii. The sequence continues at coordinate 58,483,392 of JASDFA010000020.1, read as the reverse complement.
AGGATTGTTCTTTTCACGTTTATCAGTTGTCTGGAAGCATAAGCAATTACTTTACCATGCTGCATCAACACACATCCTAACCCAACACCCGAAGCGTCACAATAAACTGCATAACCTTTTGTACCTTCTGGCAATGCTAACACTGGAGCTGATGTTAACCTGTCATTCACTTCTTGGAAACTCTGCTCACATGCCTCATTCCACTGAAATTTTGTTGCCTTCTGCGTCAGTTTAGTCAGAGGTGCTGCTAAGGTGGAAAATCCTTCAATAAAACTTATGTAGTACCCTGCTAACCCCAGGAAACTACGTACCTCAGTCGGAGTGATAGGTCTCGGCCATGCTTTTACTGCTTCTATCTTCTGTGTATCTACCTGTATCAAACATCCGACACGATATGACCCAAAAAGGATACTGAGTTCAGCCAAAATTCACATTTAGATAACTTGGCATATAGTTTACCGTATCTGATAATCTATAGCAATGTCTGCAAATGATCCTGGTGGTCTGCCTCTGAGCGAGAATACACCAGGATATCGTTAATAAACACTATCACGAACAAGTCTAGGTATGGTCCGAAAATAGTGTTCATCAGGTCCATAAACACGGCTGGAGCATTCGTCAGCCCAAAGGACATGACTAAGAATTCAAAATGGTCGTATCTGGTCCTGAAGGCAGTCTTTGGAATGTCCCTTTCACGAACCCGAACCTGATGATATCCAGACCTTAAGTCAATTTTGGAGAAATATCTGGCTCCTTGTAACTGATCAAATATATCATCTATTCTGGGAAGCGGATACTTATTCTTGACTATGACTTTATTCAGTTGCCGATAGTCTATACACATGCGGAGGGAACCATCCTTCTTTCTCACAAACAAAACTGGCGCACCCCAAGGTGAAGTACTCGGCCTGATAAAGCCCTTGTCTAACAAATACTTCAATTGCTCCTTTAGTTCTCTGAGTTCAGCAGGAGCCATGCAATAAGGGGGAATTGATATGGGCTGAGTGCCTGGCAATAAATCAATGGAAAAGTCTATTTCCCTTTCTGGGGGAATACCAGGTAACTCATCTGGAAATACATCAGGGAATTCATTCACCACTGGAACAGACTAGAGAGTCGGAGACTCTACCCGAACATCCTAAACTCTGACAATATGGTAAATGCACCCCTTGGCTATCAACTTTCTCACCCGAAGATGGGAAATAAACCTACCTTTTGGCGTAGCTGTACTGCCCTTCAACTCTCATACTGTCTCCCCTGGAAAGTGGAATCGGACCATCTTAGTCCATCATTCTACATTGGCATAACATGGAGCTAGCCAATCCATACCCATAATGGAGTCAAAATCAACCATTTCTAACTCTACCAAATCTGTTGTGGTCTGACGGCTAGCAACCTCTATTGTACACCCTTGATAAACCCTTCTGGCTATGATAGAGTCACTGATGGGTGTAGATACTGAAAAGGGTTGCCGAAACAATTCTAGTACAATACTGAACTTTCGAGCCACTAATGGGGTAACATAGGACAAGGTAGATCCCAGATCAACTAATACATAAGAAGGGTGAGAGCAAATAGTCATCATACCTGTCACAACATATGGAGACACCTTTGAATCTTGTCTCCCTAGTAATGCATAGGTACGTATTGGGCCCGTACCTGAACTAGAGGCCCCTAATTTGCCTCAGCCTCAGCCTGCTGAAACTGAGGGCCTGCGCTCTACCAGGGCTGTTGGAGCTCGCGACCCTGCTGATGCCTTGTCCTGTCTATCTCAGTCACCCGACCCCTGGCTGGACAATCTCTCATCACATGACCCTCTTGTCCACATATATAACACCCTGTGGATCCATATCTGCAAGCTCCAGAGTGGCGTCGGCTACAAATAGGGCAAAGTGGTGGTGTATACCTACTCTGCTCTACTCTCCCCTGCTGGGATGAATCTACTATTCGAGAACTTCCGCCGGACTCTGACTGTCCTCAGCGACTGAATCTACCCCTTTGCTGCTGTGATGGAGGCGGGGGTCTAGGTGGCCTATCTAACAACCGTGGCCTAGGCCCTCTCCGAATCTCCCCTTATAAATCATCTGACCTGTCCCTGCGGTGATGTTCCTGACTTGTTCATCTGCTATCCTGTTCCGCTGTCTGAGGCCCTCAATAGTCTGAGCAAAAGCCTGCACTCGAGCAATATCCATATCTTCCCTCAAAGTAGCTGTCATACAGGCCTCAATATACTCTAGGTTCAGCCCCATAACAAATCGGTGGACTCTAGATGGCATGGTGTCTACAAAGGCCAGAGCATAGCGGGCCAAAGAATCGAACTACAGAGCGTATTCTCGAACACTCATCGCCCCTGCTCCAGGTGTAAAAACTAGTCCATCTGGGCCTATCGGATCTCTCGTGGTAGGTAACGGTCCAGGAAAGCCTCTGAAAAGCTGGACCAGGTTGGAGGGGCAACATCTCTCCCTTGAGACCTTCCCAACTCTCATACCATAACACAACAATATCCCGCAGTCGGAATACCGCCAATTCAACCAACTCTGTAGATGTAACATGCATCACCTGGAAAATCCTCTACATCTGATCCAGGATGTCTGGGGGTCCTCTGTTCGATCCGACCCTGTGAACTGCGGGGGACCTAGTGCCAGGAATTCTCGGACCCTCGAACCACCAGGCCCACCTAATAACTCTGCAGTTGTAGGTGGCATTGACTGGCGCTGAGTAACCATCATTTGCACTAACATAACTACAGCCCTCCTGACCTCCTGGTCATATGGTGTAGATATATGAACTGTCGGAGGTGGTGTCGTCCCGAGTGACTCCTGATGGGGTGGATACTACTGAGAAGGTCGGGATGATGCCTCTGTATCTCCCTCAGATCGGGCTGATTCTAATCGAGACTGGGGCATCCTGCTGCTGCCCTCTCCTCCTACTGTATCCAATCTTTGGGCTGTGATAGGATGTCGTTGATCTGACATTTTATCTATAAACAAAGAGTATAGTAAGCTTTAGGGACTCAACCCTATATTGTACTACTCTATGACATGACGGAATGTGAAGAAAGAGTAACCATCCTCTCATGCCTTGCAGCCTCCTGCCTATGGTATGTGGTGCACCACACATCCATAGACAAGACTCTACTTAGTACGGCTTGCAGACTCCCTGGGATACGACCTGCTCTGATACCATGTTTTTCACGCCCCGCCTTGGGAGGCATGACTGGCACTGCCCTACTAGGACCTGGACTGCTGGACTACTAAGCCTAAGCATTTCTAGTGCCAAGCTGGCTCTAATTCTGGATTTATGAAACCAATGGGCTATATAAAAGCTGTAAATACATCCTCCGGCCGACAAGGCCTATAGCCACCTATAGGAACATAACAGCTACCCAGAACAACTGAACATAAGGGATCCTATGCGGGCCGATAAGGCCACCATGCTGACTACTTATGACTGAAAAGTATAATCAAGTGCTAAACTGATCTGTGACCGACAAGGTCACCAACTGACAACTGAACAAGGTCCCACACGGCCATCACATGCAAATTAAAAACATACACAAGACCCCACACGACCGGCACAACTAACCACAGGGAATATACAATCTGCAAGCCTCTATGAATAATAAGATGGTCGGGACAAGGCCCCAGCCTACCCATACTGTACAAACAAAAAGGGAAGTAAACTTTTTGCTAACAAGCTCTGGATGATAGGAGCTGGAGACTCTATACGCTGGCTGGAACTCCGAGAGATCTGCTCCTTGTCTATGAGTTCCTACAGGCATGTAATGCAGCACCCCAAAACTGGCGTTAGTATCACTGGAACTGAGTATGCAAAGCAATAACTGAAAATAAGTGAAAGCAAACAATAATACTGATTGATACTGAAGTAATAGGAGACGGGCTGAGACTGACTGAAAAGAGCATAACTTTACTGTAGAGAGTAAAAGCCATACCTGATAACATGGAGGTCTACTTTCTATCTATTAATAACTAACACAACATAGCATACAAGAACCTTACCAGCCCCCATAAGTCGTAAGGTACCAACCAACACACAATCTATATACCCCTACCCAAGTCATACCATCCACCTAGTAACTATGAGCATCCTGCCGGCCCCCTAGGTATGCAACTTGGGCTCACTGGGCCCCTGACTATAGCTGTATCTGAGTCTGGAGGACTCCTGAAATCTAAAATCTAAAATCTATAATCTGAAATTTGAAATCTGCACCCCAGGCGCAAGCGCTCAACAGGGGGTGTGGTATAGTGTTGATCAGCCTGCTATGGGGAATCTGCATCCTATCTTCGTCCGCTGGCAGACGGCATGCCATTCCATAGAGCGACATATCCTCACCCTCTGGCGGGCGAGTCGACACAGCTATTAACCCTGGGGCGGTGAAGGAAGCTCTAAGGGTGACCAACACAGAACAATCATGTCTCCACAGATAGCAATAGGCACATGTAATATATATATTGGATCTGAGAATAATATTTATGTCCTAGTATTCTATTCTGAATCTCATATTGAAAAGTACTAATTTGATACAGAAATATACTGAATCTGTAATGATATCTGTAATAAAATGATCATTGGGTTAAACGTGTTGTAAAACTTAATATCATAAGTCATGAACATTAAGAACTAAAATCATGAGAAAAAATGGGAGACTCGTCATATAACCGACACCATCATGATAGAGCTTAGGTGATGCCCAAACCATCGCACTCAAGTGGACAGAGTCGTCCAAAAACTTTCCAAGGCTAAGGATGATACTATGAGATCGAGATAAAGTTGAGGCCCCTAGCGGGTGGGAAAAATCTCAAGGGTGATCCTAATGTAAATATATAAACCTAAGTTGGCGCGTAGTTTTGAGATCAGGGAACCTAGGAACCCGAGGCCTAATCGGTGCTAGAAGATACTCTGAAAAACATGTATAGTGCTCCCATCGTTTTTCAATGAAGATGAAATCATAATTACATGCATAGTCTGAAATTTGAACATGGGGAGTCCTGGCTCCAAACATACCATAAACTAAATATGGAGTATAGACTCCAAACCATATGGTAAGCTGATCTTATAAAACTGAGCTGAATCATGAAAACATACTTAACTTGTGTGGGCTTGCCCAAATCATAAAATTATGCATACTTGAAGTAGACAGCATAAGTCAAAATCATGGATTCACACATGGGTAATTTATAAACATTCAATGATGCTAGATATCTCATCATACTTGAAATCATGAATCATAAACTTGACGTTTCATAAAATTTGCATAATGGGGCATAATTTCTAATAATTGGAAATAATGAAAATATAATAACTATTTGTATAAAATCTTCCCACAAATATTAAAACATGATTTGGAATATAAGGGAAATTGATCCATAGACATATCATAGAGTATTTTCATAAAATTAGGTTAAAACCCGATAAGATCATAGACTTGAATTAGGACTTGAATTCATGAACTTGAGGAGAAATTTGAGCATGAAAGTGAAAGGAAACTATGATTCCTAGCCCTAAATACCTGGATAAGCTGATTCTCAACTTATCCTTGAAAGCCCAAGAGAATTAGGGAATAATCTAGAGAATTCTAAATTGATCTTCCAAGAGAATTCACAGCTTTGCATGCATGGGAACGCCTAATGACTTGATATAGGCTAAACCCTCTTAAAACACTCCTTTTTTGGCTTAAAATGATGTAGTTTAGGGCTTAGGAGCTTAGTATTTATGAAAATACTCTTAATGATTTCGCAAGAAAACAACACTGTTAAATGCCATGTGTCATACCACAGGTCGTACCATGAAACAACGACCCATGGTTTCCTCCTATTACTAGACCTGCCTTTATCCCTCTATCGTTTGATTCGTTCCACGGGCGCTTACCTTGACTCGCAGTTTTTTACTATGGGTTGTACCATCCCTCATATGATTAGTAACTGGAAACCCGATAATCATGCTACGACTCCTAACCATGAACCGTACCTTGAGACCATGGGTCATTGGACCCATCCATTTTCATTGGGAAAAACTTCCAAATTCTCTAATCCTTTCCAAGGACACTTATCACGACCCGTTGTTTGCCATGATGAGTCGTACCATGAGTCGTATCTTCCAGAACTAACATACTAGAAACTTGTCACAACTCCTAACAACAGCCGGTTACAGTGACCTACGAGTCGTACCTTGACTCATTGGTCTAGAACCTGTCAACTAGAAACATACCACGACTTAGTCCTACAACCAGTTACACATCACCACGACTTGTACAATGAGTTGTTTTGAGATATTTTTTGAACTTTTTCTGCTTATCATATTTGCAATCCCAAATCAAGTCTTAGGAATTTTTAGGGTGTCACGGTCTCCCATGCCCAAAAGGGAAATCCATGAGTGATATCACACCTTCATGGTCAATGCCCTTGGAAAAGTATGAACACACCTCCCATCTAGGGTTACAAACTAGGCTCCATGTTTGCTCATTGAGTATGTCTATCGTAAGAATCTTCCATTGTTCCTCATGTTTTATGTTATTCGTATTCAGGTTTTTATGATATAATGTTTGATAGTATATTTGACTTAGTGAACAACTTTTGAGTTTACTTATGATAACAATCATTTTAAATGGTATGATTTTACTTCCAAAACCTTGGGTCATTATGCTTCAGCTCATAAGGTTAACTCATGTTTATGACTATTTTTTTATTATGACTTTTAGTATATTTTCCTTACTCTAATGTTTTGTTTATCTTGCATACTTAGTATATTTTTAGTACTGACCTCAAACTTTTTTTCTATATCATCTCATAATATAGGTTCAGGTGATCAGTCTCAGTCATGCTGCTAAATTCTATCCGACTCTAGTTTTAGCAGTTTTGGTGAGTCCTCATTATCTGAGGACGTCAGATTTAATGCAAGTTTTTATGTTTTATGTCTTTTAATTTTTTTACATTAGTAGTGCTAGTTGGGGGTGTTGTCCAATTAACTCATCATATCAGTTGAGGCTTTCATACTTGATGTTAGATATTTCAGCGGTTTTGACTTGTTATCCTTTCCATATGATTTATGATATCAAAGACTTTCTCTCATTTCTTATTCTATTCTTTATGAAGATTCTGTCTTGTTTATGTTCTAAAGAAAGTTATGTATGTTCCATGGATTAGTTCGGAGTCATTCATTTGTATAGGTTCTGTGTTATGATCTGGGGTCCATGCTCAAGTTTTGGCATGCAATCTCTCCATTGGCCATCAAAATCTCTCTAACCTTAATTCCCATCACAAAGACACCAACAGCCTCGGTTTGCACCTTGGTACCCCAGACAAGAACTCATCATTCGACTTATCATCTATTGGCACTCTTCATCAAATTAGTCACTTGGACTCTAATAGCATTTACACTTTTGGTGTTGGAGCCCATCACATGCTTAGCAACCAACTCTATTTAAGTCATCATTTTATCCACGGTCTCACCCTTCTTTTAATCCATCCTTCTCATCTCAGCTGTCAAGTGGTGTGAAGGTGCACTTAAGGACATCTCTATTTCCCTTGTGTGAAATGGTCAGTTTGTTTTTGTTATTCTATCCAAAAGAGCGTTTGCAAGTCTGAAGGTTTGATCCATGATTGAACTAACAACTAGATTATTTTTCACAGACTTGTTAATTTAATTAAGTGACTAGTACAAACTTTATAAAAGAACACTATTTGGAAACCTTGGATGGTTCTAGGTATTATCTAAGAGCCTTGGATTCAATTAGCGTATGAATATCCTTGGTTTTAAAATATACTCTACGTTTCTCAACCAAAAGAGTGTGTTTACCTTGGGTTTTCTCAAACCCTAAAGGCAATCTCAACAAATCACCCAACAATGCCTGAGGATGAGTTTAGACTATTTCTATCCCTATATTTTAAATAGAGTTTGAATTCTTAGGTGTAGACCATTTCTATCTCTAGCCCATAAATTAAAACTCCAAATCTTCACTATTGAATTCCTTCCAAACCTCACTTTCCTTTTTCAAGCTAAAGCATGGTTATAGAGCTCAATCACTATTTTCAACCACAAGTTTCTAAGTAAAAACTTGAAGAACTTAATAGATCCAAGCTTTTGACTCAATTATATTATCAATTAGTCAATACCCACTTAGATCTAAACACCTATCATAGATACACACCCTAGAAAGTATTTAGCTACTAATAATTAATGAAAGAGAAATTATTGATATCGTTCAAATCCCTCACAATGTAGGGTAGTGTAAATAATCAATGCAAATATAGAATCCATCAAGGAGTTGGGGTTGAATCCTATTGAGACTACTCGAAGCCCAAACTATCTAGTTCTAAACAGCAAAGTGTTGCAAGATTAGAATCTATTCAATTAAACTATGACTACAGGTTGTGCTAAGCTAGGGTTATAAACATAGATATAATTCCAATGAAGTGACTTTAATATTGGGTTGATCCCCCTAAATCACACAATATGAAAGAATTAAGAAAGGGATAAGTCTTAACATGCAAGCAATTTAGTTAGGCAACCTATGAGTACCTTTCAATAGCACCATAGGTGTCAATCTACTCTAATTTTGTCAAATTGAAGAGAACTCATTTATACCCAATTGTTTGTTTGCCAATATGGAATTCAGCCTAAGCCTAGGATCATCCATTAAGTAAGGGTTATGCCTTGAGGATTGATGCTGACCCAACCCAAATTTGCCCTTCCAAGCCTCATATGGGTAATTGGGTAGGATAGGATTATTCTCATCACCAATCACAAGTTACAAAGAAAACAACAATCCAATGTTCAATAGTCCAAACTCAATTTTAACAAATTAGGGTCATTATGGTTCACAACCCAAAATCTGGGTTTAGTAATCCATGGCCAAAAGAAGAAGAACAGCTATGTAATGAGACATTCTTACTAAAAAGAATTGAAATCTTCACTTGATATATGATAATCTTTCTCTACAATCTACTTGAAACTGGGCTAAAAGTAAATAAGTCTACTCTCTGCACTAGCTATGAACTAATGATTGTAAAAACATCTGAAAAATTATAAGAAAATGTATTTATATATGTCCCAAAAATCCCATTTAATTTGAACATATGAGTGGCAGATATGGAGGGACAGTCCGTCCTTTACGTTTTTGCTACTGTCCCTTAACATGTTGTCCTTTAAGAGATGGACCATCACTTGGAAATTTGACCCATACTTCACTCTGTACTAGAGAAAATCCATTCTTCCATGCTCTAATCTGACCATCAAATAACGGACCATCCTTTTGGAAGACCGTCCGTCTTTCCAACACTATTTTAAGGACCCAATTTTCTGGGTTCCTAAAATTTGCAAATGTGAAGGGATGAACTGAGGGATGGACCATTCTATAGACTAAGGGTCCATATGTTACCTTATTTATTAAGCAGTTTTCTAGCCTTAAATCCTTTCTATTTCCAAATTTCTTCGGATCTTGAGACATAGCATAATAAGGATTTTTGTCATTTATTTGGAGTTCAAAATCTAAAGAGAATTATTGTTTGGCTTTCTTAGGAGTACATCTGAATAGACGTTTGAATAAAAAAAATTTAATATGTTTGATGCCACTTCTATAATGCCACAGAAACTCAAAATCTAATTCTGGAACTTAAATCATGAAATCTGAAAAAGCTGCAGAAAAGCTTCAGGACAACCCGCCTAACGAGTAGTTAACTAACCTTATGACTCGTCAGGTGAGCCGTGAGAAGGAGGCTTAGTAATTTAAAGAGAAGAGGCAGTGTACCCAATAAGGGACTTCATGAGTTGTGGTCACTAACCACAACCCGTTAGGTCACTCATGGCCAGGCTTGAGCTGGGAATGCTTTTGTTGACCAGTGTACTTGATGGGTGGGGAAATGAGTTGTGGTCCCCAGTAATGACTCGTTATGTTCCCCTTTACTAGCCTTATTGTGTTTTTGCCAGTGTACCTGACGGGAGTGACCACAAATCGTGGTCAGCCACCACGACCTGTTAGGTCAACTGTTAGGTGCACCTGACAGTTTTCCCAGCGAATTTCTAAGGGATATTTAGTAATTTTCTACTCTCCCAAGCTTTAAACTACGTCGTTTTGGTGTTAATTTTAGACTATTTAGTGGGGGAAAATGGTTCATTCCTCATTTTTTACTCTCAGCTCTCAGAATAAGATTGACATATTCTCCTCTCAAGAACCTCCAAGAAAGACTAGGGCTTCTCATCACTGAAGCAGTTCAAGCTTCTCCTCCGGAAAGATTTTAGTCAGGTATGTGAGAATTCAACAAGGGAATTGCCCTTCTCTTGTGTCCCCCAATACCCTTCCATAATTCCCTATCAGTTTTTCCATGGGTTCTTCAAATATGAATAAATTTTTATGTTGGGTTTCTTTAATTTCATTTGGGATAATATCCATGTCTATTACTAGTATGATTTTCATCAGTTTATAAGTAAATAGTTGATGTTATTTACCAGATGATTTATAGCCCTAAATTTTCGAGTAAAGCTTATTGCATATTAAATTCTGTCTATTTTGCATAGTATGTTTTTGGGATGAATATCCTAGAAATTCTTTTCATATATGTATATATGCAAGAAATTATTCCATTGATGAGAATGATTTTACCCTTGTTGGGTGAAACCCCTTTAATTTCTTGAGATTTTGTTGTATTATGAAATTCCCATGTTGTTGGAATAAGTTGAGTTCTCTATTAGCTGCTAGTGGTTTAGGCCAGTTAGAACGTAGAATCTCTTCAAAGCCATTCAGAAAATTGTCAACTAATCAGTTTGACTCTAGTCTTTTCCCGAGGTGTCAGTGGTTCCTCCCAATTATTAGAATCGGACTCAGAATCTAGTTATGGTCCATTAGGTGGTCATGACAGTTCAGATTATAGCTCTGATAAGCCCCAGGACCCCAGTTTAGCTTAAAGTTTGTTCTTAGACGATTATGACGCTTCCAGATAAGGAGCTCTGACCAGTCTAGAACCTAGTTTCAAAATCTGGTCCGATAAGGCTCTTAGGGTACTTTAAGTTATATGTCCTTGTAGTCTTGGACCCCAATTTCGAGCTATCAACTTAGAAATTCAGTATAGGTTTCTAGTGGGAGTAGGACATAGCACCGAGCGGGCTAGGGTTTAAGTGCACCTAGGTTCCCAAAACTACGTTGCCAGCGTAGGTTACAGTATTACATGGCCTGATTGGCTCTAGAGATTTGTGATCACCCAGTTCATGCCTTTATACCCTGGCAAGGTATATTGGGTCCTACTAGTGGGGTGTATACATCGGACTCCATGTCTAGCTCATGTAGTTATATGTCGGTTAGAGACTCTCCCATTAGTCGGTTTAGCTCATTCTCGAATTTCTCAATCCAGTTCAATTCAAATCAGTTCAATGCAGTATCTCAGACTCAGTATTTCAGACGTAGGGCATGTTTACGACCATCAGCCAGGGTCATTTTTGACCATATCAAATTTATTCCAATTGTATCAGTTTTCAGTATTTTCAGTTGGTCATTTCATTTCATTTCAGTAACTAGGTCTTTTATGTTATTTATGTCTCTCTCACTTACTCAGTACATTCAAAGTACTGACGCATACTTTTATACTATACCATTTCATGATACAGCCGCAGGTTCTCAGACTCAGCACTGTTAGCTGTTTACATTTGGGTCGCTCTATCCGCAGCAGTAGTGTGAGTCCTCATATTCTGAGGGCACATTTTATTCATTTTAGTTTCCTTATTGTTTTCAGCTAGACTTAGAGTTACCTAGGGGCTTGTCCCAGCAACTCCTCAGATGGCTTTCAGACCAGACTTGATTTCATACTTTTAGATATTTAAAATCTCTATGTTCAGTCTTTAATTTTTCATTAATGCTATTATGTATTATTTTAAATTTCCGTTGTGCATGTTTACCTAGAATACCAGTCTATGATAGACCAATGGTTTTCTTGGGGTCACTTATGACTTCAAGTACCATGTTACGTCCAGGGTGTAGGTTCGGGTCATGACGAACTTGGTATTAGAGCACTAGGTTTAGAGTATCCTCGGAATGTCTTAAAGCCACATCGAGTAGAGTCCATTCCATAGTTGTGAAGTGCGCCACACTCATGACGAGGAGGCTACAAGATGTTATTAGGAAAACACTTTTGTTCATACTCTTTATCGTGTGTTAAAGTTCAACTCTAGAAATGCCCTTCTAACTCATGCTCTATTTCATTTTAGTGAACCATGCCTCTTAAGCGCGGTAATGGAAGAAGGTCCTGCAATACCAGCAGACCCACCCCACCAGCTCCAGTAGCCCCTCAGGATAACACAGTGTCCACTGTAGATTTCAGAGCGGCTATCCAATTGCTTGCCCAAACAGTCACCAACCAGGTGAACCGACGAGTGGTGTTGATGAACACCAACGGGTCTGCAGCATCTGTAAGGGTACGGGACTTCACCTGAATGAACCCTCCATATTTTCATAGAACAAAGGTGGGAGAGGAGCCACAAAGGTTTGTAGATAAGATTAGGAAAATTACCTGAATTATGGGCATCAGTCCCTTTGAGAGTGCCGACTTGGCTGCCTACCAGCTGAAAGGGGTAGCTCAAGTCTGGAATGACCAGTGGAAGGAAGGATGGCCAGCGGGAGAAGGCCCAAAATATTCCCTCGGGAGCTAATGGAGACAAAGATGCCAGAGTTTATGAACTTGAGACAGGGCAACAGAATTGTGGAAGAGTATGCTCTAGAGTTTACTAGGCTGTCTAAGTATGCTCCAGAGATGGTAGCCAAGCCAAGGGCTCGCTTTGCTGAAGTTTATAAATGGTGTGTCAAATCTAGTCCTCAAGGAGTGTAGGACCGCGATGCTGATTAAGGACATGGACCTTTCTAGCTTGATTATCTATGCTCAGCAGATTGAGGATGAAAAGCTGAAGGATATGGAGCGTAAGAACAAAAGGGCAAGGACTGGCCATTTAGATTTCAACCATCAAAGGTCTAGCGGTGGTAGGCGCCCACAGCAGCAGCATTAACAACAGCAGTAGAGAACCCCAGCACCTTGTTCACCAGTTCCCCAACCTTTTGGTCTTGCCAGGATCGAAGGGGTGGATCATCTGGCACTCAATCTTAGACCCACAGTATCGGGAATAGGTATCCAGCTTGCCCCAAGTGTGGCAAAACCACTTGGAAGAATGCCTTCAGGGACGAGAGGGTTGTTTTGGGTGTGGACAGCTTGGACACCAACTTAAGAAGTGTCTATAAGCAGGGCGAGGGAGATCACAATCTACCACATCATCATCACCAACAGGCCGACCATCTCAGCAGGACAACACATCAGGTACAGATAGCGGTCAGCGCCAAAGTCTCTTCTATGCTCTATCTTCCCGTTAGGATCAGGAACGCTCACCTGATGTGGCTACTGGTATGTTACATCTCTTCCATCTAGACGTGTATGCCCTCCTAGATCCAGGAGCCACTCTTTTGTTCGTGACTCCGTATATAGCAGTCCAGTTCAACATCAGTCCAGAGGTCCTCTCAGAACCATTCTCAGTATCTACCCTAGTTTGCAAGTTAGTTAAAGCTAGCCGGGTGTATAGAAACTGCCCGGTCTCAGTTCTGAGTAAAGTTATTCCAGCTGATCTTTTAGAGTTAGACATGGTCGACTTTGACCTTATTCTCAACATGGATTGGTTACACTACTGCTATGCCTTAATCGACTGTAGAACTAGAATTAACAAGTTTCAGTTTCCCAATGAGCCAGTGTTAGAATTGACGGGCGACAGTTCAACGCCTAAGGGTAGGTTATTTCCTACCTTAAGGCCTATAAACTCATCTCTAAAGGACGTTTATATCATCTGGTTCGGGTCAAGGATTCCAACTCTAAGACCCCAACCATCCAGTCAGTTCCAGTAGTCAATGAGTTCTCGGATATTTTTCCTGAGGATCTTCTCGGAGTTCCCTCTAAACGGGAAATAGACTTCAGAATAGATCTCCTCCCAAATACTCAGCCTATCTCCATCCCTCCTTACAGAATGGATCCGGTTGAGCTTAAGAAGTTGAAGGAGAAGCTAAAATACCTTCTTGACAAGGGTTTTATCATACCCAGCATCTCTCTGTGGGGTGCTCCAATTCTATTTGTGCAAAAGAAAGAGGTACCCTCAAAATCTGCAAGATTACCATCAGTTGAACAAAGTCACATTTAAGAACATATATCCCTTACCTAGAATTAATGACCTGTTCGACCAACTTCAGGGAGCCAGTTGTTTCTCCAAGATTGATCTCAGGTCAGGATACAATCAATTAAGGCTTAGAGAGTGTGACTTACCAAAAACAACACTGAAAACTTGGTATGGTCACTACGAGTTTGTGGTGATGTCCTTTGGACTCACAAACACTCCTGCAACCTTTATGGACCTGATGAACAGAGTCTTCAAGCAGTATCTGGATATGTTCGTCATTGTATTTATAGACGACATTCTAGTATACCCAGAAATTAGGAAGAGCATGCAGATCACCTGAGGATAGTGCTTCAAACACTCAGAGACCGCCAGCTGTTTTCCAAATTCAGTAAGTGCAAATTTTGGTTAAAGTCCGTAAATTTCTTGGGTCATGTGGTCTCAGGTGAAGGAATATAGGTAGATCCTCATAAAATAGCAGCAGTGAAGGATTGGCCTAAACCTACCTCTCCTACTGAAATCAAAAGTTTCCTAGGCTTAGCTGGCTATTACCAGTGGTTTGTGGAAGGTTTCTCTTCTATAACATCTCTTCTGACTTAGTTAACTCAGAAGAAGGTGAAATTTCAGTGGTTAGACGAGTGTGAAAAGATTTTCCAGGAGTTGAAGACTCGACTCACTACCGCTCCAGGTTTGACCCTACCAGAAGGAACAAGTGGGTTGGTTATTTAATGTGATGCTTTTAGAGTTGGACTCGGCTGTGTTCTGATGCATCTTGGAAAAGTTATAGCCTTTGCCTCCAGATAGCTCAAAGTTCATGAAAATATTTATCCAACTCATAACTTGGAATTGGCAGTGGTGGTTTTTGCGCTAAAAATATGGAGGCATTAATTATACGGAGCTCGCGTAGATGTATCTACAGATCATAAGAGTCTGCAGTATGTGTTCAGTCAGAAGGACCTAAATCTTCGGCAGAAAAGGTGGTTAGAACTACTGAAAGACTATGACATGAGCATGCAATATCACCCGGGCAAAGCCAATGTGGTGGATGATGCCTTAATAAGAGTGTCTATGGGCAGCGGGGCCCATGTGGAAGAAGGCAAAAAAAGTGCTGGTTAAAGATATTCACAAGCTAGGCTGGTTGGGAGTATAGTTGGTGGATTCCACTGAGGGTGGTGTAGTAATGTAGAGCGGGTCAGATTACTCTTTAGTTGTGGAGGTTAACTCCAGACAAGATGAAGATCCAGTCCTATTTAAACTTAAAGAAGCGGTTCTCAAAAAGGAGGTTGAGGCTTTCTCCAAAGGGGTAGATGGTGTACTCCGTTACTAAGGAAGATTGTGTGTACCGGATGTTGGTGAGTTGAGATAGCAGATACTGGCTGAGGCACACAACTCGAGATACACCATTCACCCTGGTGCTACCAAAATGTACCGCGATTTGTGAGATATTTACTGATGGAACGACATGAAAAGAGATATTGCTGAATTCGTAGACAAGTGCCCAAACTGCCAGCAAGTCAAGGTAGAGCATCAAAGGCCAGGAGGCATGACCCAAGATATCAGTATACCCACGTAGAAGTAGGAAGAAGTGAATATGGATTTCAGTGCGGGTCGACCTTGGACTCGCTGACAGCATGACTCAATCTGGGTAGTAGTAGATCGGATGACTAAGTCAGCTCATTTTCTCCCTATTAAAACCACAGACTCAGCTGAGGACTATGCCAAATTTTACATCCGGGAGTTAGTTAGAATCTATGGGGTGCCTTTGGCTATCATTTCACACAGGGGACACAGTTCACCTCACACTTCTGGAAGTCCTTTCAGAAGGGAGTAGGCACTTAGGTCAAACTTAGCAATGCTTTTCACCCACAGACCGATGGGCAAGCTGAGAGGACCATTAAAACCCTAGAAGATATGCTAAGAGTGTGTGCGATCGATTTTGAGGGTAATTGGGATGACCACTTGGCTCTTATTGAGTTTGTGTACAACAACAACTACCATTCTAGTATCCAGATGGCCCCATTTGAAGCATTATATGGTAGAAGTTGTAGATCTCCTATAGGGTGGTTCAAGGTTGGAGAAGCTACATTGATAGGGCCAGACTCAGTTCACGAGGTAATACATAAAGTTCAACTCATCCGAGAAAGGCTGAAAACAGCTCAGAGCCATCAGAAATCTAATGCTGATGTGCAAAGAAGAGAGTTGGAGTTTGCAGTTGATGACTGGGTATACCTAAAAATTTTGCCCATGAAAGGGATGATGAGGTTTGGCAAGAAAGGAATCTCAGTTCGAGATATATGAGACCTTATGGAATTTTAAGGCGTATTGGCAATGTAGCCTATGAACTAGAGTTACCCTCAAAACTAGCAATTGTGCACCTAGTTTTCCATGTGTCACTTTTGAAGAAGTGCATCGGAGATCCAACCTCAGTTGGGCCATTGGACAGTGTAGGAATAAAAGATAGTCTATGAGGAAGTACTAGTCCAAATCCTTGATCTTCAGGTGCATAAGCTGAGGAACAGGGAAATAGCTTCAGTCAAAGCTTATGGAGAAATCAACAAGTTGAGCGACCTATGTGGGAGACCGAATCAGATATGATGGCCAAATACCCGCACTTGTTCCCTACCGGCTCTAGCATAACTTGAGATATTAGTTTTGACCCTAGAACCCAATTTAGTTTTCATGACTCAATTCATATGTTCAAGTCTCTTTTATGTTTTTGAATGTATGTATGAAAGCTAAATTCAGTTGAGTTATATATTTTGAAATGAAGGTTGTCATTCCTACAGTTTTGGAATTAAATGAGCAGTACTTGTAAATTTTGATTGCTATTTTTCTGCTTCCTGCGTGTTTACTAACATTTGAGGATGACTGTTTACAAGGGGGATATATTGTAATGCCCCAAAAACTCAATATCTAATTCTGGAACTTAAATCAGGAAATCTAGAAAAGCTGTAGAAAAGCTTTAGGACGACCCACCTAACGAGTCGTTAAGTGAGTTCATGACCCATCAGGTGAGTCATGAGAAGGAGGCTTAGTAATTTAAAGAGGGAAGGCAGTGTACCCAACGAGGGACTTCACGAGTCGTGGTCACTAACCACGACGCGTTAGCTCACTCGTGGCCAGACCTGAGTTGGGAATGCTTTTGTTGACCAGTGTAGTTGACGGTTAGGGAAACAAGTCGTGGTACCTAGTAATGACTCGTTATGTTCCCCATTACCAGCCTTATTGAGTTTTTCTCTAGTATACCTGATGGGAGTGACCAAAAGTCGTAGTCAGCCACCATGACCCGTTGGGGGCACCTGACAGTTTTCTCAGTGAATTTCTAAGGGGTATTTAGTAATTTTCTACTCTCCCAAGCTTTAAACTATGTCATTTTAGTTTTAATTTTAGATGTTTTAGTGGGGGGAAACGATTGATTCCTCATTCTCCACTCTTAGCTCTCATAATAAGATCGAACATTCTCCTCTCAAGAATCCTCCAACAAAGACTAGGGCTTCGCATCTCTTGCAGCAGTTCAAGCTTCTCCTCCGGAAGGATTTTATTTAGGTATGTGAGAATTCAACAAAGGAACTTTCCTTCCCTTGTATCCCCCAAAACCCTTCCATAATTCCCTATCAGCTTAGCCCTGGGTTCTTCGACTATGAATAAATTTTCATGTTGGGTTTCATTAATTTCAATTGGGATAATATCCATGTTTATTACTTGTATGATTTTCATCAGTTTATAAGTAAATAGTTGATGTTATTGCCCAGATGATTTATAGCCCTAAATTTTCGAGTAAAGCATATTGCGTATTAAAATCCGTCTATTTTGCATAGTATTTTTCTTGGCTGAATATCCTAGAAATTCTTATCATATATATATGTGAGAAATTGTTCCCTTTATGAGAATGATTTTACCCTTGTTGGGTGAAACGCCTTTAATTTTTTGATATTTTGCTATATGATGAAATTTTTGTGTTATTGGAATAAGTTGAGTTCTCTATTAGCTGCTACTAGTTCAGACCAGTTAGAACGTAGAATCTCTTCAGAATCATTTAAAAAATTGTCAGCTGATAAGTTTGACTCCAGTCTTTTTCCGAGGTATTAGTGGTACCTCCCAATTATCAGAATCAGATGCAGAATCTAGTTTTGGTTCATTAGGCGGTCATGACAGTTTAGATTATAGCTCTGATCAGCCCCAGGACCCCAGTTCAGCTTACGGTTTTTTCTTAGACAGTTACCATGCTTCAGATAAGCAACTCTGACAAGTCTAGAACCTAGTTTCAGAATCTGGTCTGATAAGGCTCTCAGGGTACTTTCAAATATATGTCCCGGTAGTCTTGGACCCCAGTTTCGAGCTATCATCCTAGCAATTCAGTATAGGTTTCCAGTGGGAGTAGGACATAGCACCGAGCGGGCTAAGGTTCCAGCGCACTCAAGTTCCCAAAACTACATTGCCAACGTAGGTTACAATATTACATGGCCTGATTTTCTCTAGACATTTTTGATCACCCACTTCATGCTTTTATACCCTGGCAAGGTATATTGTGTCCTACTGGTGGGGTGTATACATCGGACTCCACGTCTAGCTCACGTGGTTATATGTCGGTTAGATACTCTCCCACTAATTTGTTTAGCTCATTCTCAGATTTCTCAATCCAGTTCAGTGCAGATCTATTTAGTGCAGTATATCAGACTCAGTATTTCAGACTTAGGGCATGTTTGTGACCATCAGCCAGGGTCATTTTTTACCATATCAGTTATATTCCAATTGTATCAGTTTTAAGTATTTTCAGTTGGTCATTTCAGTTCAGTTAATAGGTCTTTCATGTTATTTATGTTTCTCTCACTTACTCAGTACATTCAATGTACTGACGTATATTTTTATGCTGTATCATTTCATGATACAGCCACAGGTTCTCAGACTCAGCACCATTAGCCATTTACGTTTGGGTCGCTCTATCCTCAACAGTAGTGTGAGTCCTCATATTCCGAGGGAATATTTTATTCATTTCAGTTTCTTTATTGTTTTCAGCTAGACTTAGAGTTACCTGGAGGCTTGTCCAAGAAACTCCTCAGTTAGATGACTTTCAGACCAAACTTGATTTTAGACTTTTAGATATTTAAAATCTCTATGTTCAGTCTTTAATTTTTTATTAATGCTATTATGTATTATTTCAAATTTCTGATGTGCATGTTTACTCAGAATACCAGTGTATGGTAGATCAAGGGTTGACTTGGAGTCTCTTGTGACATCAAGTACCGTGTTACGTCCAGGGTGTAGGCTCGGGTCGTGACAACTTCTCTTTAGTAGCTATTGCAATCTGAAGGATTAGAATGTGCATAGTACCAAAGGTAACTCTAATTCTATTTTCACTATAGATGTGTGAGTAGAAATATCTATTTGATGTTATTAAAACTCAATTATCATGAAAAACTTGTATGTATATAGAATGTACATAACCCCAATGATAACTCTAATTCTATCTTCACTGAAGTGTTCGAGTAGATATATCTGTTTGAAGTTATTAAAACTCAATCACTACAAAAACTAGCATGTATATGGTTGTTGCTTGATTTACTTGTTATAAGTCATAGAAAAAAATCCATGCCGCAACTTCTATATTATTCATTTAAGACCAGTGTTGCATTTGTTTGACTTACCTTAATGGATTTGTATTAAAATAAGTGGTCTAATCATTAATTTTAATTCATTATATGGCCTTCTATTCATGATTTGTCCAAGTGCACAAACAAGAAAGTTTAGATTTAGGTAATTTTAGAATTTAGGTATTATTATTACACTATTATGATGCATTATGGAGCTTTTTGTCCTACGAAAGTAGTTATTTAATAATTGATTCTCTAACTTTCATAGATTATGTTTGTAACTTTCAATGCTAGTACATGTTTGATGGTTCATAATTAAAGTTCAAAACTTTATCTGAGATTGTTGATTTTCAATTTTTGTCATCTCATGCCTTAGTGGGTCACTTTTATTTGTTGCTCTTAATTATATGCAAGGGGTCACTTCTGGTTTATTGTATTCGTGTTATCTTTGTCCAATTCTCCGTTCCCATAACATGTTGATTTAAATAATTCTTTACATGAATATTTTTGGTCGAAAGGAGTCATTACATGAAGCTCAAGCTTAGGATATCAAGGGAAAAGCATTGCATGCAACTCATTGCATACGATCATATGGAGTCGTTGCCCCAAGTTGGGCCAGTTATGTAATAGGAAATCTTGATAAAGGCTACGCCATATATGATTTTATAAAATAAATCAACACGCTACTCTCTCTTTATAAGTTATATGTCACTTTTTGAAGGATGTATAAGACTCGAAATCTCCCACTATTTCTTAAGTCCACTCCTCTTGTCAAATCTATGCACTAATTGTCAGGCTTTTTAGAGTCATTTTGTGCATACTTGAGAATGGTAAAACTATTAAATGTTTGGTGAATGTCATAGTAACTTTTGAGTTATTAATATCATTATTCCATATTGACTCTCAAGCACATTTTGAGAAGGGAACATTTGTGTCTAATACGTGATAAATCACTCGGTAGGCACTCTAAAAATATTTATCCCATTCAACCTAGGCTATCTGAGTTCTCAAAGGAAGCACTAGGAGGATTTAATTTTGTAATACCCTAAAGGTTCCTAAGACTAGAACCGAAATTTAAAATGTAATCAGCAAAAATAGTAGAGAATTTCTTTAGTACGACTCAACCTATGAGTCATAGGTTGGTGGTACAGGTTGTAGGAAGACCCGTGTTATAGTCCAGAGATTTCTTTTCCCGGACCATGAGTTCCCGCTACGAGTCATAGTGTGTGGGTACGACTCATGGTATGTACTGTAACAAGTACATGCGATTTTTCAAATGTTGATTGTATGAGTGTTGGTATGACTCATGATAGCCCGTTATGGGTCTTAGTAGGATTCATGGAAATATTATGAGGATTGGAGGTTTTGGAATTAGTACGGGAAGATACCACGAGTCCTAGGAGGATCGTACAATTCGTGGTAGGAGTCGTGATAGCTAACAGGATCAGTTTTCCTGCGAATTCATTAAGGGTATTTTCATAAATTCTAAGATCCAAAGCCCTAAACTATGTCAATTTAAGTTCTGAAAAGAGGATTTTAAGGGATTTAAACCTATTCTAAATCACCCCCCTCCCATGCATGCAATATTAGGAATTCCCCATTGAAGATGAAGCCTAGAATCCTTCAATTTCTTTTTCAAATCTCTTGGTCTTTTAAATACAAGTGTATATTAAGTTTACCCAGGTATTTAGGGCTATGAATGAGAGTTTTCTTTCACTCTCATGCCCATATCTCTCCTGACATTAATGAATTCAAGTCTTAATTCAAATTGATGATCCTATGGGGTTTATGTTTTAAGATTCATGGGTAGATTTTATATCTATTTAGATTATAAATTCATGATTTCTAGTTTAGAAAATTATGCCCAATTATTCAAGTTCATGAGAAGTCAAGCAATGATTTTTGATTTCAAGTATGATGAAATATCTAGCAAAACTGAATGCTTACAAGTTACCTATGTTTGAATTAATGATTTTGAATGATGAAGTTTATATCAAGTATGCATGATTTTAAGATCCGGGCAAGCCCATACATGTTAAGTATGTTTTTATGATTCAGTTCAGTTTTATAATACTAGCTTACCATATGGTTTGGAGCGATTCTCCCTATTTTCAGCTTCGAGTTTGTTTGGAGTCAGGACTTCCCATATTTAAATTTCATACTATGCATATGATTACATTATCAGCTTCATTAAAAATACGATGATGTCAGCTTCGTTGAAAAATGATAGTTTCAGCTTCACTGAAAAATGATAGTTTCCGCTTCATTGAAAAATGATGGTGAGCACCTTGCGTATTTTTGTGAGTAGTATTTAGCACCGAGTAGGCTAGGGACTCATGTAAACCCCAGGTCTAAGAACTACACTCCAACGTACAATATATATATATATATATATATATATATATATATATATATATATATATATATATATATATATATATATATATATATATATACACATACTTTCAAGAGAGTTTCCCCTGCTGGCAAGGGGCCTTCAGCTTGATATCGATATCATGGTAGCATCCTTAGCCCTGGCAAGGTTTTGGATGGCTATCTCCACTTGAGTGTGATAGTTGGGGCATCACATAAGCTCTATCATGATGGCGTCAGTTTTGATGACTCTCTCATTGTTCCTCATGATTTTAGTTACGCATGTTTATGACTTATGATATTATGTTTTCCGTGGATTTGGCCCAATGATCAGTCTATGAACTTTTACTTATGATTTCCGTTATGGCAATCCATATGATTCCATTTTCATCTTTGGGTCATTCAATTCAGATATGAGATTTAGTTTATGACTATACACGTTTTCATATGTCAACATACAATCCTTACTTTCATGCTCTTATTATTTATGTTTATAAGCATGATTTCATTTCTTACTTACTCAACCTATTTTACTTACCTTACATACTCAGTACATTTCAAGTACTGACCACATACTCTATGATGTATCATTTCATGATACAGGTTTAGACGATGTGACTCAGTTCTGCCATTAGCTAGTCCCCATAGTTTAGTCTAGTTCTCTTGTTGGTGAGCCCTCATCCTTCGACACCTTTAGATTGTTGGGTTATGTTACGTTAAGTTTTCAGACTTTTAGTAAGCTAGTTGGGGATGTTTTTCCATCAAATCTTTAGTTATGTTAGAGGCTTTTTCAGACAATATATAGAACTGCAACATTAGCAGTGTTGACTCTATATAGTTGATATATATTTAAACTTCCACTTATTCATGTTTAATTTATTAGTTTCTATTTGACGTATGCTCTTGAGCCTCTATGTTCATGCCATGGATCAACTTGGAGTCATTCGTGGTTCTAGGTTCTGTATCTAAGTCCGGATCTATATTCAGGTCATGACAAACTTGGCATCAAAGAAATGATTTAGAGTTTCCTAGGGTGTCTAAAAGATACATTGAGTATAGTCTTTTCCATGGGTGTGAAGCGCGCCAAACTTATGGGGGAGAGCTACAAGACGTTTTTGGAAATTTTCCTTCTTTCATGATCTATGCCATTCGATAAAGTATCTCTCTATCCATCTAACTCGTGCTATGCATGTTTTCAGAAACATGCCTCTACGCTAGTAAATGGTAGAAGAGATGGAAATGGAAATGGTCATGAAGATAGCAATGGAAATGGGCACTAGCAAGGCCCCTCAGCGCCAGTAGGTCCTTTGCCCGAGCAGGTCTCTCATGTCTTGTTTAGAGCGGATTTTCAGATGTTGGCGCAGGCTTTGACTGCTCAGGTCAACCAGCAGGGTGTGGCTGATTGTTATACCCCAATAATTCAAGAATCGGACCCAAAAGTTAATTAGGAGAAAAACTGAAAAATGTTGCAGTAGTGGCAGAACGGGTCACTTAACGACTCATGAAGAGGCTAAACAAGTCGGCAAGTGACTCATGGGGAAGGCCTAGGATGATGGAGGACTTGAGGTCCTCATGGGTGATGTAACGACTCGTGGTCAGTTACCATGAGTCATCATGTCAGTCGTTGGGAGGTCTTAGAGAAAGATGGTGAAGCTTATCCAGTGTACTTGACGGATGGCACCTAACGAGACGCTGTTAGTCCCAATGACCCGTTATGTGGGTGGTTACCAAGCCAGTGGAGTTTTCATGAATGACGAGGTAGTGTACTTGATGAGTGAACTGACTGATCATGTGCCCTAGTAACAAGTCGTCAGGTCATCTGTTAGGACCCCCTGACAGTTATTTTCAGCGATTTCAGTAAGGGCTTTTCCGTAATTTCTAAGTTCTAAAGGCCTATACTATGTCGTTTTAAGATCGTAATAGAGGGTTTTAAGATGAGAAAAACCCATCTTAGGCCATTACTTCATGCATGGAAGGTTGAAGGCTTGAAGGGAGGAAATTGGGGAGAATTTCAAGG
The DNA here is from genome assembly GCA_035772735.1 of Datura wrightii. Taxonomy (NCBI): domain Eukaryota; kingdom Viridiplantae; phylum Streptophyta; class Magnoliopsida; order Solanales; family Solanaceae; genus Datura; species Datura wrightii. The sequence continues at coordinate 58,459,263 of JASDFA010000020.1, read as the reverse complement.
TTTCCAAGGGGAATCTCAGCTGGGTAATTGGGAAGAGTTAGGATTCTTCAATCCCAAGTATGTAAGGCTATGGGTGGGTGCTTCGTTCCACACCCATGCCCATTCCATATTAATTTGTGATTGGTTTGTGATGATCAAGTATGGGTCTTCATTTAATTTCATGATTATTACATTTCCACTCATGGGTATGATTAAATTGAGTTGAGATTGGTGATTTACTGATCTTGGACGGATTATATCTTAATTTCTTTTACAAAATTATTTTTCTAAAAATGAACCTAAAATGTCCATGTGTGGGTAGTTCATGATAGAATGTGACGATGATGGAGTAGATGATGAAAAGCACGTTTCCAACCTTACCCATGATTTTGATAATGTTTTCAAAGAAGATTAAATGGACCAATGATGAAGATTTGGGTAAGTGCCCAATGTTGAGCATGAATGAAGATTTGTGTGAATTAACTTTATTATTTCATTTTGCAGTGAAATCTCCCAAATTACAATGTTTTCAAATAAATTGTATGAGTTCAAGAATGATAAAGTTTTGGGAAAGGCCCTTATATTGATGATGCTGACGTGATATTTCTAAGATGGCTTACGACATGATTTTGGAGTAAAGTCTCCTCCTATTCTTTGAACTTGTGGTATGCGTTGTAGTAGATCTTCTCATATGCATGAATTCATAATTGAGATGTATATTATCATTAAGCTTAACTTCAAGTGATGTTGAGTCTAAGCATGATTCTATCCTAAGCTTTGTCGAGATGACATTGTTGAGCTTCATATCTATATGATGTCTAGTGTATGCATGATCTCATAATGAGCTTTGTCAATAGACAATGTTGAGATTCGTACCATACAATGTTGAGTTTATGCATGATTTCATGTTGAGCTTCATCACTAGACGATGTTAAGCTTCGTATTTATACGATGAAGAGCATTGCATGTATTGGGAGAAGAGTCTAGCACCGAGCAGGCTAAGGGTCGACTACCCTATGCCCCAAAACTATGCGCCAAAGTAGGTTGATTTTATTATATTATTAGGACCTCCCTTGTGAGCTATCCCCGGCCCAATTCGCCCCTTTCATCTTGATATAGATATCATGATAGCGTACCTAGCCCTGGCCAGGCTTTGGACGGCTCTGCCCACTTGAGTGTAATAGTCGGACCACGTAATCTCTATCGTTGTATGTCGGTTAAGTGACGAGTTTTCCACTATCTATATCATTCGAGTTGCATATCTATTACTCATGATGATTATCTTATGCATGCATGTTTAAGAAGCAAGGTTTGACTCATTGTTCCGCTTTTGTATAAATATTATGATTTAACTTTGAGTCATTCGATTTAGCCATGATGTTCTAAAGCCATGCATGACCACATATAAAATAAGTATGATTTCATAATAAATTCTTGTGATCTTTTATTATCCTTAACGGCTATCACATATGCATGACTTCTTTTGAAAAACTATTATTGATCTAGCGGTTTTACTTACCTTGCATACTCGGTACATTGCATGTACTGACCGCATACTTCCTATGCTGCATCATTTCATGATGCAGGATCGAGTTCTCAGGTTTAGCTCTGTTCATAGCCACTTATCAGATTTAGCACCTGCTTGTTTTGCTGAGTCCTCATCTTCCGAGGACTAGACTTTTAGTTATCTTGAGCGTATTTTCAGTTTCAGTATTTTTGAGCAAGTTGAGGGTGTTGTCCCATTAGCTCATCTAGATTAGAGGCTTATTCGACTTAGACATATATTCAGCTGTAGATGTTCATTCCGTTGTTATGTTAAGTTAGTCTGTCGCTGAGTATATATTTATGTTTCCTTTATGTTTATTGAATAAGTTAGTGAATGCTTATGCCATGGGTTGACTTAGGGTCTCTCGGGGTTCCTTTTCCCGTGTCTACGATCCGAGTCTCCTCTCGGGTCGCGACAAACTTGATATCAGAGCAATAGGTTTGAAGTTTCCTAGGGAGTCCAAAAGCCGCGTTAAGTAGAGTCTTTTTCATGGGTGTGAAGCGCCCCACACTTATGACGAAGAGGCTACGAAATGTTCTACGAAATGTTCCCATCTTTCATGATCTATGTCGTGCAATGAAGAGTCTTTCTACCCCTCCAATTCGTGTTATTCGTGATTGCAGAATCATGGCTCCTCAAAGGATGAATGGGAGGAGAAATGGAGACAGTGAAGGCGATGAGGATGGCATGGATCATGGGCATCAACAAGTTCTACCAATTCAGGAGCCTCAGGCACCGGAGCCAGCAGCCCACACTAAGTTCTGGGCCACTATCCAGATGCTTGTGCAGGCCTTGACCTCTCAGGTCAATCAGCAGGCTGTTGCACATGTTCCAAAGAATGGCAATACAACGGTGGCTCAAGTCAGGACTTCTTGAGGATGAACCCACTGGAGTACTTGGGGTTCAAGGTAGGTAAGGATCCATGTGACTTCATTGATGGGATCGTCAAGATCACCCAGGTTATGGGGTGAGCAGTGTTGAGTGTGCAGAGTTGGCCTCCTACCAGTTGAAGGGGTTGCGCATATATGGTTCCATCAATGGAAGGACAGCAGAGTTGCTGGAGCAGGTTCGGTCACTTGGGAAGTGTTCTCTGTTGCATTCCTTGACCGGTTCTTCCCTCGGGAGATGAGGGAGCTAAAGGCAGCTGAGTTCGTAAATCTGAAGCAAGGGAGGATGACAATACTAGAGTATTCCCTTGAGTTCACCAGCTTACCGAAGTATGCTCCTGGGTTACTGGCTGATCAGAGGGCGCGAGTAAGCAGGTTTGTGCATGGGATATCAGGTTACTTGGATAAGGAATGTAGGATTGCTATGCTCCATCAGGATATGGACTTCCCTCGGATGGTGTTGTACGCCCAGCAGATGGAGGTGTCCTATTCGAGAGAGAGAGAGGCCAAGAGGACCAAGACCGAGGACCACAGATTCTCCCAGCAGAGGTTCGGTGGTGGGCACTCCCGGCAGACCCAGCAGAGATCATCCGCCCTAGCTTCACAGCCTTGAGTGTGCCGTCTCGGCCTAGGCATGATCAGAGAGGGTGAGCATAAGGATCGAGGGGTCGGAGCAGCAGGCCCACAGATTCGGGTGTTTCAACTTGTCGCAGATGTGGTCGAGGGCATTCAGGACAGTGCTTGGCAGGTTCGGGTGTGTGTTTTGGGTGCGGGCAACCCGGACACATACTTAGAGATTGTCCAGCAGCGAGACAGGATCATATTGGGGGCCGTGGCCCGGCTTCTAGCTCAGCAGCCCCACCCCTTCTCTTAGCACATCAGGGGGCATCTACCAGTGCAGCTGGTGGTCAGCGCCAAAAGAGATTCTATGCCCTAGCATCCCATCAGGAGCAGGAGGTCTCCACGAATGTGGTTATTGCTATGTTACGAGTCTTCCATGCTGATGTTTATGCATTGTTAGATCCAGGGCCACTTTATCCTTTGTGACACCTTATGTAGCCAATAGCTTCAGAGTCAGTCCCGATGTTTTGTCAGAATCCTTCTCGATTTCTACTCCAGTAGGTGACTCAGTTATTGGTAGACGGATGTATAGATATTGCCCGGTCTTGGTTCTCCATAAGGTAACCTCAGTAGATCTGATAGAGTTAGCCATGATTAATTTTGATGTTATTCTTAGCATGGATTGGTTGTATGCTTGTTATGCTTCCATTAATTGCAGGACCTGGTTAGTAGAGTTCCGATTCTCTGGTGAGCCAGTCTTAGAATGGAAGGGTAGTTTAGCTGTGCCTGTAGGTCGCTTCATTTCTAAGAGTTCCATGTATCATTTGGTTAGGGACAAGGATGTGGTGTCCGAAACCCCGACTATCTAGTCACTCCCAGTAGTATGTGAGTAGCCAGAGGTCTTTCCGGAAGATTTTCCAAGTATTCCTGCCGAGCGAGAGATTGACTTCGGTATTGACCTCCTTCCCGATATGCAGCCTATATCTATTCCACCCTACAGGATGGCTCCAACCGAGCTAACAGAGTTGAAGGATCAATTAAAGGACTTGCTAGATAAGGTTTTCATTAGACCGAGCCAGTCCCCATGGGGTGCGCCAGTGCTATTTGTTCGGAAGAAAGATGGTTCCCTTCGTATGTGCATTGATTATCGACAGTTGAACAAAGTCACTATCAAGAACAAGTATCCCTTACCCAGGATTAATGATTTATTCGATCAGCTTCAGGGTGCAAAGTGTTTCTTGAAAATAGATCTTAAATTTCGGTATCATCAGCTCAGAGTTCGGGAGAGTGATATCCTGAAGACGACATTCAGGACAAGGTATGGTCATTACGAGCTTGTAGTTATGTATTTTGGACTAACGAATGCTCCTGCAGCGTTTATGGACTTGATGAACAGGGTGTTCAAGCCATATTTGGATATGTTCATGATCGTGTTCATTGATGACATCTTGGTATACTCTCGAGCGAGGAGGAGCATGCCGCTCACTTTAGAGTAGTGCTTCAGACCCTATCCTTCTAACTCGTGCTATGCATATTGTCAGAATCATGCCTCTACGCCGAGTAAATGGTAGAAGAGATGGAAATGGAAATCGTCATGAAGATAGCAATGGAAATGGGCACTAGCAAGGCCCCCCAGCGCCAGTAGTTCCTTTGCCCGAGCAGGTCTCTCATGTCTTGTTTAGAGCGGATTTTCAAATGTTGGTGCAGGCTTTGACTTCTCAAGTCAACCAGCAGGGTGTGGCTGATTGTTATACTCCAAGAATTCAATAATCGGACCCGAAAGTGAATCAGGAGAAAAACTAAAAAAAATATTGCAACAGTTGCAGAACGGGTCACTTAACGACTCGTGAAGAGGCCAAACGAGTCGTCAAGTGACTCATGGGGAAGGCCTGGGATGATGGAGGACTCAAGTTCCTCAGGGGCGATGTAATGACTGGTGGTTAGTGACCACGAGTCATCATGTCAATCATGGGGAAGTCTTAGAGAAAGATGGTAAAGCTTATCCAGTGTACTTGACGGATGGCACCTAACGAGTCATCAGTCCTAATGACCTTTTTTGTGGGTTGTTACCAAGACAGTGGAGTTTTAATGGATGACGAGGCAGTGTACTTGAAGAGTGAACAAACATATCATGTGCCCTCGTAATGAGTCGTCAGGTCATCCATTAGGACCCCCTAACAGTTATTTTCAGCGATTTCAGTAAGGGCTTTTCTGTAATTCCTAAGTTCTAAGGGCCTATACTACGTCGTTTTAAGCTCGTAATAGATGATTTTAAGCTGAGAAAAACCCATCTTAGGCCATTTCTTCATGCATGCAAGGTTGAAGGCTTGACGGGAGGAAATTGAGGAGAATTTCAAGGTTTCCAAGGAGAATCAACTGGGTAATTGGGAAGAGTTAGGATTCTTCAATCTCAGGTGTGTAAGGCTATGAGTGGGTTCTTCCTTCCACACCCATGCCCATTCCCTACAATTTGTGATTGGTTTGTGACGATCAAGTATGGGTCTTCATTTAATTGCATGATTCTTACATTTCCACACATGGGTATGATTAAATTGAGTTGACGTTGGTAATATACTGAGCTTGGAAGGATTCTATCTTAATTTCTTTCACAAAATTATTTTTCTAAAATTGAATCTAAATCATCCATGTGTAGGTAGTTCATGATAGAATGTGATGATGATGGAGTAGATTATGAAAAACAAGTTTCCTACCTTACCCATGATTTTGATGATGTTTTCAAATAATATTAAATAGACCCATGTATGATGAAGCTTTAGGTAGTGCCCAATGTTGAGCATGAATGACGATTTTTGTGAATTGACTTTATTACTTCATTTTGGAGTGAAATATCCCAAATTACAATGTTTTCAAATAAATTGTATTAGTTCAAGCATGATAAAGTTTTGGGAAAGGCCCTTATATTGATGATGATGAGGTGATATTTCTATGTTGTCTTACCATATGATTTTGGGGTAAAGTCTCCTCCTATTCTTTGATCTTGTTCATAATTGAGATGTATGTTATTATTAAGCTTCACTTCACGTGATGTTGAGTCTAAGCATGATTCTATCCTAAGCTTTGTCGAGATTACATTGTTGAGCTTCATACCTATATGATGTCTAGTGTATGCCTTATTTCATAATGATCTTTGTCAATAGACAATGTTAAGCTTCATTCCATATTATGTTGAGATTATGCATGATTTCATGTTGAGCTTCGTAACTTGACGATGTTGAGCTTCGTATTTCTAGGTCTGATGAAACCCTTGTCTAAGAGGCCTTCAACTGCTCCTTCAACTTCGTTTGCTCAGCTTGAGCCATTTTGTAAGGTGGAATAGATACATGGTGTGTATCAGGAAGTAGGTCAATACCAAAATCAATCTCCAGCTCAGGAGAGATTCCGGTAAATCATCTGGAAACACTTTTAGGTATTCACACACAATAGGAACTAACTGGATAGTTGGGGTTTCGAGAATAGCATCCTTAACCCTAAATAAATGGTACAGAAAACCTTTGGAAATCATCTTTCTGGCCTTAAGGTAGGAAAGAAAGTGACCTACATGCACAGCTGAAATACCCTCCCACTCTAGGACTGGCTCACCCAGAAATCTGAACTCTATAAGATAGGTTCTACAATTGACTGAGGCATAACATGCATGTAGCCAATCCAAGACAAAGATAACATCAAAATCATTCATGGTTAGCTATACTAAATCTTCTTAGATGACTTTCTAAAGGACTATGACAAGGCAATTTCTGTATACCCATCGATCTATAACTGAATCACCGACCGGAGTAGAGATTGAGACAGTTTCTGATAGGATTTCAACAATGAATCTGAAACTACTAGCAACATAGGGCTTTACAAAATACAAAGTATCCCCTAGATCTAAAAATGAATATACATCAAGGTTGAATACTTGTAACATATCAGTGACTATATTTGGGGAGACCTCCTACTCTTGACGAGATTCTATAGCATAAAATCTATTTTGGCGCTGACCACCATCCGAACTAGTTGATGCCCCCTGCTGAGTTGGGCCTATTGCTGGAGCTTCTGGACTATAGGATGGGCCTCGGCCCCTATCGTGGCCCTGTCTGGCTGCTAGGAAAACCTCTAAGCATATCTCAAGGCTTTCCAAACTCGAAACAAGCACCCAAACCTGCTAAACACTGACCCGTGTGTCTCTAAACACACCTGCCACACTCCAGGATGCTGGACTCTGCGGGCCTGCTACCCTAACCTATAGAGCCTGATGGTCGTCCCCTCTAGTCGTGCCTAGATCCAGATGGCACACTCATAACTGCCGGCGTTGGGGCTAAAGATCTCTGGTGGGACTGCTGACGGTGCCCACCACCAGGTCTCTACTAGGAGAATCCAAGGCAATCAACCCTGGCCCTCTTGGCCTCTCTCTCCCGCTCACTCACTTGTACTTCCTCCATTTGTTGGGAATACAAAACTATTAGGGGAAAGTTAATGTCCTGATGAAGCATTGTTGTCCTACATCATTGACCAAGTAGTTTCCTATCCCACGCACGAACCGACTCACTCTGGCTCTCTGATCTATCACCATCTCACGTGTATTCTTGGACAGAAGAGTGAACTCAAAAGCATACTCTTGAATTGTCATTTTTCCTTGCTTTAGGTTCACAAACTCGGCTGCTTTAATCTCCCTCATTTCACGAGGGAAGAATCGATCAATAAATACAGTGTGAAACTCATCCCATCCAATGGGTCCTTCTCCAACTGTCCTGCTATCATTCCACTCTTTGAACCAAATGTGCGCAACCCCTTTCAACTGATATGAGGCTAGATCGGTGAACTCCTCTCCAATCACCCCCATGATCTGGGTGATCTTCAAAACCTCATCAACAAAATTATGTGGATCCTCGTCCACCTTTGATCCAAGAAACTCAGGAGGGTTTATCCTCAAAATCTTTGACTCTTTCCGCCGCCGCATTCCCGTTTTGAGGGACATGCGCTACTGCCTATTGATTGACCTGGGCAGTTAAGGCCTGAGCTAGCATCTATATGACTGCCCTGAACTCAGTATGGGCAACCTACTCGGGTACATGATCCTCATGGGCTGGTGGGCCCTTTTGGTGCCCATGCCTATTGCAATTCTCATGGCCATTTCAATTCTCATTTGTTCTTCCTTTAACTGAGCGAGGAGGCAGATTTCTCCAAATGCATATAGCACGTGTTAGAAGGATAGATAGACATTCCATCCCATGACATAGATCATGAAAGAAGGGAACATTTTATAAATGTCTGATAGCCTCTTCTTCATAAGTGTGGAATGCTTCATATTTATAAAAAAGACTATAATTAATGTAGCTTTCAGACACGCTAGGACATTTCAAAATCTAATGCTCTAATACCAAGTTTTTCGTGACCCGAACATAGGCCCGGATCGAGAAATAGGATCCAAGTCAACCCATGGCATGAAAATTACATTAAAATTCGCATAATCAAGTGGAGCCTAACATATATAATATAGCAAAAGTTTGAAAATTCATAACATCGGAATACATAACATAAGGCTGAAACTGAATACATGTTATGTATGAAAAACCTATACTTTAGTGAGTTGATGGGACAAGATCCCAACTAACTCACTGTAGTCTGAAACTTAAAATACTAAATAAAACTGATAAGGGCCCTCGGAGGATGAGGACTCACCAATTGGGACTTGGTGATGCTAACACTGAGAGTCTGGCTAATGGCAGGACTGAGCCTAAATGTCCGAGCCTGTACCATAAAATGATACAACATAGAGTATATGGTCAATACGTAGATTATACTGAGCATGTATGGTAAGTAAGACCGCTAAGTGAGTAAAATCAGTTATCATGCATAACATAAAACATTTCATCATATAAGTCTGAGAGTAGGCTTGCAGGCTATTTTCCAAAAACATGATTCATATATAACTGAGTATCATAACTGAATATCATAACTGATTCGATTAACCTAAAGCGAAAACTAATTATTCATAATTAAAGCTGGACATTGGGCTAAACCTACTGAAAAAACAATACCATGACTGCTGAACATGCATATCTTAAATGACGAGGAACAATATGTGAATTGTCTTATAACTGACATTACCACGATAGATCTTACTTGACCACAACTATTACACTCAAGTGGGTAGAGCTGTCCAAAGCTTTTCCAGGGTTAAGCACGCAACCATGATATCGATATCATGCTGGAGGCCCCTTGGGGCAGGGGAAGCTTAAAAGGGAGGTCCCAATAATCTGAACATACCTACTTGGCATGTAGTTTTGAGGCATAGGGTGGACTGAACCTTAGCCTACTTGGTGCTAGACACTATTCAAAAATACATGTATGCTCTCCATCATTTTTCAACGAAGTTGAACCATCGTCTAGTGACAAAACTGACTAATAACATAATGCATAAAGTTTAAATCATAACATAAGGAGCCTTGGTCTCAAACCATACCACAAGATGAAAAATATTGGGAGTCTAGACTCCAAATCTGTGTGGTAAGCTAATAACACGGAATTTTAATATGAAACACACTTGGTTATATGGGCTTGTCCAATATTTAGACATTCTTGAAATAGACTTTGGTTATTCAAAACATGAATGTAGACATGGGTAATTCGCAATCATACTTTCTTTGTATACATCTCATCATAATTGAATACATAGATCATAATATCAACCGTTCATATATCCTTTTATGATTAGGCATCATAATTTTTAAAACATGAAAACATAATTGATAATCAAAAAAACTGTAAAATATTCCCATTACTCATGATTCAACAATATAAACATCCTTAGATCATACCCATGATTGATACTTAGAGAATTCACATGTTGGGTTAAAGCCCCATTGAATCATCAACTAGTATTTTCATTAATTCAAGGGGGATTAGGCATGGTTGTGGATGATTATACCAATTTATAACCTTACATACCTATAGAAATCTGATTTCAAAACTCTTTAGAAAACCCAAACAAAATTTAGGGAAGAACTTGATGAATCTATGCTCGATCTCCATTAGGAGCTTCTATATTGTATGCATGGAAGAGAATAGGCTTAGAATGAACTTTCTATGCTTAAAACACGCCTTTCTATGCTTAAAACAATGTAGTATAGGTCTTAGGAACATAGGAATTACGGAAAAGCCCTTAATAAATTCACAGGAAAATACTCACTGCCAGTCAAAATGAGGGACTGGATAAATCGTCCCCTGTACCACGACTCGTGGTTTGCTACTCGTGATTAACACTAGAAATTCATCAACACTGCTCACCACGAGGGACACCACGACTCATGGTGACTAGACGATAGGTGCATTGTCCAAATTCGTCAACCTTTAATCAAATCTTAACCACGGCTAACACGACGAATAGTGGTGCTGACCATGACTCGTGGCCACACTCGTTGTCACCCCCAAACCAAAAAATTCTACCAAGTCCACCCACTTTCCCACGAGTGACTTAACAACTCGTTGTGCACCTCACGGGTCACTGGACGACTCGTGTTGTGACCTGGTGTAGAAAGTCCTATTTTCTCCATTTCAACCCTCGGATCAAATCTTAGGGCTTTCGGGTTATTAAAGTCTCTCCTCCTTGGGAACATTTGTCCTTGAATGTTGGAAATCATATTGAAAAGTTGAGAAATGCAATCATCATATTCAAATACTGAACATTTGAGCTAAAAACTGACGGAGTGACTGACTCCAAGCTAACTACATGACTAAACTGAATTCCTGGATCATACATGCATACATTGACTTGAAAGAAACTGGGGAATGAACAAGAAAATGAATAGAGTATTGGGGAGGAAACTGATACCTCAAACTAAAACTGAGCCGAAAGGGAATAGATGTGGGTATTTGGCCATCATATTTGCTTCGACTTCCCTCGTAGCTCCCTCAACATGCTGATTCCTCCACAAAACTTTGACTGAGGCTTCCTAATCTGATGATCAAGTATTTATACCAGAAGCTCCTCATAGCTAAAGATATCCTTAAAACCTATACTCTCTACCGAAACAACCAAAGCCGGGTCATCCAAGCACTTCTTTGAGAGGGATACGTGGAAGCCTGGATGAACTGAGCCAATTTTGAGGGCAACTCCAACTCATAGGAAACCTTGCCAACACGTCTCACAATCCGGTGTAGACCAACATAACGGGGACTGAATTTCCCTTTCTTTTCGAATCTCATCACTCCCTTCATGGAAGATACCTTCAAAAACACCCAATCATCAACTTTAAACTCAAGCTCTCTCCTCACATTTTTTATAGGACTTTTGACGACTCTGAGCAATTTTTAACCTCTCCACTATAAGCCGAACCTTCTCCATAGCTTCATGAACTGAATTTGGTCCTACCAATGCAGCTTCACCAACTTCGAACCAACAAATAAGCGATCTACATCTCCACCCATAGAGGGCCTCAAACTGAGCCATCTGAATGCTAGAATGGTAGCTGTTGTTATATGTAAAATCAATGAGAGGCAAATGATCATCCCAATTACCCTTGAAATCAATCACACACGCTCTCAACATATCCTCAAGAGTCTAAACGTCCGCTCCACCTGGCCATCCGTTTGTGGGTGAAATGCTGTGCTAAGCTTGACTTGAGTACCAAGTCCCTTCTAAAACAATCATCAAAACTCGGAGATAAACTAAGTACCTCTATCTGATATGATTGAAAAGGGAACTCCAAGCAACTGAACTAACTCCCAAATGTATAACTTTGTCACGCCCCCCCTTGGGAGGCACGATTGGCACCTAGTGCCCTACTAGGATCTAAACTACTGAGCTGATTGAGCCTAAGCACCTCTGGTGCAGGGCTGACTCTAATTCAGGAGTCAAGAAAATGACGGGCTATATGGAGGCTGTAAATACAACCCCCAGCCGACAAGGTCTATAGCCACCTGTGAAAGTAAATAGCTAACCAGAGACAAAGGAATATAGGGAATCCTATGCGGGCCGACAAGGCCACCATGATGTCTAGTTATAACTAAAAAGCAAAATAAGGTGCTAAACTGAACTATGACCGACAAGGTCATCAATCAACAACCAAACAAGGCCCCATACAGCCAACACACATAATCTAAAACACTTATGGCCCCACACGACCAATATCAACTAACCACGGGGAAATAATACAATCTGCAAGCCTCTAGGAATAATAAAATGGTCAGGATAGGGCCCTGGCCTACCCATACTGTACAACAAAGGAAGTGAACCTCTATCACTCAAGCTCCAGAAGATAGGAGATGAAGGCTCTACACCGCTGACTGGAATTAAGAGGGATCCGCTCCTCATCTGAGTGTACCTGCAGGCAGGTAATGCAACACACCAAAGGAGGGCATCAGTACCACTGGTACTCAGTATGTAAAGCAATAACTGTAAATGGCTTAAAGTAAGTATAGAACTGACAATAACCGAAGTAAAGGGAAACTGACTGAAACTGACTAGATTAATAGAATCAGGGCTGAAAATAACTATAATGAGTAGAGTAGGAGTCATACCTGACAACGGGGCATCCTACTATCTAACTATCAGTAACTAAAGCAACATACATAAACCTTACCTGGCCCCCATAAGCCGGAAGGTGCAATAAACATAGGACAACCCACCTGGGCCCCTATTAGCCATAGTGAGTACATCTCAATCTATATACCACTATCCAGGTCATACCACATCATCTAATAACTATAAGCATCCTGCCGATCCCCTGGGTATGCCTGGGCCCGCTGGGCCCTTGACTATAGCTGTGCCTAAGTCCAGAGGACTCCTGAAATCTACACCCCGAGCACAAGTGCTCAGCGGGGGTGTGTATAGGCCAACCACAAAAAAATATGAGCACTGATTGGGACATATATTATTCATCAGTTAGAGGAGAAGGTAAAGCTTATAAGAGAACGCCTACTGACTGCTCAGAGTTTCCAAAAATCGTATACTGATGTGCGGTGTAGAAACCTGGAATTTAATGTGAATGACTAGGTATTTTTGAAAGTATCTCCAATGAAAGGGGTGATGAGATTTGGCAAGAAAGGTAAGATCAGTCCGAGATTTGTTGGGCTTATCAGATTCGACGGAGAATAGGCCAAGTGGCATACGAGTTGGACTTGCCTCCAGAATTAGAGTCCGTTCATCCAGTTTTCCACGTATCTATACTAAGAAAGTATATGGGAGACCCCTCCAGAGTTGTCCCAGTCCAGGATATCCAGGTTACAGAAGAGTTGGTGTATGAAGAGGTTCTAGTAGCCATACTAGACAGGCAGATTCATAGATTGAGAACTAAAGATATTGCTTTTGTCAAGGTACTGTGGCGTAATAGGAACCGAGAAGAGATGACTTGGGAAGCAGAGGAAGATATGAAAACCAGATATCCTCACTTGTTTCAAGCCTAGTATGTCAAGAGGTATGTTAGTATTGTTATCATATGAAATGTCTTATATTATATGTATAAATGAGATAGTCGACTCTAGTCTTCTACATGATGAATGCTACAGTATGGTGTGGAGTACCTATATTAGACTTTTTTGCATTTCAGGTTTTTGAGATAGTCCATATTACAGGGGAAACTCTGCCAAAATTTTTCAAAAAATAAGTCGAGTAAGTTGAGACCCCTATAAGTAGAAGTTTACATTCGAGGACGAATTCTCTTAAGGGGGGGGGGAGGATGTTACACCTCGCAAATTCACGACATGTAGATGGCCTATTCGCATGTTGGTTAAGAGTTTTAGAGTACCATAAATGCTAGGAAAAGGCCCAGGGGAACACCTGACGAACATTGCATCGAACCACCACTGGAGAAGCCGAGGAAGAACCCCTCCGTGATGGCAGCGTGCCACGGAGGGAGGGCCTCCGCGATGGCAGCGTGTCACGAAGGCCCTGTCTAGGCCCAAGAATATAAACCCCTCCACTTCATTTTCTTTAGAAATTCTCATAAAAATTCCATAGAATAATAGAGAGAACAAAGGGAAACAGAGGGCACGAGGATTTTGAAGGAATTTCCTTCTGATTATGCCATTATACGCGGTCCAAACTCGATATAACCTTGGGTAGTGAGGTATTAAGATGCAGAGAGCATTCCTACGGGTTTACTTTCGTGAAATTTGGCCAGATAATTGTTGTTCTACTCAGCTAAGGTAAGTGGAATTGCTCCAAATTAGTGTCAGTATATTCCTAGCCCTTAAGTGAGTTTTCTTCCCTCCTGGACTTCCGAGAAATAGCGAGTTTTTAACCGTTTGTCGATAAGTCAAAGTTTGGGCTATATATATATATATATTAAAAGTGATGTTTTGTTCCAGGATATTGTTGAATTTAGTCCTAACTGTTATAAATATGAATGCAGTTGGAAGAAATAGCGAAGTATTGGTCGAATTACGCCAGTTAGTCGGGGAATCAGAAACTGAGGTATGTAAAGCTAGTTTCTTTGGAAAGTTAGCAATTCTAGTATAGTAAAATAGAATAAACTCCAGAAGGAAGTTCCAGAAGTCGAGTATTAAGTATGTTTGCATCATTATGCCATACTTCAGAATAAGAGTCAGTAAAGTTGTACCAAATAGCAAGATATTAATCCCAGACTCAGTTTAACTCAGTATTAGATTCAATTTTATAAAGCAAGAGATTCTGAATAGAATGTCAGAACGTGGATAGTATTTTTAGATTTAATATACATGTTATATGTGATTACTATTGCTTGTTGAGACTTGTTTGTGACATGTGGGTACCCTTAGAGCTTCCTTGCCGCCCCAGGGTTAATAGCTGTGTCGACTCGCCCGCCAAAAGGTGAGGATACGTCACTCCAAGGAGTGGCATGCCGTTCGCAGTAGGACGAAGATGGGATGCAGCATTCCCCATAGCAGGCTGATCAGCATTAAGGTATACCCTGCCGAGCACTTGTGCCCAAGGCATAGATTACCGATACAGATACAGATATCAGATATAGTTACAGGTCCTCCGGACTCAGATACAGTTATAGTCAGGGGCCCAGAGATCCCGAGCTACATACCCATGGGGACGGTAAATGTGCTCGTAGTTATTAGGAGAGTGGAGTGACTTTATTTTTTGATGGTTTGACCCGGGTAGGGGTATATAGATTGCGTGTTGGTTTGCACTTTCTGGCTTATGGGGGCTTGTATAGGTCCTTGCATGCAATATATTTATATATGTATGTTATCTATTAGATTAATAAATAGCAGGACGCTGCAGCAACCGGTATGACTTCCACATGGTTTTCAGTATAAATAAGCTCATTTCAGTTTTTGCCATCCCCGACAGTCTTAGCTATTTTTTTGCTATTCAGAACTATCAGTACTATTGCTTATCTTTAGTTATGTTCAGTTTTTGCTTTGCATACTCGGTACCAGTGGTACTAACGCCCGTTTGGGGCGCTGCATTACTTGCCTGTAGGTACTCATAGACGAGGAGTCGATACATTGTGATTCTAGCCAGCACATAGAGTCATCAGCTCCTATCATCCAGAGCTAGACAGCTAGAGGTTTAATTCTTTTCTTTTGTTGTACAGTATGGGTAGGCCGGGGCCCTATCCCGACAATCTTATCAATATTCTTAGAGGCTTGCAAACTGTATATTTCCCTGGGGTTAGCTTACCGGTCCTGTGATGCCGTGTGTATGTCTTAGCTTGTTTATGATGGCCGTGTGGGGCCTTATTCAGTTGGTAGTGGTTACCTTGTCGGTCACGTAGCAGTCTAGCTCCTGTTTTATTGATTCAGAAGTAACTAGACAGCATAGTGTCCTTGTTGTCCCGCATAGGTTCCCTTATGTTGATGTGGTTCTGGTTAGCTGTTGTGGTTGAACAGGTGGCTATAGGCCTAGCTGGCCGGGGGCTGTATTTACAACCGTTATATAGCCCATTGATACCATGAAAAAGAATTAGAGCCAACCAGGCACCGAAAGTTCTTAGGCTCAGTAGTCTAGCAGTTCAGGTCCTAGTAGGGCACCAGGTGCCAGTCATACCCCCCAAGGCGGGGCGTGACAGCTAAATACCCTCATTTATTCCCTTCTAGGTCCATTCTAGCTTGAGATATCAGTTCGCTCTCAACTGATGTTCCAACATATATACTCTATTCAGTCTCATATCAAGTTCATGTCTCTCAGTTCTTTTGATGTTCTAGCATATATGTATGATTCATGAATTTAGTTCAGTCATGTATCTAAGTCCAGAGTCAGTCACTCCATTAGATTTCAACTTTAACTGTTTAGTATTTGGGATTGCAGTTCCTTTCCTCATCCTTTTAGTATGTTCGCCCCACATTCGAGGATGAATGTCCCCAATGGGGAGATATTGTAATAAACCAAAGGTTCCTAAGACTAGACTCGAGATTTGAAATGTGATCTGCAAGAAAAGTGGAGAATTTCTTCGGTACAACTCAACCTATGAGTTGTAGGTTAGTGGTTAATGTTGGGTATATTTTTAAGCCTATTTTCCACGTTTTTACCCATATTTTATCATGTTTTGAGTTCATAATACTTAATTTATGCTTAAACTCATGTGTAAGTGTGTTTTATATGATAACAAATGATTTGAGTTAATTTGAGCAGGAAACTAAGCAAAATGGACTCAAAATTATCCAAGGAGTGAAGAATTGAGGAGTTGAGGGGCCTGGTGCTATGGCTGGCGCCTCGCACCAAGTCCTGAACTTTAGAGAACAAAACTTCCGGTTGGTGCTATAGTTAGAGTGCCACGCCAGCCCTTGAACTTTAGAGAATTTCACTTCACAAACCTTGGCGAGAGGAGTGGCACCCCACATAAGAGGTGTCCAGACTTAGAGAAATTTAACAAACACCTTGGCGAGATAGAGGGGGCAGCGTGCCAAGGCCTCTCTGAAGATGAAATTATTGAAAATTTGACTAACTCTATGGTGAGATGCATGGGAAGGCGCGCCAAGGTCATTCTGGGGCAGAATATGTTGATTTTAAAGCCATGTTTTGGAGGGCAGAAATGTTATTTAAAGCCTCAACTATATATATAAGCCTTAAGTCATTTGTTAAGAATCTTTTATCAATCTTTGATCATGTTTTATATTCCATAGTTCGTTTGGGGTGGCTTGTGAGCCGTTTGGAAGGAAGACAAAGTGCTACACTAGGTTTTTCTCTTCTTTACTAGTATTTTTGCATGATGATGTATAAATATCTATTTTTCCTCTTGTCTATGAGTGGCTAATTGAATGTTTGAAAGACTAATATAACATAGTTTCGATTCTTCAATTATGGTTGTTTGTATCTATTTATGTTAATTCATTATTTATGAGATTTATCACCTTGTAAGTAATCCGTTGACTTTCGATTGAACTCGCAAAAGGGGATGGAAAGGGATAAAAATAAATACCAAGCGGGAATTCAAAGACCCTTGAACGCATTGGTGATAGGATAAAAGTTGTTGTTGAGGATAGTGATATACCCTTCCACCGCGTTTAGTTGAAATACAAGTAGGCATAATCGTCATTTCATTCTACTCCTGCGACCATAGGGATATGGGCATTAGACTTCATGAAATAGTTTATGGATGTCAGGGATAGTGGAAAAAAATGGGATAGCAACTTGCAAGTAACAACCATAAGAAGAATCATTAGTGTAATTACGTCTTGAAAACTCAACTTGAAGCCAACCAAGTTCCATTGCGCTAGACTCACATCTTCATGATAATACGCTCACAATCATTTTTAGTTAATTTTATATTTAAAGTTTTGATATTTATAATTCTCAAACCAATCTTAATTTTAATTATTTTGTAGATTAGTGAAATTAAAGTGAAAACCTTATAATGATTATATTTACAAGTCTTTGTGGGTACAATATTTAGATTTAACAATCCTATATTACTTGACAACCACGTGCACTTGGGCGACATCAGGTTTTTGGTGCCGTTGCCTAGGACTTGAATATTGTTTAATCATTTGTAGGTTAGAATTTTATTTCACTAGTATGTATTTTATGTTTTTTTCTTATTTTTGTTGAAATTCACAGGGTTGTTTGCCTCAGTGTATGCCAAGTAAGAGAAGTCAGGGACCACTTTTCCCTTATTTTGATCCTAAAATAGAGAAACATTCAAAGGTTAGCTATAGAAAACAATGGGCAGGCACCAGGTGAAGATAATGAGACAGTTCTAGTGATGCATTTTTCTAGGCCTAATTTGGAGAATGCTTCTGAAGTGATCGTCAAACCGACCATAATTGGGAACTTTGAGCTGAAGGAAGGGACTGTACACTTGATCCAAAACACTTTCCAATATCAGGGAAAGCTACATGTTGATCCCCATAGGCATCTGATCACATTCGTGGAGCTGAGTGAAAATTTCCATTACCAGAATGTGTTAGATGAATATGTCAAGTTGACTTTTTTTCCGTTATCACTGATTGGGGAAGCCAAGGAGTGGCTTCAAAATGAGCCTATAGGTTCCATCACTACTTGGGATATCATCTCCAATAAGCACATCAATAGGTTCTTTTCTTCGGGGAGAACTAAGGAACTGAGGGGCAAGATCTTTGGATTTGTACAGAAAGATGGGGAGCTCAAGCATGGGAACGATATAATGGTTCAGTCAAGAGGTTTCTTTCCCCATACCATGAGTCCCCACTGCGATTCATAGTGTGTGGGTACGACTCACATTACATATCATAACAAGTACGTGGGATTTTTTCAAATGTTGGTTGTACAAGTGTTGGTACGACTACTGATAGCCTGTTACGGGTCGTAGTAGGATTCGTGGAAATATTAAGAGGATTGGATGGTTTGTACTTGGTCAGTACGGATGGATACCATGAGCTGTAGGAGGATTGTACGACTCGTGGTACGAGTCATGACAACTGATCGGATAAGTTTTCCTGCGAATTCATTAAGGGTATTTTTATAAACCCTAAGCTCCTAAGCACTAAACTATGTCATTTTAATCTCTAAAATGAGAATTTTAAAGGAGTTAAACTTATTCTAAAACATTCACCCTTCGATGCATACAAGATTAGGAATTCCCCATTGAAGATCAAGCCTAAAATCCTTCAATTTCTTCTCCAAATCTCTTGGGTTTTCAAGGAAAAGTGCAGATTTAGTTTACCCAGGTATGTAGGGAAATGAATGGGAGTTTCCTTTCACTCTCATGCCCATAACTCTCCTCACTTTAATAAATTCAAGTCTAAATTCAAGTTGATGATCCTATGGGGTTTTAGCCCAATTTCATGAAATTCTCTTTGATTTCACGTTTCAAAGTATGTTTTAAGATTCATGGGTAGATTTTATATCTATTCTGATTATAAATTAATGATATCAAGTTTTAGAAAATTATACCCAATTATGCAAGTTCATGAGAAGTGAAGTTTATGATTTACGATTTCAAGTATGATGAGATATCTAGAATGATCGAATATTTACAAATTACCCATGTATGAATTTATGATTTTAACTTATAAATTCTATTTCAAGTATGCCTGATGTTGAGATTTAGGCAAGCCCACATATGTTAAGTATGTTTTTCATGTTTCAGTTCAGTTGTATAATATTATCTTACCGTATGATTTGTAGTGGTACTCCCTTTTTTCAGCTTATGGTATGTTTGGAGCCAAGACACCCCATATTCAAATTTTGGACTATGCATATGATTACATTATCATATTCATTGAAACATGATGGTTTTAGCATAGTTGAAAAATGCTGGCTTCAGCTTCATTGAAAAAAGATGGCTTCAGCTTCATTGAAAAATGATGTTTTCCGCTTCACTAAAAATGATGGTGAGCACCTTGCATGTTTCTAGGAGTAGTGTCTAGCACTGAGTAGGTCAAGGCTCATGTAATCCCCGATTCTAAGAAATATGCGCCAATGTAGGGTTTGTATATATATTTGGGGCCTCTCAAGAATGTTTCCCCTGCCTGCAAGGGGGCTTCAGCTTGGTATCGATATCATGGTAGAGTCCTTAGCCCTAGCAAGGTTTTGGACGGCTCTGAACAGTTGAGTGTGATAGTTGGGGCATCACGTATGCTCTATCGTGATAGTGTCGATTGTGAAAAGTCTCTCATTGTTCCTCATGATTTCAGTTATGCATGTTTCTGACTTATGATATTATTTTTTTAGCAAATTTGACCGAATGATCAGTCTATAAGCTTTTATTTATGATATAAGCTTTAACTTATGATTTCATTTATCTCAAGACATATGATTTTATTTTCAACTTTAGGTTATTCAATTCAAATATGTCATTCATTTTATAACTATACAGGTTTTCAGATGTTAACACGCAATCCTTACTCTTATGATCTTATGATTTATGTTTTATATGCATAATTTCAATTCTTACTTATTAAGCATGTTTTACTTACCTTACATACTCAGTACATTCCAAATACTGACTGCATACTCTATGCTCTATCATTTCATTATACAGGTTCAAACAATCCGACTTAGTTCCGCTCTTATTCCAGTTCTTTGTTGTTGAGTCATCATCCTTCAAGGACTTTTCAGATTGTTGGTTTGTGTTACTTTCAGTTTTTGGAATTTTAGTGAGCTAGTTGGGGATGTTGTTCCATTAGCTCTTTATGTTAGAGGTTTTTTCATACAATATGTAGAACTGCAGCTTTGTTAGTGGTTGACTCTGTATGGTTGATATATATTGAAACTTCCTCTTCTTCATGTTTAGTTTATCAATTTCCATTTGACGTATGCTCTTTAGCCACTATGTTAATGCCATGGGTCGACTTGGAGCCATTCATGGTTCTAGGATCCGTGTCTCAGTTCAAACATATATTTGGATCATGACATATTTCATCCCATAGAACATCCTTATCTAGTTGAGAGTTTACTTCCAAAGTTAAACACTAAAAGACGCACCCATTTTATTACGCCTGCTTTTTAGCCTAAAGAGGCCACCCTCCCCTGAAATATTACATCTTGCTGGGAAAATTACTCATTTTATTCCACTTATTGTCCAATTATTTCTGCTTTCAATATATAGTTGTTTGTATGTCTTATATGTTTACGTGCTTAGCCATTTAAAATGATTGTTTGTTTTCTTACTCTCTCTTAGGTCAATCTTCTATAAAACAACTATTGATTTTTGTTGAAAATTGAACTATCGATGAATTGAACAACTTTCAAAAGACCCGCAAAATTTGGTCGAAGTTATCCAAATCCCTCTTGGCCTTAAAATGGTTTTCCATCCTAGTCATACCATCTCGCTTGGTAAATAGCACAATGACTAGTCAAATTATCATATTTTTCTTTCATTTTCTAAAAATCTAATCCATGCAGTATCAACCCATGCAAACACTCCTCTTATGACTTAAGAAGTACAAAATATTTTAATCATGCACTATCTATCTTGACCACCCTTAGCACTCTCTTCAACTTCAGGTTCGACCTACGTATGACCTAATCCTTCTTCTAGCAAGATACGTAGGATTTGGTCTTTCTATATAAGGTTCATCTAACCTCAAACAGGAATTATCAGATGCATCCACCTTCAAGTAAGACATATCAAGTTCGTCCACCTTCAAAAAGGATTTATTAGTCGGTCCACTTTATTAATAGAAAAATTACCCTATTTTTCCTTGAATTGGACATTAGGCTCGTCATCCTTATAATTGGACATTAAGGTCTGTCCACCTTATAATAGGACATTTAGGATCGTCCACCTTCAAGAGGACACTTATACTCGTCCTCCTTTAAGAGGACACTTTGGTTCATGCGCCTTTAATAGGACACTTAGGCTCATTCTCCTTCATTAGTACATTAGGCTCGTCAGCCTTTGTTAGGACATTTGGTTTTTCTATCTTCAATAGGACAATAGGA
The DNA here is from genome assembly GCA_035772735.1 of Datura wrightii. Classification (NCBI taxonomy): domain Eukaryota; kingdom Viridiplantae; phylum Streptophyta; class Magnoliopsida; order Solanales; family Solanaceae; genus Datura; species Datura wrightii. The sequence goes on along the minus strand of JASDFA010000020.1, from coordinate 58,437,491 downwards.
TCGTCCACGTTCAATAGGACATTTAGGCTCATCCGCTTGCGAAGGGACATTAAACTTGTTCGCCTTTAGTAGGAGATAAGGCTCGTTTTCCTTCAGTAAAATATTTAGGTTTGTTTGCATTAATATAGGACATTTTAGTTTTCACTTGCTCTAATTTTATTTAAATTGTTTTTGCACTAATAGTTTTTCCTGCACTAATTTATATAAATTTCCTTGAACTTATATTATTACTAGTGGTTGCACATTGGATTTTTGTGAAAGATTCGGTAGACAACCTAAATACATAGGGTCGTCCACTTTAAATAGGATATTAGGCTCGTTCACCTTCAGGGACATTTGTATTGTCCGCCTTCAGTGGGAAATGCAAGTTCGTCCACCTATAAAAGTAAATTATTCTTGTCCACCTTGCATAGGACATTAGGTTCATCTACCAGTAGGACATTTAGGTTTTTCTGCCTAAAAATAGGACATACTCATTTGCACCTGCACTAATTTTATCTAAATACTTTCGCACAAATATTTTCCCCTGCACTAATTTATCTCAAGTCTCTTGAACTAATTTTGTTACTAATGGTTGCACTCTAGATTTTTGTGAAAGAATTAGAAGACAACTCTAAGCAGTGAACTGGGGTAATTTGTTGGAAAAGAATATCAAACTCAGCAACAAAGGTCAAAGATCATTACTCTTGAGCTTCATTCCACCTACGTTCCACCAGCATGTGATATGTAGATCCCACTACAAAAGCCTAAACGAATCAATTCTTTTAATAATCCCCCAAGGACTCTATAACTTGTGTCACCGTTACTAGATAGTTGGGCTGATTAAAGAATAAGGTGAGACAAAAGGTTATTTCGGTTTTAGAGTCATGGAACTCTATCTAGTAGAGTCCTATATATGAGTGTGTTGAGCGACACACTTATAATTGGGAGGCTATTAACTTCTTCTCCACTCTTAGGTCTATCACTTGCTTTTGCCTTGCAAAACCACTACCATAATATATTTATCTACATTTTTCTTTATTTGTGAACTTGGAATATGGAATCCACTCAAATAAGAGTTTGATGTTTTGCTTATGTTTAATATTCTCTCTTATCTTTTCTGTATCCCTCTCAAAGCTATATATTCACCTCTTTATTTTTTCCATCCTTCTCAAGAATACCCTTATACTGTGCACATCCTTCTTAAGATTTGTATTAGCTATTTTTTGAATCCTCCTCATGTGGTATATTCAGCTTAATGTTCTACGTATCCTTCTCAAGCTTTGTGTTTTCTCTTTCTCCACCTTCTCAAGTTTAATATTCATCTTTTTGCTTCTTTCCAAATTATATTATCTCCCCTTTATCAATCAAATTTTTATCTTTTACTTTCACATCCACCACCATTTTTCATCTTTCGCTCAACACTTTTGCAATTTTAGAAAATAATGGTAGTATGAAACCACTCCCCCCTTTTTTCTAACTTGTGCTTCTAGAATTACAAAAGATCTGATTCTCATAAAGCTTGAGATATATAGGCAATCGAAAACAAGAGTTCAACCTGAACCTTTTCAAACTTTTCATTTGTTTTTGTAGTCTTCTTATTATGCAAGATCTTAGCCTGATATTTATGACAAAATCGGCTACTACGTTATCTTCTTTGCCTCTAGATTCTTTCATCATCTCTAGTCAAAGAGGGCAATGATTGACACTCAATTTTATCCCTCACTTTTAAAAATATTTTCTCTTAAGCTCTGTATGATACATTGTTAATTTCGTTATTGTTTCTCATGTTTCCATATTGACCATCTTTTTAAAATTTAATTCTACCCCTAATTGATAATTAGTAATTCCTACTCCCTCCGTCTATTTTTACTTGTCCAGTATCGACGTGGCACACCCCTTAAGGAACAACAAATAGAATGAAAATTTTACTATATGTATCATCCTTTGAATATAGTAAATTCAATACTTTGGGTTATAGTTAATATAATAAAGATAAATTAGGAACTATTTGATGAATTACTCTTGATTTTATAAATTGGACAATTAAAAATGAGCATCTTTTTTTAATATAGTGAACGGGGGGAAATATCATTAAATCAGGTCTCATCTATTTTTAAGAACCTTGGTTCTATATTTTAAGACTATTGGCATACTTTCTTTCTATTATTTTCATAATAATAGAATATGCTTAACAATTTTCAAGCTTTATACTACATTTAATATCCAAATTTTTTTCCTATTTGTCTACTTGAGACTATATTTTGGATCTTGTTTTGAAACATTTAGAAGAGTCTAGCATAAAAAGTTAAACAAAGAGAAGTACGTAATAGTTTGGCCTTTTTTACCTCGTTAGATACTAATGCTCCAAATAATAAAGTTATATTAGGTCAAGGATCTAATGTTTTATAACTCGGTTAACGAATGTGATGAGGTTCATTCTCTTCCTTTATTTTATTATGAATATGTCATTCAGATTGTGTATGTTTGTCTATTGATTTTTGATTTGGGCTTGTTTGTATGCTTTCTCTTGGACTCCTTTTTTTTTCTTGGTCTCGTAGTGCATGAAAATGATGAATGCCCATTAATTTTGGCAAATGAATTTATTGATTACACCAATCAAATATTCAAGTTATCGTTCTCATATTGTCATTATATGTTTGGTTTTGAGACAAAGTTCAAGGATCCCAAGTATGACTAGATTACTAATTAGTTTTTTCTTGTAGAGGTTTTGGTAACATCTTTGTTGAGTACTTCTTGATGCTTGTGTCATGCTCCGGAACTGGGATAGGGCACGATTGGCTTTCAATTCTAAGTTGATCGAGAAGCTGGATATATCGCATCTGTATTATAACCCTTAGGCCAAAGAGGCCACCTGTCACAACCAACTATAACATAAGAATAGTCGATCAGGTCTCAACATACATAAGAACGGTAGAATGCCGAAAGGCTATTATAAAAATAGAAAGGAACCGCAGAAGGACAATAAGGCCACACACCTAACTGAAACTATACAAATGCCCAACTAGTCCACAAAAGCCTCCAAAGAGTAAGCAAATAAAATGCATGGGATAGGGCCCCGACTACCCATACTATAAACAAAAACTCAATACAAATCAAACCAAACACAGGGCTCCTTAAAGAAAGGAGCAGACCAACTCTCGGCTGAATCTGGGCTCCTACTGCAATGGTCGATTCGAGCCCTCAACTGTACTTGCAGTACAATTGCAGGGGTCCATAGGACAAGAGATGTCAGTATAAAGAAATGCACTACTATGTAAGACTGAAGCTATAAACAACATAATGCCAAAGAAGGGAATAACCACAACCTGACACTCTGTAACCTATAAACATATACAATGGAAAATAACAGCTAATCATGACTCAAAGGTAGGGTAGGGAGAGATAGTTTGTAACTTAGTAACTGCTACCCTGTATGTAGACTCAATGAATTAGTATGACTCAACAGACTCCTACGCAGACACTTTCGATACTTGGACTGGAATTTAAAAGTTGTCTGATGCTTGGACCACGAATTTCACATATATAACATATTGCACAATCATCCATTTGATAGGTGTGTGGTATTTCACAATACGACATCACATAATTAACCATCTGATACCGGAAAAAAGAGGGCGTGCGACATGCACAATAAGTAATTTGATACTAGGACCAGAGAGGGTGTGTGTAAATAATATGCAAACTATGCAACATGAGAGAAACTGATACTTAGAAGAACATATGAACAATGCAACAATAGGCAATATATGCAAAACCAATACTTGGACAGGCAACTGAACGATTTAATATAACTGACTCAGAGAATGGGTCCAACTTAGAGGACGAACTTAATACCTAACCCTTAGCATCTGATAGAAGGGGAAATAAATCATAGAATGGCTTAGAAGTTTATCATAAACTTGAGACACGAGGAATATGACATTGACTCTTGCTTACAAACTCTTAGAATTAACTTTGGATATTCAGACCCAACATTAGAATGCTTGAATTCAATTTAGAGATCTTAGACTCAACTCAAACTCAAGTTGAAGTACTTAGGTTCATTTAGTGTTTTTGGACTCACTTAAGGTACTTAAACATGCTTTAGAGTACTTTGACTAAATTCAGGATACATAAGATCAACATTCTTTTAATGTGGAACTTAGTAATCTAGTAACTTGACGATAACATAAGGAATAGGAATTATGAAATCTCCTTTAAGCCTTAAGTGCCTTAAAAACATATTTATATATAGGTAGTAGACCATGTTAAGGAATCATCACATTAATACCCTCGTTAATCCTCACTAGGTTGACATTAGTTCTTAGCTTACATTGTTCCCATTTGTTGTCTTTGCTTCATTTTCAATTCCATAGAACTACAAGAAGTTCAACATGATCAACATAATACATGACATAATATAAAGCACCAGCTAACAATGCCTATGCCGAGGGGTCTTCAACTCGACGTAAAGCTACGACAACAATCAATAAGATATAACACTTTAAATTCCTCCTTGGTCTAGACATAAATCCAAACCTTAGTTTCAATTATACATGGAATTTAAAGATTAAATGTAGCTTAACATACTTACTCAATACATAATAAGCTTGCTGGATGATGAAAGGCGTAGCTCACGCACATCATAGACATCTTTTTCCTGTGCTTTACTATGTTTTGAGAATAAATTATGTGTGTTTGCATGTGTTTATGTTCTATATTTGGGAAAATGGATAACGCAATAGATTAGATGTTTTCAAGGCTAAAAGCGATGGATTTGGGAGTGTTTCAGATGTTTGGAATGAAGTTGAAGAGAAAGGAAAGAACTAAGAAAGATTAAGGATGAAAACAAGTGAACTTCCTGCCAACACTACAAGCCGCGCAACGCGATAGAACATTGACGCACTGCCATGCATGAGGCGCCAGGCCATTAGCGCAATAGCGTGCAGCAAGACTGGCACAAGGCCAAGCGCGAGGCTCCCTTATTCCTGCGTGATGGCAGGCACAAAGTAGCCTCCTCTTGGCGCGTTGGCATAAGCGATGTGGAAAGCTTGTCTAACGGCCATCAAAATTCAAATCCCACTTCAACTAGGAAAAGGAGCTGCAAAGTCCAAACCAAATTCTTCAAGGAACAAGAAAAGTACAAATCTACTACTATAAATACCCTTTTTTATGTAATAGCTAAGTTTTTGAAGTATTAGAAAAGATTTAGAGGTACAATTTACAATTTAGATTTGAGAGTTAGTTTTGCATTGAGATACAAATTGTTGAATTGTTCTTCCGAAATTTTGCAATAATCAAGTGAATTTCTTCCCAGCGTCGTTGTAAGTATTAATTTTTGCTTTTGTCTGTGAATGCTCTTAAATTTTTATAAACATGATAGGATAAAACTTCCACAACTAGGGTTTTGGGAACCATGGTGAATTAACGAACTAGGGTTTGCACAACGTGATTCTAAACCAATACTAAATGCTTGTATTGTATTCTCTTCATGCTTAAACATTTCTTAACGGTGCGCTATATTAGGACATGCCTGAATTCTTTACTTGCTTGAGCCTAGAGAGGTAGAGATTAGGAAAAGAGAATTACAACAAAGCCTTGATCTTGATGATCATTGTGTTAACTTGAGTTGTGGTCACATGGTAGTTAAATTTGGGACAAATTAATAACGGCTAAATTGAAATTGCTCATGAGACTTGACCCAGTGATAAACATTAGTCATCCAATAGGGAAGAACTAGTCATTTTGATGAACCTTAGTTATCAGTTCTACAAGTAAAGTATTGAGATAGATCACTGGTGTAAAACCCAAAGTAGTTAAAGGATCCAAGGGGAATACTTACCCTCGTTAATTTCATTAATTTGGAATCAACATTCAAATTCTCAACATTATTATTTATTAATTTACAAATTCCCCCCTTTAGGATATAATTGACTTAAATGTTTAATTACTAGAATGCTTCTATATCCTCCCATATTCCCTATGGGATCGACTCCAACCTCTAGTTGGGTTATTTATTGACAAAGTCCGCTTCATACTTCATAAGGAGGTATAATTTGAGCGTTATCAAAAAATGGCACTGTTGCCGAGGAATACAGCTTAGGATTAGATTAATTGCTTGCGTACAATTTTTAATCTCTATTTCCTATTTTACATTTTTTGTGTATTCTTTTTCTTAGTGTCACAGGTTAGCATGGTAAAACGAGCGGCCAAAATGTGACCGTGGTTCCAATAGGTATCTTGATGAAGTTTGAGTATTCAAGATATTTGCGTTGTGCCGCGATGATAAATAAGGTGCTACTTCAGAGGCAACCCAAGATATTATTTGATTATTTTTAGATTTAATATATTTGTTCCAGTTTGCAGGAATTAAGTCATGAATTATGAAAGAAATTTGGAGCAAAAATGAATTAAAAATAAAAAATCGCATAATAAAATTAAGCAGACAGCTCAATGAATGGAATTCAATATAATAATATTTTGATAAAGGATGAAGGAATAGGAAATCGGCAAAGGGCAGCCGTAATTTTCAAGGAATTTCAACACATTGGAGTACGCATTGTGGCGTCTTTACAGTGCATTCTTTCGTGCGACGCGGCAGTAATTCAGGATCCAAATTTAATTCTCAATTCATTTTGGACTCAATTTATTTTTGTGGTATTTTTATACACTTATAAATAGTCCTTAAAAATATTTTGGAACACAACTGCTAATGATGAAGATGATTCTGAGATGGGAGAAGCTGCTCTTGTCTCCATAGATGACAAGAATTAGAGGCCTAGGGAGTTCTTCTTTTACTCTGTTACTTTATGCTTATCTATTTTTACACTGGGGACGGTATGTCTAATTAAGTGTGGGGTGGGAGAAGAGAACTTCATATTACCATGCATTCCTTAATTGCTAAGTTTGCACATGGTAGACCTAGTTTTTTTGGGGGGGATTTATGATATATCATGCATGTTTATTGGTTTGTAGTATTTTTTTTAGTTTTATTTTGTTTTGGGTTCCTTCGATTTTTGTTCTCGGTACTTTTCCAGTGTATAGTCCTTTAGAACTAACTAGAGAGTCTTTTTATTTTTATTTTATTTTATTTTTTATTCATTGAGTCATGACTTTGCCCAATGATGGATGGATGAAGATCGTCTTAAGGGTAAATTAATCATTAGGAAGAATAAAAACTTGGACCATAAGAGTGCTAGGTGCTTCACTTTTGGTATCAATGAGACTTCATTAAATTCACTAAAAATGCATGAAAAAGGTAGAAACACTTAGTCTTTTGGGAACTTGACTATTGTACTTAAAAAATTGGGCTTAATTATGTTATGCATGCAAGATCAATATATGTGTTTATGTGATCTTGATTTCCATTGTTAAATCATTTTGTGCCAATGTGTGAGGAATTATTTGTGATGTACTCCATGCTTGTAAATTGATGTCTAGAACTTGCCCGGTGTGTGTGCAAAAAAAAATAAGAATGATGGATTTAGGAAGTAATATAGGCGTTTCTTTGGTAGCCTTATTTTTATCCTTTTACCTACCTTGATTGTAATTATCCTAGTTAACTATGTTTGAGCCTTAGCCTATTCTTTGATAGCCATATTACAAGATTAATCCCTTTTTGTTCTATTGATGTGTATTTGATTCAAATGACTCCTAGAGCACTTTAATAAAAATCTTGCATAAAAGGAGTTTAACTAGAAAAGTGAAGGGTGAAAATTGCTAAAAAAAGGGTGTGGAGATTCGAAGAAAAGAAAAGGGTGATATTAGTGGAAAAACAAGGAGTGTGGAGATTCGAAGAAAAGAAAAGGGTGAAAATTGCTAAACAAGGAGGGTGATATTAGTGGAAAAACAAAAAGAAGAATGAGCTCAATGTTGAAAAAAAATCCCCACTAGTTGCCTAAGTTGAAAAATTTAAAAATAAAAGGAGGTATAAGGAGAAAATTGAAAATTGAAGAAAGTGCTGAAAATCAAAGTGTTGTGAAGTATTAAAGTGCTTAGGGAGCTTAGTCACTATCTTTTCGAAATAGTTACTACCCGTCCCTTAGCCTACATTACAACCAAATTCAAGTCCTAATTGATCCTTGATTCATAATTCTATATTAGTGGAGTTTTACACTAAGGGCAAGCCTATGAGTCGTCTTTTGCATGTATGTTGAGTTCTTTGGGACAGTGAGCGGATTTTGTTATAATTAAGACCAAGTTAATATTATTTTATATCTTGCGTGTGAAAGGAAATCTCTCCAAATTGTGAGGGGCACAATTGTAACACTTTGGTAAATCTTGATTGCTAAATTACATATGATTCATGTTGGCCCAAAATATGTCTTGATGAGTTTGTTTTCAAAAGCTAAGTGATTTCAAACATTGACATTTTAATGTTGATCCTATATGCATGTGAGTGAATTTTTTGACCTTCATTAATTTGTCTCATGATCCTAAGTGTAAGTAGACGTGTTCGTAGGATGAATTTTGTGCTAAAATGTGAGAAGAGAAGTAGTAGATTGTTCGAGGACGAACAATATGTTAAGTATTGGGTGTTGATGAAGGGCGTACTTGTCACACCCCGCCTTGGGGGGTATGACTGGCACCTGGTGCCCGACTAGGACCTGAACTGCTGGACTGCTATGCCTGGGCATATCTGGTGCCTGGCTGGCTCTAACTCACATTTCTGGAAACAAAGGGCTATATAACGGCTGTAAACACAGCCTCCGGCCCATTGGCCTATAGCCTCCTGTACCTGTACTAGCAGCTGACCAGAAACATGTCAATATAGGGAAACCTATGCGGGCCGACAAGGCCACCATGCGGTCTAGTTATCTATAACTTAACCATGAAGTACTGGATAGCTACGTGACCGGCAAGTTCACCACTACTGTCGAACTATGGCCCCACACGACCAACATAAAGGAAACACGAGTACTAACAGCTATACATTGCACGGCCTCACACGACTGGCTCATCTGACCACTAGGAAATATATACAGACTGCAAGCCTCTAGGAATAACAATAGAAATGATCGGGACAGGGCCCCGACCTACCCGTACTATAAAACAAAAGAAAATGAAATACACCTCTGGAATTCAGTCTCCGGATTACAGGAGCTGAATACTCGGTCGCTGACAGGAATCACGTGGTATCGCCTGCTCGGCTATGAGTACCTGCAGGCAAGTAATGCAGTGCCCCACCGGGCGTCAGTACCACTGGTACTGAGTATGTAAAGCAATAACTGGAAGAAACATCTGAAAACAACAATATAACTGATGAAACTGAAGTAGGAAGGAGTAGATTAACTGTCTGATAATGTAAGTCATACCTTCTCTTAATTATATTGGAAGGAGCAGGAGTCATACCTGAGGATTTATCGTTCTACTGTCGGTCTACTCGTATCTATTATAACACGGCACAACATATCATAACATACATATCACACACATACCTTACCCGACCCCCATAAGCCGGGAGGTACAACCAACACGCAATCTATACCCGTACCCCGGTCGTCCCATCTCCTATAATAACTATAAGCATCCTGCCGGTCCCCTGGGTATGCACTTGGGCTCGCTGAGCCCCTGACTATAACTGTACCTGAGTCCGGAGGACTCCTGAATCAACACCCCGGCCGTATCCGCTCGACGGGGGTGTATAAGGGCCGACCAAGGCACAATATGGGGAAAACTGGCATCCCATCTTCGTCCCCTATGGGATGGCATGCCACTCTGTAGAGCGACGTATCCTCGTCCTCTGGCGAACGAGTCGATACAGCTACTATCCCTGGGTGGTCATGGATGCTAGGTAATCCAACCCCAAACAATACAACGGTCTCAACAAGTAATACTATCTGCACATACCACATACTGAAGCTAATGATAATAAAGTGTTTGTACATACTGTATGCTGAACTAGTGATAGTGATATGTACGTATTTAATACATGCTGAGACTGATAATAGTATACATATACAAATATAATCTTCCGCCATACTGTACTGAGCCTAATGCTGAACATGATATAGTATTTCTGCTGAAAACTATGCTGTATACCGAGTTACTATAGTAACATGATTTTCTATTCCTAACATGCTTTCCAACTTCATTTTAACTTATCATTCTATTTCTGAGATGTCTTACAGGTATTACATCACTTTACTGGGTTTCAACTAAATACAATGATATCCTAACATTCTATGTCACGTCACATACTGAGCATGCTGTGCAGTTCTTAACACTTATATTAGAATCTATATCGTGCTAGCAACTCTTGCGCTGATCATAACATAATGTTTCTAGTATCGTACCATCATTCATAGTAAACGTCAAACATGGCTTCTGAATATTCTACTGGCCTTTAAATTACTGCACTGTACCAAGATTACTAACTTGCCGAGGAAACTGACTTTACATACCTTATCCTCGAACTATCCGGCTGTCGGACGAGGCTCGACCAGTACTTCAACTATTTTCTCCCAACTGCATTCATAGATGTGTCAATTAATACTAAATACAGCTTTATTGTAAAGAGCAACGTCACTTTCGATATAGTTTATAGCCTAAACTTAGGCTTATCGAAAGACGGTTGAAAACTCGCTATTTTCCAGCGGTCCAGAAGGGAGAAATATTCACTTCACAGCTAGGAACACATAGACACTAATTTAGAGCAATTCCACTTACCTTAGCTCGATAGCTCGACGATTCGTCGGTCGTATTTCACGAAACTAAATCCGTAGGAATGCTCTCTGCTGCTAAATATCTCGGTATTTGAGGTTAATTTGAGTTTGGACAACGTTTAGCAGCGTAATCGGACGAAAATTATATTACCCCCTTCGTTCCTTTTCTCCCTCTGATTTCTCTCCTTTGTTTCACTGGAAATATAAGTTTATAAATGATTTAAAACCGAAGTGGGGCTTTATATACTTGGGCCTGGACAAGGCCAACGTGTCACGGAGCCAACGCGGAGGCTCCTCCTCCGTGACACGCTGCCATCGCGGAGGGGCTCTGCTTCGGCTCCTTCCGCGATGGTTCGATAGGTTTCTCGTCCAATCTTTTCCCGAGCCTTTCCTTAGCATGTATGGCTTTCAAATATGCTTAACCAATGTGCAAATAGGTCATTTAGGTGACGGAAATTCTACGGGGTATATCATTCTCCCCCCTTAAGAACATTCGTCCTCGAATGTACACTGCTATCTGGAGGACTACTTAACTTACTTTCTAGGAAAAAAAATAATTTCGGCAGAGTTTCCCCTGTAATATGGACTATAGCAGAAAACCTGAAATGCAGAAAAGTCCAACACAGGCACTGCACGTAATATTTTAAGATCCACTGGATAACTAAGTATCAATCTTTCTCATTCACACACATACAATTATAAGGTACTGCATAATACGGACATACCTGTCGCCTGACTAGGCCTAAAATAGGTGAGGGTATTTGGCCTTCATATCCTCTTCAGCTTCCCATGTCATTTCCTCTCGGTTCCTGTTACGCCACAATACTTTGACAGACGCAACATCTTTAGTCCTCAACCTGCGTATCTGTCTGTCTAAAATAGCTACTGGAACCTCTTCATATGCTAACTCTTCTGTGACCTGGACATCCTGAACTGGAACTACTGTAGAAGGGTCCCTTACGAACTTTCTCAACATAGAGACATGGAATACTGGGTGAACAGATGCTAACTCTGGAGGCAAGTTCAATTCGTATGCAACTCGGCCTATTCTTCGCCGAATCTGATATTGCCCAATAAATCTCGGGCTAAGCTTGCCTTTCTTTCCAAATCTCATTACCCCTTTCATCGAAGACACTTTCAGATATACCCAGTCATTTACCGCAAATTCTAGATTGCTGCGCCACATATCCGCATAAGACTTCTGACGGCTCTGAGCAGTCAGTAAACGTTCTCGGATAAGATTTATCTTTTCCTCTGACTGCCGAACAATGTCTGGGCCAACCAATGTTGATTCTCCTATTTCAAACCAGCCCACCGGCGATCTACATTTTCGCCCGTATAATGCCTCGAAAGGCGCCATCTGGATAGCTGAATGATAACTGTTATTATAAGCAAATTCAATCAACGAAAGATGCTCATCCCAGCTACCCCCAAAATCTAGCACACACGCTCGTAGCATATCTTCGAGCGTCTGAATTGTACGTTCAGCCTGCCCATCTGTCTGAGGATGGAATGCTGTGTTCAAGTTAATCTGCGTTCCCAAACCCCTCTAGAACGACTGCCAGAATCTAGCTGTAAACTGTGCTCCCCTATCTGAAATGATGGATACCGACACTCCATGCAATCTAACTATTTCTCTGATATATAATTCGGCATAGTCCTCAGCCGAGAAGGTAGCCTTCACTGGCAGGAAATGAGCTGATTTTGTTAGCCTGTCAACTATTACCCAAATGGAATCATTTCTGCGTCTGGTACGGGGTAACCCTGTTACAAAATCCATGTTTATCGTTTCCCATTTCCACATAGGCACCGTTATATCTTGCGTCAAACCGCCCGGCTTCTGGTGCTCTGCTTTCACCTACTGACAGTTAGCACATCTAGATACCAATTCAGCGATCTCAGCTTTCATACCTGGCCACCAGTAGATGTCTCTGATGTCGTGGTACATCTTCGTCGCTCCTGGATGAAGGGAATAGCGAGCGTAATGTTCCTCGTGCATGATCCGCCCGCGAAGCCCTGAAACATTCGGGACACAGAGGCGGCCCTTACAGCGTAGCACATCATCCTCAGTCATTTGGAAATCTGACTCCTTACCTTTCTGAATTCTATCTCTGAGCTGGACTAAATCAGGGTCCTCGTACTGTCGTTCTTTTACCTCTCTAACTAATGATGACACAGCAGAATTCTGAATTACTGCTCTATTATTTTCTGTTTCCATTACTCGAACGGCTAACCCAGCTAACTGATGAATTTCTTTGGCTAACTTCCATTTCTCAGGTCGCAAATACGCCAAACTCCCCATTGACTTACGGCTCAGGGCATCTGCTACAACATTAGCTTTTCCCGGGTGATACAGAATATTTACATCATAACCTTTTAATAGCTCCAACCAGCGGCGTTGCCGTAGATTCAACTCCCTCTGAGTGAAGATGTACTGTAGGCTCTTATGATCCGTGTAAATATCAACATGGACGCCGTACAGGTAATGCCTCCACATCTTTAAGGCGTGGATTACTGCGGCCAATTCCAGGTCATGGGTAGGGTAATTCTTTTAGTGTTTCCTCAGCTGTCTGGAAGCATATGCAATTACTCTACCATGCTGCATCAACACACAACCTAACCCGACGCCCGACGCGTCGCAATAGACTGAATAACCTTCTGTGCCTTCCGACAATGCTAATACTGGGGCGGAGGTTAATCTGTCTTTCAGTTCCTGGAAGCTTTGCTCACATGCCTCTGTCCATTGAAACTTTGCTGCTTTCTGTGTCAATTTGGTTAGGGGTGCCGCAATGGTTGAGAACCCTTCAACGAACCGCCTGTAATATCCTGCCAACCCCAGAAAGCTACGAACTTCAGTCGGAGTGGTAGGCCTAGGCCATGACTTAACTGCTTCTATTTTCTGCTTGTCTACCTGTATACCAGTATCCGACAAGATATGCCCTAAAAAGGCCACTGAGTTAAGCCAGAATTCACACTTAGAAAATTTAGCATACAACTGATGGTCCCTGAGAATCTGGAGCACTGTCCGCAAATGAGTCCGGTGATCTGCTTCAGAGCGAGAATACACCAGAATGTTATCAATGAACACTACCACGAACAAGTCCAGGAAAGATCTGAAAATACTGTTCATCAGGTCCATGAAGACTGCCGGGGCATTCGTTAACCCGAAGGACATGACTAGAAATTCAAAATATCCATACCGGGTCCTGAACGCTGTCTTAGGAATATCTCTCTCACGTACTCGGACCTGGTGATATCCAGACCACAAGTCAATCTTAGAAAAGTATCTGGCTCCCTGCAACTAATCAAATAAGTCATCAATTCTGGGGAGCGGGTACTTGTTCTTTACTGTAACTTTGTTTAATTGCCCGTAATCTATGCACATTCAGAGTGAGCCATCTTTCTTCCTCAAAAATAGAACTGGCGCACCCCACGGTGAAGTACTCGGCCTGAAAAAACCTTTATCCAATAAATCTTTCAACTGCTCCTTTAATTCTCTAAGTTCTGCAGGAGCCATACGATAGGGAGGAATTGATATCGGCTGAGTGCCTGGTAACAAGTCAATAGCAAAGTCTATTTCCCTTTCTGGGGGAATACCAGGTAACTCATCCGGAAACACATCAGGGAATTTATTCACTACCGGAACAGACTGGAGTGTCGGAGATCCTGCTTGGACATCCTAAACTCTGACCAGATGGTAAATACATCCGTTAGATATCAACTTTCTCACCTGAAGGTAGGAAATAAACCTACTTTTTGGCGTAGCAGTGCTGCCCTTCCACTCCCGCACTACTTCTCCCAGGAAGTGGAATCGGACCATCTTGGTCCAACATTCAACGTTGGCAAAACACGGTACTAACCAGTCCATACCCATTATGGCATCGAAGTCTATCATTTCTAACTCGACCAGATCTACTGTGGTCTGACGGTCAGCAACCTCTACTGTACACCCGCGGTAGATTCGATTAGCTGTGATAGAGTCACCGACGGGCGTGGATAATAAAAAGGGCTACTGCAATAATTCTGGTACAATACTAAACTTTCGTGCCACAAATGGAGTAATGTAGGACAAAGTAGACCCTGGATCAATCAACACATAAGCAGGGTGTGAGCATATAGTTAGCATACCTGTCACAACATCAGGTGACGCTTCTGAATCTTGCCTCCCTGGCAAGGCATATGTGCAGCTTGGACCCGCACCTGTACTGGAGGCCTCTAATCTGCCCCAACCCCTGCCTGCTGAAACTGAGGGCCTGCGCCCTGCCGAGGATGCTGTGACTCGTGACCCTGTAGATGCCCTATACTGTCTATCCCGGTCCTCTCGACCTCTGGCTGGGCAATCTTTCATCAAATGGCCTTCTTGGCCACAAATATAATATGCAGTGGAACCATACCTGCATGCTCCAGGATGGCGTCGACTGCATATAGGGCAAAGTGGTAGGGTATACCTACTCCGCTCCGCCCTCCTCTGTAATGGTGGATCTGCCATCTGCGAGCCTCTACCAGTCTCTGACTGCCCCCTGCGGCTGAATCTACCCCCCTGCGACTGTGGCGGAGGCGGGGGTCTGGGCGGCCTGTCTAACAATCGTGGCCTGGGTCCTCCCCGGGCCTCCCTCTGTAACTCAACTGGCCTGTCCCGGCGATGCTGTTCCTGATTGACCCTTCTGATCTCCCGATGTCGCTGTTTGATGTCCTCAATATTTTGGGCAAATGCCTGAATTCGAGTAATGTCCATGTCCTCTCGCAGCGTGGCCGTAATACAAGTCTCAACATATTCTGGATTCAACCCCATGATAAAGCGGTGTACTCCGGATGCCATGGTATCAACAAAGGCCGGTGCATATCGAGCCAAAGAATCAAACCGCAAGGAATATTCCCGAACACTCATAGCCCCGTGCTCCAGATGTAGGAACTGGTCTACCCAGGCCTGTCGAATCTCCCGCGGCAGATAATGATCCAGAAAAGCTCCTGAGAAGCTGGACCAGGTCAGAGGGGAAACATCTCTCCCTCGGGACCTTTCCCAGCTTTCATACCATAACACGGCGATGTCCCGTAACTGAAATGCTGCCAACTCAACTGATTCTGTAGGCGTGGCATGCATAACCCTGAAGATTCTCTGCATTTGATCTAGAAAATCCTGAGGGTCCTCTATCCGGTCCGTACCTGTAAACTCTGGGGGATTCAGAGCTAAGAACTCTCGGACCCTTGAACTACCGGGCCCTCCTGATGACTCCGCAACTGTAGACGGCATTGGCTGACGCTGAGCAGCCATCATCTGTGCTAACATAACTACAGCACTCCTAACCTCCTGGTCAGAAGGTGTCGGTATAGGGACTGCTGAAGGTAGTGTCGCCCCAAGCGGCTCCTGATGTGGTGGAGACTGCTGAGAAGGCTGGGACGATGCCTCTGTAGTGCCCTCTGATCGGGCTATTTCTAAACGAGGGTGAGGCATCCTGCTAGTGCCTTCCCCTGCTGCAATATCTAAGCTCCGGCCTGTGATAGGATGTCGCTGGTCTGACATTATCTGTAACCAAAGAATATAGTAAGCTTTTAGGGACTCAACCCTATATTGTTCCGCTCTACAACATGACTGAATAAGAATAAAAGACAACCATCCTATCATGCCTTGCAGCCTCCTACCCATAGTATGTGGTGCACAACACATCCATGGATAGGACTCTACTTAGCACGGCTTGCAGACTCCCTGGATTACGACCTGCTCTGATACCAAGTTTGTCACACCCCGCCTTGGGGGGTATGAATGGCACCTGGTGCCCGACTAGGACCTGAACTGCTGGACTGCTAAGCCTGGGCACATCTGGTACCTGGCTGGCTCTAACTCACATTTTTTTAAACAAAGGGCTATATAACGGCTGTAAACACAGCCCCCGGCCCATTGGCCTTTAGCCTCCTGTACCTGTACTAGCAGCTGACCAGAAACATGTCAATTTAGGGAAACCTATGCAGGCCGACAAGGCCACCATGCGGTCTAGTTATCTATAACTTAACCATGAAGTACTGGATAGCTACGTGACCGGTAAGGTCACCACTACTGTCGAACTATGGCCCCACACGGCCAACATAAAGGAAACACGAGTACTAACAACTATACACTGCACGGCCTCACACGACCAGCTCATCTGACCACAGGGAAATATATACAGACTGCAAGCCTCTAGGAATAACAATAGAAATGATCGGGACAGGGCCCCGACCTACCCGTACTATAAAACAAAAGAAAATGAAATACACCTCTGAAATTCAGTCTCTGGATTACAGGAGCTGAATACTCGGTCGCTGACAGGAATCACGTGGTATCACCTGCTCGTCTATGAGTACCTGCAGGCAAGTAATGCAGTGCCCCACCGGGTGTCAGTACCGCTGGTACTGAGTATGTAAAGCAATAACTGGAAGAAATATCTGAAAACAACAATATAACTGATTAAACTGAAGTAGGAAGGAGTAGATTAACTGTCTGATAATGTAAGTCATACCTTCTCTTAATTGTACTGGAAGGAGTAGGAGTCATACCTGAGGATTTATCGTTCTACTATTGGTCAACTCATATCTATTATAACACGGCACAAAATATCATAACATACATAGCACACACAAACCTTACCCGGCCCCCATAAGCTGGGAGGTACAACCAACACGCAATCTATACCCCTACCCCGGTCGTCCCATCTCCTATAATAACTATAAGCATCCTGCCGGTCCCCTGGGTATGCACTTGGGCTCGCTGAGCCCCTGACTATAACTGTACCTGAGTCCGGAGGACTCCTAAATCAACACCCCGGGCGTATCCGCTCGACGGGGGTGTATAAGGGCCGACCAAGGCACAATATGGGGAAAACTGGCATCCCATCTTCGTCCCCTATGGGACGGCATGCCACTCCGTAGAGCGACGTATCCTCGTCCTCTGGCGAATGAGTCGATACAGCTACTAACCCTGGGCGGTCATGGATGCTAGGTAATCCAAACCCAAACAATACAACGGTCTCAACTAGTAATACTATCTGCACATACCATATACTGAAGCTAATGATAATAAAGTGTTTGTACATACTGTATGTTGAACTAGTGATAGTGATATGTACGTATTTAATACATGCTGAGACTGATAATAGTATACATATACAAATATAATCTTCCGCCATACTGTACTGAGCCTAATGCTGAACATGATATAGTATTTCTGCTGAAAACTATGCTGTATACCGAGTTACTATAGTAACATGATTTACTATTCCTAACATGCTTTCCAACTTCATTTTAACTTATCATTCTATTTCTGAGATGTCTTACAGGTATTACATCGCTTTACTGGGTTTCAACTCAATACAATGATATCCTAACATTCTGTGTCACATCACATACTGAGCATGCTGTGCAGTTCTTAACACTTATATAAGAATCTATATCGTGCTAGCAAGTCTCGCGCTGATCATAACATAATGTTTCTAGTATCGTAACATCATTCATAGTAAACGTCAAACATGGCTTCTGAATATTCTACTGGCCTTTAAATTACTGCACTGTACCAAGATTACTAACTTGCCAAGGAAACTAACTTTACATACCTTATCCTCGAACTATCCGACTGTCGGACGAGGCTCGGCCAGTACTTCAACTATTTTCTCCCAACTGCATTCATAAATATGTCAATTAATACGAAATACAGCTTTATTGTAAAGAGCAATGTCACTTTCGATATAGTTTATAGCCTAAACTTAGGCTTATCGAAAGACGGTCGAAAACTCGCTATTTTCCAGCGGTCCAGAAGGGAGAAATATTCACTTCACAGCTAGGAACACATAGACACTAATTTAGAGCAATTCCACTTACCTTAGCTCTGTAGCTCGACGACTCGTCGGCCGTATTTCACGAAACTAAATCCGTAGGAATGCTCTCTGCTGCTAAATACCTCGGTATCTGAGGTTAATTTGAGTTTGGACAACGTTTAGCAGCGTAATCGGACGAAAATTATATTACCCCCTTCGTTCCTTTTCTCCCTCTGATTTCTCTCCTCTGTTTCACTGGAAATATAAGTTTATAAATGATTTAAAACCGAAGTGGGGCTTTATATACTTGGGCCTGGACAAGGCCAACGTGTCACGGAGCCAACGCGGAGGCTCCTCCTCCGTGACACGCTGCCATCGCGGAGGGGCTCTGCTGCGGCTCTTTCCGCGATGGTTCGACAGGTTTCTCGTCCGATCTTTTCCCGGGCCTTTCCTTAGCACGTATGGCTTTCAAATATGCTTAACCAACGTGCGAATAGGTCATTTAGGTGACGGAAATTCTACAGGGTATAACAGTACTCACGCACTTCATAGACAAATTTTGCCTGTACTTTACTATGTTTTGAGAACAAATTATATGTGTTTGCATGTGTTTATGTTCTATATTTGGGAAAATGGCTAACGCACGTGATTAGATATTTTCAGGGCTAAAAGTGATGGATTTGGGAGTATTTGTGATGTTTGGAATGAAGTTGAAGAAAAAGGGAAGAACTAAGCAAGATTACAGACGAAAACAAGTGCACTGCCTACCCACGCTACAAGCCGCACGACGCGGAAGCACATTGATGCACTACCATGAGCGAGGCGGCAGGCCATCAGCGCAACAGCGTGTACGACGTGGCGCAAGAGTGTCACAAGGCTAGGCGCGAGGTGCCCTTATTCCCGTGTGAAGCAGCCTCCTCTTGGAACATTGGCATAGGCGATGAGACAAGCTTGTCAAATGACCATCGAATGTCAAATCCCACTCCCACTAGGAAAGGAGCTACAAAGTCCAAACCAAATTCATCAAGGAACAAGAAAAGCATAAATCTACTACTATAAATACCCTTTTATTTTATGTAATAGCTAAGTTTTTGAAGTTTTAGATAATATTTAGAGGTACAATTTACAATTTAGATTTGAGAGTCAGTTTTACATTGAGATATGAATTGTTGAATTGTTCTTCCGAATTTTTGCAATAATCAAGTGAGTTTCTTCTTAGCATCATTGTAAGTATTAATTTTTGCTTTTGTATATGAATTCTATTAATTTTCTTATAAATATGATAGGCTAAAACTTCCACAACTAGGGTTGTGGGAACCATGGTGAATTAACGAATTAGGGTTTGCACGACGTGATTCTAAACCAATACTAAATGCTTATATTGTGTTCTCGTCATGCTTAAATGATTCTTAACGGTGCACAATGTTAGGAAATGCCTGAATTCTTTACTTTCTTGAGCTTAGAGAGGTAGAAATTAGGAAAAGAGAATTACAACAAAGCCTTGATCTTGATGATATTTGTATTAACTTGAGCTGTGGTCGAAGGATAGTTAAATTTGGGACAAATTAATAACTGTTAAATTGAAATTGCACATGAGAGCTGACCTGGTGATTGAGTATAGTCATCCTATAGGGACGAACCGGTCATTTGGATAAACCCTAGTTATCAGTTCTACAAGTAAAGTATTGGGATAGGTCACTAGTGTAAAACCCAAAGTAGTTAAGGATCAATAGCGAACACCTACCCTAGTTAATTGCATTAATATGGAATCAACATTCAAATTCTAAACATTATTGTTTATTACTTTTACAAATTCTCTTCTTTAGGAGATAATTGACTTAAAAGCTTAATTATTAGCATTCTTCTATATACTTCCATGTTCCCTATGGGATCGACCCCAATTTCTACTTGGGTTTTTTATTGACAACGTTTGCTTCATACTTCGGAAGGAGGTGTATTTTGAGCATTATCACTAGCTCATTCACCCTATAACTCAAGAATCGTGCTTAACAAAATGACAGACAGGGTGCCTTACATGCTTTTTTCCAATGATCTTTATTTTGTCGCTTCTTTCCATCAACAACTAGAACTTATACCCTTATATTCAATGAGTTTATAACTAAGTGAAAAGTTGTTTCATCAAAATATATCCAGCCAAAATGTCACACCCACAGTAGCCACAACAACAACACATAAGGCAGCATTTTAGCATAATACTACAACTTGTTCTACACACTTTTAAGGAAAGAATGGAAGTACAAAATTACCTAACTTCCTTTGTAAGCAAATCTTATAAACATGGAGTATATTATCAACCTTCAAAACAAGTAGCAAATCTCAACAACAACATCGCCAAACTGGCAGGCCACTATAGCCTTCATCGCCTAGTTTTAGCTAGGATTTCAAGCTAGATTATATACTAGGAACACTTACCCTTTTGCTTGAAGTCATTGTTGGATAGAATAGGAGTATCCTCCTTCAATTTTCTATCAAAAAATACAGCACCCTTCCTGTCCAAAACGCAACAAAATAGTGTACAAACACACCACATACCTTCCAGAAGCTCCTTTGTCATGCCTTATGTTTTTATGGAGTTTAGCTTGGTGTTTTTGCCTTGCTATTCCTTTGTTTGCTTTAGAGAAAATAGAGAAAATAGCTTCTCTAAGAAATCAACCTTTGGGTAAAGTATGAAAATGAAAATTAACACTTTAACTCTTGAAATATAAAGGGTGGGCGCTAGTATTCTTTTAAGGCAGTGGGCCACGTCAATACTTGAAAATGCCTCGATAACATACCTGTAATTTTTAACTCTGAACTCTAATTGATGAGTGGTTTGATATTTTGGAAACTCGTCTGAAAGAACTTTACTTTGATAGCTCATAGGACTTTTAGCTTGTTCTATATTGGGAGATTAATAGTGTTTGTGTGTTCATGTGTATTATGATATTTTTGGGAAAATCTATGATTGAGATGATATAAAGACATAAAAACTATGATAGTAGTAATGTATAATATGCTAGTGTTTTTCTACCTGCATGTCTTCCCTAAGCACAAGTAATGATGGAATCTTTGAGTAGTTCTTAGCCTTGACATATAGTACAATGCTTAGAAGTTAAGCTCATCAGCTAAAAAAATGCATGTTTTTTTCCCTATATGTCAGTTTGTACAACTACATTTCTTGACCTTATTTGTCTCTATTTATTGGTCATATGGGATGTCCAGCATGATTAGATCTATCCCTATGTTGGGGTGGGTGTCACGACCTGAACATAGGCCCAGATCTAGACACGGAATCTAGAACCATAAATGGCTCCAACTTGACCCATGGCATGAACATGTAAACTAAAGCTCAAAATACACAAAGTGGAAAAACAAAATTCTAAATTAGCTGAAGTTTGAATAATAAAACATCTAACCAACGAAAATATAAAAAAACTAAATCTGAAGCTGAACTTACAAATTTATGCCTGAAAAGCCACTAACATACTAATGAGCTGATGGGACAACACCCCCAACTAGCTCATTAGAAGTCTGAAAATGAATATGACAACAACACAACTAACTAAAGGTCCTTGAAGGATGAGGACTCACCAATAACACTATCTAGGCTACACTCTAGAAACTAGCTAGCAGCGTGACTGAGTCTAAACATCTGAGCCTGTATCATGAAATAATACGGCATAGAGTATGTGGTCAGTACTTGGAATATACTGAGTATACAGGGTAAGTAAAACAGGCTAAGTAAGTATAAGTTGAAAACATGCATAACATAAATCATATCATTATAATATTCTGAGAGTAAGGACTGCATGTTGATATCTGAAAACATGAATAAACATAGGTTGAACCTCATAACTAAATCAAATGACCCAAAGCTAAAAGTAATATTCATAAGTAAAATTGATAAATTGAATATTAGGTCAAACCTGCTGAAAAAATAACATCCTAATTTATGAACACGCATAACTGAAATCGTGAGGAACAATGGGAGAATCGTCATATCACTAACACTATCACAATAGATCTTTGTGATCCAAACTATTACACTCAAGTGGGCAGAGCCGTCCAAAGCTTTGCCAAGGCTAAGGGCACTAACATGATATCGATATCAACCTGAAGGCCTATTCGAGGAAGGGGAAGCTTACAAGGGATTTCCTAATGTACAAAATAATGGTACATTGGCACGTAGTTCTAAGACTCCGGGTTTTCTTGAACCCCTTGCCTACTATGTGCTAAACATTGCTCCCAAAAATCATGCAAATGCTGTCCACTCTTTTTCATTGAAGCTAAATCCATCATTTATCAATGAAGCTGATAATGTAATAACATGCATAGTCTGAAATCTAAATATGGAGGTCGTTAGGTCAAAACATACTACAAGCCTAAATTGGGAGTATCAACTCACCAATCATGTGGTAAGCTAATGTTGTAAAACTGGACTGAACCATGAAAACATACTTAATTCTTGTGGGCTTTCCCAAAACATTAACATTCTTAAAATAGACTTGTTAGTAAAATTCATGGATTCATACATGGGTAAATCATAAACTTTCTTTCATGCTAGAATCTCATCATACTTGAAAAACATAGATCATAAACTTGACTTTTCATGAAACATGCATAATTTGGAAAAATTCTTCGAAAACATAACATCATGAGTTTATAATCAATTTGAACATAAAAATTTCTGATGAATCTTAAAACATCATTTGAAACATGAAGAGGATTGACCCATGAATTAAACATAGAGAATTTCATAAATTGGGTTAAAACTCCATAGAATCATACACTTGAATTCATGAACTTGAGAAGGGATTTGGGAATGACAGTGGAGGGAAACTTTCTTTCATAACCCTACATACCTGGGTAAGCTGATTCTACTCCCTTCCCTGAAAGCCTAAGAGATTTGGGGATGAAACAGGAGAATTCTAGACTTGATCTCCTTTGGGATCCTCTAAACTTGAATGCATGGAAGAGAATGATTTATAATAGGCTAAACCTTCTTAAAATCCTCCTAACTGAGCTTAAAACAATGTAGTTTAGGTCTTAGGAGCTTATAAATTACGAAAACACCCTAACTAAAATCTTTGGAAAATTTACTCTGCCAGTCCTCATGAGGGATTTCACGAGTCGTTTGGTGGGTCATGACTCGGGTCCCTCACTTGTGAAGTCTACTGGAAATCAAACCCCCATCTTTGAAAACTGACCATGACTTACTTCATGGGTCATGAGGTGACACCATGACATGTGGCTCCACGCGTGAAGACTCCCTATCCATGACTCATGAGGTAAGCCACTGGACAAGTCCTTGCCTACTAGACGACTCATCTTCCCACTCATCATCAAGTCCCTAGAATTACTTCCAACCTCAAATTTTCTATCTGCCTAACAAGCCACGTCACGACTTTATAAGTGACTTTACGGGTCACTAGATAAGTTGTCCTATGGCCTGGTGCAACATTTTCCAACTTTCTCTACTTAAACCCCTGGGTCTAATCGTAGAAACTTCTGGGGTATTACAATATCTCCCCTTTGGGAATATTTGTCCTCGAATGTAGGTAAACATGCTGAATAACTAGGGAAAGGAACTGCCATCCCAAGTACTGATTCTCTGAAGCTGAAAACTAATAGAGTAACTGACTCCAAATTGATGTACATAACTAAACTGATTTCATGAATCACACACACATGCTCTGGCATGAAAGAAGCTGGGAGACATGAACTCGACATGAAACTGAATAGAGTTCTAAGGAGGAAATCGACACCTCAAGATGGGATTGAGCCGGAAGGTAAAAAATGTATGTATTTAGCCATATATATATTTAGGCTTCCCACATATCTCTCTTAACAAGCTTATTTCTCCATAGAACCTTTACTGAAGCTACTTCTTCATTCCTCAACTTCCGAACCTGATGATCAAGGATCTCAACTAGAACCTCTTCATAGCTAAGGTTATCCTTTACACCAATGTTCTTTACTAGAACAACCAATGTCGGGTCTCCAATGCATTTCTTCAAGAGCTATACATGGAAGATTGGATGTACCGAAGCCATCTCCGTGGGCAACTCCAATTCATACGCCACCTTGCCAACACATCTCACAATCCTGTACGAGCCAACATATCGGGGACTGAGCTTTCCTTTCTTTTGGAATCTCATCACTCCCTTCATGGAAGACACTTTTAGAAACACCTAATCATCAACGTAAAATTCTAGTTCTCTCCTCCTCACAATCACATAGGACTTTTGACGACACTGAGCTGTCTTCAACCATTCCCTTATAAGTTGAAGTTTCTCCATAGCCTCATGAAGTGAATCTAGCCCTATCAATGTAGCTTCACCTACTTCAAACCAACTAATAGGAAATATACATCTCCACCCATAAACAACCTCAAATGGAGCCATCTGAATACTATATTGGTAAATGTTGTTGTAAGCAAACTTGATAAGAGATAAATGATAATCCCAACTACATTTGAAGTCTATCACACATGCTCTCAACATATCCTCAAGAGTCTGAATTGTTCGCTCGGCCTGACCATCCATCTGCGAGTGGAAAGTTTTGCTAAGCTTGACCTGAGTACCAAGGCCTTTCTAAAATGACTTCCAAAATTGTGAAGTAAACCAGGCACCTTTATTTGATATGATGGTCAAGGAAACTCCATGAAATCGAACTAACTCCCGAATGCACAACTTAGCATAGTCCTTAGCTGAATCAACAATTTTGACCAATAGAAAATGGGTTGCTTTAGCCAACCTGTCTACAACCACCCAAATAGAATCATCTTGTCAATATGTGCAAGGCAACCTTGTGATGAAATCCCTATTTATCTTTTCCAACATCCAAGTGGGGATACTGATGTTTCATAGTACACCTCCTAGTGTTTGATGCTCCACTTTCACATATTAACAGTTTGAACACTTAGCCAAAAACTCCGCTATGTCCTTTTTCATGCCATTCCACAAATAGACATCTCATAAGTCACGGTTCATCTTGGTGGTACCTGGATATATAGAATATTGGGAACCGTGTGCCTCGTGCAACATCCATTCTCTCAAGTCATCAAAACCTGAAACACACAAATGACTCTGGTAACGAAGTAACACCATCCCCCCCTTGGAAGAATACCTCTACCTTTTGCTTTTTAACCACTTAATTCAACTTTACCAAGATAGAATCCTCATCTTGTCTAGACTTGACCTTAGTCACCAAAGAAGATTCAGAGCCATAGTGAACAATGACACCACCATCCGTTCAATCAATAAGGAGAAACCCTAATCGTGCAAGCCTATGGACATCCTTCACTAACTATTTCCTTCCATCATTCACATGAGAAAAACTCTCCATGATAGCTTGCTAAGAGCATCCGCCATTACATTGTCCTTACTCGGATGATAAAGGACACTCATGTCATAGTCCATAAGAAGCTATAACCACCTCCTTTGTCACAAATTCAGGTCCTTCTAAGTAAACACATACTGAAGACTGTTGTGGTCCATAAACACATCCAAATGGACCCCATACAAATAGTGTCTCCAAATCTTCAATCCAAACACTACCGCTGTCAACTCTAGGTCATTGGTCGAGTAATTCCTCTCATGAGCCTTAAGTTGTCTCGAGGCATAAGTAATGACCTTACGATGCTGCATCAGCACACAAACAAGGCCAACCCTAGAGGCATCAAAATACACCATAAATCCATTTGTACCCTCAAGTAGGGTTAATGCAGGTGCTTAAGTAAGCCGAGTATTTAGCAATTGAAATATCTTCTCACATCTAACTACTGAAATTTGACTTTCTTCTAGGTCAACATAGTCAACGGTGCTGCAATGAATGAAAATCCCTCAACAAACCTTCTGTAGTAGCCAGCTAAACCCTAGAAACTCTTGATATCCAAAGGATTAACTGGTCTAGGCTAATTCTTTATAGCTTATACCTACTGGGAGTCCACTTTTACACTCTAATTTGACACTATATGGCTAAAAAATGCTACTCATTTCAGCTAAAACTCACACTTGCTAAATTTAGCAAAGAACTAGTGATCCTTTAGAGTCTGTAGCACAATCTTCCTTAAATGAGTGGCATGTTACTCATTGCTTCGTGAGTATATGAGAAAGTCATCTATGAACACAATCACGAACATGTCCAAATATATCTTGAAAACCCCGTTCATCAAATTCATAAAAGCTGCAGGAGCATTCATTAGTGCAAAAGACATAAATACAAACTCATAGTGACCATACCGGGTCTTGAAAGGGTCCTTTGGGATTTCACTCTCCCTAACTCTGAGCTGGAGATAACGGGACCCGAGGTTTATACCGGAGAAGCACTTAGCACCCTAAAGTTGGCCAAACAAGTCATCAATTTTGGGAAGGGGATACATGTTCTTGATTGTAACCTTGATCAGTTGTCTATAGTCAATGGACATGTGAAGAGATCCATCCTACTTCCGAACAAAGAGAACTGGTGCACCCCACGAGAATTTTCTAGGCCTGATAAAACCCTTGTCAATGAGATCCTTCAATTGCTCTTTCAACTCCTTTAGCTTAGCTAGAACCATTTTGTAAAGAGGAATAAATATAGGCTGCGTATCTGGAAGAAGGTTAATACCAAAGTCAATCTCCTGCTTGAGAGGAACTCCTGGTAGATCATCTAGGAAAACCTCTGGGTACTCACATACTATAGGGGCTGACTGGAGAGACAGGGTCTGCTATACCCCAGAAGCCCGAAGATCAGACCCAGGAGTTTAAACGGAGAAAACTGAAAATTTTCCACCATGTCACAAAATGAGTAATTTTGTGACCCGTGGTGGAGGACCACTAGTCGTGAGGTGACTCTTGGTGAAGGACTGTGTTTAGCTAAAGAAAGTAGTGGAAGGGGGACCTCACGGGCATGACCATGAGTCATGGTCAGGCACCACGACTTGTCAGGTTAGTTGTGGCCAAGAGAATTAAGAAGGGGAAAAGTGTAAGGCAGTGCACCTAACCGATAGACCCCACAAATCATGATCAGACACTACAACTCGTGGGGAGGGTCGTGGTGAAGGACTACACAAGCATCTGAATGGCAGCTCAGAACTCAACATGAGCGGCTCGCTCCGGTGCCTAAGGCTCCTAAACTGGTGGGGCTAGCTGATGCTCATAACCGTTACCATCCTCGTGGCCTACACCACCTCCATTCCTCCTTCCATTCACCCTCTGAGGTTCCATGATTCTGCAATCGTGAATATCATGAATTAGAAGGATAGAAAGGCTGGCACAACATAGATCATGAAAGAATGAACATTTCTTAAACGTCTAGTAGCCTCTTCGTCATAGGGGTGGCGTGCTTCACACCCATGAAAAATACTCTACCTAACGTGGCTTTTAGACTCCCTAGGACAAGTCAAACCTAAGGCTTCGATACCAAGTTTGTCACGACCCGAACGGAGGCCCGAATCGTAGACACGAGACAAGGGACCTCGAGAGACCCCAATTCAACCCATAACATAAGAATACAACTAACTCACTCATATACAGAAGAAAACATGAATATAATATCGACAAAAGTCTAACTCAACATCCAATAAGAATAACATCTAAAGCTGCACATACATAAGTCTGAAAGCCTCTAATTTGGACGAGTCGATGGGATAAGACCCCAACTAACTCAACTATATTGAAAATGGAAATACATAAAGGAAAATGATAGTCTAGTCCTTGAAAGATGAGAACCCACCAATCCAAGTAGATCTAACTCAGGAAAGTTGTCTAAGATCAATGTTGAAGCTGCGAACCGGGTCATATATCATGAAATGATATAGCATAGAAAGTATGCGGTCAGTACATGGAATGTATCGAATATGCAAGGTAAGTAAAACCGATCTAGCAAGTAAATCGTTTAAAACATTTTGTAACATCATAAGCTTTCAAGTATAAATAGATGGACTACATGCATTCACTCAGAAATCGCAATCTTATCATAACATGACCATGCATAGCTTTATAACATCATGACTGACACGAATGACTCAAAGCTGAAACATAACATTTATATTAAAAATCTGGACAATGAGTCAAACCTTTCTTTTAGAACATGCATACGTAAAGTAATCATCATGAGTAATGAATATGCAAATCTGAATCATATAGACAGTGGAAAACTCATCACTTAACCGACATACCATGATAGAGCTTACGTGGTACCAACTATCAAACTCAATTAAGCACAACCATCAAAAACCTTGCCAAGGCTATGGACACTACCATGATATTGATATCAAGCTAAAGGGACAATCGGGTCAGTGATAGCTCACAAGGGAGGTCCCAATAATATAGTATTATCAACTTACATTGGCGCGTAGTTATGGGTCATAGGGTAATAGACCCTTAACCCGCTCGACACTAGACTCTTCACCCAAAAACATGCAATGCTCCACATCGTTTATCATGAAGCTAAACATCGTCTATTACCAAAGCTCAAGATGAAATCATGCATAACTCAACATCATAGGAAATGAAGCTCAACTTTGTCTATTGAAAAATCTCATTCATGAAATCATGCATAGACTCGACATCGCGTAAAAATGAAGCTTAACATTGCCCTTCAGCAAAGCTCAATAATGGCATACATCTCAATTATGAATTTATGCATATGAGAAGCTTTATTTAAAACATACCACAAGCTCATATATAGGTGGGAGTATCTACTACAAATCATGTGGTAAGCTACACGTAGAAATATTTAGCTTGACATACCACAAGCTAGAAATCATGAAATTTGAGAGACCTCACTCAAAACAATCTGGTAAGCTTATTTTGGGAAAAATCATCATTTAAATCAACATGTGGGAATTTCCCAAAGCTTCATCATACTTGAATCTACTCACTTCATTTTGAAAACAACATCATCATCATGGTTAATTTTAGAAACATGCTTTTCATCATCATCATACATTCAACATCAATCACCTCTTTTACGAACTTTTCATCCATGGGCATTTAATCTCATACCTTAGAAAACAAAATTTGTATTGAAAAAAGTTTAAAATATCCCCAAGCTTCACAACTCAGCAATATAAATGTTATATAATCATACCCATGTGTATAAATTGTAGAATCATGCAATTGTGTAAAAACCCCATACTTGGTCATAAGTGATTTATAATAATTCAAT
Source organism: Datura wrightii (assembly GCA_035772735.1). Lineage (NCBI taxonomy): Eukaryota > Viridiplantae > Streptophyta > Magnoliopsida > Solanales > Solanaceae > Datura > Datura wrightii. The sequence continues at coordinate 58,407,907 of JASDFA010000020.1, read as the reverse complement.
AGAAATTGGGCATGGGTGTGGAAGGAAACACCCACTCATAGCCTTACATACCTGGGAATGGTGAATTCTAACACCCTTTAATTGCCCAAGCTAAGGTTCCAATGGAAACCTTGAGATTTTGCCTTGGATCACCTCTTCAAACCTTTAAACTTGCATGCATGGAAAGAATGACTTAGAGTATGTCTTCCCATGCTAAAAAGCCACTAAAACGAGCCTTCAACGACGTAGTATATGCCACTAGGATTTAGGAATTATTAAAAAGACCTTACTAAAATCACTAAAAATAACTACCATGGGGTCCCAATGAGGGAACTAAGACTCGTCACGAGGGGTTACGACTCGTCGATTCGTCCGTCAGGTACACTAGTTATCTGATCTCCTTGGGCTCGTAACGGGTGACTTAATGACCCGTTGCCACTAGCTATGACTCGTGGCCCCCTCCCGTCGTGTACACTTCCTCCCCAACTTCAACTTGCTTAAATTTGACCCAACGGCTCATTCCAGGACTCGTTGCCAGTCCTAATGAGTTGTGGTCGCCTCCCGTCAAGTGCACAGAGGGATTTCACCAATTATTTTCCTTTTCTCTCACCCACGGCTGAGCTAACGACTCGTGGTGTCTGACCACGAGTCGTTCCCACACCCATGGGACTCCTTCTCTTTCAAGCCTCCGCACGAGTCACCTGACGACTCGTGGGGTCTCCTCACAAGTCATCCAATGACTCGTCCTGAAACTGGAGCACCCAATTCCAATTTTTCCCCATTTCAACTCCCGAGTTCGATCTTTGAGTTCTCGGGGTATAACAGAGTTTTGATTAAATTTTGTAGCTTTTTTGGGACATAATGTGTTAGATGCAGGTATACAGATTGACTCACAAAAAATTGAGGTAGTAAAGTCATGGCCTTGACCCACGACTCCAATCGAGGTTCACAGTTTCCTAGGGTTAGCCTGATATTACAGAAGGTTCATGGAAAGATTCTCTACCTTATCAACACTGTTGACCAGATTAACTCCGAAGGCAGCAAAATTTGATAGGACCGAAGCTTGTGAACAGAGGTTCCAGGAGCTGAAAAATAGAGTGACATCTGCACCAATACCAGCCTTACCGGAAGGTACAGAGGGCTACGTTGTGTACTGTGATGCTTCAAGCATTGGCTTAGGGTGTGTTCTAGTCCATCACGACAAGGTAATTTTCTATACTTTGAGGCAGCAAAGGAAGCATGAAAAGAGCTACCCTACTGATTATTTATAGTTAGCTGCGGTGGTTCATGCTTTGATAATATGGAGGAATTACTTGTATGGTGTGCATTTTGACATCTTTACTGATTATAAAATCCTCCAGTAAATCTTCACGCAGAAAGAGATGAATTTGCAGCAGCGTCGTTGGCTTGAGTTGCTGAAAGACTACAACTGAACATCCTATATCACCCAGGGAAGGCTAATATTATAGCCGATGCCCTTATCCATAGATCCAAGGGCATCCTAACATATTTGAGGCCAGAACAACGGAATTGGCTCAAGAATTGCACCAGTTAGCCAATCTAGCAGTCTGGGTAGTGGATTTAGAGGATAATGGAGTTGTAATTCAGAATAAAACAATGTCATCTCTAGTTGTAGAGGTAAAGAAGCGACAGTAGGAGGACCCTAGTCTAGTGCAGCTTAGAGACAAGGTTCAGCAGGATGAACTATCGGCCTTTGAGTTAACACAAAACGATGTCTTGAGATTTAGAGGTCGGCTATGAGTTTAAGATATAGCAAGGCTTCGGTAGCTGATCATGGAAGAGGTACATTATTCTCGTTACTCTCTTCATCTAGGTAAGACGAAGATGTACCATGATATAAAGGAGATATACTGGTGGCCTGGAATGAAGAAGGGTGTAGCTAAGTTTGTAGAATAGTGTCCTAATTTCCAGTAGGTAAAAGCTGAACATCAGAAACCTAGCGGACTGACTCAGGAGATATTCATACCTATGTGGAAATGGGAAGCAATTAATATGGACTTTGTGACACGGCTACCTTAAACTAGGCGTAAATTTGACTCCATTTGGGTCATTGTTGACAGATTAATGAAATCAACCCATTTCTTCCCAGTTAGGACTACATTTTAAGTCAAAGATTATGCTAAGTTGTATCTTAAGGAAATAGTACGACTGCACGGTGTCCCAACATCTGTTATCTCTGATAGAGGATAATTTACAACTAGATTTTGGAAGTCCTTTAAGAAAGGTTTGGGGATGCAAGTTAACTTTCATACAACTTTCCATCCCCAAAAAGACAGTTTGGCAGAGAGCACCTTTTAGATACCCGAGGATATCCTATGGGCATGTGTACTAGACTTTAGAGGGAGTTCGAATGAGAATCTACCACTTATTGAATTTTCATTATAACAGTTATCATTCTGCTATTTAAATGGCGCCTTATGTGGCCTTATATGTGCAAAAATGTATGCCCCCATAGGTTGATTTGATGTATGGGAGTCAGGGTTGATTGGACTTGATAATAGAAAGTGAAACTTAGTAGAGAATGCTTGTTGACATCCCAGAGTAATCAGAAATCCTATTCCAATGTTCGACATAGAGACTTGGAGTTTGATGTTGATGATTGGGTATTTCTTAATGTTTCTCCTATGAAAGGCGTGATGAGATTTTGTAAGAAGGGCAAGCTTAGGCTTAGGTTCATTGGCCCATATCGAATCCTTTGCGGGATAGGCCAAGTGGCATATGAGTTAGAACTGCCTTCAGAGCTAGAATCCATTCATCTAGTTTTCCACGTGTCAATGCTATGAAAGAGTATAGGATAGTCGTCCTGGGTTTTTCTTGTTGAGGATGTTCATGTTACTGAAGACTTGCCCTATGAAGAGACTCTAGTTGCTATACTATATCGTCAGGTTCGTAGACTGAGACCTTAAGATGTAGTCGCTTTTAAAGTCTTTTGGAGGAAAACAAATGTGGAGGAGATGTCTTGGGAAGCTGAGGACAACATTAGGTCTAAATATTATTAGTATTAATCAGTATGGAATTATGTTGTATCATTAATTATAGTATCTTGTGAGGTGCCTTTGTTGGACTTTTCTACGTTTCAAGTTTCTAGATTGTCCATATTATAGAGGAGACTCTACCTAGATTTTTCTGGCAATATTTCAAGGAGTTGCCTCTCTTAAGCTTAAGATTACATTCAAGGACGAATGTTCCTATGGCGGGATGATGTTACAGTTGTAAGTTTCTAGCATTTAACTGATATGTGTGTACGTATGTTGAGATATTGGTAGTACAACTATGCAAAGAAGGGCTCGAGGGATGAGTATAAGAGCACAACATTGAGTGATCAAGAGGCCGGGGTGGGGGCTTGGCGCATTGGGCTTCGCGCCACACTGCCAGCCAAGTGCCCTAGCCGGCATGTTGCGCTAGTGGCTTAAGCTGTGACCTACGCACTGCGCCACCCTACCACTATCTCAACAACTATATAAAGCTACTCCAAGTGTGATTAAATTCATTCTAATATTTAACTCGACAACAAATAGAGCAGAGTGAAAGAAAACTATTATACATAGCGCTACATACCTGGGTAAGCTGAATCTAAACTTGACTTGGAAAGCCCAGAGATTTGGGGAAGAATTGAGGAATGTCAAGCTTGATCTTCAAGAGAAAACCTCTAGCATGCATGGGAGTTGAATGAATTAGAATAAGTTAAACTCCATTAATTCACTTCTTTCAAAGCTTAAAAGGACGTAGTTTAGGGTTTAGTATCTTAAAAACTAAAAGAATGCCCTTACTAATATCACAGAAAAACACTCACTGCAGGAGTAACAACTCGCACCACAAGTCGTACCTTGATACCAAGACTCATGGTATCGCCCGTTACTTCCTTCCAAATTTTCCTCAGTTCTCAGGTATTCGAAGATGACTCGGTAGGAAGGGTCGTTACTTGACATAATGACCCGTTGTGTCCTCTAGCCGTCACTACTAACTCCACAAGTAAAGCTTCTAGAACTTCCACCACAGGTCAAACAACGAATCATACCAACAAACAATCAATCGTTGGACCCATTATTGCCACTGCACCCACCTTCACTGCACCTTCTCACGAGTACTAATCACGACCTTGTTGTTCCCTACAATGGGTCGTAGACGACTCGTACAATCAATCCTAACAACACAGACCCAAATGATGATTCCAACCCACGATGTTATACAGATCCACGAGTGGTTCTATGACTCAGTGTTACTTGACATCCTTTAGCAGATGCTGACCATGATTGATCCCACGGCTCGTTACTTATCACCAATACTCGTACCATGAGTCTTTTTGAGTCATTTTTTCATACTTTTTCTGCTGATCACAATTTTAATCCCGAGTGTAGGCTTAGGAACATTTGGGATATTACAATATCTACCCCTTAGGAACATTCGTCCTTGAATGTGGGTTAAACATATTGAAAAGCCGGGGAAAGGACTTCAATTTCAAAAACTGAGCAATTGAAGCTGAAATCTAACGGAGTGGCTGACTCTGGACAGATACACATGACTGAACTGAATACATGAATCATACATACATGCTAAAACATCAACGGAAATGAGATACATGAACTTGACATGAAGATGATTAGAGTACTAAGGAGGAAAATGATACCTCATGCTGGAACTGAGCCGGTAGGGAAAATATGCGGGTATTTAGCCTTCATATTTTCTTCGGCTTCCCACATAGCTCCCTCGACGAACTGATTTCTCTACAATATCTTCACTACAACTACTTCCTTATTCCTCAACTTATGAACCCGATGATCAAGGATCTTAACAGGAACCTCCTCATAGAGAAGGTTATCTTTTACACCTATGCTCTCCACCGGAACAAGCAAGGCCAGGTCACCAATGCACTTCTTTAATAGGGATACATGGAAAACCAGATGAACCGAAGCTAACTCCGCTGGTAACTCCAACTCATATTCCACTTTTCCAACTCGCTTGAGAATACTATAAGGACCAACCTTTTCTTCCCGAACCTCATCACTCCCTTCATGAGAGACTCCTTCTGAAATACCCATTCATCAATCTCGAACTCAAGATCTCTCCTTCTAACATCCATAAAAGATTTCTAGATACTCTAAGCCATTTTCAGCCTTTCCCTAATAAGTTGAACTTTCTCCATGGCCTCATGAACTTAATCTGGCCCTATCAATGTAACCTCACCTACCTCGAACTATCCAATAGATGATCTACACCTTCGCCAATAGACAACCTCAAATGGAACCATCTGAATCCTAGAGTGGTAACGGTTATTATAGGCAAACTTGATAGAGAAAAATGATCATTCCAACTACCCTTGAAGTCAATCACACATGCTCTCAACATATCCTCAAGAGTTTGAATGGTTCGCCTGTCCTGACCATCCGTTTATGGGTGAAAAGTCATGGTAAGCTTGACCTAAAAACTGAGTCCCTTCTAAAACGATCTCCAAAACTATGAGGTACAATGAGTACCTCTATCTGATATGATGCAAAAAGGAACTCCGTGCAACCAAACTAACTCCAGAATGGACAATCTAGCATGGTCCTAAGCTAAATTGGTAGTTTTGACCAGTAGAAAGAGTGCTGCTTTGGTGAACCTGTCTATAACCACCCAATAGAGTCATACTATCGACGTGTACCAGGAAACCCTGTGATTAAGTCCATATTGATCCCCTACTACTTCAATGTAGGGATACTAATGTACTATAGCATACCTCTGGGTCTATGATGCTCAACTTTTACTTGTTGAAAATTCGGACACTTAGCCACAAACTTTTCTATGTCCTTCTTCATGCCATTCAACCAATAAACTTCCCGTAGGTTATGGTACATCTTGGTGGAACCTCGGTGGATGGAATACCAAGAGCTATGAGCCTCACCCAATATCTGCTCTCTCAAGTCATTAACACTCAGAACACATAAACAATGCTGATAACGAAGTACATCATCTCCCCCTTGGGAGAAGACCTCCACCTTCTGATTTTGAACTGCTTCATTTAATTTAACCAAGATCGAATCCTTGTTTTGCCTAGCCTTGACCTCGGTCACCAGTGAAGAATCCGACCCACTCTTAACAAAGACAACACCATCTATCGAAACCACAAGGCGAACCCCTAAATGAGCAAGATGATGCACATCCTTCACCAGCTTCTTCCTTCCACCTTCCGCATGAGACACACTCTCCATAAATAGCTTTCTAAGGGCATCTGCCACTATATTGGCCTTGCCCGGATGATAAAGGATAGTCATGTAGTAATTTTTGAGAAGTTCTAACCACCTTATTTGTTGCAAGTTCAGATCCTTTAGAGTGAACACATACTGAAGGCTCTTGTGGTCCGTAAATACATACACATGGACCCAATACAAGTAGTGTCTCCAAATATTTAACGCAAACTCCACCGCTGCGAATTTAAGGTGATGCATAGGGTAACTCTTCTCATGAGTCTGATATTTTCTAGAGGCATACGCAATGACCTTACCATGCTGCATCAGCACACAACCAAGACCAATCCTAGAGGCATCACAATATACAACGAATCCATTCGTGCTCTTGGGTAGAGTCAGTACTGGGATAAAGTAAGTCGAGTCTTTAACTCTTGAAAACTCTTCTCACAGGCATCCTACCACTGAAATTTAATTTTATTCTGGCTCAACTTAGTCAACGGTGCTGCAATCGACGAAAATCCTTCAATAAACCTCCTATAGTTGCTGGCTAAACCTAAGAATCTCCTGATATTTGAAGGACTAACTGTTCTAGGCCAATTCTTCACCGCCTCTATATTTTGAGAGTCCACATGTACACGCTCACTAGACACCATATGGCCTAAATATGCTATTAAGTCCAACCAACACCTAAACTTTCTAAATTTAGCAAATAGTTGGCGATCCTCGAGAGTTTGTAGCACAATTCTCAAATGAGTGGCATGGTCCTCCTCGTGCCAAGAGTATATGAAAATATTATCTATGAAGACAATCACGAAAATATCTAAATACTGCTTCAACACCATAATTATCAATCCATAAAAGTTGTAATAACATTCATTATTCTAAAAGACATAATTATAAACTCATAGTGATAATACTGAGTCCTAAAAGCTGTCTTCAGAATGTCACTCTCAATAACTCTGAGCTAGTGGTTACCAGACTTGAGTTCTATCACTGAGAAGCACTTAGCACCCTAAAGTTGGTCAAACAATTCCTCGGTTCTAGGGAGGGGATACTTGTTCTTGATTGTGACCTTGTTTAACTACTGATAATCAATACACATTTTAAAAGAACCATCCTTCTTTCGAACAAAGAGAACTGGTGCACCCTATAGGGATTTGTTAGGTCCGATGAATCCCTTATCTAGGAGATCTTTCAGCTCCTCTTTCAACTCCTTTAGCTCGGATGGATCCATTCTGTAAGGAGGATGGATACAGGCTGCATATCCAAAAGAAGGTTGATACCAAAGTCTATCTCTCTTGGGTAAGACTCTTGGTAGATCATCAGGAAACACCTTCGGATACTCACACACTATAGGAACTGACTGAAGTATCAGGGTTCGGAAGTAGCCTGCTTAACCTAAACTAGATGGTAGATACAACCTTTAGAAATGATCTTCCTAGACATAAGGTAGGAAATAAGGAAACCTACAGGCACAACTGAACTACCTTTCCATTCTAGAATTGGCTCACCCATGTATCAGAATTCTAGCGCACGTCACTGAGACGTAACATGCATGCAATCAATCCATACCGAAGATATCATCAAAAGTAGTCATATCTAACTTTACTAGATCGATTGAGGTGAAATTTTGTAGGATTGTGATAGGGAATTTTCTGTATACCCATCGAGCTAAAACGGAGTCACCAACTGGAGTAGAGACTGAGAAGGGTTCTGATAGGATTTCGGGACTGACTCCCAAACTAATAGCAACATAAGGAGTCAAAAAACATAAGGAAGCCCATGGATCTAATAATGCGTTTACATCAAGATAAAATACTTGCAACATACCAGTGACCACATCTGGAGAAACCTTCTGCTCCTGATAAGATAAGAGGGCATAAAATCTATTCTTATGTTAACCATCGCCTGCACTAGTGTATGCACACCGCATAGCTGAGTGTGCTTGTGGAGCTGCTGAACTGGTGGCTAGGTCATTACCTCTATTACGGCCCTATCTGGCTCAAGAGAAGTCTCTAAGCTGATGCCCAAGCTTCCTGCACCTGAAGCTCCCACTTAAATCTACTAAGTATTCTCCGGTGTGCCTCCTACCATACCTTTCACAAACTGGAATGTTGGGCTCTACTGATATGCTCTCCTGGCCTCTAGATCCTAATGCTTTACCTCACTAATCATGCCTAGATCTAGACGAAACACTGGTTGATGATGGTGCTATGGTTGAAAATCTTTGATGGGACTGATGGCCATGTCCCCTGCCAGATCTCTATTGGAACTATTTGTAACTCCCTGTCCTAGCCCTCTTGGCCTCTCTCTCCTTCTCCTTCATCTGATTCACCTCTATCTATTCGGCGTATATGACCAATTGTGAGAAGTCTATATCACTATTCAGCATAGCAGTCCTGCACTTCTTGACCAACAAGTCTACGATTCTATTCATAAACGTGCTCATACGAGCCCTCTGATCTGCAACCATATCCGGTGTATACTTGGACAGCCGGGTAAAGTGCAAGGCATACTCTTAGACAGTTCTATGATATTGCTTTAACTTGATGAACTCCATCACCTTCGCCTCCCTCAGATCCCTAGGAAATAACCTATCTAAGAAGCAATCACAAACTCATCCCAACTCACAGGAAGTGCTCCAACTGTCCTACCATCCTTCCACTAGCAGTACCATATGTAAGCAACCCCCCTTCAGCTGATAGGAGCCTAAATCTGCACTCTCCTCTCCATTCACCCCCATAATCTGGGTGATCTTTTGCATCTCCTCAATGAACTCATAGGGTCCTCATCCACCTTCAATCCCAAAAACTCTGGCAAATTTATTCGGAGAAAGTCTCGTACTCTTGTTGTTGCTATATTTCCATTTTGAGGAACATGAGCTACCATTTGTTGATTGACTTGAGTGGTCATTTCCTATGATAACATCTGAAATGCCGCTCTAAACTTGGCATGAGTGACCTGCTTGGGCATTGGATCTGCTGTTGCTAGCAAGGCTTGCTGATGCCCATCTCCAATGCCATTGTCATGGCCATTTCTATTACTATTCCTTCTTCCATTCACTCAACGTGGATACACACTTCTGCAATTGTGTATAGCACGTGTTAGAATGATAGAGATATACTTCATCGCACGACATAGATCATGAAAGTAGGGGAAATTTCCTAAAATGTCTTGTAATCCCTCCCTTATGAGTGTGACGTGCTTCACACCTATTGAAAAGATCTGCTAAACATGGATTTTAGACACCTTAGGACACTCTAAACCTTGTCTCTAATACCAAGTTTTTCACAACTCGAACATAGACCCAGATCGAGACACATGACCTAGAACCACAAATAGCTCTAAGTCGACCCATGGCATGAACATAGTGGCTAAAGAGCATACATCATGCAGAAAATGATAAACAAATCATGAATAAATGGAATTCTGAATACATATCAATCATAACAGAATCAGCATTGACAAAGCTGAAATTCTAAAATTTGTCTAATAAGCCTCTAACATATTTAAAGAGATGATGGGATAGCACCCCCAACTAACTCACTAATGTCTGAACCTGGAAATAATTTAACTCAATACCAATTGAAGGTCCTTGAAGGATGAGGATTCACCAATCATGGGAAACTGAACTATGCTATGAAAAACTGGTTAGCAGCAAAACTGAGTCTAATAATTTGAACCTATATCATGAAATGATACAGCATAGAGTATGCGGTCAGTACTTGGAATGTACAGAATGTGCAAGGTAAGTAGAACATGATAATTATGCATAAACTGAAATCATGCATATGAACAAAAATCATAAGATCACGAGAGAAAGGACTGCATGCTGAAATCTGAATCTGAATCGTGCTTAGTCATAAGCTGAATTTCATATCTGTATAGAATTACCCAAAGCTAAAACAGAAATCATATAGCTTTCCATAGCTGAAATCATAAGTAAAAGCTTATAAACTGATCATTGGGTCAAACCTTCTGCAAAACATAATATCATAAGTCATAAACATACACAACTGAATTCATGAAGAACAATGGGAGACTCGACATAACTGACACCATCACGATAGAGCTTACGTTTATGCCCAAACTATTACACTCAAGCGGGTAGAGCCGTACAAAACTTTACCAGGACTAAGGACACTACCACGATATCCATATCAAGCTAAAGGCCCTCTGGTGGGGGGGGGGGGGGGAGGGGGGGAACTATCTTGAGAGGTCCCAAATATAAATATACCTTCATTGGCACGTAGTTCTGAGACTGGGGAACTTTGGAACCCAACTACCCAGTTCTAGACACTACGCCTAAAAACATGCATAGTGGTCCAATCATTTTTGAATGATGCTGAAATCATAATCACATATATAGTCTAAATCTAAACATGGGGAGTCTTGACTCCAAAACATATGATAGATAAGCTGATGTGAATAGCCTTGGCTAAATTATGAAAACATACTTAACTTGTGTGGGCTTTCCCAGAACCATAAAATTATGCATACTTGAAATAGACTGCATAAGTCAAAATGATAAATTCATATATGGATAATTTGTAAGCACTCATTCATTCAAGATATCTCACCATACTTGAAACCATGAATCATGAACTTGACTTTTCATGAATCTTGCATAATTGGGCATAATTTTCTAAAACATGAAATCAGGAATTATATAATCAAAATAGGTATAAAATCTACCCATGAATCAAAAAACATACTTTGAAAGATGAAAGGAATTAACCCATAAATAAATCGTTGATAATTTCATGCAATTGGGCTAAAACTCCATAGGATCATAACTTGAATTAAGACTTAGATTCATGAGATTGAGGAGAAATATGGGCACGACAGTGAAACAAAACTCTCATTCATATCCCTACATACTTGGGTGAGCTGAATCTAAACTTGACTTTAAAAGCCCAAGAGATTTGTGGAAGAATTGAGGAATTTCACGTTTGATCTTCAAGGGGAAAATCTCTAAACTTGTTTGCATGGGAGTTGAATAAATAAGAATATGTTAAAGTCCCTTAATACAGTTCTTTCAGAGCTTAAATTGATGTAGTTTAGGCTTAGAAGCTTAGAAATTAAAAAATGCCCTTATTGATTTCGTAGAAAAACACTCACTGCAGGAGTAACGACTCACACAAATAGTCGTACCTCGATATGATGACGTAGTATTGCTCATTACTTCCTTCCAAATTTTCCTCAGCTTTGAATGATGACTCAAAAAGACAGGTTATTACTTGAGACAATGACCCATTATGTCCTCTCGTCATCACTACTGACTCCACAAGTAAAGCATCTGGAACTTCCGCCATAGGTCAAACAATGAATCGTACCAACAAACTATGGATCTTTGGAACCATCTGTTGCTACTACACCAACCTTCACTGAACCTTCTCACAGATACTAACCACGAATCATTGTTCCCTACAATGAGTCATACAACAACTCATAAAATACATCCTATAACACAGAACCAAAGGACGACTCCAACCCACATCTTGTTACAGAGATCCATGAATCATTCCATAATTCGTTGTTACTGGACTTCCTTTAGAAGCTTCTAACCACGATTGATCCCATGGCTCATTACTTCTCACCATGACTTGTACTACGAGTCGTTCTGAGTTATTTTTTCATAGTTTTTCTGCTATAACATTTCTATTTCGAAGTCTAGTTTTAGAAATTTTTGGAGTATCACAGCTTATTTTTAGTTTCCTAGTTGGCATGACGATAATCACCATCCGTTTCTGCATTCTCTCCACAGGCAAAGCTGTGTCATTTTAATCTTGTCAATTTTCCATGAAGAGCTGTTATGCCTGTCTAGACTAGATTTTGGGAGAGTCTGGTTTTTGGAAGGATTTTATTGTAAATTTAAAAACTGATTGCTATATGTATATTATTGAGAGATTTTATTATTTTTATATTCTATTTAAAAAGGGATTTTTCTATGCAGCTAGAGTCGATCAAGATGCACGTATGACCCGCCCATATGGGTCGTGTCAACTACTTTACTCTAGTATAATAGGAGAACCACTTACCTTCAATCCCATTTTAAAACACCATTTATTACAAGAATCATATTCATAAAAAAATTATAAATTGAAATGTTAAAACCACCTTACAATTTAGAATGCCAAACAGTATTTTCCCGAGGACCTAGTCTAGACATGTACTCTACTTCTAAACAAAGTTAACAAAAAATAAAAGATATAGCTTCGCTCGAGGAAGAGATGCAAAAGCTTATGATGAATACACGCTACTTCAACAATGAAACTTCAACAACCTATAACAAATCTATACCCCACAATGGGTGTAGCAAGAGTAGTATAAGTATATCACACGTACTGGTAAGCATCATCGATCGTCTAAGATTAGATGGCACAACTTGGTATAAAATCAACTATATCAATTGATAATTTCATATAATAACTTTATGCCGCTTACTCATATCCTACCATATTACCTCAAAGAGTACATAGGATATTAGAATCAACTTTAACATTTTTAATGAGTCTCTAACTATAAGACCTAGACATTCATTTACTTCAGATAATTAAAGGATTGGCAACACAATTATTAAGTAACTAGAACCCTCGTGATTATGCATGCCAATTTCCAGTTACCCAACAATTTAACTATCAGGAAATATCCCATTATTAACACCTAGACTTTTTAACAAAGAAATTACCCACAATCATATTCAACAAAGCAACAAAGGCATAGTAGTGCATAAACACTGAACCTCTAGCAATAAACTAGTTAATAACAATCATGACTCTATGACTAAATAAAAGTCTAGACTCTCTAGTTTGTTCCAAAGGACTTTCCACGGAAAATGAACCGTGAACAAAAATCGAGAGAACCCAAATAAAAATAAAACATCACATCAAAAAAATTACTACAAGTTAGCAAGATAAGTCATCACTTAGAAAAAAAACTAGCCACCACAAAAAAAATTAGCAATGAAAGCATGCATAGTATTATGATGTTTACTTCTCCCACACCACACATGATCGGTAGCACTATCCTTAGCGCTAAAAAATAAAGCATAAGTGAAAGAGTGATAGAAATTCTCCCCGTGCCTCTAGTCCTCATCGTTTGTGGGGAAAAGAGCAACTTCCCACCATCATAGAATCATTCTCATCATCATCAGACTCTAAATCCGAATCGACTTTAGCCTGCACCTCATCTATGACATCATCACCATCTAGGACCTCCTCAAATCCAGGCTCAACCCTGTAGAGAGATCTCGAATGCTTAGTCAAGGGGGTAATCCATGTTGAGTTTTTATACCTACTCCTCTGTTACTCTATCCATTCTCAATTGCAGAATTTGCATGCCCTATAGGTGAATCAGCATATTATCAATTCTTGTATGGCGCTCACTGATGGATAGCAGTAGACAATGTATGCCATCAGAATTCTTAGTCTTTGTCACGTTAATCCTTTTGGGTCATACCTTTATCTATAATCCACTATCTCCTCTTCAATTTGATGCCCTATCAGAAATTGGGTCAAGAGACCCCCAAAACTGAATCTTTGCTCCTTTTCACCCTTGGCCTTGTCAACACATCCTTAATTATTGCATCAAAATTAACTGGCATCCTAATTATCAATGCATATATAAGCCACACTCTTTCCCTCGTAAAACGAGTCACATGCTTCTCGGGCACCAAACAAGCACAAATAATTTTCAATCAAATCCTAGTGTCTCTGCTCATATGGGCAAATGATACATGATGCATGTACTAATTGTGGTAGGCCCACCGTGCGACTAAATTTGGGCCACTAAGAGTGTGTCGAATTTCTCTATAGGGAGGTCTCAAAATCAGGATTTTAAAGAGCTGTGGGTCAATGATAGGTGAACCAAGTAATCTATTTAAAATAGTGGTTGAAAAATTCATAATCTTCCCTCCAATTTTAACCTTTTTTACCTTTCCTGCGGATCCCAATTTGCTAGAAATTCCCTCAGCACGTTTAAATTAAATTTACCCAGATCATTAAATACAAAGCCAAGACCAATAGTATTCAATAAACAATTCATGTGAATATTTTTATTCTTTGTGTTCCTTAAACCATTTCTTACATATCACGACCCGAGATGAGACCTCGGATCGAGACATGGGATATAGAACCATGAATGACTCTAGGCTAACCCATGGAACATACATAACATAAACAAGAGCATCACCAAGCACAGCATAACAACATAAACATAAACATGAACCTGCTGAACCATTTATATATAGCTGTGTGAAGAACATCTAAACTCCTGATGAGCTAATTGGACAACATCCCCAACTAGCTCACTATATCTGAAACTAAAAGACATGAACGAAAGAGATGTAACCAGAACTAACATCCTTGGATCGTGAGCACTCACCAAAGCTGGGATAGGGCTTGACTGAGTGGAGAAAGCAAATGATGAGACTGAGACTAGTCGCTGAAACTATATCATGAAACGATATAGTATAGAGTATGTGGTCAATACTTTGAATGTACTAAGTACGTAAGGTAAGTAAACCGTTCTAGTAAAAATAGTATAAGAGAGGTCATGAGTGCCAAATCGTATAAAACATGAGATCCTATTTCATAAGCTGAACATGTAGGCTCAGAGCTTCCAAAACTTTAACACAAAGCTGAATATGACTGTTTTCATAAGTAAAACCTCATAAAGCATATTTTTAGGCAAAAACAATACGCCGTAAAATCATATGACATGGACATGATATTATATAGAAAATAAGATGCAATTGGAGACTCGTCATAACTTACAACCATCACGTATGAGCGCATAATGATCCCACGTAGAGGAGAGCCATCCTAAGTCTTTCCCGGGCAAAGGATGATAAGGTGTAATATCACGGTGTGCCTTCGGCCAGGGAAAAACACTCTCTTGAGAGGTCCCAAATATAAATATATACTTATTGTGGTGTGTAGTTCTGAGATCGGGGTCCTCGGAATCCTGGCCTACTCAGTGCTAGAAACTACTCCAAAAATATGTATATAGCTCATAATTATATTCTCAAAACATACCTTAAATCCGTTTTCTTAGGAGTCTTGAGTCCAACCTTTCTATAAGACTAATCTTGTAAGTCTTGGATAAAATCATGATAAAACATACTTGACTTTACATGTGCTTGCCCAAATCATGAAATCTTACATAATTGAAATAAGCTTCCTAATTCAAAATCATGCAATCATAAGTTTAAGAATTCATAAATATTCATGAATCATGGGATTATAACATTGAAATTCATAAGTCATGCATAAAAGGGAATAATTAGCATAAGCTTGAAATCATCAATTCATGAGGAATTTTAGTGTAAAAGGCACCCTATTAAATTTATTTCATCAATTTCAACATGATAGAATTCAACCCGTAGATATAGCATGTATAATTCAATGGGACTAGGTTAAACCCTAGAATTTCAACATAACATAATTGGAGACTCAAAATCATAGATTAGGGATGAAATTGGGCATGAGGGTGGAAGAATTTCCCCCATTCATAACCACCATACCTGGGTAACTCACTCCTAAACTTGCCTTGAAAATCCAAGAAAGATTTCAAGAGATTTGATGAAGAACCCTAACCTAGATCTTGAGATAGGATCTTCAATTTATCATTGTTTTGAGAGAATGAGGACTTAGGCTAGGTTGTACCTCTTAATAAACTCTTTAATAAGCCCAAAAAAACATCACTTAGGGGTTAAACACTTAGAAAATTACAAAATTACCCTGGAAATTGTGCTGAATTTGAATAACTGAGTGCCCCGACGGTGGCCATGATGGTTCTTCACCTTCACCGTCAATCCATAACCAGAGGAAGGTCCTTTCTCCCTGTATTTCGATGCTAGAAGTGACAGGCCGTCACCTCCTAGATGGAATGTCAAGTCATCCATCCCTTAAGGGACATCGAGGCTTGGTCACGATTAGGTAAGTGACGGTCAGTCGTGAGGCTGACGACTATCAACCTTGTCGTCAGAGCTATGACGCCGCAGGCAACGGTTCTTTGCCCACCTGACGGGTCGTCGGTCCCATCATTACACCTGTACCAGATCTCATTTTCAATTCTCTTTCTTTAAGGAGATATTTTGAGACTCAAGGTGTTACAATATCTCCTCCTTGGGAATATTCATCCTTGAATGTTGACTTAGGCATACTAGAGGGCTAGGGAAGGAACTGCAATCCCAAAATTGAACAGTCATAGCTGAAAACTGAAAGAGTCACTAACACCAGACTAAAGTACATGATTGAACTGAATTCATGAAACATATATGCATGCTATGACATGAAAGAGACATAGAGACATGAATTTGACATGAAAATGAATAGAGTACTAAGGAGGAAACTGGTACCTCACGCTGAAACTAAGCCAGAAGGGAAAAGAGGCGGGTATTTAGCCATCATATCTACTTCAGCTTCCCACATAGCTCCCCAACAAGATGATTTCTCCACAATACCTTCACTGAAGCTACTTGTTCGTCAACTTCTGAACCTGATGATCAAGGATCTCAACCGAAACCTCTTCATAGGGAAGGCTATCCTTCACCCCAATTCTTTCTACAGGGACAACTAAGCTTGGGTCGCCAATGCACTTCTTCAATAGGGACACACAAAAAAATGGATGCACCGAAGATAACTCGGCTGGTGCCTCCAACTCAAATGCCACCTTTCTGACTCACCTCAAAACCTTATAAGGACCAATATATCGGAGACAAAGCTTTCCTTTTTTATGGAACCTCATAAGCCCTTTCATGGGAGACACATTCAAAAACACCCAACCATCAACTTCAAACACAATCTCTCTTCTCCTAACATTCGCATTAGATTCCTTATGACTTTGAGCAATTTTCAGCCTTTCCCTAATAAGTTGAATATTTTCCATGGCCATATAACTGAATTTGGTCCTATCAATGTAGCCTTACCAACCTCAAATCATCCAATATGTGAGCTGCACTTTCGCCTATAAGGAGACTCAAACGAAGCCATTTGAATGCTGAAGTGGTAGTTGTTATTGTAGACAAACTCGACGAGAGGTAGGTGAGCACCCCAACCACCCTTGAAATTAGTCACACATGCTTTCAAGATATCCTCAAGTTTCTGAATGGTCTGCTAGGCCTGACCATTTATCTATACGTGAAAATTTGTGTTATGCTTCACTTGAGTACCAAATCCCTTTTGAAAACAATCTCCAAAACTAAGAGATAAACTAGCACCCCTATCTGAGATGATGGAAAAAGGAACTCCATGCAATTGCACCAACTCCTGAATGTAGAGTCTATCATAATCCTTGGTTAGATATATAGTTTGAACTGTCAAGAATATGCTGATTTGGTCAACCTATCCACAATCACCCATCTAGAGTCACACTGTCGGTATGTACGAGGAAACCATAAAATAAATTTCATATTGATCTCTTCCCACTTCAAAGTAAGAATGCTGATATCCTAAATCATACCTCCACTTCTCTGATAATCAACCTTCACCTATTGGCAATTTCGCACTTAGCCACAAATTTCGCTATGTCCTTCTTCGTCCCATTCCACATATAGTGTAATACCTCAAAAGTTCCTACGGTTAAACCGTTAGACATGGAATGAAAAAAATGAGAAATAAACAAGAAAATCTTGCCTCAGAATGACTCAACCAATGAGTCGCTGTCAGGAGCAATGACCCACCAAAAGAGTTATTATAAGCTCCTGCAGATTTCCTCCCAGGAACCAATGAGCTGAAGAATGACTCATTGTATATAGTAAGGAGTCTTCCTGTGGCTCATTATAACCCAATCCAAAAACCTATAAAATCATTCTTTTAAATAATGAGCTAGATGATGAGTCATTATTTGATATAATGACTCATCCTATGAAACCATTGAATGAATCTAGAAAATGCTAATCTTTCCCTAGTGACAACAGATGGAAAAAATGACCCGTTGTTTTAGATAATGGGTTATTCTATCGATCCATTGGGGGATATCAAAAATTTGTTCAAAACTCTTCTACTGACAACGACTAGACCCAATGAATCATTGTTCCATCTAACGAGTAATAATGTCCAAAATATATCCTTAATGAAAAGAATATACACAGCGGAAGTATCAAAACAAGTAACCCCACGAGTGTCGGGGTCGAATTCCACAAGGACTAGTGAATGATAATTACAAGTGTCGGTTGAGAAATTGAAGTTAGCTTCCACCACATAGAGTTAACATAAAAACAAATAAATTGGGGGAATTGAAATTTGTAGTGAATTGTGTTTGGTGATTTAGAGGAATAAAATAGCAAGAACAACAAAGTTGTCAATAAGAGTGTGAAAGACTAGAGGTGTGGTGTAGATGATATACTAACTAGATCGGGACATGCTAGCTCATCTTATGTGTTTAACAAGTGTAAATAATATTGGGAAGCGGGCAATTACAACTTTTACGCCTTACAACTACCTCTTACTAGAGTTTTTTCAAACCTCTAGCCACGATTTAGCTCAACCCAATCAGATTTGGATTAGCAGCTACACTAATTTCTAGATGTTAGCTACTAATAAGAAATGAGACTGCAATTTTAGCTATTTCTAGTCCAATTTCACAATCTCTTATCCATACCCACTATTAAATTCTCTTCCAATACTTAATTATTCTTTTATAAGCAACAATCAAGCAAGAATAAATAGACCCATATCATAATCAATGGATCATCCTTTATAGATTGAAGAGAATCTAAGAGATATACACTTATTTAAACAATCTAAAGATGACTCTAGCAATATTGTCACACCCTACCTTGGGAGGCATAACCGCACCTAGTGCCACACTGGAATCTGGCTGACCTGGCTAGGTTTATACACGTCTAGTGGAAGCTTGCAACTCTATTCAAGAAAACAATGGGCTATATCTCCGTTGTAAATACAGCCTCCAGCCTATAAGACCATATATCCACCTGTAAACAAAAACAACTAACCAACAACAAGAAATAAAAGGGAATCCTATGCGGGCCGACAAGACCACCATGGTGTCTAGTTATAACTAAAATGAAAATTAGGCAACCATAACTGTACTATTGCTGACAAGGTCACTATCTAACAGCAAAACAAGGACCTACACGACCATCACATGAAATAAAACATATATAGGCCCCACATAGCGAACAACAAACTAACCATAGGGAAACTGTAAATCTGTAGGCTTCTAGGAGTGGAATAATTGTCGAGAAAGGGCCCTGTCCTACCCATATACTGTACAATCAAAAGAGCAAACCTTCTAACTGATCAGCTCTAGAGGTGGGGAGCTAACTATACTGCTAACTCTGGTTGAAAGCTAAGCAGGTCCTGATACGTGTCTATTTGCACCTGTAGGCAAGTAATGCGATGCCCCAAGGATGGGCATCAGTACAATATGTACAGAATATGTAAGGCAGTAACAAGAAATAACTGAATAAACTTAAAATGAAACTGAAAGTAATTGAGTAGAAGGGATAAGGATATAACCTAAATAACATAACTTCCTACTGTCTAATCTATTAGTAAATAGTGCAAACAAGAACCTTACCTAGACCCCATAAGCTGAAAGGTACAAATAGTATAGATTAACCCGCTCGAGGGCCCTATAAGCCCTGCCAAGCACACTTCAATCTATATACCCCTATTAAGGTCAAATTGAGTCAACTAGTAACTATAGACAACCTACCGATCCCCTGGATCTGCAACTGGCCCCACTCGGCCCCTGAATTGAAGTTGTGTCTAAGTCTAGTGGACTCCTGATAATTGTACCCAGGGCACCAGGCTCGACGGGGGTGTGATGCCGATACGACGTAGAACTGGTAGTCTAGCCGTGGGATGGACTATATCAGACCCTTCGGCCTTATCATCGTCCGTTGGGATGGAATATCGCTCCTTGGAGTGACATCATATACCCTTTGGTAGGCAACGACACAGCTAGTAACCCTGGGATTGGTCATGGAAGGTTATACAGGGCAAAGTCAATCCCAAACTAAACATAAGTACTAGTCTTAGTTAACAGCACCAGTTATTCACAACAATAATATTTTTGGCTCTCTTACTAGGATTCAAACTGTAGTATAATGCTATAGAAACTAACTGGCCAAAGGAATTCTCCTTAACATACTTCGATTTTCGTTTCCCGAATAACTGACCAGTTTCCACTTCTATTCAACAGCTCTTTCAAATTATAACTGAAATGGTGGGAGAAAAAGACTAATTACAATACCAAATTCGGCTTATAATGAAAACTTTTGATACATACTTCAACTTAGCAAAATACTGCCAAAAACGTATAATTTCCTGGGAGTTCAGAAGGGAGAAATGCTTACTTTAAGCCTGTGATCGTTTAGGAATCAGTTTAGAGCATTTCTAACAATTTCTACACAACAGAGTTCCGAATTTCCAAGCGTATTTTGAGAAAATAATTCCATAGTAATGGTGATTTCTGTCGTATTACTAAACCTCATTATGCCCTTCATTAGTGAAACTTCCAAAAACACCCAATCACCAACACAGAATTCCAAGGCTCCATGCCACACATAAGAGTAGGATTTTTGGCGACTTTGAGCTGTCAACAAGCGCTCTCTGATAAGCTTTACTTTCTCTTCTAATTGAAGGATCATTTCAGGTCCTACAAATTCTGATTCCCCTACTTCAAACTACGCGATAGGTGATCTACATTTCCTCCCATATAAGGACTAATAAGGTGTCATATGGATTTCCAAATGATAATTGTTGTTGTAAGCAAATTCAATAAGGGGTAAATGCTCATCCCAACTGCCCACGAAGTCTAACACGCACGCTCACAACATATCCTTGAGCGTCTAAATTGTACGTTTGGCCTGCTCGTTCATTTAAGGATGGAAGATTGTACTCAGATTAACCTGTGCTCCCAAGCCTTTCTAGAATAATTGCAAGAATCTAGCTGAGAATTGTGCCCCTATTAGAAATGATAGATGTCAGGACACCATGTAATCAAACTATTTCTCTGATATAAAATTCAGCCTAGTCCTAGCCTGAGAAGGTGGTCCTGACTGGCAGAAAATGAGTTGATTTTGTTAATCTGTCAACAATTACCCAGATAAAATCAAATCTACACCTGGTACGGGGTAACCCCGTCACAAAATCCACATTGATTGCTTCCCATTTCCACATAGGCACCGCTATCTCCTATGTCAATCCGCTAGGTTTTTGATGTTTCTCTTTTATGTACTAGCAATTAGGGCATTGTGCTACAAATTCTGCTACACCCTTTTTCATTCCCAGCCACTAGTAAATCTCTTTTATGTCATGATACATCTTTGTTTAAACTCTGTGAAGATAATAACGGGAATAATGTACATATGCCATGATCTGCTGGAAAAGTCCTACTACATCTGAAACACAGAGGCGACCCCTCAATCTCAACACCCCGTATTCAGTTACCTTAAAAGCTGATACTTCACCTTGCTGAACTTTATCTCTGAGCTATACCAGGTTAGGATCTTCATACTGCCACTCTTTTACCCCTACAACCAGAGATGATATTGCGGTATTCTGAATCACTGCCCTACTATCTCCCGAGTCTACTATTTGGACAGCTAAACCAGCTAGCTGGTGTAATTCTCGGGCCAGCTCCCGCTGTTCGGGCCTCAAATGTTCCAAACTACCCATTGATCTATGACTAAGGGAATCTACTATAATATTAGCCTTTCTTGGATAATATAAAGTATTCACATCGTAGTCCTTCAATAATTCTAACCCACGATACTGCCGTAGATTCAAGTTTAAAGATGTACTGGAGGCTCTTATGATCAGTGAAAATGTCCACATGTACCCTATACATGTAATGTCTTCAGATTTTTTAGGAATGAACTAATGCCGCTAACTCCAGGTCGTGAGTGGGATAGTTCTTTCATTGCTTCCTCAACTGCCTTTAAGCATAAGCAATTACCTCACCATGTTGCATCAAGACACACCCAAACCCAGTGCCTGAAGCATCACAGTACACTATAAAACACTCTAAACCTTTCGGAAAAGCTAGTACAGGAGTTAAGGTCAATCTGTTTTTCAACTCATGAAAACTCTAGTAACATGCTTCAGTCCAGTGAAATTTGGCTACTTTCTGAGTTAACTTGGTCAAAGACACTGATAGAGTAGAAAACCGCTGTACAAATCTTCTGTAATGCCCAGCTAACCCTAGGAAACTGCGTACCTCAGTTGGAGTTGTAGGTTTAGGCCATGTATTCACTACCTCAATCTTTTGTGAATCTAACTGAAAAGTCGCATCCACTGCAATATGACCCAAAAAGGCTACTGAATTAAGCCACAACTCACATTTAGAAAATTTTGCATACAACCGGCGATCCCTGAGAATCTAGAGCACTGTTCGCAAATGATCTTGGTGTCCTACTTCTGAACGGGAATACACTAGAATGTCATCAATGAATATTATCACGAATAAATCTAGATATGGCTTGAAGATATTGTTCATCAGATCCATGAACATTGCAGGAGCATTCATCAACCCGAAAGATATGAATAGGAATTTAAAATGACCATACCTGGTTCTGAAAGATAACTTTGGGATGTCTCTCTCCCAAACCCGCACCTGGTGATACCCAGACCTTAAGTCGATCTTAGGGAAATACTTCGCCCCTTGTAGCTGATAAACCAAGTCATCTATCTTGGGAAACGGGTATTTATTCTTGATGGTAACTTTATTTAGCTGCCGGTAATCTATACACATGCGGAGGGAGCCATTTTTCATCCTTACAAACAGAACTAGCGCACCTACGTTGAAGTACTCCACATGATGAAGCCCTTATCCAGCAAGTCTTTCAACTGTTCTCTCAATTCTCTAAGCTCAGTAGGAGCCATTCAATATGGAGGGATGGATATAGGCTAAGTACCTGGTAATAGGTCATTAGCAAAATCGATTTCCCATTGTGGGGGAATATAAGGAACTTCATCTTGGAACACATCTGGAAATTCATTGACTACTGGAATGGATTGAAGAGTCGGGGATTCTGCTTGGACATCCTGAACCCTATCAATATGATAGATGCAACCCTTTGCTATCAACTTTCTCACCCGAAGATAGGATATAAACCTACCTTTTGGCGTGGTTGCATTGCCTTTCCACTCTCGTATTACCTCCCCTGGAAAGTGGAATCGAAAAGAGTTGGTCCAATATTCTACATTGGCATAACATGGTGCTAGATAATCCATACCTATAATTGCATCAGAATAAATCTTTTCGAGTTCCACTAAATCTTACGAAGTTTAGCGACCTACAACCTCTATTGTACAACCCCGGTAGATCCTTTTAGCTCTAATACAATCACCGACGGGTGTAGACGCTAAAAAGGGTCGCTGAAGTAATTCTGGCATTATATCGAACTTTTGGGCCACTAATGGTGTAACATAAGATAAAGTGGAATCTGGGTCTATCAGAACATACACGAAATGAGAACAAATGTCCAACATACCTATCACAACATTTGGCAATGACTCTAAATCATGTCTCCCTAGAAAAACATAAGTGTGATTCGGACCGGTGCCTGAACTCGATGCCCCTAACCTGCCTTGGCCTCTGCCGACTGGAGTTGAGGGCCTATGCCTTGCTGGTGATATTGGGGGAACGTGACCCTACTGAAGATCTATCATGTCGATCCCAATCACTCAGACCCCTGGCTAGACAGTCTCTCATCATCTGACCCTCTTGTCCATAGGTGAAACACACAGTAGAACCATACCTGCATACCGTAAGATGAAGTCGGCTGTAGATAGGATAAGGTAGTACAGTGAATCTACTCTGCTCTGACCCTCTCTGTTGCTACCATCCCGATGGCCGCGAGATCTCGCCGGGTCCTGACTGCCCCCGACGGCCTAGTCTACCACCTTGCTGCTACTGTAGAGATGGGGGCCTAGGTGGTTTTCCTTATTGTCGTGGCCTATGTCCACCCTGAAACTCTACTTGAGTGTCACTAGGTCTAGCCCTGCGGCACCGCTCTTGATTTTCCCTCTCTATCTCCCGCTGTCGTTGCTTGATCCCCTCAATACTCTGAGCAAATCCATGAATACGGGTGATATCCATGTCCTCGTACAGAGTAGCTATAACACAAGTCTCTACATACTCTGAGAGTAGCCCCATAATGAATCGGTGCACCCTGTCTAGCATAATATCTACAAAATATGGTGCATATCGGGCTAAGGATTCAAATCTCATAGCATACTCCCGAACACTCATCGAACCCTGCTCCAGATACAAAAACGGATCTTCTGGGGCTTGTCAGATATATAGCGGCAGATAGTGGTCCAAAAAGGCCTCTAAAAAGTTGGACCAAGTCAGAGGGGGAACATCTCTACCTTGGGACCTCTCCCAACTCTCGTACCACAACACTGCTACATCCTACAATTGAAATACCGTTAACACAACTGACTCTGCGGGGATGGCATGCATTACCCTAAAGATCCATTGTAGCTGGTCCAAGAAGTCGTGAGGGTCCTCAGCTCGTTCGTCCCTGTGAACTGGGGGGGACTCAATGCGAGAAACACTCGGACCCTTGAACTACCAGGTCCTCTCGAAGATTTAGCAACCACGGTTTTCATTGTCTAATGTTGTGCAGCCATCATCTGAGCTAACATGAAGACAGCGCTCCTGACTTCCTAGTATGATGGTATTGGTATAGGAGCTACTGGAGGTGGTTCCAACACATCTATCGCTCTGGACGGCTCCTGAGATGGCGGAGAGTGCTGGAGACCGAGATGAAGTCTCCCTGCCGCCCTCAGACCCGCTGTCTCTGACTGGGGCACCCTGCTAGTGCCTTCTCCTGCTGCGACATCCAGCTTCCTGCCAGTCGCGGTCTATCGCATGTCCAACATTTCTCTGTAGACAAGCAGAACATAATAATCTTGAGGACTCAACCCTATACAGCACAACTCTATGGCACCATTGGAAGAGAACGAAGAGTAACCACCCTAACATGCCTCGCAGCCTCCTGTCTATAGAATATGGTGCACAACACACCTATAGAAAAGACTCTACTTGACACGGCTTGCAGACTCCCTAGGATATGACCTGCTCTGATACCAAGTTTGTCATGATCCACCTTGGGAGGCATGACTCGCACCTAGTGCCACACTAAAATCTAGCTAACCTGGCTAGGCTTATGCACGTCTAGTGCATTCCTGCAACTCTATTCAAGAAAACAACGAGCTATATTTAGGCTGTAAATATAGCCTCTAGCCTATAAGGCTATATAGCTAACTGTAAACAAAAACAACTAGCCAACAACAAGCAATAAAAGGGAATCCTATGCGGGCCAAAAGACCACCATACTATCTAGTTATAACTAAAAAGAAAATTATGCTACTATAACTATACTATAGCCGAAAAGGCCAATATCTAACAGCTAAACAAGGCCCCACACAACCATCACATGAAATAAAACATATATAGGCCCCACACAGACAATAACAAACTAACCACAGGGAAACTGTAAATCTGCAAGCCTCTTGGAGTGTTATAATGGTCGAGACAGGGCCTTGACCTACCCATATCAGTACAATCAAAAGAGAAGACCTTCTAACTAATCGACTCTGGAGGAGGGGAGATAACCGTACTGCTAACTCTAGCTGAAAGCAAAGAATGTCCTGATCCCTGTCTATCCACGCATGCAGGCAAGTAATGCAGCGCCCCAAGGATGGGTGTCAGTACAATATGTACCGAATATGTAAGGCAGAAACAAGAAACAACTCCATAAACTTAAAATGAAACTGAAAGTAATTTAGTAGAAGGGATAAGGATATAACATAAATAACTTAACTTCCTGCTGTATAATCTATCAGTAAATATAGCAAACAAGAACCTTACCTGGCCCCCATAAGCTGTAAGGTACAAATAGCACAGAGTAACCCAATTGGGTCCCCCATAAGCGTTAATATATATACCCCTAACAAGGTCAAATTGGGTCAACTAGTAACTATAGCCAACCTACCAGTCCATTGGGTCTGCAACTGAGCCAACTCGGCCCCTGAACTGTAAATGTGTCTGAGTCTTGTGAACCCCTGATAACTTCACCCCAAGCACCAGTCTTGATGGGGGTGTGATGCCGATACAACATAGAACTGGTAGTCTAGCCATTGAATGGACTATGTAAGACCCTTAGGCCTCATGATTGTCCCTTGGTATGGCATATCGTTCCTTGGATCGATGTCATATAGCCCTTGGCATCCAACGAAATAGCTAGTAACCCTAGGATTGGTCATGGAAGGCTATACAGGGAAAAGTCAATCCCAAACTATACATAAGTGCTGGTCTCAGCTAACAGCAATAACTATTCACAACAATAATATTTATGTCTCTCTTACTAGGATTCAAACTGTTGTAAAATGATATAGAAACTAACTTGCCAAAGGAATTCTCCTTAACATACTTCGATTATCGTTTCTCGAATAACTGACAAGTTTCCACTTGTATTCAATAGCTCTTTCCAATTATAACCATAATACTGGGAGAAAAAGACTAATTTCAATACCAAATTCTGCTTAAAATGAAAACTTATGATACTAATAACAATAATACTTCAACTTCAAAAAATTACGACCGAAAATGTATAATTTCCCAAGAGTTCATATGGGAGAAATGCTTACTTGAAGCCTTTGATCATTTAGGAATTAGTTTGGAGCAATTTTGACAACTTCTACTCGGTAGACTTCCGAATTGTCGGGCGTATTTTAAGAAAATAACTCCTTCCTACAGTCTTAAACTTCAATACCTAAAGTAAATTTGAGTTTGGATAGCGTTTGGCAGCGTAATCAGATGAAAATCGATTGATTTCTTCGAGTTTTACTCTCTCTGGACGAATAGGAAATGTTGATAATGATTTGAAATTGGAAGGAGAGCCTTTAAATATATTGAGGGCGGTGGCCTAGGGAGCGCCTCGCACCAACCATCGCAGCAACCCTAGTGCCACGTTGTGCCTCTCAAGGCGCCAGTAGGCCTGGCCCGCCGTACTGGCCAGTGCGCTACTGGGTGGCGCGTATCGCTGGTTCCGTCCAACCCCGCTTCTGAGGCTTTTTCTACATGCGTCACACTCTCTTTATTCGTAACAAGTCCACGCGCACGCTTACTAATCATTAACTTTTACGGGGTGTAACAAATATCTACTCTAATTATGTATCCATCATCACACACCTCTAGTTAATGATTTAGATACTCTTGATTAAGAAATTCAAAAGCACATTCATTAATAAATTCATTGAATTTAATGGAAAATGTAATATTATCAAATTCATAAAATAGTCTCCAACAATGGTTAAAACTTACTATTACAAAGAAGAAGTAGAGAAGAGTACTTTCTCCATGTTTACCAATAAAAATCTCCCTATCTTTGCTAAGAGAATGTTCTAAAGAGTATAAGGGAAACAATGATGTGATATGCTCTACTCTCTGTCTATATTAGTACACAGTACTTCTTCTGCTATTTATATTGTGAAAAGTAGGGCATCTTTTATCTCTTTTCTTGTGTTCGATAATTATAGCCCTGAGCACCATTCTGGGATCGACGGGGACATCGGTTGTTCATCGGCGGTTCGCCAGTCCCAATTAGTGAACTTCTAGTTGTCTTATCTGAGCCCTCACTCAATTCTAGTGAGCATCGACGGTTCATCCAGCGTTTAGGGGATACCAATCCGTTAACTGTCGGATCTTTATGCTGCTTTCCAGAAACTTTGGTGTCTTTAGGTGACTAGGCCGGCGAGTCACCATTGGCCACTCGCAATTCGCTAGTGGCATTGTTCCTCAGAGGCTGTGACAATCGGCCTTTGGCCGGTGTTTCGCAAATTTCCATTGGTGGATCGCCGATTTGCTCTCACTTCCTTCTTTTTGCTCTATTTTTGCTCTTTTCTACACATTTAGGGATATGCACACAATAAAATCAAAAAGGGCATAGAATCCATATAATCAACTCAAAAACTAAGAAAAAACCTCAAGTTTAAGAGCCTAATGAGTTGGTAAATTACCAACTCATCAAATCCCTAAGATTGAGCAATTGCTTGTCCTCAAGAAATGCAATACTCATTTATTGAAAAATATTCCACCTCTATGTAAAATTAAACATCACCAATCACCTAAACTATGACAACCAAAAATATGCTCACCAAGTTCACCGAAAACGAGAAGAAAATACCTCAAGAGACCAAAACAATGAAGATGTTTTAAATAGGGTACCACTTCCCACCAACAAAGTTCATAAAATGATTCATTTAGTAAAGAAAGGGAATTTCTCAATCATGAAATTAACATAGCATCTAAAGTTATAATCTGCGCACATTGAAAGCTTACCTTAGAGTTTACACTCCTCATGCCCTATTCCCACATTAACTCTGGATGCCCTTGTGCCCCCATAAAGGATTGATGTGTTATACCCCGTAAATTTTAAATGAATAAATATCCTAAGGGCATTTTGGTTAAGGGATTTAGAAAGCAAAAAAAAAAAAAATTTGATAAATAAAAAGTCGGCCTCTTCATCTAAATTAGCACATTTCCAGCAAAGAAACAGGGGGAAACAAGTTGTAAGAGTAACCCACGACAATATATATGAATTTCCTTCCAATTACGCGACGAAACGCGGTCTAAACTTCGTTCCGGCTTAGGTACAGGGGTATAAAGCTGCAGAGAGCAATCCTACGGAGTTGGTTTCGTGAAATTTGGCGGGCGAAACGTCGTGCTACCGAGGTAAAGTAAATAGAATTGCTTTAAATTAGTACCAATGTGTTCCTAGCGTTGCAGTGAGCATTTATCCCTTCTGAACTATCGAGAAATAATGAGTTTTCGACCGTTTTCCGAAAGGTTGAAGTTGGGATAAATATATATATCAAAAGTTATAATTTCTCTCGAATATTAATGTATTTAGTTCTAATTGACGTGTATATGAATGTAGTTGGGAGAAACAGCAGAAGTACCGACGAAAATCACATCGATCAGTCGGGTACTCAGAAACCAGGTATGTAAAGTTATTCTTTCGGCAAGCCAGGAAGTACAAGGTAGAAAATAAATAGAATAAATGCTACTAACAGATACCCAGCATACAGAAACTATTTTAGTACAAATTCCCGCAAGCATGCTAGTATATTATTACGTATCATGCGATAATCCGAATAATAGATATTCAGGCAATACGTATTTCATTTGTTGAGATTGTATCCAGTAGTAGATGATACATTTTATATCATTGAACTATATCCAGTTATAGATGGCATGTACTATGTTATTGAGTTATATACAGATATAATTAGATAGACAGATAAAGGCCAGGTAGCAGTAAGTCCAGCAGTCAGAAACAGGGTAAGACAGCATATAGCATCAGTTATTTAATAAAGACTAGCCTCGAAATAAAAGAAGAGAATATGATTAGTATTTTTCATTTGAGCATGCTTGCTGTGTATGTGTTTGTATGTTGAGACTTGTTGTGGAATGTGGGCACCCTTTAGCAGCCCCACCGCCCCTGGGTTATAGCTGTGTCGATACCAGATTAAGATACCGCCACCAGCTGGGCGATGCCGTCCGCCTAAAGGACGATGATGGCCGACCACCATGATAATACGGTCCAGACCACCCTGCTTGCAGGGGTAGTTCAGTTTACTTTGCGCAGAGCCAGTACACCCTATTTACAAGGGCAGACCACTCTGTGTGCGCTTGTGGCCGGGGGCAGTTTTATATACAGATTCTTATAAAATCACCCTGTTGCGTGCTTGCACCCAGGGGCAGTTTCAGTCACAGATACAACAGCAGATCACCCCGTGCGCACCTGCGCCCAGAGGCAGGAGTCTTCGGACTCAGACACAGTTTATTGTCAGAGGCCAAGGCCTGAGCTACGTACCCAAGGGGACCGGTAGGAGGAGCTCACAGTATCAGATGAGTAGAGTGACTTATTTTTGGTTGGTTTAGACCCGGGTAGGGGTAAATAGATTGTGTGTTGATTGGCACCTTCCAGCTTATGGGGGTCGGTCAGGTATTGTATGTATTTATGTCTATATTCATATGTGCTATTAGATACTGATAAATAGTAGGATGACACGTGATCTTGGGCAGATTTATATGCCCAAGTGATACTCAAACGTATTATTTTCGCCTTGTTTGTGTGCAATATGTATATATTCTCATGTAATTGGTAATAAAATGTGAATTTATACTAACCAACATGATTAGCATTTGTTTTGCAGGAAAATATGATTTTTAGGAGCTAAAATGCATGTTGGAACTATATCGGAGTTGGACTTGGATACGAGCGTGGAAAAGACATTGGAATGCACAAATTATAGGGGCTCCGCGATGGAGCCGTGCCACGCTACCATCGCGGAGGCACACTGCCTGGAGAGGAAATTAAAGGGCAAATTCCAGTGAGGCCTCGCGACAGCTCCGTGGCACGGAGATAGGCCTCCGCGTTGGCCTCCGTGCCACGTTGAGGCTATTTTACCGGACCCTGGATTTCCAGTGAAGGTCCGCGTCCACGCCGTGTCACGGAGGCAGTGCTCCGCGTTTACCTCCGTGACTCGTTGCTTGTTATTCCGGGAAAAATTCCCACTAGTATAAATAGCACACTTAGGTTTATTTTAATCAGTTTTTTAGTTTTTAGACTGAGTTCAGACTTGGTGGAGCAAGGACGTGGGTTAGCAGCAGTTGAGGGACGAAAAAGCTAAGAGATTTCTTCTCTTCCTTTCTTCTTTCAATCAATTGTATGTATGATTTACACTTGTTTTAGGATGATCAATCCACAAATGAGTGGCTAATTCTCTTCCTTGCTAAGGTTTTGAACATGTGTAGTGAATTTTGATTGTAAATGATATGGTTTTCTTCTTCTTCTTTCATGTTGTTCTATTAATTCTTGTTCTTACTGCATTAGTGCTTGGCCGACATTAATGTACATCTAAAAAGTCCAATTTCACTCGAGAGAGCAAGAAATTGGAAAGTTGTGAATTAATAGGGTATTGTTCTTAACTTGATTTGGGAAAATTGGGTTTTGATGTGCTTTCCTGATAGAAATATACTTGAAAGCCGTATTAGTCAGTTTAGGAACCGAAATTGTATTGCTAGGTCATAAATTGCATTTGATCACAGAAATGTAGACGGATGGTTTATGATTCTAAGGTGAAATTAAATACGAGAGTTTTAATTTCTAGGCTACTATTCTTGGCTAGCAACATGAAGAAGAGATTAACTGAATTATTATTATAATCGAATTCATTACTTGTTCTTAACCTTGGCATGCTCATATCCATAGTTTAAATTCACAGTAAATAATTGTTAATAGTTTTAGTATATATTTTATAAACAAAAACTCATTTAACTGTTGGTTACGTTGTTGTTAGCATAATTAGAAGTAAGATAAGAATATAGTATACTTAGGCAAATTTTACATATCCTGAGCCTCCTTGGATCGATACTTGGCTTACTTAGCAACTTTATTACTTGTTTGACCACGTGTACTTGCGTGTCGGTTTATAATATATAATACCAACCGAAACAGCCGAACAACACGTCATCAGGTACGCTCAGTTAGTTACAGAATGAACAAACTCTCCCTAGTTATCCTCAGCTAGAAAGACTCAGCTATTTCTTGCTTATATGTCATGTTATTGTTGCCATTCATTTCAGTGCATATTCCAGTTTGCTTTACATGCTCAGTACCTGTGGTACTGACGCCCAGCGGGGCGCTGCATTGGTTGCCTGCAGGTACTCACGGACGAGGAGCTGATCCCTCGTGATTCCAGCCAGCCAGTGAGTCATCAGCTCCTGTCATCCGGAGTCTGATCCCCAGAGGTGTAGCTCCTTTTCTTTTGTTGTGCAGCATGGGTAGATCGGGGCCCTGTCCTGATCATTTCTATTAATTTCTTACAGTATTCGTAGAGGCTTGCAGTCTGTATATATTCCCTGTGGTTACTTGAGCCGGTCGTGTGGGGCCGTGCAGTCTGCTGTAGCTGTTTAGTATTTCAGTTTATGTTGGCCGTGTGGGGCCTTAGTTTGACAGTAGTGGTGACCTTGCCGGTCACGTAGTCTTACAGTAGGCTTGTGTTGAGTTACAGATAACTAGACAGCATGGTGGCCTTGTCGGCCCGCATAGGCTCCCTTATATCAACATGTTTCTGGTTAGCTATTATTACAGGTACAAATGGTTACAGTCCAGTGGGCCAGAGACTATGTTTACAGCCGTTATATAGCCGGTTTGTTTCTTGAAATAGAGCCAAAGCCAGCCAAAGCACCAGATGTGCTCAGACTGGCCCATTTAGCAGTCTAGAGTCTAGTAGGCACCAGGTATCCGTCATACCCCCCAAGGTGGGGTGTGACAAACTTGGTATCAGAGCAGTTCGTGTCCCAGGGAGTCTGCAAGCTGTGCTAAGTAGAGTCTTGTCTATGGATGTGTTGTGCACCACATACTATAGGCAGGAGGCTGCGAGGCATGTTAGGATTGTCACTCTTCTTTCTTATTCAATCGTGCTATAGAGCGGTACAGTATAGAGTTGACTTTTGAAACTCACCACCCTCTTTGCTTACAGATATTATGGCAGACCAGTGGCACCCAGCTACAGGTAGGAGATTGGATACAGCAGCGGGCGAAGGCACCAGTAGGATGCCTCAGTTACAGCCAGATTCCGCCCGGTCTGAGAGCAATACGGGGGCGTCATCTCGGCCCTCCCAGCAGTCTCCGCCTCGCCAGACACCATTTGATGCAGCACCGCCTCCCACAGCTCCTACACCCACTTCATCTGATTAGGAGCTACGTAGTGCGGTGGTTATGTTGACTCAGATGCTAGCTGCTCAGCGTCAGCCAGCACCACCTACAACAGCAGAATCCCTAGGTGGGCCAGGTAGTTCCAGGGTTAGAGAATTCTTGGCGTTGGGACCCCCTCAATTTACTGGATCGGATTCAACGGAGGACCCTCAGGACTTTTTGGACCAGATGCAGAGGATCTTTAGAGTCATGCACGTAACCCCAGCAGAATTAGTTGAGTTAGCAGTGTTCCGGTTACGGGATATTGCTGTTTTCTGGTGCAAAAGTTGGGAGAGGTCTCGGGGAATAAATGCAACCCCTCCTACTTGGTCCAGCTTTTCAGAGGCCTTCCTGGACCACTACTTACCCCGGGAGGTCAGACAGGCCCGTATGGACCAGTTCTTACATTTAGAGCAGGGGGCTAGGAGCGTCCGTGAATATTCCTTACAATTCGACTCCTTAGCCCGCTATGCTCCAGCATTTGTGGACACCATGTCGTCTAGAGTCCACCGCTTTATTATGGGCCTGAATCCAGAGTACATAGAGACGTGCATGACGGCTACTTTGAGAGAGGACATGGACATAGCCAGGGTACAGGGCTTCGCACAGACAATTGAGGGCCTGAGGCAGCGGTAGCGGGGTGACAGACAGGCGACTTCAGAGCAGCACCGTAGAAGCAGACCCGCCGAGAATTAGAGGGAAATTCCTAGGGGGCCGAGACCACGGTTTTTAGATAGGCCACCCAGATATTTACCGCCAATACAGCAGAAGAGGGGCAGATTTATTCGCCGGAGTCAGTCAGAGTCCGGTAGCAGTTCACGGACAGTAGCCTCACCTCAGCAGCGGAGGGTAGAACAGAGTAGATTTGCATCTACCCCTTGTCCTATATGCCACCGACTACATTCTGGAGCCTGCAGGCAAGGCTTCCCAGGGTGTTATTACTGTGGACAGGAAGGTCATTTAATGAGAGATTGTCCATCCTGGGGACAGGGTAGTCAGGATGATCTGGATAGAGCGTCAGTAGGGCCACGAGTTCCAGCAGCCTCAGCAGGGCGCAGACCCTCAGGTTCAGCAAATAGGGGCCGAGGTAGATCAGGAGCCTCTGGCTTAGGTGCAGGCCCCAGCCGTACCTATGCATTACCAGGGAGGAAGGATTCAGAGGCATCTCCCGACGTGGTCACAGGTATATTGATTATCTGCTCATACCCTATTTATGTATTGATTGATCCAGGGTCTACCTTGTCATATATTACACCATTTGTTGGCCCGAAAGTTGGGCATCGAACCAGAATTGCTTCAACAGTCCTTTTCAGTGCTTACACCGGTCGGCGACTCGATTACAGCCAAAAGAGTTTACCGAGGGTGTATAGTAGAGGTTGCTGATCGCCAGACCAGAGTAGACTTAATAGAACTTGAGATGGTCGACTTCGATGCCATTATGGGTATGGACTGGTTAGTGCCATGCTATGCCAACTTAGAATGCTGGACCAGGACGGTCCGATTTCACTTTCTGGTGGAAGCAGTGCGAGAGTGGAAAGGGAGTACACCTACGCCGAAAGGTAGGTTTATTTCCTACCTTCAGGCAAGAAAATTAATAGCAAAAGGATGTAATTACCACCTGCTTAGAGTCCAGGACGTTCGGGTGGAACCTCCGACTCTTCAGTCTGTTCCAGTAGTCAATGAATTCCCTGACATATTTCCGGATGAGTTGCCTGGTATCCCTCCCGAAAGGGAGATAGATTTTGCGATTGACTTGTTGCCAGGGACTCAACCTATATCCATTCCCCCGTATCGCATGGCACCGACTGAGCTTAGATAGTTGAAAGAGCAGTTAAAAGATTTGCTCGACAAAGGTTTTATCAGGCCTAGTACTTCCCCGTGGGGTGCGCCAGTTCTGTTTGTAAGAAAGAAAGATGGCTCACTCCGTATGTGTGTGGACTACCGGCAGCTGAATAAGGTAACGGTTAAAAACAAATACCCGCTCCCGAGAATAGATGATTTATTTGACCAGTTGCAGGGGGCCAAATGTTTCTCTAAGATAGATCTGAGGTCCGGATACCACCAGGTCCGGGTTCGTGAGAGGGATATTCCAAAGACTGCTTTCAGGACCAGGTATGGTCACTTTGAATTCCTAGTTATGTCTTTCGGGCTGACGAATGCTCCCGCAGTGTTTATGGACCTGATGAACAACATATTCAGACCGTATTTGGATTTGTTCGTGATAATATTTATCGATGATATTCTGGTATATTCTCGTTCAGAGACAGATCACCAGAACCATTTACGAACAGTACTCCAGATCCTTAGAGAACGTCAGCTGTATGCCAAGTTTTCTAAGTGCAAGTTCTGGCTGAACTCAGTTGCCTTTGTGGAGCACATCGTGTCGGATGCTGGTATACAGGTAGACACACAGAAAATAGAGGCGGTCAAGACATGGCCCATACCTACCACTCCGACTGAGGTCCGCAGTTTCTTGGGTTTAGCAGGATATTATCGGAGATTTGTTGAAGGATTCTCCACTATAGCAGCACCTCTGACAAAGCTAACACAGAAAGCAGCGAAATTTCAGTGGACGGAGGCCTGCGAGCAGAGTTTTCAGGAATTGAAAGACAGATTGACCTCCGCCCCAGTACAAGTATTGCCAGAGGGAACAGATGGGTATGCGGTGTATTGCGACGCTTCAGGTTTGGGACTGGGTTGTGTGTTAATGCAACATGGTAAGGTGATTGCTTATGCTTCCAGACAACTGAGGAAACACGAAAAGAACTATCCGACCCATGACCTGGAACTGGCTGCAGTGATCCACGCTTTGAAAATTTGGAGGCATTATCTGTATGGCGTCCATGTAGACATTTTTACAGATCATAAAAGTCTGCAATACATTTTCACACACAGGGAGTTAAATCTGCGGCAGCGTCGCTGGTTAGAATTGTTGAATGACTAAGATGTAAATATTCTCTATCACCCAGGAAAAGCTAATGTAGTAGCAGATGCTCTGAGCCGTAAGTCAATGGGGAGTTTGGCGTATTTGCGGCCCGAGAAGCGGGAATTAGCCAAGGAAATTCATCAACTAGCTGGTTTAGTCGTTCGAGTAGTGGAGACAGAAAATAACGGAGCGGTAATTCAGAATTCTGCCGAGTCATCACTAGTTACAGAGGTAAAAGAACGGCAGTACGAGGACCCTGACTTAGTCCATCTCAGAGATAGAATTCAGAAAGGTAAGGAGTCAGATTTCCAAGTGACTGAAAATGAAGTGCTACGTTGTAAGGGGCGCCTGTGTGTCCCAAACGTACCAGGGCTTCGCCAGCAGATCATGCATGAGGTACATTACGCTCGCTATTCCCTCTATCCAGGAGCAACGAAAATGTACCACGATATCAGAGACATTTACTAGTTGCTAGGTATGAAATCTGAAATAGCTGAATTTGTATCTTGATGTCCTAACTGCCAGCAGGTGAAAGCGGAGCATCAGAAACCGGGCGGTGTGACGCAGGATATAGCTGTGCCTATGTGGAAATGGGAAGCGATAAATATGGATTTTGTAACAGGATTACCCCGTACCAGACGCAGAAATGATTCCATTTGGGTAATAATTGACAGACTGACAAAATCAGCTCATTTCCTGCCAGTGAAGGCTACCTTCTCAGTCGAGGATTATGCCAAGTTATACATCAGAGAAATAGTTAGACTACATGGAGTGTCGGTATCTATTATTTCAGACAGGGGAGCATAATTCACAGCTAGATTTTGGCAGTCGTTCCAGAGGGGTCTGGGAACGCAGATTAATTTGAGCACAGCATTCCACCCTCAGACAGATGGACAGGCTGAGCGAACTACCCAAACGCTCAAAGATATGCTACGAGCGTGCGTACTAGATTTTGGGGGTAGCTGGGATGAACATCTGTCGCTGATTGAATTTGCCTATAATAACAGTTATCATTCGGCTATCCAGATGGTGCCCTTTGAAGCATTATATGGGCGAAAATGTAGATCGCCGATTGGCTGGTTTGAAGTGGGAGAATCAGCGTTGATTGGACCAGACATCATTCAACAGTCAGAGGAGAAGGTAAAGCTTATCAGAGAACGCCTACTGACTGCTCAGAGCCGCCAGAAGTCTTATGCAGATATGCGGCGCAGGAATCTAGAATTTGCGGTAAATGACTGGGTATATCTAAAAGTGTCTCCGATGAAAGGGGTGATGAGATTTGGCAAGAAAGGCAAGCTTAGCCCGAGATTCATTGGGCCATATCAGATTCGACGGAGAATAGGCCGAGTTGCATATGAATTGAACTTGCCCCCGGAGTTGGCATCTGTTCACCCAGTGTTCCATGTATCTATGTTGAGGAAGTTCGTAGGAGACCCTTCTACAATTGTTCCAGTTCAGGATGTCCAGGTCACAGAAGAGTTAGCATACGAAGAGGTTCCAGTAGCTATCTTAGACAGACAGATCCATAAACTGAGAACTAAAGATATTGCGTTTGTCAAAGTATTGTGGCGTAATAGGAACCGAGAAGAAATGACCTGGGAAGCTGAGGAGTACATGAAAGCCAGATATCCCCACTTATTCTAGGCATAGGCAAACGGGAGGTATGTTAGAACTATTTTTCCTTATTAATGCTTATACTTCATATATGAAAGCAGGCGGTTGATTATAGACAGTTTTAAACATGAATGTTATTATATCGTGTAGAGTACCTGTATTGGACCTTTCTGCTTTTCAGGAATTTTGAGATAGTCCATAATACAGGAGAAACTCTGCCAAAATTTTTCTAGAAACAAGTTGAGTAAGTTGAGCAGTCCTCTAGACAGAATGTCATTCGAGGACGAATGTTCTTAAGGGGGGAGGATGTTATACCCCGTAAATTTTAAATGAATAAATATCCTAAGGGCATTTTGGTTAAGGGATTTAGAAAGCAAAAAAAAAATTGATAAATAAAAAGTCGGCCTCTTAATCTAAATTAGCACATTTCCAGCAAAGAAACAGGGGGAAACAAGTAGTAAGAGTAACCCACGACAATATATATGAATTTCCTTCCAATTACGCGACGAAACGCGGTCTAAACTTCATTCCGGCTTAGGTACAAGGGTATAAAGCTGCAGAGAGCAATCCTACGGAGTTGGTGTCGTGAAATTTGGTCGGCAAAACGTCGTGCTACCGAGGTAAAGTAAATAGAATTGCTTTAAATTAGTACCAATGTGTTCCTAGCGTTGCAGTGAGCATTTATCCCTTATGAACTATCGAGAAATAACGAGTTTTTGACCGTTTTCCGAAAGGTTGAAGTTGGGATAAATATATATATCAAAAGTGATAATTTCTCCCGAATATTAATGTATTTAGTTCTAATTGACGTGTATATGAATGTAGTTGGGAGAAACAGCAGAAGTACCGACGGAAATCACATCGGTCAGTTGGGTACTCAGAAACCAAGTATGTAAAGTTATTCTTTCGGCAAGCCAGGAAGTACAGGGTAGAAAATAAATAGAATAAAAGCTATTAACAGATACCCAGCATACAGAAACGATTTTAGTACAAATTCCAGCAAGCATGCTAGTATATTATTACGTATCATGCGATAATCCGAATAATAGATACTTAGGCAATACGTATTTCATCTGTTGAGATTGTATCCAGTAGTAGATAATACATTTTATATCATTGAACTATATCAAGTTATAGATGGCATGTACTATGTTATTGAGTTATATCCAGATATAATTAGATAGATAGATAAAGGCCAGGTAGCAGTAAGTCCAGCAGTCAGAAACAGGGTAAGACAGCATATAGCATCAGTTATTTAATAAAGACTAGCCTCGAAATAAAAGAAGAGAATATGATTAGTATTTTTCATTTGAGCATGCTTGCTGTGTATGTGTTTGTATGTTGAGACTTGTTGTGGCATGTGGGCACCCTTTAGCAGCCCCACCGCCCCTGGGTTATAGCTGTGTTGATACCAGATTCAGATACCGCCACCAGCTGGGCGATGCCGTCCGCCTAAAAGACGATGATGGCCGACCACCATGATAATACGGTCCAGACCACCCTGCTTGCAGGGGTAGTTCAGTTTACTTTGCGCATAGCCAGTACACCCTGTTTATAGGGGCAGACCACTCTGTGTGCGCTTGTGGCCGGGGGCAGTTTTATATACAGATTCTTATAAAATCACCCTATTGCGTGCTTGCACCTAGGGGCAGTTTCAGTCACAGATACAGCAGCAGATCACCCCGTGTGCACCTGCGCCCAGAGGTAGGAGTCTTCGGACTCAGACACAGTTTATTTTCAAGGCCTGAGCTACGTACCCAAGGGGACCGGTAGGAGGAGCTCATAGTATCAGATGAGTAGAGTGACTTATTGTTGGTTGGTTTAGACGCGGGTAGGGGTAAATAGATTGTGTGTTGATTGGCACCTTCCGGCTTATGGGGGTCGGTCAGGTATTGTATGTATTTATATGTATATTCATATGTGTTATTAGATACTCATGAATAATAGGACGACACGTCATCAGGTATGCTCAGTTAGTTACAGAATGAACAAACTCTCCCCAGTTATCCTCAGCTAGAAAGACTCAGCTATTTCTTGCTTATATGTCATGTTATTGTTGCCATTCATTTCAGTGCATATTCCAGTTTGCTTTACATGCTCAGTATCTGTGGTACTGACACCCAGCGGGGCGCTGCATTGGTTGCCTGCAGGTACTCACGGACGAGGAGTCGATCCCTCGTGATTCCAGCCAGCCAGTGAGTCATCAGCTCCTGTCATCCGGAGTCTGATCCCCAGAGGTGTAGCTCCTTTTCTTTTGTTGTGCAGCATGGGTAGATCGGGGCCCTGTCCCGATCATTTCTATTAATTTCTTACAGTATTCGTAGAGGCTTGCAATTTGTATATATTCCCTGTGGTTACTTGGGCCGCTCGTGTGGGGCCGTGCAGTCTGCTGTAGCTGTTTAGTATTTCAGTTTATGTTGGCCGTATGGGGCCTTAGTTTGACAGTAGTGGTGACCTTGCCGGTCATGTAGTCTTACAGTAGGCTTGTGTTGAGTTACAGATAACTAGACAGCATGGTGGCCTTGTCGGCCCGCATAGGCTCCCTTATATCAACATGTTTCTGGTTAGCTGTTATTACAGGTACAGATGGCTACAGGCCAGTGGGCCGGAGGCTTTGTTTACAGCCGTTATATAGCCGGTTTGTTTCTTGAAATAGAGCCAAAGCCAGCCAAAGCACCAGATGTGCTCAGGCTGGCCCATTTAGCAGTCTAGAGTCTAGCAGGCACCAGGTATCCGTCATACCCCCCAAGGTGGGGTGTGACATGATGCCACTCACCAAAGTAAGAATCCCTATTTTTTTTGTCATGTGATCATTGGAATACACACAAGGGATTGTTTGAAAGAGACACTCACATTAACTCTCCCAAAAGAAATCTTCATGCACACACTTGACCCATAGGTTTGCCCTTCATGTAATTCACCACTAATGTAGAGTAGCTGCAGTTAGAATCATTTAGGGCTTGTGGGTTATGATGCAGGCTCAGGGTAAGGGTAGGATGAAAGTTTGGTTGTAGTGACTAGATCCTCCCAAATGCTTTTTCTACACATACCTCCCATCAACTCCTTCCACTCACTTCACTTTGTTTCACTTCTTTCATCGTTTCTAACATCCATTTCTTTAACAACCCTCCTTATAACCCCTTTGGCTTTCACAACTAACCTTATCACCTCAAAAGGAAGCACTGCTTCACACAATATGCTGCCCTCCTCAAACTGAAATTCTTATCTTCCCTTTTTGTACACCCTAAACTTAGGCTTTCGCCTCATTTCTCATTATTTAATCACTCCCTTTTCCTTAGGCTTAAATCCTCATTTCTGTCACTAGAATTTCGGGAGAATGGGTGACAAAGAGAGGTATTACGGACGGTCTTAAGGCTTGTAATGCAGTTGCCAAAGAAAGGGTCTAAGGCTCAACGTTGGATGACAAGGATCAATGCTCAAGGAGGGTGTATGGGTGAAGTGACAAGACAAAGGATAGCCTAAACTCAAGTTCTTGGTGCAATTACATCTAGGATTTCGCCTGAATCACATTTGGGGCAAGTTCTAGATAGGATGTTATGTATGAGATTCATCAAAAAGTCCTCACCACACAAGGCATCAGCCCTAAAGGGTCTACAAGAGTCATTCTCAACACAATATATCAAGTTAAGACATCAAAGTAGGCAAAACATCATAAGTCAAGCAAAGAATTTACAATG
The DNA here is from genome assembly GCA_035772735.1 of Datura wrightii. Taxonomy (NCBI): domain Eukaryota; kingdom Viridiplantae; phylum Streptophyta; class Magnoliopsida; order Solanales; family Solanaceae; genus Datura; species Datura wrightii. The sequence continues at coordinate 58,366,747 of JASDFA010000020.1, read as the reverse complement.
TATGACAAAGAATGCTATGCTGTGGTGTCAAACATTGCTCATTATCATCATTTTTCATGCCCTAATTTTAAAATTCCCTTTCAACAAAATTTTTGGTGGTGTCTCTCAAAACAACTTCATAAGAGACTCAAAACAACATGGAATTTTTCCTTAAGAATGTCGCTACTCAATCTATCATCGGGAAATGCCAACCTGGTTCGACAAAGAAAACAAACAAAAATAAAAGAATGCTCCTTGGTAAAGAACCGTGGTCTAAAGAAAACTCTTGGAGTTTTGACTACTGTACTATGTGAAAAAAAGAACAAGACTTTGGGTCATTTCATGCAAAATTTTGCAATTCAAAACAATGATCCTATTTGATCACTAACCATCAACCATCAAAACTAAACCAAATCATTCATTAATTCATTTATTTTCAAAACAGGACATGCCTGATAAGGACAATCATCAATCATCAAAAGAAAAAAAATAGCCCGACAAAGGCTCTACCCAATCAATTTCAAAACAAGAACATAAAACATCCTAAGAAACATCCATCCCTGACCCCATTATCAATTGCGCTCATCCCTCCCCCACTTAAGAGATTACATTGTCCCAATGTAAATATGCAAAAGGGAAAGGGACAAGAAACTCCCCGAGTGGTTCATTCTTCTTCATCATCAGCCTCTGCATCACCTGCACCACCGCCACTGGCCTCACCTATCCCAGCAAAATCATCTCCTAGGCCCTTGAAGAGATCATCACTCGAACCCCAACTTGAGGAAGGAGCAGCCATTGCAGCATACAGGGTGCTCATATCCGGCACTTCTGTTGAAGTACAATTTTTCCATTCTTGTACCTCAGTCTGAAGGGAGGTGGCTGCCCCTTCAACCGCATCCACCCTCTTGCATAGCGTAGTGACACTCTCGTATAGCTACTTGAGCTCCTTTTTGATGGTTTGGGCAATGAGTGGAGGGAGGCTCTTAGACAATCTCTGAAGTTGGCTTTCGTGAGAGCTTTTCATATCCACAAGTCTGTGGAGACCACTTGGTTGAGAGGATTGCGGAGGGGGAGATGCTCCACGCTGAGGCATATCGCCTAACGGTTGGCTTGACATTTCTGGCTAGGGAATGTTTGACACTGTGGCCTGTGGTGATTGGTATGACCAATGGTAAAGGGATCCTTCATGCACTCCAATGGCTTGCAGTATTTTTCTTTTCATTGTCGGTGCGTCGACATTTCTCTTTCGTTCGATGGCTATCACTCCTAGAGTAGCAGAAGGGGTTTCATCAGGGAATAAAGGCACTCCATCTTGTGAGCAAAGCTTGGAAATCAGGACGGAGTAGGGCATTGAAGTACTGGATTGTCGAGCCTTTTTATACATTTGCTATGCAACAATTTCCCCGAAGTTAATGGGGACTCCAGTCATGATACAGGAAATAGGAATCACAGTTTCTAAGCTGGCTCTCTACTCATTGCTTGAGGGGATGATCCAGGAAAAAATAAAATCCATCCACAACTTGGCCTCGACTTCAAATTGTGGCGAGATATTTCGCCACCCAATGAGGCCTAGAGAGGAGTATCAACAACAATGATTCGGGCTACCCAAGCAAACTGATCCTTTATATCAGCTACCTAGGACATGTACTCCGTACCGAATTCAACATTGTCTTCCCAAAACAAGGGGTTGATGCTCGCTGGGGTAATGTCAACTTTCACCCCCTTAGCATCACTAAAGGCAGGCATGGAAAGTCATCGACCTTGACCCTGTTCTGCATGCTATCTTGTCGGGCCTAATATGAGTTGTAGAACTCTGTCACCAAGCTGGGGTAGTAAGGCGGGAGAGGGTTGGAAAATGCATGCCATTGCATTTATATGAATTGGGCGGTGATGTTGGGAAGATCACCCCTCAATCCCACCAAATCAAACCGCTTCTCCACTGTGATGGATTGGCCTTGGCAGATGACATAGTGCCTTACATGTTGGGGACGCAAAAGATTATTGCTTCCTTGGTGTTGGCACGTGATGGAGCGGCATTTGCTTTTCCCATGCCTAATTAGAAGATGAGGCGGGGGCCTTTCCTTTTCCTGTATTCTTGGACGAAGACATGGTTTTTCTACAAGGTTGATGTTAGTGATAGCTATTTTAAGAGGAAATTAAAATAACAAAATCTAGTCTAAGGGTGAACTGCGAAACAAGGGTAAGAAAAAATCATTTAAAGAACCAACAATATCGGCGAAGCACCGACGGGTCGCAGGAGTAATTCGCGGACCGCCGCTTGCCTGCCGATGCAAAACAAAAGGAAATTGAAGGGTATATTGGCGATTAGGCGGCGAGTTGCTGGTCTAGATTTGTGAACCGCCTATGTACCATAGGATCTACTTAGTGGCTTGAAGGTAATTTTAAGAGTGGAACAGCGTTCCATAGGCGATTCGCCGATCCTAACCGGTGAAATTCCGGACCCCTCCCAAATCAAATTTGAATACAACAAAAACACCCATTAACACACACCCACACTCAGCATGATAAAATTACCACTACTACATTTAAACACAATCTCATGTCAGTTTTCCCTTGAGAATGGCGTTACCCAGTATATCATCGGGCAAAATGTTGCATTTTATTCTGATTGGGTTACTCAGACTTCACCCATATCAAAATTTCACACTCATATAACACATATTCTCCATTCCTTTCAACAACCAGAGCATGTTCATGAGTTTAATAGGAAAGGGTAACAAAGAACTAACACTAAAATAATCAAGAACCATTGAGAAAATCATGACAACGGCAAGAAAACTTTTACCACAATATAGGACTGCTTGCACACTTGAGCTTTACAAGCTTAGATAATTCTCAACAATGGCACTTAAAGGGATGTGTAGTCAATATAGGAAATGTGAGTGAAGTGAGTTTGTTAGTGAAAGGATAGAGATGGTTTTATAGGTGAGAGCTGGAAGATTGATAGGTTGAGGGGAAGGTGGAGAGTTAATGTTGGTGTGTTGGTGGGAAGTGGGAAGGTGTAAAGGTGGAAAAGTGGAAAAGTTGAAAAAAGAGAAATATGGGGAAGTGTGAACGTTGGGTCATGGAGAGACCAAAATGGAATGGAAAAATGGTGAAAAAGGGGAACTAAGGGAATATTTATTGAATAGGGTGGCTTATCTGGCATCTCGGATGCGGTTTGCCAAAGTACACCAGCGTTATGTCACTTAAATTTTGTCTGCTGGGTATTTGTACCCAGTTCTCTGTTTCTGAGTCGGAAACCCACCAGTGGTTCACGGATTGGATCAGCGATCCGCCGATGACCCGCCGCTTAGGTGCCAAAACTTCAGGTCCTCTGTATTACATCAGCAAGACACCGGCGGTTCATATTTAGCTTCGACGGTTCATCGATGGGTCCGCCGGTCATTTAATCCAAGCCCCAGCCTTTTATTTTGAACTCATTTTGGATGGAGATTTGCGCTACTGGATCGGCGACTCATCGGTTCAGCGTTGTTCCTCTCTATGTGGATTGTTTCTTCCTTTATTCCTCACTTCATAGCTCCTACAGAAACAAAAACAACAAAGACATAATAGAATTCACTAAACACTTGGGTTGCTTCACAAGAAGAGCGTTAGTTAACATCGTGGCACGACATATATCTAACTCAATACCTCTTTTTCGATAGATCATCATCCGACTCCATCTCCTTCAGCTCCAATCCCTTATCCTCCTCCTCATTTTGCAATACTCCTATTACCTTTCATTTGGGGGGCGTTTCAGTGAATGCATACACCTTGAAGGTGACTTCGTCACTTCCAACTAAGATTTTTAGCTCCCTAAGCTCCACATCCACCATGGCTCTCCCCGTATCTAACAATGGTCTTCCTAAAATAATGGGTACCGCCACATTAATTTCGCAATCAAGGATGATAAATCAGAAGGTAGGAAAAATTTATCCACTCTTTCCAACACATTTTCTAACACCCCCAGTAGTTTTCTTGTGGACCTATCTACCTTGAGCAGCCTCAGCGATGTCGAATTTGTGCTTCCGAGTCCCAATTTCTTGAAAATGAGCAAGGGGCATTAAGTTTATGCTGGCACCAAGATCACATAGAGCTTTTTAAAAACACATATCCTAATTGTAAAAGGGATTGTGAAAGCTCCTGGGTCTTCTCGTTTGGGGGCAAGGTCACTCATCATCATCACACTACAATGGTGAGTTTTATCCCCACTACCTGCATCAACCACCTTTTTCTTCGTCAACAATTCTTTCATAAACTTTGCATAAGCCTTGCATTTGGAGAAGAGAATCCACTAACAGTATATTCATGGACAACTTCCTAAACATGTCAATAAATTTTCTAAACTGGTCATCCTTCTTTTTCTTGGCCAAACGTTGTGGATAAGAAGGTGAGACTCTTGATTCAACCTTGTCATCAATTGGGGTTTTCATGACTGCCTCATCATTATCATTCTGTGAGAGGATTTCATCATCCTTCCCTTCTCCTTACTCTTCAATCTTATCCTCACTCCTTGGGGTCTTTGGCATTTTGTCGAATTTAACTTCCTCATCCGATTTCAGGTCATTAATCTATTTGGGATTCATCGGCGCATCTCCAATCACCTTTACACTCCTATTAACAATAGCCATGCATTAAATCGCTTTCATTGGATTAGGCATTATGTCACTAGGAAGCGTTTCCTTCATCGGGGAGTTCATTTAAGCCGACAAGTGATTCATTTGGGCCTCCAAATGCTTGATGGAGGCTGAATGTGAACTCAATGTTTGGGCAAGGTTAGAAACCTCCCCTCTTAATTCTTTGACCCCACTTTTGGTTGACTCCACTCTCTTTAGAACTCTAGATAGCATTTCTTCAATTTTCGAGGTACCCGCGTCACTCAAACCCAGCTGACTATGGGATTTCCCAACTTTTGGAGGGGAAACATATGGGTTCAAACTCTTGTGATAGAGATAACCCTCTTGATTTGGCTCCCTATTACCCCACCTTTTATTTCTTTTGAGCCATCCTTGCAGCTCACGATTTCTCCAACCTTGATTGTCATCCCTTGGGGCCATGGGCCTTGGTTTGTTCCTTGGAATCCAGGTCAAGGACCTCCCATTTGGTTGCCCATGTATTGACACTCTTCTTCATATCTTGGCGGTGACGATTCTCCATCATATTTCAAGGGAACTTGCATTCCCACAGCATTTACCACCTTGGGCCCTGCTCCCATTTCATGTTTTGTCATCAATTCTAGCTGTGTCATCTTCTTGGCAAGATTCTCATCCTACTCTTCATCCCTTTTTCGCAACTCAGCCGCTATTGCACTTGAGCTGATTGATATGCCGTGATTTTACTACACTTTTGACACTTAAAACGAAGAAACTATGTACTATGCACATTCTAGGTATATTTATGTAGATATGATGTATTTGTGTTGAATGTTGCAGGAAAACTGCTCCAGAACGGGAAATGGGCAAAGTAAGGCATAGAAGGACTGAAATGGAGGCTGCTAGTCAAGTCACGAGTCATTGCCACTATGCATAACTTGTTGTTGAGGTCATGGGATAATATTGATTTAAGACATAGAGAACAAGTGCACTTTACGGGTTGAAGGCACGACTCGTTACATTTGGTAATGAGTCGTGAAGCCAGTCCTGAAGACTGAGAGGAGGAGTCCTGAAGAAACATCTAGTGAAGGTAACAGAAGACATCACGAGTCGTTGGCAAACTGCATGACTCGTTGTGAGATCACTGAAGAAGCAAGACCACGAGAGGCCTAATGACTCATGCCCGTAAATGATGAGTCATTAGGTAACCCGTTTCCATGACTGGGCCTAATGCTGAGGATGAGTACTTTTAATTAATCACGACTCACTGGGAGATCCAACGAGTTGTTACTTAGCCCGTTACCCCTGCCGACCTGGAATCCAAATTTAGTTAGGAGAAGACTTGTTTGGAACTATAAATATAATTTTCAGGTTTATTTTTCGAACGCAGTTATCTTTTACCAACTTTCACATGAATTCTAGTGTTGTTAATGATTGTTCTTGGTTCAAGAAACAAAGTTTATAATTTTTTTCTTGATTTTGGGAATTAATAAACATTGGAGTCTTGTTCACCAAGTTTGGAGTTATATTAAATTTACTTAGTTTTCTTCTACGAATTTTTGTAAGTTGCAATTATGATTTATCCAATATTTTGTGATTGTGATTATTCAAACATGAGTAGCTAAATCCATAGCTAGGGATGTGGAAACCATGATGATATAACAATAATATGTGAAACATGTAGTTATTCTTGAACGGGGTTTAATGAATGTATTGTTTTTCCCTTCGTTTCGATTATTTCTTAACGGTTGCAAATGTTGGAACTTGCCTTATTCTTACTTACCAGATCAAGGGGGTATTGAATGGGAAAAGGGATGAACAATGGATATTTGAGGCTATCAACCCTCATGTAATAGCTTGAACTTGTCCGGGGATAGCTAATACGATATTAAGGGTAAGGGTTAATTAAGCATACACCTATTTATGGACCAAGTTGCGTGGTGATAATCATCTAGATAGGGACCAACCATTTAGGTTAACCTAAGGTACCAATATTGCATGTTAAACACCGAAATAGATCACTAGTATAAAAGTTTTGTGGTTATGAAGTCTTGGAGAACACAATCCTAGTCAATTTGTTGATTGAACACAAACTGAATTTGACTTGAGCATTTAGTAGTTTTTACTCTTGTTTAGTATTTTATTTCTTTCCCCCCTAAGAAATAAGTAATCCGATAGTAATAGTCATTCACATTATCTTAAATTCTTTCCATATTCCCTGTGGGATCGTCCTCAACCTTCGTTGGGTTCTATATTTGACATCGACCTCTTTATATCTCAATTGCGAGGTGTAATTTGGGGACATCAAATTTTTGCGTCGTTGCCGGGGAATACTATTAAGGATTTTGTTAATTGTGTTTTCTTTACTGTTAGTTCTTATTTCCTTTTTATTTTTCTTTTGTTGGTTTTGTTTTAAATAGTTCTTAGGTTTGTGCATGCCCAGTACTAGGAGCCAAGGAAATTCCCTGGTTCAAATCGGTCACGAACTTGAGCAGACACTGAGAAACTTGAGACGAATGGCCAACATCCAAGAACAAGAAACAATGGACTAAGCTACAGAGAGAATGTTGGCTGAGGAACAAGCTCGGGCTAGAGATCGTGAGTTAGCTAGGGTTGCTGAAGAGCAACGTCTAGCTGCCGAAGGAGAGCGAGCTAGAACGCACAGAGGTCCAGAACAACAGAGACACTGGTATTTCGATAAGGATGATGATGCTAATATAGACGAAGCCGGTGCCACTAGTGCTATTGTCCCTCCCCCTTTGCCTGCTGGGGAAATGTTTTATATTACCAGTGCTATGATCCAACTTCTCAACATGAAGGAAATATTTGCGGGTCATGCAACTGATGATGCCCATACTCACTTGACAAATTTTGTGGTATCTGCAAGGCATACAAAAAACAGGGAGTAAGTTAGGATGCAATTCGGCTGAGGTTATTTCCCATCTCATTAGGGAGTGAGGGAATTCTCTGGTTGGCAGAATTGCTCAACGATTCTATCACTACATGGAGGGAGTTGAAGAGAGCTTTTCTTGAAATATTTTTCCCACCTTCCAAATCCTTGTAGTTAAAAGATAAGATATATAAATTCAGGCAATTAAATTCTGAGGCACTTCACGAAACGTCGTTGAGATTCAACAAGAAGGTTAAAAGGGTGCCCAACCACAGGATCCCAGATGATGCATTGCTAGAAATTTTCTATAGATCGATAAATGCTAACACCAAAGAAGTGGTTGATACCATGTCTGGCGGAACATTTATGAGCCACACTTATGTTGAAGCTGTTGAGCTACTTGACAAAATTACTAAAACCAACCGGGCATGGCACACAAGAGAGTCAGAGACTCCAGCTGGTTCTTATGCGGTATGTATGACTGCAGAACAAACAAGAAGGACGAAGAATGAGATCAAGACTCTTGGCATCAAGGTCAAAGGAACCAAGGTCGGAACTTTTATAAAGATAACAATTCTAACCGAGGACAATACAGAGATAATGGTGACTGGAAGAAGCGTGATGTGTACCAGAATGATAGAAGCAGTTTATATGATCCTCCAAGGAACCGCGAGCCAGAGTCTAGTAGTTCACGGATTGAAGAAATGTTATCCGAGGTGCTTCAGCAGATGGAGGCGACATATGGCCATTTCAAAGGGCTCTCCACTGATATTTCTGGGATGAACCAAAAGGTGGAATCACATGCCATTGTCATAAAGCAAATTGAGTAGTAGCTGAGTCAAATATCTGTTGCAATGAACCAGAGATAGAAAGGCACGCTTCCCAGCAACACTGTTCAAAATCTAAAAAATGATAGTCATTGCATGGCCGTCATTACAAGGAGTAGGAAAGCGACAGTTGATCCGCCAAGGCAGGTTGTGATTGATGAGACAGTTAAGCCCTTAGTGATTAATGATGATAGGGTTACAGATTCTGTGGATTAGTTTTTGGCTGATGAATCAGTTGAGAAGATCGCTCTTAGTAAAGCAAAGGAGCATGGGTATGGCAAAGAAAAGGAGGAGGAGGTATAGAAAAAGATCACACCTATTCCTAGACCTCCTCCCCCTTTTCCACAGAGGTTGAAGAGAAAGGCCGAAGATAGGATGTATCACAAGTTCATCTCAATATTAAAATAATTTTCTGTGAAGATTCCATTAGTCAAGGAACTTAAGCAGATGCTTGGCTATGCCAAATTCATGAATGACCTTGTCACTAGAAAGAGGACTATGAGTTTTGAACCTGCAGATAATTTGCACCATTATAGTGCAATAGCATCTCATTTTCTTATTCAGAAAAATGAGGACCCTAGGGCATTCACCATAACATGCACTATTGGAGCCTTTAATTTTGTTAAGGCATTATGTGATCTTGGTGCTAGTATCAATTTGATGTCATTAGAAGTTTTCAAACAGTTGGGCTTGGGAGCCCCCAAACCGACTACAATGCGACTTTTGATGGTAGATTGTACTGTGAAAAATCTTTTAGGAATCCTCTGTGATGTTCTAGTGAAGGTAGGTTCCTTTAAATTTCCGATCGATTTTGTCATTTTGGACGGTGAGGTTGACTTTGAGGTCCCCATTATATTGGGGCGGCCATTCCTCGCAACCGAATCTGCTCTTGTAGACATGGGACTGGACAACTCAAATTTCGGTTGAACAGTGAGGAAGTGACATTCAATGTATGCAGATCCATGAAACAACGAAATGATATAAGGGTGGTCTCAGTAATTGATGTTGTGGAACCAGATTTCCTAATTATACCCATTGAGGAGTTTTTGATTCTTGATGACTTAGTAGCAGTTTTGATAGATATTGGTGCTAAGGATATCCATATGGGTGAGGAGATTGTTAATGCACTTGCTGGCATGGGGTCATACATTTATGCTCCAAAGAATATTGATCTATACTTGAAGAATTAGGTGACCCCACTAGCCAAGCCATCTATTGAGGAGCCTCCGGTATTGGAGCTCAAATCACTCCCGTCTCATTTGCAGTATGTATTTTTTGGAGTCGGTAACACTTTACCGGTCATTGTTGCAGCTTACTTAGAGGAATGGCAAGTGGAGGCTTTGGCCTCCATTTTGAAGAGATATAAAAAAGCCATCGGGTGGACCATTGCAGACATTTTTGGAATCCTAGCTGACATTTGCACTCACAAGATCCAGCTACAGCCAAATTGTATTCTGAGTATTGAGCATCAGCGTAGGTTGAATCCACCTATGCAACAGGTGGTCAAGAAGGAGATCATCAAGTTGTTGGATGCAGGTGTGGTTTATCCTATCACAAATAGCAAATGGGTAAGCTCGGTCCAGTGTGTACCAGAAAAGGGAGGAATCACAATGGTCCCAAATGCTAACAATGAGCTCATTCCTCTAAGACCAGTAACTGGTTGGGGAGTATACATGGATTACAGGAAGTCGAACCGTGGGATGCAAAAAGATCACTTTCCGATGCCATTCATGGACTAGATGTTAGACCGACTTGAAAGAAAAAGATGGTATTATTTCCTTGATGGATATTCGGGGTACAATCATATTTCTACAGCCCCCGAAAACCAAGAGAAGACCATGTTCACTTGCCCATATAGTACATTTTCTTTTAAGAGGATGTCATTTGGGTTATGTAATGCACCTGCCACTTTTTAGCATTGCATGATGTCCATATTTTCTGACATGGTGGAAGACATCATTGAAGTCTTTATGGATGACTTTTTGGTGGTGGATGATTCATTCAATGATTGTTTGGCTCATCTGAGAAAGGTGTTGCAGAGATGTGAAGAGACCAACTTGGTGCTGAAATACGAAAAGTGTCATTTCATGGACAAGGAAGGTATAGGCTCGGCCACAGGATTTCTGGTAAGGGTATTGAGGTGGATAGATCTATTATTGATGTTATTTCTAGTTTACCACCCCCAATTTTTGTAAAAGGTGTTTGAAATTTTCTAGGTCATGCAGGATTTTATAAAAGATTCATCAAGGACTTCTCGAAGATTTCACATCCTTTGTGTAAACTACTTGAGAAAGAGATGATGTTTGTTTTTGATGAGGCATGTATGAAGGCTTTTGAATGCCTTAAAGAGAGATTGACCATTTCCTCCGTTATAGTGGCACCTGACTAGTCTATGCCTTTTGAGGTCATGTGTGATGCTAACGGTGTGGCCCTAGGAGCTGTATTGTGTCAAAGGCATGGAAATATTTTCCATCTGATTTATTATGCTAGCAAGGCTCTAAATGTAGATCAGAAAAATTATACTGTGATATAATAGGAGTTGTTGGCTTTAGTTTTTGCACTAGAGAAGTTTTGGGCATACTTTCTTGGAACTAAGGTGATAGTCCATATAGACCATGCAGCTTTGAGATATCTGATGGCAAAGAAGGATGCCTAGCCAAGGTTGATTTGATGGGTTCTGCTGCTATAAGAGTTTGATTTCGAATTAAAAGATCAAAAAGGGACTAAAAACCAGGTGGCAGATCACTTATCAAGATTGGAACCTGATGCAGCACTTCGAGATGAGCATGAAATAGATGTTGCATTCCCAGATGAGCAGGTTTTAGCGGCTTCACAGTATCTCATCCCATGGTTTGCAGACTTTGCTAAATATGTGGTGATTGATTTTGTACCAGAGCACTTATCTTTTCACCTGAGGAAGAAGTTTATGTCTGATGTGTAGAAGTTTTTCTGGGATAAGCCCTACTTATTATGCATATGTGCTCATGGGGTTATTTGGAGATGCATGCCCGAGGTAGAGATGTTGAGCACAGAGGGGTTTGCACAGCCCACAAGATTCTACAATGTGGGTATTATTGGCCAACCATTCATCAGGATGTGCATGATTTCATAAAGGCATGTGATGCATGCCAAAGGCAAGGAGGCACATCACGGAGGGATGAGCTTACTCTTACTCCCATCCTGGTCATTGAGCTACTTGATGTATAGAGCATTGATTTCATTGGCCCATTTGTGATAATCGGCCTTTGGCCGGCGTTTCGCCATTTTTCATCGGTGGATCGCCGATTTGCTCTCACTTCCTTATTTTTGCTCCATTTTTTCTCTTTCTACACATTTAGGCATCTTCACACAACAAAAGCAAAAAGGGCATAAAATCCATATAATCAACTCAAAAACTAAGCAAAAACTCAAGTTTAAGAGCCTAATAAGTTGGTAAATTACCAGCTCATCAATGAGTCATTTCGCCGGTCCGTTGATCAGGTCCATATATTGAATATTTTTAAGGCCCAGGATAAATAACTAGTCCCAATGAGTCATGCTCACCACCAATGACTCATTATGTAACCTGTTAAGTCGGTAAGAGTAGTTTTCCAGGCATTTCTCCAAAAGCATTTTTATAACTTTCTACTATTTTAGTCCTAAACTACGTCGTTTTTGGGGTATATTACCAGGGAATTAAGGGGATTATTCTATCCTTCTCCCTCATTCCTCACTTATCTCTCAAGGAAAAATACGTAGAAAACTCAGATAGGCTTCTCAGGGAAAGAGTTAGGGTTTTGCTTCTTCTCCAGATTTCCAATAGTTTCCTCAGAGGATTCTTCTACAAGTATGTAGGAATTAAACAGGGAAATTCCCTCACCCTTGTGACACAAATTCATCTTCAGAAACCTCATCTATAATATGAGTTAGGGTTTTTTAAAGATAAATTATACGTGTTCAATTAATTTAGTATATTTTTTGTAAGTTTCTATAATTCTAGCATGTGATCTTTATATTCTTGATATGAACTTTATTGTATGACTACTAGCGCTAGTTTTTGTATGACATATTTTGGGTTGAAGTTTGCATGATTTAAAAGGTGGTTTTGAATTGTTATTTTCTTGGGGTCATAGTCTGACTAGAAATTTTTAGTATGAATGGTTCAAGTTAAAATTAGCATTTTCATATTACAGGTATACTTATTAGTCTTTAGAAATATTAGATGATCAATTTGGCCATTTTATTAGTCTATTATTAAATTTCGTATCTTTTGTCATCAGGTCCTTTAGGCTCTCAGGACACTTTCAAATAAGTTGTTCTATCTTAACCTTAAGACATCGGTCTTGAGCTAATCAATCCAGTTAGATATAACTAGAATTTCAGTTGGGAGAGGTACTTAGAACCAAGCAGCCAAGGTTCAGCGCACCTAGGTTCCCAGAACATCATGCCACCGTAGATCATTAGCCTGAATAGGCCACAAAAAGTGATCACACAATTCAGTGGGCTCTCTTCGATGCGGTGTATACATCGAATTCCATGTTTAGCTCACGCGGTTATATGTTTGTTAATAGTCTCTCCCATAGTGCAGTTTAGTCTCAAATCTTAGGGTACTTTTGTGACCCTTATATCAGTTTAACCGATTTTCAGTACTCTTCGATTTTGGTTTATCTGCAACATGTACAATTTCAGCTAGGGTCATTTTATATATTTCAGCATGTTAATTTATAATATTGTTTCAGCATGATTATGTTCAAAAATTCCATGACCTCGAATATACAGTATATTCAAAGTACTGACACATACTTTCTATGCTTTATCTTTATATGATATAGGCTCAGGCTCACAAACTCAATAGCAGGGTTAACCTCTCTCTTAGGTTTATTGTTGCAGAGTTCCATTGGTGAGTCCTCATCTTTGGAGGACTAGAGTTTTCATTTTCAACAGTTGTCACTTTCAATTAATTTAGTTTTAGAAATTAGAGTTAACCGGGGGTTTGTCCCAGAAACTCATTAGTTTCTTTTAGAAGGCTTTCAAACAGAATATGTTAGTGTCAGCTTGAGTTTCAGTATTTGAGAAATTATTAGTAATTTATCAGATGCTCTTATTTATTCAATATTTGGTTATTTTTGAAATCAGCTTCCACTTAAGGCTTTTTTTTCACTAGTTCAGTCATTATAGAATTATTCTATGCCATAGGTTTGCTTGGGGTCACTTGTGATCCTTAGTACCATGTCGCATCCAGGGTGCAGACTCGGGTTGTGAAACCTATGCTATCACTCCATGGCTTCATCCAATGAACCGTTGTTTCTGACAACAAGTCATACCATGACTGGTTACTTTCCTGAAGCCTGACACTCAATCAGATACCATGACCTTTGCCCACGACCCGTCACACCATACAAGGAGTCCTACCTTTACTCATATGTCGAAGATCTAACATCCAGTAGCTAATCATTACTCCCGACCATGACTCATTGCATAAACCTATAACTTGTTCCACGGGTCGTTATCACTAATTGGAGAAACTGCTAGCTCACCAAGACTCCCTCCAATGACCCGTACTATGGGACAATAACTCATACCATGATTCATTCTGAGAGAAATTATAGATATTTTTTGCTGAATCTACTACAAGTCTAGGGCTTGTTCATAGAGACTTTTGAGGTGTTATAGATATATGTATTATGTATGTTTTGGGAGTAGTATTTAACACAGAGTAGGTTGGAGTTCCAATGCACCCAGGTCTCAGAACTATGTGCCCCCATAGCCATGACGGGATCCTCCTTGAGAGTGTCTCCCATGCCCGAAAATTCCACCCATGATTGATATCATGCCTTCATGGTCCATGCCCTTGGCATGGTATGGACACACCTCCCAGCTAGGGTTACAAGCTGGGCTCCATGTATGCTTACTTGGAGTACATCAGTTATACGAATCTCCTACTGTTACTCATGTTTCATGTAATTCGTATTAAGGTTTTTATTATATTATGTTTTATAGTATAATTGACCCATTGAAGAACTTATGAGTTTACTTACGATTTCAAACATGTTAAACGGTATGAATTTTACTTTCAAAATTTTGGGTCATCATATTTCAGCTTAATGATGATTAACTCATGTTTATCACTATCTTACGACTGTGACTTTTAGAATGTTGTCCTTACTCTCATATTTTATATATCCTACATACTCAGTACATTATAAGTACTGACCACATACTTTCATGATATATCATCTCATAATATAGGTTTAGGTGATCAATCAAAGTCGCACCATTAGATTCTTCCAGCTCCAATTTCAGCAGTTTTCGTGAGTCCTCATCATCCAAGGATATCGATTTTGATGCAAGTTTTTTCTTTTTATGTCTTTCAGTTTTCAGCCATTATTAAAGCTAGTTGGGGGTGTTGTCCCATTAGCTCATCGTATGAGTAGAAGCTTCCAGACATGATGTTAGATGTTTTAGCAATTCTGACTTATTGTCCATTTCCATATGATTTATGATATCGTATACTTCCGCTCATGCCTTATGTTATGCTTTACGAAGGTTCCGCCTTCTTTATTTTGTAAAGTAAGTTATGCATGTGCTATGGGTTAGCTTGGAATATTCATGGCTCTTGGTCGCGTTTTATGATTCAGTGTCCATGCTTGGGTTGTGACAAACATGGTATCAAAGAAATAGGTTCAGGTGTGTCCTAGGGTGTCTGAAACAATGTTAAGTAGAATCTTTTTTAATGGTGTAAGGTGTGCCACACTTATGAAGGAAAGGCTACTAGCTGTTGTAGGAAACTTCCTTTTTTTAATGATTTATGCAACTCTCCCAATTCCCCTAACACGCACTATACACATTTGTAGAATATCCCTCCCCGCTAAGAAAATGGAAGACGCAATGGAAATGACTATGTACATGGGAATGACAATAGAGATTGACATCAACTAGTCCCACCAACTCTAGTATACCCCTTGAGTGAGTAGGTGACTCATGTTGAGTTCAAGGCTGCATTTTACATGTCGACACAGGATATAATAGGCCAAGTCAACCAGCAGGCGGTTGCCCATGTGAACAACAATCGGAATGCTGCAGCGGCTAGAGTGTGAGACTTCACTAGGATGAACCTCGAAGAGTTTCATGGTCTTAAGATGAACAAGGATCCATAGGATTTCATTAAGGAGACATCTAGAAGATTACCCATATTATGGAAGTTTTGGGAGAGGAGTGTGCAAATTTGGCATCCTACCAGCTGAAGGGGAAGCTCACATTTGGTTCCAATAGTGGAAGGAGGGTTGTGGAGTAGGTGTAGCTCTCATTGGCTGGGATGAGTTCTTGGTGGATTTCTTGGATAGGTTCTTTCTTTAGGAGTTGAGGGAAGAAAAGGCAGCAGAGTTCATCAACCTAAAGTAAAATAACATGGCTGTTCAAAAGTATGGCGTGAAGTTCACCTAACTATCAAATTATGCTCCAAAGATGGTTGCCGAGCCTAGAGCTCGTATGACCAAGTTTGTATCAGGGGTTACAGATTCGCTAGTCAAAGAGTGCATGACTACTATGATTTTTAGCAACATGTATATTTTTTGACTTATGATCTATACTCATGATAGAGGAGAAAAAATTGAAAGAGAAAGAGAGGGAGAATTAGAGAGCTATGACGGGGAACTTTGAGCACTACTAGTAGAGAAACAGTGGTGGGCATTGTTCGTGGTCACAACAGAGTTTATCAACCAGTGTTCCATCTAAATCAAGGAGTGATCAGTAATGTAGAGAGTCAGGCTCTAAGAGTTAGGGGAGCAAGTCCGAGGATGTCAAAACTGGAACATAGGCCCAGATCGAGACACGGGACAAGAAACCCCGAGAGGCTCCAAGTCGACCCATGGCATGAACATACATCTAACTCATTCATAGATAAGGGGAAGATCATCATAGATAACATAGAGGAAGTCTAAACAAAATAATATTTGAATACATACATGAACCTAAAGTTGAATACATCTTATGTCCGAAAATGCCTCTAACATTGATGAGTTGATGGGACAAGATCCCAACTAACTCACTATAGTCTGAAAACTGAAAATACGACATACAACTGATAAGAAGGGCCCTCGAAAGATAAGGACTCACCAATTGATGCTGAGGAACGCTAACTCCAGGAATTCGACTAGCGGTAGGATTGAGCCTGGATATCGGAGCCTATATCATAAAATGATACAACATAGAGTATGCGGTCAGTATGTGCAATGTACCAAGTATGCAAGGTAAGTAAAACCGCTAAGTAAGTAAAATCATAAATCATGGATATAATACAACATAATCAAGATAAGATTTTGAGAGTAGGGCTTACATGCTATTTTCTGGAATCATGATACGAACATAACTCAACATCATAACTGAATTGAATGGCTGAAAGCTAAAAAATGCTAATCATAAGTAAAATTGAAAATTGAGTCAAACCTATTGAAAACATAATATCTTGATTAATGTACATGCATAACTGAAATCATGAGGAATAATGGGAGACTCGTCATATAACTGACATTACCACGATAGAGCTTATGTGGTCCCAACTATCACACTCAAGTGGGCAGAGCTGTCCAAAGCTTTGCTAGGGATAAGGACACTACTGTGATATCAATATCAAGCTCAAGGCCCCTTGTGGGCACGGGAAGCTACAAGGGAGTTCCCAAAGTATATAAGTAAAGCTACATTGACACATAGTTCCGAGGCACAGGGTTGACTGGCCCTTAGCCTACTCGGTGCTAGACACTACTCCCAAAAACAAGCATATGCTCTCCATTGTTTTCAATGAAGCTTACCATTGTCTACTGATGAAGATGAATAATAACATACATACATAATCTGAAATCATAACGTGAGGAGCCTTGGCTCAAACCATACCACAAGTTGAAATAATGGGAGTCTTGACTCCAAAACCATGTGGTAAGCTATTTCGTGAAATCATAGGTATACTTGATCATATAGGCTTGCCCAATACTTAAACATTATTGAAATCAACTTGATTCACTATGAAAACATGAACATTCACATGGGTATTTCTAAACCATACTTTCTTCATAAATATCTCATCATGCCTGTACATACTTCATAGATCTCAACTTTCATAAACTTTCAAAGATGGGCATTATAGTTTAGAAAAATTGAAATCATAATTTGTAATTTAAAACAATTCAAAATCTACCCATTAATCATAATTTATCATTTAAAACATGTTTAGATCATACCTATGACTGAAACATAGGAATTTATGCATTGGGTAAAAACCTCATAGAATCATCAATTAGAAAATCATGAATTGAGAGGGAATTGGGCATGGGTGTGGACTATTACACCCATTCATAGCCTTACATACCTAAAGTGATATGATTTTACCACTTCCTTGATTGCCCAAAGAGAATTGAGGAAGAACTTATAAGAAAACTAGACTTGATCACCTCTCCAATCCCTAAGCTTGCATGCATGAATTAGGATAGGCTTAGAACGTGTAGTTTAGGACCCTAGAGCTTGGGAATGATGATAATACCCTTAAAGAAATTTCTGGAAAAACTGCATTGCTAGTGGCAATGATCGTCACAACGGACGGTTATTGGCTTCCACAGTCCGTTACAACCCCTCATCGTCTCATCCCTAATTCAGGTCTCAGGTCCCCTACCACGATCGGACAGGAAGATTTGTTACAAGATTCAATGACTTATTGCTGCCAGTTGTCGTCACCACTGCCCTACCCTAGGGTTCCTCTCAATGGATGCTGACAATAGCCCGTTGCTTCCAACAACGGGTCATAGCACGACTTGTTACCGCCTCCATGATCAAGACCAACCTCACAATGACTCCATCCAACAAAACGTTACAACCTCCAACGAGTCTTTGTGAGGCTCGTGACTCCCAGCCCGATACTACAGCTTCTCACCATGGGGACCTTCCACTTGTCATTGGTCCCACCAATGATCAGTGTAATGAGTCTTCCTAAGTAGATTTTAAGATTTCATTGCCAGTTTTCATTTCTACTCCCCAGTCTAGTCTTAGGCACTTCCGGGTATTACAGGGGATCACATTTTATTAGCTTGCAGGAGGTGTGGTAGAAACCACTTTGGAGATTGTCTGATTGGCAGGGATAGGATCCTCATCTTGCCTTGCCTTAACTTCCGTCACCAATGAAGATTTTGACCCATTCTAAATAATAACACCACCATGCAACGTATCCATAAGGTGAACTACAAAACAAGCAAGCCTATGGACATCCTTCACCAACTCTTTTCTCCCATCCTTAACATAGGGCACACTCTGAATGGAAAGCCTACTAAGAGCATTCGCCACTACACTGGCCTTGTGCTGATGATAAAAGACACTCATGTTTTAGTCCTTGAGAAGCTCTAGAATCTCCTTTATTGCAAATTCAGATCCTTTTGAGTAAAGACATAGTGTAGGCTTTTGTGATCCGTGAACACATCCACATGTACCACATATACATAGTCCCTTCATATCTTAAAAGAAAATGCCACAACTGCCAACTCTAGGTAATGCATACGTCAAATAATTCTTCTCATGAGTCTTAAACTATCTAGAGGCATACGCAATGAATTTACCATGTTACATCAACACACAATCAAAACCAACCCTAGAGGACTCACAATACACAATGAAACCATCCGTGCCTTTTGGTAGGGTTAATACCAGGAGTAATGTGAGTTGAATCTTTACCTCCTGAAAACTCTTCTCACATGCATCCGACCACTAAAATTTGACCTTCTTCTGGATCAACTTAGTCAATGGTGCTGCAATGGATGAAAATCCCTCTACGAACCTCTTATAGTAGCCAGCTAAACCTAAGAAGCTCATAATACCTGCACGGCTGATAGGTCTAGGCCAAGTCTTCACCGCTTCTATCTTTTGAGAGTCTACCTACACACCATCACTAGACACCATATGACCAAAGAATGCTATGGAGTTATGCCAAAAACCACAGTTGCTGATTTTAGCAAATAACTGGCGATCCTTGAGAGTCTGCACCATAATCTTATAATGAGCGACATGCTCCTCCTTGCTCTAAGAGTATAAGAGGATATCATCTATGAAGACAATTTGCGAACATATCCAAATACTGCTTGAACACCCTGTTCATCAAATCCATAAAGGCTACAGGAGCATTCGTTATTCCAACAGACATGACCACGAACTCATAGTGAGTCCTTAAGGCTATCTTGGAAATGTCACTCTCCCTAAATCTAAGATGATGATAGTTGGATCTGAGGTTTATCTTTGAGAAGCACTTAGCATCTTTAAGCTAGTCAAATAGGTCATCAACCCTAGGGAGGGGATACTTATTCTTAATTGTGATCATGTTCAACTGCCGATAATCAATGCACATCCTAAGAGAACCATCCTTCTTCCAAACAAAGAGGATTCGAGCACCTCATGGAGACATACTAGGCCTAGTGTGTAACACCTCATACCGTCGTACTAAGATTTGAACTATTCAATGTATGTGGGTGAAATTGACTTGGAAAATTTTTTATGAATCTTATGTATTTGAAGTATTAAAATCATGATTTATAATTTTTTAAGGATGTTCGGAGTTGATTAGGAAATGAAAATATCAATTTTTGTGACTTTCATCATGTATGGGTAAAAGTACAGACCGTATAATTGAAGTTCCCTACCTTCGTCCATGACCATCAAGCGTTTGAAAGGGTGAACTTTAGAGAAACTAAGTATTAAGGTCAATTCTTAACTGTGGGGAGTGCATTAAATGTAAATTAAGGTCATAAGGAACCTCTAGCACAAAGTTGTGTTGAGAGCCTTCTTACCTATTGCTCGGTGCTTTGGTAGGGGTTAAAAACCGACACGCAAGTGCACGTGGTCAAACAAGTAATAAAGTGGCTAAGTAAGCCAAGTATCGATCCAAGGAGACTCTGGATAAGTAAAATTGCTTAAGTATACTATATTCTAGTTTACTTCTAATTATGTTGACAACAATGTAACCAAAAGTTAAATAATTTTGTTTATAAACTATATACCAAAACTATTAACAAATATTTACTTGAATTGAAACTATGGATAAGAGCATGCCAAGGTTAAGAACAAGTAATGAATTCGATAGTAATCATAATTCAGTTATTCTTCTCTTCATATTGCTAGCCAAGAACGTTTGCCTAGAAATTAAAACTTCCGTAATTTCACTTTAGATTCATAAACCATTCGTCTACATTTCTGTGATCAAATGCAATTTATGACCTAACACTACAATTCCGGTTCCTAAATTGACTAATACGGCTTTCAAGTATATTTCTATCAAGAAAGCACATCAAAACCCAATTTTCCCAAATCAAGTTAAGAACAATACCCTATTAGTTCACAACTTTCCAATTTCATGCTCTCTCGAGTGAAATTGGACTTTTTAGATATACATTAATGGTGGCCAATCAAGAATGTAATCAGCACAAGAATTAATAGAACAACATGCAAGAAGAAGAAGAAACCATATCAATTATTACCAACATTCATTACACAAGTTCAAAACCTCAGCAAGAAAGGAATTAGCCACTCATTCTTGGATTAATCATCCTAGAATGAGTGTGAATCACGCATACAATTGAAGGAAAGAAGAAGGGAAGAGAAGAAAACTCTTATCTTTTCTATTCTTCAACTGCCACAAAACCACGTTCCTGCTCCCACTTCTGAACTCAGGCTAAAAAAAACTAAAAGTAAAAAAACCTCCTTTAAAAATAACCTAAGTGTGCTATTTATACTAGTGGGAAATTTTTCCCGAAATAACAAGCAACGTGTCACGGAGGCCAACGCGGAGCACTGCCTCCGTGACACGCTACGGACGTGGAGGCTCTCTGGAAAATCACCCGAAATCGGCCCAGGCAGCACCTTGCCGCATTGGCAACGTGTCACGCTACATGGGCAGCGCGTTGCAGCCCCATGGTCGCGGAGTCCACCTGCCGTGGCATGTTGCCAACGCGTAGGTGGGCTGTTTTGAGCGGCCTGCCTGCCGTGGCACCTTTTACGACGCACCGGTGGGCTGTTTTGTGCCTCTTCCTTGCCGGCGTTCGCGTGTTAATTCCGTTTCCAAGCTTCTACTTCACCAACTGATGGATTAGTTACTCAAACATCATCAAAACCTACAAAACAAAGGCTAATCATGTTGGTTAGCACATATCTTTATTTTATCTAAAATTACATGAAAATGTATACGATAACTTAGATAAACAAGACTAATTTAAGTAATAAAGAGTATCTCGGGCATATATTTTTGCCCGTGATCACAACCCCACACTTAAAGCCTTGTTCGTCCTCGAACAACCTTTTACATATCATGCAAATGGAGACTCCCACATAACTAATTTAGCAAGATAATTAAGGTTACGGCTATAATGATTACGTAAGATACAAGCTAAAAATAGATCATGCCTGATTTGATCATTGAAATGAAGTACAACCATGTTAAGACTTCTTAACCTCAAGAATCGACTCTCAATTTTAGCAAACTCATGCAAATCATCTGATTAGGAAATCCCACATGAATTATATCCTTCATTCAACATGTGCCCCTCACGGAAAGAGAGTTACCCAATTTCACAAGCAAAAACAATTTTTATATCACAACATGTGTGGGTATATGAATATAATTACGCTCACTCTCACAAAGAATTCACATGCATCATGTAATGACCCATAAGCTTGCCCTTAGTGTTTTATTCCACTAATATAAGGATGTATGAATGTAAGATCAAGTAGGACTTTTTAGGTTGTAATGTAACTCAGGTGCGGGTAGGTACTATTATGATCAGTAATAGTGACTATCTTTCCTAAGCGCTTTTAATACATCACGCCTTCATTACAAACTTCCCTTCCTTCACTTCACCTTTTTCTCTTTTCATCTTTCTTTTTCCTCTTTTGTTCCCCCATTTCTTTCGGCATTTTTAGCTTATTAGTAAGGAGTACTTAAGAAATATGTTTCATTCATTCCTTTTCTTACTCCCTACTAATAACCAACCATTTTCACACAAATGCACCTTTTTCCTTTTCTCAACTATTACAATTGCTACTTTCCCTTCTTTTTCATTCTTCTCACTCCTTTACTCTTTCGGATTTTTTTTTCTTTAAGCGCTTCGAAGTTTTGGATCAAATTCAAGGCTAATGAAAGAAAAAGGATTAAGCTTATGTTGCAGCTGTCAAAGAATAGGCTCAAGGCTCAATGGGGTTAACTAGGATTAATTTTTCAAGGTAGGTATAATGAGGGATAAAAGTTTGGTTCATTCAAAGAAATGCCTAAATCATCTCCTACAATTCACATCCTTCATTTCGTTTTATATACACACCAGGCAAGTTCTAGACATTCCACAATAGCATAGAATACTCAAAAACTTTACACTCATGGCACATGCTCAAATCAAGACACAATCAGTAGACTCTTACTCAGCTAATCACAAGAATTCGAAATTAAGCTACAAACATATTGAGTCAAATTCAAGAGCCTAAGTGTCTCAAACAAAGTTATACACTTGCACGCTTCATGCTGAACATACTTGCATCTTACAAACATTTATAGCACATAACAAGAACATCCAGCACCAATTAGTTATGGTTTCAAAACCCAAAACCTATCGACTAATTTTCCTCAAGACGGTCGTCATCCATCCATCGTCGGAAACAGTCCCTAACTATGACTAAAAACACTATATACAGACAAAGAAATTTTTTTTTTATTCTTCGGTTCAAAGACCCCCCGTCGGAAAAGAACCGAAAAGAAAAACCAACGGGTGATGAAGTCATGCTTAATTCACAAAAATTTTTCAAATTTTTCAAATTTCTCACCAACTTTTGCACAAGCATTACATTCACCAAAATCGTTAAGCACAGAAAATTTTGAAATTTCCCTTGAAATTTCCCTCACCCCACACTTAAATCATGTTATGTCCTCATAGCATCAAATTAAAATTTACGAAGGGTGAGAAATACTCCCTGAGGCCTTTAGGTTTAGCTAACAGCATGCGTTTCTTCGACTTTGCACAAGTGGGTGTTCAACCCCACACTTTTTCTCTTCCATGCTTGTTAGCTTCCTCCTCCACGGGTACTCAGACTTCCCCTCCAGCTGCGCTTAACTTTCCACCAAAACAACACAAGATGAAAATAAACAAAAATTAACTCAATTGCAAGAAATTAAAATTGTACCTGTGGTACCCTTGGGTTGCCTCCCAAGCAGCGCCTAATTTTACGTCGCGGCACGACGTACCAAGTTTCACCACTTTTCCCTCCACCTTGAGGATATGAATCTCACCCCTAATTTCTTTTCTAATTTCCTCTTATGCTCTAGGGGTGGTGGTGAAAAATTGTAAGGACCAAGCAGTAGATGTTTTCTTTTGAACCTATTGGCCCTTATGTAAGCGAAGTCATTTTGTCTCTCTGAGTTAGCAAATTTCAGAATATATGGGGCTTGGTCCTCCTCTAGACATTTCTCTATAAACTTGGAAGACTCTATTTCTATGTTGTCAACCAAACTTAATGTCGAAAAATGCGTAGAGTGTGGTCCAATACACCTCAACTCTGAAATTGCTTTGTGCTTGACTTACTTACTTGTGTACACCTTTTCAACATCGACATCTATTTCTCCATTATGGTCACATGGGAGATATTCATTTTCTTCTTCCATGAATGGAATTTCTATAGGTATGAGCCGATCACGGAGACACTCAAGAGATTCTAATTGTGGGGCTTCATCCAAAAATTCACCCTTGTATTCCTCTTGTAGTTCCTCTCGAATATCGGCTAAAACTGTCACCTGCAAATTATCACAAGCTTCAGCCTCAGCACACATCTCTGTGAGTTTGACGCTAATCCTGCTTACAACCTCTGCATTCTCCTTTTGCTGAATTATCAATTCTGCCACCGACTCCTTCATTGCTTCTGATTGCTCCAGGAGTTGTTTCATCATGTCCTCTATTTGAACTTGGCGTCCCAAGTCCTCATTTTCAACATGCCTATATTCAGCAAAAACAACAAAAGGATCATAGTAGGGGCTTGGGGGAGGGGAATATGCCTTTGGACAATCACCCCAATGGCCATATTGACACCCACATATATTGCACGTGTTACAGTTTTGCCACAAGTGGGGTCCTCCGCAATTCATGCAAGATTCGCCAAAATATGCGTATCCACCATTTATATTCCAAGATGTCATGTCAATGAGGGTATCCGAAAGAGAGATAAATTAAAATGAACAAAGAATTAAAACAAATACTAAGACCAAGTTGTCAACACTTAAGAAAATAAAACAAAAATACAGTAAATTTACACTTAACACAATTTCACAAATCGCCTAGCCTCCCCGGCAATGGCGCCAAAAACTTGCTCGGTGCTTTGGTAGGGGTTAAAAACCGACACGCAAGTGCACGTGGTCAAACAAGTAATAAAGTGGCTAAGTAAGCCAAGTATCGATCCAAGGAGACTCTGGATAAGTAAAATTGCTTAAGTATACTATATTCTAGATTACTTCTAATTATGTTGACAACAATGTAACCAAAAGTTAAATAATTTTGTTTATAAACTATATACCAAAACTATTAACAAATATTTACTTGAATTGAAACTATGGATAAGAGCATGCCAAGGTTAAGAACAAGTAATGAATTCGATAGTAATCATAATTCGGTTATTCTTCTCTTCATATTGCTAGCCAAGAACGTTTGGCTAGAAATTAAAACTTCCGTATTTAATTTCACTTTAGATTCATAAACCATTCGTCTACATTTCTGTGATCAAATGCAATTTATGACCTAACACTACAATTCCGGTTCCTAAATTGACTAATACGGCTTTCAAGTATATTTCTATCAAGAAAGCACATCAAAACCCAATTTTCCCAAATCAAGTTAAGAACAATACCCTATTAATTCACAACTTTCCAATTTCATGCTCTCTCGAGTGAAATTGGACTTTTTAGATATACATTAATGGTGGCCAATCAAGAATGTAATCAGCACAAGAATTAATAGAACAACATGCAAGAAGAAGAAGAAACCATATCAATTATTACCAACATTCATTACACAAGTTCAAAACCTTAGCAAGAAAGGAATTAGCCACTCATTCTTGGATTAATCATCCTAGAATGAGTGTGAATCATGCATACAATTGAAGGAAAGAAGAAGGGAAGAGAAGAAAACTCTTATCTTTTATATTCTTCAACTGCCACAAAACCACGTTCCTGCTCCCACTTCTGAACTCAGGCTAAAAAAAACTAAAACTAAAAAAACCTCCTTTAAAAATAACCTAAGTGTGCTATTTATACTAGTGGGAAATTTTTCCCGAAATAACAAGCAACGTGTCACGGAGGCCAATGCGGAGCACTGCCTCCGTGACACGCTACGGACGCGGAGGCTCTCTGGAAAATCACCCGAAATCGGCCCAGGCAGCACCTTGCCGCATTGGCAACGTGTCACGCTGCCTGGGCAGCGCGTTGCAGCCCCATGGTCGCGGAGTCCACCTGCCGTGGCATGTTGCCAACGCGCAGGTGGGCTGTTTTGAGCGGCCTGCCTGCCGTGGCACCTTGTCGACGCGCCGGTGGGCTGTTTTGTGCCTCTTCCTTGCCGACGTTCGCGTGTTAATTCCGTTTCCAAGCTTCTACTTCACCAACTCATGGATTAGTTACTCAAACATCATCAAAACCTACAAAACAAAGGCTAATCATGTTGGTTAGCACATATCTTTATTTTATCTAAAATTACATGAAAATGTATACGATAACTTAGATAAACAAGTCTAATTTAAGTAATAAAGAGTATCTCGGGCATATATTTTTGCCCGTGATCACCTATTGAGTTTTCATATAAGTTTTTACAAGGTTCAAATTCAAATGACAATAACTCCTAAATTATTAAGTTCTTTAGAGGATTCAACATATTCCCTTTGAGTCTTCTTTTCAATGCATCTAACCTTGCATCAATCGGAGTTTGAAGTAAAAAGTTGTGAGCAACTAAGTAGAGCACTATCAGGTGTGATGGGAAGAGTGATGGCTCGTCAAGCACCCATGGCTATCAAGATTGGTCCGTCAACCTTAACCAAAAAACTACGAAATATCACCCCAAAGTGACGGGCAATTTGACACTCCATCGGGGGATTGACGGCCCATCTCTTGGGGAGTCAGATGGGGGTTTCAAGGCTTTTAGAAGTCGCCTTCAATAATTGTTTTGGTATTGTTCTACCACCGATCAACTATATCAGTTCCATGAGCTCTCTTCAACCCTCTTAAGACTAAATAAGTATTCTCCATCATATTATAAGATAAATCCATGAATTTCTTCTTGATTCTAACATCAAAAGCATCTTCCTATCTCTAGCAAGGTCAAGCACAATCTTTGAGTTCGAAGATTTGAAATCTAGAGCACTCCTCCTTCCTCCAAGGTAACTAACTCTTGTAAAACCAAACATACATATTTTTTTCTACTTCTTAGAGATATTCTAAGATGAGCACTCATGGGACAGTGCTAGGAAGCCATGAGTTCATATGATTACCTAGGGTTAGGGTTTATGGGCCTATTTTGGTGTTGAGGATGGAAATGGTTGATTTGGTTAGACTTGTAAGAGTTAATAATGTTATTAAGGGGCTGTAGAAATAGGAGGGTCTTACTACACCCCACCCACAAGAGGCTCGAATTTCCTATGCCCTCCGGGTGTTCGATGTAATGCCTCTATGAATTGAATTTCGTCGCAAGCTATTGTTTGTATTTCCTATACGTATAATTGTGTATATTGATTTTTTAAAAGGATTGTCACTTTGTTGTGATACTATTGAGGCCAAGGATAAGGTACGTAATGTTATCTCTATGTGTGGGAACCTTATTGTTCTTCTCCACGCTACGCTATACATGTTATGAGCTATTCCTCCATGTATGAGTTAGAGTTATAATGAAAAACGTATTTCTTGATCTTATTGACTCTTATGAAATCCAAGACTTTCCTATGATATTGCTCATGCTTTATGGTACCTCTTTGCAAGGATTTTTAAGATTTTCTGCATGAAATTATAAAAGCATGAAAGATAAAAAGTTCCTTCGAAGTAAGAGTTTGATGATTCCTCTTAAAGATTTACTTCTGAAACTCTTCTTCTTCTTAAGTTGTTAGGATTAAGGTCAAGAACATAATATCTATGATGAATTGCTTCTAAGACTCTATAAGTTCCTGCGTATGTTTTATGATCATTCTTGTTTACTCCATGAATCCCTATATATGTCTATGATCCTTCTATGCGTTCCATGAGTCCTCTTATGAAAAGTGTCAATTTTACAAACTATAATTTTTCCTCTAAAAGAGAGGTTTCAATGATTTTTAGGAACAATTATTTCGACATGACGACTTATGAATATAAAGGTTTTATGATAATGATATGATGATGACTTATCATGATAAGCTTGGTTGCTTAAATATATTTTCAAGTAAATATCCCTATGTAATAAAAAGGGAAGTAGTATTATTAACTTAGAAGACTTCGTGCCTGAAACTACGTATGCTAATATAGGATATGGATCATTTTCATTGGTCTGAGTTACTTTTTTTGTGCCCCTGGTATGGGCTGTTATGGATCCTTTCAAGCAAACTATGTTACGATGTCTCATATCCTAGCAAGGTATGTGATTGCTTAGCTGATCGGCCTCAAATTACACTCCATGTTTATATGGTGGTTTATGTCGGTTAAGTTAAGAACCTCCCAAATGAAGTATTGAATGATGATGTAAAATTTGACTTTTGAACAAAAGTCAACCTATTGATTTCATATTCTTGACTTCCTTCATATTATGTTTATACTTTTGTTATCCTTTCTATTATAAGTTATGCTTATGCTTCAGTTAGCCATTTTACATACAGTATGATCCTATGTACTAACGTCCCTTTTTTTTTGAGGGGGGGCACAACATCATTTTATAATGCAAGCTTAGGTACTCACACCGACGATCAAGTTGTTCTCTATGATTCTCTTATTCTACTATTTTTGAGCCCTACTTTCTTTGGGCTTAGTTACTTCACTTAGCTTTATTAGTTTTTGACTATAAGGTATGTCGGGGGCCTTATCCTGGTAAAACAGTTATTCCATTTATGATAGAGATGTGTTATGAGTTTACAAAACTTTCAATGCTTAAAACTGAGAAAATAGCATGAACTTAGGTATGCTTATATGGATATAAGGCATGTTTACTTTGATTTCAGGGAAAATACGTGTTGGAGTAGAGATGTGCAAAAGAAACCTTCAAATGCAAAAATCAGCAAAAGAACAAGTATCAGTACAAGTAGTACCTTGGTTGTACTTGTCGTAATGAGAACCGTGATGAAAGTTAGATGGATGAAGTGAGAAGAAGGCAACATACGACTCTCAGTACGAGCCATAACTGTATTCTTGGAGTTATCTAGAGGAAATTGCACAAAGGCATACTCTTGGTATGGATAGACTAACGAATCATAGCATCAATGTACGAACCGTACCAGGAGCCGTGTTGAACTTCAGAACATTCTTCAATACTTGGCAGATTTTCAGACACTATAGACAGTACGAGGCTTAGGAAGAAGGTACGAGTTATACATCATCACTTGTGGAGAATTTCAGAAGATGTCAGAGTTCTCAGGGCCAAACCACAGAAGCATTATATGACTCGTAGGCTGAAGGTACGATTCGTATCATCCTGCCAACACTTAGCCAAATATTCAGCAGCCAAGGACTTACAAGAAACAGTTATGACCCATACAATCCTGCTACGAGTGGAAGGTCCAGTCGTGACACAATCGACACCAAATATGGAAAATTTCCTGTTAGCTTAGGAAAAGGTTTCTAATGTCTGTATAAATAGCTTTTATCTTTTATTTTAGTTAGAGAAGAAAAGGATCGAGTTAGTAGACGTGTGAGGAATAATTGTTTTGATTTTTTATCAAGTTTTGAGGAATAATACTTGGGATCAAATTCTAGAATTTCTACATTGTTCTTTAGATTGATCTTTAAGTATTAAATTATGCATTTTTCCATGAATACAAATTATAATATTACAATCATGAGAGGCTAAAACCTCAACAACTAGGGCTTGTAGGAACCATGGTGGATTAACGAACTAGGGTTGCACAAAAGTGATTCAAAACCAATGCGAAAAGCTTGTATTCTATTCTCTTCATTCTTAAACATCTCTTAACAATGTACAACGTTAGGACTAGCCCAAATTCTATACTTTCTTGAACCTAGAGAAGTAGAGATTAGGAAAAGAAAATTGCAACAAAGCCTTGGTCTTTACGATCATTGTATTAACATGAGCTGTTGTTGCAGGATAGTTAAATTTGGAACATATTGATAACGGTTAGTTTGAAATTACTCCTGAGACCTAACTCGACGATTGAGTATTGTCATCCAATAGGGACGAACCAGTCACTTGGATGAACCCTAGTTATTAATCTACAAGTAAGCATTGGGATTGATCACGTTTGTATACCCAAAGTAGTTATGAACCCATGGGGAACACTTACCCTAGTTATTTGCAAATCATGATTTAAATCACAATTATAATCTATGCTTTAATATTGTTTTATTTGAAATCCCCCAATTTGGAGATAACTCACCAACAAGTTAAACTACTGGCATTAATCTAGATCTTACCCTATTTCCTGTGGGTTCGACCCCAACCTCTTAGTTGGGTTCTTTATTGAAAACGACCGCTTCATACTTCGTCAGGAAGTGTGAGTTTGAGAGTTATCAAAAAGTGGTGCCATTTCCAGGGAATACGACTAAGATTAGATTAATTGCTTGTATTTGACTTTTGGTTGTTATTTCCTGAATACATTTTATTTTTGTTTTTGGATATCCACAGGTTGTCTCTTGGTGAATTCCAAGTACTCATCAGAGTGGAAACCCCCTGATTCTATTGGATCTCAAACTCAAATGAACATTGTATAAGATGGAAAACCAAGAATAGATAGAAGCCCGTATAGCTGAAGAATCTAGGCAAGCCGAGCTAGCTTGGCAAGATGCACTTCAGGATGTGGAGGATGCTCGAGATGGGGTCATTAATGTTGGTCAATATGGGCAGGGGAAACAGAGGCCAAATATATGTCCTTCACTTCTTCAATGAAGATAACCTGGAAATTGATGAGGTCGGGTCAACCGGAGCTATTGTACAACCACCATTGCCTGCTGGGGAAAATTTTTATATTATTAGCACCATGAGCTCGCTATTGAACATGAAAAGTGTGTTTAGTGGTTATGCAGCTGATGATGGCAACCTGCACCGGATGAACTTAGTGGGGATATGCAAGGCGTACAAGTTGCCCGAAGTCAGCCAAGATGTTATAATGCTAAGACTCTTCCCCTTCCCTCTGATTGTGGAAGCAACATTATGGTTATCGGAGTTGTCCAACGTCTCCATTACCAATTGGAGGGAGCTCAAGTAAGCTTTGGCAGAGAGATTCTTTCCACCCTCCAAGATACTGCAGCTTAAGGATGAGATCTACAACTGATGAATGAGGCACTTCATGAGACCTAGTTGAGGTTCAAGAAGGAGCTGACAAAGTGCACGAACCATAAAATTCCTGATGACAGTCTGTAGGAGATTTTCTATAGATCACTGAATAATAGTACTAAAACAGTAGCAGACACAGTGGCGGGAGGAGCACTAATGAGCCATACTGGGGAGCAAGCTACCACTATTCTAGATAGAGTAACCAAGACAAACAAAGCATGTCGCACCCAGGAAGCAAAAGCAGTAGCACACATATCCTGTTGGTTAGACTGCAGATCAACGTAGGAAAGAAGAAGAGTGTGAGCAGGAATTGGCTCATATGAGCACATCATTGGATTTTTTTAGTAAGAACGTCATAGGAGTTGATATTGATGTCCCCATCATTTTGTGGCAACCATTCCTTGCCACTAGGAGAGCCTTACTAGATGTGGAGGCTGGCTAGTTGAAGTTCAAACTCAATAAAGAAGAGGTCACCTTTAACGTCTGCCGGTTAATGAAGCAACCGAAAGAACATAGAGTTTCCTCAACACTAGAAGATGAATCCAAGTTCTTTGAAGAAGTCTGAGCAATCAAGAGACTCACGTCGTGCCACAACGTTAAATCAGGTGCTTCTTGGGAGGCAACCCATATGGTGGTTTGGTGAACTCGACTAACTGAACCACCTATGTCATGACATGACATTTACTCAAGCGCTTCTTAGGAGGAAACCCATGTTAATTAATGAGTGTGTGCTTAGTATGCAGGGGATACAAATATAGGTGGCGGAAAAATTGTTGAACAGGTAGGTGCTACGGCTCTCTGTACGACTCATGAGAGGGTTGTACGAATTATAACACGAGTTGTCGTGAGAATTAGAGATGTACTTTAGTGAATAGGTTTAGGGTGTGGTTGGTCCTATGACTCGTAACCTCATTTTACGAGTCATAGTACTCACTATGGCTATGAACTATGCAAAGCATGGACCACAATAAAAAGAAAAGACCTACAAGTCATAGTACAAATTGTACCCCAATTGCACGAGTCATAAGATGTGCTCGTAGGTCCACAGGTAAGTATCTCAATCTCAATGTTATGGGTCCAAGGTACAAGTTGTAGGAGCTTCCTACAACTCTTGGTACAAGTCGTGATGGGTCAAAAATTTTAAATCTACCCAACTCAACCCATATTTTTGAAAATCGGCCCTATAACCTGTAAAAGCTCAAATGAGTCGTACCCTTACCCCACAATCTCAATACCTAAACTCACGACTTCCTCACACCCGTAACTCATCATCAACAATCTGTTGAACAAGTTCTTACTCAAGATTATATCACAAACCCTATGTCAATCACCTAGTCGATTGACAATTGAAGTACCAGTATTCAAGTAACTGTATTTCTTTGAAATTGATAGATATAACATGTGTTCTTGATGTAAACTTTCTAACCCACCTGAGAGTCCTCTCAATGCATGAAAAAAATTAGAAAAGGACAATGTCTAGGGATGTAACCAAGTTGTGTGTGACTAGGTAGGAGCTTGAACTTGTGAAAATTGTGCATTGAACTGTTAAAAATTGAAGTGACGGGTCACAATTAAAAAGGGGAGGAATGAGTAGATGTAAAATTTGTTAAATGCATTCCTGTACCTGCGGAATTCTAAGTACCCAACTTCAAACTAAAACCCCCTGCAAACTGAACCAAAAGTAAGGTAGGGACAGGCTTCACAAGCCTTCCTACATATCGTGGTTTCATACTACGACTTGTAAGATCTCTCATTAGGATTATCCCAAGCCAAATTTAGAATAATCACAAGGTATGAATCCTATTTTAGCCTATGGTTTACTGCTATGAGTCGTACCTGGCAGTCGTATAAAGAATCTGAAAGGGTCAAGTCCACAAGTGACAATACGATCCTTCCTTCGACTCGTGGAATCGACTTATGACTCGTACCATGAGTCACGGAAAAATATAGAACATTTGTTTTAAAGAAGCATCTTATATGACTCGTGGTACAATACATACCTTTATCACATGAGTCGTACCTCATAGGCGTAACACTGACCTGAGATATTACAGGTCTCAGTACAAATCGTACCTTCAAGGAACAACCCATACTATTCACCCGTAATAAACTACACAGTAATTATTTTTCTTTCTTCCTTTTTCTCAAATATGGAATTCTAACCCTTTTCTCCACAGGTATAATGACGATGAAGTATAAGGCATCAAAGGCAACTGCTTGGAGGATATTACTTGATGAGACCTCTGAATCTGATCAAGCCGGTAGCTCCCTATGTGGTTCATTAGAGGAATACAGGGTCGACACATCGAATACTGAAGGGACTCGAACCACTAGGGTAAAGGCCAAATCCCAGGCCGTGGTGTCCACTAACACAATTGCTGATGCTCCACAGTCCGGTGAGGGATCTGAGGAAAGAGCTCAAGAGTCAGGAAGTGGATCAAATGAAGAAGAGGGGTCCGAGGAGTCCCAATCCGAAGATGCAAGAAGTCGTGCCAGATCAGAGGAGGAAGCACCAAATGCTTATCAGGAACAGACTCCGCCTAGGGAGAACTGTGCTCGGGTGTTCCGGTATGGGTTAAAAACCGACACGCAAGTGCACGTGGTCAAACAAGTAATAAAGTGGCTAAGTAGCCAAGTATCGATCCAAGGAGGCTCAAGATATGTAAATTTACCTAGTTTACTATATTCCTATTTCACTTCTAATTATGCTAACAACAATGTAACCAACAGTTACTTGAGTTTTTGTTTCTAAACTATATCTACTACAATTTATAACAACTATTTACTGTGAATTTAGACAATGGATATGAACATGCCAAGGTTAAGAACAAGTAATGAACTTGATAATCATGATAATTTGGTTAATCTCGTCTTCATGTTGCTAGCCAAGAACATTCGCCTAGAAATTAAAACTCTCGTATTTAATTTCACTTTAGAATCATAAACCATCCGTCTACATTTCTGTGATCAAATGCAATTTATGACCTAGCACTACAATTCCGGTTCCTAAATTGACTAATACGGCTTTCAAGTATATTTCTATCAGGAAAGCACATCAAAACCCAATTTTCCCAAATCAAGTTAAGAACAATACCCTATTAATTCACAACTTTCCAATTTCTTGCTCTTTCGAGTGAAATTGGACTTTTTAGATGTACATTAATGTCGGCCACACACTAATGCAGTAAGAACAAGAATTAATAGAACAACATGGAAGAAGAAGAAGAAAACCATATCATTTACAATCAAAATTCACTACACATGTTCAAAACCTCACCAAGGAAGAGAATTAGCCACTCATTTGTGGATTGATCATCCTAAAATGAGTGTAAATCATACGTACAATTGATAGAAAGAAGAAAAGAAGAGAAGAAGTCCCTTAGCTTTTTCGTTCCTCAACTGCTCCTAACCCACGTCCTTGCTCTCCACTTCTGAACTCAGTCTAAAAACTAAAAAACTGCTTAAAATAAACCTAAGTGTGCTATTTATACTAGTGGGAAATTTTTTCCGGAATAACAAGCAACGTGTCACGGAGGCCAACGCGGAGCACTGCCTCCGTGACACGGTGTGGACGCGGACCTTCACTGGAATTTCAGGGTCCAGAAAATTAGCCTCAACATGGCACGGAGGCCAACGCGGAGGCCTCTCTCCGTGCCACGGAGCTGACGTGATGGCACACTGGAAATTGCCATTTTAATTCCTGTTCAGGCAGTGTGCTACCGCGATGGTAGCGTGGCACGGCTCCATCGCGGAGCCCCTATAAAATGTGCATTCCAATGTCTTTTCCACGCTCGCATCCAAGTCCAACTCCGATATAGTTCCAACATGCATTTTAGCTCCTAAAAATCACATTTACCTGCAAAACAAATGCTAATCATGTTGGTTAGTATAAATTCGCATTTTATTACCAATTACATGATATTATATACACATTGCACAACAAACAAGGTAAAAATGATATGTTTGAGTATCACTTGGGCATATAAATCTGCCCAAGATCACTTACCCCACACTTAAATCCTTGTTAGTCCTCGAACAACACATACACAAATCATGCAAATTACATCCCAACCTTCGTCACTATGGTGCGACCATTTACACTACGGTCATACCGATAATTCAATTTTTGCAAATCATCACGAAAACATGCTTGGTCTTACAATATAATGACCTTCAATACATCAAGACTTCCTAGACCTTTAAGAATTGATTCTTGATATCGGTAAACTCATGCAAATCAGCTAATCAAGAAATCCGACACGAAAATCAATCTTTCCTCAAGCATGTGCCCTCACAACTCGAGAGAATCTTCCCTTTTATGTTCATGCAGCACACAAACAGTCAAGTAGGGGCATACAAAAATTAATTTCACTCACTCTACCAAAAGAATTCACATGCCTCATGTCATGACCCATAAGCTTGCCCTTAGTGTATTACTCCACTAATATAAAGAAATGCAATGTAAGATCACGTAGGACTTTAATGGGTTGTAACGGGGCTATGGATCTAGTATATATATATTGGATTAGCCAATAATAGTCGCTAGCATCCTTAAGCGCCTTTTCAACTCATTCCCATCGACTTATGGACATTGTTCCTCTCTTTCCTCTTTTTCTCCCATTCATGCTGGTTTCCTTTCATATAGCCCATTTCCTCAGACACACTTGACACAAAACAAAGGGTTTTCATGTACCCTCGCTATCATTTAATTATAGCAAGTGCCTCTTCAACATCATCTTTTCTTTCTTCACTCTGCTTTTCCTTTTTCTTTTCACTCTTTAACACTTTGGGAAAACATTTTCTTTTCTTTGTAAGCGCTTAAGTGTTTCGTATAGACTTTAAGGCTAATGAAAAGAAGGAATAAAGCTTAGTTTATACAATTTTGGACAAAAGAAAGAATGAAATTGGCTAAAGGCTCAATGGGCTGACTAGGGTATACAACATATACAAAGGTAGAATTTGACAAGAAAAAAATGGAATCTATCGGTTAAAACAAAGAAATGCCTACATCCTTTCCAACACAACACTTCCTTCATTTCGTTTTGTATACACACCAGGCAAGTTCTAGACAACTCACAATGGCATGGAATAACAATACCTTACTTCACACTTCGTGCACATGCTCGAATTAAGATGCATTCACAGACTCTCTAATTAGCCAATCACATGAATTCAAAATTAAGCCTCAATCATACTGAATCAAATTCTATAGCCTAGGTAACTCAACATATTTATCAAATTGCATGCTTTCAAACGAATCATTTTCACATTTTGAATATCAGTTACAACACGCAACAAAATGTTAGCAACCACAAGCAACTACAGTTCATTGATGCAATCCACCAAAGAAAAATTAAAACAAATAAAAATCCTACTCCTACCGACTACATTTCCCTTAAGACGGTCGTCATCCATCCATCATAGGGAACGATCACTAACTATGACATCGGTTCAATGGGACTATTCTCGGTAAAAGAACCGAAAACAAACTCCGAGAAACCCAAAAAAATAAAAATCGAAAAATTTTGCAACACATCGATCATTTCGATAGAAAGAAAATATTTACAAGTGCAAAATATTTTCGCGCAAATTTGTGAAAAATATCGATCATCTCGATAGAAAAAAATATTTACAAACTATTTACAAAATATTTACTCTGACAACCATAACTTTTCATAACACACATGATTAGCCACAAAACAAATATATACAGATACATCACAAATCAGTTCATAACAGGGAAAGCACAAACATTCATCCAAACCAAGGAAAAACATACAGCAAATTAGAGCCCAAGTCCCAGCACCTAGCTACTCCGCACCCCACACTTAAATCGAACACTGTCCCCAGTGTTCACAAAAATTACAACACAAAAAATTCGGGTGGTGGAACTCCCTGATTAGTTGAAATATTCGACTTCTTCATCTGGTATTGCGGCCTCGTCGCCCATGTCTGAATCAGCTCCATCATCGTCATCGGACTCCACATCGGAGTCCTCCCGATGCGTCTCCTCATCAGTAGGGACATCGTCATCCGTCGGCTCCACGAAGGTTGGTCCCACCCGACATAAGGCTCTGGCGTTCTCGCCAAAGGGGTAGTCCAGCTCCAGCTGCCATAATTCTTCCTCGATGGCTGGTCTCCCACCAATCCGTAGCTGTAGCATCTGCATGCCAAACATACGGGCCATGTACCG
Organism: Datura wrightii; assembly: GCA_035772735.1. Taxonomy (NCBI): domain Eukaryota; kingdom Viridiplantae; phylum Streptophyta; class Magnoliopsida; order Solanales; family Solanaceae; genus Datura; species Datura wrightii. Next base: position 58,329,782 of record JASDFA010000020.1, on the reverse strand, counting down.
ATCGTCACGAGCATGTCGCTCGCCCAAAGTCAGTACTGGTCCGTGTGTAGTGTCGGGGGCCTTAATCTTTGTCACATCGAGGGCCCTCCGCTCCAACTGTGGAATGTAGTCCAAGGCTTCTTCCTCAATGTCGAGGCCTCGGAGGAAGGTGGTGATGAGTCCGCCAAACCCGTATCTGTGGCCCTAGTGCAGTCTGGCTCTCTTCATGGCGGATATTATTACCGCCCCAACATTAATATCAAACCCTTTCATAAGGGCATACACCAAGCAGACACGGTCCCGGGTCACGTCTGTCATATCAACTCCCGGGATCAAACACGAACACACAATCTTCAGCCATATTCTGGCCTCCCTGTTCATCTGCGAATAAGGCAGCGTCTGGTGGTAACCCCTCTCCTTATGTCTACTCCATCGGGCTGTGGATCGAGCCCCACACAATGTACGTCTGATGTCGGCGTACGGTGGGGTGATGTTTAGCTGGCGGAGGACGTGGGCGTCTGTGTCCCACGCTCCAACGATGGCATTCAGCTGGTGGGGTTCCAGAGTGACAATCTGCCCTCTGATTTTCACTGTGTGGCTTCTGATGGCCGGGTTCCAGTTTGCATAAAATTCCCGGACCAAATGAAGGTTGCACTCCTTGGGCTCCTGAAAGATAAAGCTGAGCCCAGCTGCTTCAATTCTCTGTACAATGCGAGGGAATTCCTGTGCGAGTGGTTCTCGTGCAATATGTTCTTCCGAGAAGTACTTGCTCTCCTTATGCTTATTATACCATTTCTTCCCTTCATCGGTTACCCATCTTGTTCCGTATTGGCAGCGTTGGCCGCGCGGAACAGCGGGTGCAGCTGGGACTGCGGTGCCCAGTCTCATCCTTTTCCTACCGGTGCCTGAGGTAGAAGCACCCTTGCCTTTATCTTGTCTGCTCGCCATTGTACCTGTCAATTTACACAAACAAGCACAAACTTAAGCTAAAAACTTGTTAACTTCGGCTAAGGTCGGGTTACACAACATTTACCCCACACTTAGGCCTTAGCTACTTCTACAAATTACGGCAAGGATAACTCTAATCACACCACAGACAACACTATACACTTCATGCTTAGTGCGTTCACAAAAAAAAAAATTTTCGACAGCATAACGGTTAGCGTACTACTCAGACTTGATACAGCTAATCCCAATCCTACTATCGCTAACAATTCACACATCGCACTTCACAACAAAAACAACAACAAAATAAAAACAACGACAAAAACATTCTATATACAATCTAATCCAAACAATCTAACCAATTTACACACTTTTTGCATTTTCCCAAAAAAAATTCGAGAATTTGTCGTCTTTTAACATTTACACAATATTTACCATGACTTCTCTCAAATTACAAACACACCCCGGCATCTAATTTGCCGACTTATCAAGTCACTCAAGTTAAATTCAACAACTCATGCCCTAGAATACAATTCTATAATCAAATTCGAATTATTTACGCAATCGATAAGTTCAAACGCTAAATACAACAATCCAAACATGTATCAATCACAAATAACTCAACATTCATGTTTAATTTCTACCTAGGGTGATATATCTCACCTCACATGCCCAAATTTGACAAAAATCGCCAAAAAATTGAGATAGACGATGAAAACATACCTTTGAATTGAGAAACCGAAGAAACTTGACGTATTCCTTGCCTAGGAACGTGGCACGGTGCTTGGGGAGGGGGAAATAGGTGTTTTGGTCGCGGAGGGAAGAGGGAATGGGAAGAAATGGGGCGAAATCGGGGGTTTTAATTTAAGAAAACACGCGGGTCACCCGGCAACCCGATGTGACCCGGCACCAAATACACGACAACGTGTCACGGAGGGTAACGAGGAGACCCTCCTCCGTGACACGGAGCCAACGCATTGGCTTACTGGAATTTTTGAAAAATCCGGATTTTGCCTTCAACGTGTCACAGAGGGTAACACGGAGCCCTACCTCCGTGACACGGCGCCAACGCGCCAGTGCACTGTTTCTTCAATTAATTTGATTTTTCATACCTTGCCTCATTTTCTCGATTCCATGTATATTTCCTCCGTTATACCTGAAAATCACCTCACTAAACAAAAATTGGTTAAATTAATAGATTTCCCTAACTAAAATAAAAAATACTAACTAAAATGAAAATCTAAACCTAATTAAGAAAAGAAAAAGAAAAATAAAACTTGGAAATAGAAAATAAAAACAAAAATAAAGATAAAAATTAACTACACTGTGCAAAAAGAAGAAAAATAAAATATTTTTCTCACGGGTTGCCTCCCGTGCAGCGCCTGGTTTACCGTCGCGGCTCGACGTCCTTTATGCTCACTTGTCTACTAGGGTGATGGACGATTTGTCCCGATCATGGTCATCCCCCCAGTAGTTCTCAACCTTATCCGGTGGCCTTCCTAGTAACTCTCGGGAATCACTCATTCCATTAGCATTCCCATGATCAATCACATTGATCACCGAGAGTTCCTTATAAATAGTCGGGAGCTTAGGTACCTTGTACACATCGAACACTTCGACCTTGTCATGTGCTCACATCGTGAGTTGACCCGCAGCTACCTCAATTAATGCTTTTCCGGTTGCCAAAAAGGGTCGTCCCAAAATAAATGGGACTTCAGCATCTGGTTCAAAATCCAAAATAATAAAATTGACCGGAAAAATTAGGGAGCCTACTTGCACTAACACATCATCAACAATGCCATCCGGCTTAGCTAAAGACCTGTCTGCTAGCTGCAAGATTACCGTTGTAGGTCTAGGACTCCCTAGACCTAACTTTCTGAATACCGAAGATGGCATCAGATTTATGCTTGCCCCCAAGTCGCATAGTCCACGAGCTCGGATACTTTGCCCAATCGTAAGCTGGATAGTAAAACTTTCAGGGTCTTTCAGTTTTGTGGGCAACCTATTCTGAATACGGGAAGTGCATTCCTCCGTTAAAGCTACCGTGGCATACTCAGTCAAACGACTTTTGTTAGCCACGATGTCTTTAATATATTTCGCATATTTTGGCACTCCCTGCAAGACATCAACAAGAGGTAAGTTAACATGTACCTGTTTAAGTACCTCCATGAATTTCTGGAAACACGCCTCCTCCTTGTGTTTCTTCAGTCGTTGAGGGAACGGGGGTGGAGGCCTTTCTGGTTCAGCTTCTTTAGTCTTCCCCTTATCTGAGATTTGCTCTCCCTCAACATCTGCTGCTCCTGACTTTTGAGGCAGTCTTTCCAGTTCTACCTCCTTTAACTGCAAACCACTCCTCGTGGTCACTGCATTTACCTGCTTCGGATTAGGATCCGTGTCGCTAGGCAGTCCTCCTCTGGATCTCGTATTTTGGGCACTAGCAAATTGCCCAAACTGATATTCAAGAGCCTTGGTCGCCAATTGATTATTCTTCACTTCGGCTGCCAATTTAACATAGTCAGCCTACAATTGCGCCTGATTAGCGATCATGGTTTTGAACATCTCCTCAATCGTAGGTGATGGTGGTGGAGGAGGGGCATTGTGATTTCTGAATTGAGCTTGATAATTTTGTTGCACTCCTTGATTTCTCTGCATACCCTGACCAGAACTTTGGCCTTGTTGGTTGTTGCTACCCCACGAAAAATTCGGATGGTTTCTCCAATTTGAGTTGTAGCCACTACCAAACTGCTGCTGATTTCTCTGTGCATTGCCCACAAAGTTAATAGAATCAGGATTTGCACCACAACATTCAGCTGAATGCTCACTACTACCACACACTTCACACCACATCTGTTGAACTGCATTGACTGAAGCTGAAGGCTGGTTCAAATTCATATTGCTGAAGTGAGTGTTTAACTGATTTTGCAAAGCGGCTATCTGTGCAGCGATTGCTGTAAACCCATCCACTTCAAGCACTCCCGCTGCTTTCCTTGCTCCACCTCTTGAAGAATCTGCATTCCATTCTGGATTGCCTTGTGAAATTCGGTTGAGCAAAGTGTACAGCTCCTCGTATGTCTTTTCCAGCGCTTGCCCTCCAGCTGCTGAATCTAACAGAATTTTAGTGTGGGGTTCCAAACCCTCAATAAATGTGTGTACCAACACCTCATTGGACTGATGATGATGAGGACAGTCCCGCAACATGGATTTAAATCTTTCCCAGGATTGATATAGATTTTCCCCCTCCCTCTGTTTAAAACTTAGAATTTGACTTCTAAGTCTGGCTGTTTTACCAGAAGGGAAAAATCTAATCAGAAACTTCCGTGCAAGATCATCCCACGTTGATATAGAATTGCGTGGTTCAGCTTTAACCACCTCTTGGCTTCACCAAGTAAGGAAAATGTATATAAGGTGAGCCGAACATAATCAGGTGACACTCCAGCGGGTATATAAGTGTCACTTATCTCCAAAAAGTTTTGGAGATGTTGTTGTGGATCTTCATGAGGGAGACCGGTAAATTGCCCGCTTGTGTGCAAAAGTTGCACCATATTCTGCTTTAATTCAAACCTCCCTCCAGGCTCTGGTTTGCGGATACTAGAATGTACATTGTTGGCGTGTGGGATTGCCACCTCGCGAACCGGCCTTGGTGCTGCTTCATCGGGCACTAACACTGCCCTCACACCTGGTGGATTTTGTTGCTCCATAATAGATTGTCGGAACAACTGCAGCTTCTTTGGTAGAGCTTCACTACGTTGACTATGGAATTCACGTTCAGGCTCTAAGTAAGATTCCACCAGCTCCTTGTCCCTTGCCAGTGTTCACAGAAACAAAATCCGCAAAATACAGGCTAAGACCAAGTTGTTAACACTTAAGAAAATAAAAATAAAAATACAGTAAATTTACACTAAACACAATTTCACAAATCGCCTAGCCTCCCCGGCAACGGCGCCAAAAACTTGCTCGGGTGTTCCGGTATGGGTTAAAAACCGACACGCAAGTGCACGTGGTCAAACAAGTAATAAAGTGGCTAAGTAGCCAAGTATCGATCCAAGGAGGCTCAAGATATGTAAATTTACCTAGTTTACTATATTCCTATTTCACTTCTAATTATGCTAACAACAATGTAACCAACAGTTACTTGAGTTTTTGTTTCTAAACTATATCTACTACAATTTATAACAACTATTTACTGTGAATTTAGACAATGGATATGAACATGCCAAGGTTAAGAACAAGTAATGAACTTGATAATCATGATAATTTGGTTAATCTCGTCTTCATGTTGCTAGCCAAGAACATTCGCCTAGAAATTAAAACTCTCGTATTTAATTTCACTTTAGAATCATAAACCATCTGTCTACATTTCTGTGATCAAATGCAATTTATGACCTAGCACTACAATTCCGGTTCCTAAATTGACTAATACGGCTTTCAAGTATATTTCTATCAGGAAAGCACATCAAAACCCAATTTTCCCAAATCAAGTTAAGAACAATACCCTATTAATTCACAACTTTCCAATTTCTTGCTCTTTCGAGTGAAATTGGACTTTTTAGATGTACATTAATGTCGGCCACACACTAATGCAGTAAGAACAAGAATTAATAGAACAACATGGAAGAAGAAGAAGAAAACCATATCATTTACAATCAAAATTCACTACACATGTTCAAAACCTCACCAAGGAAGAGAATTAGCCACTCATTTGTGGATTGATCATCCTAAAATGAGTGTAAATCATACGTACAATTGATAGAAAGAAGAAAAGAAGAGAAGAAGTCCCTTAGCTTTTTCGTTCCTCAACTGCTCCTAACCCACGTCCTTGCTCTCCACTTCTGAACTCAGTCTAAAAACTAAAAAACTGCTTAAAATAAACCTAAGTGTGCTATTTATACTAGTGGGAAATTTTTCCCGGAACAACAAGCAACGTGTCACGGAGGCCAACGCGGAGCACTGCCTCCGTGACACAGCGTGGACGCGGACCTTCACTGGAATTTCAGGGTCCGGAAAATTAGCCTCAACGTGGCACGGAGGCCAACGCGGAGGCCTCTCTCCGTGCCACGGAGCTGACGCGATGGCACACTGGAAATTGCCATTTTAATTCCTGTTCAGGCAGTGTGCTACCGCGATGGTAGCGTGGCACGACTCCATCGCGTAGCCCCTATAAAATGTGCATTCCAATGTCTTTTCCACGCTCGCATCCAAGTCCAACTCCGATATTGTTCCAACATGCATTTTACCTCCTAAAAATCACATTTACCTGCAAAACAAATGCTAATCATGTTGGTTAGTATAAATTCGCATTTTATTACCAATTACATGATATTATATACACATTGCACAACAAACAAGGTAAAAATGATACGTTTGAGTATCACTTGGGCATATAAATCTGCCCAAGATCAAACTGCACTATCCGGTGGAGAGTACCAGAAGCCCAGGAGATATATGAACAGGGCATTGCTCTCACCACCAATAAAACCTAGGAGGAGCATTCAAGAAGGGCTGCGGATCCTCACAAATTCATTAAAAAAAGTGGAGGAGATGAAGTGAATATTTATCCTCTACATATTTTAGTGGATGGCTAGGGCCTAGGACCTATTCACTCCAGAAATCATCCTAGAGTTCTATGCCAACTATTTGGCAACCATGGAGCAGAAGCCAAAAGAAGGGTAGAAGTTGAAAGATCAGCCCAAGCTGGAGAGTGTCCTACTCAGAGGCCAAGAGGTTGACATATCATCTAAGTGCACTATTGCTTGGATATTATATGGGCTGTAGTTCATACAACCACACACTACCCCAGAATATGAATATCAGGTGGAGGAATTGAAATAGATCAAGCAGCTCGACTTTGAAGAGAGGAGGAGGCATATATGGTGGTTGTCCGGTGTGATTTCTAAGCACAAAGAAGAGGAAGAGTGGTCACTAGCAACATGCAAGTCAAGAAGAATTCCCTAAATTTCATAGAAAAGGCTTGCTGGACATTAGTGCGCCACCAGTTGGCACTAACAATTAATGAGAATACCCTCAGCGCAGATAGAGCAGCTTTGGTGGATTGTATCATGTCAAGATACCCCATCAACATTCTGAGGGTCATTGCAGAGGAGATGCGAGATCGAGCTACGGGATTGAGCACTATCATCCAATTCCCAGGTCTTGTTTTCCAATTATGCACGGAGGCAAGCATTACGGTGCGTCATAGTGAGGAGCGCCCGATTAGAGGACAACAAATCACTAACATTGGCTTGATCTGGGATGAGATTAACTCGGTAAGTCAGGTTCGACTTTCCCCTGTAGTCCCACCAACTCAGCCAGTTGGGGGAGCACAGGTGATGCCCCACCTTACAGGAGCAGGGTGAGACACCAGATACATATGTTAGTCATTCAGATGTAGCTCCCATCACCTTTGTTGTACCACCAATGAGCCTCCCAAGCCAGACTCTAGTCGGGTACATCCTAGTGCCTCAGGAATTTCTCTAAAAGTTGGCCAAGGGACTGACCAAGGCCGAGAGGAAGATTCACTCAATGATGGACAATATCAAGCCTGGGTGAAGGATGAGATAGAGATAGCTATGTAGGCCCTACATGCTAGACTAGACGGGTTCAAAAGTAGATTGAATATGCACATGGACGAGCAGACTGATACGGGCAGCCTACGTGAGGATTTGGGGGGTCTTCGGAGCCAAGTGGCTGAGCTGTCATCACAGTAGCCGGCAGTCATAGTAGCCCCCACTCTTCCTGACCTCGATGTTGATATAGAAGAGGAGCTTGATCTGGTAGCTTATTTGGAGCACACATGAGTAGGAAAAGAAAAGGGAAAAAGAGGGTCTCCGAGGATGTTGGAGACGAGACCCCTAAAAAGAAGAGGAAGAGAGAGAAAAGAGAGCGCAAGTGGGCACGAGTAGAGAGCCTACAGACTCATGACACACACTTGTCAGAGCTACAGGAATGAGCTAGAGGAGCAGGTATCTCCACCATGGCCTAGGTAAAGATTGTTAGTGGTAGGGACCCTTCGAGCGAGCCACATTCAACCCCGACTATTCCAGAGGTCGTAGAGACGGCTGATACTATTGAGAGGGTAGCCTCTCCCCTATTGACCCACCATCGTGTGCACCAACCATCGCCAGCCCCACAATTTAAGTGGAGGCACCTCCTCTGTAGAATGATAGAAGCTGTTAGAGCACCATAGGTATGTTCCCTTCCCTCTATTTTTATATTCTATGCTTCAAGGATGAAACATGTTTTTTAGAAAGGGGAGGGGGTGTACTTGTATTCTTGGATTTTTGATTTGTCCAGCGGTTTTTCTTGCCATGTTTGTTTTCCCTCGGGCATTCTATATAGTAGAACCGGCATGTTTAGGATTTTATTTTTGTGATTTTTGTTTAATTTGAAAGTAGCTTAGGAGTATTCAACCAAATAAATTGCACTAGTTTTGATATTTTGAAAATTGACCCTATTTAAACATTTTTGATGATTAGCTGTGTACTTGTGATTGCATGCATGATTTCTGTGGATCTTTCTATATCATTTAGTACATTAACATGTGTAATTTTTGTTAAGCCATGAATAAATCAGATAGGTAGAGTGAATGCAAGTCATGTACCATGAGTAAGTGAGGTCTAATACTTAGTTAAATACTGCGTAGAGGATCTAGAACTTGTCCGTTTGGTCCTTGCATAGGTTTTAGGATGGTTGGTTAGAAAAGGATCATAGGCCATTCTTGGTTAGCCCATTTTTAGCTTAAATAACCTTACCAAAATGATATGATTCCCTTGATCCAAATTCTTAAGCCTTAAATAGACCATTTTTCTTTGATTAACCAATTAACGTAATCATTTTTATAATGAATCTATTTTGGCCCTACTCCCTTCTTGGACATCGTGAACCTCAACAAAGTCAAAATGCCTAAGTTGAGGGTTGCTAGATGGATGCATAAACAGTGAAAAGGTGAAAAAGGGAGTCAAAAGAAGAAAAGGTGAAAAATAAAGTGTGGTGTGACCAAAGAAAAAGAAAAAGAAAAGAAAATCGAAAAAGAAAATTAAAAAACAGAGTGATGTATGAAAAGCAGAAACACACAACACTCATACAAGTGCATAAAAGGGGTGAAAAGGGAGGAAAAGAAAGTAAAAAAAGCAAAAAGGGTGAAAAAAGTGAAAAAATGGAGCCACATGTATGTAGTGCTAAGGAAGGGTTTAGTCACTTGAAAAGATCCCATATCTACCATACCCAACCCGAAAGACTACATTACAAGCCAAAAAAAATCCTATAGTGATCCTAACCAGACCATCTGACAAACTAAAGTAGAGAAAATAAGGGCAAGCCTATGGTATCCGATATGAAGTATTTGAAACTTCTATAAGAGTGTCCCATGTTATATATTTTACTATATATGTGAGTGGGGGACTTCATTTGCTGTGAGGATACATGTTTTGTATTTAACTCTATCAGTGGTTTGTGTAAAAAGCATCGGTGATGACTTAACTATCTGTTAATAGCTAGATTACATGTCTTGATCCTTGCTTGTCATGTTTTGTGGTTTCTTACTGTGCATGTGTTAATTTGATTCACGGAAAAAGGGTCAAAATCTTTTTGAGTTAATAGTGAAAATTTTGTGTAATGTTGGTTGTAGTATCCTAGGTTTATTTTCTAGTTAAGCATCGTGTTTAGTTTTTAGTTTCCTTTGCCTGAGGACATACAAAAGTCTTAAGTTGTGGGAGTTGATGTTCTGCGAGTTTATAATACTTGTGACGCTTAAAATTGAGAAAATAGCATGGACTTAGGTATGTTTATAGGGATATGAGGCACTTTTACTTTGATTTAAGGGAAAATTAGTGTTAGAGCTAAGATGTGCAAAAGAAGCCTTAAAATTCATAAAATCAGACAAAGTACAAGTCCAGTACGAGCCATACCTTGATTATATGAGCCGTATTAAGAACCGTGATGAAAGTAAGAAGGCTGAAGTGAGAAGAAAGCACCATACGACTCTCAATATTAGTCGCACCAAGATGGTACGAGCCATAACTGGAGTCGTGGAATTATCCTAAGGAAAATGCACAAAGGCAGACTCCTAGTACAGATGGACTCACGAATCGTATCATCAAAGTACAAACCGGAGCCATGGTGAAATTCATAAGATTTTTCAATACATGGCAGAATATCAGAAACTACAGATAGTACGAGTCATAGGACAAAGGTACAAGTCATACCTCAACACTCATGGAAAATTTCAGAAGATGTCAGAGTTTCAGGACCAAACCACGGAAGCATTGAATGACTCATAGGATGAAGGTACGAGTCGTACCATCCTGCCAATACTTAGCCAAATCTGCAGCAGCCAAGGACTTATGAGAAACAGGTACGACCCGTACAATCCTGCTACGGGTCATAGGTCCAGTATTAACACAGTCAGCACTAGATATGAAAAATTCCCTGTTAGCTTAGGAAAACGTTTCTAATGTCTGTATAAATAGCTTTTATGTTTTATTTTAGTTAGAGAAGGAAATAATAGAGTTAGTAGACGTGTGAACAATAATTTTTGTGAATTTTTATCAAGTTTTGTGGAACAATTCTTGGGATCAAATTCTTGAATTTCTAAATTGTTCTGAAGAGTGATATTTAATATTCAAATTTGGTTTATTCCAATTGTTGTTGTAAGTATTTAATTATATATTTGTCCAAGAATGCAAATTATAATCTTACAACCATGAGAGGCTAAAACCTCAACAACTAGGGATTGTGGGAACCATGATGGATTAACGAACTAGGGTTGCACAAAAGTGATTCAAAACCAATGCGAAAGGCTTGTATTCTATTCTCTTCATCTTTAAACGTCTCTTAATGGTGTACAATGTTAGCACTTGCTCGAATTATTTACTTTCTTGAACCTAGAGATGTAGAGATTAAGAAAATAGAATTACAACAAAGCCTTGGTCTTTAGGATCACTGTATTAACTTGAGCTGTGGTCGCAGGATAGTTAAATTTGGAAAATATAGATAACAGTTAGTTTGACATAACTCATGAGACCTAACCTGGTGATTAAGTATAGTGAACAAATAAGGAAGAACCAGTCGTTCGGATGAATCCTAGTTAGCAGTTCTACAAGTAAGCATTGGGATTAATCACGTGTGTATACCCGAGATAGGTATGAACCCATGGGGAACACTTACCCTAGTTTTTTTCAAATCTTGATTTAAATCAAAATTATAATTTTTTATTTAATACTATTTTCTTGGAAAGCCCCCAATTTGGAGATAACTCACCAAAAAATTCAACTACTGGCATTAGTCTAGATCTTACCTTATTCCTTGTGGGTTTCAACCCGAACCTCTTAGTTGGGTTCTTTATTGACAACAACTGCATCATACTTTGTCAGGAAGTGTGAGTTTGATCATTGTCACTTCATAGATTCTTATGGTTCATGTAGATGTAAACTTGGCAGGTGTTTTCTATAAATTGATATTTTTTAATTTTGATTTTTAAATATTAAATCTAATGATTCTTCTACTTATGTTAGATGTATGCTCTTAACGAAAACCATGTTATGTGGTTCGTTCGGGCCAGCATTGGCATCGGGTTTTTTCCATGCCTAGGCCCTAGGTTGGGCCATGAAAAGCTTGGTATTAGAGCACTAGGTTCAAGTGTCCTATAGGGTCTATGAAGTAGTGTCAATAGAGTCTCGTTTATCATTCAGAGGGCCCCACATCTATAAACAAGGGATTACGAAAATTTAACAAAATTTTCCTATTCTTTCTTACTCTATATCATCCAGCAGAGCTATATCATAAGAAACTATTTTCATTCTTGCGTTACTCCAGTTCCATCGTCTACGCCTCACCTTCGAAGTGATAGAGTTAATAAATCTAAAGCTCATATCTATGTGATACTTTTAGATTGAGTCATCAATGGTGGAAGAGATTGTACAAGGCTTGTGGTAAGCCCATTAGTGCATTGAAATCTCTTATTTCAATGGATGTACCCTGGTTTAGATAAATTGTATGTTTTTGTTATACCCCGTAGGATTCCCGGCACCTAGATGACCTATTCGCACATTGGTTAAGCATATTTGAGGGCCATACGTGCTAGAGAAAGGCCCGGGAAAAGATCGGACGAGAAACCTGTCGAACCATCACGGAAGGAGCCAAGGCAGAACCCCTCCGCGATGGCAGCGTGTCACGGAGGTGAGGCCTCCGCGTTGGCTCCGTGACACATTGGCCTTGTCCAGGCCCAAGTATATAAAGCCCCACTTCGGTTTTAAATCATTAATCACTTATAATTTCCAGTGAAACAGAGAGGGATCAGTAGAGAAGGGATAAGAACGAAGGAGGTAAGATAATTTTCGTCTGATTACGCTGCTAAACGTTGTCCAAACTCAAATTAACCTCAGATACCGAGGTATTTAGCAGCAGAGAGCATTCCTACGGATTTAGTTTCGTGAAATATGGCCGACGAATCGTCGAGCTACCGAGCTAAGGTAAGTGGAATTGCTCTAAACTAGTGTCTATGTGTTCCTAGCTGTGAAGTGAATATTTCTCCCTTCTGGACCTCTGGAAAATAGCGAGTTTTCGACCGTCTTTCGATAAGCCTAAGTTTAGGCTATAAACTATATCGAAAGTGACGTTGCTCTTTAAAATAAAGTTGTATTTAGTATTAATTGACATATTTATGAATGCAGTTGAGAGGAAATAGTTGAAGTACTGGCCGAGCCTCGCCGACAGACGGATAGTTCGAGGATAAGGTATGTAAAGCTAGTTTCCTCGGCAAGTTTAGTAATCTCAGTACAGTACAGTAATTTAAAGGTCAGTAGAATGTTCAGAAGTCATGTGTTATGTTTATTATGAATGTTGGTGCGATATTAGAAGCATCGAGTTATACCTTGCGTGAAACTTGCTAGCACGATATAGATTCTAATGCAAGTGTTAGAAACTGCACAGCATGCTCAGTACGTGATGTGACACAGAATGTTAGGATGTCATTATATTCAGTTGAAACCCAGTAAAACAATGTAATATCTGTAAGACATCTCAGAAATAGAATGATAAGTTAAAATGAAGTTAGAAAGCATATTAGGAATAGTAAATCATGTTACTATAGAAACTCAGTCTACAACATAGTTTTCAGCAGAAACATTATATCTTGTTCAGCATTAGCCCCAGTATAGTCTGGCAGAAGACTATATTTATACATATATACTATTACCAGTCTCAGCATGTATTAAGTATCCACATATTACTATCGCTAACCCAGCATATAGTATATACAAATACCTTACCACTATTAGCTTCAGTATGTGGGGCATGCAGATAGTATTACTACTTGAGACCGTTGTATTGTTTGGGGTTGGACTACCTAGCATTCATGACCGCCCCAGGGTTGATAGCTGTATCGACTCGTCCGCCAGAGGACGAGGATATGTCACTCTACGGAGTGGCATGCCGTCCCACAGGGGACGAAGATGGGATGCCAGTTTTCCCCATATTTATGCCTTGATCGGCCATTACACACCCCTGTCGAGCGGATACGCCCGGGTGTTGATTCAGGAGTCCTCCGGACTCAGATGCAGTTATAGTCAGGGGCTCATCGAGCCCAAGTGCATACCCAGGGGACCGGCGGGATGCTTATAGCTATTGTAGGAGATGGGACGACCGGGGTAGGGGTATAGATTCTGTGCTGGTTGTACCCCCCGGCTTATGGGTGCCGGGTAAGGTTTGTGTGTGCTATGTTATGTTGATATGTTATGCCGTGTTACCGTAGATGCGAGTAGATCGACAGTAGAACGATAAACCCTCAGGTATGACTCCTACTCCTTCTAGTATAATTAAGATAAGGTATGATTTACATTATCAGACAACTAATCTATTCCTTCCTACTTCAGTTTCATCAGTTATGTTGTTCTTTTCAGATATTTCTTTCAGTTATTATTTTACATACTCAGTACCAGCGGTACTGACGCCCGGTGGGGCACTGCATTGCTTGCCTGCAGGTACTCATAGACGAGCAGGCGATACCACATGATTCCTGTCGGCGATCGAGTATTCAGCTCCTGTCATTCGGAGACTGAATTCCAGAGGTGTATTTCATTTTCTTTTGTTGTACAGTACGGGTAGGTCGGGGCCCTATCCCGATCATTTTCATTGTTATTCCTAGAGTCTTGCAGTCTGTATATATTTCCCTATGGTCAGATGAGCCGGTCGTGTGAGGTCGTGCAGTTGTATAGCTGTTAGTACTTGTGTTTCCCTTATGTTGGCCGTGTGGGGCAATAGTTCGACAGTAGTGGTGACCTCGCCGGTCACGTAGCTATCCAGTACTTCATGGTTAAGTTATAGATAACTAGACAGCATGGTGGCCTTGTCGGCCCGCATAGGTTTCCCTATATTGATATGTTTCTGGTCAGCTGTGAGTACAGGTACAGGAGGCTATAGGCCAATGGGCCGGGGGCTATGTTTACAGCCGTTATATAGCCCTTTGTTTCCAGATATATGAGTTAGAGCCAGCCAGGCACCAGATGTGCCCAGGCTTAGCAGTCCAGTAGTTCAGGTCCTAGTAGGGCACCAGGTGCCAGTCATACCCCCCAGGGCGGGGTGTGACAGTTTTAGTCTAAGGTAAGATGTGTATTCAAATCCTTATTGAAATATCGACATGAATAATATTCTCTAAGGGATAGAATGTATCTCTAGGCTTGGGTAAAGTTGCCATTTATTGGATGATATGATATGAGTTGTTTTAAACCATAAGTAGTAGAATATATGCCAGAACCAGGATAAAGAGACGTTAATATAGTAGCCAAGAAGTGGAAATAGTGATTGATTGAAATGTTCAACTAGAGTCATATATGTTTTAGGTAATCAATTGGATGAATAATTCCTTATGTGGTAACAAAGAGGTAGTGAGATTGGCACATATTTAGATTGTTCTTGGAGGCTACAATTTGATAGGCCGTGTGATTAGGATAAAATATTTTATCATGGATTCTCAATGGGCTAGCATTTCGTTGATCTCGATTTCATAGCAATATTTCTATGTTGTATAAAGGATTTAGGTTGCAACCCATTTTACTAGTAAAACACTAGCTTGAAACCCTGTAGGATCATCATAGTGAAAAAATGAAAATAGGATGGTGATAATTCTATTTTTGATATTAGATGTAGTAGGTTTCATATAGGGAATGCAAGAACTTACGACATATGTGAAGGCTAAAGCATGATATATGTGAGCCCAAAATGAATAACTGAGTGGAGGCTAAGACATTAGATAAAGATAGAACCCTATGAATTATGAAGGTAGATGGTGTGACCTAGGAATATTGTTACATGAGATACTAAGCTTATAATCTCCCTGTGTTCCTAATGTAGTATTCTTAAGTCATGAACGATGGGGAAATACTAGGTGTATCGTCATAGTTGTCACGACCCGAGTTCACACCCTAGTCATAACATAGGACAAGGAACCTCGAAAGGCTCCAAGTCAACCCATGGCATAATCATAGCATACACTTAACATCAGACATGACTAACAACATGAATAAGCGGAAGCTAACTACAAGAATCAATTATAAAACCCATAACAGTAATATAATAACACTAGACACAACGTTGAATCCATCTAGACAAGTCTGTAAGCCTTCTACTAAACTGATGAGTTGCTGGGATAATTCCCCAACTAACTCCTAAAATCTGAAAACTGAACCATAAAAATAAATGAAACATAAATCACGTCCTCGGAAGATGAGGACTCACCACTATCAGTTGAGAGAGGATGAAGTGTATCTAACCACAAGGCTGAGTCTGGAAACCTGAATCTATATCATGAAACAATATAGCACAAGGAGGCGTGTGGTCAATACTTGGACTGTACTGAGTATGAAGGAAGCTTAATCAACTAACTTATAAATATATACAAGAAGGATGTAATATAAAACACAATAGTAGTAATGTAACTAAATTGAGATTCGACAACCTTATATGAGATTTACATATTCATATCAACATAACCACATCATAAGGACATACATCATTCTAAGATAAACTAGTGCACAAAAGTAATAATTGGAAATAATATAGTCGTACGATGCCATGACGGATATCAAGAGGGTCCCTGACTGTCCAAGGGGAGTTCACGACTGTCAAAAGGAGGAAATGCTCTGATATACAGAGTCACTGACTGGCTAGGGATGTTAGACCCGACCGACTAAGGAGAAACATGCATGGCTAGTAGCTAGGAATGTGAGTCCTGACTGACTAGGAAAACATTCTTTCTGACGAGAATCCCGATTGACTAGGGAAACATTATTGCCAACGAGAATCCCAACTGACTATGGAAATATTCTTGCTAATGAGAATCCCAAATGATTAATGCTAATCTAAATGGCAGCAGCTAATCAGAGAAAAGAACATTTACTAATTTTCATCACACAACATTCTTTTCGACAAGATTGGGGCTACTTTCTAATAACAACGAGCCCAATAGTTGCAATATCATTCACATCATCATGTACCATAAGGTCATGCATGATTAATAGATTCCACTCATACTTTATCAAAGATGCATGGCTTCATTTATTTAAAAACATACCACAAGCTATTCCAACAATGTGGAAATTTATTTTCAGGAAAATCACCATTTTAAATCGACATGTGGGCATTACCCAATACTTTTTCACACTTGGATATAATCAATTCTTGGATCTAATCAATTCATTTTCAAAACAACGACATAATCATGGGTAGTTTTAGAGACATGCTTTTCATCATCAACCTCCTCATCATCTCACATTTATCAAAAATCACTTCTTTTACAAACTTTTCATCCATGGGCATTTTACTTTCAAAAATTTGGAAAACAATTTTTTGTAAGGAAAAACAATTTAGAATCCGCCCAAGCTTCATCATCCATCAATATAAATACAATCTAGTCATACCCAATCAATTAAATCGAAAACATGGTAATAATACAATATTTACTCTCAATTGCTCAAGCCCACAAACCCCAACTCATCCCAACATAGTCATCAATGTCATAATCAAGTCATTAGGGTTAATTATATATTATTCCCACAATTTCATTTAATACTCAATTCAATTTATGAAGAACATACTACACGCATACCTTCTCAACCTATATTTCATAATCCAAGATAACCCATCAATTTATAGTCCAATCAAATTCATGACCGCATTAGATATTAGCCTTTAAAAGAAATGAAGAAGAATTTACCCTTTTTTACAAGCCTATATCATGCATTTCTAGATTTATCAAAATCGGGTATTTAATAAAATATTTTTGGGACAAAAAGATGGAAGAGTATCCTTGTTGAAAGTCCCGCATACCTGGTAGACGAAAATCCCACTCGAAAATCTTCCTTGAAGCTTGAGGAACACCTTGATGAAACCCTAGAATCTTGACAAGAGAGGAGGAAGAAGGAGAGTTGAGAGAATGAGGGTTTAGGCATGAAAAGCCCTTAAAAACGTGCAAGGTAGAATCCAAAATGACGTTGTTTAGAAATTAAAAGCATAGGAGTTCACAAAATGCCCCTGAAGAAAACTGAAAAAATTGCCCAAACTGACACCACGACTCACCTGATGAGTCCTTGTCCAACCAACTACTCATTAGGTACACTCGAAATATCAATTCAATAGGCCACAACCAACATAACGACTCTTCACCACACCCAATGATTCATCATGTCCTTTCGCTAAGTACACTGGAAATTTCTTTAAAACCAAAGCTTCTCCCTCCTGATGACTGACTTGATGAGTCGTTATCACACTTAATGACTCATCACATCCATCCATTACCCAAACTACCTAAGACTCCTTGTCCTCCACCCAACGACTAACCTGATGAGTCATTGCCAGGCCAGACGACTCGTCGGGTCTTCCGTTTCCACTGGTCTAGCTCAACTAACTTGACTACTCCCCACGGGTCAGGCCACGATTCGTTGGGTCACCTAATGAGTCGTTCCCTAACTCGTTCTATAGAAAATTTCTGCTAACTTTTTTGCTGAGCTTCTTTTAACTCCGGGGTCTGATCTCTACGACTTTTGGGGTGTTACAATATCTCCCCCTTAGGAACATTATCCTTGAATGTTGGCTAAACATACTGAAAAGATAGAGACGAAGCGGATATCCAAATATCCATCAATCACACCTAAACACCAACGGAGTATTTGACTCCGATCCAACCCTATACACCAAATCTGAAAATTCACATCCAACATACACACCATGACTCAAGGAAAACCGAAGAACATGATACCAGCATAGAACTAGACAAAACACCGAAAAGAATTCTTTCCCCCTATTTTGACCTGGCATGGAACAGACACAGACTGATTATTCATTGTCAAATTGCTTCTCGATACTAAGTTGGATTTCCCCAATACCTAATCTAACCGAGAGCAGGGAATTTAAAGCACGAATCATTTCCCGGCATTTAAAACTGAGCACATACTTGAGATAGCCTGGTTCTACTGAACTTACTAAGCAACTTTTATAGAGTGAGTTTGAGTTGACTACACCGGAAAACATGACTTAACACATATAAATGACTCATAACACAAAAACAAGCAATAAGGACTCATAGGCAAGACTGGCATCACTAATTGAAAAGGTTACTTCTACACCTCAAAAATCAACACATAATAATCGACACCACTTAATCTCAACTGAAATTACAAGGGAAATCATCTGAACCTCGAAGAGATCGACATACTGCAACTACTAGAGTTGGAACTTCTTATGAGCATTCTCAAGATATAACTTATTCCACACTTCTACTATCTCCCCCTTAGCTTAAAGTAATCATCTTAAGACTCCCGAATCTTTCTTCAAGTCAGACTAAATTACTAATTCTTAACTCCTCTTTCACTTCTAACCTTCATTGTGAGCCTTACACTAACAACTACTCACCTTACACATCGACAATCTCTCTCCACAATCACAACAGAGCTTCTCATTCAATACTGCGCTGATAATATAAGGGGGTAGTACATGCTTTACAACATACATGTGGCCATTAACAGCGCCTTGACCTTATCTTGATGTGTTTCTACGGCATGGGGTGTAGTTTTGACGATGCCTGCCACCCAGATTAGAGGATGCACCCTGCTGAAATGGGTGGGCTATCAGAGCTACTGAAGAGGTGGCAGAGAGTCTGCTCTCACCTAGCTTAGCCACTGAAAAATCTCGGTGCATATGGCTTGCCTTGCCGCACCAAAAACAAACATCTGAGCTGGCCATGCATACTCCCAAGTGGTGCTTCCCATAGTTCATACACAATGGGCACATAATCTCCCTCCCTCTGGGATGATACATAGCACTAGCTGTCAAAGGTGCTGGGGCTGTTGATTTCTGCTGGTAACGTGAGCAATGTTTTGCACTCGGCCTTTGATGGGAGAAATCTAGGTCTCCAATTCTGGCCCTCTTGGACTCTCTCTCTTTCTCTTTCACCTATTCTGCTTCCATCTGTTGAGCAAATATTACCAAGCATGGGCTGTCTATGTCCCGGTGCAGCATGGAAACCATGCATTCTTTGACCAAGGAGTCTGATACTCCATTCACAAACCTACTCACTCGGGCGCGCTGATTGGATACCTTTTCCAGCGCATACATAGATATTTGAGTTATCTCCAACGCATACTCCTGGATAGTCATGTCATTCTGTTTCAAGTTAATGAACTCTGCCACCTTCGCCTCCCTCAACACCCGAGGGAAAAACCTTTCTAAAAATGCTATCATAAATTCATCCCAACCTATGGGACCCGCTCCAACTCCCCGACTGTCCCTCCATTAACAATACCAGATATAAGAAACTCCCTTTAACTGGTAGGTGGCTAAATATGCGCTCTCATTACTTGTCACTCCCATGATGTGAGTAATCTTCTAAATCTCTTCCAAGAACTCATACGGGTCCTTATCCACCTTTGACTCTAAGAATTCGGTTGGGTTCATCCGAACAAAATCTCTTATCCTTGCCTCCACTTCATTTCCATTCTGAGGAGCACAAGCCACCGCCTGCTTGTTAATCTGAGTGGTCAGGACTTGCGCCAACATGTGAAAGGCTGCTCGGAACTAGTATGAGTAACATGTTCATCCGTTAGGTTCGCCTGGGCTGGTGGTACCTTCTGGCGGCCATTACCATGTCTTCCTCCGTTCGCTTGTCTAGGAGGTATTATCTAGGAGCGCGCAAAGCAGAGTTAGGGAAAAGGACTATTTATAGCTTCATACTCAACATACGATAAGAATCATGGAGAAAAGGGAACATTCCTAAAATGTCTCATAGCCTTTTCATCTTAAGTTTGGCGCGCTTCATACCCATGAAGAAGACTCTACGTAACGTGGCTTTTAGACACACTAGGAAACTCTAAACCTTGGCTCTGATACAATGTTTTTCATGACCCGAGTTCACACCCTAGTCGTGACACGGGACAAGGAACCCCAAAAGGCTCCAAGTCGACCCATGGCATAATCAGAGCATACACTTAGCATTAGAGATGACTAACAACATGAATTAGCGGAAGCTAACTACATGAGTCAATTATAAAACCCATAAGATGAATATAACAACACTAGATACAACGCTGAATCCATCTAGACAAGTCTGAAAGCCTTCTACTAAACTGATGAGTTGCTGGGACAAGCCCCCAGTTAACTCCTAAAATTAGAAAACTGACCATAAGAAAAAAAATGAAACATAAATCATGTCCTCAGAAGATGAGGACTCACCACTATCAGCTGAGAGAGGATGAAGCGTATCTAACCACGAGGCTGAGTTTAGAAACCTAAAAATATATCATGGAAAGATATACCACAAGGAGACGTGCAGTCAGTACATGGAATGTATTGAGTATGCAGGAAGCTTAATCAACTAACTTATAAATATGTACAAGAAGAATGTAATGTAAAGCACAATAGTAGTAATGTAATTGAATTGAGATGCGACAACCTTATATGAGATTCACATATTCATATTAACATAACCACATGATAAGGAAATACCTCGTTATAAGATCAACTAGTGTGCAAAAGTAATAATAAAAAATAATACAGAGGTACGATGCCGTGACTGATATCAAGAGGGTCCCTAACTGTCCAAAGGGAGTTCACGGTTGTCAAAGGGAAGAAATGCTCTGATATAGAGAGTCACTGATTGGCTAAGGATGTTAGTCCTGATTGACTAAGGCGAAACATGCATGGTTAGTAGCTAGGGATGTGAGTTCCGACCGCCTAGGGAAACATTCGTTCTAACGAGAATCCCGACTGACTAGGGAAATGTTCTTGCTAATGAGAATCCTGACTGAATAGGGAAACATTCTTGCTAACGAGAATCCCTACTGTGTAGGGAAACATTCATGCTAACGAGAATCCCGACTGACTAGGGAAATATTCTTGTTAACGAGAATTCCAACTGATTAATGCTAATCTAAATGGCAACAACTATTCATAGACAAGAACATTTACTAATTTTCATCACACAACATTCTTTTCGACATATAACAACAAGCCCAACAATTGCAATATCATTCACATCATCATGTAGCATAAGGTCATGCATGATTAATAGATTCCACTCATACTTTCTCAAAGATGCATGGCTTCATTTATTTCAAAACATACCTCAAGATAATTTATGAAAATTGGGAGACTTTACTCCAAACAATGTGGAAACTTATTTTCAGGAAAATCATATTTTAAATCGACATGTGGACATTAACCAAAGCTTTGTCACATTTGGATCTAATCAATTCATTTTCAAAACAATGACATAATCATGGGTAGTTTTAGAGACATGCTTTTCATCATCAACCTCATCATCATCTAACATTTATCTTGAATCACTTCTTTTATGAACTTTTCATCCATAGGCGTTTTACTTTGAAAATTTTGCGAATTAATTTTTTGTAAGGAAAAACAATTTAGAATTCGCCCAAGCTTCATAATCCATCAATATAAATACAATCTAATCATAACGAATCAATTAAATCGAAAACATGGTGATAATACGTGATTTACTCTCAATTGCTCAAGCCCACAAACCCCAACTCATCCTAACATAGTCATCAATGTCATAATCAAGTCGTTAGGGTTAATTATACACTATTCCCACAATTCCATTCAATACTCAATTCAATTTATGAAGAACATGCTACACTCATACATTCTCAAACTATATTTCATAATCAAAGATAACCCATCAATTTATAATCCAATTAAATTCATGATCGCAATGGATATTAGCATTTAAAGAAATGAAGAAGAATTTACCCTTTTTTACAAGCCCTATATCATGGTTTTCTAGATTTATTGAAATCGAGTGTTTAATAAAATATTTTTGTGACACAAGGATGGAAGAGTATCTTTGTTGAAAGACCCGCATACCTGGTACACGGAAATCCCACTCGAAAATCTTCCTTGAAGCTTGAGGAACACCTTGATGAAACCCTAGAATCTTGAGAAGAGAGGAAAAAGAAGGAGAATTGAGAGAATGAGGGTTTAGGCATGAAAAGCCCTTAAAAACATGCAAGGTAGAACCTAAAAGGACATAGTTTAAAAATTAAAAGCGTAGTAGTTTACAAAAAGGCCCCAGAAGAAAATTGAAAAAATTGCTCGAACTGACACCACGACTCACCTGACGACACGTTGTCCAACCCAATGACTCGTTAGGTCCACTCGTTAGGTAAAATGGAAATATAAATTCACAAGGCCACGACCAACATAACAAATCGTCACCACACCCAAGGATTCTTCATGTCCTTTCGCTATGTACACTGGAAATTTCTTTAAAATCAAAGCTTCTCTCTTCTAAAGACTGACTTGACGAGTCGATATCACACTTAACGACTCATAACATCCATCCATTACCCACACAGCCTAAGACTCCCTGTCCTCCACCCAATGATCAACCTGATGAGTTGTAGCCAGGCCAAATGACTCGTCAGGTCATCCATTGCCACTGGTCCAGCTCACCTCACTTGACTGCTCCCTTCGGGTCAGGCAACGACTCGTTGGGTCACCTATTGAGTCGTTCCCTAACTTGTTCTGAACAAAATTTATGCTGACTTTTTCTGCTGAGCTTCTTCTAACTCCGGGGTCTGATCTCTAGGACTTCTGGGGTTTTACAACAGTGTACCAATTCCAAGAGCTGAAGTAACAAGATAATCGACAGACGATGTTAAGCATCTCATTGTAATTTTAAACTCATATCAGTTTGGTGGTTAGAAATCTGCAGATGTGATGTGAGTAAAACTTCTATGAGAAAATGATATCATTAAGGTGATAAGTAAGGTGGGTAAGGATGACAATAGAGTATAAGTTATACAATGATAGCCTTAGAGGCAGCAGAAAGTTAAGAGATATCGGGGAAGCATATCCTACCATGACTTGTAGTACCCATGAATATGTACCATAAGAGAAGTGAGGCTGCCATGAATATATTGATACAACTATTATGCAAAGCACTACAATAATAGCCTAGTAAGGAAGATATGTCCTTTATTGAGTAAGGGTCTATGGAGGTTTCTAACTAGGTTCAGTGCAAGAGTTACAAGAAGTAAAGCAATAATAAGAAACTGATCATCTAGGACTCCATTTAGAGGAGGGGTCCATAAAGTTAGAAAGGAATAATAAGAAACTGATCATCTAGGACTCCATTTAGAGGAGGGGTCCATAAAGTTAGAACGCCAATGTTTTAACTAAAAGGGAGATGGTACACTGAAGTACCCAAATAGGTTACATATCCCAGATAGTGAAGGGGTCCAAGAAGATATGTAATGATAACGAACTATTCTCTTTCTAACAAAATTTCTATACTTGGTCAACATCACGTTCATCCGATGTTTTACGTATTCATGTCATGACTATGTTTATGCATCCTCTCAAAAATTCTTCTCATGATCATAATGCCCATGGAAACACCAAAATGTGAACTATAAGGAAAGAAGAGTTTGTACTAGTGACAAGACTTATCTTAAAGAGATTTATGAACCTATATTGCAATTAGTCATAAGGGTGTTAATTTTCCATTTTCCATGCAATTGTGTCCTATCTATTCTCAAAGTAATTCCCTATTCATACCTCATACAATTGTTGTACGAAGTATTTGTGCCTATGGTTCTATCATTAAATATTTCTAGTCAAGATGATGATGTTATGATGAGATTCCGTGTGTTAAACAATATTTGATTCGTTTGTTATGATCATGCCCTAAAATGTGGCACTCTATCATGTCGTATGCTTATGATCATGACTTAGACCACTAGTCATATTTCATGAGGTTCATGCTTATGCTTTGTTCCTCTAATGACTCCATTTATGATGAAATATATGGTAGACTGAAGAGGGTAGGCATTCCCTTGTTGTTGGCAATAATAGGTATGCTAGTTCCGTAAAAAGTAAAAGAATGTAGGAAGTGAAGGAAATTAGGCTTTAACTATGTGTAGTGATTGGATGGAAGTATTGTCGTCTCCTTATATGGTTTAGTATGGTTTTTAATATTAAGGAAATTATAGAAGACATAAAATTTTTTGGATGGTCTTGGAAACAAGGGAGTAATGTAATGTATGTAGCGATAGGTTTGAATGTTGTATTGAAGAATGTGTGGATTCTTTAAATTACGAGTACTTGATGAAGTTTGAGGTTGTTTGAATGTTGTGATAAGGATGAATAAAGTTGTTGGGGATGACCCTAGATGCAAAAGAAATCTTGTTGAATATTGAAAACACCTAATAACCTAATCAACTATTGATGAACCTAATAAGTAGTGTCCGTGAAAGTTCTATGGTGAACTCAGGGTGTTGAAGAGGTTACTTGGAAAGCCAAGAAAGAAATAAGAGCAAGTTATCGCCATTTGTTACTTGGTCTAGAAGGAGATGCTTAATGACGATGTTCCATTCTATTCTATGTCTAGTGCACTCATGATCCTTGATTATGTCATTCAGACAAAATGAAGCTTACGTACAAAGCCATTCCAATCATGTCCTACGAATCCATGTCCAATGGTCAATGTACTTATGCTAAGTTAATGTTCTACACCTAACGTCTCATATAATTCCTACCTATAGTCCTTCATTCATTAATTCCATATGCTACAAGTATGATTATGATGTTAATGATGAGAGGTATTATTTTTTTATGATCCCACGAACTCATGACCCGCATTATGCTACTCATGATCTGCAAACTCATGTCTTCTACTATGCTCCCCGTGTTCAAGAGAACCCCATTATGACACGTCCATTCTAAGATTAAATGCACCATATTAATGGTGTATATTATTTCTTTCTAAGAGTGTGATGAAATTCCTTACGATGATGAAGTCAACGATGATGAATGAAGGTATAGGTAAGTTTTAGGGAAAATTTACTTCTTGATACTTTAAAATGGGCCAAGTGGAGCCATGTGTACGTTACTTATATATTCTTTAATGTTTAGAGTTATGGAATGCCCCGTGAGACTTAAGATAATGTTTCTGGTTAGCTGGAACAGGTTTGAGAATTTGGGATAATTCTATTTACAAAGAAAACATTTCCAAAACCTTTGAGAAATTCCATAGTTAGAAGTTGTTATGCCTGTACCATCATTCAAGGATGAATGATCCCAAATGAGAGATATTGTAACACCTCATACCGTCATACTAAGATTTGAACTGTTTTATGTATGTGGCTGAAATAGACTCGAAATTTTTTTAATGAATCCTATGTTTTTGGAGGATTAAAATCATGAGTTATAATGTGTTATGGATGTTTCGAGTTGCTTAAGAATTGAAAATACCAATTTTTGTGACTTCCGTCATGAATGGATAAAAGTACAGACTAAATAATGGAAGTTCCTGACCTTAGCCCATGAGCATAATGTCACGCCCCGCCTTGGGGGGTATGACTGGCACCTGGTGCCCTACTGGGACCTGAACCACTAGACTGCTGAGCCTAAGCACATCTGGTGCCTGGCTGTCTCTAACTCAGACTCTTGGAAACAAAGGGCTATATAACGGCTATAAACACAGCCTTTAGCCAGCTGGGCCTATAGCCACCTGTACCTGTACTAACAGCTAACCAGAAACACGTCAATATAGGGGAGCCTATGCGGGCCGACAAGGCCACCATACTGTCTAGTCATCTATAACTCAACAATGAAATACTGGAAAGCTACGTGACCGGCGTGGTCACCG
The DNA here is from genome assembly GCA_035772735.1 of Datura wrightii. Lineage (NCBI taxonomy): Eukaryota > Viridiplantae > Streptophyta > Magnoliopsida > Solanales > Solanaceae > Datura > Datura wrightii. The sequence continues at coordinate 58,303,705 of JASDFA010000020.1, read as the reverse complement.
CTACTATAAACAGAGGCCCCACATGGCCAACATAAACTGAAATGCTAAACAGCTATAACAAACTGCACGGCCTCACACGACCGGCTCAACTGACCACAGGGAAATACATACAGACTGCAAGCTTCTAAGAATACTGATAAGATGGTCGAGACAGGGCCCCGGCCTACCCATGCTATACAACAAAAGAAAGGGATAAACCTCTAGCTACCTAGCTCCGGATGACTGGAGCTGATGACCCTGTGAGCTGGCTGGAATCACGAGGTATCGGCGCCTCGTCTATGAGTACCTGCAGGCAAGTAATGCAGTGCCCCACTGGGCGTCAGTACCACTGGTACCGAGTATGTAAAACAACAACTAAAGAATATCTGAAAGTAACAATACAACTGATGGAATTGAAATAGAAAGAAATAGACTAAACTGATTGAAAACGTAAGGCTAAGCCTACTCTTAACCATGCTGGAAGGAGTAGGAGTCATACCTGGAGATGTATCGCTTTACTGTCAATCTACTCGTATCTAGTATAACATGGCATAACACAACATAACATAGCATGGCACACACAAACCTTACCCGGCCCCCATAAGCCGGGAGGTACAACCAACACGCAATCTATACCCCTACCCCGGTCGTCCCATCTTCTTATACTAACTATAAGCATCCTACCGATCCCATGAGTATGAACTTGGGCTCGTTGAGCCCCTAACTATAACTGTACCTGAGTCCGGAGGACTCCTGAATCAACACCCCGGGCGTACCCGCTCGACGGGGGTGTTTAAGGGCCGACCAAGGCACAATATAGAGAAACTGGCATCCCATCTTCGTCCCCTGTGGGACGGCATGCCACTCCGTAGAGCGAAGTATGCTCGCCCTCTGGCGGACGAGTCGATACAGCTATTAACCCTGGGGCGGTCATGAATGCTAGGTAATCCAACCCCAAGACAATACAGTGGTCTCAACTAGTAATACCATCTGCATATACCACATGCTGAAGCTAGTGATGATAAAGTATCTGTACATACTATATGATGACTAGTGATAGTGATATGTTTGTATTTAATACAAGCTGAGACTGATAATGGTATATGTATATAAATATAATCTTCTTCCATACTGTACTGAGTCTCATGTTGAACAAGATGTAGTTTTTCTGCTGGAAACTATGCTGTATAACTGAGTTTCTATAGTAACTTGATTTACTATTTCTAACATGCTTTCTAAACTTCATTTTAATCTATCATTCTACTTCTAAGATACCATACAGATACTCACATTGCTTTACTAGGTTTCAACTGAATACGATAATATCCTAACATTCTTTACTAAATCACATACTGTGCATGCTGTACAGTTCCTAACACTTGTATTAGAATTTATATCGTGCTAGCAAGTTTCACGCTATACATAACATGATGCTTCTAATATCGTACCAATATTCATAATAAACATAACACACGACTTCTGAACATTCTACTGGCCTTTAAACTATTTTACTATACCGAGACTGCTAACTTGCCGAGGAAACTAGCTTTACATACCTTCACTTCTAATTTCCCGACTAACCGGCGTAGCTTGGTCAGTATTTCAGCTATTCCTCCAAACTGCATTCATATATATATCAATCAATACTAAATACAACTTTATTATGAAGGAAGACATCACTTTCGATATAATTATAGCCTAAACTTAGGCTTATCGAAAGACGGTCGAAAACTCGCTATTTTCCAGAAGTCCAGAAGGGAGAAGTATTCACTTCACAGCTAGGAACACATAGACACTAGTTTGGAGCAATTCCACTTACCTTAGTCCGGTAGCTCGATGATTCGTCGACCGTATTTCGCAAAACTAAATCCGTAGGAATGCTCTCTACCGCTAAATACCTCAGTATCTGAGGTTAATTTGGGTTTGGACTACGTTTGGCAGCGTAATCGGACGAAAATATATTTACCCTCTTCGTTCTCCTCTGTTCCTCTGCGTTTTCTGGAAATTTTATATGTTTTAAATGGAAATAAACCGAAGTGAGGCTTTATATACTTGAGCCTGGATAGCGCCAACGTGTCACGGAGCCAACGCGGAGGCTCCACCTCCGTGAAACATTGCCATCGCGGAGGGGCTCTGCCTCGGCTCCTTCCGCGATGGTTCGATAGGCTATCCGTCCAATCCTTTTTCAGGCCTTCCTCTAGAACGTATGGCTTTCAAATATGCTTAATCACCGTGTGAATAGGCCATCTAGGTGTCAGAAATCTTACGGGGTATAACATTCTCCCCCCCTTAAGAACATTCGTCCTCGAATGGAAACTGCTATCTAGAGGACTTCTCAACTTACTTGTTTAGAAAAATTTTGGCAGAGTCTCCCCTGTAATATGGACTATACCAAAAACCTGAAACACAGAAAAGTCCAATACAAGTACTGCACACATACTTTAGGATTCACTGGATAGCTAAGCATCAATCTTTCTCATTTATTCATACACAACTATAAGGTATTGCATAAGTAATGATACGGACATACCTGTCGCCTGACTAGGCCTGGAATAAGTGAGGATATCTGGCTTTCATATCTTCCTCTGCCTCCTAAGTCATCTCCTCTCGGTTCCTGTTACGCCACAATACCTTGACAGACGCAATATCTTTAGTTCTCAATCTACGAATCTGTCTGTCTAAGATGGCTATTGGAACTTCTTCATAAGCCAGCTTTTCTGTAACCCCGATATCCTGGACTGGGACTGCTCTGGATGGGTCTCTTATGCATTTCCTCAGCATAGATACATGGAAGACCGGATGAACATATTCTAATTCTGGAGGCAAGTTCAACTCATATGCTACTCGGCCTATCCTTCGACGAATCTGATAACACCCAAAAAACCTCGGGCTAAGCTTACCTTTCTTGCCAAATCTCATCACCCCTTTCATCAGAGACACTTTCAAAAATACCCAGTCATTCACATCAAACTCCAAATCTCTACGCCGCACATCTGCATATGATACTCTGTGCAGTCAGCAAACGTTCTTGGATAAGCTTTACCTTCTCCTCTGACTGCTGAACAATGTCTGGCCCAACTAACGCTGATTCTCCTATTTCAAACCAGCCAACCAGCGATCTGCATTTTTGCCCGTATAAAGCCTTAAAAGGCGCCATTTGGATGGCTGAGTGATAGCTATTATTGTAGGAAAATTCAATTAACGGCAAATGCTCATCCCAGCTACCCCCGAAATCTAGCACACACGCTCGCAACATATCTTCGAGCATCTGAATTGTGCGTTCAGTCTATCCATCTGTCTGAGGGTGGAATGTTGTGCTCAAATTAATCTGCATTCCCAGACCTCTCTGAAACGACCGCCAAAATCTAGCTGTAAACTGTGCTCCTCTGTCTGAAATTATGGATACTGGCACTCCGTGCAATCTGACTATCTCTCGGATATACAACTCAGCATAATCTTCGATCGAGAAAGTAGCTCTTACTGGCAGGAAATGAGCTGATTTTTTCAATCTATCAACTATCACCCATACAGAGTCATATCTGTGTCTGGTACGAGGTAATCCTGCTACAACATTCATATTCACTGCTTCCCATTTCCAGAGAGGCACAACTATGTCCTGAGTCAAACCGCCTGGTTTTGATGTTCTGCTTTCACCTGTTGGCAGTTAGGACATTGAGCTACAAATTCAGCAATTTCTCTTTTCATACCTGGCCACCAGTAGGTTTCTTTGATATCGTGATACATTTTTGTCGCACCGGGATGAAGAGAATAACGGGCGTAATGTACCTCGTTTATAATCTGCTGGCGGAGCCCTGAAACATCTGGAAGACATAGGTGACCTTTACATAACAACACTTCCTTCTTAGTTACCTGAAAATCTGGCACTTTACCCTGCTGGATTCTGTCTTTGAGCTGGACCAGGTCAGGATCCTCATATTGCCGTCCTTTCACTTCCACAACTAATGAGGACACGGCAGTGTTCTGAATTACCGTTCTACCGTCCTCTGCTTCTGCTACACGAACGACTAGGCTAGCTAACTGATGTATTTCCCTGACCAATTCCCACTGCTCGGGCTACAAATATGCCAAACTCCCCATGGACTTACGACTGAGAGCATCTGCTACAACATTGGCTTTCCCCGGATGGTACAGAATATTCACGTCATAATCCTTTAACAGCTCCAACCAGCGACGTTGTCGCAGATTCAACTCCCTCTGAGTGAAGATATGCTGGAGGCTCTTGTGATCTGTGAAAATATCAACATGGACGCCATACAAGTAATGTCTCCACATTTTCAAGGCGTGGATCACTGCGGCTAACTCCAGGTCATGGGTAGGGTAATTCTTTTCGTGTTTCTTTAGCTGCCTGGAAGCATATGCAATCACTTTACCATGCTACATCAACACACAACCCAACCCAACACCTGATGCGTCGCAATACACCGCATAACCCTCTGTACCTTCCGATAATGCTAACACTAGGGCGGAGGTCAATCTATTTTTCAGTTCCTGGAAGCTCTGCTCGCAGGCCTCTATCCACTGAAACTTCGCTGCCTTCTCTGTCAGTTTAGTTAGAGGTGCCGCTATGGTAGAGAATCCCTCGACAAACCTCCTGTAATACCCTGCTAATCCCAGAAAGCTACGAACTTCAGTCAGATTGGTAGGCCTTGGCCATGATTTGACTGCTTCTATTTTCTGCTTGTCAACCTGTATACCAGCATCCGACACAATATGCCATAAAAAGGCTACTGAATTAAGCCAGAATTCACACTTAGAAAATTTAGCATATAACTGGCGGTCCCTGAGGATTTGGAGCACTGTCCGCAAATGAGTTCGGTGATCTGTTTCAGAGCGAGAATACACCAGAATGTCATCAATGAATACTATTACGAACAGGTCCAAGAAAGGTCTGAAAATACTGTTCATCAAGTTCATGAATATTGCTGGGGCATTCGTTAACCCAAAGGACATAACTAAAAATTCGAAGTGTCCATATCGGGTCCTGAATGCCGTTTTAGGAATATCTCTTTCACGTACTCGAACCTGGTGATATTCGGACCGCAAGTCAATCTTAGAAAGGTATCTGGCTCCCTGCAACTGATCAAATAAGTCATCAATTCTGAGAAGCGGGTACTTGTTCTTCACTGTGACTTTGTTCAATTGCCGATAATCTATGCACATACGGAGTGAGCCATCTTTCTTTCTCACAAACAGGACTGGCGCACCCCATGGCGAAGTACTCGGCCTGATGAAACCTTTATCTAGCAAATCTTCCAACTTCTCCTTCAACTCTCTGAGTTCTACAGGAGCCATGCGATAAGGAGGAATTGATATAGGCTGAGTGCCTGGTAATAAATCAACAGCGAAATCTATTTCCCTCTCTGGGGGAATACCAGGTAACTCATCTGGAAACACATCAGGGAACTCATTCACCACCGGAACAGACTGGAGCATCGGAGATTCTGCTCGGACATCCTGAACTCTGACCAGGTGGTAAATACATCCCTTAAATATCAATTTCCTCGCCTGAATGTAGGAAATAAACCTACCCTTTGGCGTAGCGGTGCTGCCCTTCCATTCCCGGACTGCATCTCGTGGAAAGTGGAATCGGACCGTCTTAGTCCAACATTCAACATTGGCAAAGCACGGCACTAACCAATTCATACCCATTATGGCATCGAAGTCTATCATTTCTAACTCGACCAGATCTACTGTGGTCTGACGGTCAGCAACCTCTACTGTACACCCTCGGTAAATTCTGCTAGCTACAATAGAGTCACCGACGGGCGTGGACACTGAAAAGGGCTGCTGCAATAATTCTGGTGCAATATTGAACTTTCGTGCCACAAATGGAGTAATATAGGACAGAGTAGATCCTAGATCAATTAATACATAAGCAGGGTGTGAGCAGATAGTTATCATACCTGTCACAACATCAGGTGACGCTTCTGAATCCTGCCTCCCCGGTAAAGCATATGTGCGGCTTGGACCCGCACCTACACTAGAGGCCCCTGATCTGCCCTGACCCTTGCTTGCTGTAACTGAGGGCCTGTGCCCTGCCGAGGATGCTGTAGCTCGTGACCCTGCGGATGCCCTGTCATGCCTTTCCCGATCCTCCTGACCTCTGGCTGGGCAATCTTTCATCAAATGGCCCTCTTGGCCACAAATATAACATCCGGTGGAGCCATACCTGCATGCTCCAGGATGGCGTCGGCTGCATATAGGGCAAAGTGGTAGGGTATACCTACTCTGCTCTGCCCTCCTCTGTAATGGTGAATCTGCAATCTGCGAACCTCTGCCGGTCTCTGACTGCCTCCTGCGGCTAAATCTACCCCTCTGCGGCTGTGGTGGAGGCGGGGGCCTGGGCGGCCTGTCTAACAATCGTGGCCTAGGTCCTCCCCAAACCTCCCTCTGTAACTCAACTGGTCTGTCCCTGCGGTGCTGTTCCTGATTGGTCCTCCTGATCTCCCGCTGCCGCTGCCTGATGCCCTCAATATTTTGGGCAAATGCCTGAACTCGGGCAATATCCATGTCCTCTCGCAGTGTGGCCGTAATACAAGCCGCAACATATTCTGGATTCAACCCCATGATGAAGCGGTGTACTCTGGATGCCATGGTATCAACAAAGGCCGGTGCGTACCAGGCCAAAGAGTCAAATCGCAAGGCGTATTCCCGAACACTCATGGTCCCCTGCTCTAGATGTAGGAACTGGTCTACCCGAGCCTGTCGAATCTCCCGCGGCAAATAGTGATCCAGAAAAGCTCCGGAGAACCTGGACCAGGTTGGAGGGGAAACATCTCTCCCTCGGGACCTTTCCCAGCTTTCATACCACAATACGGCGATGTCCCGTAACCGGAATGCTGCCAACTCAACCGATTCTGTAGGCGTGGCATGCATAACCCTAAAAATTCTCGGCATTTGATCCAGAAAATCCTGAGGGTCCTCTGTCCGGTCCGTACCTGTAAACTACGGGGGATTTAGAGCCAAGAACTCTCGGACCCTTGAACTATCGGGCCCTCCAGACAACTCCGCAACTGTAGACGGCATCGACTGACGCTGAGCAGCCATCATCTGTGCTAACATGACTACTGCACTCCTAACCTCCTGGTCGGAAGGTATCGATATGGGGACTGCGGGAGGGGGTGTCGCTCCAAGTGGCTCATGATGTGGTGGAGACTGCTGAGAAGGCTGGGACGATGTCTCTGTAGTTCCCTCTAATCGGGCTGTTTCTAAATGAGGGTGAGGCATTCTGCTGGTGCCTTCCCCTGCTGCAATATCTAGGCTCCGGCCTGTGATAGGATGTCGCTGGTCTTACATTATCTGTAACCAAAGAATACAGTAAGCTCTAGGGACTCAACCCTATACTGTACCGCTCTACAGCACGACTGAATAAGAGTAAAAGACAACCATTCTATCATGCCTTGCAGCGCCCTACCCATAGTATGTGGTGCACAACACATCCATAGGCAGGACTCTACTTAGCACGGCTTGCAGACTCCTTGGGATACGACCTGCTCTGATACCAAGTTTGTCACGCCCCGCCTTGGGGGGTATGACTGGCACCTGGTGCCCTAATGGGACCTGAACCACTAGACTGCTGAGCCTAAGAACATCTGGTGCCTTGATGGCTCTATCTCAGACTCCTGGAAACAAAGGGCTATATAACGACTGTAAACACAGCCTCCGGCCAGCTGGGCCTATAGCCACCTGTACCTGTACTAACAGCTAACCAGAAACACGTCAATATAGGGGAGCCTATCCAGGCCGACAAGGCCACTATGCTATCTAGTCATCTGTAACTCAACAATGAAATACTAGAAAGCTACGTGACCGGCGAAGTCACCACTACTGTCAACAGAGGCCCCACACGGCCAACATTAACTGAAATGCTAAACAGCGATAACAAACTGCACGGCCTCACACGACCGGCTCAACTGACCACAGGGAAATACATACAGACTGCAAGCCTCTAAGAATACTGATAAGATGGTCGGGACATGGCCCCGGCCTACCCATGCTATACAACAAAAGAAAGGGATAAACCTCTAGCTACCTAGCTCCGGATGACTGGAGCTGATGACCCTGTGAGATGGCTGGAATCACGAGGTATCGGCCCCTCGTCTATGAGTACCTGCAGGCAAGTAATGCAGCGCTCCACTGGGTGTCAGTACCACTGGTACCGAGTATGTAAAACAACAACTGAAGAATATCTGAAAGTAACAATACAACTGATGGAATTGAAATAGAAAGAAATTGACTAAACTGATTGAAAACGTAAGGCTAAGACTACTCTTAACCATGCTGGAAGGAGTAGGAGTCATACCTGGAGATGTATCGCTTTACTGTCGATCTACTCGTATCTAGTATAACATGGCATAACACAACAAAATATAGCATGGCACACACAAACCTTACCCGGCCCCCATAAGCCGGGAGGTACAACCAACACGCAATCTATACCCCTACCCCGGTCGTCCCATCTTCTTATACTAACTATAAGCATCCTGCCGATCTCCTGGGTATGCACATGGGCTCGCTGAGCCCCTGACTATAACTGTACCTGAGTCCGTAGGACTCCTGAATCAACACCCCGGGCGTACCCGCTCGATGGGGGTGTATAAGGGCCGACTAAGGCACAATATGGGGAAACTGGCATCCCATCTTCGTCCCCTGTGGGACGGCATGCCACTCCGTAGAGCGACGTATCCTCACCCTCTGGCGGACGAGTCGATACAGCTATTAACCCTGGGGCGCCCCAAAATGCTAGGTAATCCAACCCCAAGACAATACAGTGGTCTCAACTAGTAATACCATCTGCATATACCACATGCTGAAGCTAGTGATGATAAAGTATCTGTACATACTATATGATGACTAGTGATAGTGTTATGTATGTATTTAATACATGCTGAGACTGATAATGGTATATGTATATAAATATAATCTTCTGCCATACTGTACTGAGTCTCATGTTGAACAAGATATAGTTTTTCTGCTGGAAACTATGCTGTATAACTGAGTTTCTATAGTAACATGATTTACTATTTCTAACATTCTTTCTAAACTTAATTTTAATCTATCATTCTACTTCTAAGATACCTTACAGATACTCACATTGCTTTACTAGATTTCAACTGAATACGATAATATCCTAACATTCTTTACTAAATCACATACTGGGCATGCTGTACAGTTCCTAACACTTGTATTAGAATTTATATCGTGCTAGCAAGTTTCATGCTATACACAACATGATGCTTCTAATATCCTACCAATATTCATAATAAACATAACACACGACTTCTGAACATTCTACTGGCCTTTAAACTATTTTACTATACCGAGACTGCTAACTTGCCGAGGAAACTAGCTTTACATACCTTCACTTCTGATTTCCCGACTAACCGGCGTAGCTTGGTCAGTATTTTAGCTATTCCTCCAAACTGCATTCATATATATATCAATCAGTACTAAATACAACTTTATTCTGAAGGACGACATCACTTTTGATATAATTATAGCCTAAACTTAGGCTTATCAAAAGACGGTCGAAAACTCGCTATTTTCCAGAAGTCCAGAAGGGAGAAGTATTCACTTCACAGCTAGGAACACATAGACACTAGTTTGGAGCATTTCCACTTACCTTAGTCCGGTAGCTCGATGATTCGTCGGCCATATTTTGCGAAACTAAATCTGTAGGAATGCTCTCTGCTGCTAAATACCTCGGTATCTGAGGTTAATTTGGGTTTGGACTACATTTGGCAGCGTAATTGGACGAAAATATATTTACCCTCTTCGTTCTCCTCTGTTCCTCTGCGTTTTCTGGAAATTTTATATGTTTTAAATGGAAATAAACCGAAGTGGGGCTTTATATACTTGAGCCTGGACAGGGCCAACGTGTCACGGAGCCAACGCGGAGGCTCCACCTCTGTGACACGTTGCCATCGCAGAGGGGTTCTGCCTCGGCTCCTTCCGCAATGGTTCGACAGGCTATCCGTCCGATCCTTTTCCGGGCCTTCCTCTAGCACGTATGGCTTTCAAATATGCTTAATCACCATGCGAATAGGCCATCTAGGTGTCGAAAATCTTACGGGGTATAACACATGAAGTGTTTGGAATAGTGAACTTTAGAGAAACTAAGTGTTAAGATCAATTCTTAACTGTGGGGAGTGCATTGGATGTCAATAAAGGTCATAAGTAACTTCTACCACAAAGTTGAGTTGAGAGCCTTCTTATCGATTGAGTTTTCGTATAAGTTCTTACAAGGTAAACTTCAAATGATTATAGATCGTAAATTAAAAAATGATTTTGGGTTATTAAAAATATCAAATTGAATCCCTTTAAGTCTTTTTTCCAACGGTTCCAACCTTGCACCAATTGGAGTTCGGAGTAAAAAGTTATGAACAATTGAGTAAAGTACTGTCAGGTGTGTCGGGAAAAGTGATAGTCCATCAATAACCCAATGGCCTGTCAAGATTAATCCGTCAACCTTAACCATAAACTATGAAATTTCACCCCAAAGTGATGGGCAAGTTGAACGTCTGTCGACGAACTGACGGTCCGTCACATAGGGATTTCAGGGCTTCTAAAAGTCACCTTAAATGATTTTTTGGTATTGTTTTGCCTCCAGGTCATCCCTATAAGTTCCAAGACCTCTCTTCAACCCTCCTAAGTCTAGGTAAGTGTTCTCCATCATATTACTACATAAATCAATAAATCTCTTAATCATTCTAACATCAAAATCATCTTTCTCTCTCTAGAAAGGTCAAGCACAATCTTTTAGTTCCAAGACTTAAAATCTTGAGCACTCCTCCTTCCTCCAACATAATTAACTCTCGTTAAACCAAAAATAAGTATATTTTTTACTCCTTAGGGATTTTCTAAGGTTAGGACTCATGGGAAGATTCTAGGAAGCCATGAGTTCATATAATGACCTAGGGTTAGGGTTTATGGGCCTGTTTTGGTGTCAAGGATGGATATGGTTATTTTTGTTAGAATTGTAAGAGTTATTTATGTTATGAAGGGGCTGTAGAAAGAGATGGGTGTTAGTACACCCAACCCATAAGAGGCTCAAATTTCCAATGCCCTCCGGGTGTTTGATGTAATGCCTCTTTGAATTAAATTTCGTCATTAATCTATTGATTATAGTTCCTATCTATATAATTATTGCATATTGATGTTATAAAAGGATTGTTTCTTCATGGAGATAGTTTTGAGGCCAAGGATAAGGTACGTAAGCTTATCTCTACGAGTGGAAACCTCATTGTTCTTCGGCACGTTACATTTTTCATGTTATGAGTGTTACATTCATGTATGAGTTAGAATTATAAAGAAAAACTTAGTCCTTGATCTTATTGACTCTTCTCCAAGGATTCTTATGATTTTCTACAAAAAATTACCAAAACATGAAAGATACAAAGTTCCTTCGAAGTAAGAGTTTGATGATTCCTCTTTAAGATTTACTTATCAAACTCTTCCTCTTCTTAAGTTGTTACAGTTAAGGTCAAGAACTTTATATTTATGATGAATTGATTTCAAAACTGTATGAGTTCCTATGTATTTTTTACGATCATTCTTGCTTACCCCATGAGTCCTTATATATGTCTATGATCCTTTTGATCCTTCTATGAGTTCCATGAGTCTTTTTATGAAAAGTGTCAATTTTACAAACTATGATTTTTACTCTAAAAGAGAAAATTAAATGATTTTTATGAACAATGATTTTAACATGATGAATAATGAATTTAAAGGTCTTACGACAATGATTAACTATGATAATGATACGATGATGACTTATGATGATAAGCTTGGTTGATTAAATTTATTTTCGAGTAAATCTCGCTATGTAATAAAAAAGGGAATTGTATCGTTAACTGAGAAGGCTTCATGCCTGAAACTACGTATGCCAATGTAGGTTATGGATCATTTTTGTTGGTTTAGGAGGCTCCTTATATGCCCCTAGTAGGGGCTATTATGGATCCTTGCTAGCAAACTATGTTACGATACCTTATACCGCAGAAATATATGTGATCACTTAGCTAATTAGATTGAGATCAAACTCCATGTTTGCATGGTGGATTATGTCACTTAAGTTAAGAACCTCCCAAAATGAATTAATGAATGATGATGTAAAATTTGATTTTTGAATAAAAGTCAATCTATTGATTTCATATTCTTTACTCCTTTCATATTATGTTTATACTTTTAGTTGTCCGTTCTGTTATTAGTTATGCTTATGCTTTGTTCAGACATTTTACATACATTACGATCCTATATACTCACATCCCTTTTGCCGAGGGCGCTGCATTGTTTTATAATGCAGGCTTAGGTACTCCTATCGATGATCATGTTGCTCGCTAGGATTCTCTTATCCAATTATTGATGAGCCATACTTGTTTTGGGATTGGTTACTTCACTCAAATTTATAAGTTTTTGACTATAAGGTATGTTGGGTGCCTTCTCCTGGTAAAACAGTTATTCCATTTATGATGGAGGCTTCATAGATTCTTATGGTTCATGTGGATTTAAACTTGGCAGGTCTTTCCTATAAATTAATATTTGTTTATTTTGATCTTTATATATTAAGTCTAATGATTCTTCCGCTTATGTTAGATTTATGCTCTTGACGAACACCATGTTATGTGGTTTATTCGGGGCCAACAATAGCATTGGGTGTCGGTTACGCCTATGCCCTAGGTTGGGGTGTGACATGATGAAACCCTTATCTAAGAGATATTTCAGGTGTTATTTCAACACCTTTAGCTCGACTGGAACAATTCTATAGCGAGGAATGGCTACAGGTTGCGTATCAGGGAGAAGATAAATACCAATGTTAATCTCCTTCTCGCGAGGGACTCTTGGTAGATCATCAGGGAACACCTCCGGGTACTCGCATACTACAAGAACTGTCTAAAGAGTCGAGGTCTCGGACATAGCATCCTTGACCCAAACAAGATGCTATACACTAACCTTAGATATCATCTTTCTGGCAATAAGATAAGAACCTAAGCGACCGACAGGCACAACTAAGCTACCCTTCCACTCTAAGACTGGTTTAGCTAACAATCGAAACTATATCATACGGGTTCTACAGTTGAATAAAGTATAACATGCATGTCACTTATCCATATCTAAGATAACATCGAAATCGGTGATATCTTACTCCACTAAATTGGTTGAGGTGACTTTCTGAAGAATCGTGTGTAATACCCCGAAAGCCCTAAGATCAGACCCGAGGGTTGAAACAGGAAAAACAGAAATCTCTACACTAGGTCACAGGATGAGTCGTCCAATAACCCATGAGGTGCACCATGAGTAGTTAGCCGACTCGCGAAGTAAAGGGAGAATTGACTAGTTTTTGAAATTTGGGACTGACCACGAGACAAGCCACGACTCATGGTCAGGGTAATGAGTCCTGGAGTCAAGAGCTAACTTGATGGTGGAAATTTTGGGTAGTGAGCCCAATGACTCATCACCACGAGTCATCCCTCAGGAACCGAGTCATCCAGTCCCTCGTTACGACTGGCAATGTGCTTTCTCTTGCGAATTTAGTAAGGGTTTTCACGTAATTCCTAACTTCCTATGACCTAAATTATGTTGTTTTAATCTCATATAAGTGTGTTTTAAGAGTGTTTACCTTATTCCAAGCCTGTCCCTCTCCATGCATGCAATCCTAGATGTTTCTAAGGGTGATCAAGCGTAGAAGTTCATCAATTCTCCTTCAATTTCCTTTGGGTATTCAAGAGAGTTGTGAAATCAAAAGTCCCTAGGTATGTAGTATTATGAATGGGGGTATCCATCCATTCCCATGCCCCAATCTCTTCACGAATTCATGAAAATTCTATGTTGATGAATCTATGGGGTTTTAACCCAACTTATGAATTCTATAAGTATCTATCATGGGTATATTCTAACCATGTTTCTAATGCTGAATTATGATTCATGGACGTGTTTTCTAATATTTTCAATTACAATTCATGTTTTCAAATTTTTACAAATTATGATGCCTAATTATTAGAGTTCATGAAAAGATGAGATCATGATCTATGTTTTTAAGTATGATGAGATATTTATGAGGCAAGTATGATTTCGAATTACCCATGTCTATATTCATGTTATTGACTATCAAAGTCTATTTCAAGTATCTTTGTGCTTGGGAAAGTTCATATGATCTAGTATGTTTCATGATTTATCTAGATTTTATGTTATTAGCTTACTGCATGGATTTTGGAGTCTAGACACCCACTCTTTTAAGCTTTTGATACGGTTTGAGCCAAGGCTCCTCATGTCATGTTTCCAGATTATGCATGTATATCATATTATGATTCAACTTCATCACTAGATGATGGTTCAGCTTCGTTGAAAGATGATAGAGAGCATATGCATGTTTTTAGGAGTAGTGTCAAGCACCGAGTAGGCTAAGGGTCAGTCAACCTTGTGCCTCAGAACTACGCCGACCAGATTATTTGGGACCTCCCTTGTGAGTTTCCCCTACCCCCAAGAGGCCTTCAGCTTGATATCGATATCATGGTAGCATCCTTAGCCTTGGCAAGGCTTTGTACAGCTCTGCCCACATGAATGTAATAGTTGGGACCACGTAAGCTCTATCAAGATAATATCAGTTATATAACAAGTCTCCCATTATTCTTCATGATTTCAGTTATGCATGTTCATCATTCATGATATTTTGTTTTCAGCAGGTTGACCCACTGTTCTGTTTTACTTATGAACAATCAATTTCAGCTTTGGGTCATTCGATTCATCTATGATATTCAGTTATTTTTAAATCATTTTTTCAGATAATAGCATGCAAACCCTACCCTCAGAATCTTTTGATGAACTATTTTATGATATGCATGATTTCTGTTTTTACTTACTTAGTGGTTTTACTTACCTTACATACTCGGTACATTCCACGTACTGTTCGCATACTCTATGTTGTATCATTTCATGATACAGGCTCCGACAGTCAGGTTCAGCCCCGCCGCTAGTCAGATCATTAGAGTAGCATCTCCCAACCAGAGTTGGTGAGTTCTCATCCTTCGAGGACCATTTTTATCAGTTATATTCAATATTTTCAGTTTGAATCATTAGTGAGTTAGTTAGGGTCCTATCCCATCAATTCGTCAATATGTAGAGGCTTATCAGACATAGTGTGTTTTCAGTTTCAAACCACTATTATTTATTTAGATATTCGATGTTATCATGATTTTCAGACTTCCGCTATCATATATGCTAGACTTCCGCATTATTGTGTTGAGTTTTAGATGTCATGTTCATGCCATGGTCGACTTTTTCACAACTCGAATATAGGCTTGGGTGGAGACAGGGGACAAGGAACCCCAAGAGGCTCTATGTCGACCCATGGCATGAACATAACATCTAACTCAATCAATAAATGCGGAAGATCAACATAATTAACATAGCAGAAGTCTGAACATAACATATATCAGAATACATACACGAGTCTGAAGCTGATCATACACTATGCATGAAAGCCTTTAATACTGACAAGTTAATGGGATAAGACCCCAACTAACTCTCTAAAGTCTAAAACTAAAAATACATAGCATAACTGAAAAATGAAGGGCCCTCAAAAGATGAGGACTCACAAACAGAGACTGGGAGTGCTAATTCTGATAATCGGCTAACGTCGGGACTGAGTGTGGATATCAGAGCCTGTATCATAAAATGATATAACAAAGAGTATGCGGTCAATGCGTGGAATGTACCGAGTATGCAAGGTAAGTATAACCGCTAAGTAAGAAAAATGATAACTCATGCATATCATAAAACATAATCAAGATAAGATTTTGAGAATAAGGCTTGCATGTTATTTTCTCAAAACATGATTTATACATAAATGAGTATCATAACTTGATCGAGTGACCCAGAGATGAAAATTGATATTCATAAGTGAAACTGATCATTAGTCAAACCCATTGAAAACACAATTACCATGATTGATGAACGTGCATAACTAAAATCATAAGGAACAATGGGAGACCATCTTGTAACTGACATACCACAATAGAGCTTATACGGTCCCGACTATTTGACTCAAGTGAGAAGAGTGGTCCAAATCCTTGCCAGGCTAAGGATGCTATCATGATATTGATATTAAGCACGAAGCTCCTTGGGGAAGGGAAAGCTCACAAGCGAGGTCCCAATGAATCTGAATATACCTACATTGGCGCGTACTTCTGAGGCATAGGGTTGACTGACCCTTAGCCTACTCAGTGCTAGACACTACTCCCAAAAACAAGCATATGCTCTCCATCGTTTTTTAATGAAGCTGAATTATGCATATTTTATTTATATAGTCTGACAATATAACATGAATAGCCTAGGGCTCAAACCATACCACAAGTTGAAAATAGTGAGAGTCTAGATTCCAAAATCCATGTGGTAAGCTTCTAACATGAAATCTAGATGAATCGTGAAACATGCTTGATCATGTGGGCTTGCTTAAAACTGTAATATGCTATACAATAGACCTGATATCAAAATCATGGATATCGACATGGGTAATTTCCAAATCACACTCCTATCATAAACATCCCATCACAACTAGAAGCATAGAATGAAATCTCATCCCTTCATAAAGTTCCATGAATGGGCACCTTATTTGTAAAAACATTAAAATCAAGATTTGTAATTGAAAATATTGAAAATCAGTCCCATAAATCATAATTTGACATTAGAAACATGTATAGAGAATACACATGCTAGATATTTAAAGAATTCACAAGTTGGGTTAACACCCCAGAGATTCATCAATAGGAACTTCATAAATTAGAGAGGAATTGGGCATGGGTGTGAACAATTGCACCCACTCATAACTATATATGCCTAGAAGGATCTGTTTTCACTGCTTTCTTGATTTCCTAAAGGAAATTTTGGGGAAGAACCTTGAAGAACTAGGATTGATCACCCCTTTTAACCTCTAAGCTTGCATGCATGAAAGTGAATGGGCATAGACTGAACTTACCCCTCTTAGAACACACTATTCCGAGCTTAAAAAAACATAGTTTAGCCCTTTGGAACTTAGGAATTACGGAAAAACCCTTAATAAACTCGCAGGGAAAAACAGACTTCCAGTCCTAACGAGGAACTGGACGAGTCATCCCCTAGGCCACTACTCGTGGTCTGCTATTCATGCTCAACACTGCCAGAACTCCCCTGAGGGTCACAATGAAGGAAACCACGAATCGTGGTGTACCTAATGACTTGTGGTAACCAATCGTTGCCAACACTCCCGAAATTCTCTAATCTCCAACTAACCCTTGACCACGGACCACCCAACGACTCGTGGTCACACCCATGTCTAGCTCACAATTCAAAAGTTCCAACCAAGGCTAGACCCCTCGCCACAAGTCGCTAAACGACTGGTGGTGTTCTTGACAGGTCACTGGATTACTCATCCTGTGACCCAGTGCAGAAAATCCTGTTTTCTCCGTTTCAACTCCCCGGTCTGATCTTAAGATTTTGGGGGTGTTAGAATATCTCCCCCTTGGGAACATTCATCCTCGATGTTGAAAATCATACAAAAAAGCAGAGAAATGCAATCATCCTACTGAAATACTGAACATACATGTTGAAAACTGACGGAGTGAGTCACTCCGATTTGTACTACATGACAACTGAATTCTTGAATCACACATACATCCATTTACATGAAAGAAATTAGGGTACATCAGCTGAACATGAAACTGAATAGAGCACTAAGGAGGAAACTGATACCTCAACCTAAAACTGAGCCGAAGGGAATATATGCGGGTATCTAGCTATCATATCTACTTCGGCTTCCCACGTAGCTCCCTCAACATGCTGATTCCTACATAAAATTTTAACTAAAGCTACTTCTATGTTTCTTATCTTACAAACCTGAAGATCTAGTATCTCTACCGGAACCTCTTCATGACTAAGGCTGTCTTTCACACTGACACTATCCACTGGAACAGCTAGAGATGGATCACCCAAACACTTCTTTAAGCGCAATATAATGAAAATTGATGAACTGAAGCTAATTCTTAGGGAAATTGCAACTTGTATGCCACCTTGCCAACCCGTTTCACAATCCTGTACGGGCCAACATAACGTGGACTGAGTTTCCTTTCCCTACCGAACATCATCACTCCCTTTATCAGAGACACCTTTAGAAACACCGAATCATCTAATTCAAACTCATGTTCTCTCCTCCTCACATCCACATAGGAATTTTGGAGACTCTAAGATGTTTTCTACCTGTCCCTTATGAGCTGAACTTTCTCCATGGCCTCATGGACTGAATCTGGACCTATCATACACAGGTTCACCTACTTCAAATGAACCAATAGGTGGTCTACATCACCGCCAATAGAGAGCCTCAAATGAATCCATCTGAATGCTGGGATGGTAGTTGTTGTTATATGCAAACTCAATAAGAGGGCAATGCACATCTCAGCTACCCTTTAGATCAATTACACACGCTCTCAACATATCCTCGAGAGGCTGAATGGTCCGCTCAGCCTGACCATTAGTTTGTGGGTGAAATGTTGTGCTAAGCTTGGCCTGAGTACCAAGTCCCTTATGAAATGATCTCCAAAACTAGGAGGTAAACTGAGTAACTCTATCTGATATGATGGAAAAGGACACTCCATGCAACTGAACTAACTTCGAAATGTACAACTTATCATAATCCTCTGTTGAATCGGTAGTTTTGATCGAAAGGAAATGAGTTGTTTTAGTCAACCTATCTACAACCACCCAAAATAGAGTCAAACTGTTGACGAGTGCGAGAAAAACTTGTAAAAAAGTCCATATTTATTTTCTCCAACTTCCAAGAGGGATACTAAAATCTTGGAGCACACCTCCAGGTCTTTGATGCTCAACCTTCACTTGTCGACAATTTTGACACTTAGCCATAAATTCTGCTTTGTCCTTCTTCATGCCATTCCACCAATAGACTTCCCGTAGGTCATGATACATCTTAGTGGCACCTGGATGTACAAAATACCTGAAACCATGAGCCTCATGCAACATCCGCTCTCTCAAATCTTCAACACCTGGAACACACAAGCGATCATGTTATCGCAACACACCATCTCCCCCTTGGGAGAAGACCTCCACCTTCTGATTGTGAACGGCTTCCTTCAAATTTACTAGACTAGGGTCCTTGCCTTGACTAGCCTTGACTTCAGTCATCAAGGAAGGTTTTAGTCCATTTTAGATAATGACACCACCCTCTATCGAGTTCCAACCAAGAAGTCACTAGTCACCTCCTGCTACAGTCTACTTGCACATCCTCCTACCTCTCAAGCTTGGCTAACGACCATGCTTCCCGAATCCTACATACCTGGCATCCACGACACGGATAGAGATTTATCCTAAATGTACACGTTCTTTCCATTGCTTCTGTCATGGGGAAACACATATGGCGTTTACAATAATGAGAATCATGAGAAGAAATCAATAAGGAGACCTAATCTGAGCTTATACCTAATATGGAACGACCTTATGAGCCGGACATGTCGAGAGACATATGTTAACATACATAGCGAGTTTATGACATGGAACCAAGAATTATAGGTTCACGGAGTAAGCTTGGAATTGCATGTTTGAAGGGGTCATTCTAAAATCTTGGGAGGGTCTATACACAAGTTTGAAAAGGGTGCAACTTTAACTGATCATAAGAGAAATCATCGGACCCTGAAAGGGTAGGCACTACAGAGATGTTAGTGTTGAGACCTCCCTATCGTGACACTCAAGGTCTGTCTTGCCTCACAGACTTATCATCTCACCCCCTTAGCTTTTATCTATCATTCTAAGGTTTTTGGATCCTACTTAGGGTCAGCCTAAACCACTAACTCGTTACTCTCCATTCGCCTCTAAGGCTATCACTAAGGGTTTCACACCCTTAACCATTCTACCCCCTCTACAAAGAAAACCTCATACTAAAATGTGAAAAAAAGAGATCTTGTACTTTATACAGTAGTTCTTGGGGCTAGCAACATGCAAAGTTCGATACGAAAACTTATAACGTACCCATGACTACATCTGAGGTTGGCTGCCACCTGCTCTAGGTAACCTGCTCCACTGATATGGGCAAGTTACTAATTTGATAACTTGGGCATGGGCTCCACCATCACCCTGTCTAGCTGAAGGACAATTGTTGAGTTTGTGTTCGGGCTTACCATACCCGAAACAACCATCATTGCCAATCAAACATTCCTCCTGGTGGTTCCTACCACACGTTTGGCAAGCTGGCCAACTATACTGGGCTGTTGAAGGGGTGGCCTGAGCACGACCTCTCTGGCCATCTCGCTTATCTGCTGGGCAATCTTTATGTTTATGATGGGGCTGGACATAATAGAAGCAAACATCTGACTCCATCAAGCATCTTCTTAGACGGTTCTTTTGACAGTGCTAGCCAATTGGATAAGTGATCTCCCTCACCCGGGGCTTGTTTCTCCAAACTTGAGCTAAAGATCTCTACTGGGGTTTAGAGTGACTCCCACAACTTGACCCTTGCTGGAAACTCTCCATGTCTTGGGTCTTGGGAATTTTTCTTCCCTTTTCTTTCCTCTTGAAATCCCCCTCCATACCCGAACCACCAACCTTAGCTGGACTACCCCTCGTGAAATCTTGAACCTTAATAGCTGCTGCCTTTTTAATAGGGTTCGCTACTGCGATGGTCTGCTGGTTAGAGTGAGAGATCATGGATCGTATTAACACTCTGCAAGTGACCCTAAGCTCCACATTCGTAACTTTCCCGAATATGGGATCCATTTGAATTGATGGAGTTGGCTGACTCTCGTTGGTTCCTTGAGGAGATATGTTTCTGCGCACGTGTATAGCACGAGTTAGATGAATGGGGAGAGCCTAACTCGTAGAACGAAGTAGAATCATGAAAGAAGGGAACATTTCCTAAAACCCTTTATATCCTCTTCATCATAAATGTGGCGTGCTTCACATTATATCCACTAGTGCAGGTGGTGGTCAGCATCAGAATAGATTCTATGCCCTCGCATCTTGTCAGGAGTAGGAGGCCTCTCCAAATGTAGTCAGTAGTATGTTACGAGTATTCCACCATAATGTATATGCATTGTTAGATCCGTGGGCTCCCTTATCTTTTGTGACGCCCTATGTTGGTAGTAATTTCAAATTCAGTCTTGAAATCCTAGCAGAACCCTTCTCGGTCTCTACGCTAGTCGGTGATTAAGTTATAGCTCAATGGGTATATAAAAATTATCCTGTCGCAGTCCTTCAGAATGTCACCTCCGTAGATTTAGTAGAACTAGCCATGACAGATTTTGATGTTATCTTTGGCATGGATTGGCTACATACATGTTATGCTTCAGTAAATTATAGAACCCATGTGGTAGAGTTTTGATTTATGAGTGAACCAGTCCTAGAATGGAAGGGTAGTTCAATTGTGCATGTAGGTCACTTCATTTCCTACCTTAAGGCCGGAAAGATAATTTCTATGGGTTGCGTGTACCATGTAGTTAAGGTTAAGGTGCTACATCTGAAACCCCGATTATCCAACCAATTCATGTAGTGTGTGAATATCCTGAAATGTTTCCAGATGATTTAGTGGGAATTTCTCCCGAGGGGAAGATTGATTTTGGTATTGAGCTTCTTCCCAATACGCAACCGATATCTATTCCTCCTTATAGAATGGCTCTAGCTGACCTAAAGGAGTTGAAGGAACAATTGAAAGATCTCTTGGACAAGGGATTCATCAAATTTAGCAAATCCCCGTGGGGTGAACTTGTGCTCTTTGTTCGAAAGAAGGATGGTTCCCTTCCGATGTGCATTGATACCAGTAATTGAACAAGGTTATCATTAAGAACAGTTATCCTCTCCCCAGAATTGATGACTTGTTTGAACAGCTTCAGGGTGGCAAGTGTATCTCAAAGATAAATCTCAAATACGAGTATCATCAGCTCAGGGTTCAGGAGAGTGACATTACGAAGATAGCCTTCAGAACATGGTATGGTCACTATGAGTTTGTAGTTATGTATTTTGGACTAGTGAATGCTTCTTCAACTTTATGCATTTGATGAATGGGGTGTTCAATCCGTATTTGGACATGTTCATGATCATCTTGATAAATGAAATTCTCATATACTCTCAGAGCGAAAATTAGCATGCCGCTCATTTGAGTATGGTACTGCAGACCCTTAAGGATCGCCAATTATATGCTAAGTTCAGCAAGTGCAAATTTTGGCTAGACTGAGTAGCATTTTTTGTTCATGTGGTGTCAAGTGAGGGTGTACAGGTAGACTCTCAAAATATATAAGTTGTGAAAAATTGGTCTAGACTAGTTAGTCCTTCAGATATCAAGAGTTTCTTGGGTTTAGCTGGTTACTACCGAAGGTTTGTTGAAGGGTTTTAATCCATTGTAGCACTGTTGACTATGTTGAACCAGAAGAAAGTGAAGTTTTAATGGTCGGAGGCTTGTGAGAAGAGCTTCAAAGAGTTGAAGACTCGACTCACCTCAGCACAAGTGTTGACCATACCTGAGCGTACCAATGGGTTTGTGGTATATTGTGACGCATCGAGTATCATCCTTGGTTGTGTATTAATGTAGCACGGTAAGGTTATAGCCTATGCCTCCAGGCAA
The DNA here is from genome assembly GCA_035772735.1 of Datura wrightii. Taxonomy (NCBI): domain Eukaryota; kingdom Viridiplantae; phylum Streptophyta; class Magnoliopsida; order Solanales; family Solanaceae; genus Datura; species Datura wrightii. Next base: position 58,281,117 of record JASDFA010000020.1, on the reverse strand, counting down.
TTAAAGGTCCATGTGAAGAACTATCCGACTCACGACTTCGAGTTGGCGACTGTAGTATATTCCTTGAAGATTTGGAGACACTATCTGTTTAGGGTCCATATGGATGTGTTGATGAACCAAAAAAGCCTACAGTACGTGTTTACCTATAATGATCTAAATCTACACAAAAGGAGGTGGTTGGAGATTCTTAAAGATTACAATATAAGTGTCTTTTATCATCCGAGCAAGGCTAATATGGTGGCAGACACTCTTAGCAGGATTTTAATGGTGAGGAGAGAGTTAGCGAAGGATGTGCATCATCTTGCACAGCTAGGACTCAATGGATGGTGGCGTTATTGTTCAAAATGGATTAGAATCTTCCTTGGTGACCAAGGTCAAAGCTAGACAAGATGAGGATCCTATTTTTGTAAAGTTGATGGAAGTCGTTCAAAATCAGAAGGAAGTGGTCTTCTCCCTAGGGGGAGATGATGTACTACGATATAAGGATCGTTTGTGTGTATAGCATGATGATGATTTGAGGGTGTGGATGTTGCATGAGGCTTATGTTTCTAGAGATTCTATACATCTAGGTTCCACCAAGATGTACCGTGACCTACGTAAAGTCTATTGGTGGAATGGCATGATGAAGGATATAGCAGAGTGTGTGGCTAAGTGTCTGAATTGTCAACAGGTGAAGGTTGAGCATCAAAGACCAGGAGGTGTACTTCATGACATAAGCATTCCCATTTGGAAGTGGGAGGAAATCAATGTGGACTTCATTACAGGGTTTCCTCTTACTCGCTGATCGCAAGACTCTATTTAGGTTGTCATAGATAGATTGACTAAAGCAGCTCATTTTCTACCTGTCAAAACTATTGATTCAACGGAGGATTATGCTAAATAGTACATTTGTGAGTTAGTTCAGCTTCATGGAGTACCCTTGTCCATTATATCTGATAGAGGTACTCAATTTAACTCCCAGTTTTGGATATAGTTTTAAAAGGGACTTGGTAGTCAAGTCAAGCTTAGCACAATATTTCACCCGCAAAAAGATGGTTAGGCTGAATGGACCATTCAGACTCTTGAGGACATAATGAGAGCGTGTGTAATTGATTTTAAGGGTAGTTGGGATTATCACTTACCTCTCATTGACTTTTCATTTAACAACAGATACCATTTGGTCAATTAGATGGCTTCATTTGAGGCACTTTATTGGCGGAGATGTAGATCACCTATTGGTTAGTTCAAAGTTGGTGAAGCCGCGTTGATAGGACCAGATTTAGTACATAAGGTTATGGAGAAAGTTCAGTTTGTAAGGGAAAGGTTGAAAACACAGAGTTGTCAAAAGTCCTATGCGGATGTGAGGAGGACAAAACTTGAGTTTGAAGTCGATGATTGGGTGTTTCTGGAGGGATCTCCCATGAAGGGAGTGATGAGGTTCGGAAAGAAAAGGAAACTCAGTCCCCTTTATGTTGGCTCGTACCGTATTTTGAGACGAGTTGGCAAGGTAGCGTATGAGTTGGAGTTTCCTTCGTAATTGGCTTTAGTTCATCCGATGTTTTATGTGTCGCTTTTGAAGAAATGTATGGGTGACCAGCCTTGGTTGTCCCGATGTAGAGCATGGGTGTGAAGGATAGTCTTAGATATGAGGAGGTTCCAGAGTAAATACTTGATCATTAGGCTTAAATACCTGCATCTATTCTCTCCCAGCTCAGTCCCATCTTGAGGTATCAGTTTCATCCCTCATACTCTATTCAGTTTCATGTTCAGATCATGTGTTCCAATTACTTTCATGTCAATTCATGTGTGTATGATTCATGAATTCAGTTCAACCATGTATCCAGTCAAGAATCAGTCACTCCGTCAGTTTTCAGCTCTAAATGTTCAGTATTCGGTAAGACAGTTGCATTTCTCAGCTTTTTAGTATTTTTATCCACATTCGAGGGCGAACGTTCCCAAGGGGGGAGATATTGTAATACCCCTAAAAGCCCAAAGATCAGACTTGAGGGTTTAAACAGAGGAAACAGGAATCTCTGTACTAGGTCACTGGACGAGTCGTCCAGTCACCTGTAATGTGCACCACGAGTTATTAGGTGATTCATGGACTAAAGGGAGAATTGGCAGGTTTTTGAAATTTGGGGCTGATCAATAGATAAGCCACGACTCCTAGTCAAGGTAACGAGTCTTGGAATCAGCCATGGTTAGGAGCCGGCTTGAAAATGGAAATTGTGCAACGAGCCCAATGACTCGACACCACGAGTCGTTCCTCAGGCAACGAGTCATCCAGTTCCTCATTTGGACTGGTAGTGTGCTTTTTCCTGGGCATTCTATAAGGGCTTTCCCATAATTCCTAAGTTCCTAGGACCTAAAATACGTCCTTTTAAGTTAAGTATGTTTTATGAGGGTTTAGCTCATTCTAAGCCTATCCCACTCCGTGCATGCAATCTTAGAAGTTTCTAAGGGTGATCACAGAAAATAACTGCCAGGTAACCCTAACGTGTGACCTATCGATTCATCAGGACGGGAAACGACTCGTCGAGTCGCCTGTCAGGTGCACTGGTTAACTGATCTGCTGGGGCTCATAATGGGGTTCCTTGTCCCATCAACTCATCTTATATCTAGAGGCTTTCAAAAAGTTACATACTAGATGGCTCAGCATTGTGATTTGTCATTCTTTTTCATGCTTTATATCATTTAGACTTCCGTTTAGCCATGTTTATGATTTATTTCTTCTTTAGTTATGCTCTTATTCATATTATGTATATGCCATGGGTTAGCTTGGAGTCATTCGTGGTTTTATGTTCCTGTGTCATGATTTGAGTTCCATGCTAGGGTCGTGAGAAAATTTATATCAGAGCATTAGGTTATACAGTTTCCTAGGGTGTCAGAAAGACGCGTTTAGTAGTCTTTTCCATGGATGTGAAGCGCGCCACAGTTATGGGGAAGAGGCTATGAGACATTTTAGGAAACTTCTATATTTCATGATTCTATCTAATGCTATGATGTTTAACTCTTATATTCTTTTAACTCATGCCATATGCATTTGCAGAAGTATGCCTACCAGAAGAGCCAATACAAGTTAGCAAGCTCCACCAACTAAAGTGGGCCCCTTGAATGGGCAGGTTACGGATGCAGAGCTCGTGGCTGCCTTTAGAGTGTTGGTATAGGCTATGGCCACAAAACTTAACTAGTAGGAGATCACACTTGTGAACACTTCTGGAGAGATAGCAACTACTAGTGTTCGAGATATCACGAAAAAAGAGTCCATCTGAGTTTCAAAGTCCAAATGTGAACGAAAATTTCAAGGAAAAAGAAAAGGGGAACAAAAGTGTCAGGACAAACAACCTTGAGGTTGTCAGCAGGGGGAAAGTGTGTAACACCCCGAAACTTTCCAAGACCAAGCTCAGCCTTTGCAAGAAAAGTCCAAAAGAAACAAGAAAAAATTGTCTCAGAATGATCGAGACAATGAGTCGTGGTCATCTCCAACAACTCATTGTGTCAGTCATGGTCAGCCCTGCTTAGTCCTTCGAGAACCAACAGGACATGGAGTGACCCATTGTGAGGAAGAATGAGTCGTCCTATCACTCATTGGTCCCCAACTTAGAAGTCCCTCTTCTAGGACCACACGACTCACCCAACGAGCTGTCGTATGATATAATGACTCGTAGTGTGAGTAATTGGTTGAGAGCCCCAAAAATTTCCTCCAGTAATAACGAGTGGAAACAATGACCCATTGTAACCTATAATGAGTCATTGTGACCACCCATCATGTCAAGTTCAGTGGTTTTAATAACCTTTCTAGTGGAGGTAACGACTCGACACAACGACCCGTTGGGTCTATCAATAAGTAGTTGTGTTGCCCGTTATCAGTCCTCCCAAGATTTCTATCCAGTTACCAAGGGAGGAACCAACCACCTATTGGTTCATCCATCGAGTCGTACTACCTCTCATTTCCAATTTTAGTGAGCCCAGATCCTAGGCCTCAGGACCAATGACTAGTCCCAATGAGTCGTGGTCTCAACCAACGACTCGTTGAGTAACCCGTTGGTCCCTTGTCAGCAGTTTTTCCTGATTTTTTCCTAGGGATATTTTTGTAATTTCTCACCTTTTAATCCCTAAACTATGTCATTTTGGGTTATTTTCACGAAATTTAGAGGGGTAGTGGATGATTACTTCACCCGTCTCAATCCCTCAAAAATTTAGTTTGTAAAGGTTCTCTCAGAAACACTTAGAGCAAGAGTTGGGGCAGTCAGTTTCTTCTCAGATTCTCTCCGGAATTTCTTCACCGGGTATGTGGGAATTCAACAAGGGAATTATTCTTCCCTTGTGTCCCCAAAACCTTCTCAAAATTTTCTATTAGTTATTGCCTTGTGGTATCGAAATATAGAAGGTTTTTAGATAGAATTCTATAAACTTCAAGTGAAATATTATAAATGATATTAGCTTCTATTTTTTCCCAATTCATAGAAATTTTGTTGAACTAGCATCTTGTAGAATGATTTAGCCCTAGCCTCTCAGTTCAGTAAATTAGAATCTTGCATATTGGACTAGTTATTTCCTATTGCTTGATTCTATCAGTGTTAGGATTCCCATATTGTTAAAAGCTAGTTGAAATCTCAGTAAATTGCATGCTAGTCCAACTTTAGTTAGAATATCAATGTATTCAGTATTATTTAGAAATATCTGTTGATTAATTTTACTATAGTCTTTTCTTGAGGTGTCAGTGGTGCTCCCAGTTATCAGTTATTCGACTTAGATATTAGATATAAGATTTAAGTGGTTCTTTAGATTGTTATGACACTTCTAGATAAGCAGCTTTGACCAGTCTTAGAACCCCCAACTTCAGTTTTAGTTTGTTCTTTAGATGGTTATGACGATTTTAGATAAGCAACTCTAGTAGTCTTAGATGACAAGTTATAGAATTCGATCTAATAAGACTGTTAGGGAACTTCCAAATAAGTATCCCTGACTTATTCTTGGGCTCCATTTTCGAGCTATCAACTTAGTAGTCACTGTAGGACTGTCCAGTGGGGGTACGACTTAGCGCCGAGCAGACCGGGGTTCCAGCGCACTCAGGTTCCTAAAACTACGTCGTCACTGTAGATCATTATAATGGCCCTACGGCCCCAGACTTGTGATCACCCAATTCATGCCTTTATACCCTAGCGATGTGTATTAGGTCCTACCGATGGGGTGTATGCATCGGACTCCACATCTAACTCACGTGGTTATATGTCGGTTATAGACTATCCCACTAGTCAATACAGTCTTAGTTTAACTCAGCTCAGAATAGTTTCAGTTTACTCTATTCAGTTCAGTTCAGCTCAGTATAGTTAGTTCAAATTAGTATCTCAAATTCAGGGCATGTCTATGACCATCAAACAGGGTCATTTCGACCATTTCAGTTATATTTTAGTTTGTTCAGGTTTAGTATTTCAGTTGGTCATCGGATGTCATTATAATTCAGTTACTTATTTTTTAAGTTATATTTTCTCCCACTTACTCAGTACATTCAAAGTACTAATGCATATCTTCTATGTTGTATCGTATCATGATACAGGCGCAATTCTCGGCCTCAGCACCACTAGTAGATTTTTTTAAGTGATATCAGTTGTACTAGTGGTGAGTCCTCATCTTTCGAGAACAATGTTTATTGTTTTTAGTTATTTTCATTTAGTTAGACTTTAGAGTTAGCTGGGGCATTTCCCAGCAACTCATCAATTGTAGATGGCTTTCAGACATAGACTCAGACTTTCAGTTTTGCTTTCATTGTTATTTAGTTTTTGTTAAATGGTTTTATTATTTAAGCTTCCCCTATGACTACTCAGATTACCAGTGTTATGACAAACCATGGGTTGTCTTGGGGTTACTTGTGGCTTCAAGTACCGTCTCTCATCCAGGGTATAGGCTCGGGTCGTGACAAACTTTGTATCAAAGCCAGGTTTAGAGTATTCTAGGATGTCTGAAAGTCACGTCAAGTAGAGTCCTTTTCATGGGTGTGAAGCCGCAACACTTATGACAGGGAGGCTTCTAGACGTTATTAGGAAAACTCCCTTTTGTTCATAATCTTTATCGTCCATTGAAGTTCAATTCCAGAAAAATTCTCCTAGCTCGTGCTCTATTTTGTTTATGTGAAATTATGCCTCCAAGAGGTGGAAATGGAAGAAGGGCCAGCAACGCTAACTGACCTACCCCACTAGCTCCAGCAACCCCTCAGGATGACTAAGTGTCCTCAGCAGAGTTTAGAGCGGCAATCCAACTGCTGGCACAAGCAGTCACAAACCAGGTGAACTAGCAGGTGATTCCAGTTAACCCAAATTGGTCCACAACAGCTGCTAGAGTTCGAGACTTCACTCGGATGAACCCTCCATCCTTCCATGGATCTAAGGTGGGAAAGGACCCATAGGAGTTCGTGGATGAAGTACGAAATATCACCTGAATTATGGGTGCTAGCTCTGCTGAGAGTGCTGACCTAGCTGCATACCAGTTGAAAGGGGTAGCCTAGATCTGGTAAGATTAGTGGAAAGAAAGGAGATTAGTGGCAGCAGAACTGGTGGAGTAGGAGGAGTTCACAACAGCCTTCCTAGATAGATTCTTCCCCTAGGAGCTAAGGGAGGCTAAGTTGGCAGAATTCATGAATTTGAAACAGGGCAATGGGAAGGTGGAAGAGTATGCACTGGAATTCACATAGTTGTCAAGATATGATCCGTAGATGGTAGTCGAGCCAACGGCTAGCATGCTCAAGTTCATTAACGAAGTATCAAACTTTGTCCTTAAGGAGTGCCGGACTGCAATGCTCATCAAAGACATTGACCTCTCCAGCCTCATCTTTCATGCCGAGCAGATTGTGGCAGAAAAGCTGAAAGACATGGAATGGGAGAATAAACGGGCTAGGACTGGCTAATCAAATTATGGCCACTAGAGGCCTAGAGGTAGTAGTCTCCCGTAGCAGCAGCAATAGTAGTGGGATCCAACACCCACTTTAGCCAGCGCCCCTACTTTTCGATCCTGCAAGGATCAAAAGGGTGGAGCATTTGGCTCACAGTCACAGTGTCACAATGCCAGCAACGGCTACCCAGCTTGCCCAAAGTGTGGCAAGAACCATAAAAGGGATTCCTTTCAGGTCTGAGAGGGTTGCTTTGGGTGTGGACAGTTAGGCCACCGGCTCAGAGAATTCTCATTAGCAGGGTGGCGGTGATCACAATCTACCACTTTAGCAGCTCCAACAGGCCATCCAGTTCAGCAGGCGAATACTTCTGGTACGGATGGAGGTCAATGCCAAAATTGTTTTTATGTTTTGTCCTCTCACCAGGATTAGGAGAGCTCACCTGATGTGGTCACAAGTATGTTACATCTTTTCCATCTAGATGTGTATGCCCTACTAGATCCAGGAGCGACACTATTGCTCGTGACTCTCTATATAGCTGTCCAGTTTGATATCAGTCCAAAATTCCTCTTAGAGCCATTCTCAGTCTCTATCCCAGTTAGTGAGTCAGCTAGAGCCCGTGGGTGCATCAAAATTACCTAGTCTCAATATTGAATAAGGTCATTCTAGCTGATCTCATAGAGTTATACATGGTTGATTTTGATCTCATTCTTGACATAGATTGGTTACACTATGGTTATGCCTCAGTCGACTGCAGAACTAGAGTCATCAGATTTTAGTTCACTAATGAGCAAGTTTTTGAGTGGATGTGCAGTAGTTCAGCGCCTAAGGGCCTTTTAATTTCCTACCTTAAGGCAAGAAATCTTATTTCTAAAAGGTGTATTCATCATCTAGTTCAGGTCAAATATTTCAACTCTAAGATACCAACTATCTAATCAGTTCTAATTGTCAAGGAATTCCTTGACATGTTTCCCAAAGATCATTCCGAAGTCCCTCCTGAGCGGGACATAGACTTTGGCATAGACCTTCTTCAAGACACTCAACCTATCTCCATCCCTCCTTAAAGAATGGCTCCATCTGAGCTTAAGGAGTTGAAGGAGCAGCTAAAAGACCTTCTTGATAAAGGTTTCATCAGGACCAACACCTCTCCCTGGGGTGCTCCAGCATTATTCGTACGAAAAAAAGACGGTACTCTCAGAATGTGTATCTATTACCGTCAGTTGAATAATGTTACATTTAAGAACAGGTATCCCCTACCCAGGATTGCCGACTTGTTCGATCAGCTTTAGGAAACTAGTTGTTTCTCCAAGGTAGATCTTAGGTCGGGGTATCATCAGCTAAGAGTTAGAGAATATGACATAATAAAAACAACTTTTAAAACTAGATATGATCACTACAAATTTGTGGTTATGTCCTTTGGACAAACTAATGCCCCTTTAGCTTTCATAGACTTGATAAGCAGGGTTTCAAGCAATATCTAGACATGTTCGTCATTGTATTCATTGATGACATTTTGGTATAATACAGAAGCGAGGAAGAACATGCTAACCATCTGAGGATAGTGCTACAGACACTCAGAGACCGCCAGTTGTTTGCTAAGTTCAGGAAATGTGAAGTCTGGTTGAAGTATGTGACTTTCCTTGGTTACGTGGTCTCGGGTGAGGGTATTCAGGTAGATACTCAAAATATGGCAATGGAAAAACACTGGCCAAGACCTACTTCCCCAACCGAAATTAGAAGTTTCTTTTGTCTGGCCAGTTACAACCGACATTTTGTTGAAGGATTTTCCACTTTTGCATCTCCTCTGACTAGGTTGACTCAGAAAAAGGTGATATTTCAGTGGTTAGATGCTTGTGAGAAGAGTTTTTAGGAGTTGAAGACTCGACGCACTACTGCTCCTCTGTTGACCTTGTCAGAAGGAACAGATGGGTTCGTAGTGTATTGTGACTCTTCAAGAGTTAGACTCAGTTGCGTACTGATACAACGGGGTAAGGTGATAGCTTACGCCTATAGACAGCTCAAGGTTCATGAAAAGAACTATCTAACTCATGACCTTGAGTTTGTAGCAGTGGTGTTTGCACTCAAAATATGGAGGCATTACCTTTACGAGGCTCACGTGGATGTTTTCACTGATCACAAGAGCCTTCAATATGTGTTGTGTTAGAAAGGTTTAAATCCTCATTAGAGAAGGTGGTTGGAACTATTGAAGAATTATGAAATGAGTGTGTTGTACCACCTGGGAAAAGCCAATGTGGTGGTTGAGTCCCTAAGTAAGATGTCTATGGGGAGCGTGGCTCATGTTGAAGAGAACAGAAAAGAACTAGCAAAGGATATTCACAGGTTAGCTCAGTTGGGAGTGCAGTTGGTTGATTCAACAGAGGGTGGAGTATTAATGTAGAATGAATCGGATTCTTCATTATTCGTTGAAGTTAAGTCTAGGCGGGGTGAAGATCCCATACTGCTTAAGCTAAAGGAGGCAGTTCTTGAAAGGAAATGGAGGCTTTCTCTAAAGGGGGAGATGGTGTACTCCGTTACCAGGGTAGACTATGTGTACCGAATGTAGGTGACATGAGACAATAGATAATGATTGAAGCGCACAGTTCGAGATATTCTATCCACCCAGGTTCCACTAAGATGTACCGTGATCTACAGGATATTTACTAGTGGAACTACATGGAAAGAGAAATAGCAGAACTTGCAGCTAAGCGCCCGAATTGTTAGCAAGTTATGGTGGAATATTAATGACCTAAGGGAATGACCTTAATGACCTAAGGGTATGACGCAGGTTATCAGCATACCCACATGTAAATAGGAAGAAGTGAATATGGACTTTATTACAGGTCTACCTCGTACTCTATAACATGATTCAATTTGGGTGATAGTAGACAAGATGACCATGCCAGTACATTTCCTCCCAGTTAAGACTACAGACTCAGCTGAGGATTATTCTAAGCTATATATCCAGGAGTTGGTAAGACTTCATGGGGTTCCCTTGTCCACTATTTCAGATGGAGGTACCCAGTTTACCTCGCATTTCTGGAAGTCATTTCAAAAAGGACTCGGTACCCAAGTCAAGCTCAGCACAACTTTTCATCCGCAGACAGATGGACAAGCTGAGCAGACTATCCAAACCTTGGAAGATATGTTGAGAGCGTGTGTGATCGATTTCAAAGGCAGTTGGGATAATCACCTAGATCTCATTGAGTATACATACAACAACGGCTACCACTCCAGTATCCAGATGGCCTCATTTGAAGAATTATATGGTAGGAGGTGTAGGTCTTTTATTGAGTGGTTCCAGGTTGGTGAAGCTACCCTGATAGGGCCAAACTCAATTCATGAAGCTATGCAGAAGGTGCAACTTATCAGGGAGAGGTTGAAAATAGCGCAAAACCGCCAAAAATCCTATGCTGATGTAAGGAGAAGAGAGTTAGAGTTTGCAGTAGATGATTAGGTATATCTAAGAATTTCACCCATTATAGGGGTGATGAGGTTTGGGAATATAGGAAAACTCAATCTGAGATATGTAAGACCATATAGAATTCTAAAGCAAATTGGCAGTGTGGCATATGAGTTAGAATTACCTCCAGATTTAGCATCTGTGCACCCAGTCATCATGTGTCATTATGGAAGAAGTGCATCAGCGATCCAACTTCAATTGTACCACTAGACAACGTGAAAGTGAAATATAGTCTCTCTTACGAAGAGGACCCAGTTCAGATCCTTTATCGTCAGGTTCGTAAGCTAAGAAACAACGAACTCGCTTCAGTGAAAGTTTTGTAGAGCAACCAACTAGTTGAGGGAGCCACATGGGAAGTAGAAGAAGACATGATGGCCAGATACCCTCATTTATTCCCTTTATGCTCAGTCCCAGCATCAGGTACAAAATCCCTTTTAAATACACTATTCAGTTTCGTACTCATCAGCTCTATTTAGATTCTCAATGTGCATTCTTGTTTCATAAGCTCTGTTGGCCTGGTTAAGCTAGTTTGGAGTCAGTTTCTCCATTGGAAACCAGTTCATAGTCTCAGTCGGGGAATTGCATCTCTTTTCCTAGTTTTCCAGTAGTTTTAGACTTTATTCGAGGACAAATGATCCCAAACGGGAGATATTGTAACACCTCGAAACTTTCCTAGACCAAGCTTAGACCATGCAAGAAAAATCCAAAATAAACGAGAAAAAAATTCCTCAGAATGACCGAGACAACGAGTCATGGTCAGCTCTAACGATTCGTTGTGTCAGTCGTGGTCAGCCCTTCTTGTTCCTTTGAGAACCAATGGGACATGGAACGACCATTCTGAGGAACAACAAGTCATCCTGTCACTCATTGGTCCCTAGCTCAGAAGTCTCTCATCCAGGACCCCATGACTCAACCAATGAGTCATCGTGTGATACAACGGCTCGTGGTGTGAGTCGTTGGTTGAGAGTCCTAGAAACTTTCTTTAGTGATAACGAGTGGAAACAACGAACCGTTGTATCCCACAATGAGTCTCTGTGACCACCCATCATGTCAAGTTGAGTGGTTTTAATAACCTTTCGAGTGGAGGTAACGACTTGACACAACGACCTGTTGGGTCTACCAATGAATCGTTGTGTTGCTCGTTGTCAGTCCTCCCACGATTTCCGTCCAGTGACCACGGGAGGAACCAATAACCCATTGGTTCATCCAATGGTTCATGGTACCTCTCTTTCCAATTCCAGTGAGCCAAGATAACAAGCCTCAAGACAAATGACTAGTCCCAACGAGTCGTGGTCTCAACCAACAGCTCGTTGAGTGACCCGTTGGTCCCCTGTCAATAGTTTTCCTAGATTTTTCCCCAAGGATATTTTTTAATTTCCCACCTTTTAATCCCTAAATTATGTTGTTTTGGTTATTTTTAGGGAATTTAGATGGGTAATCGACGATTACTTCACCCCTCTTATTCCCTCAGAAATTCAATTCGTAAAACTTCTCTCAGAAACACTCCGAGCAAGAGCTAGGTCAGTCAGTTTCTTTTTAGATTCTAATGGGATTCTCTCTGAAATTTCTTCACCAGGTATGTGGGAATTCAACAAGGGAATTGTTTTTCCCTTGTGTTCCCAAAATCCTCTCTAAATTTTCTATCAGTTATAGCCCTGTGGTTTCAAAATTTAGAAGGTTTTGAGACAAAATTCTATAAACTTCAAGTGGAATATTATTCATGATATTAGTTGCAATTTTTTCCAAATTCTTAGAAATTTTGTGGAACTATCATCTTGTAGAATGATTTAGCCCTAGCTTCTCAGTTCAGTAAATTAGAATCTTGCATATCGGGCTAGTTATTTCCTATTACTTGATTCTATCAGTGTTAGGATTTCCATATTGATAAAACTAGTTGATATCTCAATAAATTTCATGCTAGTCCAGCTTTAGTCAGAATATCATTGTACTCAATATTATTAAGAAATGTCAACTGATCAGTTTGACTATAGTCTTTTCTTAAGGTGTTAGTAGTACCTCCCAGTTATCAATTATTAGACCCAGGTATTAGATATCAAGATTTTAGTGGTTCTTTAGATGGTTATGAAACTTCTAGAAAAGCAGATCTGACAAGTCTTAGAACCCCTAGCTTTAGTTTCAGTTTGTTCTTTAGACAATTATGACGCTTCTAGACAACATCTCTAGCCAATCTTAGAACACTAGTTATAGAATCTCATCCGATAAGACTCTCAGGGTACTTCTAGATAAGTATCCCTAACTTAGTCTTAGGCTCTAGTTTCAAGCTATCATCATAGTAATCAGTCTAGGACTATCTAGTGGGAGTAGGACTTAGCACTGAGTGGATTGGGGTTCCAGCACACCCAGGTTCCTAGAATTACGTTGCCACCATAGGTCATTTTATTGGCCCTATGGCCCCAGACTTTTGATCACCCAGTTCATGCTTTATACCCTGGAAAGGTATATTGGGTCCTACCAATGGGGTGTATACATCGGACTCCATGTCTTGCTCAGGTGGTTATACGTTGGTTATAGACTCTCCCACTAGTCAGTACAGTCTCAGTTAAGCTCAGATCAGAAAAATTTTAGTTTACTCTGTTTAGATTTGTCCAATACAGTTAGTTCAGATCAGTATCTTAGATTCAGGGAATGTCTGTGACCATCAGACAGGGTCATTTCGACCATTTCAGTTATATTTTAGTTTGTTCAGTTTCAGTATTTCAGTTGGTCATTGCATGCCATTACAATTCAGATATTTATTCTTTGAATAATATTTTTTCACACATACTCAATACATTCAAAGTACTGATGCATACCTTTTATGTTGTACCGTATCATGATACAAGCGCGGGTTCTCAGCCTCAGCACTGCTAGTAGATTTTCTTGAGGTGATATTAGTTTTACCAGTGGTGAGTCTTTATCTTTCGAGAATGATTTTTATTCTCTTTAGTTATTTTCATTCAGTTAAACTTTAGTGTTAGCTGGGGGCTTGTCCCAGCAACTCATTAGTTGTAGATGGCTTTCAGACATAGGATTAGAGTTCCAATTTAGCTTTCAGATGGATAAACTTTTGTTATTTAGTTTTTCTTAAATGGTTTTATTATTTAAGATTTAGCTATGTTACTCATATTACCAGTGTTATGATAGACCATGGGTTGGCTTGGGATTATTTGTGGCTCCAAGTACTATGTCTCATCCATTGTATAGACTTGGGTTATGATAAAGTGGTAGATACCAATCACAACCCCGTCAGAGGGCTAGTGGTAGACACCAATCACAACTCCGTCAGAGGTCATTAGCCCCTCCACTGTCCGCAGGTAGTATTCAACCCAAATCGATGGTGAGGGAGATATATATCCAGTTTTCAAGAAATACGGGAGGAAACACACCTTAGAAATTGCTTGTTCAGTAAGATGTCTGCTTTAGGTGTGGAAGACCAGCCATAAATTTCAAGATTGTCCATCAGCCTGGCAATGCAATATCAGTGGTCCTACCTATCCTATTTGCAGGAGTTGCAAAAAGAACCACATAGGAAAGTTCTTGGTAGGTTTTGATGCCTGCTTCTAGTATGGCAAGCCGGGTGACAAGCACAAATGTTGTCCAGCAGGTAAATAGGGCAAAGGTAGAGCCCCAGCCACCTCTTCAGTATCTCCAATAGCTCGCCCACCTTAGTAGGGCGTGTCAGCTGGTGTAGGTAGTGGGCAGTGTCATGATCATTTCTATGCCCCATCATCAAGCCAGAATCGGAGAGACACACTAGAAATAGTCACTGGTATGTCGTGAGTCTTTCAGGCTGATCTTCACATATTGTTAGGCACAGGAGCTGCAGAGTAAAGTATAAAAACTCCTTTTAACATTCTAGTATGAGACTTGTCTAGTAGATGGTGTAAAATAATTATAAGTATGAAGTTTGCAGCGATAGCTTTAGTGGTGAATGGGAAATCAGGAGCTAGTGATGTTAGCCTAGCCTTAATAAAGGATCCAGGAGCCTTAGAATGATGGCTTTAACTAAGGAGGAGATGTTAAGTGAAGGGCCAATTGAAGTCTTGAGTTTTTCTAGTAAGGAAGTTCTAGAAATAATATGTAGGGGTAGTCAACCCATTCTTATTTAGATGTTTTCCCTTATGTTTCAATTGATGTTATGCTCTATTCATGCTTAAGTTCATACTCCTACGATGAAATGTAACCGCTTTGATGAATGATCCCAGATTTACTCCATGACTCCATAAAACTCAGCTTCATGTGAAGAAACTCATTATCTATGTAAGCTCATGTCTCTTAGCATGCCCCGCTCTATGAGCTCGGTCTTTAATATTTTCCTTAGCGGCTGATAAGATCATGCTATATTAGATATATGCCCAGCATAGATTTATTGAATGATTCATGCTCATGCTTTCCTTACTCTAAGCCCTATATATGTTTCCCCAAGATAGAAATGATGGTTAGAACATGTTCGTTCAGAATAACTATCTATTCCTGCCATATGTGTCAGGTATGTAGAAGTTCATGACGCGCAATTATTAGCCAAGTCTGGGAGATACGGTAATTCATGAATAGCGCTAGCTACAAGGAGCCATGGGGTAATCATAAGCGATAGGCTTGAATGAGGTGGTGATGTACGGGTAGACCATAGTATGGTGTGGTTGGTGACTTCTTGATTAGAGCTCGAATTTGTGTGACTTTCTTGTTCAGGGGGAAGTAATGTTCCTAGTAGATAACTCTAGGTTGCCAGAGGTGTTGACGAGTTAGGCTCGAACATGGTTGAGGTATGTTGTTGTACTCAGACTTTACTATTACTAGGGACTCGGGAAAGGAGTGTAGGCTGGAAAGGTCAACCATCAAGGGCTGGGAGGTGTGCTATAAGGTATCAATATTTCTACTTGAAAGTGGGAGGAGATCAAGGTAGATCTCATTGCAGGGTTGCCTCATACATGCGGACAACATTATTCTACCCGGGTGATTGATCTTTGGCATATTTACATGGACAAGTGCTATTTTATATCTCAGTTTTAGTCATGCTTGTCAAAATAATTAAGCATATTCTCTTGTGTCTTGTGTACAAATGTGTGCACCAATTAAACAATATGATTAGCCATTTTTTGTAGGTGAAACTACTTAGGAGGAGGTCAATTATGAAGTTTTGTGAGTAATAGTGAAGTGTAGGATGAAGTTCAATGACGAAGCATGGAAATGGCATGAAATTGAGTTTGAAAAACCATACAGCTTGTCACACAGGCAAATTGGCGCACCAGGAGCCGTGCCATGCTAAGGCTGTGTGCTCGAGTTGCTGCTAGGCAATGTGCTCGTGTTGGTTCTGTGCCACACTGGGCAGGCTACTTGTTCAATGTCGTGCCATGTCAGCAGACGCCCAAAAAATATAGAGTGTTGTGCACAAGGAAGACAAGTGGTAGTTGAGCGCGACAGGCCCATGCCACGCTGGCCAGCCTACGCGACAAGTAGTGTGCCACGTTAAGGAAGTGTCAAGACAACACACTATTCCAGTGCACTTGCGCATGCTGCCCATGCCATAGAAGCATGCTGTGCGATAGGCAGCGTGGCACAAAGGCAATCCACCACAGGCAAAAAGTTGGCAACTATAAAAGAAACACTTTGTTCATTTTAATAGATATCACATAATAATTTGAAAAACTGAAGAGAAGTAGGAGGAGGAACATTACAGACTTCATCTTCTAGGGTTCATTTTCTTGTCCTTCTTGTTCCATTCCTGTAATACATGAATTCAAACACAATGTTGGATTCTTGTACTAGCATGAGAGGCTAAAACCCTTGTTCTAGGGTTTAGGCCACATAACATGAATGTATTTGCATAATTTATTCTTGGTTTTCTTCATTGTTGTTAGTTCTTGTATTTTTGTTTTAATCATTTTTGATGCTTGATCACCACTGAAATGGATGTGTTAATCTTAGGAAAAGTTGAAAGAGCAAACCCTAGGATAGAACTAGGAAAAAAAGAAGTGCATTCAAATCTTTAAGGCTGATTTACGATTAGTATAGGAATATACCAAATTTACCTCACATGTTTATTTAACGGGATGATAGCTAGACACATGACTTTGAATTGTCACATCACCGCTCTCTAATGTAGTTGTGAAGTCATGTTTAGGTTAAATGGTTAGCAGTTCGAAAGTCCATAACCAAGGGTATTAACCCCGTAAACCACTCCACTAGGTAATTGCATATGAATTAGGTTGTCAGATTCCCACTCAATGATGCAGTTGTGAGGTTAGTTCGAATATATTTTTATAGGCTCAAAGGACCAAGAACATGGCACTTATCTTGTGAGATAGCAAATGAAGACCAATACTTGAACCAATATGAATGTTAGCTATATGTGGTTATATGGCCTTAACCCTGGATTCTTCTCATTACTCTTTCCATCTTAATTTGTGATCATCCTTAGATTTAATAACAAACTTTAAAATCATTGAAAAATAGTACTTTTGAATTTTGAATTGATACTTGAACTTGATAATTCACTAATAATTCAAACCCTGTTGGTTTGGCATCCAGCTTTTTAAGAGTCACTATATTACTTGTACGATCGGATGTATTTGCACGTGTGTCGAAGGCATAGCATGTTTTTGGCACTGTTGCCGGGGACTAGCAACATTTCATGAATTTCTAGTTTTTCTATTATTTTTGTATTTTCTTAGGTGCTAACAACTTGGTCTTAGTCGTTATATTTATAGGTAACATGTTGGCCCTTGCAGCAAGCTGGCAAGGGATATGGAGTTGATAGAGCCATGCCCCTAACCTGAGAGAAGGTTGAAACAGTTGAGAAGGTAGAGTGCTGCTCTATATCCCATCTAGAAGGTTCAATAGGATAAGGTTCCACCCGCAGAGATGGTAACTAGACTAGTTCACGAAGTGGCTATCCCACTTGGGACAAATGTTACCTCGAGCATCCGAAGGCTGAAACCTTGTGGTAGATTCAAGTTAAAGTTGAACATGGTATAGTTATTGCACACAAGTGCACCATTCACAGGGATGCCAGATGAGGACCCACTGCAGCAACTATAGAAATTTTTGGAAACAAGTGACACGTTCATCCCCACCCAGAGTGTCTACTAATTATGTGAGGCTGGCGCTTTTCCCATTTTCACTATTGGGTGAAACAAAGAGGTAGTTGAAGGCATAACCATAAAATTCCATCACTACTTAGGATGACCTTGGAAGGAATTTCCTCATCAGCCTATTCCCATCTAGAAAAACTATTAAATTGAAAAGTGAGATACTGAGTTTCCTGCAGCGGCAGGATGAAAATCTGTATTTGTCTTGGGAAAGATCCAAGTCCTTGTTTAGAGACTTGCCCCATCAATATTAAAGCAATGAAGTGTTGGCCCATACTTTTGTGGAGAGTCTTGACCCCCACACAAAAAATTTTCTAGACTCTGCATCAGGTGGGCAAGCACAAGAGAAGACATATGTTGAGTTGTACACTCTACTCAACAAGATTGCAATGAGAAATCCCGAGTGGCATAGTGATACATCTTGAGGAGAAAGAAAGAGATCAGCTATGTTGATAGAGGTTGATAGTGTGAATACATTGGAAGCCCAGTTAACTTTATTATAGCTATAGAATGTGACACAGTTCAGCAAACTGAATTTAGCACTGGCGTAGGCATAAGTTAATGCAGTTCAACCAGCTCCAACCTGGTGTGAGATTTGTGGAAATAGTGGGCATGGTGCAGACTCTTGCAAGGAAAATCCAAAGTCAGTGAATATTGTAGGTAATGTGCAAAGAAACGATCATATCTACGGGAACATCAATAATCGAAACTAGCATAATCACCCTAATTTCTATTGGGATGGTAATAAAGGGAAGAGAAGAGTTTGCAATAGCCTCAGCAGCAGTACTAGAAGTAGGGTAGGTGGATAGGGGCCAGTCAAGCAATATTTAGGAGATGCTGCAAAAGATCATAGCCAACCAAACTCAAAATTGAAGTTGACCAAGAAAAAATGGAAGCTGAATTAAAAAAGTAGCAGCTAGCTACTCATAATTCGGAGAAGCAAATTGGGTAGATTGTAGTAGCTCAGAACACTAGACCGCATAAGGGTTTACCAAGCGGCACAAATATGAACTCGAGGTAGGTCATGGGCATCAGTCTGAGGAGTGGAAAAGAGTTATTTGAGCCAACAACAAGAGAAAACAAAAATGAGGTGCAACCCAAATTAGTTATACCAGACCCATTAACTAAGAGTGGAAACATCAGAAAGTTGTTGGAAATAAACCACAATTAATAGTGCAGCAAATACAGAGACCACTACCACTATTCCCGTAAAGCACAATTAGCAGCACAACCAATACAGAGACTACTACCACCATTCCCGCGAAGGATTTAAAAGAGCAAGGAGGATGTATATTTTCAGAAGTTCTTTGACATTTTCAATGAACTTCACATAAATTTGCCCTTGATTGAATTTTGCAGGGAATGCCCAAGTACGCTTTGAAAGATATGGTGGCAAACTTGATAAGGCTGGTGGAAATGCAAACTGTGGCGCTCATTTAGGAGTGAGACTTTGGGTGACGAGAAAGGTTCCAATGAAGCTCAAAGACCTAAGGAGTTTCACCCTCCCAGTACAAACAGGTGGAAGTGAGCTGATGCGGGCCTTGTGTGAACTAGGGACGACTTTGAACTTGGTGCCTTTGTCATTGTTTAACACACTTGGTTTAGCAAAAACAATGCTCACCAAAGTGATGTTGTAGCTAGCTGATAAGTCAAAGATGGCCCCAGAGGGGATTATTGAGGATCTGCTCATCAAAGTAGGTAAGTTCATAATACCTTCTGATTTCATAATCCTTGACTTTGAAGTTGATGACAATGTACTCCTCATCTTGGGATGTCCGTTCCTGGCAATGGGGGGAGCAGTGATAGATGTGAGGGTTAGCACCCTAAAAATGACGGTAAATGATGATGAGGAGATCTTCACAATGCACCAAGAAATCAACATCCCAACACATTATAGAGATCTCAAAAAAATTTATGTACTAGCAGAGAATGAGGGTGGTGCGGAGGAATGCAAAAGTCCACTTCTAAAGGATCTCATAAAAAAGAGAACTTGAGCCTTCTATTAAACAGATGCCAAGAAATTTGGTAAGAGAAGTGATGCGTGATAAGAGGGAAAGTGTGAAGGTTTTCCTCTCAAAAGTCAAGAAAAAGAGGAGATGTTTCTCAAAAGGGTATAAGTATTTGAGAAATTCCTGATAAGGGTTATTCACATCATGCCGCGACATAAAACCAGACACTACTTGGGAGGCAACCCAGGTGTATCGCAGGTAATATTTTTTTCTATGTTTTTAATTTTGGTTTGATTCACAATTGTTTTTGTTTTTTTTTTTTGTTAAGAACAGGTTCAGGGGAAGTCTGAGTACCCATAAAAGTGATAGCCATGAAGCATGGAAAAAGATCAACGTGGGGTCGGTGTCCCATATGTCAAAAATGGATGAAAGCATGCTATTAGATAGGCCTAGAGGCTTTAGGAAGTATCCCTAATCCTGATGTGATTTTTAATTCACGCTTTAGGGACATAACATATTTTATGTGTGGGTGAGGGAATTTCAAAATTTTTTGATGTTGACTTAGATTGAAACATGTTGTTGGTTTTAAAATTATTTGAATAGAAAGTCTGAGTTGAGCATATTTCACCCACACTTTGGTTTTTCTTTTTGATTCTTCTTAGAAGGGGGAATTTTGAACCGAGAATAAAGTTTTAAATTTTTTGTACGCAGTGTATTCAGTCATAGTTAAGGACATTTCTCGACAATGGATGGATGACGACCGTCTTGAGGGAAAATTAGTCAATTGGATTTTCTATTGAACCCTTAACGTATTGATTGCTAGATGCTCTTGTTGAGTGTTGTACATGATTGTAAGATGCAGGTGAATGTTAATTGTTAAGTATGTTGAGAAAATTGTATGACTTTCCTGAGACACCTAGGCTCAGGAATATGACTGTATGCTATATGCTTAATGTTGAATTCATGTGATTAGCTGTATTGAGAGTCTATATGGGTCTGTCTGTAATTAAACAAGTGCAGTGGGTGTCAGGTTCTTTGTATAGTCCATGCTTGCATATAATTTCTAGAAATTACTTTGTGTGTTTGCAAATTAAAATGAGGGATGTTAATTGTAGAAGATGATGTAGGTATTTCATTAAATAAGCTTATTTTAATTCTTTGCTTTACCTACCCTTAATGTATAATCCTAGTTAATCTCATTGAGACTTTAGCATATTCTTTGTTAGCCACATTAAAACTTAATTTATTTTCAGTAGACCTGAATTTTATCCGAATCTCCAAAGTGCTTAAGTGAAAAATGTAAAAGAGTTAAAGGAGAAGAATATTGAAAAAAGGGAGATAGTTGGTTGTGGAGGTTGAAGAAAATATTAGGGGTGCAATGTTCAAAATGAATAAGTGTTGGTAGGGAGTAAAAAATAACAAAAGAATGAAAAAGTATCTAATGCAAAAGTACTCCCTACTTAAAGTGTCAGCATTCATAATGAAATGGGAAACAAAGAGAAAATTTATAGATGAAAAAGAGTAGGAGGGGATGTAAAAGAAGAGAATGTGCTTAATGAGAAAATGTGATTATTAAAAGTGCTTAGGGAAGATGGTCAATATTGCTAGCCAGAATAGTACCTACTTGTTCTTAGCTGACATTACAACACATAAGGTCCTACTTGATCTTACTTTTAGTTGTTCCTATATTAGCAGAGTAATACACTAAGACAAAGCATATGGGTTAATACATACTGCATGTGAATTCTTTGTGAGAGTGAGCCTAATTTTTATTCACATACCCATACATTTTATAACTAGTAAATTTTTGAGTGAAAATGGGTATCTCTCATGTTGCGAGGTCACATGTTTGAGGAAAGATCAAATTCATATTGGACTTCTTGATTGTTAACTTGCATAAGTTTGCAAAGGTTTTAGAGTCAATTTTTGAGGCTAGGAGGTCTTTACTTGGTTATACTTGGGTTTAATTGGGTTATATACAGCATGGAATTGCTGTCTAAGTCAGTCATTATAGTCTTAACTCGAGTCATCTTAATGGGTGAGTCTGTCAATTGCATGAGATGTAACGGATTTTGTTCGAGGACGAACAAGGCTTTAATTATGGGGTAGTGATATTGGGAATATTTACATGCCCAAGTTCTATTTTATATCTTAGTTTTAGTCATGTTTGTCAAATTAATTAAGCATATTCTCATGTGTTTAATAAATGTGTGCACCAACTAAGCAATATGATTAGCAATTTTTTGTAGGTGCAAACTACTAAGAGGAGGCCAATTATGATATTTTATGAGTAATAAGGATGTGTGGGATAAAGTTCAAAGAAGAAGCCTTTAAATAGCATGAAATAAAGTTTTATAAACAATGCAACGTATCACGTTGGCACATCGGAGTGCCAGGCGCGTTGCCACACTAAGGCTTTGTGCTCGAGTTGCTGCCAGGCAGTGTGCCTGTGTGCTGGCTCCATGCCACGTTGGTCTGGCTATGCGTTCAATGTGGTGAAACACCAGTAGGCCCCCAGCCAATGTAGAGTGTTGCATTTCAAAAAGGCAGACAGTAACTGTGCACGATAGGCCAGTGCCACGCCGGGTAACGTACGCAAAAAACAGCGTGCCACGCCAAGGTAGTGCCAGGACAGTGCTCCATACCAGTGCACCTGCGTGTCCAGCCTATGCCACAGAAGCCATGTTGGGTGATAGGCAACATGGTAAGGCAGTCCACCATGGGTAAAAAATTCACAAGTATAAAAGGAACACTAAGTTTATTTTATTATATATCACGTAACAGTTTGAAAAACATAAGAGGAGCCGGAGGAGGAATATAATGGACTTCATCTTCCAGGATTCTTTTTCTTTTCCTTCTTTTTCCATTCATGTATTACATGAATTCAAACGCAATGTTGGATTCTTTCACTAGCATGAGTGGCTAAAATCCTTCTTCTAGGGCTGAGGCCACGTAACATGAACTTACTTGCATTATTTATTCTTGGTTCAAGTTCTTCATTGTTGTTAGTTCGTGTTTTTTTGTTTTAATCATTTTATTGATTGATCATCATTGATATGCATGTGTTAATCTTAAGAAAAGTTGAAATAGCAAACCCTAGGATAGAACTAGGAATACAAGAAGTGAGTTCAAGTCTTTAAGGCTGATTCAAGAATAGGATAGAAATACACCTAATTCGCCTCGCTTGGTTATTAAATGGGACGATGGCTAGACAATTGAATTGGAATTGTCACATCACTGCTCTCTGATTTAGTTGTGAAGTCATGTTTAGTTAAATGGTTTGAGGTTCGAAAGGCCGTAACCAAGGGCACTAACCCCGTAAATCATTCCACTAGGTAATTACATATGAAATAGTATGTCACATTCCCACTCAATGATATAGTTTTGAGGCTAATTCGACTATATGATTAGAGGCTCAAAAGACCATGAACATTGCATTTATATTATGAGACAACAAACAAATACCATTACTTGAACTAATATGAATGTTAGCTATACCTGATTGTTTGTCCTTAACCATGAGTTCTTCTCATCACTGTTTCCAACTTAATTTGTGATGCTCCTTAGATTGAATAACAAACTTCAAAATCTTTGGAAAATAACACTTTAGAATTTTGAATTGATACTCGAACTTGATAATTCCCTAATAATCTAGTCCTTGTGGGTTTGATGTTTGGCTCGTTGAGATTCACTATATTACTTGTATGACCGCATCAACTTGCATGTGTGCCAGAGGCGTAGTAGTGATTGTAGACCAGATGGCCAAGTTAGCATATGGACTAAGCTAGATTTCATATTTCGGAGTTAGTTCGGTCGCATGGAGTTCCTTGTCCATTACCCCAGATAGGGGTACTCAATTTATCTTTCAATTTTGAAGATTGATTTAGAAGTGTCTTGGTACTCAGGTGATGTTTAGCACAACTTTCCACCCATAGATAGATGGTTTGGCTGAGTAGGCCATTCAAATCTTGGAGGAAATGTTGACAACTCGTGCATTGATTTTAAAGGTAGTTGGGATGGTCGCCTATCTCTCATCTAGTTGTCTCACAATAACACTTCCTATTCCAGCATTCAGGTTGCTCCATTTGAGGCTCTTTATCAGAAGAGGTGTAGATTCACCTATCTGACAGTTCAAGGAAAATAAGGCCATGTTTATATGGCCAGGTTCAGTTCATGAAGCTATGGAGAAAGTTCAACTTATTAGGGATAGGCTAAAAACAACACAGAGACGACACAAACCTTATGTAGATGTTAGGAGGAGAGGGCTTAAGGTTGTCGTTGATGATTGGGTGTTTTTGAAGGTGTCTCCCATGAATGAAGTTATGAGGTTTGGCAAGGAGAGGAAAGCTTAGACCCTGATATGTTGGTCCTTATAGGATTTTTAGGGGTGTTGGCAACGTATCCTATGAGTTGGAGTTACTACTAGAGTTAGGTTTGATATATCCAGTTTTTTATGTATCCTCATTAAAAAAGTGCATCGGGGACCCAGCTCTAGTTTTTCTGGTAGAGAGCGTTAGTGTGAAGGAGAGCCTTACTTATGAAGGGGTTCCGGTTGAGATCCTTGATCATCATGTTCACAAGTTGAGGAACGAGGAAGTAGCTTCAGTGAAGGTTTTATGAGGAATCATCTAGTTGAGGGAGCTACGTGGGATGTTGAGGCAGACATGATGGCTAAACACCCACATCTTTTCCCTTCTTTCTCTGTTCAAGCATTAGGTACCACTTTCCTCCTTAGTATTCCATTCATTTTTATTTCATGATCATGTCTCTCAGTTCCTTTCATGTTTTAGCATACATGTATGTTTCATGAATTTAGTATAATTGTGTGTTTCATGTTTAGAGTCGGTCACTCCATCTGTTCTTTATATAGCTATTCAGTTTCAAAATTGCAGTTCTTTCCCTAGCCTTTAAGCTTTATTAGCCCATATTAAAGGACGAATGTTCCAAAAAGGGAGATATTGTAATACCTCGAAAAGTCCCTTCAATCAAACCCGAGACTTAAAGCAGGAAAACATCATCAGAACCCAACAACTATCCTAAGTACGACTTATTATAGGAACCAATGTGTCGTTAGTTGTGACCGTTGGGTAATTTCAATGAACTGCCACAAAATTATCCTAGAATCGATAAGGGTATTTGTATGAACCATTGTTTGATTATATGGGTCGTTGGCTGGAGTCGTTAAGTCAAACTTAGAGAAGTGTTCAGGATTTTTTTTCAGAGACCACGAGTCTTAATACAAACCGTAGAGAAGTGGTATGAGCCATAGTATCTGGCTGAGGTATGAAGATCAGAGGATGACCTATATGTCTTGGCAGGTATGAACAACATGTACTTGATCGTAGTATCACAATACATTTTATACCATCTGTCTATAAGATGAGATATTATAATGCCTCACACTTTTGGACTAAGTTTGGAACCGTTCTAGGTATTTGGATAGAACCGAATCTGATGAGTTAATTATGTAAAAAGGTGTCAAAATCAATTCTTAAGTGTGAGAAGTGCATTGGATACAAATTAATGTAATAAGGAACCTTTAGCACAAAGTTGAGTTGAGAACCTTCTTACCAATTGAATCTTTGTATAAGCTCTTACAAGGATCAACTTCAAACTACCATAAGTCTCATTTTACAAAGTTTTTTTTACTTAATTCAACACATCATTTTAAATCCCTTTGTGTCTTCTTCGCAATGTATCTGACCTTGCGTCAATCAGAGTTTGGAGTAAAATGTTATGAGCCATTTACTGTAACAGCAGAAGGAATTTGACGAACCTCAGCACGGGTTGTCCTATCAACCAACAACCCATCCCTTTAGTCGTTGGTCATGCTAGATTCAAGCCTTGTGTCAATTGATTGGGAGTATTTTGGGAAACTCCTATGCTTTTAACTCCTAAATGATGTCATTTTAGGCTACTTAAGGGTCATATTAAGGGGTTTTAACTTATCCTAAATCTTTATTCCATTCAACGACCATAGTTGGAATTTCCTCTCAAGGGAATGGATAGGGTTCTTCACCAAATATATTTAAATCTTTCTTGGGTTTTCAATACATGTCTAGGAGTCAATTACAAAGGTATTTAGAGTTATGCATGTGGAGAAATCTTCAACGCTCTTGCCCTTTCAAGTCCAAATCCATGATTTCTACTTCTCAAGTTATAAATTGTGAAATTCTAGAGTTTAACCCAATTCCATGCAATTTTCCATGATATATCTATGGGTTCAATTCTCTCATGTTTTAATTGATGATTTATGTCTATTAGGGTAGATTTGACTTTCAATTTACTTAGTAATTCATGATTTCATATTTATGAAGATTATGTCCTAATATGCATGATTTATGAATTTCAAGCTTATGAGCCCATGATTTCAAGTATGCATGAATATTTATGAATTCTAAAACAAATGATACATGATTTCGAATTATGAAGTTTATTTCAAGTATATATGATTTCATGATTTGGGAAGGCCCATGTAAAGTCCAATATGTTTCACCGTGATTTTAGCCAAGGCTTCAAGATAAGTTTAACGAGATATGTGGGAGTCAAGACTCCTAAGAAACAGATTTAAGCTATGCTCTGATAATATGATTATGAGCACTATATATGTTTTAGGAGTATTGTCTAGCATTGAGTAGGCCAGGAATTCTGAGGACCCCGATCTCATATCTACGCGTCGCCATAGTTATATATTCTTATTTGGGACCTCTCAAGAGAGTTCTTCCCCAGCCTGAGAGCATACCCATGATATTACACCTCCGTTGTTCTTTGCCCTAGAAAGGCTTAGGAAGGCTCTACCGACTTGAGAAAGATAATTGGTGCATCATGTAAGCTCTAACATGATGGTGTCAGTTATGATGAGTTTTTCATTATTCATCAGTTTCTATATGTTATTATGTTCACGCCTTATGATATTATTGTTATACCCCAAAAGATAAAATATTAGACCGGAGAGTTGAATGGAGAAAATAGGATTTTCTGCACCAGGTCACAGAATGGGTTGTCATGTGACACATTAGGTTGACCACGAGTCGTTAAGTGACTCATTGTGATAGGTGTTGACTTACCTAAAAAATTCAGAGTTGGGGTGACCATGGGTGTGACCATGAGTCGTGGTCAACCCCATGAGTCTTCAGGTCACTCGTGGTCAAGGGATATTGGAAGGAGAAGGTGGAGTTGGCAGTGTACCCTACGGTTGGACCCCACGAGTCATGGTCAAACACCACAATTCGTTAGGTTTGTTATGGTCAAAAATTGATTAAGGACCTGAGGAGTTGCGCAATGGAGGTAACGAGTGGTGACCATGAGTTGTGATCACCAACGATGATCCATTTGGTCCCTCATAGGGACCCCTCAAGGAAAAGTGGCAGTGGACTTCATGACAGTAGATGACAACTCGTTCCCCTGGTAACGACTCGTGAAGTCCCTCGTGGGGACTGGCAGTCAGTTATTTTCTATGAATTTAGTAATGTATTATCCATAATTCCTATGATCCAAAAGCCTAAACTACGTCGTTTTAAGCTATGAATAGTGAGTATTAAGAGGGGAAAATTCATTCTAGGCTATTCCTATTCATGCATGCAAAGTTAGAGAGCATGCAAAGTTAGAGAGCTAGAAAGGTGATCAAGCTTAATCCCTTCAAGTTTTCTTCAATTCTTCAATGGGCAAACAAGTGAGTGGTTAAATCAGTCCATCTCGGGTATGAATGGGTGAATTTGTTCACACCATACCCAATCCCTCTCTAATTCATGAAAATCTATGTATTGATCCTATGGGGTTTTAACCTAATGCATGAATTTCCAAATTTTCTACATGGGTATGATCTAAGTATGTTCCTATCATTCAATTATGATTCATGGGAAAGTTTTACACTATTTTAAATTATAATCATGTTCTTAAGATTTATAAATTATAATGCCCATCCGTGAGAAGTTCATGAAAGTTAAGATTTATACTGAATGTTCAAGTATGATAAGATATTATTGATGAAAAGCATGTTTTCAAGTTACCCATGTATATGATCATGTTTTCAATTAAATTAAGTATTTTCAAGCATGTGTAAGTATTGGGCAAGCCCAGATATTCAAGTATGATTTACGATTTCACGAATTAGCTTACCACATGGTTTTGGAGTCAAGACTCACAATTATTTTTAGCTTGTGGTGTGGTTTGATCCAAGTCTCCTCATGTATGATTTTATATTTTATATGTATATGATTATTCAGCTTCATCAATAGACAATGGTCAGCTTCGTTGAAAAACAATAGAGAGCATATGCATGTTTTTGGGAATAGTGTCTAGCAACGAGTAAGCTAAGGGTCAGTAAACCCTATGCCTAAGAACTACGTGGCAATGTTGGTATGATCAGATTATTTTGGGACCTCCTATGTGAGCTTTCCCATACCCCTAGGGTCATTCAGCTTTATATCGATATCGTAGTAGCTTCTTTAGCCTTGGAAAGGCTTTAGATGGCTCTGCCCACTTGAGTGTGATAGTCAGGACCATGTAAGCTCTATTGTGGTAATGTTAGTTATAAGATGAGTCTCCCATTCTTCTTGATGATTTAAGTTATGCATGCCATCATTCATTATATATATTATATGTGTGTGTGTGTGTGTGTTCTAAAGTAGGTTTGACCTAATGTTTAGTTTTACTCATGATTATTAGATTTCAGCTTTGGGTTATTCGATTCAGTTTTGATGTTCAGTTATGTTCAGATCCTGATTTCAGAAAATAACATGCAAGCCCTACTCTCAGATTCTTTTCTTGATTATGTTTTATATTATGCATGTTTTAAATGATTTTACTTATTTAAGCGGTTTTACTTACCTTGCATACTCGGTACATTCCACGTACTGACTATATACTCTACACTATGTCATTTTATAATACAGGCTCCGATCTTCTGACTCATCCCCATTACTAGCCAGTCTCCGGAGTTAGCATCTAGCTTCTGTGGTAAATCCTCATCTTCCCAGGACCATCCATTATTAGTTATCTTGGTATTTTCAATTTTCAGATTTGTCGGGTTAGTTTAGGGGTTTGTCCCATCAACCCATCAGTTATGTAGAGACTTTCAGGCTATATGTAGTAATCCGCTAGTCATGTATTAATTGAATTTCGGTTTGAGGTTATGTTATGATTAGACTTCTATTATATTCATAATGTTAAGTCTTCCATTTTATTTGAATGAGTTAGAGTATGTTCATGTCATGGGCCGACTTGGAGTCTTCTCGGGGATCCTTGTCCCATGTCTCGTTCTGGGCCTATGTTCGGGTTGTGACAAACTTGGTATCAGGGCAATAGGTTTGAAGTGTCCTAGTGTGTCTGAAAGCCGCGTTAAGTAGAGTCTTTTTTTGTGGGTGTGAAGTGCGTCACACTTTTCAGGAAGAGGCTATTAGACGTTTAGGAAATGTTCCCTTCTTTAATGATCAATGTCGTGCGGTGAAATGTATCTCTATCCTTCTAACTCGTGCTATTCGCAATTGCATAATCATGCCTCCCGTAGAGTTAACAGAAGAAGAAATTGAAATGGAAATGGCCACGAGGATGTCAATGGGGACAGGAACCAACAAGGCCCACAAATTAATGAGCACCATACACTAGAGAAGGTTTCCCAGGATAAATTTAGGGCAGCCATTCATATGCTAGTGCAGGCCTTGAATTGTCAAGTCAACCAGCAGGTAGTGGCGCATGTCCCGCTGAACGGGAATACGACGACAACACGAGTCAGAGATTTCCTAAGGATGAACCCACTAGAGTTTCTTGTGTCCAAGTTGGTCGAGGATCCACACGAGTTTATCGACGAGATTGTGAAGATCCCCTAGGTCATGGGGGTGGATGGAGAAGAGTATGCTGATGTGGCATCATATCAGTTGAAGAGGGTCGCACACATTTTGTTTAGACAGTGGAAGGATAGTAGGGAAGCCGGAGTAGGCCCTATCAGTTGGGAGGAGTTTCGCGTTGCTTTTCTAGATCAGTTCTTCACTCGTGAGATAAGGGAGTTGAAGGTGGCCAAGTTCATGAATTTAAAATAGGGGAAGATTACAGTGTAGGAATATGCCCTATAGTTTACTCATTTGTCAAAGTACACCCCAGAGTTAGTGGTTGATCAGAGGGCGCGAGTGACCAGGTTTGTTCATGGGGTGGCAAACTATCTAGACAAGGATTAAAGAACCGCCATGCTCCATCAGGATGTAGATTTTCCTTGGATAGTCTTATACACCCAGCAGATGGAGGCGGCACATCTGAGGGAGAGAGGCTAAGAGGGCTAGGACAGTTAGCTATAGGTTCTCCCAACCAAGGATAAGTGTTGGGCACTGATAGTAGTCCAACCAGAGATCTTTAGCCCCAACATCTTCAGCAATGAGTGTGCATCCTGACCTGGGCAAAATCAGAGAGGACAAGCATCAGGATCAAGGGGTTAGAGCTGTAGGCCCACAGATTCCAGTATCCTAGTTTGCGACAAGTGTGGTTGGACCCACACGGGTGAGTACTTGGTGAGTACAGGTGCTTGTTTCGGGTTTGGGAAGCCCAGACATATGCTTAGAGATTGCCTAGTAGATAGAGAGGGCAATGATAGGAGCCGAGTCCCAACTTCTATTTCAGGAGCTCCACCCGCATGCCCAACCGAGCATGGGGCATCTACCAGCACAGGTGGCGGTCAGCGCCAAAATAGATTCTATTCCTTAGCATCCCGCGAGAAGTAGGAGGTCTCCCCAGATGTAGTCACTAGTATGTTACAAGTTTTCCATCTTGATGTATATGCTTTGTTAGGTCGAAGGGATACCTTATCTTTTGTGACACCTTATGTTGGTAGTAGTTTTAGAGTTAGTCCCGAAATCTTGTCAGAACCCTTCTCAGTCTCTACTCCAGTAGGTGATTCAGTTGTAGCTAGAGGGGTGTATAGAAGTTTCCCCATCACTGTCCTTTAGAAAGTCACATCAGCAAATCTAGTAGAGTTAGACATGACCGACTTTGATGTTATCCTCGGCACAGATTGGCTATTTGTATGTTATACCTCAGTTAATTATAGAACCCAGGCAGTACAGTTCAGATTTTCGGGTGAACTAGTCTTAGAATAGAAGGATAGTTCAGTTGTGCCTTTAGGTCGTTTCGTTTCCTACCTTAAGGTGTCACGCCCCACCTTGGGAGGCATGACTGGAACCTAATGCCACACTAGAATCTAACTAACTTGGCTACGCTTATGCATTTCTGGTGCACAACTGCAACTTAATTTAAGAAAACAAGAAGCTATATCTCGGCTATAAATACAGCCTCCAACCGACAAGGCCATATAGCCACCTGTAAATGAAAACAACTACTCAACAACAAGAAATAGAAGAGAATCCTATACGGGCCCACAAGACCACCATGTTTTGTAGCTTTAACTGAAATGGAAATTAGGAAACTATAATTATACTATAGCTGACAAGGCCACTATCTAATAGCTAAACAAGGCCCCACATGGCCAACAACAAACTAACCAAAGGGAAACTGTAAATCTGCAAGTCTCTAGGAGTAGAATATTGGTAGAGACAGGCCCTCGACCTACCCATACTATGCAATAAAAAAGAGCAAACCTTCTAACTAATCAGCTCCAGAGGAGGGGAGCTAATTATACCGCTAACTCAAGCTAAAAGCTAAGAAGATCCCGATTCTTGTCTATCCACACCTATAGGCAAGTAATGCAGCACCCCAAGATGGGCGTCTGTACTATATGTACTAAATATGTAAGTCAATAACTGGAAATAACTAAATAAAACATAAGATGAAATTGAAAGTAACTAAGTAAAAGAGATAAGGGTATAACTTGAATAACTTAATTTCCTGCTGTCTAATCTAATAGTAAATAGTACAAACAGGAACCTTACCTGACCCCCATAAGCCGGAAGGTACCATCAGGACAGAATAACCCACTCGGGGTCCCCATAAGCCCTGCCGAGAACACATCAATCTATATACCCCTAACAAGGATAAAATGAGTCAACTAATAACTATAGACAACTTGCCAGTTACCTGGATCTGCAACTAAGCCCGCTCATCCCCCGAACTATAGCTGTGTCTGAGTCAAGTGGACTCCTACTGTCTGTACCTTTGGGTCCAGGCTCGATGGGGGTATAGTGCCGATACGGCAATACAAATGGCCTAGCCACGGAATGGACTATATAAGGTCCTCGGACCTTATCTTCATCCCTCGCGGATGGCATACCACTCCTTGTAGTGGCATCATCTATCCCTTGGCGGGCAACGACACAACAGTAACCCTGGGTTGGTCATGGATGGCTATACAGGGAAAATTCAATCCCAAACTAAAAATAAGTACTAATCTCAGCTAACAACAACAGCTTCTCATAACAACTACACTTCTAGCTTTCTAACTGGGATTCAAACAGTATTATAATGCTATAGAAACTAACTTGCCGAAGGAATTCTCCTTAACATACCTCGATTGTCGTTCCCCGAACAACTGAAAAGTTTCATCTCATACTCAATAACTCCTTCCCAATATAACCATAATACTGGGAAAAGAGACTAATTTGAATAGAAAATTCGACTTAAAATGATAATTTAACATTAATAACAACTATAATTCAACTACTTAAAACATGGTCAAAAACCTATAATTTCCCGAGGGTTCAAAAGCGAGAAATGCTTACTTGATGTATGTGACTGTATAGAAATCAATTTGGAGCAATTCTGACAACTTTTGCTCGGCTGGGTTATGATTTTTTGGGCGAATTTCAAGAAAATAACTCCGTAGTAAAGCTCCCTATAGGCTTAGAACTTGATGCCCGAAGTTAATTTGAATTTGGACCGTGTTTGTAGCGTAATTGGACGAAAAACTATCAATTCGCTCGACTTTTACTCTCTCTGGCCAAATGAACAATTGTAAAATAATTTAAACTTAAACTAACAATATATATATATATATATATATATATATATATATATTATGGCGGTGGCAGGGGGGCGCCC
This sequence comes from Datura wrightii, assembly GCA_035772735.1. Lineage (NCBI taxonomy): Eukaryota > Viridiplantae > Streptophyta > Magnoliopsida > Solanales > Solanaceae > Datura > Datura wrightii. The sequence goes on along the minus strand of JASDFA010000020.1, from coordinate 58,248,777 downwards.
CGCGCCGACCATCGCGCCAAACCACCCCCCATGTCGCGCCCCTTAACACGCCAAAGGCCTGGCGCGCCACGCTGCCCAAGGCGCTAGGGTACTGGCGTGTTACGCTGACATTAGCGGCCTGGCCTCTCTCGGCCTGAGTTTTGAGGTTTTTATCACACACGTCAAGTTTCCTTTCCTTGTCACAATCCACAAGCACGCCTACTAATCGATAACATTCTACTCGGTGTAATATCCTCACCCCCCCTTAGGAACATTCGACCTCGATTGCCAACTTCAGGCCTTAAAAGAGTTAACTCTTTTTGAACAACATTTAGAAAAATATCAGCAACATCCCCTTTGTGATATAGACTATCCGGAAACCTGAAATGCAGAAAAGTCCATCACAGGTGCCTCATGGGATGTCATAACAACTATTACACAATAATAATGGGGTAGCTAAACAACAGTACTTATAATGTATGCAATGAAATAACAATAGAACAACAACCTCATCTTAACTACATAATCTTGATAAGTCTTACAACAGGTGAGGATATCAAGATTTCATATCACCCTCAGCTTCCCAGGTTATCTCTTCTCTATTCCTGTTCCTCCGTAATACTTTAACAGAGGCGACGTCTTTAGTTCTCAGCCTGCGAACCTGCCGATCTAATATGGCCACTAGAACCTCTTCGTAGGCTAACTGTTTAGTAACTTGGACGTCCTCGACTAGCACAATACGGGACAGATCCCCTATACACTTTCGCAACATTAACACATGAAAGACCGAGTGAACAGACTCCAACTCTAGAGGTAAGTATAACTCATATGCCACTTGGCCTATTCTCCAAATGATCCGATATGGGCCAATACACCTAGGCTAAGCTTTCCCATCTTACTAAACCTCATTACGCCCTTCATGGGAGAAACTTTCAAAAACACCCAATCACCAACATTGAATTCCAGGGCGCTATGCCGCACATTAGAGTAGGATTTCTGGCAGCTTTGAGATGTTAGCAAGTGCTCTCTGATACGCTTTACTTTCTCTTCTGACTGGTGGATTATGTCTGGTCCAATTAACTCTGATTCTCCTACCTCGAACCAACCAATTAGGGATCTGCACTTCCACCCATATAAGGCTTCATAAGGTGCCATCTAGATTGCTGAAGGATAACTGTTATTGTAAACAAATCCAATAAGGGGTAAATGCTCATCCCGATTGCCTCCAAAGTCTAACACATATGCTCGCAACATATCCCCGAGCATCTGAATCGTACATTCTGCCTGCCCGTCCGTCAGATATATAGAAGTTTGGACACCATGCAATCGAACTATTTCTTTGATATACAATTCAGCATAGTCCTCGGTTGATAAGGTGGTCCTGACTGGCAGAAAATGAGCTAACCTCGTCAATCTGTCGACAATTACCCAGACAGAATCAAATCTGCAGCTGGTACGGGGTAACCCTATTACGAAATCCATGTTGATTGCTTCCCATTTCCACATAGGCACCGCTATCTCCTGTGTTAACCCGCCGGGTTTTTGATGTTCCACTTTTACCTGCTACAAGTTAGGGCATTGTGCTACAAATTCTACTACACCCTTTTTCATTCCCGGCCACCACTATATCTCTGTTATATCATGATACATCTTTGTTGAACCTGGGTGAAGAGAATAATGGGAATAATGTACCTCTTCCATGATTTGGTGGCGAAGTCCTGCCACATCTGGAATGCAGAGGCGACCCCTACATCTTAAGAACCCATTTTCACTTATCGCAAAAGCAGATACTTCCTATCATTGAAATTTATCTCTAAGATGTACCAGGTTAGGATCTTCATACTGATACTCTTTTACTTCTACAACCAGGGATGATACTACAATATTGTAAATCACTGCCCCACTGTCTCCCGTGTCTGCTATTCGGACGGCCAAATTGGCTAACTGGTGCAATTCTTAGGACCACTCCCGCTATTCGGACCTCAAGTGTGCTAAACTCCCAATTGATCTACGACTAAGGGAATCTGCTTCGATATTAGCCTTCCCTGGATGATATAAAATATTCACGTCATAGTCCTTCAACAATTCTAACCAGCGACGCTGCCGCAAATTAAACTCTTTCTGTGTAAAGATGTACTGGAGGCTCTTATGATTAGTAAAAATGTCCACGTACACCCCATACAGGTAGTGTCTCCATATTTTTAAGGTGTGAACTACTATCGCTAACTCTAGGTTGTGAGTGGGATAGTTCTTTTCATGCTTCCTCAGTTTGCCTAAAGCATAAGAAATTACCTTACCATGTTGCATTAGAACACATCCTAACACGACCCCGGAAAAATCACAGTACACTCACAACCCTCTAATCCTTCCGGCAAAGCTACTACTAGCGCTGATGTAAATATGTTTTTCAACTCCTAGAAATTCTTTTCACACGCTTCACTCTAGTAAAATTTAGCTACTTTCTGAATTAACTTGGTCAACGGCGCTGATAAAGGAGTAAACCCCTCTACAAATTTTTCAGTAATACCTGGCTAACCCTTGGAAACTGCATACCTCAGTTGGAGTTGTAGGTCTAAGCCATATATTTACTGCCTCAATCTTTTGTGAATCTACCTATATACCAGCATCCAACATAATATGACCCAAAAAGGCTACCGAATTTAGTCAGAACTCGCATCTAGAAAATTTTGCATACAATAGGAGATCCCTAAGAATCTGGAGCACTATTCGTAAATGATCTCAGTGTTCTTCTTTTGAGCAGGAATACACCAGAATGTCATCAATGAATACTATAACAAACAAATCCAGATACGGCCTAAAGATGTTGTTCATTAGATCCATGAACACTACAGGAGCATTCATCAATCCGAAGGGTATGACTAAGAATTCAAAATGGCCATACCTGGTCCTGAAAGCTGTTTTTGAGATATCTCTCTCCCAACCCGAACCTCATGGTAACCAGACCTTAGGTCGATTTTAGAGAAATACTTCACCAAAATATTGCTAGATTCAGCAGCTGGAGGGCAAGCACTGGAAAAGACTTATGAGGAGCTGTATACCTTGCTAAACCGGATTTCATAGGGCTATCCAGAATGGAATGCTGATTCATCACGAGGTGGGACAAGGAAAGCAGCAGGAGTGCTGGAAGTGGATGGGTTTACAGCTATCACTGCACAGATAGCTGCCTTGCAAAATCAATTGAACAACCACTTCAGCAACATGACTTTGAACCAGCCTTCAGCTCCAGTTAATGAAGTCCAGCAGATGTGGTGTGAAGTGTGTGGAAGCAGTGAGCACTCAGCTGAGTGTTGTGGAGCCAATCCTGACTTGGTAAACTTTGTGGGTAATGCACAAATAAATCACCAGTAGTATGGTAGTAGCTACAATTCAAATTGGAGGAATCATCCTAATTTCTCAGGGGGTAGCAACAACCATCAAGGCCAAAGTTCGGGTCAGGGTGTGCAAAGGCACCAAGGACGGCAACAGAACTACCAATCTCAGTTCAGAAATAACAATGCACCTCCTCCACCACCATCACCCAGCATTGAGGAGATGTTCAAGACCATGATAGCTAACCAAGCTCAATTGCAGGCTGACTATGTGAAATTGGCAGCCGAAGTGAAAAACAATCAGTTAGCTACCAAGGCTCTTGAGTATCAATTTGGGCAATTTGCTAGTACCCAAAATACAAGGCCTAAAGGAGGACTGCCAAGCGACACGGATCCGAATCCCAAGCAGGTAAATGCAGTGACCACGAGGAGTGGTTTGCAGCTGAAGGAGGTGGAACCAGAAAGACCACCTCAACACTCGGGAGCAGCAGAAGTTGAGGGGGAGCAAAGTTCGGAAAGGGGGAAGACCAAAGAAGCTGAATCAGAAAGACCTCCACCCCCGTTCCCTCAACGACTCAAGAAACACAAAGAGGAGGCGTGTTTCAAGAAATTCATGGAGGTGCTTAAACAGGTACATGTTAATTTACCTCTTGTTGATGTCTTGCAGGGAGTGCCTAAATATGCCAAGTACATAAAGGACATCGTGGCCAACAAAAGTCGGTTGACTGAGTATGCTACGGTGGCTTTAACGGAGGAGTGCACTTCCCGAATCCAAAATAGACTGCCCACAAAGCTAAAAGACCCTGGAAGTTTTACTATCCAGCTTACTATTGGGCAGAGCATCCGAGCTCGTGGATTGTGTGACTTAGGGGCGAGTATAAATTTGATGCCGTCTTCGGTATTCAGAAAGTTGGGTTTAGGGAGTCCTAGACCCACAACCGTAATCTTGTAGCTGGCGGATCGGTCCTTAGCTAGGCCGGATGGCATTGTTGAGGATGTTCTAGTGCAAGTTGGCTCCCTAATTTTCCCGGTAGATTTTGTCGTGCTTGATTTTGAACCAGACGCGGAAGTTCCATTTATTTTTGGACGACCCTTCTTGGCAACCGGGAAAGCATTAATCGACGTAGCTGCGGGGCAACTCACAATGCGAGCACATGACAGAATAGAGGTATTTGATGTGTTAAAAGCCATGAAGCTGCCACCTATAAATGAGGAGCTTTCAGCAATAAATGTGGTTGAACATGAAGAAATTCGTCAGATTGTTGAATCTCAAGACCCATTGGAAAGAGCGTTGACGCACTCCGATCATTTTGGAGATAGAGAGGCGTGTGGAATGGTCCAATTGTTGAATGGAGCACAGAATCATCCTAGGAGATAGGAATTTCAATCATTGATGAGATCTCTAGAGCCTTTGCCGAAACCATCCGTTGAGGAGGCGCCGAAGCTGGAGTTGAAAGAATTGCCTCCCCATTTAAAATATATCTTTTTGGGGGAGGGTGAGACGTTACCAGTTATCATCTCTGCAGACTTGACGGAGGCACAGGAGAAGGCAGCATTGGGTGTCCTCAAAAAGAGGAAGAAAGCAATGGGTTGGCAAATGTCAGACATTCAGGGTATCAATCCAGCTTTCTGTACACACAGGATATTCATGGAGACAGGAGCCAAACCAACTGTTCAGCCGCAATGGAGACTTAATCCAGCAATGAAGGATGTGGTGAGGAAAGAAATAATCAAGTGGCTTGATGCAGGTGTGGTCTACCCAATTTCAGACAGTGAATGGGTCAGCCTCGTTCAGTGTGTTCCAAAGAAAGGGGGGATGACTGTAGTCACCAATGAGAAAAATGAGTTGGTCCCTACCCGAACCGTCACAGGCTGGCAGATTTGTATGGATTACAGGAAGCTGAATGAAGCCACGAGGAAAGATCATTACCCCATCTCGTTTATTGATCAAATACTGGACAGGTTGGTGGGACAGGAATATTACTGCTTCCTTGATGGGTACTCTGGTTATAACCAAATAGCCATAGCTCCGGAGGATCAAGAGAAGACTACCTTTACCTGTCCGTATGGGACATATGCTTTCAGGCGAATGCCGTTTGGGTTATGCAATGCACCCGCCACATTCCAGAGATGCATGATGGCTATTTTCCATGACATTGTGGATTATTTTGTTGAGGTATTTATGGATGATTTTTTTGTTTTCGGTAATTCGTTTGCTACTTGTTTGCAGAATCTTGACAGGGTGCTGGCTCGTTGTGAGGAATCCAACCTTGTATTAAACTGGGAGAAATGCCACATCTTGGTAAATGAGGGTATTTTCCTTTGCCACAAAGTGTCTTGAAAGGGGTTGGAAGTAGATCGTGCTAAGATCGAAGTTATCGAAAAGTTGCCACCACCTGTGTCAGTGAAAGGTGTGCGCAGTTTTCTTGGGCATGCAGGATTCTACAGACGATTCATCAAAAACTTTTCCAAAATATCTAGACCACTATGCAGATTGCTAGAAAAAGAGGTGAAGTTTGAGTTGAATGATGAGTGTGTTAAAGCATTCGAAGAGTTGAAGCAGAAATTGATAGAAGCACCTATCCTCTCTTCTCCGGATTAGGAACAACCATTTGAGCTGATGTGTGATGCCAGTGATGTGGATGTGGGAGCTGTATTGGGGCATAGAAAAAATAGAATCTTTCATTCTATCCATTATGCAAGAAAAACGCTGAATACGGCCCAAAGCAATTACACAGTCACAGAGAAAGAAATGCTAGCCTTGGTGTTTGCATTTGACAAATTTAGGTCCTATTTGGTGGGTTCGAAAGTGGTGGTGTACACAGACCATGCAGCGATTCGGTGCCTATTCAACAAGAAGGATGCTAAGCCTAGGTTGATAAGATGGATCTTTTTGTTACAGGAGTTCGACCTTGAGATCAAGGACAGAAAGGGGAGCGAGAATCAGGTAGCAGATCACCTATCACGATTGGAAAGCCGGTCGCATGTAATGGAAAGTGATAACATAAATGAAGAGTTCCCAGATGAGCAACTCTTGGCAGTGGGGGAAGCTGAAGTTCCATGGTATGCAGACATAGTCAACTTGCTAGTGAGCGGAGTCTACCCACCCGAGGCAACAGACTAGCAAAGAAGGAAATTGAGGCATGATAGCCGGCACTTTGTTTGGGATGAACCATACTTATTCAAACAAGGACCAGATCAGGTAATGAGAAGATGCATCCCAGAGAGTCAGATTGCAGAGGTATTGAGGGGCTGTCATTCTTCATTGTATGGAGGTTATCACAGAGGCGAGAGAACAGCGCACAAGGTTCTACAGTCAGGTTTCTTTTGGCCAACACTGTTCAAAGACTCTATGGCGTATGTCAAAATGTGTGATAGATGTCAGCGTACAGGATCAATTGGCAGATGACAAGAGATCCGCTGCAGAATATACTAGAAGTTGAGCCCTTTGATTTTTGGGGCATTGATTTCATGGGCCCATTCCCACCGTCATTTGGTAATCGTTATATCTTGGTGGCCGTAGATTATGTATCAAAATGGGTGGAAGCAATAGCTTGCCCCAGGAATGACAACAAGGTAGTAACGAAGTTTGTGAAAAAACACATCCTCACCAGGTTCGGGACACCCCGAGCTATTATCAGTGATGGAGGGGCTCATTTTGTCAATGCAAGTTTCAAGAAATTACTAGCCAAGTATGGGGTGCACCATAAAGTGGCGACAGCATACCACCCCCAAACTAGTGGGCAAGTAGAGGTGTCAAATAGAGAAGTGAAGCAGATTCTTCAGAAAACAGTGAATACACAACAAAATGATTGGTCAAGCAAACTTGATGATGCGTTGTGGGCTTACAGAACTGCTTACAAGACACCGATTGGAACCTCACCATACCGACTGGTCTATGGCAAAGCATGTCATCTTCCGGTGGAATTAGAGCACAGAGCCTTCTGGGCTGTCAGGAAGCTAAATATGGACTTAGAGATGGCGGGCAAAAAGAGACTAATGCAGCTCAGTGAACTTGACGAGTTCCGCTGGCATGCCTATGAGAGTGCCATGTACTACAAGGAAAGAACTAAAAGATGGCATGATAAGCATGTGGTGCATCACATTTTTGAGCCGGGACAGAAAGTTTTGCTCTTCAATTCGAGATTGAAGTTGTTTCCAGGGAAGCTGAGGTCTAAATGGTCGGGACCATTTGAAGTGGTAAGAATGACCCCGCACGGGGCGGTAGAATTGTGGCAAGAAGATCGGAGTGCCACGTTCTTAGTAAATGGCCAGAGGTGTAAGCACTACTGGGGGGAGGACGGTGATCGAGAGAAATCGTCCATCACCCTAGCGGAAAATTGAGCTTAAATGACGTCGAGCCGCGACGGTAAACCAGGCACTGCACGGGAGGCAACCCATGAAAATTTTTTTTCTTTCATTTTGTAAAGTGTAAATAGATTTTTCTTTTTCTTTTTTTCGTAATTGATTACAAAATTTTTCATTTTAAATTTTGTTTATTTTTATTTTTTTAATTAGGTGAAACCTATAATTCTAACCAATTTTGTTTAGTGAGATGATTTTCAGGTCAAACGGAGGAAAATGTGCACGGAATCGTGAAGGAAAAGTCGAGGTATGAAAAATTAATAAAATGTAGAAAACAGTGAGCTGGGGCGATAGCTCGGTGCCACGGAGGAGGACCTCCGCGTTACCCTCCGTGACACGTTGAGGTATAACCTGGAAATTTTAAAAATTTTCAGAATACTATTGCGATGGCTCTGTGTCACGGAGGCAGTGCACCGCGATGCACTCCGTGACACGTTGCCTTGTATATTGCGACGGGTCACACCGAGTTGCCGGGTGACCCGCGTGTTTTTCTACCCTTTTTAACCCGAAACCTCCCCTTTTCCCCTCATTTTCAATTTCCTCCACGACCAAACATCCCAAAACCCCTCCCCTATCAACGTGCCACGGCATAAGGCAACAAATTTCCGAGTTTTGTTTGATTATTCAACTTCAAGGTATGTTTTCTGATTCCCTCTCAAGTTTTTGCCGATTTTCTTTGATTTTAAGCATGGGAGGTGAGCTAAATCGCCCTAAGTCGAAATTAAGCATGAATTTGAGTTATTTGTTGATTGATAAATGTTCGGAATGTCATTATGATTGTTTGAACTTGTCGATTGCATAAATTATTCCAATTTGATTGATAATCTCAATTCTAGGGCTTGTTGTTGAATTTGAAGTTGGAATTGTGTTGAAATTGTGAATTTTATGCCGGGTTGTACGTGTTGAATGAGATGAGTCGTTGTACAAATTTTTGGAATGTTAATAGACGACGAATTCTCGGGTTTGGGGGAAAATGTTGAAAATTGTTCGAATTTGGTTAGTTGGATAGGTTCATGTATATACATTTTTGTTGTTATTTTTGTTTCTTTGTTTTTCTTTGCTAAGTGCGATAGTTAAAATGCTAGCGATGGTAGTGATGGTGATTAGCTGTACGTAGTCTGAGTAGTACGCAGAAGTTATACCGTCGAATTTTCTTTTGAACGCACTAAGCATGATTGAATCGCTTGTTGTTTTGTGTAAATAAAGTTATTCTTGCCGTATTGTTGTAACTGTAGCTAAGGACTAAGTGTGGGGTAACTTAGCGTAACCCGACCTTAGCCGAGGTTAATATTTATTTAGCTTAACATTGAGCTTGTTGACTTGGGTTGACAGGTAAAATGGCAAGCCGGCAAGATAAAGGAAAAGGTGCATCAACTTCAGGCACCGGAAGGAAGAGACTCAGACTGGGCACAGCAGTCCCAGCAGCACCAGCAGTTCCACGCGGCCAGCGCTGCCAATATGGAACAAGATGGGTGACTGACGAGGGGAAAAAGTGGTACGCCAAGCACAAAGAGAACAAATATTTCCCCAAGGAGCATATAACACGGGAGCCATTGGCACAGGAGTTCCCCAGAATAGTTTACCGGATCAAGGCAGCGGGGCTCAAGTTCATATTCGAGGAGCCCAAAGAATGCAACCTGCACCTGGTTCGGGAGTTCTATGCTAATTGGAACCCGTGAATCAGAAGCCACACTATCAAAATCTGAGGGTAGATAGTCACTCTGGAGCCCCAACAGCTCAATGCCATCATAGGAGCGCGGGACATAGATGCCCACGTCCTCCGACAGCTGAACATCACCCCACCGTATGCTGACATCAGACGCACACTGTGTGGGGCCCGATCTACAGCTAGATTGGGCAGGCACAACGAAAGGGGCTACCACCAGACTCTGCCATATTCACAGATGAATAGGGAAGCCCGAATCTGGCTGAAGATAGTCTGCTCTTGCCTCATCTCGGGGGTACATATGACTGATGTAACCCGAGATCGTGTTTGCCTGGTGTACGCCCTGATGAAAGGGCTGGAGATAAATGTTGGGGCGGTTATTATATCCGCCATGAAGAGAGCCCGGTTGCACCAGGGGCACAGGTATGGTTTTGATGGACTACTCACCACCTTTCTCAGGGGCCTCGATGTAGAGGAGGAGGCCCTCGATTATATCCCGCAGTTGGAGCGGTGGGCCTTAGATGTTACCAAAACTAAGGCTCCCGACACCACCCATAGGCCAGTGCTGACACTTGGCGAGCGACACGCTCGTGATGACCAGTACATGGCGCGGATGTATGGGATGCAGATGCTCCAGCTCAGGATAGGTGGGAGGCCAGCGACAGAGGAGGAGCTATGGCAGCTCGAGCTAGATTACCCGTTTGGCGAAAACGCCAAGGCTCTATGCCGAGTAGGGCCAGCCTTTGTAGAGCCCACGGATGATGACGTCCCCACGGACGAGGAGACACGTTGGGAGGACTCCGATGTGGAGTCCGATGATGACGACGGAGGCGACTCGGACATGGGAGATGAAGCAGCAGCACCCGACGAAGAAGTGGAATACTTTGATTGATCAGGGAGTTCCACCACCCGATTTTGTGCTATTTAATTTTTGTGAACACTGGGGACAGTGTTCGGATTAAGTGTGGGGTGGGAGTAGTTAGGTGCTGGGCTGGGCTGTTTTGTTTGTCTGTTCTCCTCTGTTATTTTGTATGTTGTGTTTCCCTGTGGTTGTGAATTTTCAAATTATTCTGTATTTGTAAATATTTGTGAAATTGATGTGTGTTGTTGAATGTTTCCAGCTGATTCTGTCAATATTTTTTCTGTTTATCGAAATGATCGATATTTTGCAAATTTTTCAACTTTTTAATTTAGGGTTTCTCGGCGTTTGTTTTCGGTTTTTTTACCGAGAATGGTCCCATTGAACCGACGTCTTAAGTAGTGACTGTTCCCTATGATGGATGGATGACGACCGTCTTAAGAGAAATGTAGTCGTTAGGAGTAGATTTTTTTTTCCAATTATTTTTAGTTTTTTTCCTTGGTGGATTGCATCCCGGAAGCTGTAGTTACAATATGGTTGCGAAATTTTGGTTGCGTGTTGTACATGATATTCAAAATGCAAAGGTGATTCTTATGAAAGCATGCAAATTTTGTAAATATGTTGAGATACCTCGGCTGTAGAGTTCGATTCAGTGTGATTGAGGCTTAATGTTTGAATTCTTGTAATTAGCTGATTGAAGAGTCTGTGAATACATCTTGAATCGAGCATGTGCATGAAGTGTGAAGTGAGGTGTTGGTATTCCATGCTATTGTGAAGTGTCTAGAACTTGCCTGGTGTGTGTACAAAACGAAATGAAGGAGGTGTATTGTAGGAAAGGATGTAGGCATTTCTTTGTTTTAACCGAGAGTTTCTAATTTTTTTTTCTTGTCATACTCCCCCTTTCTGTGATTGTATACCCTAGTCAGCCCTTTGAACCTTTAGCCTATTTTTTCTTTCTTTTGTCTAAAAAGTGTAAACCGAGCTTAATTCCTTCTTTTCATTAGCCGTAAAGTCTATACAAAACTCTTAAGCGCTTAAGAAGAGAAAATAATTCTCCCAAAGTGTCAAAGAGTGAGAATGGTGAAAAGAAAAAGAAAAGCAGAGTGATGAAAAGAAAGAAAAGGTTGAAGGTGCACTGGTTATAAATAAATGATAATGAAGGTGCATGAATAATCTTTGTTATTGTGTCAAGTGTGCTTAATGAAATGGGTCATACTAAGGAAAATCATCAAGAATGGGATGATGGAAAAAAAAAAGAGAAACAGTGTCCATGAGTGATGGGATGTGTTGAAAAGGCGCTTAAGGATGCTAGTGGTTATTATTAGCTAATCCAATATTTACTAGTTCCATAGCTTCCATTACAACCCATTGAAGTCCTACGTGATCTTACATTGCATTTCTTTATATTAGTGGAGTAATACACTAAGGGCAAGCTTATGGGTCACGACATGATGCATGTGAATTCTTTTGGGAGAGAGAGTGAAATTGTTTTTACATGCCCCTGCTTGAATGTTTGTGTGTCACATGAGCAAAAGGGGAAGATTCTCTTGAGTTGTGAGGGCACATGCTTGATGAAAGATTGATTTTCGTGTCGGATATCTTGATTAGCTGATTTGCATGAGTTTGCTGATATCGAGAGTCGATTCTTAAAGTCTAGGAAGTCTTAATGTATTGAAGGTCATTGCATTTATAAGACCATGGATGTTTTCTTGATGATTTGTTGTATTGAGTAATCGGTATGACCGTAGCTTAAATTGTTGTACCATAGTAGCGAGGTTGGGATGTAAATTGCATGAATTGTATGTTTGTTGTTCGAGGACGAACAAGGATTTAAGTGTGGGGTAAGTGATCTTGGGCAGATTTATATGCCCAAGTGATACTCAAAAGTACCATTTTCGCCTTGTTTATCTAGCAATGTGTATACATTTTAATGTAATTGGTAATAAAATGTGAATTTATACTAACCAACATGATTAGCATTGTTTTGTAGGTAAAATGTGATTTCGGGAAGCTAAAATGCATGTTGGATGATATCAGAGTTGGACTTGGATGCGAGCAAGGAAAAGGCATTGGACAGCATGAATCAAAGGGGCTTCGCGATGGAGCCGTGTCATGCTGCCATCGCGGAGGCATTCTGCCTGGAAGGTGAAAATTAACCAAATTTCCAGTGAAGGTCCGCGTTTGCTCCGTGGCACGGAGCCAGTGCTCCGCGATGCACGCCGTGCCACGTTGAGCTTGAATTCCCGGACCCCCAGTTCCAGTGAGGGTCCGCGTTCATGGCGTGTCACGGAGGCAGTGCTCCGCGATGCACTCCGTGACACGTTGCTCATTATTCCGGGAAAAATTCCCACTAGTATAAATAGAACACTTAAGTTCATTTTTCATAATTCTGACTTGGTGGAGCAAGGACGTGGGTTACAGGCAGTTAAGGGACGAAAAGTTCAGGGTTTTTTCTCTCTTTCTTTCTTCTCTAATTCAATTGTTTGTATGATTAACACTCGTTTTATGATGATTAATCCACAAATGAGTGGCTAATTCCCTTCCTTGCTGAGGTTATGAACACTTGTGATGAATTTTGATTATTGATTATATGGTTTTTCATCTTTTTCTTCCATGTTGTTCTATTAATTCTTGTTTTTACTGCATTGGTGTGTGGCCTACATTAATGTACATCTAAAAAGTCCGATTTCACTCGAGAGAGCACGAAATTGGAAAGTTGTGAATTAATAGGATATTGTTCTTTACTTGGTTTGGGAAAACTGAGTTTTGATGTGCATTCAGGATAGAAATATACCTGAAAGTTGTATTAGACAATTTAGGAACCGGAATTGTATGGCTAGAACATGAATTGCATTTGATCACAGAAATGTAGACGGATGGTTCATGATTCTTAAGTGAGATTAAATAGGAGAGTTTTAATCTCTTGGCAATTGTTCTTGGCTAGCAACAGGAAGAAAAGATTAACCAATTTAAGATGATAATCAGTTTCATTACATGTTCGTTTAACCTCAGCATGCTTTTATCCATAGTCCAAATTCAAAGTAGATAATTGTTCTTAGTTTTAGTATAAAATTTATAAAACAAAATATCCACTTTTGGGTCACGTTGTTGTCAGCATATTCAGAAGTAAATTAGAGTAAACTTGAGCAAATTGCACTTAACCCAAGTCTCTGTGGGATCGATACTTGGCTTACTAAAGCCACTTACTACTTGTTCGACCACGTGCACTTGCGTGTCGTTTTATATACCCATATAACACACCAAACAACTTTTTCAAGAGCGATACATGAAATTCTAGATGAACTGAAGCTAACTCTGAAGGTAACTCTAAATCATAAGCTACTTTACCCACTCATCTCACAATTCGGTATGGGCCAACATAGCGGGGGATGAGTTTCCCTTTCATTCCAAATCTCATTACTCCCTTCATGGGAGATACCTTCAAAAACACCCAATCATCAACCTCGAACTCAAGATCTCTTCTCCTCACATCTGCATAAGACTTTTGGCGAGTTTGAGCAGTTTTCAACCTTTCTCTTATCAACTAAACTTTCTCCATAGCCTCATGGACTGAATTTGGACCCACCAACGAAGCCTCACTGACTTCAAACCACCCAATGGGCGATCTACACCTTAGCCTATAAAGAGCCTCGAATGGTGCCATTTGGATGCTAGAGTGATAGCTGTTGTTGTAGGCAAAGTCTCAGCTACCCTTGAAATTAATAACGCAAGCTCTCAACATGTCCGCAAGATTCTAGGTAGTCCGTGCCACTTGCCATATGGTTGCAGATGAAATGTCGTGCTAAGCTTGACCTGGGTACCAAGTCCCTTTTGAAAACATCTCCAGAAATGAGAGGTGAACTGACTACCTCTATCTGATATGATGGACAAAGGCACCCCATGCAATCTAACCAACTCTCGGATGTATAATTTGGCATAATCTTCCACTGAATCGGTGATTTTGACTGGTAGGAAATGAGCAGCCTTGCTTAACCTGTCCACCAAAAACAAAATGGAGTCATACTGTCATGAGTGCGGGGTAAACCTATTATGAAGTCCATGTTGATTTTTTCCCACTTCCAAGTAGGAAGGCTGATATCCAAAAGTACACCTCCCGCTCTCTGATGCTCAACTTTCACTTGTTGGCAATTTGGACACTTGGCTACAAATTTTGCTATAACCCTCTTCATGTCATTCCACCAGTAGATTTCCCGCAAGGCATGATACATCTTGGTGGCACCTGGATGGATAGAATATCTGGATCTGTGAGCCTCATGCAACATCCTGCTTCTCAGATAATCCACGTTCAGAACACATAAGCGACCCTGGTATCGAAGCACACCATCTTCCCCTTTGGAGAAGACCTCTACCTTCTAATTTTGAACAACTTCTTTCAACTTTACCAATGTTTGATCTTCATCTTGTTTATCCTTCACCTCTGTTACCAAGGACGACTATGATCAATTCTAAACAACTATACCACCATCGGTCGAGCAAACTAATCTAACTCCCAACCGTGCAAGTCGATGTACCTACTTCACCAGCTCCTTCATGTCTTCACTCACATGTGACACACTCTCCATAAAGAGTCTACTAAGGGAAACCGTTACCACGTTGGCCTTACCCGGGTGGTAAAGGACACTTATGTCATAGTACTTAAGTAACTCCAACCACCTCCGTTGTCGAAGATTGAAATCTTTTTGCGTGAACACATATTGTAAGATCTTGTGGTCCGTGAATACATCTACATGAATCACATACAAGTAGTGTCACCATATCTTCAAAGAAAACCCCACTGCGGTCAACTCAAGATCATGGGTCGGGTAATTCTTCTCATGAATTTTTAGCTGTCTAGAAGCATATGCTATGAATTTCGCGTGCTGCATCAATACACATCCCAATCCGACTCTCAAACCATCACAATATACAACAAAGGCATTGGTGCCCTCCGGTAAAATCAACACTGGTGCTGAAGTGAGTCAGGCCTTCAATTCCTGGAAGCTCTTCTCACAAGCCTCTGACAATTGGAGCTTCACTTTTTTCTGAGTCAATCTAGATAATGGGGCTACAATGGATGAGAAACCTTCCATGAACCTCCGATAATAATCTGCTAGGTCCAAAAAGCTCCTGATCTCCAAAGGGTTTACAGGTCTTGTCCAGTTCTTTACCGCCTCTATTTTTTGGGAATCCAACCTTATACCTTCGCCTGACACTACATGTCCCAAGAATGCAACTGAATTCAGCCAGAACTCACATTTTTTGAACTTTGCATATAGCTAGCTATCCTTAAGGGTCTGGAGTACTACCCTAAGGTGTGCGACATGCTCCTCCTCGCGCCTGGAGTATATCAATATGTAGCCAATGAACAAGATCACAAACATGTCCAAATACACCTTGAATATCATGTTCATCAGATCCATAAAATCTACAGGAGCATTGGTTAGTCCAAAATACATAACAACGAATTCATAATGGCCATACCGAATCTTGAAAGAAATCTTTGGGATGTCGCTCTCCCGAACCCTGAGCTGGTGATACCCAGAGCTAAGATCTATTTTGGAGAAACATCTGGCACCCTGAAGCTGATCGAATAGGTCATCAATCTTGGGTGAGGGTATCTATTCTTGAAGGTGACCTTGTTCAACTGCCTATAGTCAATACACATTCGAAGAGAACCATCTTTCTTCAGGACGAACAACACCGGGGCACACCATGGAGACTTACTCGATCTAATGAAACCCTTATCCAGAAAATCATTCAACTGCTCCTTTAACTCTTTTAGCTCAGCTGGGGCCATTCCGTAGGGAGGAATTGATATGGGCTACATGTCGGGTAAACAAGAATCTCAAAATCAATCTCCCTCTCGGGAGGAACACTTGGTAGGACATATGGAAATACCTCGGGATACTCACATACCACGGGGACTGGCTGAATGGTGGGGGTCTCGGACGTGGCATCCTTAACCCTAACCAAATGGTAAATACAACCCTTAGAAAGCATTTTCCTTGCCTTGAGATAGGAAATAAAGTTGCCTACAGGTACTATTGAACTACCCCTCTATTCTAAAACTGGCTCACCTGGAAAACATAATTCTATCACTCGGGTTCTACAGTTAACAGAAGCATAACATGAAAATAACCAATCCATGCCCAGGATGATATCAAAATCAATCATAGAGAATTCTACTAAGTTTGTAGAGGTAACTTTACGCAATACTGCAAAGGGGCATCCTCTATTTACCTGCCTCGCTACGACTAAATCACCAACGGGAGTATATACAGAGAATGGTTCTGACAAAATTTTAGGACTGACTCCAAAGTTACTAGCAATGTAAGGTGTCGCAGAAGATAGTGTAGCTCCCGGATCTAACAAAGCATAGGTATTGATATGAAAGACTCACAACATACTCGTAACCACATCAGGAGAAGTCTCCTACTCCTATCAAGAGCCAAGTGCATAAAACTGGTTCTAGCGCTGGCCGCCAGATGAACCAGTCAAAGCACCCTGCTGTGTTGGACGTGCCACTAAGCTTCCATTGCTTGTACCAAATATAAGCGACCTCCTTTAGTTGATAAGAGGCCAAGTCAACCCACTCCTCATTTGTCACCCCCGTCACCTGAGTTACCTTTAAGATCCATTTAATGGAACTCGTATAGATCCATTTCATCGCACGACTTAGATCATGAAAGAAGGGAACATTTCCCAAAATATTTAGTAGCCTCTTCATCATAAGTGTGGCGCTTTTCATACCGATGAAAAATACTCTACCTAAAGCGGCTTTCAGACTCCCTAGGACACACCTAAACCTATGGCTCTGATACCAAGTTTGTCACGACCCGAGAGTACACCCGAATCATAAACACGGGACAAGGAGCCCCGAGAGACCCAAAGTCAACCCATGGCATGAGAATATATCTAAACCATTCAAATAAGGCGGAAGAATTAGCTTAAAAATCATGAACTAAATGAAAGCGTTACAATAAATATAAGAAACAATGATACATGATCCAAACATAACAGCTGAATACTAGAAATAGTCTGAAAAGCCTATAGTCATAATAGACGGGTTGAAGGAACAGGACCCCAACTAACCCTAACATTCTGAAACAAAAAGATAACCATGATCTGAACATAAAGCCCTCGAATCATGAGGACTCACCAAAGGGAACTGAGAGAAGAACTGGGAGCAAGCTAGGTGCGACGCTGAACCTGAGATCCGGATCTTGTATCATGAAATGGTACATGATAGAAAATATGCGGGTCAATACTTCAAATGTATCGAGTATGCAAGGTAAGTAAAACAATACTTAAAAACATAAGAGTTATAGGAGTGGGACATCATGATAATAAAGACTGAAATCATAAATATATCGTAAGGCTCAAGGTTTCCCAAAAGCATTCGTAAACCTGTCATAGTCATAACATGAGAGAAAAACATTTCATAAAACATTAATTGAGACAAAAAACATAATCATACATGCATTAAAACAATTAGGAAAAGTGGGAGATTTCTATAACCGACATACCCTATATGAGCACACATGGAGCCCAACCTGTAAGCCTAGTCGGGAAGCCGTTCATACCTTGACAAGGGTAGAACCATGAAGGGCGTGATATCACTCATGAAGACCCCATAGGGTATAGGGGACAGTCACTGAGGAGCTCCCAAACATATCCTATGGTGGCACATAATTTTGAGATTCGGGGTGTAACCTGGACCCCAGACCTACTCGATCTTAAGTACTACTCCCAAAACTTGAAACGTGCATAGAAATTCATATATTACATGCATGGCGAGTTAAATTATAATAATCATAACATGTTTGAAATTTCGTAATACTAGCCATGGAATCAGGCCCGTGGGTCGGCCAAAATCATAGCTCATGAATCGTAGGCAACATGTGGGCATTGCCTATATTTTCAACATACTTTAAATGTTTAATTTATACAAAACATGATCATAATATCATGGAAGATTGAAGACATGCTTCAAATCTAAAAATTCATATCATGCTTGAGGAATCACCATAAGCATGAAATTCACATAAATCCTCATGATTTGGGCACCAATGCTTTTAGGGATTAGATCATCAAATGTTGAATAAAACAAGTGAAAACAGCCCTATAATTTGAAACCTGTAATTTAGACATACCATAACAAGCTCATATCAATTTTTGAGGAATCATGCATTTGAGTTAAGATCCATAAAGATTTAGCAACTTTAACCATAGAAATTGGGAAGAATTGGACATGGGTAGGGACTAAACCACCCATTCAAGACCCCACATACCTGGAAACACTTGATTCTTAACTTCCCTTTAAAGAACAAGATAGAAACTTGGAGAATTTAAAGAAGAACACTTGAATCCCTTTCCACTTCCCTCTCTAGTTTTACATGAATCAAATGATAATTAACATGGATTATCTCTCCTTAAAAGACCCTGTCCCGACCTCAAAACGACATAGTTTATGCCCTAGGGATTTGGGAAATTATAAGAAGGCCCTCACTAATTCGCAGGAATTAACTGCCAGGTGACCCTAAAGGGTGACCTGACGACTCATCAAGACGGGTAGCGACTCATGGTGTCGCCCGTCAAGTACACTACCCCATCCATAATTAAATTTCCACAGGCTCGCTCATGACCCACCTTACGAGTCATTTGGACTAGCAACGAATCGTGGGGTCCCGTCCGTTAGGTACATTGGTGATCCCTGCCCAGTAGCCCTTAACCTCACCCAATGGGAGACCTGACGACTCATGGCAGCTGACCACAGGTCGTTCCCACGCCCGTGGGGACCTCAGCTCTCAGCCCATTCCAGCCTCCTGACGAGCCACCTGACGACTCATGCGGTCTCCTCATGAGTCGTCTAATGGCCCATTCTGCGCTGCTGCAACATTTTCCCAAATTTTCCGATTTTACTCCCGGGTCTGATCCTTGGGTTCCCGGGGTATAACACATCTTAATGATAAAATTGTGACTATTATTATATACAAATTCCATAAGAGGTAGATGGTTGTCTCAACTTCCTTGAAGTCTAGCATACACCCTCGTACATATCTTTGAGCATCTGAAATATGCACTCATCTTGGCCATATGTCTGCGGATGAGGAGCTATACTCAAGATAATATATGCCCTAATCCTTTCTAAGACCCTTTCCAAAACCTAGATATGAATCATGCCCCTCTATTAGAGCTGATAGACATTGGGACATCATGTAGCAGGACTATCTCTTTAGTATACAACTTAGCATAATCTTTACTTGAAAACGTAGTTCTAAACGGCAGGAAAATGAGTTGATCTCATTAGCCTTTCAACAATGACCTAAGTAGGGTCAAGTTCACACCTGCTACAAGGTAAATCTGTAACTAAATTCATATTGAATACTTTTCATTTTCATGTAGGCATGGCTATCTCCTGACTTAGCCTTCCAAGTTTCTGATATACAACTTTTACTTGCCGGCATTTGGGACACTGTGCTACAACTCAACATTATCTGTCTTCTTCTCTTTTATATCCTGATGCATTTTCGTTGAACCTAGGTGGAGAGAATAACAGATATAGAGTACCTTTTCCCTACCAATGAAGCCCTGCCACATTTGGAACACAGAGTCGACCTCTGGGTCTCAAGATTCCGCCCTCTACTAGCTCAAATGCCAATGACTCCTTCTGTTGGGCCTTGCCTCTAAGTTGTACTAGGCTAGGGTCTTCGTATTGTCGCTCTTTCGCTCCCACCACCAGAGATGGAATTGCAGTGTTCTGAATCACCACCCCAACATCGCTTGAATCTACTACCTAAACTAGTGATCTGGCTTGCTGATGCAGCTCTCAAACCAATTCTCCCTTCCCAATCTTAAATACAATAGGCCGCCCATGAATCTTTAGAGCATGAACAACTGTAGTTAATTCCAAATCATTGGGTGGGGTAATTCTGCTTTAGGATTTTTCAACCTTTTATATGCCAACCTGATGCTCATATCTCGACTATAGCAGCGACGTTTCCAGGATCTATCAGCCCACTATGGTCTAGGTGTGGCTCTTTCCTCTTCCATAACTAGATGCTCGTGTCTTTCCCTTACTTCTATAGGCTGAAGTCTGGGTTTCGTGCACCATGTACCATACTAGCAAGGGTACTATTGGTCAGGTCTACTAACCTATACTGTCCTAACCCGCACTCGGGCCAGTTCGCATTGTATAAACTTTATATCCTTTAATGCAATAATTGGGGGGCCATAGCCATTATTTTTCTAGTATTCACTACCGCCCTTAACATACCGCGGTAGGATTTGTCTATTTCTGACCCGAGCTTTGTTGTTACTAGGGGTCTATTGCTTATGGACACTTACTTATACTTGACTGCTCCTAGCAATCTTACCTACTATCCTGATCTTTCTATAGTAATGGTATTCATGGATTATTTAAGTACTAGGTCCTAACCACTTTTGTAACACTCCCCAAGAATCAACGCATCTAGCCCTCCTTTTCTATTTACTCTTGGCAATCTAGCATCAATACTTATGCTCTCTTCTATACTGGGAAAAGGCTGGGAGGCGGGAAATAGCCATATCATACTACAGTGGGGCTAAGGTATGAAATTAAATAAACTCCAAAAGGCTAGAGGGAAGAATCTCTCAATTTCACAATCTTTCATACCTTTCACGTAATCAAACACTAATTGTTGTCTTATCTAATACTTAGTGACTACTAAGTAAGACAACATATGTACTACACTCTTAACCTCCTAATCTGAGGGTGTAGGGAGAACTAGGAACGGTGCTGGCATGTCTGTAACCATGTGAGGTTCCTGGTGCCCAAGAGAAATCTAGGGAGATCAAGAAGATATCTCTCTTTCCCTCTTAGGCTGGGCTTTCCCCAACTGTGGCACCCCGCTGGTATCCTCTTTTGCTGTTGTATCTAACTCGCGGCTGGTTGTAGTTTGTCTCATATTAAACATCATTCAAGAAAGACATAATGATGTAAGCTTAGAGAGTCAACCCTATACAACTTGGCTCTATAGCACGATCTGAAAAGGAGGGGTAACCATACTATCATACCTCCTAGCTCCCTGTTTATAAAATGTGGTGTACAACACATTTATAAACAAAATTCTACTAGACACGGCTTGCAGACTCCCTAGGATACGACGTTGCTTTGATACTAAGTTTGTCATGCCCCACCTTGGGATGCATAACTGGCACCCAATGCCAAATTGGACTCAGAATGAACTCATAGGAAACCTGCACTCTTGGTGCATTCCAGCAACACATACAAAGAAAACAAATGGCTATATCTTAGCTATAAATATAGCCTCAGGCCGGCAAGGCCGTAGTATTACCCTACACAAAAATAGTTGACCTAATATTAGACTCAGACTGAACTGATAGGACACATGCACTCTTGGTGCGTTCTAGCAACACATTCAAAGAAAATAAATGACTATATCTTAGCTATAAATATAGTCTCAGGCCAGCAAGGCCATAGTATTACCCTGCACAAAAATAGTTGACCTAATAGGTACAATAACAAAATCATCCTATGCGGGCCTACAAGACCACTATGTTGTCTAACCGGTATCATAACTAGGCTCCACGCGGCCAAACCCCAAATCACAACATATATAGGCCCCACACTGTCAACAATACACCACTAACTGTAAATTATAATCTACAATCCTCTAAGAGTAAAATATAGGTTGGGACAGGGCACCGACCTACCCAAATCCTATATAACAAAAGACAGGCAAACCTCTACTATTCAACAGCTCTGAAGGAAAGGTGCTAATTGATTTGCTGAATCTGAATAGTGGCTAAGGAGGTTCCTAGACCTGTCTGTCTGATCCTCAATAGCCGTATTCTACTCAATCAACCCTACTTCAATTTAGAACTCATACTTCCTTCATATCCCATCTTACATATCAAGGAAATATGATTTTTTATCGCTTGTAGATGATTACGACTTGATTAGAAGTGATTCCTACGTCTTTTACTTGGCGGTACTCCGTCAAATTAGGCCAATTTCGAAGATTCAACTCCGTAGATACATTCTTCGTAGGCCTGGGAATCATTATCCAAGAAGACTTGATGTTTGGAGGTGATCTAAGGGCGTAATTCGGCTTCTACAAGTGGAAAACTTCGTGACCTCTTCACCTCACTCGGAATCTCTCTTGGGAAATATTAAAATGAAACAAACTTGAACCAAGGGAGTATTTATATATATTGGGGCAGTGAGGGGAGACGCGGCATGCCGCCCAATGCACCAGCAGATGAGCAACATGCCGCTCAAGGGGCTAAGGATGGGGCGCTCCTTGTGCCCTGCCTCTAGCTTCGGCCTCCCACTAGCTCGAAAATGCACTCGTGTCTTCCACCTTTGGGCCTTCTCCCCATGTGCTATGCTCCAAAAACTTGCCACAAATGCTCGCACACGTCTACTAATTAATCATGGGTTTTTTCCTATTGCTTTAGGCTGCTCACCCAACAAATCAATGAATGGCACATCTTCGTCTGACTCCTTAAATCCAGGAATCGGGAACTCTTGGTGCCGCCACTCCTGCTGGAACTTCATAATGTCCTTTTGAGCCTTTTTTAACTCAGCTGCAAACCTTGTTAAATACGGCATGGTGAGATCTTTAAACCTGTCATTCACCTGTGCCTCCATGTCATCAATGCGAGCATGGAGGTTCTTATACGGCTCCAAAGTAGCTATGATGGCTCTATCTACAAAAGTACAAAGTTTCTCAACAAACAACTTTAATTGTTTCTCTTGTATGTCTACTCTCTTGACCACCTTAGCAAAATTTGTTGTTGTGAATAAATACGGTGAAGATTGAGACATAGCTGATGAGTCTTAACTGATTCCAGTCCCAGTTATGATGCAACTGCATCGGAATTAGATGGTTACGGATGTGGGAATTGGGGTAGCATGACAAACTAATTTTGTTCCTACAGCTGCTCCTACTGGGTCAGTATTCATTTTAGTTTCCCTTGTAGTTTGACCACTAGACCCGAACATCTCAGGGATTGGTTTCTAATATTTTAGCTCATGCCTTTATTCATCCTTCAACTTCTCCAAGTCATACTTCTTAGTAGCATATGTCGTCACATAAATTCCGGCTAATATGGGAACATGAGTATCCCTATGCAATCGGTTAATTAAGCATGGAATTGGCAATGATGTAAATAACTTCACCACCCTCCAATTTATCTCTTCAAAAAAAATCACTCCAATGTTCAATGTGCCTTATGAGATAAACTTTTTCCATAGCCTCATGGACTAAATTTGGTCCTATAATTGCAGCTTCACTGATTTCAAATCAACCAATAGGTGATCTACATCTCCACCCATAAAGAGCATCAAACAAATCCATCTGATGTTGGAGTGGTATCTTTATTATACGCAAACTCAATGAGAAGCAAATGATCATCCCAACTACCATTGAAGTCAATCACACACACTCTCAGCATGTCTTCGAGAGTCTGAATAGTCTGCTACTCCCGACCATCTATTTGCGGATGGTAATGCTCAAACCACACTTCCAACTTAAGTATGAAGCAGACGTTGTCAATAAATAACCCAACTTAGAGGTTGGGGTTGATTCCACAGGGAATATGGAAGATCTAGATTATAGCCGGTAGGTGAACTCGTATGATAGTTACTTCACAATGGGGGGATTCTAATAAAAATCAATAATAAAAATAAACAGTAGTCAAGATTATTTGCAAATCGATAATTAAAGGATAACTAGGGTTTGTGTTCCCCATGCGTTCATAACAGCTTTGGGTATACACTCGTGATCTTTACCAATACTTACTTACAGAACGGATAACTTAGGTTCATTAAAACGATCGACCAATCCCTATTGAATGACTATCCTCAATTACTCGATCAAGTCTCATGAGTTTTGCAAACTAACCGTTATCAATAAGTTCTAGATATAGCTATCCTGCGACAATAATTCAAGTTAATACAATGATCATCAAGATCAAGGCTCTGTTGTAGTTCTCTTTTCCTAATCTCTACCTCTTCAGCCAAAGAAAGTAAAGAATTCAGGCACTTCCTAATATTGAGCACTACTAAGAATCATTAAAGATGAAGAGACTACAATATAAGTAATTAGTATTGGTTTTATAATCACTTTGAGCAACCCTAGCTTGTTAATCCACCATGGTTCCTACAACCCTAGCTGTGGAGGTTTTAGCCTCTCATAGTGCAAGGTTGTGAATTGTGTTCATGACTGAATACATAAAACGATACATACAAAGATGATTGAGAAAAACGATTCCTGCAATTAATACACAAAATCTTGAATAACAAGTAGCAAGAACAATATGAATTCAAGAAAAGGTTGATCACAAGGTTGAACCAACTCACTTCTCTCTTTTAGTGATGTAAAATTGCTTACTACAATGTTTTCCTACTAAAATTAAATCTATTCGACGTCCTTAATGAAAAATAAAACATAAAATGTATTTATAGAGACACAAGAATCCTTATCTCAAACTAATAGGACTGCTTTCCATTGAGTTCAACCAAAACTCACATTTACTTAATTTAGCATACAATTGGTGATCCTTAAGAGTTTGTAGCACCATCCTCAAATAAGTGGCATGCTCCCCGCTCCGCGTGCATATAAGAATATCATCTATGAACACAATCATGAACATATACAAATATGTCTTGAACACCCTATTCATCAAATCAATAAAATCTAGAGGAGCATTCATTAGTCTAAAAGACATAAGTACAAACTCATAGTGAACACACCGAGTCCTGAAGGCTGTCTTCGGGATGTCACTCTCCCGAACCCTGAGCTGATGGTATCAAGATTTGAGATCTATCTTTGAAAAGAACTTATTACCCTGAAGCTGGTCAGAAAAATCATCAATCCTTTGAAGAGGATACATGTTCTTGATGGAAACATTATTCAATTACTGATAGTCAATGCATAAACGAAGAGAACAATCCTTCTTGCCAGCAAAGAGAACTGGTGCACCCCATTGGGATTTGCCTGGTTAGATGAAACCCTTGTCTAAAAGGTCTTTCAACTGCTCCTTCATCTCCTTTAACTCAGTAGTAGCCATTTTGTAAGGTGTGATAGATATAGGTTGCGTATCGGGAAGAAGGTCAATACCAAAATCAATCTCTCGCTCAGGAGGGATTCCCGATAGATCATCTGGAAACACTTTTGGGTAATCACACACTATAGGGATTGACTAGATATTTAGGATTTTGGATGTAGTATCCTTAACCCTAACAAGATGGTAAGCGCAACACTTAGAAATCATCTTTCTGGCCTTAAGATAGGAAATGAAGTGACCTACAGGCACAAGTGAACTACACTTCCACTCTAAGACTGGTTCACACGGAAAACTAAACTCCGCTGCACGGGTTCTACAACTGACTGAGGAATAACATGCAAATAACAAATCCCTGCCGCGATAACATCAAAATCGGTCATGGCCAACTCTACTAAATCTGTTGAGGTGGCTTTCTAAGGTATTGTAATAGGGCAATTTCTATACACCTGTCTAGCTATAACTAAATTACCAACTGGAGTAGAGACTAAGAAGGGTTCTAATAAGATTTTGGGACTTACTTCGAAACTACTAGCAACATACAGCTTCACAATAAATAAAGTAGCTCTTAGATCTAACAATGCATATACATCAAGGTGGAATACTTGTAACATACCAGTCCCAACATCGTGTTAAATTTCTTGCTCCTGTCATGATGAGAGTGCATAGAACCTATTCTAGCGTTGGCCGCCAGTTGAGCTAGTAGAAGCACCCTGATTGAAGGGATGTGTTGCCAGAGCTGTTGATCTAGCGGGTAGAATAAAGGCTCCACCATTACCTAGTCTGGTTAAAGGGCAATCCCTGAATCTGTGTCTGGGTTTGCCACACTAGAAACAAGCATCCGAGCTAACTAAAGACCTCCTTGGGTGATTCTTGCCACACTTCATACAAGCTGGGAAAGTACGATCTCCCGCAGTGTTTCCCTGCCCTCTTGAGCCTGACGCTCTACCTCTTTGATCATGTCTGAGTCAGGATGGAACACTGGATGAGGAAGGTGTCAGGGCTGACGACCATTGCTTGAATTGAAGGCAGTGACCGCCACTGGATCTCTGCTGAGTGAACCCAACACTGTCAGTCTTGTCCTTCTTGGTCTCTCTCTCTCTCAGATGCACCGCCTCCATCTGTTGGGAATGCAAAACCATATGAGGAAAATCAATATCCCGATGAAGCATGGTGATCGTACAATCCTTGTCCAGGTATTCTACCACTCCAAGAACAGACCTGCTCACCGGAGCTCTCTAATCATTCACTAGGTCTATTGAAAACTTGTACAATCGAGTTAACTCTAAAGCATACTCCTGGATTGTCATATTACCGTGGTTCAGGTTCACAAACTCTATTGCTTTAATCTCCCTAATCTTATGAGGGAAGAAACGATCCATAAATGCGACATGAAACTCCTCCCAACAAATAGGGCCTACTCCAACTACCCTTCTATCCTTCCATTGCTTAAACAAGATATGCGCAACCCTTTTTAACTGATACGAGGCTAAATCAGTGCACTTCTCTCCAATCACCCTCATGAACTGGGTGATCTTCAAAATCTCATCAATAAACTCATGTGGATCCTCATCAACCTTTGACCCGAGAAACTCTGGAGGTTCATCCTCAGAAAATCCCTAACTCTTTCCATCACCGCATTCCCGTTCTGAGGGACATGCCCTACCGCTTGCTGATTGGCCTAGGCGATCAAGGCCTAGGCTAACATCTGTATGGCTTCCCTACACTCAGCATGGGCAACTGGCTCGGGTTCATGCTCCTTATGAGCTTGTGGGGCCTGCTGGTGCCCATCTCCATTGCCATTCTCGTGGCCATTTCTGTTCCTATTTCTTCTCCTTTTATTTCTGTAAGGAGGCAGATTCTGCAAACGCGTATAGCATGAGTTATGAGGATAGAGAGACACTTCACTGTATGACATAAATCATGAAAGAAGAGAACATTTCCTAAACTTCGCATAGCCTCTTGGCCATAAGTGTGGCACGCCTCACACCTACGAAAAAGAGTCTACTTAACACACCTTTCAAACACCCTAGGACACTTCAAAACCTGAGGCTCTGAGAACTAGTTTTTCACCCCGAGCTAGGATCCGTATCTGGACACGAGAAAAGAAACCCCTAGAGGCTCCAATTCAACCCAAGGCATGAACATAACGTCTAAGCTCAACATAATAAAGTGGAAGTTCAACATACGTAATAATGGAAGTCAGCATATAAATCAAACTAGAATAGAATCATACAAGACAAGCTATTTTCTATATAATGTCTGAAAGCCTCCAACATATCTGATGAATTGAAGGGATAACATTATAATACCCCAAAAACCCTAATATCAGATCTGAGAGTTGAAACAGAGAAAATAGGATTTTCTACACTAGGTCATAGGATGATTCGTCCAGTGACACATCAGGAACACTGCAAGTCGTTAAGTGAATCATGGGGAGAGGTTGGGTCTTGGTTGAAAATTTCAGGTTTGGGATGACCACGGGTGTAAACATGAGTCGTGGTCAGCCCCACGATCTTTCAAATCACCCGTGGTCAAGGATGGTTGAAGGAAGAAGGGGAGCAGGCAGTGTTGGTGATGGGTCATCACCACGACTCATTGGGTACACCACGAGTCGTGGTGTCCCCCGTGGTGACCCCCAGAAGAAATGGGACAGTGAAGGTAATGACTGGTGACCACGAGTCGTGGTCCAGTCGACGATCCGTCCAGTCCCTCGTTGGGACTGGCAGTATGTTTTTCCTGTGAATTTATTAAGGGCTTTTTCGTAATTCCTAAGTTCTTAAGGCCTAAACTACATTGTTTTAATCTCAGAATTGAGTGCTTTAAGAAGGGGTAAGTTATTCTAAGCCTATCCTAATTCATGCATGCAAGCTTAGAGGTTCGAGAGGTGATTAAAGCTAGTTTCTTCAATGTTCTTTGTTCGGTGGTTTGGAATGCCTACACGCAAGTGCACGAGGTCGAACAAGTAGTAAAATGGCTAAAGTAAGCCAAGTATCGATCCTACAGGGACTGGACCGAGGTAATAATCGAACCAAGTGTTAATACACTCTAACTCTAATAATGCAGACAACAGTTTTAAGAAGATTTTGGGAGTTTGTTTCCTAATTTATACTAATCTAAAACAAATGTACAAATTGAGTCTGAACTATAGTAATGAGCATGCTGAGGCTAAAACGAACATGCAGGGAAGCAATTTATTCACACAAATTGGTTAATCTTTCCTTCGGTTTCTAGTCAAGAATTATTTCCTATGGATTAAAACTCTCGTATTTAATCCAACTTATGAATCATGAACCTTCCACTTACATTTCTGTGATAAGAAGAAATTCATGTTCTAGCCATACGAAACCGATTCCTTAATTGACTAATACGACTTTCAGATATATTTCTATTCTGAAAGTAAATCAATTCTCAATTTTCCCAAACATAGAAGTGATCACATCCTATCAATTCACAACTTTCTAATTTCTTTCTCTTTCGAGCACAAACCGGATTTTTTAGATATACATTAATATTGGCCAAACATCAATGCAGTAAGAACAAGAATTAATAGAACAACCATAGAAGAAAAGATGAAGAACCAAAATGATCACTAAATACAGTCCACTACAAATGTTCTTAACCTCAGCAAGAAGTGAATTTAGCCACTCATTTGTAGATTAAACATCATTAAATGAGTGTAAATCATACAAATAATTGAAATAAGGAAGAAAGAGATAGAGAAGAACCCTAAAAATTTCAAAGAGATAGAGAAGAACCCTAAAAATTTCGTCCCCTCAACTGCCTGTAACCCACGTTCTTGCTCAACCAAGTCAGAATTCTTAAAAATAAACCTAAGTGTGCTATTTATTCTAGTGGGAATTTTTCCCGAAATAACATGCAACGTGTCACGGAGTGCATCGCGGAGCACTGCCTCCGTGACATGCCACAAACGCGGACCCTCACTGGAATTTGGTCGTCCAGTTAATTACGTCCAACGTGCCACGACACCAGCGCGCACCTTCACTGGAACTTGTACTATTTTAATCATCCAGGGCAGAATGCCTCCGCGATGGCAACGTGACATGGCTCCATCGCGGAGCCCCTTAATTTGCTGCATTTCCTTGACCTTTTCCACTGCTCGCTTCCGAGTCCATTCCCGATTTCTCCCAACATGCATCTTAGCTTCCTAAAATTACATTTTTCCTGCAAAACAACACTAATCATGTTGGTCAATATAAATTCACCTTTTAACTACAAATTACCTGAAAATGTACAAATATCAATGGATAAACAAGACAAAATGAAGCATTTGAGTATCACTTGGGCATATAATTCTGCCCAAGATCACTTACCCCACACTTAAAACCTGTTCGTCCTCGAACAAAAATCTCACAACACATGCAATTGACACCCAATCATAGCTACTTTGGCTCGACAATTCAAGCTACAATTATACCGATTATTTACATAGCACATCATCAAGAAAACATGCATAGCCCCATCAACACACTGACATTCAACACATTAAGACCTCCTAGACTCAAGAGTCGACTCTCGATCTCGGCAAACTCATGCAAATCAGCTGATCAAGACATCCGACACGAAATGAAATCTCTCATCAAGCATGTGCCCTCACAACACAAGAGAATTTCCCCCTTTTCAATCATATGATATCAAAAACATTATATGCAGGGGCATATGAACACGATTTTGCTCTCTCTCCCAAAGAATTCACATGCATCATGTCATGACCCATAAGCTTGCCTGTAGTGTATTACTCCACTAATATAAGGACGAGTGATGTAAGATCGCGTAGGACTTAACGGGTTGTGATGTAAGCTAAGGAACTAGTACATTCTGGGCTAACCAATAATAGCAACTAGCACCCTTAAGCACTTTTCAATACATCCCACCACATTATGGGCATTGTTTCTTCCTTCATCCTCCCCTTTCTTGAAGCCTTTCTTTATTTTTATTCTCATTTCTTTAAGCACACTCGACTTAATAACAAAGATTAGTTATACATCTTCATTTCATTAAATTCGACAAGTGCACCTTTGACCTTTTCTTTACTTTCACCACTTCCTCTTTTGCTTTCTTTTTCACACTTTTCACTCCTTGACACTGTGGAAAAAATTCTTTTTCTTGAGCGCTTAAGAGTTTTAGATCAAATTCACGGATAACGAAAAGAAGGGGTTAAGCTCGGTTTGTACCTTTTCGACAAAAGAAAAAAAAATAGGCTAAAGGCTCAATGGGCTAACTAGGATGTACATTCAAGGTAGGTACGATAATGAAAAAAAACTTTCGATTAAATCAAAGAAATGCCTACATCCTTTCCTACAATACACATCCTTCATTTAGTTTCATACACACACCAGGCAAGTTCTAGACACTTCACAATAGCATGGAAGAATCGATACCTCACCAAACACTCATTGCACATGCTCCACTCAAGACATATTCACAGAGTCTTCAATCAGCTAATTACAAGAATTCAAATATTAAGCCTCAATCACACCGAATCGAACTCTATCGTTTAGGTATCTCAACATGTTTACAAAGTTGCATGCTTTCATACGAATCACCTTTGCATTCTAAATATCATGTACAACACGCAAGAAGAATTCCGAACCATAAAGTAACGACATGTTTGGGATACAAACAAACAAAAGAAAAAAAAACATTAAAAAGAATAAAGAATATACTCCTATCGACTACATTTCCCTTAAGACGGTCGTCATCCATCCATCATAGGGAACGGTCACTATTTATGACTTCGGTTCAATGGGACTATTCTCGGTAAAAGCACCGAGAACAAACTCTGAGTAACCCATGCTTGACACGGAGCCATCGGGCAGGCTCACTATTTTGCCATTTTTTATTATTTTTCTCACCTCGATTTTTTCTTTGCGATCCTTTGCATTTTTGCCCTCCGTTCAACCTGAAATTCATCTCACAATAAGAAATTGGTTAGAATTCATAGATTTCAACATAAAACACAATTTTCGGTTTTATTTTTTTTTTCTATTTTTTTTCTTTTCTACTAATTCTACTCAATTATTACAACAATTTCATGGGTTGCCTCCCGTGCAGCGCCTGGTTTACCGTTGCGGCTCGACATCATTGAAGCTTAGTCATCCTCTAGGGTGATGTTCGTCTTCTCTTTACTACCGTCCTCACCCCAGTAATGCTTACATCGCTGCCCATTGACTAAGAACGTGGCACTTTGATCTTCTTGCCACGATTCTAATTTTGGGGGGTCCTTCACCGGTGTTTTTCCCACTGGCTCTCGCAAATCAACACTTTGAGCAATATTCGCTCGATCAAGTAGGTTGATCACTGAGAGTTCCTCATACACCGGCCGGAAGCTTCGTGGCCTTGTACACATCAAATACCTCCACCTTGTCGTGTGCCCGCATGGTTAGCTTCCCTGCAGCTATATCAATCAGTGCTTTCCCGGTCGCCAAGAAAGGATGTCCCAAAATAAATGGGACTTCCGCATCCGGCTCAAAATCCAGCACAACGATGTCACACCCCGCCTTGGGGGGTATGACTGGCACCTGGTCCCCTACTAGGACCTGACCTGCTGGACTATTAAGCCTGGGCGCATCTGGCGCCTGGCTGGCTCTAACTGATATTTCTGGAAACAAAGGGCTATATAACGGCTGTAAACACAGCCCCCGGCCCATTGGCCTATAGCCTTCTGTACCTGTACTAACAGCTGACCAGAAACATATCATCTCAGGGAAACCTATGCGGGCGGACAAGGCCACCATGCTGTCTAGTTATTTATAACTCAATCATAACATACTGAAAAGCTACGTGACCGGCAAGGTCACCACTACTGGCAAACTATGGCCCCACACGACCATCATAATAGAAAGAAGGGATACTAACAGCTATACAACTGCACGGCCTCACACGGCCAGCTCATCTGACCACAGGGAATATATACAGACTGCAAGCCTCTAGGAATAGCAATAGAACTGATCGGGACAGGGCCCCGACCTACCCATAGTATACAACAAAAGGAACTGAACTACACCTCTGGAATTCAGCCTCCGGATGACTGGAGCTGAATACTCGACTGCTGACAGGGAGTCACGTAGAATCGCCTGCTCGGCTATGAGAACCTGCAGGCAAGTAATGTAGTGCCCCACCGGGCGTCAGTACCACTGGTACTGAGTATGTAAAGCAATAACTGAAAAAGATATCTGAAATCAATAACATAACTGATGAAACTGAAATAGAAAGAACTAGATTATCTGTCTGATGATGTAAGTCGTACCTGTTCTCAATCATACTGGGAGGAGTAGGTGTCATATCTGGAGACGTATCATTCTACTACTAATCTATTCATGTCTAATGTAACATAGCATAACATACATAACATAACATGGCACACACAAACCTTACCCGGCCCCCATAAGCAGGGAGGTGCATCCAACACAGAATCTACACCCCTACCCCGGTCATCCCATCTCCTATAGTGGTTGTAAGCATCCTGCCGGTCCCTGGGTATGCACTTGGGCTTGCTAAGCCCCTGACTATAACTGTACCTGAGTCCGAAGGACTCCAAAATCAACACCCCGGGCGTACCCGCTCGACGGGGGTGTATAAGGGCCGACCAAGGCACAATATGGGGAAACTGGCATCCCATCTTCGTCTCCTTCCGGGACGGCATATCACTCCATAGAGTGACGTATCCTCGTCCTCTGGCGGACGAGTCGATACAGCTATTAACCCTGGGCGGTCATGGATGCTAGGTAATCCAACCCCAATCAATACAACGGTCTCAACTAGTCATGCTGTCTGTATATCTCACAAGCTAAGGCTAGCAGGGGTAAGGTATCGTATATATACCTGCTGAGCTAATAATAGTAATCTATAAGTGTCTGATACATGCTGAGGCAGGTAGATATAAATACGAATATAGTCTCCTGTCAAACTGTACTGGAGCAAAGGCTATATAAGAGGGTGTTTCTGCTGAAAACTATGTTGTTTACTGAGTTGTTGTAGTAACATGATTTCCTATTTCTAACATGCGTTCTAAACTTTATTTAGTTACTATTCTATGTCTGGAATGCTTTACGGATACTGTACTACTTCGCGGGGTTTCAGCTGAACACAACAATATCTGAACATGGCATATTACATCACATATTGAATATACTGGGCAATCTTAGTCACTTACGTCCGAATCTATATCATACTGATAAGTCTTGTACATGTTACAACCCAAAGCTTCTTACATTGTACCAATATTCATAATAATACAATACTCGACTTCTGAACATTCTACTGGTCTGTAAATTACTATACTGTCTCAATGTTACTCGACTTGCCGAGGAAACTAACTCTACATACCTTATCTTTGACTATTCGTCCGTCGGACAAGGCTCGGCCGGTACTTCAACTATTTTCTCCCAACTGCATTCATAAATACGTCAATCAATACTAAATACAGCTTTATTGTAAAGAGCAACGATACTTTCGATATAGTTTATAGCCTAAACTTAGGCTTATCGAAAGACGGTCGAAAACTCGCTATTTTTCAGCGGCCCAAAAGGGAAAGTATCCACTTCTCAGCTAGGAACACATAGACATAAATTTAGAGCAATTCTATTTACCTTAGTTCGGTGGCTCGCCGATTCGTCGGCCGTATTTCACGAAACTAAATCCGTAGAAATGCTCTCTGCTACTAAATACTTTGGTATCTAGCATTAATTTGAGTTTGGGAAGCGTTTGGCAGCGTAATCGGACAAAAATATTTAATTTTCCTTCGTCTTCCTCTATTTACTGCGCTTTTCTGGAAATTTTCAAGTGTAAAATGATTTTAAACCGAAGTGGGGGCTTTATATACTTGGGCCTGAACTTGGGCAACGTGTCACAGAGCCATCGCGGAGGCCTCACCTCCATGACACGCTGCCATCGCGGAGGGGCTCTGCCTCAGCTCCTCCCGCGATGGTTCGACGGGTTTCTCGTCCGATCTTTTTCCCGGCCTTTCTCTAGCACGTATGGCCTTCTAATATGCTTAACCGACGTGCGAATAGGTCGTCTAGGTGCCGGGAATTCTAACACCGGCCTTCGTGGATACCATGGCATCCAGAGTGCGCCGTTTTATTATGGGGTTGAACCCAGAATATGTCGAGACTTGTATCACGGCCACACTGCGAGAGGACATGGATATTTCCCGAATTCAGGCATTTGCCCAGAATATTGAGGGCATCAGACAGCGACATCGGGAAATCCCCCACAGTTCACAGGCACGGACCGAACAGAGGACCCCCAGGATTTTCTGGATCAGATGCAGAGAATCTTCAGGGTTATGCATGCTACGCCTACTAAGTCAGTTGAATTGGCCGCATTCCGATTACGGGATATTGCGGTGTTATGGTATGAAATCTGGGAGAGGTCCCGAGGGAGAGATGTTTCCCCTCCCACCTGGTCTAGCTTTTCAGGAGCCTTTCTAGATCACTATTTGCCGCAGGAGATCCGACAGGCCCGGGTAGATAAGTTCCTACATCTAGAGCAGGGGGCCATGAGTGTTCGGGAATTCTACGGGGTATAACAAATGAAGTCTACCGAGAAGATGAAGGAGCCCACTTGCACCAGCACCTCCTCCACAATGCCATCTGGTCTGGCCAAGGAACGATCTGCTAGTTGCAAGATCACTGTTGTTGGTCTAGGACTACCTAGCCCCAATTTCTTGAATACCGATGTCAGTATCAAGTTAATGCTCTCTCCCAAATCACATAATCCACGAGCTCGGATACTCTGCCCGATTGTAAGTTGAATTGTAAATCTCCTAGGGTCTTTGAGCTTTGTGGGCAACCTATTTTGTATTCGGGAAGTGCACTCCTCTGTAAGCGCCACCGTAGCGTACTCCGTCAACCTGCTTTTGTTCGCCACACTGTCCTTGATATAATTTGCATACTTCGGCACTCCCTGCAAAACATCAACAAGAGGTAAATTAATGTGTACCTGTTTAAGCACCTCCATGAATTTTTTGAAACACGCTTCCTCCTTGTGTTTCTTTAATCTTTGAGGGAACGGGGGTGGTGGTCTTTCCGGTTCAGCTTCCTGCTCCTTCCCCCTATCATCATTGTGTTCCCTCTCATTCTCCACTACTCCCGACTGCTGCGGTGGTCTTTCTGGTTCCACCTCCTTGAGTTGTAAACCACTCCTTGTGGTCACTGCATTCACTTGCTTGGGGTTGGGGTCAGTGTCACTCAGAAGTCCTCCTCTCGGCCTAGTGTTCTGAGCTCCATCTAGTTGCCCAAACTGGTACTCCAATGCCTTTGTAGCTAACTAATTGTTCTTTACATTGGCTGCCAATTTCACATAGTCATCTTGCCATTGAGCTTGGTTAGTTATCATCATTTTGAACATTTCCTCGATGCTGGGTGATAGTGGTGGAGGAGGTGCATTGTTGCTTCTGTATTGCGACTGATAGTTCTGCTGCCCTCCTTGATTTCTCTGTGCTCCCTGACTCAAACTCTGCCCTTGATGGCTGTTACTACCCCAAGAGAAATTCGGGTGACTCCTCCAATTAGAGTTGTAGTTGTTGCCATACTATTGGTGATTATTTCTCTGTACATTACCAACAAAGTTCACTAAATCAGGATTCACACCACAACACTCAGCTGAGTGTTCATTACTGCCGCACACTTCACACCAAATCTGCTGCACCACATTCATTGGGGCTTGAGACTGATTCATGCTCATATTGCTGAAGTGGGTATTGAGTTGATTCTGTAATGCAGCTATCTATGCAGTGATAGCTGTAAAACGATCCACTTCCAAGACTCCTGCCGCTTTCCTTGTTCCTCCTCTAGCAGAGTCCGCATTCCACTCTGGATTTCCCTGCGAAATACTGTTCAAAAAAGTATACAGCTCCTCATAAGTTTTTTCTAATGCTTGTCCCCCAGCTGCTGAGTCTAGCAAGATTTTTGTGTGGGGTTCCAAACCCTCTATGAATGTATGCACCAGCACATCATTGGATTGGTGATGATGAGGACAATCCCGCAACATAGATTTGAATCGTTCCAAAGCTTGATACAGATTCTCCCCCTCTCTTTGTTTAAAACTTAGAATTTGACTTCTAAGTCTTGCTGTTTTACCGGATGGAAAGAACCGTATCAAAAATTTCCGTGCAAGATCATCCCAAGTAGTGATGGAATTGGGTGGTTCAGCTTTCAGCCACCTCTTTGCTTCTCCCAAAAGTGAAAATGGGAACAATGTAAGCCTGACATAATCCGATGACACTCCAGCAGGGATGTAAGTGTCACTTATCTCCAAAAAGTTTTGGAGATGTTATTGTGGATCCTCGTGAGGGAGACCTGTGAATTGCCCGCTGGTGTGCAGCAATTGCACCATATTCTATTTAAGCTTGAACCTCCCTCCTGGCTCAGGTTTGCGAATGCTACATGTAACGTTGTTAGCATGTGGGATTGCCACTTCGCGAACCGGACTAGCTGCCATTTCCTCGGGCACTAACACTACCCTTACAATGGGTGGATTCTGTTGTTGCTCCAGGATTGTCTGTCTGAGCAACTGCAGCTTTCTCTCTAAAGCTTCTCTCCTTTGACGATGGAATTGTCTTTCCAGCTCTAAGTGTGAATCCACTAGCTCCTTGTCTCTTGCCAGTGTTCAACATAATTCAATATCTGCAAAAGACAAGCTAAGACCAAGTTGTCAACACTAATAAGAAATCGTAAAATAACACTTAAGACAACAATTTTACCAATTGCCAGTCCCCGGCAATGGCGCAAAAATTTGTTCGGTGGTTTGGAATGCCTACACGCAAGTGCACGTGGTCGAAAAAGTAGTAAAATGGCTAAAGTAAGCCAAGTATCGAATCCACAGGGACTGGACCGAGGTAATAATCGAACCAAGTGTTAATACACTCTAACTCTAATAATGCAGACAACAACTTCAAGAAGATTTTGGGAGTTTGTTTCCTAATTTATACTAATCTAAAACAAATGTACAAATTGAGTCTGAACTATAGTAATGAGCATGCTGAGGCTAAAACGAACATGTAGGGAAGCAATTTATTGACACAAATTGGTTAATCTTTCCTTCGGTTGCTAGTCAAGAATTATTTCCTATGGATTAAAACTCTCGTATTTAACCCAACTTAAGAATCATGAACCTTCCACCTACATTTCTGTGATAAGAAGAAATTCATGTTCTAGCCATACGAAACCGATTCTTTAATTGACTAATACGACTTTCAGATATATTTCTATTCTTAAGGTAAATCAATTTTCAATTTTCCCAAACATAGAAGAGATCATATCCTATCAATTCACAACTTTCCAATTTCTTTCTCTTTCGAGCGCAAACCGGATTTTTTAGATATACATTAATATTGGCCAAACATCAATGCAGTAAGAACAAGAATTAATAGAGCAACCATAGAAGAAAAGATGAAAAACCAAAATGATCACTAATTACAGTCCACTACAAATGTTCTTAACCTCATCAAGAAGTGAATTAGCCACTCATTTGTGGATTAAACATCGTTAAATGAGTGTAAATCATACAAATAATTGAAATAAGGAAGAAAGAGATAGAGAATAACCCTAAAAATTTCGTCCTCTCAACTGCCTATAACCCACGTTTTTGCTTAACCAAGTAAGAATTCTTAAAAATAAACCGAAGTGTGCTATTTATACTAGTGGGAATTTTTCCCGGAATAACAAGCAATGTGTCACGGAGTGCATCGCGGAGCACTGCTTCCGTGACACGACACAAACGCGGACCCTCACTGGAATCCAGTCGTCCAGTTAATTGCGTCCAACGTGCCACGGTGTGCAACGCGTGGCTTGGCCAACGT
Organism: Datura wrightii; assembly: GCA_035772735.1. Classification (NCBI taxonomy): domain Eukaryota; kingdom Viridiplantae; phylum Streptophyta; class Magnoliopsida; order Solanales; family Solanaceae; genus Datura; species Datura wrightii. The sequence continues at coordinate 58,210,681 of JASDFA010000020.1, read as the reverse complement.
GCCACGGCACCAACGCGCACCTTCACTGGAACTTGTCCTATTTTAATCATCCGGGGCAGAATGCCTCCGCGATGGCAGCGTGACACGGCTCCATCGTGGAGCCCCTTAATTTGCTGCATTTCCTTGGCCTTTTCCACTGCTCGCTTCCGAGTCCATTCCCGATTTCTCCCGACATGCATCTTAGCTTCCTAAAATTACATTTTTCCTGCAAAACAACACTAATCATGTTGGTTAGTATAAATTCACCTTTTAACTACAAATCACATGAAAATGTACAAATATCAATGGATAAACAAGACGAAATGAAGCATTTGAGTATCACTTGGGCATATAATTCTGCCCAAGATCATTCTTCCTCAAATCTCTTTAGGCAATCAAGGAAATGATGAAATCAAATATCTTTTGGTATGTAAGGCTATGAATAGGTGCAATAGTCCACACCCATGCCCAATTCCCTCTCAATTTATGAAAGTTCTAATTGATGACTCAATGGGGTTTTTAGCAAATGTGTGAATTTTCTAAGTATCAATTATTGAAATTATCTAAGCATATTTTTAATGATGAATTATGATTAATGGGGAGATTTTACAATGTTTCAAATTATAAATTATATTTTCAAGTTTTATAAACTATGATGTCCATCCATGAAATTTCATTAATGTTTAGATTTATGAAGTATGTGTACAAGCATGTTGTGATGTTTATGAAGAATGCATATTTTGAAATACCTATGTTTATGTTCATGTTTTCAAAGTGAATCAAGTCGATTTCAAGAATTTTTAGTCATTGGGCAAGCCATATGATCAAGTTTTTCTTATGATTTCATGAATTATCTTACCACTTGGTTTTGGAGTCTAGATTCCCATTATTTTCAGCTTGTGGTGTGGTTTGAGCCACGCTCCTCATGTTGTGATTTTAGATTTACGTATGTATGTTATGAGTCAGCTTCGTCTCTAGACGAAAGTTCAGCTTTGTAGAAAAATGATGGAGAGCATATGCATGTTCTTTTGGGAGTAATGTCTGGCACCGAGTAGGCTAAGGGAGGGTCAACTATTTGGGACCTCAGTACTATGCGCTAATGTAGGAATGTTCAGACTATTTGGGACCTCCATTGTGAGTTTCCTCTGCTCCTAAGGGGCCTTCAGCTTGATATCGATATCATGGTAGCTTCCTTAGCCCGAGCAAAGCTTTGGACGACTCTGCCCACTTGAGTGTGATAGTTGGAACCATATAAGCTCTATCTTGGTAATGTCGGTTATAGGACAAGTCTCCCATTGTTCCTCATGATTTCAGTTATGCATGTACATCAATCATGATATTATTTTTTCATCACGTTTGACCCAATATTCAGTTTTATTTATGATTATCAGTTTTTAGCTTTGGGCCATTCAATTCAGTTAATGATGTTTAGTTATGTTTAGATCAGGATTTCAAGAAATAGCGTGAAAGCCCTACTCTCAGAATCTTATCTTGATTATGTTTTATTATATTCATGATTTAGGATTTTTACTTACATAGCAATTTTACTTACCTTGTATACTCGGTACATTCTTGTCACAACCCAAACAGGAGCCCGGATCGTAACATAGGACAAAGATCCCTGAGATACCCCAATATGACCCATGGCATACGCATCCATCTAATCTCAATCAAGAAACTTAATAATTAATAAGATACTCATAGCGAAAGTCTAACTTGAACATAGTATCAAAATACGAAATCCAAAGATGAATACATACATATGTCTAAAAAGACTCTAAACATGATGAGTTGATGGGACAAGACCCCAACTAACTCAATAAAAATGAAACTGAAATATATAAAGGAAAGCTAAATAGTCTACTCCAAGGGAAATGAGGACTCACCAACAGTAAGAATGCTAACTCTAACAAGATGACCACAAGCGGAGCAGAACCTAGGAGTCGTGTCCTGTATCATGAAATGATACAGCATAGAGTATGCGGTTAGTACATTGAATGTACCGAGTATGCAAGGTAAGTAAAACCGCTAAAGTAAATAAAATCAGTTAAAGACAATGCATAATATAACATAGTCATCAAGAGTCTACGAGTAGGGCTTGCATGCATTCTTTCTGAAATCATGATATCTTCACAACATAGCATAACATAACTTCATACCATCATAACTGAATCGATTGACTCATAGCTGAAATCTGACATTTATAAATAAAGCTGAACATTTAGTCAAAACCTGCTTTAGAACATGCATATATGTATAAATATATATGTCTCATGAGTAATGAATATGCATATCTGAAATCACGAGGAACAATGGGATACTCGTCTTTTAACTTACATACCATAATAGAGCTTACGTGGTCCCAACTATCACACTCACGTGAGTAGAACCGTCCAAAGCCTTTCCAGGGCTAGGGACGATACCATGATATTGATATCAAGATGAAGGCCTATCTGGGCAGGGGAAGCTCACAAGGGAGGTCGCAAAGTCATAATGTAAAACCTATATTGGCACGTAGTTCTAAGGGACAGGGTGATCGACCCTTAGCCTGCTCGAGGCTAGACATTACTCCCAAAAACATGCATATAATCTACATCATTTTATAACGAAGCTCCACATAGTATATTAACGAAACTCAATGATCAAGTACATCTCAAATATGAAATAATGCATATGAGAAGCTTTAGCTCAAGACGTACCACAAGCTGAAAGCATAATTGGGAGTCTTCGCTCCAAAATCATGTCGTAAGCTATACATAGGAAAACTTGAACTCAAAACATACCACAAGATGAAAATATAATTGGGAGTCTTTACTCCAAATCAATGTGGTAAGCTTAATTCAGGAAAACCATCATTCATACTTAACATGTGGGCTTTGCCCAAAGCTTTATTATACTTAGAAATACTCAATTATTATCAAAAACATAATTGTAAACATGGGTAGCTTCAAATCATGCTTTTCATCATCATATCTGACCATCATCATATATTCATCACAAATCTCATCTTTCATGAACATCTCATCCATGGGCTTGTAGTTCATAAAACTACAATCATAATTTCAAATTGAAAACATTATAAAATTTGCCCATGTTTCATAATACAATAGTAGAATCATAATCAAATCATACCCATGTATAGAAATAGAAGATTCATGCATTTGTATTAAAACCACAGAGATTAGACATAGAATTTCATACTTTAAAGAGGGATTGGGCATAGGTGTGAAAGAAATCACCCATTCATAACCTTAAATACCTGTTGATAGCTGATTCTAACACTTCTTTAGATACCCAATAGGAAATTGAAAAGAAATTGATGAATGCTAAGATTGATCACCCTCTCAAGTCTTCAACCTTGCATGCATGAATGAACGAGGCCTAAAATAAACTTAACTCCTTTAAAAGTTACTGTTCAAAACTCAAAACGTCGTAGTTTAGGCCCTAGGAACTTAGGAATTACGAAAAAACCTTACTAAATTTGTAGAAATTAACTGTCAGGTGGTCCCAACGAGGGACCTAATGACTTGTGGTAACAGGTCACGACTCGTGGAGCCGGTCCTAAAGATTACTGCCTGGGCTTCAACAAAAACCATCCCTACTTGGACCACGACTCACCCTAGGAATCGTGGGGATTGACAACGACCTGTGGGGTCCTTCCATCGAGTGCACTGCCTCCTTTCTTTTCTTTTCTTTCCTTACCCACCCCATGACTGACATAATGACTCGTGGGGTCTGACCACGAGTCGTTGTCACGCCCGTGGGGATCCTTTTCCGCAAACATCCCAAACTTTCTCACTGGCATCCCCACAAGTCACATCACGACTCATGGGATGCACTAACGAGTCACCCTATGACTCGTTCTGTGCCCGGTGCTAGTTTTTACACTTTTATTTGTTTCAACTCCGAAGTCTAATCTTTGGGCTTCCAGGGCATAACGACATCTCCCCCTTGGAATTCATCCTCAAATGTTAGAAACTACACGGAAAAGCAGAGAAAATGCAATCATCATATTCAAATACTGATCATTTAAACCAAAAACTGACGAAGTGACTACCTTCGATTCAAATCACATAAGTGAACTGATTTCATGAATCATACACACATATAGATACGTAAAAGAAACTTGCGTAAGTGAACTGAACATGAAAATTAAATAAAGTCTGAGCGCAAAATTGATAACTCAAGCTAAAACTAGACCGGTACAGAACAAAAGTGGGTATCTAGCCATCATATCCGCTTTGGCTTCCCACATAGCTTCTTCAACATGTTGATTCCTCCATAAATCTTTAATTGAAGCTACTTCCTTATTCCTTAGCTTTCGAACTTGACGATCCAATATTTCCACCAGAACCTCTTCATAGCTAAGGCTATCTCTTACACCAACACTGTCCATCAGGAAAACTATAGCTGGATCACCCAAACACTTCTTCAAAAGTGATACATGAAAAACAGGATGCATAGAAGCTAGTTCTGAAGGCAAGTACAACTCATAAGCCACCTTGCCAGCACGTATCACTATTTGATATGGGCCGACATAGAGGAGACTAAGTTTCCCTTTCTTTCCAGACCACATCACTCCCTTCATGGGAGACACCCTCAGAAATACCCAGTCATCGACTTCAAATTCTAACTCTCTTCGTCTTACATCCGCATAAGACTTTTGGTGACTCTAGGCAGTTTTCAACCTGTCTCTTATCAACTAAATCGTCCCTATTGCTTCATGAACTGAATCCGACCGTATCATTGCTGCCTCACCAACATCAAACCATCTGATAGGAGATTTACATAACTGCCCGTAGAGAGCATCGAATAGGCCATCTAAATACTAGAGTGATAGTTGTTGTTGTACGCAAACATAATAAGTGGCAAATGCTCTTGCCAGCTATCTCTGAAGTCAAATACGCATGCTCTCAACATGTCTTCAAGAGTCTGGATTGTCCGCTCCACTTGACCATCCATTTGTGGGTGAAATGTTGTGCTAAGCTTAATTGTGTACCCAATCCGTTTTGAAACGACTTCCAAAATTGAGAGGTAAATTGAGTACCTCAATCTGAAACAATGGATAAGGGTACTCCATGCAATCGGACCAACTCCCAAATATATAGTTTGGCATAATCCTCCCCCGAGTTCATCGTTTTAACCGGTAGAAAAAGTGCAGCGTTGGTCAACCTGTCTACCACAACCTAAATGGTATCATATTGTCGACAAGTACGAGGCAGACCTGTGATAAAATCCATATTAATTTCTTCCTACTTCCAAGTAGGAATGCTGATATCCTAAAGAAGACATCCCAGTCTCTGACGCTCAACCATTACTTGCTGACAGTTCGAACACTTGGCTACGAATTTTGCAATATCCTTCTTCATGCCATTCTACCAATAGACTTCTTGTAAGTCACAGTACATCTTGATGGAACCTGGATGGATAGAATACCTGGTTCCATGAGCCTCATGCAATATCTGGCTCCTCAAAATATCAACATTTGGAACACATAAGAGACCTTGGTGCCGAAGCACACCATCTCCCCCTTTGTAGAAGACCTCTACCTTTTGACTTTAAAAAACTTCCTTCAACTTTACCAAAATCGGATCCTCATCTTGTCTAGCTTCCATACCAGTCACCAAGGATGATTCTGATCCATTCTGGACAACAACACCGCCATCAGTCAAGTTGACCAACCTAACTCCCAACCTAGCGAGTCGATGTATATCTTTCACCAGCTCCTTCTTCCCATCATTCTCATGGGACACACTCTCCATAGTGAGTTTACTAAGTGCATCCGCTACAACATTAGCCTTACCCGAATGATAAAGGACATTCATATCATAGTCCTTGTGTAGTTCTAACCACCTCCTTTGTCGAAGATTGAGAACTTTCTGCGTGAACACATACTGTAAGCTCTTATGGTCCGTAAACACATCCATGTGGACCCCATACAAGTAATGTCGCCATATCTTTAAGCGAATACCACCGCGGCCTATTCAAGATCATTAGTCGGGTAATTCTTCTCATGGACTTTCAACTTTCAACTGTCTAGAGGCATATGCTATCACTTTCCCATATAGCATAAACACACACCTATGTCCGGTCCTTAAAGCATCGCAGTACACCACGAATCCATCGGTACCCTCGGGTAGGGTCAACATCGGTGCAGAGGTAATTCAGGTCTTCAATTCTTGGAAGCTCTTCTCACAAGCCTCCGACCATTGAAACTTCACCTTCTTTTGAGTCAATTTGGTCAAAGGTTCTATAATGAAATGAGTAACCCTAAAAAACCTCTAATAACAGCTAGCTAAACCCATGAAACTTCAAATATCTGAAGGATTCACCGGTCTAGGCCAATTCTTCACCACCTCGATTTTCTGAGAATCTACCTTTATGCGCTCAGTTGATACCACATGGCCCAAAAATGCTAGGAGTTCAACCAAAACTCGCATTTGCTGAACTTGGCATATAATTGACGATCCGGAAGGGTTTGAAGCACTACTCTCAAATATGCAGCATGCTCCTTCTCGCTTCGAGAGTATATAAGGATGTCATCAATGAGCACGATCACGAACATGTCCACATATGGCTTGAACACCCTGTTCATCAAGTCCATAAAAGCTACAGGAGCATTCATTAGTCCAAAAGACATAACTACAAACTCATAATGACCATACCGCATCCTGAAGGCTGTCTTCGGGATATCACTCTCCCGAACTCTAAGCTGATGATACTTGAATCTGAGATCTATCTTTAAGAAACACATGGAACCCTGAAGCTGGTCAAATAAATCATAAATCCTAGGTAAAGAATACCTGTTCTCGATAGTGACTTTGTTCAATTTCCGATAATCGATGCACATTCGAAGGGAACCATCTTTCTTTCGGACAAATAAGACTGGTGCACCCCATGGAGACTTGCTCGATCTAATGAAACACTTATCTAAAAAGTCCTTCAACTGCTCTTTCAACTCTTTTATCTCGGCTGGAGCCATTCTGTAAGAAGAAATAGATATAGGTTGCGTGTCGGGAAGAAGGTCAATACCAAAGTCAATCTCCCGCTCAGGAGGAACACCTGGCAAATCATCAAGAAAGACCTCTGGATACTCACGTACTACTAGTACTGACTGCATAGTCAGGGTCTCAGACACAACATCCTTAACCCTAGCCAGTTGATACACACACTCCTTAGCAATCATCTTTCTAGCCTTAAGGTAGGAAATGAAACGACCTAGAGGCACCGCTGAACTACCCTTCTATTCTAAGACTAGCTCACCTGGAAATTTTAACTCTACTGCCCGGGTTCCACAATTAACTAAAGCATAGCATGCAAATAGCAAATCCATGCAGAGAATCACATCAAAATTTTTCATGCCTAACTAACTCTATTCAATCTGCAGAGGTGACCTTCTGAAGGACTGAGATTGGGCAACATCTATACACCGGTGTAGCTATAATTGAGTCACCTACTAGAGTAGAAACTGACAAGGGTTCTGACAAGACTTCGGGACTAACTCTGAAGCTACTAGCCACATAAGGTGTCACAAAATACAAAGTAGCCCCTTGATCTAACAAAGAATAAACGTTAATGCGGAAAACTCATAACGTACCAGTGACCACATCGAAGGTGACCTTCTACTCCTGGCGGGATGCTAATGCATAGAATTTGCTTTGGCGCTGACCGCCAATTGTACTAGTAGATGCCCCCTAATGTGCTAAGAGTGTGGGAGGGGCTGCTGAACTAAAAGCTTGGCCTCCGCCCCCAACCTGATCCTGTCTCTATGCTGGGAAATCTCTAAGCATGTTCCCAAGCTTCCCACACCCGAAGCAAGCACCTGAACCTGCCAAGCACTGGCTTGTGTTCCCCTGACCACATCTGCTACTAGCATCCCTACAAGCTGGGATGCTAGAATATGTGGGTCCATTGCTCTAACCCCTCGAGCCTAATGCTCGCTCTCCCTGATCAATTCTAGGCCTGAATGGCACACTAAATGCTGAAGATGTTGGAGCTAATGATCTCTGGTGAGTCTGTTATCGGTGTCCACCACCTGACCTAGGTTGGTAGAATCTGCGGTCAATGGTCCTGGCCCTCTTGACCTCCCTTTCTCTCAGATGTGCCGCCTCCATCTGTTGTGCGTGCAACACTATCCATGGGAAATCCATATCCTGATGGAGCATAGCGGTCCTACAATCCTTGTCCAAAGAGCCCGTTATTCCATGGACAAATCTACTCACCCGCGCCCTCTGATCGACTACCGGCTACCAACTCTAGGGCATATTTCCATAGAGAGTGAACTCAAAGGAATACTTTTGTAGAGTCATCCTCCCTTGCTTCAAATTCACGAACTCAGCTGCCTTCAGCTCCCGCATCTAATGAGTGAAGAACTGGTGTAGAAGGAAACATAGAACTCTTCCCAAGTGACATGACCTACTCCGCCGACCCTACTATCCTTCCATTGGTGAAACTAGATATGCGCGACCCTACTATCTTTCCATTGGTGAAACCAGATATGCGCGACCCGGCTATCCTTCCTTTGGTGAAACCAGATATGAGCGACCCCCTTCAACTGGTAAGAGGAAAACTCTGCGCACTCAACTCCATTCACCCCCATTACTTGGGTAATCTCCACTATTTCATCTATGAACTCATACGGGTCCTCATCTACCTTGGACCCAAGGAACTTTGGTGGGTTCATCCTCAAGAAGTCTCTAAATTGAGCCGCTGCTACATTGCTTTTTTTTGGAGCATGTGCAACAGCCTACTAATTGAACTGAGCGGTCAAGGCCTGTGCAAGGATCTGAATAGCGGCTTGGAACTCAGCCTGAGCAACTGGCTCCGGTGCCTGGTGCTTCTAAACTAGTGGGGCTTGCTGGTGCCTGTTCCCATTGCCATCCTCATGGCCTTCACCATTCCCATTTCTCCTACCATTCATTCTTCTGGGAGCCATGATTCTGCAATCGTGAATAGCACAAATTAGAAGGATAGAAAGACTTTTCATCACACGACATAGATAATGAAAGATGTGAACATTTCTCAAAAGTCTCATTGCCTCTTTTTCATAAGTGTGGCGCATTTCACACCCATGAAAAAGACTCTACTTAATGCGGCTATCAGACACCCTAGGACACTTCAAACCTATTACTCTGATACCAAGTTTGTCACGACCCAAATGGGGGCCTAGATCGTAACACGAGACAAGGAGCCCCAAGAGACCCCAAGTCGACCCATGGTATAAGCATCTATCTAATCTCAATCAAGAAAATGAATAATCAAATAAGATACTCATAGTGGAAGTCTAAATTGAACACAACATCAGAATACGAAATCCGAAGTTGAATACATATATGTGTCGGAAAAGCCTCTAAATATGACGAGTTGATGGGACAAGACCCCAACTAACTCAACAAAATTGAAATTGAAATACATAAAGGAAAGTTGAATAGTCTAGTCCTTGGGAAATGAGGACTCACCCACAATAAGAATGCTAACTACGACAAGTTGACTACTAGCGGAGTAGAACTTGGGAGGCATGTCCTGTATCATGAAACGATACAACATAGAGTATGCGGTCAGTACGTGGAATGTACCGAGTATGCAACGTAAGTAAAACTGCTAAAGTAAATAAAATAATTTAAAGACAATGCATAATATAACATAAACATCAAGAGTCTAAGAGTAGGGTTTGCATGCATTCTTTCTGAAATCATGATCTCTTCATAACATAGCAAATCATAACTTTATAACATCATAATTAAATCATGAAATCTGACATTTATAAGTAAAGTTGAACATTGAGCAAAACCTTCTTTAGAACATACATAGATGTGTAAATATATATGTCTCATGAGTAATGAATATGAATATCTGAAATCATGAGGAACAATGGGAGACTCGTCTCTTAACCAACATACCACGATAGAGCATACGTGGTCCCAACTATTATACTCAAGTGGGTAGAGCCGTCCAAAGCCTTGCTAGGGCTAGGGACGATACCATTATATCGATATCAAGCTGAAGGCCCATCCGAGCAGGGAAAGATCACAAGGGAGGTCCAAAAGTCATAATGTAGTAACCTACATTGGCGCATAGATTTGAGGCATAGGGTGATCGACCCTTAGCTTGCTTGGTGCTAGACATTACTCCCAAAAACATCCATATGCTCTACATCATTTTATAACAAATCTTTACATCGTCTATTGATGAAGTTCAATGATCAAACACATCTCAAATATGAAATCATGCGTATGAGAAGCTTTAGCTCAAGACATACCACAAACTGAAAATATAATTGGGAGCCTTTGCTCCAAAATAATGTGGTAAGCTTAATTCAGGAAAATCATTATTCATACTTAACATGTGGGCATTGCCCAAAACTTTATTATACTTATAAATACTCCATTATTATCGAAATCATAATTGTAAACATGGGTATCTTCAAATCATGCTTTTCATTATCATATCTCATCATCATCATATATTCATCATAAATCTCATCTTTCATGAACATCTCATCCATGGGCTTGTGATTCATAAAACTACAATCATGATTTGAAATTCAAAAAATTATAAAATTTGCCCATGCTTCATAATTCAATAATAGAATCATAATCAAATCACACCCATGTATTGAAATAGAAGATTCATGTATTTAGGTTAAAACCCCATAGATTAGACGTAGAATTTCATACTTTAGAGAGGGATTTGGCATGGGTGTGAAAGAAATCACCCATTCATAACCTTACATTCGTGTTGGTAGCTGATTCTAACACTTCTCTAGATGCACAATAGGACATTGAAAAGAAATTGATGAATGTTAAGCTTGATCACCCTCTCAAGTCTTCTACCTTGAATGCATGAAAGAAAGAAGCCTAAGAACTTTACCCTGTTAAAATTCACTATGTATAACTCAAAAAGTCATAGTTTAGTCCCTAGTAACTTAGGAATTACTGAAAAACCCTTACTAAATTTGCTGAAATTAATTTTTAGGTGGTCCCAATGATGGACCTAACGACTCGTGGTCACAGGTCAAGACTTGTGGAGCAGATTGTGAAGTACACTGCCTGGGCTTCAACAAAAACCTTCCCTGCTTAGACCATGACTCACCCCACGAATCGTGGGGACTGACCATGACTCGTTGGGTCCTTCCGTCGAGTGCACTGCCTCCCTTCTTCTATTTTCTTTCTTACCCACCCCACGACTGACCTAACGACTCATGGGGTCTGACCAAGAGTCGTTGTTATGCCCGTGGGAATCATTTTCCTCAAATTTCCAAAACTTCTCACTGGCCTCCCCAAGAGTCATATCACGACTCGTGGGTTGCACTAACGAGTCACCCCACGAGTTGTTTTATGTTGGTGCCAGTTTTTACACTTTTCCCCATTTCAACTCCCACGCCTGATATTTAGGCTTTCGAGACATAACAATTCCACGTACTGACCGCATACTCTATGATGTATTATTTTATGATATATGCTCGAAGATCTAGACTTAGTCCCACCGCTAGTGAGATTCCTGGAGTTAGCTTTCCTCAACCCCAATTGGTAAGTCCTCATCTTTTATAGGCCCTTCTGATCAGTTGTATTTCATATTTTTAATATTTAAGACTATAGTGAGTTAGTTGGGGTCTTGTCCCATTAACTCATCAGTGTTAGAGGATTTTCGGATATAGTTTGTATTTAGCTTTAGACTCATGTATATATTCAGATGTTTTTTTGTATTTAGACTTTCTCTATGTTATTCATGTTGAATTTCCATTTTATATAATTGAGTTAGATGTATGTTTATGCCATCGGTCAACTTGGAGCCTCTCGGGGTTTCTTGTCCCTTGTCTAGATCCGGGCCTACCTGCAGGTCGTGAAAAATGTGGTATTAGAGAATTAGGTTTTAAAGTGTCCTAGGGTGTCTGAAAGCCGTGTTAAGTAGTGTATTTTTCATGGGTGTGAAGCGCGCCACATTTATGACAAAGAGGCTATGAGACGTGTAGGAAATATTCCCTTCTTTCATGATCTAAGTCATGCGATGAAATGTCTCTCTATCCTTCTAACTCGTGTTATATGCGTTTGCAGAATTATGCCTCCCCACTAAGTTAATGGAAGGAGAAATAGAAATGGAAATGGCCATGAGAATGGCAATGGAGACAGGCACCAGTAGGCCCCACCAGCCAATGCGGAGCACGTACTCGAGCCAGTTGTCCACATAGAGTTCAAGGAAGCCATTTAGATGTTAGCCTAGGCCATAACCGCCTAGGTCAATCAACAGGTGGTAGCACACGTCCCTCACAACGGGAATGCGGCAACATCAAGAGTTAGGGATTTTCTAAGGATGAACCCTCCCGAGTTCCTTATATTGAAGGTGGACAAGGATCCACATGACTTCTTTGAGGAGGTTTCGGAGATCACCCAAATTATGGGGGTGACTAGGGAGGAGTGCGCCAATTTGACCTTATACCAGTTGAAAGGAGTTGCGCACATTTGGTTAAAGAAGTGGAAGGATAGTAGGGTAGTTGGAGCAGGCCCTACCAGTTGCGATGAGTTTGATGCCACTTTTCTAGATGAGTTCATCCTTCGGGAGATGAGGGAGATCAAAGTAGCCAAGTTTGAAAATCTAAAGCAAGGGAAGATGACAGTTTAGGAGTATGCCTTGGAGTTCACTCGTCTATCCAAGTATGCACCTGAGTTGGTGTTAGACTAAAGAGCCCGAGTGAGTCTGTTTATGCATGGCATAGTAGACTACTTGGTCAGGGATTGCCAGACTGTAATACTTCTTCAGGATATTGACTTTGCTCAAATAGTCCTATATGCCTAGTAGATGGAGAGGGTACAGATGAGTGAGCGGGAGAGAGAGGCCAAGAGGGTAAGGACTGATAGCTTTGGATTCTCCAAACAAAGACCAAGTGGGCACCATCAACAGTCCCACCAGAGATCTTCAACCCCAACGCCTTCAGCTATGTGTGTTCAATCTAGGTCCAGGCGCAATCAAAGAGGATGAGAATCAGTCTCGAGAGGTTAGAGTAGCAGACCCGTAGAGATCAGCCCTCCAGAGTGTAGCAGATGTGGTCGGAGACGCACAGGGCAGTGTTTTGCAGGTACTGGTGCTTGCTTTTGGTGTGGAAAGTCCGGACATAAGCTTAGATATTGTCCAGCAGCAAGGAAGGGTTATGATAGGTGTATCACCCCAAAACTTTCCTAGGAGAAACTCAGACCTTGCAAGAAAAACTAGGGGAAACCAGAAAATTTTAATGTAGAACGACCCAGACAACGGATCATGGTCAAATCCAACGGGCTATTGTTTGAGTCATTGTCAGCTCAAGAGATTCCCTTCAAGGGAAACAACGAGGCCTAGGATGATACGTTGGAAGAAATAATGAGCCATCCTATTGTCCTTTGGATCCCAGTTTAGAGTCTACTGAATTTTTCCCATATGCAACGAGTGGAACTAATGACTTGTGGTTCCTACCAATGAGTCATTTCTACCACCTGTAACCAACTCCTAGGCCCCAATAGTGTTAACAATGAGTCAATGCAATGACCCATTGATCCTACCAATGAGTCATTGTATTCCCCGTTGTCTTAGGGCCCAAATTTCCCCACCGATGACAACAAGAGGTACCAATGACTCATTAGTTGTCCCAAAAAGTCGTGGCATCCTCCCATGGTCCCTTTCCAGCGAGCATGATATTTGGACGCATGACCAAAGGTTGGTTCTAATGGGTCGTGGTTTCAACGAACGACTCATTTTATGGCTCGTTGGATCCTATCGGGCAGATTTCCAAATCTTATTCCAGGGTCATTTATGTAACTTCCCAGCCTCTTTATCTTATAAAAAGGCAGATTCCCTTCATTCCACTCCTCCCCTCAAAGTCTAAAACATAGAAAATAGTCAGCAAGCACCAAGAGCTGAGCTAGGGCATTCAACATCTTCTTTGAATCTCAAGGGAGTTTCTCCTGAAATTCTTTATCAGGTATATGGGAATTCAACAAGGGAATAGTTCTTCCCTTGTGTCCTTAATAACCTTGTCGTTTTTCTTCTCTATTAGTTGTAGCCTTGTAGCTTCAAAATGTGAAAAGTTTTCAAACAGATTTCTTTGTGGATTCAAAGTGAATATTTGTCATGATTTATATTTCTTATTTATTCCCTATTTCTAGAATATGTGAAAGATTGTATCATAATCAGCCCTAGTCACAGCGCAGTAGAAATTAGAAACTTATGGGCTGAACTAGTTTTCCCGTAGCGTGGTTCTATTAGTTTTGAGATGCACATGTATTTAATTTATGTTAAAATCTCAGTTAGAATCATGTTAGTCTAGTCTCAATCAAATTTTTAGCAACCTTAGTGTTCTCAATCAGAATCATGATAGACTAATCTCAATCAGATTTTTAGCAACCTCAGCGTTGTCTAGAAAAAATGTCAGCAAGAATCATATGCCTTCAGGTTCATAGTGCCAGCTACCAACTTTCCCTATGTATGGAAAGCATCATCCAGGAAAATGCCTTCAGGGTCGATAGGGTTGTTTTGGTTGTGGACAGCTTGGTCATCGGCTCAAAGAATGCCCATCAATAGGACGGGGGAGATCACAATCCACTACTTCAGCTGTCACGCCCCGCCTTGGGGAGTATGACTGGCACCTGGTGCCCTGCTAGGACCTGAACTGCTAGACTACTGAGCCTAAGCACGTCTGCTAACTAGCTAGCTCTAACTCAGATTCACGGAACCAACGGCCTATATAACGGCTATAAACATAGCCTCCGGCCGACCAGGCCTATAGCCACCTGTACTATAACATCAGGTGACCAGAGTCACATTTATATAGGGAAACCTATGCGGGCAGGCAAGGCCACCATGCTGTCTAGTGGTCTCTAAATCATACAACAAATATTGGACATCTATGTGAGTTGCAAGGTCACCACTACCAGCTAGATACGGCCCCACACGACCAACATGAATAGCAATATTAAACAGCTAAACATACGCACGGCCCCACACGGCCGGCACAACTAACCACAGGGAGATATATACACCATCTGCAAGCCTCTAAGAATACTGACAAGATGGTCGGGATAGGGCCCCGACCTACCCGTACTATGCATCAAAAGAAAATGAAATACACCTCTGAAAATCAACCTCTGGATGACATGAGCTGATTACTCTGTGCTGGCTAGGATCACAGGGGATCGACTCCTCGTCTATGAGTAACTGCAGGCAAGTAATGCAGCACCGCAAACAGGCGTCAGTACCACCAGTACCGAGTATGCAAAGCAAACTGAACATAACTGGATATAAACAGCAATGCTAGTAAATTCTGAATAACAGGAAGTATCTAAAACTGTCTGAACTAGCAGGATCTGGAATAGGCTTATCTGTACTGAAGGTAAGGTAGAATCATACTTGTCGTCATGGAGACCTGCTGTCTATCAACTAATAGATATCATGTATATACATATATATATAACACACAAGAACCTATACCAGCCCCCATAAGTCGTAAGGTGCCAACCAACACACAATCTATACACCCTTACCCGGGTCAAAACCATCCAAAAATAAATCACTCCTCTTGTCTACTAACTACACGCAAGTGTACGTGGTCAAACAAGTAGTAAAGTGGCTCAAGTAAGCCAAATATCGATCCCACAGGGACTGGACTAAGGTAACAATCTACTCAAGTGTCAATAAACTTTAACTCTAAATTGCAGACAACAGTGTGAAAAAGATTTTGATATTTTGTTTCCTAATTTTGTACTAAGTCTAAAATGAATACACAATTTGAGTCTGAACTATAAGTATGAGCATGCTGAGGTTAAATGAACATGTAGAGAAATCAATTATCGATACAATTTGGTTAATCTTTCCTCCAGTTGCTAGTCAAGAATTACTGCCTATGGATTAAAACTCTCGTATTTAACACAACTTAAGAATCATGAACCTTCCACCTACATCTCTGTGATAAAAAGAAATACATGTTCTTGCCATACAAAACCGATTCCTTAATTGACTAATACGACTTTCAGGTATATTTCTATCCTGAAGATAAATCAATTCTCAATTTTCCCAAACTATGAAAAGATCATATCCTATCAATTCACAACTTTCCAATTTCTTGCTCTCTCGAGTGAAACCGGACTTTTTAGATATACATTAAAGTTGGCCACACATTAATGCAGTAAGAACAAGAATCAATAGAACAACCATGGAAGAAAAGATTAAAAACCAATTTATGAACAATTACATTTCAATACAAATGTTCTAAACCTCAGCAAGAAGGGAATTTAGCCACTCATTTGTGGATTAAACATCGTTAAATGAGTATTAATCATACAAGCAATTGAAATCAAGAAGAAGGAGATAGAGAAAAACCCTGAGATTTTCGTCCCCAAAACTGCCTGTAACCCACATTCTTGCTCCACCAAGTCAGAATAATTAAAAATGAACCTAAGTGTTCTATTTATACTAGTGGGAATTTTTCCTGGAATAACAAGAAACGTGTCACAGAGTGCATCGCGGAGCACTACCACCGTGACACGCCACCAACGCGGACCCTCACTGGAATCCGGTCGTCTAGGTATTAAGGCCCAACGTGGCACGGCGTGCAACACGGGGCTAGGCCAAAGTTCCACCGCCCCAATGCGCACCTTCACTGGAATTTGGCATATTTTAAGCATCCAGGCAGAATGCATACGCGATGGCAGCGTCACACGGCTCCATCGTGGAGCCCCTTTAATTCGTGCTTTCCTTGTGCTTTTTCCCTTGCTAGCTTTCGAGTCCAATCTCGATCTCTCCCAACATGCATCTCTCCATAACTTCATAGTTTTCCTGCAAAACAATGCTAATCATGTTGGTTAGTATAAATTCACATTTTATTACAATTCATATGAAAATGTACAAACGTCGATAGATAAACAAGGTAAAATGACACATTTGAGTATCACTTGGGCATATAAATTTGCTGCTATAAAGTCCATGTTTACTGCTTCCCATTTCCAGAGAGGCACAACTATGTCCTGAGTCAATCTGCCTGGTTTCTGGTGTTCCACTTTTACCTGTTGGCAGTTAGGACATTGGGCTACAAATTCTGCTATTTCCCTCTTCATACTTGGCCACCAGTAGATCTCCTTGATATCGTGGTACATTTTCGTTGCGCCTGGGTGGATAGAATAGCGGGCGTAATGTACCTCATTCATAATCTGCTGGCGGAGCCCTGAAATATTTGGAACACAGAGGCGGCCCTTACATCGCACTACTTCATCCTCAGTTATCTAAAAATCTAGCGCTTTCCCTTGCTGAATTCAGCCCTTAAGCTGGACCAGTTCAGGATCTTCATACTTCCGTTCTTTTACCTCCTCAACTAATGACGACACAGCGGTGTTTTGAATTACCACATTGTTGTCCTTTGTTTCTGCTACACGAACGGCTAGGCTAGCTAATTGATGTATTCCTCTGACCAACTCCCACTGCTGGGGCTGCAGATACGCCAAACTCCCCATTGATTTACGGCTAAGAGCATCTGCTACTACATTGGCTTTTCCCGGATGATACAGAATGTCCACGTCATAATCTTTCAATAACTCCAACCAGCGATGCTGTCGCAAGTTCAACTCCCTCTGAGTGAAGATATACTGTAGGCTCTTATGATCTGTGAAAATATCCACATGGACGCCATACAAGTAATGTCTCTATATCTTTAAGGCGTGGATCACTACGGCTAATTCTAGGTCATGGGTAGGATAATTCTTTACGTGTTTCCTCAGCTGTCTGGAAGCATACGCAATCACCTTACCGTGTTGCATCAACACACAACCTAACCCAATACCTGATGCGTCAAAATACACTGAATAACCCTTTGTACCTTCCGGTAATACTAACACTGGAACGGAGGTTAATCTGTGCTTTAATTCTTGGAAACTCTGCTCACATTCCTCTGTCCACTGAAACTTTACTGCTTTCTGCGTCAGCTTAGTCAGAGGTGCCGCTATAGTGGAGAATCCCTCAACAAAACTTTTGTAATATCCCGCTAATCCCAGAAAACTGCAGACTTCGGTCGGAGTGGTAGGTCTAGGCCATGTTTTGACTGCTTCTATTTTCTGCGTATCAACCTGTATACCAGCATCCGACACAATATGTCCCAAGAAGGCTACTGAGTTCAGCCAGAATTCACATTTGGAGAACTTAGCATACAATTGACGGTCCCTAAGAATCTGGAGCACTGTCCATAAATGAGCCTGGTGGTCTGTCTCAGAGAAAGAATACACCAGAATATCATCGATAAATACTATCACGAACAGGTCCAGGTATGGTCTGAAGGTGCTGTTCATCAAGTCCCTAAATACTGCTGGGGCATTCGTCAACCCAAAGGACATAACTAAGAATTCAAAGTGGCCATATTGGGTCGTTAAGGTCATTTTAGGAATGTCTTTTTCACGAACTCGAACCTGATGATATCCGGACCGTATGTCAATCTTGGAGAAATATCTGGCCCCTTGTAGCTGATCAAACAAATCATCTATTTTGGGAAGCGAATACTTATTCTTTATTATAACTTTATTCAACTTCCAGTAATCTATACAGATGCGGAGTGAGCCATCTTTCTTTCTCACAAATAGAACTGGCACACCCCACGGTGAAGTACTCGGCCTGATAACCCTTATCTAGCAGGTCTTCAGTTGTTCCTTTAATTCTCTAAGTTCAGCAGGAGTCATGTGATACGGAGGAATTGATATAGGCTGAGTGCCTGTAGCAAGTCGATTGCAAAATCTATTTCCCTTTCTGGGGGAACACCAAGTAGCTCGTCTGGAAATACATTAGGGAATTCATTCACCACCGAAATAGACTGAAGTGTCGGAGACTCTACCCAAACATCCTGAACCCTGACTAGGTGGTAAATACATCCCTTAGCTATCAACTTCCTCGCCTGAAGGTAGGAAATAAACCTACCTTGTGGTGTAGCTGTGCTGCCTTTGCACTCTCGCACTGCCTCCCCTGGAAAGAGGAATCGGACCGTCTTGGTCCAACATTCTACGTTGGCATAGCACGGCACCAACCAATCCGTACCCATAATGGCATCGAAATCAATCATTTCTAGTTCTACCAGATCTACTATAGTCTAATGATAAGCAACCTCTACTATACAACCTTGATAAATTCTACTAGTTATAATGGAGTCACCGATGGGTGTAGATACTGAGAAGGGCTACTGTAACAATTCTGGTGCAACACTAAACTTTCGAGCCATAAATGGGGCAACATAGGACAAAGTAGACCCTAGATCAATCAGTACATAAGCAGGGTATGAGCAAATAGTCATCATATCTATTACCACATATGGAGACGCCTCTGAGTCCTGTCTCCCTGGTAATGCATAGGTACGGCTTGAGCCCGTACCTGAGCTAGAGGCTCCTAATCTACCTCGGCCTATACCTACTGAACCTTAGGGCCTACGCCCTGCCGAGGTTGCTGGAGCTCGTGACCCTACGGATCCCTTGTCCTGGCTATTTCGGCTACCTTGCCCCCTGGCCGAACAATCACTTATCAGGTGCCCCTCCTGCTCGCATATATAATATCCTAAAGAGCCATATCTACAAGCTCCGATATGAGGTCGGCTGCAAATAGGGCAGGGTGTGGGTGTGTATCTGCTCCGCTCTACCACCTCTGCTGAGGTGAATCCACCGTTCGAGAACTGCCACCATACTCTGACTTCCCTCGACGAATAAATCTACCCCTCTGCTGTTGTGGTGGAGGTGGGGGTCTAGGGGACCTGTCTGACAACCGGGGCCTAGGTCCTCTCTGAATCTCCCTTTGTATATCATCTTATCTATCCCTGCGGTGCTGCTCTTGATTTGTCTGTCTACTATCCTGTTGCCGCTGTCTAAGGCCCTCAATAGTTTGGGCAATGTCCATATCTTCCCATAATGTCGCCTCAATGTATTCTGGGTTCAGACCCACAGTAAACCAGTGGACTCTGGATGGCGTAGTGTCCACAAAAGCTGGAGCATAGTGGGCTAAGGATTCAAACTGTAAGGCATATTCTCGTATGCTCCTCGCCCCCAGCTCCAAGTGAAAGAACTGATACATCCGGGACTGCCGGATCTCCCATGGAAAATAACGGTCCAGGAAGGCCTCCGAGAAGCTGGACCAGGTCGGAGGGGCAACCTCTCTCCCTTGAGACCTTTCCCAGCTCTCGTACCATAACACGGCTATGTCTCACAACCGGAATATTGCTACTCAACTGATTCTGTAGGCGTTACATGCATGACCCAGAAGATTCTCTACATTTGATCAAGGAAATCCTGGGGATCCTCTGCCTGATCTGACCCTGTGAACTGTGGGGGAGCCAATGCCAAAAATTCTGTGACCCTCGAACTGCCAGATCCACCTGATGGCTCTACTATTATAGGTGGCACTGACTGGCACTGAGTGGCCATCATTTGTGCCAACATAACAACTGCACTGCGAACCTCCTGGTCGGATGGAGTAGGTACAAGAGCTGTCGGAGGTGGTGTCGTTCCGAATGGCTCGTGGTGAGATGGGGACTGCTGGGAAGGCTATGATGATGCCTCTATATCGCCCTCAGATCGGGCAGATTCTAAATGAAGCTGAGGCATCCTGCTAGTGCCTTCTCCTGCTGCAGTATCCAACCTTCTACCTATGGCAGGGTGCCGCTAGTCTGCCATTTTTATCTGTAGACAAAGAATACGATAAGTTTTAAGAAGCCGACCCTATATTGTATTGTTTTATGGCATGACAGAATATGAAGAAAGAGTAACAATCCTATTATGCCTTGCAGCCTCCTGCCTATAGTATGTGGTGCACAACATATCCATAGACAAGACTCTACTTAGCACGGCTTGCAAACTCCCTGGGACACGACCTGCTGTGATACCAAGTTTTTCACGCCCCGCCTTGGGGGGTATGACTGGCACATGGTTCCCTGCTAGGACCTGAACTGCTAGACTTCTGACCTAAGCATGTCTGCTGCCTGGCTGGCTCTAACTAAGATTCACGGGACCAACGGGCTATATAACGGCTATAAACACAGCCTCCGACCGACCAGGCCTATAGCCACCTGTACTATAACATCAGCTGACCAGAGTCACATTTATATAGGGAAACCTATGAGGGCCGGCAAGGCCACCATGCTGTCTAGTTGTCTCTAAATCATACAACAAATACTGAACATCTACATGACTGGCAAAGTCACCACTAGCAGCTGGATACGGCCCCACACGGCCAACATGACCAGCAATACTAAACAGCTAAACATACGCATGGCCCCACATAGCCGGCATAACTAACCACAGGGAGATATATACACCATCTGCAAGCCTCTAAGAATACTGATAAGATGGTCGTAGGGCCCCGACATACCCATACTATACATC
The DNA here is from genome assembly GCA_035772735.1 of Datura wrightii. Classification (NCBI taxonomy): domain Eukaryota; kingdom Viridiplantae; phylum Streptophyta; class Magnoliopsida; order Solanales; family Solanaceae; genus Datura; species Datura wrightii. Next base: position 58,189,343 of record JASDFA010000020.1, on the reverse strand, counting down.
AAAAGAAATGAAATACACCTCTGAATATCAAGCTCCAGATGATAGGAGCTGATGACCCTGCGCTGGCTAAGATCACATGGGGTCGACTCCTCATCTATGAGTACCTGCAGGCAAGTAATGTAGCACCTCAAACGGGCGTCAGTACCACCGGTACCGAGTATGCAAAGCAAACTGAACATAACTGGATATAAACAACAATGCTAGTAAATTTTGAATAATAGGAAGTATCTAAAACTGTCTGAACTAGCAGGATCTGGAATAGGCTTATTTGTACTGAAGGTAAGGTAGAATCATACCTATCGTCATGGTGACCTGCTATCTATAAACTAATAGATATCATGTATATACATATATATATAACACACAAGAACCTATACCAGCCCCCATAAGCCGGAAGGTGCCAACCAACACACAATCTATATACCCCTACCCGGGTCAAAACCATCCAAAAATAAATCACTCCACTCGTCTACTAACTACGAGCACCTCTACCGGCCCCCTGGATCTCCAGCTCGGGCTATGGCCTCTAATATAAATAACTGTTTCTGAGCCTGAAGGACTCCTGTACTGTAAATTGTAATTTGTATCTGTATCTGTATCTGTAATCTGCCCCCTGGGCGCAAACGCACAACAGGGTAAGCTATACTACTATGCTAATCAGCCTGATATGGGGAATGCTCCATCCCATCTTCGTCCTACTGCTGACGGCATACCACTCCTTGGAGTGGCGTATCCCCACCCTCACGGTGGGTCGAACAGTTACCAACCCAGGGGTAGCGAGGACGCTCAAAGGGTGCCCTCACAACACAAATAGGTCTCAACAAACAATAATCACATAAAGCAAGCATGCTAGAATTGAAAATACTATTTATATTCTGATTTCTCATTCTGAACTCTTTTCTATGTTATACTGATTCTCATACTGAACTATACTGTATCTGAGATAGTATCCGACTATCTGGCTGTACTATATCCGAGATATTATCTAACTGTCTAACTACACTATATCTGGAATATTATCTGACTGTCTGATATTGCTTTGCTAACTTTTATTCTGAATATTTATATATATAATAACATTATAAACATGCTTTCTAAATTCAAAACACGCTTGCTAAAATCATACTGGACTCAATTCTCGACTTCGAAATTCTTTCTTCTACACCTCATGCTATTTATTATACTGGGTTACTAACTTGCCGAAGGAAATTAGCTTTACATACCTTCGCTTCGAAGTTCCTGACTAACTGGCGTAGTTTAGCTAGTATTTCTGCTATTTCTCCCAATTGCATTCATATATATATATATATATCAATTAGAACTAAATGCACTAATATTCCAGAAGAAAACATCACTTTCAATATATATATAGCCCAAACTTTGGCTTATCGAAAAACGGTCAAAACCTCGCTATTTCTCAAGAGTCCAAAAGGGGGAAATGCTCACTTTAGGGATAGGAGTATATTGACACTAATTTGGAGCAATTCCACTTACCTTAGTTCGGTAGCACGACGATTCACTGGCCGAATTTCACGAAACTAAATCCTTAGGAATGCTCCTTACTGCTTAATACCTCAGTAGCTGGAGTTAATTTGAGTTTGGACCGCGTTTGACAGCGTAATCAGACGAAAATTATCAAAGAACCTTTGCCCGTCTCTTTTTTCTATCAACTTTTCTGGAAAATTTATGAAATATAACTTTAAAACCGAAGTTGGAGGCTATATACTTGGGCTTGGACAGGGCCTCCATGACATGGAGCCAACGCGGAGGCCATCCCTTCATGGCACGTTGCCATCGCGGAGGGGTCCTCCCCAGCTCCTTCCGCGATGGTTTGATGGATTTCTTATCCAGTCTTCCCCCGGGCCTTTTCCTAGCATGTATGGCATTCAAAAACTCTTAACCAACATGTGAATAGGCCATCTACATGTCAAGAATTTACGAGGTGTAACATCAGCAGCTCCAGTAGGCAGGCCAGCTTAGTAGGCCAACACTTCAGGTACGGATGGCAGCTAGCGCCAAAATCATTTTTATGCTTTGTCCTCTCCTCAGGATCAGGAGAGCTCACTTGACGTGGTCAAGGGTATGTTACACCTTTTTCATATAACATGTATTCCCTACTAAATCCAGGAGCCACCCTTTCATTTGTGACTCCCTTTGTAGAAGTCAAGTTTGATATCAGTCCAAAGGTACTCTCAGAACCATTCTCAGTCGCCACCCAGCTGGCTAGTCAATTAGAGCCAGTCGGGTGTATAGAAACTGTCCAGTCTCCGTCTTCAATAAGGTCAATCCAGCTGATCTTGTAGAGTTAGACATGGTTAACTTTGACCTCATTATTGGCATGGATTGGTTACACTCTTGTTATGCCTTAGTCGACCGCATAACTAGGGTCGTCAGGTTTCCGTTCCCTAATGAGATAGCTTTAGAGTGGACGGGCAATAGTTCAGTGCTTAAGGGTTGGTTTATTTCCTACCTTAATGTCAGAATGAATATTTTCAAAGGGTGTAGTTATCATCTAGTTTGGGTCAAAGATTGCAGCCCTAAGACCCCAACTATCATGTTAGTCCTAGTGGTCAGCGAGTTCCCTAACGTATTTCCTGAAGATCATCCTGGAGTCCCACCTGTGCAAGAAATAGACTTCGGTATAGATCTTCTCCTAGATGCACAACCCATCTCCATCCCTCCTTACAGAATGGCTCCAACTAAGCTTAAGGAGTTGAAAGAGCAGCTAAAAGACCTTCTTGATAAAAGTTTTATCAGACCCAGCATCACTCCCTAGGGTGCTTCAGTACTATTTGTGTGAAATAAAGATGGTACCCTCAAAATGTGCATCAATTACTGTGAGTTGAACAAGGTCACAGTCAAGAATAGGTATCCCCTACCCAGGATTGACGACTTGATCGATTAGCTTCAGGGAGCCAGTTGTTTCTCCAAAATAGATCTCAGGTTGGGGTATCATTAGCTAAGAGTTAGAGAATGTGACATACCAAAAATAGCTTTTAGGACTCGGTATGGTCACTATGAGTTCATGGCTATATCCTTGGGACTCACAAATGCCCCCGCAGCTTTCATGGACCTGATGAACATAGTCTTCAATCAGTATCTAGATATGTTCGCCGTTGTCTTTATCAATGACATTCTAGTATACTCCACAAATAAGAAAGAACATGCTAATAACTTGAGGATAGTGCTTTAGACTCTCAAAGACTGCCAGTTGTTCGCCAAGTTCAGCAAATACAAATTCTGGTTGAAGTTCGTGACTTTCCTTGGTCACGTGGTCTCGGGTGAGGGTATTCAGGTAGATCCTCAAAAGATAACAATGGCGAAAGATTGGCCTAGGCCTACCTCCCCAACCAAAATAAGAAGTTTCTTGGGTCTAGTCGGTTATTACCGATGTTTTGTGGAATGTTTTTCCTCTATAGCATCCCCTATGACTAGGATAACTCAAATGAAGGGGAAATTTTAGTGGTCAGATACGTGTGGGAAGATTTTTCGGGAATTTAAAAACTCGACTCACTCCCGCTCCAATGTTGACCTTGTCGAAAGGAACAGATTGGTTTGTGATATATTGTGACGCTTCCATAGATGAACTTGGTTGCGTTCTGATGTAGCGAAGTAAGGTGATAGCCTATGCCTCTAGACAGCTCAAGGTTCATGAGAAGAACTATCCGACTCATGACTTGGAGTTGGCAGTAGTGATGTTTGCATTGAAAATATAGAGGCACTACATTTACAGGGATCACATGGATGTTTTCACCAATCACAAGAGCCTTCAGTATATGTTCAGTCAGAAAGATCTTAATCTTCGTTAGATAAGATGGTTGGAGCTACTGAAGGACTATGACATGAGCGTGTTGTATCACCCGGGAAAAGCCAATGTGGTGGTTGATGCCCTATGAAGGATGTCTATGGGGAGCGTGCTTCATGTTAAAGAAGGCAAAAAGGAACTGGCAAAGGATATCCACAGATTAGCTCGGTTAGGAGTACAGTTGGTTGATACAACTAAGGGTGGAGTAGTGGTGCGGACTGGATCAGATTCCTCATTGGTAGTTGAAGGCATGTCAAGGAAGGATGAAGATCCATAATTCTTAAGCTAAAGGATTCGTTTCTCATAAAAGAAGTGGAGGCTTTCTCCCAAGGGGAAGATGGTGTACTCTATTACCAGGGTAGGTTTTGCATACAAGATGTGGGTTATTTGAGACAGAAGATACTGGTTGAAGCACATAGTTCAAGATATTCTATCCACCCAGGTGCTACTAAGATGTACCATGATATACGGGATATTTATTGGTGGAATGGCATGAAGAGAGACATAGCATTATTTGTAGCTAAGTGCTAAACTTCTAGCAGGTCAAAGTAGAACACAGAGACCGGGAGATATGAATCAGGATATCACCAAGCCCACATGGAAGCGGGAAGAAGTAAATATGGATTTTATTATAGGTCTACCTCGGACTCGTCAGTAACATGATTCAATCTGGGCGATACTAGACCGGATGACTAAGTCAACAAACTTCCTCCCAGTTAAAACTACAAACTTAGCTGAGGATTATGCCAGGCTTTATATCTGGGAATTGGTCAGACTTCATGGGGTCACCTTATCCATTATCGTGGATAGAGGTTCCCATTTCACCTCTCACCTCTGCAAATCATTTCATAAGGGACTCAGTATTAGGTCAAGCTCAGCACAGCTTTTCACCCGTAGACAGATGGACAAGCTGAGCAGACTATATAGACTTTAGAAGATATGCTGACAGCGTGCGTGATCGATTTCAAGGGCAATTGGGATGACCACTTTCTTCTCATTGAGTTTGCGTACAACAACAGCTACCACTCCAGTATCAAGATGGCCCTATTTAAGGCATTATATGGTACGAGGTGTAGATCTCCTATAGGGTGGTTTGAGATTTGTGAAGCTACTCTAATCGGGCCAGACGCAGTTTATGAAGCAATGCAGAGAGTATAGCACATCTGAGAAAGATTGAAAACAGCTCAGAGCTGTCAGAAATCTTATGTTGATGGGAGGAGAAGAGAATTATAGTTTGTAGTGGATGACTGGGTTTATCTAAAAATTTCACCCATTAAAAGGGTGATAAGATTTTTGAAGACAGGAAAACTTAGTCCGAGGTATGTGGGACCCTACAAAATTATGAAGCGAATTGGCAGTGTGGCATATGAATTAGAACAACCTCTAGAGTTAGCATCGGTGCAACCGGTCTTCCATGTGTCATTATTGAAGAAGTGCATCGGTGATCTAGCCTCAGTTATGCCACTAAACAATGTGAGAATAAAAGATAGTCTCTCTTACGAAGAGATCCCAATTAGATCCTTGACCGTCAGGTTCGTAAGTTGAGAAACATGAAAGTCACTTCGGTGAAAGTTTTATGGAGGAGCCAGCTAGTTGAGGGAGTCACATTTGAAGCAGAAGCAGACATGATGACAAGATACCCTCACTTATTTCCTTCCAGCTCAGTTCCAACATTAGGTACTAAATCCCACCTCAATACTCTGTTCAGTTCCGTACTCATTAGCTCTATTTAGATTTTCTACGTGCATTCCAGTTGCATCAGCTCTGTTAGTATAGTTAACTTAGCTCGGAGTCAGTTACTCCTTCAGCAACCAACTTATAGCTTCAAATTGGGAATTCAGTTCTTTTCCCCAATTTTTAGCAGTTTTAGTCTTCATTTGAGGATGAATGATTCCAAGGGGGAGCTAATAAAATACCCCGAAATTTTCCTAGGCCAAACTCAAACTTTCCAAGAAAAACTAGGGGAAATTAGAAAATTTTATTGCAGAATGACCCAGACAACGGATCGTGGTCAGATCCAATGGGCCATTGTCTGAGTCATTGTCAGCTAAGCAGATTCACTTCAAGGGAAATAACAAGGCATAGATGACCTAGAGCCATCCTATCATCCATTGGATCCCTGTTCAGATGTCTACTGGATTATACCCAATGGCAATGACTAGAGATAATGACTCGTGGTTCCTACCAATGAGTCATTTCTACCACCTGTGACTAAGTCCAGGCTCCAACAGCGTTGACAACGAGTTTAAGCAGTGACCTATTGGTCCTACCAACGAGTCGATGCAATGACCTGTTGGTCTTACCAACAATTTGTTGTGTTGCTCGTTGTCTTGGGGCCCAGATTTCCCCACCAGTGACAACGAGAGGTACCAACGACTCGTTAGTTGTCCCAATCATTCACGGTATCCTCCTGTGGTCCCATTCAAGTGAGCATGATATTGGGACCCAAGACCAATTGTTGGTTCCAACGGTCCATAGTTTCGACCAATGACCCGTTCTATGGCTCGTTGGATCCTATCGGATAGATTTCCAAATCTTATTCTAGGGTCATTTTTGTAACTTCCGAACCTCTTTATCTTAAAACCCCATCGTTTTGGACTCATTTAGAAGGAAGTTAAAGGGGTAGAATGTCACGCCCCAAAACTAGGGTAGGGTGCAATTGGCACTCGATTCATGGTCGATCGAGAAGCTGGCTATATAGCATCTGTAAATGTAACACTAAGGTTGACTAAGCCACCTGTCACAGCCAACCAACATAAATATTGGGAAAATAATGCCTTGACAATTGTAAATATACAACCTGGAAAGACGACAAGGCAACAATAAAGCTAAGCAAGGCAATGAAAAGCCAATATGACTACACAACCCACACTACTATGCAAACTAGTCCACATCAGCCTCTACAGAGTAAACAAACTAAAATGCACGGTACAGGGCCCCGGCCTACCCATGTTGTACACAAAACTGAAAATAGTCCAAACTAGGACATGGCTCCTAGAAGAGAGGAGAATACCACTATTACTACTGAAGTCTGGCTCCTACTACGTCTGATGAAATGAGCCTCGGCCTGTACCTGCAGCACGATTGCAGGAAGGGTTCCAAGATGAAGGGACGTCAATACGAACAAAATGTACTGGTATGTAAGGATGAAAACTGTAAACATATAAGATAAAAATGATAATTAGGCCAGAAATAAGGAGTAGTAACAACCTGATATTCTAAAAACAGAAACCTGATAATAACTCATTATTGAACTGTCAATGCAACCATCTAATGCATAGCAAAGACTATAACTGACATGCCAGCAAACAGCCGACCATAAAATCTATATATAATCCGTCCAGCCAGAGTACCATACCGGGGTAAAAATAAAAAATGTCTCCAGCTGGTGTACCATACCGGGGTAAAAATAAAAATGCCTCCAATCGGTGTACCATACCGGGGTAAACTCCGTCCAGCCGGTGTACGACACCGGGGTAAAATAACAAGACCTCTAGTCGCTGTACCACACCGAGGTAAAATCAATAAAGTTTAGAAAAAATCATAAATGGAGCCGATATGTCTTATACTGGACCAGCTCAATACATACAACATAGAAATGACGAATACTAAACATGTGGCCTGCATAGGCCTCCTTCGTAATGCATAACTGGAACTGAGTACATATAACATGTAAATATAGAAAATAGAACTTAAATGCATGTATTAAAAAACTTGTATAAATCGTAAAGAACTACGGATAACCTAAGAGATTCGACAAAATTTATAGATCGTCTCCAAGGGACATTAGAGCTTAGAAACTCGCTAGCTTGTCGTTCGGCTTAAGGGAAAGGGATTATGAAATCTACCCTTGGACTGAAATATTTCATAACATACACATAAGATAAAGGACAACAAAAAATAGGTAATCCAATGAGGGTAAACTCGTTTACCCTCAATAGCTTTCGATGTCTTTATGTGGCTTAAAATCATTTACACATCCTCATCTCGACTCTTTCACCAATTTCAGTTAGCAGCCAGACCTTTAAACAAATTTAACATCACATATATATACACATGACATACAGTAAGGACCAGCTAACAATGCTCACGCTGATGGGTCTCCAACTCCATGTACAACTACGACAACAATCAACACAATATCACACTTTAGGTGTCTCACTTCGGCTAGGCATAATCTTAACATTTATCCTCAATAAAACATGGGACTTTAAAGCTTAAATGAAGATTAACATACTGCCTCAAGAATTTTAAATAGTTTTCTGTCACATTCGATTCACAACATACGAATAGTGCTTTAAAGAATGATAGACAGGGCGCCTTACATACCTTTCTTCGATGAACTTTTCTCTAGCCGATTTCCTATCTCAATGATCAGCTTTCAACCTCCCTAATCCATTGGTTTTATAGGCCAAAAACAATCTTAATATATATTAAAAAAATGCAGCCAACATAACTAATCAGAGGCAGTCAAAATAGCAACAACAACAACGCACGGCAACATCAACAACATTTAGCCATTTTCTCAACTAATTTTCACTAACTTTTGAGGGAAAAAACAGAGGAAATTTTACCTTAGTTTTTCTGTGATTCTACCCCTCAATATGGAGTATAATTCCTGGAAAAGAAACAGCAAAAAATCCTAAGGAAAATGAGCAAAACTCAGCTAACAAACAGCCCATTGGCAGCTCACTTAGCTGCCAATTTTCAGATTTTCGCTTTGCAATTTGAGAGGTTTAAAAGGGGCCAAATCCTTACTGTTTCTCCTGATTTCAACACATACTCAAAGATGGATATATACGCATTCCAAATATATTTTTAAATGCAGAAAAACTTCTTCAAAACCTATCCAAAATGAACTCCAAATCAGCCCCTAACATACTTGGCAAGGTAATCTCAACTTATCTTGTGATTTTCTTGAACTTTGTTTGATGTTCCTCCTTGATTTCCTTTGTCCTAGCTGCTGGAATTGAGAGAGAAATGGAATCCTTAGCAAGCTGGTCGATTATGTTTAGCTAGAAATGTTTTCTACAAGTGTAAAATCAGATTTTAAGTAAATAGGGCGGTGGAGGTGCTAGGGCGTCATGCATGCATCACCGCTCACGATGGTTCGGGAAAATACAAAAAACTTCTTACTCCGAACTGCGATTGACAAGAGGTTTGATATTCTGTAAACTACACTCAAGTACCTTTAATTTGATAGGTCTCGGGGCTTCTAATACATTGTATATTGGGAGATACGGTTGTTTAAAATTGACCCTTATTTATGAACTTCACATACTCTTTGATTTTTTGATTGTACGCATTTCCCTTGTCACCTACGACCAATATATAACCCGTACTTTCCCTAACCTAGCATAAAAAATCAAATAATCACCAAAAAAAATTTGGGGTGTTATATTCTTCCCCCCTTAGGAACATTCGTCCCCGAATGGAAATTAATTTCACTTAATATGCATCAAAATAGATACTCAGTAACTAAAGTATCAAAAACATACCTTAACATCATGTCAACATCGTAAATAGGTGAGGATATTTATTCTTCATTTCCTCTTTAGCCTCCCAAGTCACTTCCTCGATGTTATTACTTTGCCATAATACTTTAACTGAGGCAACTTCTTTGGTTCGAAATTTCCTGACTTGCCGGTCAAGAATAGCAACTGGAACCTCTGTGTAGGCCATCTCCTCAGAAATTCGGACATCATCGATAAGAATAACACGAGTGGGTCTCCTATACACTTCTGCAACATCGATACATGAAATACTAGGTGGACTGCTGCTAACTCTGGTGGCAACTCCAACTGATAAGCCACTTTTCCTATCCTTGGATAACTTTGTAGGGCCCAACATATCTAGGACTTAGCTTGCCTTTTCAGCCAAATCGCATAACGCCTTTCATAGGTGACACTTTCAGGAAGACCCATTCATTAGCAACAAACTCCAGCGCTCAACCACGTACATCTGCATAAGACTTCTTCCTGCTCTTGGATATCTTAGGTCGATCTCTAATAAGTTTCACCTTGTCAATAGCTTGCTGCACTAAGTCTTGTCCCAATAACTCTACCTCACTGAGTTCGAACCAGCCCACTGGTGATTTGTATTTTCGCTCATATAAAGCTTCATATGGAGCCATCTAAATACTTTCCTGATAGTTGTTATTATAGGAGAACTCAATCAAGGAAACATGATCATCCCAGCTTCCACCAAAATCTAAAACACAAGCATGCAACATGTCTTCAAGCGTTTGAATGATGCATTCAGCCTGTCCGTCTGTCTGAGAATGAAATGTAGTACCGAGGCTTACCTGAGTGCCCAGGCCTTTCTAGAAAGACTTCCAGAAGTTTGCTATGAACTAAGCACCTCTATCAGAAATAATGGACAAGGGGACGTCATGTAGGCGAACTATCTCTCATATATAATGCCTAGCATAATCCTCTGCAACATATGTTGTCTTAATTTGAAAGAAGTGAGCTAATTTAGTTTATCTATCAACTATTACACAGATAGAATCATGCATCCTGCTCGTTCTAGGCAATCCTACAATAAAATCCATATTAATCACCTCCCACTTGCAGGTTGGAATTTCTATATCCTTCACCAAACCTCCAGGCCTTTGGTGCTCAACATTTACCTATTGGCAATTGGGACACTTAGTCACAAGACCGGTGATGTCCTTTTTCATGCCATTCTAACAATATAGCTGCCTTAGGTCACGATACATATTTGTGTCACCTGGGTGTACTAAATATCGAGAATAATGAGCTTCATTCATATTTTGTTCCAGTAGTTCACCCACATTAGGTACACATAGACGGCCCTGGTATCTAAGAACTTCATCGGGTCCACAATCAAATAGGATCTGCTTCTGTTGTGGTATACTGTCGCTCAGTAAGACTAACTCTGCATCATCATATTGTCGTTGCTTGACTTCCGCTACCAAGGATGATTCTGCTGCGTTTTTGACAATAACACCCCCACCTTCGCATCCAGTAACCGAATCTGTAAGTCAGCCAACTATCGCAGAGCCTTCATCATTCCAATCCTGTCTACCTGAATATGACTCAAGCTACCCATAGACTTGCGACTTAGCGCATCAGCTACAACATTTGCCTTTCCTGGATGATACAGAATTCTAACGTCATAATCTTTCAGCAATTCTAACCACCTTCTCTGGCGTAAATTAAACTCCTTCTGCTGAAACAAATACTGGAGGCTTTTATGCTCTGTGAAGATATCAACATGTACTCCGTATAAGTAATGGCGCAAAATCTTCAATGCAAATACCACTGCAGCCAACTCAATATCATGGGTAGGATAATTTTACTCGTGCTTCCTTAACTGTCTAGAGGCATAAGCAATGACCTTGTCGTGTTGCATCAGAACACAACCTAGCCCAACTCTCGAAGCATCACAATAGACCACATAACCCGCGACACCCTCTGACAGAGTCAGGACAGGTGCTGAAGTCAGCCTATCCTTCAATTCCTGAAAATTCGCTCACATGCCTCTATCCACTGAAACTTAGCTGCTTTATGAGTCAACTTTGTCAATGGTGTAGCGATAGTAGAGAAACCTTCAATAAATCGACGATAATAACCTGCTAACCCCAGAAAGCTGCGAACCTCTGTAGGATTCAAGGCTCTGGGCCAAGTCTTTACTTATACCTTCAGTTGTAATTACATGACCAAGGAAAGCCACAGATGTTAGCCAAAACTCACATTTAGAAAATTTAGCATATAACCTGTGCTCCTGTAGATTCTACAATACTGCTCTCAAATGACCTGAATTCTCGGCCTCGGATCGCGAGTAAATCAAAATATCATCAATGAAGACGATCACAAATACATCAAGAAAAGGCTTAACACCCGATTCATCAAGTCCATAAAAGCTGCTGGGGAATTAGTAAGACCAAATGCCATCACTAAGAACTCATAATGGCCATATCTAGTCCTGAAGGCAGTCTTGGGGATATCAACTCCCCTAACCCGTAACTGATGGTACCCGGATCTCAAATCAATCTTTGAGAAGTATCTGGCACCTTGTAACTGATCAAATAGGTCATCAATCCTGGGAAGTGGGTACTTATTCTTAATCGTAACCTTATTTAGCTGCCTATAGTCGATACACATTCTTAACGACCTGTCTTTCTTTTGCACAAAGAGCATTGGTGCACCCCAAGGGAGACTCGTCATATAACCGACATTACCATGATAGAGCTTACGTGGTCTCAACTATCACATTCAAGGGGTAGAGACATCTAAAGCCTTGCTATGGATAAAGACACTACCATGATATCGATATCAAGCTGAAGGCCCCTTGGGGTTGGGGAAAGCTCACATAGGAGGTCCCAAAATAATCTGATCACACCTACGTTGGCGCATAGTTTTGAGGCATAGGGTTTATTGACCCTTAGCGTACTCGGTGCTAGACACTACTCCCAAAAACATGCATACGCTCTCCATCATATTTCAATGAAGCTGTCCATCGTCCATTGATCAAACTAAATAATCATATACATATAAAATTTGTAATCATACATGAGGAGCCTTGGCTCAACCATACCACAAGTTGAACATTATTTGGAGTCTTGACTCCAAAATATATGGTAAGATAATTAATGAAATCATAAATCATACTTGAACATATGGGCTTGCTCAATACTTAAACATGCTTGAAATTATTTAATTCACTTGAAAACATGATCATCGACATGGCTAACTTGAAAACATGTTTTTCATCATAAATATCTCATCATATTTGAACATTCATCATAAATCTCAACTTTCATGAACTTATCATGGATGGAAATTATAATTTATAAAACTTGAAATTATGATTATAGTTGAAAACAAATGTAAAACTTGCCCATAAATCATACCCACGGTAGAAACTTAGAAAATTCATGCTTTGGGTTAAAATGCCATAGGATCAACATATAGATTTTCATGAATTAGAGAGGGATTGGGCATGGGTGTGAACAAATTCACCCATTCATAATCTTACATACCTGGGGGAATCTGATTTTATAATTCCCTTGATTTCCCAACGAAGACTTTAAGAAAAACTTGAAAGAATTAAACTTGATCACCCCTCTAGCTCTCTAAGTTTGCATGCATGAATAGGAATAACCTAGAACGAACTTACCCCTCTTAAAATTCATTATTCATAGATTAAAACGACGTAGTTTAGGCCTTAGGATCATAGGAATTACGGATAAGCCCTTACTAAATTCATATATGTCATGACCCAAACATACACCGGGATCGTAGACATGGGACAAGGAGCCCCCAGAGACCCCAAGTCGACCCATGGCATGACCATATATCTAATTCAATCACATGAGCGGAAGACTTAGCATAGAGAACATAATCATAACATAACATAAGGGAAAACTGTACAATAAATATACAATATGGCGAAATACAACTTTTTAGTCTTATAAGCCTCTAAACATGAAAGGCAGATTGATGGGACAACTCCCCATCTAATCCAACATCTAGAAACTGAAGGAATAACATAAAGTGTGAACATGTAGCCCTCGGAACATGTGGACTCACCAAGTGCGCTGTGAGCAAGTCCGAATCTATCTACGGGTAAGGATGAGTCTTAAAACTAGGACTTGTATCATGAGACGATACAACATAGAAAGTATGCGGTCAGTACGTGGAATGTACAATGTATGCAAGGTAAGTAAAGTGGACATTTAAAACATGTATGAAACTCATAAATGGTCATAAGAGTAGGACAGCATGCTCGTATCGTAAATCATTATAACATATTATGCGGCTCAAGGTTTTCAAAACATTCATAACATAAACATAGTCATCATCATAATAGAAGAACTTCGCTTAACATAACTTGAGACAACATACATAATCACAACATGCGTAAATCATAAGGAACAGTGGGAGATTCTCTTAACCAACATACCCCATATGAGCACACATAATGCCCAACTTGTAACCCTAGTCGGGAGGTTGTTCGTACTTTGCCGAGGGTAGGAACCATTAAGGGAGTGATCACACATGAAAAGGTCCATTTGGGCCAGGGACAAACATGAAAGGGTCCCAACATACTTACGGTGCACAAGTTCATGAGATCCAGGGCTTAACTTGAGTCCTGAACCTACTCGGTGTTCGATACTACTCCCAAAATATATATACTGCTCATAATAATACATAAATGAGTTCATGGTCTAGTTAAATCATAATAATTGTAAACATTCTTGAACATACGTGAACTAGCCATGACTTGAGGCCCATGAGTCGACCAAAAACATAATTCATGCTTAATAAAATATATATATACTTGAAGATCATGCATATATTTTAAATTTCTATAAGATCATAATAGATAACATAATATATTCATGATTTACTTCATAAAACATGTTGGACTTATCAAAACATCAATGGATCAATGGATTATATATAGGTTTATCATGGGCATGCATAATCAAGCTTAATTGATTAGAAATTTGAAATCAACCATATTAATATCAATTTGGAGCTCAAAATATTATCAAAATCAGTAGATAATGATAGGGTTTCAAAATCAAAAGACCCATAATTAAATCATTAAATTTATATACAAACTGAATATAAAACCCCATGAGTTTTTAAATAAATTTTGAGTGATTAATAGAGAATGAGCATGGGTGTGGAAGAATCCACCCATTGAAGACCTTACATACCTGGGATTATCATCTCCTAATCCTCCTTAAAAGCCCAAGGATGAAATTTAAGGAATTGAGATGAAAAGCTTGAAATCTCCCCTTAGATCGCTTGTCAAAACCTTGCATACATGAATGGGAGTTTAGGAAGGTTTATTTTCTTAAAAACCCAGCTTTCCCAAGAAAAAACAATGTAGTTTAGGGCCTTATATCGTTAAAAAGTCAAAAATACCCTTAATGAACTTGCCCTGAAATCTGGCTGGATGGGACCAATGGACAACATGAATGGGTCATTAGAACCCACCACGACCTGTCGTGTCTCTCGTGGAATGAACTGCTGATGATGCATTATTGGAACCAAACAACGGGTCAACCGGACGAACCATGCCTCCAGCCCATGAATCATTACATCATCCATGGTTAGTCCCCTGAACCTTGGCATCTCATCTTCTAATGGGTCACACCATGACCCGTCGCCATAAACAACTGATCGTTGTTTTCCCCCGTCAAGCCTACTGGAAAACATAATCCTCAAACCACGACCACAACCAATGACCCGTGGCTTCTCCTAACGGGTTGTTGGGACTCCCGTTGTTTAGAATGTTTCCCAGCCTGACCCTAACCACGATTGCAGAGGATTGGCCATTGTATCCCACAACGGGTCATCATACCTCTCATTATCTCCACTTCCACCAACATTTCCCCAACCAACGACATCATACAATGACTCGTGGTTTGATACCACGAGTCGTTCTGTGGTCCGTGCTGTGATATTTTTCCATTTTTCTACAAATTTCAAATTCAAATCTATTCTTAGGCCTTCTCGGGGTATTGCAATATCTCCCCCTTGGAAACATTCGTCCTCGAATGTAGGAAACAAGCAGTAAACAGAAACATACAATTATCATACTCTAATTCTGACTATTTTAACCAAAATTTTCACGGAATGACTACCTCCGAACCAAACCACATAGCTGAACTGATCTCGTGCTTCACATACACACTCATACACATAAATGGGATCATAGAGTAGAATTGATACCTCAAGTTGGAACTGAGCCGGTAGAGAACAAATGTGGGGTATCTCGCCATAATATACGCTTTGGCTTCCCACATAGCTCCCTCAACATGTTGATTTCTCCATAAAACCTTAACTGAAGCTACTTCTTTGTTTCTCAACTTCTGAACATGATGATCCAAGATTTCAACAGGAATTTCTTCATGACTGAGGCTGTCTTTTACCCCAATGCTATCTACCGGGACTACCAAGGCTTGATCACCCCAACACTTTTTCAAAAGCGACACATGGAAGACGGGAGGAACTAAAGATAACACTAATGGCCAGTTCAACTCATACGCCACCTTACCAACTCTTCTCACAACCTGGTAGGAACCAACATAGCGGGGAGTGAGTGTCCCTTTCTTTCCGAACCGCATGACTCCCTTCATGGGAGATACTTTTAGAAATACTCAGTCATCCATATCAAACTCCAAATCTCTTCTCCTCACATCAGCATATGATTTCTGACGACTCTAAGCGGTTTTTAACTAGCCCCTTATCAACTGGACCTTTACCGAACCGCATCTGGCCGTATCATAGCTATCTCACCAACCTCAAACCATCCGATGGGAGATCTACACCTCCTCCCATAGAAGGGCCTCAAACAGTGCCATCTGGATACTAGAGTGATAACTGTTATTATAAGAAAACTTGATCAAGGGAAAATGATCATCCCAACTATCTTTAAAATCCATAACACATGTCCTCAACATATCCTCAAAAGTTTGGATTGTTCGTTCCGCCTAGCCATCTGTTTCTGGATGGAATGTTGTGCTGAGCTTAATCTATGTCCCAAGTCCCTTCTGAAAAGACCGCCAAAACTGGGAGGTAAACTATGTACCTCGTCTGAAATAATAAACAAGGGAACTTCATGAAGTCGAACCAACTCCCGAATATACAACTTGGCATAATCATCCGCTAAATTTGTGGTCTTAACCGGTAGAAAGTGTGCAGCCTTTGTTAGCCTGTCTAACACCACCCAAATGGAATCATAGTGTCGGCGAATACGAGGTAGGCCTATAACTAAATCCAATTAATCTCTTCCCACTTCCAAGTGGTAATGCTAATATCCTGAAGTACACCTGCCGGCCTTTGGTGCTCAACCTTCACTTGCTGATAGTTTGGGCACTTGGCTACGAACTCTGTGATATCTTTTTTCATATCATCCCACCAATGGATTTCCTGCAAGTCCTAATACATCTTTGTGGATCCCGGATGGATGGAATATCGAGTACCATGTGAGCAATAACTGGACTCTCAAATTATCAACGTCTGGCACACAAAGCCGACCCTGGCATTGAAAGACACCATCTCCCCCTTGGGAGGAAACCTCCACCTTTTGACTCCGCACCACTTCCTTCAGCCTTCTCAAAATCGGATCCTCATCTTGCTGAAATTTGACATCGAACACCAAGGATGATTCTAGCCCATTTTGCACAATAACCCTGCCCTCGGTCGAGTCGATCATCTAACCCCCAACCTTGCAAGTCAGTGGACATCTCTTACCAACTCCTTCCTTCCGTCATCCACGTGGGACACACTCTCCATAAAGACCCTACTAAGTGCATCTGCAACCACATTAGCCTTTCCCCGGTGGTAAAGGACACTCATATCGTAGTCCTTTAGCAACTCCAACCACCTCCTTTGCTGAAGATTGAGATCTTTCTGCGTGAACACATATTGCTAGCTCTTGTAATCTGGTAAGAACACGTCCACGTGAACCCCATACAAGTAATCCGCCATATCTTCAGTTCAAACACCACCACGGCCAACTCAAGATCATGTGTCGGGTAATTCTTTTCGTGAATCTTTAACTATCGAGAGTTGTATGCTATCACCTTCCCATGTTGCATCAACACATATCCCAATCCAACTCTCAAAGCATCACAATATACAATAAAGCCATCAGTACCCTCGAGTAAAGTCAACACTGGTGCTGAAGTAAGTCGAGTCTTCAATTACTGGAAGCTTTTCTCACAGTCCTCTAAACATTAGAACTTTATCTTTTTCTGAGTCAACTTGGTCAAAGGTGCTGCAATAGATGAAAAACCCTTAACAAACCTTCGGTAGTAGCCTGCTAGGTCCAAGAAACTCTGAATTTCTGAAGGATTCACCATTCTACGCCAATTTTTCACCGCTTCAATTTTCTGAGAATCCACCCTTATGCCCTCACTCGACACCACATGGCCCAAAAATGCCACCGAGTCCAGCCAAAATTCACACATTCTAAACTTTGCATAAACCTGAAGATCCTTGAGGGTCTGAAGCACTACTTTCAAATGAGCGGCATGCTCGTCCTTGTTCCAGGAGTATATAAGGAAGTCATTAATGAACACAATCACGAAAATGTCCAAACATGGCTTGAATACCCTATTCATTAGATCCATAAAAGTTGCAGTAGCATTGGTTAGTCCAAATGACATAACTACATACTTATAATGGTCATATCAAGTCCTAAAGGCTGTCTTTGGGATATCACTCTCCCAGACTCTGAGCTAGTGAAACCCAGACTTGAGATCTATCTTCGAGAAACACCTGGCACCCTGGAGCTAGTAAAATAAATCATCAATTCCTGGCAAGGGGTACCTGTTCTTGACAGTGACCTTATTAAGTTGCCGATAATCAATACATATTCGAAGGGATCCATCCTTCTTCCAAACAAATAGAACCGGTGCGCCCCATAGAGACTTGCTCGGTCTAATGAAACCCTGATCAAACAAGTCCTTGAACTATTCCTTTAACTCTTTTAACTTAGCTGGGGCAATCCTGTAAGGAGGAATAAAGATAGGTTGCATATCAGGCAGTAGATCAATTCCGAAATAAATTTCCCTTTTCAGAGGAACACCTGGTAAATCATCGACAAAAACCTCCAGATACTTGTACCCCCTGGAACTGACTGAATAGTCAGGGTCTCGGACTCTACATCCTTAACCGGAACTAGGCGGTACATGCAACCCTTAGAGATCATTTTCCTAGCCTTAAGATATGAAATAAACCGACCGGCCGATACAACTGAATTACCCTTCCATTCCGAAATTCACTCTTACGAAAATCGAAATTCCACTACACGGGTCCTACAATCAATCGAAGTATAAAATTCAAACAACAAATCCATACCCAAAATGATGTCAAAATCAATCATGGCCAATTCTACTAAGTCCACTGAGATAACCTTATGCAACACCATAATGGGGCAACCTCTATATACCTGCCTAGCCACAATTGATTCACCGACTAGAGTAGATATGGAGAATGGTTCTGACAGAATTTCAGGACTAACTCCAAAACTACTAGCAATGTAAGGGGTCACGAAAGACAAGGTATCTCCTGGATCTAACAAAGCATATGCATCAATATGGAAGACTTACAACATACCCGTGACCACATCTGGTGAATCCTCTTGCTCCTACTGAGGCACTAGCGCATAAAACCTATTTCGGTGCTGACCACCTGTCGAACTAGTGGAGGCACCCTACTTAGTGGGTCATGCTGCTGGAGTGGTAGAACTGGCTGCAAGGCAATCTCTAATCCTGTCCCCGGGTTTGCCACACTCAAACCAAGCATCCGCACTGACCAGGCACCTCCTGGTATGATTTTTGCCACTTCTCGCACAAGATGGGAAAGTGCACACCTCCTGCATGCTACCATAATCCCTCGATCTGGTAGCCCTGCTCCTCTAGTATCCCCTAAACCTGGACGATGTGCTAGCCGATGATGGAGCTGGAGCAATGGACCTGTGTTGGGACTACTAACGTGATCCACCTCCCGACCTAGCCTGAGAAACCCCTTAGCTGTCGGTCCTGGCCCTCTTGGCCTCTCTCTACCTCCTATAGACCGACTCCATATGTTGGGAATGCAATAGAATACCGGGAAAGTCGATGTCTCGGTGTAGCATGGCAATTCGGCAATCCTTGTCCAAGTAGTCTGCTACTCCATGCACAAAGTGGCTCACTCGAGCCCGTTGATCCTCCACCAACTCCAGAGCATATTTAGATTGCTGAGTGAACTCCAAGGCATAATCCTGGACTGATATGTTTCCCTGCTTCAAATTCACAAAGTCAGTCGCCTTGAGCTCCATCATCTCCCAAGGGAAGAACCGATCCACGAACATGCTTTGTAACTCATCCCAACCTATCCGGCCTGCACCCGTTGTCCTAGAACCTCTCCATTGTTTGAACCATATATGTGCTACCCCCTTGAGCTGATAGGAGGTCAAATCAACATATTCCCTATTATTCACCCCCATAACCTGGGTGATCTTTACAATTTCCTTAATAAAGTCATGTGGGTCCTCGTCTACCTTCGACCATGTGAACTCTGGAGGGCTCATCCTCAAAAAGTCCCTCACCCTAGCAGCTGTCGCATTACTATTTTGTGGATAATGTGCCATAGTCTAATTCTGGACCTGAGCTATCATGGCCTGTGCCAACATATGAATCGCCACTGTAAACTTAGTATAGGCGGCTGGCTCTAGTACGTGCTCCTCATGAACGGGTGGAGCTGGCTGATGCTCTCCATCATGGGAACCCTCATAATCATTACCATTACCATTCCTCCTAGCATTTACTCGGCGTGGTGTCATGATTCTTCAAACGTGAATAGCACGAATTAGAGGAGTAAAGTACGTTTATCGCACGACATAGATCATGAAAGAAGGGAGCATTTCCTAAAGGTCAAGTAGGTCTTCATCATTAGTGTGGTGTGCTTCACACCCATGA
The DNA here is from genome assembly GCA_035772735.1 of Datura wrightii. NCBI lineage: Eukaryota > Viridiplantae > Streptophyta > Magnoliopsida > Solanales > Solanaceae > Datura > Datura wrightii. The sequence goes on along the minus strand of JASDFA010000020.1, from coordinate 58,169,088 downwards.
AAAAGACTTTACTTAACGCGGCTTTCAGACTCCCTAGGACACTTAAACCTATGGCTCTGATACCAAGTTTGTCACGATCCAAACATACACCCGGATAGTAGACACGGGACAAGAAGCCCCGAGAGACCCCAAGTCAACCCATGGTGTGAGAATAAATCTAATTCAATCACATCAGCAAAAGACTTAGCATATATAACGTAATCATGACATAACATAAGGGAAAACACTACAACACTTATACAATACGGCGAAATACAACTTTTTAGTCTGTTAAGCCTCTAAACATGAAAGGTGGACTAATGGGACAACTCCCCAACTAATCCAACATCTAGAAACTGAAGGAATAACATAGAGTGTGAACATGTAGCTCTCAAAACTTGAGGAATCAACAAGTACACTGAAAAATTCTGAATCTATCTACAGGTGAGAATGAACCTGAAACTGGGACCTGTATCATGAGATGATAAAGCATAGAAAGTATGCGGTCAGTATGTGGAATGTACTGAGTATGCAAGGTAAGTAAAGTGGACATTTAAAACATATATGAAACTCAAATGGTCATAAGAGTAGGACAACATGCTCGTATCATAAATCATTATAACATATTATATGGCTCAAGGTTTTCAAAACATTCGTAACATAAACATAGTCACAATTATAATAGAAGAACATCGCTTAACATAACTTGAGCCAACATACATAATCATAAAATGTGTAAATCATGAGTAACAATGGGAGATTCTCTTAACCAACATACCCCATATAAGCACACATGATGCCCGACTTGTAACCCTAGTCAGGAGGGTGTTCGTACCTTGCAAGGCTAGGAACCATGAAGGGAGTGATCACACATGAAAAGGGACATTTAGGCCAGGGACAAACATGAAAAGGTTCCATCATACCTACGGCGACACATAGTTTATGAGATTCGGGGCTTAACCTGAGCCCCCAACCACTCAGTGTTCGATACTACTCCCAAAATATATATATTGCTCATAATAATACATACATGAGTTCATGGGCTTGTTAAATCATGATAATTGTAAACATGCTTGAACATACGCGAACTAGCCATGATTTGAGGCCTGTGAGTCCGCCAAAAACATAATTCATGCTCAATAAAATACATACATACTTGTAGATCAAGCATATAGTTTAAATTTCCATAAAATCATAATAAAAAACATAATATATTCATGATTTAATTCATAATACATTCTGGACTTAACAAAACATCAATGGATCAGTGGATCATAAAATTGTTTATCATGGGCATGCATAATCAAGATTAATTATTTAGAAATTCGAAATCAGCCATATTAATATCAATTTAGAGCTCAAAAGATGATCAAAATTAGTCGATAATGATAGGGTTTCAAAATCACAAGAGCCATAATTAAATCATTAAATTTTTATACAAACCGAATATAAAATCCCATGAGTTTTTACATAAATTTTGAGTAATTAATAGAGAAGGAACATGGGGGTGGAAGAATCCACCTATTGAAGACCTTACATACCTGGGATTATCAACTCCTAACCCTCCTTACAAGCCCAAGGATGAAATTGAAGAATTGAGGTGAAAAGCTTGAACTCTCGCCTTAGATCACTTGTCAAAACCTTGCATGCATGAATGGGAGTTTAGGAAGGTTTATTTTCTTAAAAACCTAGCTTTTCCAAGTAAAAACAACGTAGTTTAGGGGCTTATGACCCATTCTCAGACTTATCATGAAAAAGTCAAAAATACCCTTAATGAACTTGCCCTAAAATCTGGTTGGACGGAACCAACGGACAACACCAATGGATCGTTAGAACCACCATGACCCATCGTGTCTCTCATGGAATGAACGTCTGATGACCCATTCTCGGAACCAAACCATGCCTCCAACCCACGACTTGTTATATCATCCATGGTTAGTTCCCTGAACTTTGGCATCTCATCTTCTAATGGGTCATACCACGACTCGTCACTATAAACAATGGATCATTGTTTTTCCCTGTCAAGCCTAATGGAAAACTTAATCCTCAAACCACGACCACAACCAACGACCCGTGGCTTCTCCTAACGTGTCGTTGGATCTCCCATTATTTACACTATCGCCTAGCCTGACCCTAACCACGACTGTAGAGGACGGCCCATTGTATCCCACAATGGGACTTCATACCTCTCATTGTCTCCACTGACACCATCATTTCCCCAACCAACGACAACATACAATGTCTCGTGGTTTGATACCACGAGTCGTTCTGTGGTCTGTTCTGTGATATTTTGCCAGTTTTTTGCAGATTTCAAATTCAACTCTTGGGTCTATTATTAGTCATTCCCGGGGTATAATAGAAGAGAAAAATTGACTGCCAGTCCCGACGAGGGACTGGGCGAGTCAATACCAGGGGAAACGAGTCGCTGTCTGCTGTCGTGAAGTGCACTGCCACTTTTATTGAATGGGTTCCCACGAGGGACCTAACGACTTATTATTGGTGGCCACGACTAGTGGTGACAACTCGTTACCTCCGCTGCCAAAATCTCAAGTCATTCACCAAATGTTGACCATGACTCACCTAAATAATTATGGTGTCTAGCAATGACTCATGGGATCCAATCGTGAGGCACACTACCAACTCAACCTTCACCTTCCAAATTCCCTTGGCCACGAGTGACTTGATGACTCATGGGGATGACCACGACTTGTGGTCACACCCGTGGTCACCCCAAATTGAATTTTTCCTAGGAAGTCAACACTCCTCACCACCAGTCACTTAACGACTCGTGGTCAACCTGATGGGTCACATGACGACTCATTTTGTGACCTGGTGCAGAAAATCCTATTTTCTCCATTTTAACTCCCGGGTCTAATCTTAAGGCTTTTGGGTATAATAGTATCTCCCCCTTAGGAAGATTCGTCCTCGCATGTTGAAAATCATACAGAAAAGTAGAGAAAATAAATCATGATACTCAAATACTAACAATATAAGCTGAAAACTGATGGAATAACTATACCCGATTTAAACTACATGGCTACACTAAATTCATGAATCATACATACATCTATATACATGAAAGAAACTGGGCACATGAACTGATCATGAAACTGAATAGATTTTTAGGGAAAAAACTGATACCTCAAGCTGGAACTAAGCCAGTAGGGAATAGATGTGGGTATCTATCCATCATATCTGCTTCGGCTTCCCAAGTAGCTCCCTCAACATGCTGATTCCTCCACAAAACTTTAACTGAAGCTACTTCTTTATTTCTTAGCCTTCAAACTAGTATTTCCATCGAAACCTCCTCATAACTAAGGCTGTCTTTCACACTGACACTGTCCATCAAAACAACTAGATTTGGATCACCCAAACACTTCTTTAAGTGCGATACATGAAAAACAAGATGAAAGGAAGCTAATTCTGAGGGAAACTCCAATTCATATGTGACCTTGACCACCCGCTTCAGAATCCGGTACGGGTCAATATAATGGGGACTGAGTTTTCCTTTCTTTCCAAAACTCATCACTCCCTTCATGGGAGACACCTTCAGAAACACCCAATTGTCAACTTCGACCTTAATTTCCCTTCTTCTCACATTGGCATAGGACCTTTGGCGACTTTGAGCAGTTTTCAACCTGTCCCATATGAGCTGAACTTTCTCCCTGGCCTCATGGACTGAATGAGTCCCTATTATTGCAGCTTCGCCGACTTCAAAACAACCAACAAGCGATCTACATCTCCGCCCATAGAGAGCCTCAAATGGAGCCATTTGAATACTAGAATGGTAGTTGTTATTGCATGCAAACTAAATAGGAGGCACATAGTCATCCCAACTACCCTTGAAGTCAATCAGACATTCCCTCAACATGTTTTCGAGATTCTGAATTGGTCATTCCGCTTGACCATCCATTTGCAAGTGAAATGTTGTACTGAGCGTAACCTGAGTACCAAGTCCTTTTTGGAATGATCTGCAAAACTAAGAGGTAAACTAGGTCGTATGTTTGATATGATGGACAAGGGTACTACATGTAATCGAACTAGCTCTTTGATGTATAGTTTGGCATAATCCTCCATTGAATCAATGGTTTTGAACGGTAGGAAATGAGCAGCTTTTCTCAACCTGTCCACGACCACCCAAATGGAGTCATAATGCGGACAAATACGAGGATACCCTGTGACGAAGTCCATATTGATTTCTTCCCACTTCCAAGTGGGGATACTGATATCCTGTAGCACACCTCCTAGTCATTGGTGCTCAACCCTCACTTTCTGATAGTTTGGACATAGCTACAAATTATGCGATGTCTTCCTTCATGCCATTCTACCAACAGAATTCCCATAGGTCATGGCACATCTTGGTGGCACCTGGATGTATTAGATATCTGGAACTGTGAGCCTTATGCAACGTCCGATTTCTGAAATCATCAATGTCCGGGACACACTAAAGACCTTGATATCGAAGCACACCATCTATCCCTTTTGAGAAGACCTCTACCTTTTGATTCTGAACGGTTCCTTTAACTTTACCAGAATAGGGTCCTTGTCTTGTCTAGCTTTGACATCGGTCACCAAGAATGATTCTGATCCGTTCTGAACAATAACATTGCCATGGGTTGAGTAAACCAAATGAACTTCCAACCTTGGAAGTCATTGCACATCTTTCACCATCTCCGTCCTCCCCTCATCCACACAGGACACACTCTTCATAGAGAGTCTACTAAGTGCGTCTATTACTATATTAGCCTTACTCAGATGGTAAAGGACACTCATATCATAATCCTTGAGTAGCTCCAACCACCTCCTTTGCTGTAAATTTAGATCCTTCTGGGTAAACACATATTGTAGGCTCTTGTGGTCCGTAAAAACATCTACATGGACCCCATACAAATAGTGTCTCCAAATATTCAATGCAAATACCACCATATCCAATTCAAGATCATGGGTCGGTGTCATGACCTGAATAGAGGCCCGAATCAAGACACAGGACAACGAGCCCCGAGAGACTCCAAGTCGACCCATGGCTTGAACATACATCTAACTCAATTACTAAATTCAAAGATTAAACCTAATAATCTTAGCGGAAGTCTAAAATAAACATAATATCATAATACACAATCTAAAGTTGAATACATCAAAGTCTGAAAAGCCTCTACACATGATGAGTTGATGGAAGAAGACCCCAACTAACTAGAATAAGCTGAAAACTAAAAATACATAGAGAAATATGAATAAGCATGGTCCTCGGGAAATGAGGACTCACCAACAAGTGTAAGAAGCTAACTCTGAAGACTGGCTATGAACGAGGCTGAGTTTGAGTGTCGGGTCTTGTATCATGAAACTATAATGCATAGAGTATGCGGTTATATGTGGAATGTATCGAGTATGCAAGGTAAGTAAAACCACTTAAATAGATAAAACCATTTAAACATATGCATAATGTAATACATAAACAATAAGAATCTGAGAGTAGTGCTTCAATGCATTCTTTCTGAAATGGTGACCTCATCATAACATAACATATCATCATAACTGAATCGATCGAATCAAAGCTGAAATCTAATAATAATGAGTAAAACTAAAGTTTTAGTCAAACCTACTTTAGAACATATATATGTATATATATATATACATACATACATACATACATATATATATATATATATATATATATATATATATATATATGAATGATGAACATGCATAACTAAAATCATGAGGAACCATGGGAGATTCGTCATTTAACCGACATACCACGATAGAGCTTACGTGGTCCTAACTATCACACTCAAGTGGGTAGAGCCGTCCAAAGCCTTGCCAGGGATAGAGATGATACTATGACATCAATATCAAGTTCGTGGCCAAATAGGGAAGGGGATAGCTCATAAGGGAGTCCCGAAGTGGTATATATATAAGTGAAACCTGCGTTGACGCGTAGTTCTAAGGCATAGGGTGATTGACCCTTAGCCTACTCAGTGCTAGACACTACTCCCAAAAACATGCATATGCTCTCCATCATTTTTCAACGAAGCTCAACATCTTCTATTGAAGAAGCTCAATAATCAAATACATCTCATTCTGAAATTATGCATATGAGAAGCTTTACTCAAACCATACCACAATATGAAAAATAATTGGGAGTCTTCGCTCCAAAACCATGTGGTAATCTTAATTCAGAAAATCATAAATCATACTTGAACATGCGTTCATTGCCCAATACTTTAACATACTTGAAAATACTCATTTCACATTGAAAACATGATTATAGCCATGGGTAGCTTGGAAGCATGCTTTTCATCATAATTCCTCTTCCTAATCATACATTTATCACAAAACACATCTTTCATGAACTTTTATTAATGGGCCTTTTAATTTATAAAACCTGAAACATGATCCTTAATTGAAGACGATATAAAATTTTCCCATGAATCGTAATTCAATAGTAGAAACATATTTAGATCATACCCATGTAGAGAATTAGGAATTTCAGTCATTGGGTTAAAACCCCATAGATTAGACATAGGAAATTCATGATTTAGAGAGGGATTGGGCATGGGTGTGAAAGGATTCATCCACTCATAACCCTACATACCTGATTATAGCTAATTCTTAAACTTGTTTGATTGCCCAAGAGGAATTCAAGAGAATTTGAAGAAGAGCAAGCTAGATCAGCCCCTCTAACTTTCTATCTTTGCATGCATGAATGGGAATGGTCCAAAATGAACTTAACCCTCTTAAAAGCCATCATTCATAACTTAAAAAGACATAGTTTAGGCCTCAGGATCTTAGAAATTATGGAAAAGCCTTTACTAAATTCATAGAAAATAACTGTCAGTCAGTCCCCACGAGGGACATGACGACTAGTCCCCTCTGGCCACGACTCGTGGCATCGTCTGTCAAGTACACTACTTATCAAGTCATCTTCGCTCGTCACGTGTGACTCAAAAATTTGTTACTGGTGACCACGAGTCATAGTCACCACTCGTTATGTGCACTACCATCTTCTCAATCAAACCTTTCCTTGCTGGCCACGACTCATCCCACGAATCATGGGGCCTGACCACGGCTATTGGTCACGTCTGTGGGATCCAAATTCCCAAATTTAAACTCACCTTCTAAGCCTCACCACTAGTCATATCACAACTTGTGGTCTGCTCCCACGGGTCACCTCACGACCCGTTCTGTGTCCTGATGCCAGTTTTAAATTTTTCTCCATTTCAACTCCCAGGTCTGATCATTGGGCTTCCGGGGTATAACAATATCTTCCCTTTGGAAACATTCATCCTCGAATGTTGAAAAACATATAGAAGAGCAGAGAAATGCAATCATCATATTCAAATACTAATCATTTAAGCTGACAACTGACGGAAGGAGTACCGTCGATTCAAACTACATGGCTGAACTGAATTCATGAATCATATACACATCCACATACATAAAAGAAACTTGGGAATATGAACTAAACTTGAAAACTAAATAGAGTCTTAGAGAAAAACCGATACCTCAAGCTGGAACTGAGCCCGTAGAGAATAAATGTAGGCATCTTGACATCATTCTACTTCGGCTTCCTACGTAGCTTCCACAACATGATGATTCCTCCATAAAACTTTCACTGAAGCTATATCCTTGTTCCTTAGCCTTCGAATTTGATGATCCAGTATTTCCACCAAAACCTCCTCATAATTAAAGTTGTCTTTCACACCAACGCTGTCCACCAGGACAACTAGAGTTGGATCACCCAAACACTCCTTTAAGAGTTATACATGGAAAACTGGATGCAGGGAAGATAATTCTGAGGGAAACTCCAATTCATATGCCACCTTGCCAACCTGTGTCACTATCCAGTAGGAGCCAACACAACGAGTGCTGAGTTATCCTTTCTTTCCAAACTGCATCACTCCCTTCATGGGAGATATCTTCAGAAACACCCAATCATCCACCTCGAATTCAAATTCTCTCCTTGTCACATCAGCATAGGACTTTTGGCGACTTTGAGCTATTTTCAATCTATCCCATACGAGTTGAACCTTCTCCATAGCCTCATGGACAAAATCTGGTCCTATCATCGCCACTTCACCAACTTTAACCAGCCAATATGTGACCTACATCCCCGCCCATAGAGAGCCTCAAACGGAGCCATCTGAATGCTGGAATGGTAGCTGTTATTGTATGCAAACTCGATAAGAGACAAATGATCATCCCAACTACCTTTGAAGTCAATCACGCATGCTCTCAGCATGTCCTAGAGAGTCTGAATTGTCCGCTCCACTTGAACATCCTTTTGCGGGTGAAATGTTGTGTTGAGAATAACATGAGTACCAAGTCCTCTTTGAAACGACCTTCAAAAATGAGAGGTGAATTGGGTACCTCCATGCAATCGAACTAGCTCTCGGATATATAGTTTGGCATAGTCCTTCGCCGAATCTGTGCTTTTGATCAATAGAAAATGAGCGGCCTTGGTCAACCTATCTATCACAACCCAAATAGAGTCATATTGTTGACGAGTGCGAGGAAACCCTGTGATGAAGTCCATGTTGATTTCTTCCCATTTCCAAGTAGGAATACTGATATCTTGAAGCACACCTCTCGGTCACTGCTGCTCGACCTACACTTGCTGACAATTTGGAAACTTTGCTACAAATTTTGCTATGTCCTTCTTCATGCCATTCCATCAATAGACTTCCTGTAAGTCATGGTACATCTTGGTGGCTCCCGGATGGATAGAATACCTGAATCCATGAGCCTCGTGCAACATCCGATTTCTCAAATCATCAACATCCGAAACACATAAGAGACCCTGCTACTGAAGCACACCATCTCCCCTTTTGGAGAAGACCTCTACCGTCTGAATTCTGAACGGTAACACCGCCATCAGTCGAGTCAACCAACCGAACTCCCAACCTCGCAAGTCGGTGCACATCTTTCACCAGCTCCTTCTTTCCTTCATCCACATGGGACACACTCTCCATAGAGAGTCTAGTAAGTGCGTTTGCCACTACATTGGCCTTACCCAAATGGTAAAGGACACTCATATCAAAGTCCTTGAGTAGCTCCAATCACCTTCTTTACCGAAGATTAAGATCCTTTTGGGTAAACACATATTCTAAACTCTTATGGTCTGTAAGCACATCAATGTGGACACCTTACAAATATTGTCTCCATATCTTCAAGGAGAATACCACCGCAGCCAATTCAAGATCATGGGTCGGATAATTCATCTCATGAACCTTCTGCTGTCTAGAGGCATATGTTATAACTTTTTTCGTGCTGCATCAATACAAACCCAAGTCCAATCCTTGAAGCAACACAATACACCACGAACCCATCGTTACCCTTGGGTAGGGTTAACACTGGTGCTGAAGTAAGTAGAGTCTTCAACTCTTGGAAGCTCTTCTCACAAGCCTCCGGCCATTGGAATTTCACCTTCTTTTGGGTCAATCTAGTCAAAGGTGTTGCAATAGATAAAAAACCTTCCCTGAATCATCGATAGTAGCCAGCTAAACTGAAAAAGCTTCGAAAATATACAAAGGATTCACCGATCTAGGCCAATTCTGCACCGCTTCTATTTTTTGAGAATCCACCTTCATGCCCTCACTTGATACCACATAGCCCAAAAACGCCACTGAATTCAACCAAAACTTGCACTTGCTGAATTTGGCATACAATTGGCGATCCTTGAGAGTCTGTAGCACCACCCTCAAATGAGTGGCATGCTCCTCCTCTCTCCGAGAGTATATTTTAAGATGTCATTAATAAACACAATCATGAACATATCCAAGTATGGCCTGAACACCCTATTCATCAAGTCCATAAAAGCTACAGAAGCATTCATTTGTCCAAAAGACATAACTACAAACTCATAACGACCATACTATGTCCTGAAGGCTGTCTTTGGGATGTCACTCTCCAGAACACTGAGCTGATGATATCCGGATCTGAGATATATCTTCGCAAAGAACTTAGCAACCTAAAGCTGATCAAATAAATCATCAATCCTTGGTAGAGGATACCTGTTCTTGATGGTGACTTTGTTTAATTACTGATAGTCAATATACATACGAAGAGAACCATCCTTCTTTTAGACAAAGAGAACTGGTGCACCCCATGGGGTCTTACTAGGTCTAATGAAACCCTTATCCAACAGGTCCTTCAATTGTTCCTTCAACTCCTTTACCTCAGCCGAAGCCATTCTGTAGGGAGGAATAGATATAGGTTGCATATCGGGAAGAAGGTCAATACCAAAATCAATCTCCCACTCGGGAGGGATTCCTAGTAGATCATCAGGAAAGACCTCTAGATACTCACATACTACTGGGACAGAATGGACAGTCGGGATCTCGGACGTCACATCCTTAACCCAAACTAGGTGGTACATACAACATTTGGAGATCATCTTTCTAGCCTTAAGGTAGGAAATGAAATGACCTACAAGTACAGCTGACCTACCCTTTCATTCTAAGACTGGCTCACTAGGAAATCCGAATTCTACTGCTCGGGTTCTACAATTAACTTAGGCATAACATTCAAATATCCAATCCATGTCGAGGATAATATCAAAACAGGTCATGGCTAACTCTATCAAAAATGCTGAAGTGACTTTCTAGAGGACTAAGATCGGGTAACTTCTATACACCCATCTAGTTACAACCGACTCACCTACTGGAGTAGAAACTGAGAAGGGTTCTGACAAGACTTCGAACTGACTCCAAATCTACTAGCCACATAAGGTGTCACAAAAGACAAAGTAGCCCCCATATCTAGCAAAACATATACATCAAGATGGAAAACTCGTAACATAACAAGCACTACATCCAAGGAGACCTTGTACTCCTGGAAGGATGCTAAGGCATAGAATCTTTTTTGGCGTTGACCGCCACCTGTGGTGATAGATGCCCCCTGATGTGTTGAGCATGAGGGTGGTGCTGCTGAACTAGAAGCTGGGCCTCGACCCCATCATGATCCTATCTCGCTGCTGGGAAAATCTCTAAGCAAGTGTTGGGGCTTCCCACACCCGAAGCAAGCACTTGAACCTACCTAGCACTGGCCTGTGTGCCCCTGACCACATCTACAACAAGCTGGAATACTAGAATCTACAGGTTTACTACACTGACCCCTCGAGCTTGATGCTCCCCCTATAATCATGCCTACACCTAGATGGCACATTTAATGCTAAAGATGTTGGGGTTGAAGATCTCTGGTGGGTCTGTTTCGGTGCCCAACACCAGACATCTGTGAAAAATTCATGACTATTAGGCCTGGCCCTCTTGGCCTCTCTCTCTCTTATCTGCGCCACCTCTATTTTCTGGGACTATAAAACTATCCAAGGGAAATCTATATTCTAGTGGAGCATTATGGTCCTGCAATCCTTGTCCAAATAACATGCCACCCCATGAACAAATCTGCTCACCCCCGCCCTCTGATCAGCCATTAACTCTGGGGCGTACTTCGATAGGCGAGTGAACTCGAGGGCATACTCCTATACCCGTCGTTCTCCCTTGATTCATATTCATGAACTTGGCTTCCTACATCTACCTCATCTCACGATGGAAGAACCGATCTAGGAACGCAACATGGAACTCCATCCAACTGACAGGGCCTGCTCCATCATCCCTACTATCTTTCCATTGACGAAACCAAATGTGTGCGACCCCTTTCAACTAATATGAGGCCAACTCCACAGACTCAACTCCATTCACCCCTATGACTTTGGGTAATCTTCACAATCTCAACAATGAACTCATGCGGGTCCTCACATACCTTTGACCTAAGGAACTCTGGCGGGTTCATTCTCAAGAGATCCCTAACTTGAGCCGCTGCTGCATCGCCATTTTGCGGGACATGTGCAATTACCTGCTGATTGACCTAAGCATTCAAGGCCTGCGCGAGCCTCTGAATAGCTGTCTGAAACTCAGCATGGGCAACTAGCTTCGGTGTATGGTGCTCCTGGATTGGTGGGGCCTGCTGGTGCTCGTTTCCATTTCCATACTCGTGGCTGTCTCCACTCCAATTCTTTCTATCATTTACTCTTCGGGGACCCATGATTCTGCAATCGCGAATAGCGCGAATTAGTACAATTAAGAGAATTTCATCGCATGTCATAAATCATCAAAAAAGGGAATATTTCCTAAATGTTTCATAGCCTCTTCGTCATAAGTGTAGCGCGCTTCACACCCATGAAAAAGACTCTACTTAACGCAACTTTTAGACACCATAGGACACTTCTAACCTCAAGTTTGTCATGACCCGAACGGAGGCCCATATCGAGACACGGGACAAGGAGCCCCGAGAGACTCCAAGTCGACCCATCGCTTGAACATACGTCTAACTCAATTACTAAAACTGAAGAGTCAATATAATAATATTTGCAGAAGTACAAAATAAACATAACATCATAATACACAATCTGAAGTTGAATACATTCTTTGGTCTGAAAAGCCTATACACATGATGAGTTGATGGGACAAGACCCAAACTAACTAAAATAAGTTGAAAACTGAAAATTCATAGAGAAATCTAAATAAGCATGATCCTCGAGAGATGAGGACTCACCAACAAATGTAAGATGCTAACTCTGAATACTAGTTATGAACGGGGCTAAGTATGAGTGTCGGGTCTTGTATCATGAATCGATACAACATAGAGTATGTGGTCAGTACGTGAAATGTACCGAGTATGCAAGGTAAGTAAACTCCTTAAATAGATATAATCATTTAAAGATATGCATAATGTAACACATAAACAATAAGAATCTGATAATAGTGCTTGCATGCGTTTTTCCTGAAATCATGATCTTATCATAACATAACATAACATCATAACTGAATCGATTGACTCAATGCTGAAATCTGATAGTAATGAGTAAAACTAAACATTAAGTCAAACCCGCTTTAGAACATATATAGATATATAAATCTCATGAATGATGAACATGGATAACTGAAATCACGAGGAACCATGGGAGATTCATCTTTTAACCGTCATACCATGATAGAGCTTGACCTTGGGCAGAATTTCATGCCCAAGTGATACTCAAATGATTCATTTCGACTTGTTTGTCTATCATTATTGTATACATTCTCATGTGATTTGTAGTTAAATGTGAACTTACACTAACCAACATGATTAGTGTTGTTTTGCAGGTAAAATGGAATTTTGGGAAGGTTAGATACATGTTGGTAAAATCGGGAATGGACTTGGAAACAAGGAGTGGAAACGGACAAGGAAGAGCAGCAAAAATAAGGGCTCCACTATGGAGTCGTGTCACGCTGCCATCACGGAGGTATTCTGCCTCGGGTGAATTAAATTTGGCAATTTCCAGTGTAGGTGCGCGATATCACTGTGGCACATTGGCCAGGCTCCGCGATGCAGGCCGTGGCATGTTGAGGTGAAATTACCTGGGACATCAACTTCCAGTGAGGGTCCGCGATACCTCCATGGCACGGAGAGAGTGCTCTGCGATACACTCCGTGCCACGTTGCTTGTTATTCTGGGAAAAGTTCTCAATAGTATAAATAACACACTTAGGTTTTATTTTAAACATTCTGACTTGGTTGAGCAAGAACGTGGGTTACAGGTAGTTGAGGGGATGAAAATTCTAGGGTTCTTCTTTATCTCTTTCTCTTTTATCTCAATTGTTTGTATGAATTCTACTTATTTGATGATGTTAAATCAACAAAGGAGTGGCTAAATTCACTTCTTGCTGAGGTTAAGAACAATTGTAGTGGAATGTAATTGTTAATTCATCTTTTCTTCAATGGTTGTTCTATCAATTCTTGTTTTACTACATTAATGTTTTGCCAGTGTTAACGTATATCTAAAAATCCAATTTTTATTTTGAAAAGAAAAGATATTGGAAAGATGTGAATTGGTAGGATATGATTTCTTCTTATTTTGAAAAATTGAGAATTGATTTACATTCATAATAGAAATATATCTGAAAGTCTTATTAGTCAATTAAGGTATTTGGAATGTATGGTTAGAACATGAAAATCTTTTATCACAGAAATGTAGATTAAGGCTCATGATTCTTAAGTTGGATAGGAGTCGAAAGTTCCAATCCATAGGCAATAATTCTTGACTAGAAACCGAAGGAAAGATTAACTGAATTGTATTGATAAATTAATTACCTGCATGTTCGTTTTAACCTCAGCTTGCTCATTACTATTTTTCAGACTCACTTTATAATTTTGCCTTAGATTCTTATTAATTAGTAAACTCAAACTCTCAAAATATTATTTATTTGGTTGTCTGCATTCTTAAAGATATAGTTCATTAACACTTAAGTTAATTAGTACTGTAGCTCAGTCCCTGTGGGATCGATACTTGGCTTTACTTAAGCCACTTTACTACTTGTTCGACCACGTGCACTTGCGTGTTGTCACCACTGCACCGAACACGTTTTTGGCGCCATTGCCGGGGACTGGCAATTGTTAAATTTATTTTCTTAGTGTTAGTTCACAAATTCTATATAAGTGCTGACAACTTGGTCTTAGCCTTTCTCTTGCAGATATTGAATTCTTCTGAACGCTGGCAAGAGACAAGGAGTTGGTGGATTCAAATATGGAGATGGAAAGACAATTTCATCATCAAAGAAGGGAAGCTCTAGAGAAAAAGCTATAGTTTCTCAAACAGGCAATTCTGGAGCAACAACAGAATCCACCACTTGTGAGGGCACTTTTAGTGCCCGAGGAAATGGCAGTTAGGCCGGTTCGCGAAGTGGCAATCCCACATGCTAACAATGTTACATAAAGTATTTGCAGACCAGAGCCAGGAGGGAGGTTTGAGCTTAAACAGAACAAGGTGCAATTGTTGCACACCAGCAGGCAATTCACAGGTCTCCCTCATTAAGATCCACAACAACATCTCCAAAACTTTTTGGAGATAAGTGACACTTACATCCCTGCTGGAGTATCATCCGATTACGTAAGGCGTACATTATTCCTACTTTCATTATTGGGGGAAGCAAAGAGGTGGTTGAAAGCTAAACCACCCAACTCTATCACCACTTGGGATGATCTTGCAAGAAAATTTTTGATAAGATTCTTTCCATTCGGGAAAACAGCAAGACATAGAAGTCAGATTCTAAGTTTTAAACAAAGAGAGGGGGAGAATCATTATCAAGCTTGGGAAAGGTTCAAATCATTGTTAAGGGATTGTCCTCACCATCACCAGTCCAATGATGTGTTGGTGCATACTTTCATAGAGGGTTTGGAGCCACATACAAAAAATTTTCTAGACTCAGCAGCTGGGGGACAGGCATTAGAAAAGACTTATGAGGAGCTTTATACTTTGTTAAATCGTATTTCATAGGGAAATCCATAGTGGAATGCGGACTCTTCAAGAGGAGGAACAAGGAAAGCGGCAGGAGTCTTTGAGGTGGATGGTTTTACAGCTATCGCTGCACAGATAGCTGCATTGCAAAATCAACTCAACACCCACTTTAGTAATATGAGCTTGAATCAACCACAAGCCCCAGTTAATGTAGTGCAGCAGGTTTGGTGTGAAGTATGCGGTAGTAATGAACACTCAGCTGAGTGTTGTGGTGCAAATCCAGATTCAGTGAACTTTGTTGGGAACGGCCAGAGAAATAATCACCAACAGTATGGCAATAATTACAACTCAAATTGGCGGAATCATCCGAATTTCTCTTGGGGTAGTAACAGCCATCGAGGGCAAAGTTTGAATCAGGGTGCGCAGAGAAATCAAGGGGGGCAGCAGAATTATCAGTCTCAATACAGAGGAAACAATGCATCCCCTCCACCACCCATCAACATTGAGGAAATGTTCAAAACAATGATAGCTAACCAAGCTCAAATGCAGGCTGATTATGTGACATTAGCGGCAGACTTAAAAAACAACCAGTTAGCTACAAAGGCGTTGGAGTACCAGTTTGGACAACTAGCTGGAGCTCAAAACACCAGGTCCAGAGGAGGACTACCGAGTGACACTGACCCGAATCCCAAGTAGGTTAATGCAGTGACCAAAAGAAGTGGTGTACAACTCAAGGAGGTGGAACCAAAAAGACCACCTCAGCAATCAGGAGTAGTGGAGAAAGATAAAGAACATGATGATGAGAGAGGGTAGGAGAAGGCAGCGGAAGCAGAAAGACCATCCCCGTTCCCTCAAAGATTAAAGAAACACAAGGAGGAAGCTTGTTTTAAAAAGTTTATGGAGGTGCTTAAACAGGTACACATTAATTTACATTTGGTTGATGTTTTACAGGGAGTGCCTAGATATGCAAAGTATATCAGGGACATCGTAGTCAACAAAAGTAGATTGACGGAGTATGCTACAGTGGCGCTTACTGAGGAGTGCACTTCCCGGATTCAGAACAGGTTGCCAACAAAGCTCAAGGACCCTGGGAGCTTTACAATTTAGATTACAATCGGGCAAAGTATCCGAGCTCGCGGACTATGTGATTAGGGAGAGAGCATAAACTTGATGCCGACATCGGTGTTCAAGAAGTTGGGGCTGGGCAGTCCTAGACCAACTACAGTGATCTTGTAGTTAGCAGATCGTTCTTTGGCCAGACCAGATGGCATTGTGGAGGAGGTTCTGGTGCAAGTGGGCTCCCTCATCTTCCCGGTGGATTTTATTGTCTTAGATTTTCAGCCGGATACAGAAGTCCCATTTATTTTGGTACGTCCTTTCTTGGCAACCGGGAGAGCTTTGATTGATGTAGCTGCAGGCCAGCTAACCATGCTAGCACATGACAAAGTGGAAGTATTTGATGTGTATAAGGCCATGAAGCTTTTGGCCATCTATGAGGATCTTTCAGCAATCAATGTGCTAAACCAAGAAGAAATTCTTCAGATTGTTGATTCTCGAGATCCATTGGAGAGAGCATTGATGAGCTCTGATCATTTCGGAGATAGAGATACTTATGAGATGGTGCAAATGCTAAATGAATCAAAATGTTATCTCAGAGAAGCAAGACTTTCAGCCGTTGATGAGGTCCTTAGAACCATCACCAAAACCATCTATTGAGGGAGCACCAAAACTGGAGTTGAAGACATTGCCTCCACATCTGAAATACGTCTTTTTGGGGGAAGATGATACCTTGCCATTCATCATCTCCTCAGAATTGACGGAGGCATAGGTAAAGGATGCATTCGTGGTTCTCAAGAGGAGGAAGAAAGTAATGTGCTGGCAAATATCAGACATTTGAGGTATCAATCCAGCTTTTTGCACACATAGAATTTTCATGGAGGAAGGAGCAAAGCCAACTGTACAACATCAGCGGAGGTTGAATTCAATGATGAAGGATGTGGTTAGGAAGGAAGTGATTAAGTGGCTTGATGCAGAAGTGGTCTATCCTATTTCAGATAGCGAATGGGTCAGCCCCGTTCAGTGCGTCCCAAAGAAAGGAGGGATGACCGTGGTCACCAATGAGAAAAATGAGTTGATCCCTACACGCACAGTCATGGGCTGGTGGATTTGCATGGACTACAAAAAGCTCAATAAGGCCACAAGGAAAGATCACTATCCTATCCCATTTATTGATCAGATATTGGATAGATTGGCTGGTCAAGAATATTATTGTTTCCTTGATGGCTATTCTGGCTATAACCAGATAGCCATAGCACTGAAGGACCAGGAGAAGACTACTTTCACATGTCCTTATGGGACATACGCTTTCCGGCGGATGTCGTTTGGTTTATGCAATGCACCCGCCACATTCCAGAGATGCATGATAGCGATCTTCCACGATATGGTGGAAGATTTCGTCGAGGTATTTATGGATGATTTTTTTGTTTTTGGTAATTCATTTGCTACTTGTTTGTAGAATATTGACAGGGTGCTAGCTCATTGTGAAGAATCCAACCTTGTACTCAATTGGGAGAAATGTCATTTCTTAGTCAAGGAGGGTATCGTCCTTGGCCATAAAATGTCTTGCAAGGGGTTGGAAGTCGATCGTGCAAAGATCTAGGTTATTGAAAAGCTGCCACCACTTGTGTCAGTGAAGGGTGTTCGCAGTTTTCTCGGACATACAGGGTTCTACAGACGGTTCATCAAGAACTTCTCTAAAATTTCTAGACCAATATGCAGGTTGCTAGAAAAAGAGGTGAAGTTTGAGTTTGATGAGGATTGTGTCAAAGTATTCGAGGAGTTGAAACAGAAGTTGATAGAAGCACTTATCCTCATTTCTCCGGATTGGGAGCAACCATTTGAATTAATGTGTGATGCAAGCGATGTGGCTGTAGGAGCTGTATTGGGGCAGCGGAGGAATAGAATTTTTCATTCTATTTATTATGCTAGCGAAACAATGGACACAACCCATGTCAATTATACAGTCACAGAAAGGAGATACTAGCATTGGTGTTCGCGTTTGATAAATTCAGGTCCAATTTGGTGGGTTCTAGATTAGTGGTGTATACCGATCATGTAGCGTTTCGGTATCTGTTTAACAAGAAGGATGCAAAGCCCAGGCTGATTAGATGGATCTTGTTGTTACAAAAGTTTGACCTAGAGATTCGGGACAGAATGGGGAGCGAGAATCAAGTGGCAGATCACCTATCGCGATTGGAAAGCCGATCCCATGTGAAGGAAGGTGACAGCATCAAAGAAGTGTTCCCAGATGAGAAGCTCTTGGCAATAAGGGAAGCTGGAATCCCTTGGTATGCAGACATTGTGAATTTGCTAGTGAGTGGAGTTTATCCCCCGGTGGCTACGGCTCAGCAAAGAAAAAAGTTGAGGCATGATTGTAGGTATTATATTTGGGATGAGCCGTACTTGTTTAAGCAGGGACCAGATCAGGTGATGAGAAGATGCATCCCGGAGAGCCAGATTGCAGAAGTATTGAGGAGTTGTCACTCTTCATTATATGGAGGGCACCACGGAGGTGAGCAGACAATGCACAAGGTGCTACAGTCAGGTTTCTTTTGGCCTACATGTTCAAAGACTCTACCATACGTAAAAATGTGCGATAGATGTGAAAGAACAGGCACAATTGGTAGAAGGCAGCAGATGCCACTGTAGCAGATATTAGAAGTGGAGATCTTTATGTATCAAAGTGGGTTGAAGCAACAGCTTGCCCCAGGAATGACAACAAGGTGGTAACAAAATTTATGAAAAAGCACATTTTCACAAGGTTTTGGACACCCCGAGCCATTATCAGTGATGGAGGGGCTCATTTTGTAAATGCAAGTTTCAAGAATTTGCTAGCTAAGTATGGGGTGCGCCACAAGGTAGCAACAACATATCATCCCCAAACTATTGGGCAAGTGGAGGTGTCGAACAGAGAAGTAAAGCAAATTCTACAGAAGATAGTGAATGCACAATGTAGTGATTGGTCAAGCAAACTCGATGATGCATTGTGGGCTTATAGAACTACCTACAAGACACCAATTGGGACTTCTCCGTACAGATTGATCTATGGAAAGGCATGTCATTTGCCTGTGGAGCTAGAACACCGAGCTTTCTAGGCCATGAGGAAATTAAACATGGATCTAGAGCTAGCGGGTAAGAAGTGGCTGATGCAACTCAGCGAACTTGATGAGTTTTGTTGGCATGCTTATGAAAGTGCCAAGTGCTACAATGAGAAAACAAAGAGGTGGCACGATAAGCATATGGTGCATCGGATCTTTGAGTCGGGGCAGAAAGTATTGCTATTCAATTCAAGATTGAGGCTGTTTCCAGGAAAATTGCGGTGCAAATGGTCTGGGCCATTTGAGGTGGTAAGAGTGACCCCGCATGGGGCAGTGGAGTTGTGGCAAGAAGATAGAAGTGCCACGTTCTTAGTAAATGGGTAGCGATGTAAGCATTATTGGGGTGAGGACGTTATTCGAGAGAAGACGTCCATCACTCTAGAGGATAATTGAGCAATGAATGACGACGAGCCGTGACGGTAAATCAGGCGCTGCACGGGAGGCAACCCGTGAAATTGTTGTAATAGATGAGTAGAACTATTTGAAAAAAAAAAAGAAAAGAAAAAGAAAAAAAATAAATAAATAAAAATTTTATTTTGTGTTGAAACCTATGAATTCTAACCAATTTCTTCTGGTGAAGTGATTTTTAGGTGGAACGGAGGGCAAAAATGCAAAGAAACGCAAAGGAAAAAATCGAGGTGAGAAAACTAAAAATTGACACATACAGTGAGCCTACGCGATGGCTCCGTGTCACGGAGAGGGTGCTCCGCGTTACCCTCCGTGACACGTTGAAGAGTGTTCTGAATTTTTTAAAAATCCAGAACACTGGCGCGATGGCTCTGTGTCACGAAGGGGGTGCTCCGCGTTACCCTCCGTGACACGTTGAGTGTTATTTCGCGTCGGGTCACACCGGGTCGCCGGGTAACCGGCGCGAAAAACACTTTTAAAACCCCGATTTCCCTCATTTCTTTGATTATTTTCCATTCCCTCCACGACCAACACCCCAAATTCCCTCCTCCCCCAACGTGACACGGACCTAGGCATCGATTTTCTTAGAGTTTTTTTCAATTTCAGCAGATTAAAGGTATGTTCTTGAACATTACCTCATTTTTTCTTGGATTTTCGATTCTTGAACATGTGTAGTGATTGAACCTTGCCCTAAGTGAGAATTAAGCTTGAATTCATTTAAGTTATAATTGATTGATGTTCATAGTATCGCTGTGAGTATATGAACTCGATGAATGCATGTTTTATTGAATTTTTGTGAAATTGGTAGCTAGGGTTGGAAATTGAATAGAAAGAAGACTAAAATTGTTTGAAATGTTGAACAAAAATTGGGTTGTGCATGTTGGGTGAATTGAATTATGTTGTGATTAATATTGAATATGCTAAGTAGTCAAGGGATTTTCGGGAGAATGAAATTGGTGAATTGCATAGGTTGTCGAGAATAAAAATTTGGCTAAGTGCTATGATGATGTAATGGAATCGATGGCAATATTTTTATTCATTGTACGAAGTCTGAGTAGTACATAGTAATTGTTCCATCGACTTATATGAAGGCACTAAGAATGTTGAATGTTAAATATTGGGAAAACGTGAATGTCTTTTCAAATTGTTTTGATTGCGGCTAAAGACTAAGTGTGGGGTGATCTAATTAAACCCAACCTTAGTTGTAGCTACTTATTATTTGAATAACATTGGGATTGTATGTTTGATTGTACAGGAACAATGTCAGGCAGGCAAGAAAAGGGAAAGGGCGCATCCACATCGGGCGCCGATAGGAAAAGGATAAGATTGGGAATAGCAGGTCCAGCAGCACCAGTGGTTCCGAGAGGCCAACGCCGACAATACGGAACCCGATGGGTGACTGATGAAGGGAAGAAGTGGTATGAAAAACATAAAGAAACCAAATACTTCCCGGAAGAGCATATAGCACGGGAACCGCTGGCACAGGAATTCCCGTATATCGTACAGCGGATTGACACCACGGGGCTGAACTTCATCTTCGAAGAGCCCAGGGAGTGCAATCTCCATCTAATCCGAGAGTTCTCTGCCAACTGGAACCCAACCCTCCGCAGTCACACCATCAAATTCAGGGCGCAGGTTGTCACTTTTGAGCCCCATCAATTGAATGTTATATTTGGGGCGTGGGACACAGACGCCCATGTACTCCGACAGCTGAACATCACTCCATCTTATGTGGACATCAGACGCACTATATGTGGAGCCCGTTCGACAGCAAGGTGGAGCAGGCACAAGGAGAGGGGCCACCACCAGAAGTTGGCCTACTCGCAGATGAACAGGGAAGCCAGGACCCGAAAATTGTGTGCTCATGCTTGATCCCGGGGGTGCACGTGACAGATGTCACCTGGGATTGAGATTGCTTGGTGTATGCCCTGATAAAGGGGCTGGAGATCAATGTTAGGGCAGTGATCATCCCCTCCATAAAGAGAGCTCGACTGCATCAGGGGCACAGGTACGGGTTCGGTGGTTTGCTTACCACGTTCCTGAGGGGCCACGATATCGAGGAGGAGGCCCTAGATTACATCCCTAAAATTGACAGGCATGCCTTGGATGTCACCAATCCGAGGCACCTGACACTACTCATGGGCCGGTGCTCACACTAGCCGAGCAACATGCTCTGGATGACCAGTATATGGCTCGCATGTACGGGACGCAGATGTTGCAGCCGCGCATTGGCGGGATGCCTGCAACGGAGGATGAGCTGTGGCAGCTCGAGCTAGATTACCTATTCGGTGAGAATGCCCGAGCTCTATGCAGAGTGGGGCCAGCGTTTGTGCAGCCCATATATGATGATGTCCCCACTGATAAGGAGACACGACGGGAGGACTCAGATTTTGAGTCAGATGAGGACAGTGGGGGCGATTCTGATATGGGAGATGAAGCAACGGCACCTGATGAAGAAGTTGAATACTTCGATTGATCAGGGAGTTTCACCACCTACCTTTGTGATATGTTGAAATTTTATGAACACTGGGGACAGTGTTTGGTTTAAGTGTGGGGTGGGAGTAGTTAGGTGCCAGCTACTTTGTTTTTGTTTATGTTTATGTTTTGTGTTGTTGTGCCTGTGAAAAATGTGACCCTGTGACTTTGTGTAGTGTGTCTGTAATTAAGTTGGTATTGTAATGAATGTTAAGCTGTTGTGTGCTGTGTTGAGCTGTTGTTGAATGGTTGTTGTGTAAATATTTTTGTTTTCCATCGAAATTATCGAAATTTTTAAAATTTTTTGTTAAATTTCATTTATGTTGCGTTTCTCGGCCTTTGTTTTCGGTGCTTTTACCGAGAATAGTCCCATTGAACCGATAGGAGTGACCGTTCCCTATGATGGATGGATGACGACCGTCTTAAGGGAAATGTAGTCGATAGGAGTAGTTTATTTCCTTCTTTATTTTCTTTCTTTTGTTTGTTTCCCAAACGTGTCGCTACTTCATGGTTCGGAATTCTTGTTACATTTTGTACATGATATTAAGATGCAAAGGTGATTCGTATGAAAGCATGCAAATGTGTAAACATGTTGAGATACCTAGGCCATAGAGTTCGATTCGGTGTGATCGAGGCTTAATAGTGAATTCTTGTAATCAGCTGATTGAAGAGTCTGTGAATATGTCTTGAGTTGAGCATGTGCAATGAGTGTGAGGTGAGGTTTCAATTATTTCCATCCTATTGTGAAGTGTCTAGAACTTTCCTGGTGTGTATACTTAACGAAATGAAGGATGTGTAGTGTAGGAAAGGATGTAGGCATTTCTTTGAATAAACCAAAAGTTTCTCCATTATCACACCTACGTTGAATGTACATCCTAGTTAGCCCCATCGAGCCTTTAGCATATTTTTTTCTTTTATTTGAAGAGGTACAACCCAAGCTTAATCCCTTCTTTTCATTAGCCATGAATTCGATCCAAAACTGTTAAGCGCTCAAGAAAAACAATTTTCCCGCAGTGTAAAGGAGTGAGGATTGTGAAAAGGAAGGAAAAGCGGAAGTGGTGAAAGTTAAAGAAAAGGTCAAAGGTGCACTTGCTGAAATAAAATAAAATAAAATAAAAAAGATGTATAACTAATCTTTGCTAGTAAGTCAAGTGTGCTCAAAGAAATGGGAACAAAAACAAAGAAAAATTTTCTTCAAGAATGGGAGGATGAAGGAAGAAAAAAATGGCCGTAATGATGGTGGGATGTATTGAAAAGCGCTTAAGGAAGCTAGTTGCTATTATTCGTTAGCCCAATATTTGCTAGTTCCTTAGCTTACATTACAACCCGTTAAGTCCTCCATGATCTTACATCACTCATCCTTATATTAGTGGAGTAATACACTAGAGGCAAGCCTATGGTTCATGACATGATGCATGTGAATTCTTTGGGAGAGAGAGCGAAATTGTATTCATATAACCCTACATGTAGTGCTTTGGAAATCATATGATAGCAAATGGGGTATTTCTCTTGTGTTGTGAGGGCACATGCTTGACGAGAGATTAAATTTCGTGTCGAATGTCTTGATCAGTTGATTTGCACGAGTTTGCCAAGATCGAGAATTGATTCTTGAGCTTAGGAGATCTTAATGTTATGTACTTCATTGTATTGATTAGACCATGCATGTTTTCTTGATGATTTGCTATATTAAATAATCGGTATAGCCATAGCTTGAATTGTTAAGCCAAAGTACCTATGCGTGAGTGTCAATTGCATGAGATGTGAGAATATTGTTCGAGGACGAACAAGGTTTTAAGTGTGGGGTAAGTGATCTTGGGCAGAATTTCATGCCCAAGTGTTAATGTATATCTAAAAATCCAATTTTGATTTTGAAAAGAAAAGAAAATGGAAAGATGTGAATTGGTAGGATATGATCTCTTCTTAGTTTGGAAAATTGAGAATTGATTAACATTCAGAATAGAAATATATCTGAAAGTCTTATTAGTCAGTTAAGGAATCGGGAATGTATGGCTAGAACATGAAATTATTTTATCACAGAAATGTAGATTAAGGCTCACGATTCTTAAGTTGGATAGGAGTTGAAAGTTCCAATCTATAGGCAATAATTCTTGAATAGCAACCGAAGGAAAGATTAACTAAATTATATTGATAAATTAATTCCCTGCGTGTTTGTTTTAACCTCAGCTTGCTCATTACTATTGTTCAGACTCACTTTATAATTTTGCCTTAGGTTCTTATTAATTAGTAAACTCAAACTCTCAAAATATTATTTATTTGGTTGTCTGCATTTTTAAAGATATAATTCATTAATACTTAAGTTAATTAATACCGTAGCTCAGTCCCTGTGGGATCGATACTTGGCTTTACTTAAGCCACTTTACTACTTGTTCGACCACGTGCACTTGCGTGTAGTCAACATAGCACCAAATAGAGCTTACGTGGTCCCAACTATCACACTCAAATGGGTTGAGTCATTCAAAGCCTTGCCAGGGCTAGGGACAATACCATGATATAGATATCAAGCTCGTGGCCCAATAAGGCAGGGGATAGCTCACAAGGGAGGTCTTGAAGTGGTATGTATATAAGTATAAACCTACATCGGTGCGTAGTTCTGAGGCATAGGGTGACTGACCCTTAACCTACTCAGTGCAAGACATTACTCCCAAAAACATGCATTTGCTCTCCATCATTTTTCAATGAAACTCAACATCATCTATTGACGAAGCTCAATAATCAAATACATCTCAATTCTGAAATTATGCATATGAGAAGCTTTAACTCAAACAATACCACAAGCTAAAAAATATTTGGGCATTTTGATTTGTAAAACATAGAACATGATTTTTCATTGAAAATAACGTAAAACTTGCCCATGAATCATAATTCAATAGTAGAAACATATTTAGATCATACCCATGTAGAGAATTAGGAATTTCATGCATTTGGTTAAAACCCCATAGATTAGACATAGGAAATTCATGATTTAGAGAGGGGTTGGGCATGGGTGTGAAAGGATTCACCCACTCATAACCCTACATACCTGATTACAGCTTATTTTTTCACTTCTTTGATTACCCAAGAGGAATTGAAGAGAATTTGAAGAAGACCAAGCTAGAGCACCCCCTCTAACTTTCTATCTTTGCATGCATGAATGCGAATGGCTTAAAATGAACTTAACCCTCTTAAAATTCATGATTCATAACTTAAAACTACTCGTCCCCTTTGTCCATGACTCGTGGCATCGTCCGTCAAGTACACTGCTTATCAAGTCATCTGGGCTCATTAGGGTGACTCTACAATTCATTACTAGTGATCGAGACTCGTGGTCACCACTCGTTATGTGCACTTCCTTTTTCTCAATCAAACCTTTCCGTGTTGGTCACGACTTATCCCGTGAATCGTGGGGCTTGACCATGGCTCGTGGTCACGTCCGTGGGGATTCAAATTTACAAATTTCAACTCACCTTCTGAGCCTGACCACCAGTCACATCACGACTCGTGGTTTGACCCCACGGTTCACCTCACAACCCGTTCTTTATCCTTATGCCAGTTTTAAATTTTTCTCCATTTCAACTCCCGGGTCTGATATTTGGGCTTCTTGGGTATAATAGTCTAGTAATTCCTTTTGTGAACCTTCAGTTGCTTGGAGGGGTATGCTATCACTTTACCATGCTGCATCAATACGAAACCAAGGCCAATTCTAGAAGCATCGTAATACACCACATACCCATCGGTACCCTCTTGTAGAGTTAACTCTAGTGTTGAGGTAAGTCGAGTCTTCAACTCCTGAAGGCTTCTCTCACAAGCTTCCGACCATTGTAACTTAACTTTCTTTTGGGTCAATTTGGTTAATGGCACTGCAATAAATGAGAAGCCCTCAACGAATCTATGATAGTAGCTAGCTAAGCCTAAGAAACTCCTTATGACTAAAGAATTCACCAGTTTAGGCCAATTCTTTACCGTTTCTATCATTTGAGAGTCCACCTTTATACCCTCACTTGACACCACATAACCCAAAAATTCCACTGATTTCTACCAAAACTCACACATGCTGAATTTAGCATATAATTGGCTATCCTTGAGAGTTTGTAGTACCACCCTCAAATGAGCGGCATACTCCTCCTTGCTCTAAGTGTATATCAGGATGTCATCAATAAATACGATCACGAACATATCCAAGTATGGCTTGAACACCCTATTCATCAAATCCATAGAAGTTCCAGGAGCATTCGTTAGTCCAAAAGACATAAATACAAACTCATAATGACCATACCGTGTCCTGAAGGCTGTCTTCTAGATGTCACTCTCCCGAACCCTGAGCTGATGGTATCCGGACCTAAGATCTATCTTCGAAGAGCTTTAGCACCCTGAAGCTAGTCAAACAAATCATCAATACTGGGGAAAGGATACCTGTTCGTGACCTTGTTCAATTGCCAATAATCAATACACATACGAATGTAACAATCTTTCTTTCGGACAAAGAGAACTGGTGCACCTATAGGGATTTGCTCGGTCTAATGAAACCCTTGTCTAATAGGTCCTTCAACTGCTCCTTTAACTCCTTTATCTCAGCCGGAGCCATTCTGTAGGGAGGAATAGATATAGGCTGCATATCGGGGAGAAGGTCAATACCAAAATCAATCTCCCGCTAGGGAGGGATTCCAGGTAGATCATCTAGGAAGACTTCTTGATACTCACTTACTACTGGGACTAACTAGATAGTCGGGGTCTCAGACATAGCATCCTTAACCCTAACTAAATGGTACACGCAACCCCTAGAGATCATCATTCTGGCATTAAGGTAGGAAATGAAATGACCTACAGGCATAGATAAACTACCCTTCCGTTCTAGGACTGGCTCACCCGGAAATCTAAACTCTACTAGCCGGGTTCTACAATTAACAGAGGCATAACATGCAAATAGCCAATCCATGCCGAGTATAACATCGAAATCAGTCATGACTAGTACTTCTAAATCTGCTTAGGTGACTTTCTGAAGGAATGTGACCAGACAACTTATTTACACCCGTCTAGCTACAATTGGATCACCCACTAGAATAGAGATTAAGAAGGGTTCTGACAAGATTTAGTGACTGACTCTGAAACTAATAGCCACATAAGGTGTCACAAAAGACAAGGTAGCCCTTGGATCTAACAAAGCATATACATCAAGATGGAAAACTCATAACATTCTAGTGACTAGATCTGGGGAGACCTCCTGCTCCTGTTGGGATGCTAGTGCATAGAATTTGTTTTGGCGCTGACCGCCACCTATGCTAGTAGATGCCCCCTACTGCGCTACACATGCTAGTAGAGTTGCTGAACTGGAAGATGGGCCTCGGCCCCTATCATGGACCTGTCTAGCTGTTAGAAAATCTTTGAGCATATGTCTGGGCTTTCTGCACCCGAAGATAACACCTGTACCCGCTAAACACTGACCCGTGTGCCTCCGACAACACCTGTTGAAAACGGGGATACTAGAATCTGCGGGCCTACTAATCTGACCCCTCGAGCCTGATGCTCGTCCCCACTGGTCGTTCCTTGGTCTAGATGGAAAACTAATCACTGAAGATACTAGGGCTGAAGATCTCCAGTGGGACTGCTGTCGGTGCCCACCACCTGGCCTCGACTGAGAGAACCTATAGTTGTCTGTTCTGGCCCTCTTGGCCTCTCTCTCCCTCAAATGCACCACCTCCATTTGTTGGGCGTATAAGAATATCGAAGGAAAATCCATATCTTGAAAGATCATGGCAGTTCTGTAGTCCTTGTCTAGATAGTCCGCATCCCATGCACAAACCTGCTCACTCGCGCCCTCTGATCAACCACTAACTCTGGGGCATACTTTGATAGACGAGTGAACTCTAGGGTATACTCCTACACTATCATCTTTCCCTATTTAGATTCACGAACTCGATATCCTTCAACTCCCTCATCTCATGAGGGAAGAACTGATCTATAAAAGTGACATGAAACTCCTCCCAATTGATAGGGCCTACTCTGGATGCCCTACTATACTTCCAATATTTAAACCAAATGTGTGTGACCCTCTTCAACTGATATGAGGCCAAATCCATACCTTTCTTTCCAGTCACCCCCATTACCTATGTGATCTTCAGAATCTCGTCAATAAACTCTATGGATCCTCACCCACCTTTGACCCAAGAAAATATGGTGGGTTCATCCTTAGGAAATCTCTGACTCATGCTGTCACTACATTCTCGTTCTGCAGAACATGTGTCACTAGTTGTTGGTTGCCCTGGGTGGTCAAGGCCTATGCCTGCATCTGAATAGCTGCCCTAAATTCAGCATGCCCACCTGGCTCCATTGCCATCCTCGTGGCTATTTCCATTCCCATTCCTTCTTCCATTAACTCTGGGGGAAGGCATGATTTTGCAATCGCGAATAGCACGAGTTAGAAGGAGAGAGACATTTCACTACATGATATAGATCATGAAAAAAGGGAACACTTCCTAAATGTCTCGTAGCCTCTTTATCATAAGTGTGGCGCGCTTCATACCCATGAAAAAGACTCTACTTAATGCGGCTTTCAGACACCCTAAGACACTTAAAAACCTATTGCTCTGATACCAAGATTTTCATGACCCGAGTATAGGCCCGGATTGAGACATGGGATAACGAGCGACTCCAAGTCAACCCATGGCATGAACATACATCTAACTCAATCAATAAAGCAGAAGACTTGACATAATAAACATAGTAGACGTCTAAGCATAACATAATATCAGAACTAGAATTCACTTCATACATGACAAGTGGATTACTACATACAGTCTGAAAGCCTCTACACAACTGATGGGTTGATGGGAAAACACCTCGAACTAACCAGACAAATCTGAAAACTGAAAATACCAAGATAACTGATAATAAATGGTCCTCGGGAGATGAGGACTCACCACAAAGGCTGGATGCTAACTCCGGAAACTAGCTAGTGATGGGATTGAGTTTGAAGATCAGAGCCTGTATCATAAATCAATACAACATAAAGTATGCAGTCAGTACGTGGAATATGCTGAGTATGCAAGGTAAGTAAAACCGCTTAATTTAAATAAAATCATTTAAAACATGCATAATATAAAACATAATCAATACAAGAATTTGAGAGTAGGGCTTTCATGCTATTTTCATAAATCATGATCTAAACATAACTGAAAATCATAACTGAATCGAATGACCCAAAGCCGAAATCTGATAATCAAAAGTAAAATTGAACATTGGGTCAAACCTTCTTTAGAACATATATACATATATATATATATATATATATATATATATATATATATCATGAATGATAAACATGCATAACTGAAACCATGAGGAACAATGGGAGACTCTTCATATAATAGACTTTAGTACGATAGAGCTTACGTGGTCCTGAGTATCACACTCAAGTGGGCAGAGCCATCTAAAGCCCTGCCAGACTAAAGATGCTACCATGACATCGATATCAAGCTGAAGGCCCCTTGGGGCTGGGGAAAGCTCACATAGGAGGTCCCAAAATAATCTGATCATACCTATGTTGGCGCGTAGTTCTGAGGCATAGAATTGACAGACCCTTAACCTACTCGGTGCTAGACGCTACTCCCAATGAAGCTGACCATTGTTTACTGACGATGTTGAATAATCATATACATATAAAATTTTAATTCATACATGAGGAGCCTTGGCTCAACCATACAACAAACTGAACATAATTAGGAGTCTTGACTCCAAAACCATGTGGTAAGCTAATTCATGAAATCATAAATCATACTTGAACATATGAACTTGACCAATACTTAAAAATGCTTGAAAATACTTACTTCTCTTTAAAACATGATCATACACATTGGTAACTTAAAAACATGCTTTTCAGCATAAATATATCATCATATTTGAACATTCATCATAAATCTCAACTTTCATGAACTTGTCATGGATGGGCATTATAATTTATAAAACTTGAAATCGTGATTATAATTGAAAAAAAATGTAAAACATGCCCAAAAATCATAATTCAATAATAGAAACATGCTTAGATCATACCCATGGTAGAAACTTAGAAATTTCATGCTTTGGGTTAAAACCCCATAGGAGCAACATATAGATTTTCATGAATTAGAGAAGGATTTGGCATGGGTGCGAAAAAATTCACCTATTCATAACCTTACATACCCGGGAGAATCTAATTTTATAATTCCGTTGATTTCCCAATGAAGAATTGAAGAAAAACTTGAAGGAATTAAGCTTGATCACCTCTCTAGCTGTCTAAGTTTGCATGCATGAATAGGAATAGCCTAGAATGAATTTACCCCTCTTAAAACTCATTATTCATAGCTTAAAACGAAATAGTTTAGGAATTAGGATCATAGGAATTATGGATAAGCCCTTACTAAATTCACTGAGAAAAACTGACTGCCAATCCCAACGAGGGACTGGATGAGTCGTTACAAGGGGAAACAAGTCATCATCTACTGTCTTGAACTGCACTGCCAATTTTCTTCAAGGGGTCCCCATGAGAGACCTAATGAATCGTTACTGGTGACCAGGACTCGTGGTCAGCACTCGTTACCTCCACTGCCAAAATCTCAAGTCATTCACCAAATGTTGACCACGACCCACCTAACAAATCATGGTATCTGACCACGACTCGTGGGATCCAATCATGAGGTACACTGCCAATTCAACCTTCACCTTCCAAACTCCCTTGACCACAGGTGGCCTAACAACTCGTGGTCTCACCCGTGGTCACCCCAAATTGAATTTTTCCAGGCAAGTCAACACTCCTCACCACGAGTCACTTAATGACTCGTGGTCAACCTGATGGGTCACATGATGACTCGATTGTGACCTAGTGAAAAAAATCCTATTTTCTCTGTTTCAAATCCCGAGTTTGATCTTAGGGCTTCCGGGGTGTAACAACGGCTCTTCCCACTTGAGTATATTAGTTGGGACCACATAAACTCTATCGTGATAAGTCGATTATAAGACAAGTCTTCCATTATTCCTCATGATTTTAGTTATGCATGTTCATTAGTCATGATATTATGTTTTCAGTAGGTTTGACCCAATGTCCAGTCTTACTTATTGATAATCAGTCTCATCTTTGGGTGGTTTGATTTAATTATGATATTCAGTTATGTTTAAATTAATTTTTTCAGATATTTGCATGTAAGCCCTACTCTCAGAATCTTATGATGAATTGTTTTATGATATGCATGATTTCTGACTTTTGCTGACATAGCAGCTTTATTTACCTTGCATACTCGATACATTCCACTTACTAACCACATACTCTATGTTGTATCATTTCCTGATACAGGTTCAGATATTCAGGTTTACTATCACCGTTAGCCAGATCCTCAGAGTTACTATCACCGTTAGCCAGATCCTCAGAGGATTAATATGGCATTCCCCTATACTTGAGTTTGTGTAGTATCATATTATGGTTGTTCCCAGTTGTTAGAATTACTTTGTATTAAGTTGTGTATTTGCTAAAGAGTTGGAATGCATGAATGTGAAGCGGCGAGGGCAATTGCCTTCTATTATAGTCATAGTTGTAAATTGAGTCTGAAGTCCCCTCAGCTTGGCACTGTGAGCTGGTACTTTACATTATGTTATGTATATGTGGTGTCAAAGTTGTTTCACATTATGTTTGCTAAAAAAATTGATAAACATGGAAAGACGACGACGCACGGATAAACTTAATAATTGAAATCAGTTTTAACTCAATAAGGGCTAACGAGGGTAACGAAATGGAATTTGCTTATGAAAATTATCTACCCTCTTATATTCATATTTTAAGGTACCTAGGTCCATGATATGGTTCCCTGATCCCTCTCCCTTAAGCTAAGCGACTAATTAATGCGTTTCTTAGTTAACTGATACGTTAAACTTGGAAATAGAACCCGAATGGGTAAACTATTGATATTTCTATGGAACCATATTCATTGGAAGGTTATGCAAAATATCTTGATGTTAATAGGTTATACGAAATTATAATATATACGTTTATGCTTATGTTCAAATTACGCGTTAAAGAGACAAGGATTGCCTTTAGAAAGTCACTATGTTTATTAGAGCTCTTGAGTTATCTAGACCTCCTGAGAATTGCATTAGGCTTTAAGTAGACACGTCGCATGTTCTTTGAATTTTGTAGATGTGTAAGGAAATTAACCTAAGACTAAAAGTTGAGGCACTAGTAGCAATGGAGAAATAAGAGTAAATGTTTGACCTTTTAAGGTAATATGTGAGTTATATGTCCTTTGTCCATAGTAGATTTCAAGAACATTTGATCGACATTAAAATATGAAAAAGACGATGTTTAGGATATAAGGTTGGCAATCAGGTAAATAGGTAAGTACATATAAGAATTTCTGGAATAATGAACATGAGAGTAAATAATTAAGTAGGAAATCACGAATCCTGTTTGGAAAAGAATTTATGATGAATATGAAAAGTAAAGTCAAAGGTTGTTAACTTAGATGATAAGTGTTCTGACTTTTAACGAGTTAGGCAAATCGCCAGCAAGATTTACACTGTTCTAATGACATTTAGCAAAAAACGTTATAAATAAAGTTGGTTATGTTCAGTTGTGTTAAGCTAATGAAAGGCCAGTAAAATGTTAACTTCTGAAGAAATGATTAGAATCGAATATTTTGAGATAGTGACTCAAGTTAAGGAGAAGTTCTTCATTGTAGTTTTTAAACAATTATCTTTGATTATTTGTTCTAAGAGTTGGATTAACTTTTTCAAATTTTAACGGATTTTCTTCTTGGAAGTTTCTAAACTTTTTATAATGTTGCTAAGCTTTTCTAAGCTCCTCGTGTACAGAAAAGTTTCACACGAGCTTTTCCTACGTTGTATGAAGCACAACTATAAGTTATTTATCTTAAGGCAGCCCCTAGGCAGTTGCCTAGGATTTTTATGTTAAAGAGCTCCAAGATTGAGATACGCATGTTATGTCTTCCCATTCATAAGTTACCTCGAGATGTAATATGATGTGAAATGAATGAGGTATACTCACAATTCTTGATATGAAAGTTGAAAGCCAAAAGAATATAAGCACGAAATGAATGCGAAGATTGTTAATAGAAAATGTTAAGTTAAGCTCTTCCTCTCTGCTCCTCGTGTTAGAATTGCTAGGAGATGTTTAAAATCATGAAGGTGTGTCTACACAATGTTTATGATATTCCAGTTCTAGGAACTTCCCCTAGAATTCATTCACAACATATGTATGTATTTGAATGCTGAATGAAAAACCTATATGTGTATGGCATAATTGTAGTATTAGGGGTTGTAGTAAGATCCTACACATGTTATAGTTACTGAGTTGGCATATTTGATGGTATTCAGTATTCAGATAGTCTGTATGAGCCCTATCAGCTCCATTTATGATTGCGATTGAGATTTATTTTTATTTTACCCTGGTATGATACACCGGCTGGAGATATTTTTATTTTACCCCGGTGTGGTACACCGGCTAGAGATATTTTTATTTTACCCCGGTGTGGTACACCGGCTGGAGATATTTTTATTTTACCCCAGTGTGGTACATCACCTGGAGATATTTTTATTTTACCCCGGTGTGGTACATCGGCTAGAGATATTTTTTATTTTACCATGGTGTGGTACATAGGCTATACGAATTTTATATATGGATTTAAGGTTGGCTGGTCACTGGCATTACAGTTATAGTTTGTTTCTTGTGCATTTATTAATTGCATTTTCATCTCATTATAGAGTTATTATCAAGTTTTGATTTCCAAGATTCCAGGTTGTTACTATTCCTTATATCTGGTTCAGTTATCTTGAGTTCACTTATATTATAGTAAGTTGTTATCAATTATAGATTGCAGAGTTCCAGGTTATATCTATCCTTTATATGTTTATGCGTTGAGTTAGTTATTACAGGATTGTTATCTCATATTTACAGTTTCATCCTTACATACGAGTACATTTCATTTGTACTGACGTCCCTTCGCTTGGGGACATGCGTTCGTGCTGCAGGTGCAGGTAGAGGTCAGGATTGCCAGTTGAGTAGCAGTTCGTGAGATCAACGGATGGTTGGTATGCTCCTTTCTTCCTAGAGCTAGGGCTTAGTTATTTATGCTTGAGTTTTGAGATGCAGTAATGGGTAGGTCGGAGCCCTATTCCGACCATCAGTCAATTTACTCTTTAGAAGCTTTGTGGACTTAGTGTGTACAGTGTTATTCAGTTTGTGGCCTCATCGGCTTATTGTTGCTTGGTTTAACACACTCATTGCCTTGGTTGCATTTCGGCTGTTCACCCTATATTGTTTAGACCTTATGGATCCAGTTTGTACTATAGTTGATTATGACAAGTGGCCTGGATGGCCTAAGTATTACAGTTACAGATGTCGTATAGCCGACTTCACGATAAATCATGGATCGAGTGCCAGTTGTGCTCTACCTCTATTTTGGGGCATGACATAGAGCCTCTCAAGGTTCTTTGCCCCATTTCTCGATCCGAGACAATGTTCGGGTTGTGAAAAGCATTCACTGTCTCTTTATACTCCTGGATGTTGTCATCCCCAAAATTCATCATCATTGCAACCAGAGTTTAAATTATATAACACTCTTCTATGGGCTCTTCAATTACCCCATCATCAATAATATCAATTATAGAGGCTACATTCATGCCTCTAGGTTGTTTCATGGATTTGCAGACATTAAACCTTACCTCTTCGTCATTTAGCCTGAACTTCAACTCTCCATTCTCCATATACCAATGCTTGTCGGGTTGTTAAGAACAGCCTCCCTAAAATGATAGGGACTTCAATGTCCACTTCCCAATCCAAGATCATGAAATCTGATGGAAATATAATGTGTTCCACTTTAACTAGCAGATCATTTAAAATGCCCATAGGCCTTGTAACTGACCGGTCTGCCATTAACAACCTCAAAGTAGTCAGTCTGGGGGCTCCCAAGCCTAATTGTCTATATATGGTTAGTGGAATCAGGTTTATGCTGGCGCCGAAATCACATAGCGCTTTGGCATAGTTGAATACACCAATGGTTAATGATATTGTGAATGCACTAGGATCTTCTTTTTCTGACCAGTGAATGCGAAGAAATCGCACTACAATAATGAATATTATCCACCGGTTCATAACTGAAAATCATTTTCTTTGTGACCAAATCCTTCATGAACTTGGCATAACCTAGCATCTGCTCAAGGGCTTCCACTAATGGAATATTCACCAACAACTTCTTCAACATGGAAATGAATTTCTAAAATTTTCCATCTTCCACCGTCTTTTACAACCACTGAGGTAATGGAGGTGCGGATCTAGGAATTTGAGTCAACAGCCTCACCACCTCCTTTCCTTTTGCTTTACCTTCATCTCAGTGACTATTCTCCACAACTATTGGCTTTGTAGACTTAGCCAAATTTAGTTGCTCCACTTCATCTTCAGCTGTAAGTTCTGTTTTTGAAGCTAGCTCTTCAGCTTGCTCTAGACTAATATAAGTGTTTTTAGACAACCTCCTGCCACTTCTTATTTTAAAGGTCCTGTAGTGGCTCTCCTTCCTCGGATTCTGAACTGTATCACTCAGCAGGGCTCCTCTCTTCCTTTGATTCAGGGCTACAGACATTTGCCTCATTTGGTATTCCATCTGTTTAGATGTGGTGGAGTGTGAGTCCACAAGTTGACTCATGTTGGAGAGGTCACTTTTCATCTCTTTGACTCCAGAGTCAGTGCATTTGACTCTTTGTAATACCTTGGCCAACATTTCTTCGATCTTAGAACTTTCTGTATCATTACTATTTCTCTCACGATTCCTAGGAGGCATATATACCCGCTACGATCATTCCTGTAGCATTCTTTGTTCTTCCAGCTGCCCTATTCTCGATCTCTTTAACTAGTTCTGTCATAATAATTATCCTTTGGATAGTTCCGACCTTGGTTTCCTAGGTGATTAGCCTGGAAACCCTCCATGTTATTCAGGTACTTGGCTTCTTCCTAAGAGTTTGATCCATGCTCTTCTTTTATGGAAGCCTTACCCACATCATTAACTTTCTCAGTACCACCTGTAAGAAAATGCTTAGTAATCAGCTCCAACTGAGTTTTTATATGCTCCATATCTTGATCTCTGTCTTCTTCCTTTCGGCGCTTTTGTAGTTGGCCCAAATGCATAGGTGTTACTAGAGACTTCAAAGTCTCTAGTGTGTCAAGCCCTGTTTGTTTTGCTAACACTATCCAACATAGTTTCTGCCTCAGTGTAAGTTCAGGAAATGAACAACTCTCCAGTCACTGTATCATCAATTTTCTTGGTTTCCAAATTTAGGGACATGTAAAAGGTCTCCATCATATGCTCATCCGATAATTTATGATTGGGGCACCGCTTGAGTTTCTTGTTGAATCACAACCATGCCTCATGCAATGCCTCACTGGGTAGCTACCCGAAACTATTTATCTCATCTCTCAGTTGCAGCATTTTGGAAGGTGGACAGAATCTCTCTAGAAAAGCATCTTTCTGCTCTCTTTAATTTATGATTGAGTCATGTGACAACTCATTCCGCCACATTGTTGCCTCCCCAGATAGCAATAACGGAAATAACCTCAATCAAATAGCATTTTGACTAACCCCTGGCAGCTCAAATGACTTACAGATTCCCATGAAATTCATTAGATGCAAGTTATGATCATCACCAGCTAGTTCTCTGAACATGTCCTTCAAGTTCAACAATTGGATCATAGTACTTGTGATATTGAACTTAGCTCCTGGAGCTAGTGGTGGAGGGATTATGGATGAAATAACAACAACTCCATCCAAGTCAACATCATCTTCCTTTTTATAATCAAATGGAATCGCTTGCCAATGTTGTCCTCTAGCTCTCTATGGCTGGCGATGATTTCCAGGGGATACATTCTCAACATTTTGTTTATTCAAATCATCCCTCAAAACATCATCATTCTCATTATTAGCTACATGTTGATTGTTGCCCCTAGCTTGAGCTTTAGCAAGTTGTTGTACCTTTCTACTTCACGCTCTTGTGCATTCATAGTTCTCCTCAAAGTTCTTTCTTGTTTGGGATTATAAGGAGTTAACGGTTCACCTTGACTTTATGTATTTCGCATACACTACCCTGTACCCTATATAAACATAAACAACAACTAAAAGTAAAATTAGGAAATAAGAAAAAGGGTTAAATAAACACACTTCACTTAGTCTAAAATCATACTCCTTGGAAATGGCGCATTAAATTTGATATGCGCAAATTACACACCTATGATAAGAAGTATAATGAGGTCGACGCCAAATATAGAACTTAACAAGCTTGCGGTAAAATCACACATATGGTGAAAGCTAAGTCTTTTATGTGAGTATTTGCTGTTGCAGTCAAATCACACATATGGTGAAAACTAACTCTTTTATGTGAGTATTTGCTTTTAGTCAATTATTTTTGTAAAACTGGGGTATGGGAAAAAAGGTTTATGATTCACTATCAGTCATATACAAGAAACACTAGCGATGATTTATTATTACTGAATCCAAGAACAAATTAAACTGGGGTTATGATCATCTTGTTTTCTTAACGACATTTGGTGATTGATTGTAGTGGACCCGTTTAATGCTATGTGTGCAGGTTGTTAACTCAATTATCCTATCCAAATGTTTCTCAATCTATAAAGACAGATATCACTCTTATATTCTCAAACTAAGAGTGATAAACAATGAGTTATAATAATTTAACTAAGTTGATTAATCTTATTACAACACTAATCATCTGGCAAGGGTTAATTCCTTAAATCCCTATTATCAATTTTTTCATCTAGATTTATACCTCTTACTCTAGCAAGCTAAACCTAGGGTTTGTTATAATGTTTACAACCATTAGTAATCATTCAAAACGAAAGAATTGATAATACACACAATTGCATTTGACTCATCGACACGTCAATCACCATAATTATGTTAATCTACCATAAATCACACAACCCTAGTAACAGAATTTAGCCTCCCATGATCATTGATATCCCAGAAGCAATCATGTTTATCAGGGAAGATTCAACTTACAAAGAAAAGATGAAACCTTAATGATAATTCAAATAACTCACAATAATTCTTCAAGAGCTTTTTAAATGTAATGTACAAGTAATGCATTTTTCTCTCACAAAAGTCTGATCTTCAAAACCAAACCTAGCAGTTGTTATTTATAGCCTAGGGTAATTCAAAATTGCACTAAAAATTAGAGTCCCTCTTCTTAGGTGATGCCCAAGTTTATGTTTCTTCAACAGGTGATGGTCCGTCACTACTTTTCCAATGAGTCCTTCATTCTTCACATTGGTGACACTAAGCTTGATGGTCCATTGAGAATATGACGGTCCGTCACATGGGCCGTCACTCCTTATCTAGTGAGTCCTTCATTCTGCATATTGGTTATGTCAAGCTTGATGGTCTATCATCTAGTCAACGATTTGTCATTTTGGTCGTCAACTTTCAGCCTTTTTGTTCAGCTGGTATTTAGTCCTTATGATGGGAATGACGATCTATCACACTGTTGATGGTCCATCAGAGATGTCGTCACTTGCCGATTGATCTTTTTAAGCTCGACGATAGGGTGGTAAACCGTCATATGGTTGACGGCCCGTCAAATTGGCCATTAGGTGATCTTTCTAGCCTATTTTACATAATCTCTTGCCTTGGTTAGTTTACTATATAATACACACAAAAAAATCAAATTTAATAGAACTTTCTTTAGTACATGCATTCATTCGTAGTTAAAAGCATCAAATGCACTTATAAATGATGGTGCATTAGCGCCTCAATCATCCCCTCTAATGGGAGATTTAATAATGCCAAAAGGTTCACCATGCTAACCTACAATAAAACAAAAAGAAAACAAAAATGTAATATATGAAATAAATACTACTAGTAAAGCTTAAACACCAATTAACTTTTTAACATCATATTTCACAGCAACGATGCCAAAATTTGATCACGCCCAAATTACACCTCACAATTGAAGTATAAAGTGATCACTGTCAAATATTGTTACCCAACACAGGTTGGGGTCGATCCTATAGGGAATACAGAAGAAATAATATGTTAACAATGATTAAACTAACTTGTAGTCAATGTTTTCGAAGGGGGGCTTGCAAATAAATAGAAGAAAATAATTCTAATAATGATTGAGTTGTTTATCAAATTATCAAGACAAAACTAGCATTGTGTTCCTCATGATTTCAAAACATAGTTGGCTTTTATTAGTGATTTATGTTGATAAATTTTGTGCAACACTGACGATTAAGTTCATCTAACGCCTCTCAACCTACAAAGATAAATTTCACCTAAATCCTCTCGAACTTTGGGTGTGTATAGTTAGCCCTCTCCATAAGTCTTGACTTAACTCTCCTCGGTTAGAGCTCAAGTTAGTTTAGATTAGGGTTGGTAGCCTTGAATTGGCATTGTTATTCTCTTTTTCCAACTCCAACCTCCTTGGTTGTTCATGTTGAAAATATGGGAAATTAAGCATTAAGATGAAAAGAACAACAATCCACCCATTCACCATTCAAGAATCAACATTTTATTTTGCCTACTTTTGTTATTATATCATGGTTTGCACCACCCTAACTGAAGAGATTTAGTCACTCATACTGTAACACCCCAAAGGTCCGTTAGATCAGACCCAAGATGTTCAACAGGAAATGGCACTAGATTCACAAAATGACTCAAGGAACAAGTCATTGTGAGGAACAATGACCTAATTGTGAGCCTCGTCGTAAGCCCTCAATCAAGCTTCCCAAAAACAATGAGTCATGTGATGACTCGTTAGTTCATATAATGAGTCTTCCTAAGAGGGCCATTAAGTGGAGTTCATAAAGGGGTTGAATTTTGTTCAGAGGCAACAAAATGATACCAAGACTCATAGGAACATGTAACTTCCCATGGTATTGATCCTTTGGAAGGATTTCAGAATCAGTGCAAGTGTGGAAATGGTGACAACGAGAGGAGTGACGAGTTGTTGTAGTATGTAATGACTACTCCTATATATATGTTGGTTAGGGAATCAGAAGAGTACCAGAAGTACTTCATAAACAACGAGTGGATCTGATGAGTTATAAAGTCTGACAACGACTCATTGGATGGGTCATTGAAGCTGACGGGACAAGTTTTTAAATTGATTTCCTAGGGGTGTTTTGGTAAAACCCTAAGCTTCAAACTCCTAAACTAAGTAATTTTAAGCCTCCTAAAGGGTGTTTTTTTAAGCTTTTTAACTATCCAATAACCTCATTCTACTCCTAACACTCTAACTGAAAGATCAACTCTGTCAAGATCAAGGCTAGGGCTCTTCATCCTTCTCTTCCCAATTTCTCTTTGGGTCTTCAAGAAAATCTTGGAAATCATTCAACCCAGGTATGTATGGATATACATGGGGGAGTTCTTCCACCCTCATTCCCTTTTCAAGTTGAATTCACGATTTTCACCTCCTATGCCTAAATTTTTAAATTCTATGATTTTGTGCAATTTTGGTTGAATTCTCTCAGGTTCCCCTATGAAATCAGTCCTCTCATGATTTAATTTATGTTCCTATGACTATGATTGCATGTACCTTATCAATTCCTTCATGAATGTATGAAATTGAAGTCTCAAGTATGATTTTATGAAGTTCTGCGGTTTTACTCAAATTGTATGAAATTCCATGATTCTCTTATAATTTCAAGCCTCTTAAGATTCAAGATATGAATTGCTATTATAATGCTTGTTTTCTACTAGATTTTCTCATGAACTAATTAATTAAAAGATACGATGATTTTGACTTATTATGCATGATTTTTTTACGAAATTCAAATCTACGTATCATGGCCTATCTTTGGAACTATTTTCATGGATAGCTTACGTATATTAACACGATATAAAGTTTGATTTAAACTATTCATGTATGCACATGTTTAATGATCATTCTGTGAGCACTATATATATTTTGCGAGTAGTATTTAACATTGAGTAGCCTGAGGTTCCCGCGTACCCAGGACTCAGAACTATGTGCCAATATAGCCATGATGGGTCCTCCACGAGTGTGTCTCCAAAGATTGAATGGGAAATCTATCAGTGATATCATACCTTTTTCATTGTTCTAACCTTGTCAAGGTATGAACACTCTCCCGACTATGTTTTACAGGTCGGGTTGCATGTATGCTCACGTGTGGTATGACGATTATAAGAATCTCCCATTGTTCCTCATATTTTCAATTACTCATGTTCATGACTTATGATATTATGTTTTATAACATATCTAACCGGTTGATTAATTTATGAATTTTCACTTATGATATCCAGTATGGTACACTACATGATCCCTATTTCAAAACCTTGGATCATTATGTTAAGCTTATGATGAATAGATCATGATTATGCTTATTTCATGAATATGGCTTTTAGCATGATTTCATTCCTCTCATGTCCTATCTTGATTTATGTTTATGATTTCAGACTATCGTTTTACTAGCATATTTTACTTTCTTTACATACTCAGTAAATTTGGGGTACTTATAGTATACTCTATGATATATCATCTCATGATATAGGTTTGGGTGATCCATCTCAGTCCTTCGTTAGCTCGCTCCCACTTAAGTCCATCTCTGTCCCCACTTGGGTGAGTTCTCATTCTCCGAGGACATTATCAGTTTTGTGTTTTTAGCATGTCTATTGAGTTTCATACTTAGTGAGCTAGTTGGGTGTTGTCCCATCAGCTTATCATAGTAGTAAAGTCTTTTCAAACAACTATGTATAGGCAGTTCAGCGTTTTTGACTCGTGTTTACGAAAATATCTTTATGTTACCTAGACTTTTGCTTATATCATATTCATGCTTTACTTCTACTTTATAATTCTCTTATTCATTCTATGTATGTTGCATGGCTTAGCTTGGAGTGATTCATGGTTCTAGGTCATGTGTCTCGATTTGGAGTCCCAGCTCGGATCATGACACATATTTATGAGAAGAAAAACAAAAGATGTAGACAAAATCATAATAAAATACTTATGCTAATATAAAATTGTTTAATAAAATCTCTAAAGCTATATTGAGTCACAAGAACTTTACACATCTCCAAATATTTGACTAAGCGATTACACACATTCGTAAAGTATGAATTGTGCAACACTTTAATGACTAACTTGACTATGTTCAAATATCAATTGTTTTATACGCCTAAGACATGTTAAGGGATGATATTTCTATAGTAGACTAAGCCTTCATTGTTCTTGCTTGGATTGAAATTGGATTTTGTACCTATTGTTCCTAGTTGAACTGGGATTTGACTTCTAGCCGTCTGGACAAGGCTATGTACTGTGCTAGCCAAGACGCTACTTAGCCTTGCACATCACACCTCTCCTTGCTATGTACTTTAGCACAAGTGTGCCTACGCTATGCAAACTTCTATCATACTCGTTTCATTAACCCCGTGATGTAAACCAAATTACACCTCGTGAATGAGATATAAAGCGGCCGA
Organism: Datura wrightii; assembly: GCA_035772735.1. NCBI lineage: Eukaryota > Viridiplantae > Streptophyta > Magnoliopsida > Solanales > Solanaceae > Datura > Datura wrightii. The sequence continues at coordinate 58,126,322 of JASDFA010000020.1, read as the reverse complement.
TGTCAAATGTAGAACCCAACCAGGGTTGGGGTCAAATCCCACAAGGAATATGACGAGAACTTGAGTTAATGCGTTTAGCTAATACTATCAGTTTACTTATTTCCTATGAGGGAAGGTTTGAAACACAAAATAAGAAACAAAAGTAAAGAATTGTATATGCTTAATTCAATTTCGGTTGTATTCAATCAACAAGTTGGCTAGGATTGTGTTCCCCGTGACTTTATAACCACAAGGATTTTACACTAGTGATCTATTCCGGTGCTCGGCATGAAATATTGGTAAGTTAAATTTACCTAAATGGTTGGTTCCTTATCTAGATGATTATCACCACGCAACTTAGTCTGCATACAAGTGTATGCTTAATTAACTCTTACCCTTAATATTGGATTAGCTATTCCTGGATAAGGCCAAGCTATTAGATCAGGGTTGATAGCCTCAAATCACTACTGTTAGTCCTTTTTCCCATTCACTACCCCCTTGATCCGGTGAGTAAGAATAAGGCAATTTCCAACGTTTTCAATCGTTAAAAAGCAATTAAAATGAAGGGAAAAACAATACATGCATAAACCCCGTTCAAGAATCACTAAGTATTTTACTTATGCGTGTTAATTCATCATGATTACCACAACCCTAGTTGTGGGTTTAGCCACTCATATTTGAATGATCACAATCATAAAATAAAGAAGAAATCATAATTGTAACTTACAAAGATTCATAGAAGAAAACCACTTGAATTGAATAAAACACCAAAATCGATGAACAAAACTTCAATGTTGTTTAATTCTCAAAATCAAGAACAAAATTACAAACATTGTTTCTTGAAACAAGAAGGATCATTAACAATACCAAAATCCACATGAAAAGTAGTAAAATAACTGTACTTCTAATAAAAATAAACCTAAATAATGTATTTATAATTCCAAACAAAACTTTTCCTAACTAAAAACGGACTCCAGGTCGGCAGTGGTAACAGGCCAAGTAATGACTCGTTGGGTCTCCTAATGAGTCATAGCCAGTGAAGTTGAGTCATCCTCAGCAACTTGTCTAGTCTTGGTGACGGGTCACCTAACGATTCGTCAGGTCAGGGCACAAGTCGTTAGGTCCTTCGTGGCCTTAAATTACCAAAACTCTAGTGCACTTGACGAATCTTACGATGAGTCGTCACTTCACCTGACGACTCTATATGTCTTATGTTGTCTTCCCCGAGCATTTTTCAGAAATCTTCCTCCTAGTCTCCATGTCTGGCATAACGACTCATCACCAGATGTAATAAGTCGTACCTTAAACTTGTTAGGTGCACTGTTTCTTATCAATAAAGTTTGATCTCTTCCCACGACTCCAAGAATGAGTCGTTCATTAGGACAACGACTCATTACCTGGCTAGCAGCCTACAGTTTGTTCCATTTTTACATTACTTTGCCCATTTCCCATTTTGGACCTATTTTCTTGCAACACTTAACACAAACACATCATATCTACATAAACATACTCGAAATTTGCATATTTTCTTAGTTTTAATCTCCGAAAAAGTCAGGGCACATCAACACCCTCAACTTAGAACTTTTGCATGTCCTCAGGAAAAAATAAATAAAATAAAACACTTCGATATTTCAATCAATAAACCTCTAGGAAACCTATGGCAGTCACATCTCTTAATTAAATCAAATTTTCTAACCCCTCCTTATCATACAAATCAAATCATAATGCATATATAAAATTTTCAACCATGACACTGAGGAATCGAAACATGGAAATATACTGTCACTTGCAACCATGCACATAATTCTATAACACTGACTCAGACAGTTTGTAGATGATTTTGTTGACCAAATGCTCTCACCACAAATAAGTCCCACACTAACACATGTGTATATGATCATATCAATATATTTCTATTGGGACAAGGTAAGATCACACTCTCTCTCACAAAGAAATTATAACTGTGCGCGTGCAATACCATAAGCTTGTGTTGACTTTCAATACCTCGAATTTCAGACGGGTTAACCAAAATCACTATATGGACTTTTTAAGCCTATAATGTCGGCTCAGGTGTGGCTATGGTACATATGGTACTAGTAGCTTAACCCTCCTTGGCACTACATACACTTTGGCTCCACTCTTAACCTTCTTTTTATAATTTCTCCCTTTTCCCTTTGCTTTCTTCTTCTTTTACTGTCTTTTGCAACTACGAGTGTGGTTTTCCTTCTATCAAGTATTCATTACTTCCATTTTTTTTTGCTTTTGCTATTTTTCTATTTAACAAATTTTTTTTCTTTTTTTCATTATGCAGACCGCACCTACCCTTTCATATTCATTACTCAATTTCATTCCACCCTACTCTTCCATCCTATCTATTTGCTAGTAAAACACTCAACATGGCCCAAAAGAACTACACTATCACTGAACAGAAGCTGCTAGCAGTAGTCTTTGTATTCAATAAGTTCTGAGCATACTTGTTTGGAGCTAAGGTAATCGTCTATACAGACCATGCTGCTTTATGATACCTGATGTCTAAAAAGGATGCTAAACCTAGGATGATTAGGTGGGTATTGTTTCTTCAAGAATTTGAGTTTGAGGTGAATGATCGAAAAGGAATTGAAAATTTAGGTCGCTAATCACTTATCGATACTGGAGTAAAAGGCTAGGACAAGAGAGGAGATTGATATTGATAATGCTTTCCAAGACGAGCAGGTACCAGTTCTATCTTAAGACTTGTTTCCTAGTTCACTGACTTCGCAATTCATTTGGTCAGCAACATGATCCCAGCAGACATGACTCCCCAGCAAAAGAAGTTCTTATTTGATGCTCGAAGATACTATTGGGATGAACCATACTTATTTCGCATTTGTGTAGATGGGATCATTCATAGGTGTGTGCCAGAGGTAGAAATGTTGAGCATTTTTATGGGTTGTCGCTCATCCCTAGTAGAGGGTCATCATAGAGTATCCAAACTGCACATGAAATCTTGCAATGCAGGTATTGCTGGCCCTCTATTCACCAAGATGCCTATTATTATACCAAGGCATGTGATCAATGTCAAAGATAGGGTGGCATTACTCGTAAGCATAAGTTACCATTGACCCCTATTCTGGAAGTTGAGTTATTTGATGTATGGGATATAGACTTCATGGGCCCATTTTTAGCTCATATGGAACGAAATACATCTTGGTGGCAGTGTATTATGTGTTCAAATAGGTGGAGGCTATTGCACTACCTAACAACGAAGGCAAAAGTGTCATAGCATTTTTGTGAAAGCACATATTTGCTAGATTTAGTACTCGTAGAGTAATCATCAGTGATGGTGGATCACACTTTTGTAGCCGTCTCTTTAGAACCCTGCTGGAGAATTATGGCATCAAGCATAAGGTGGGAACACCTTACCATCCTCAGTCAAGTGGGTAGGTGGAAGTTTCAAACAAGGAGATAAAGACCATTCTTGCCAAATTAGTGAATACTAACCGGACAGATTGGTCTAGGAAGCTCAATGATGCGATGTGGGCCTATTGAACAGCTTATAAGACCCCCATTGGCTCATCTCCATATCGGCTAGTCCATGGAAAGTCATGTCATCTGCCGATTGAATTAGAGCACAAGGCACTATGGGCTCTGAAAAAGTTGAAATTAAATTGGAATGAAGCATCCAAGTTGAGACTTGACTAGGTCAATGAGTAAGATGAATTCTGACTTCGAGATTATGAGAGTGCGGTCATTTATAATGAAAGAATGAAGATCTATCATGATAAGAAGATTGCAAAAAGGGAGTTCAACACTGATGATTTGGTCATGTTGTTCAACTCAAGGCTCCGTTTGCATCCTTGAAAATTGAAATCTAGGCAGATGGGACCATAAGAGTGGTGAATGTGTCCCCATACGGTGCAGTGGAACTTTAAAACAAAGATAGAAAAAGGTTCAAGGTGAACGGGCAAAGAATAAAGCTATAGTTGGGAGATACGGAGGAAATAAGAGGAATTGAGGCGGTGTACCTTGATGATGCCTGAAGAATCATGAAAGTTACATTGTGCCATGACATTAAATACGGCACTGCATGGGAGGCAACCCATGAATGGTGAAGTCTGAGTAGCAGCAGGTATGTTCCCTTCCTTCTATTTTAGATTTTATGCTTCGGGGACGAAACATGCTTTTTAAAAGGAGAGGGGGTGTACTTATATTTTTGAGATTTGGTTGGATTTGTCCAAGGGTTTTTTTTGTCGTATTTATTTTCACTGGGCATGCTATCTAGTAGAACTAGCATGTTTAGGATTTTATTTTTGTGGTTTTTGTTTAAATAAAAAGTAGATTAGGAGTACTCACCCAATAAATTGCACTAGTTTTGAATTTGTAAAAATTGACCCTGTTTAATAAAATTTTGATGATTAGCTACATACTTGTTGATTGCAAAGCATGATTTCTGTGGTTCTTTTTATGTCATTTAGTGTATTAGCATGAATAATTTTTGGTTAGTCATGTATGAACCTAACAGGTAGAATGAATGCATGACATATACCATGAGTGAGTGAGGTCTAATACCTAGTTCAATACTGCATAAAGGATCTAGAACTTGCCTGGTTGGTCTTTACATAGGTTTTAGGATAGTTGGCTAGGAAAGGATCATAGGACATTTTTGTTTAGACCATTTTTAGTTTAAAGGACCCTACCAAAATGATATGAGTCCCTTGATCCCGATTTTAAGCCTTAAATGAACCATTTTTCTTTGATTAACCGATTAACCATACCACTTTTTATAATGAACCTATTTTGACCCTAGTCCACCCCCGGACATTGTAAACCTCAACATATGCAAAATGCCTAAGTTGAGGGTGGCTAGAGTAGGAGTGCATAAATTTTGGGAAAGTTAAAAAGGAAGGGAAAAGAAAAAGGTAAAAAATGAGGTTTGGTGTGACAAAAGAAAAAAAAATTGAAAAATAAAATACAAAAAGAGAAAGATGCATAAAAATTTGAAGAAACACACCACACTCATACAAGTGCATAAAGAATGGTGAAAAGGGAGGAAAAAGTTGAAAAAGCAAAATGGGTAAGAAAAAGTGAAAAAAAATGGAGCCACATGTATGTATTGCCAAGGAGGGGTTTAGTCACTATAATAATTTCATATCTACCATATGCAGCCCGAAAGCCTATATTACAAGCTGAATCAAGTCATATAGTGATCCTAGCCTGACCATCTGAGAAGCCGAAGTAGAGAAAATAAGGGCAAGCCTATGGTATCCGACATGTAGTATTTAGAACTTCTTTGTGAGAGTGAGAGTCTTACTTGTTCAGTCCATGCTTCATATTTTTCTATATTTGTGAGTGGGGACTTCATTTGCTGTGAGGGTACATGGTTTGTGTTTAACTCTAACAATTGTCTGTGTGAAAAGTATTGGTGATGACTTGACTATCTGTTAATAGCTAGATAAGATATTTTGATCCCTGTTTATCATGTTTTGAGGTTGCTTGATTTGCATATGCTGATTTGATTTATGGGAATAGGGTCAAAAGTTGTTTGAGTTATGGTGCAAAGTGTTGATTAATTTTAGGTTGAAGTATCCTAGGTTAATTTTCTAGTTAAACGTCGTGTTTAGTATTTTGTTTTCTTTGCCTGAGGACAAGCAAAAGTCTTAAGTTGAGGGTGTTGATGTGCTATGAGTTTAAAGAACGATCCATGCTTAAAACTAAGAAAATAGCATGGACTTAGTTTATATGGATATGAGGTACTTTTACTTTGTTTTCAAGAAAAATAGGTATTGGAGCAAAAATGTGCAAAAAAAAGGCCTAAAAGGTGCAGAAAATCAGCCAAGTACAAGACTCAGTATGAGTCGCACCTTGATTATACGAGTCGTACTGAGAGTTGTGGTGAAATTAAGAAGGCTGGAATAAGAGGAAGGCAAAGTATGACTCTCAGTACGAGTCGTACCAAGGCGGTACAAGTCGTAAATAGAATCGTGAAAATCATCAGAGAAATTTGCTTAAGGCAGTCTATTTGTATGGGTGGAACCTACAAATCATAGCAACCACTTGCGACCCGCACCATGAGCCGTGGTAAGCTTCAAGTGATTCTCCAAGACTTAGTAGAACTTGAGATACAACAAGCAGTACGAGTCGCGGGAGGAAGGTATGAGGCGTACCACAACACTCATGAAAAACTTTAGAAGATGTCACAGTTCTCAGGGACAAGCCACGGATGCATTGTATGAATCGTAGGACCATGGTACGAGTCGCACCAACTCCCAACACTTAGAAAAATCTGCAGCAGCCAAGGATGTATGAGAGGCAAGTACGACCCGTACAATCCTATTACGGGTCGTAGGATCATTCGTGAGATAGGATGACACCAGATATGGAAAATCCCTTGTTAGCTTAGGAAAAGATTTCTAATGTCTGTATAAATACCTTTTATGTTTTAATATAGTAGGAGAAAGTTAGAACAAGCTAGAGAGGAAGTAGTAGATACATGTAAAGAGTAATATTTGTGAATTATTATCAAGTTTTGGAGTGTATTTCTTAGGATCAACAGTTGATTTCATCAATTATCCATTGATATTCAAAGTAGGTTTTCTTCAAATTATTGTTGTAAGTAGTTAATTATGTGTTTGTCTATGAATGCTAATTACAACCTTACAATCATGACAGGCTAAAACCTTCATGACTAGGGTTTTGAGAACTATGGTGGATTAATGCAATAGGGTTACACGAAAGTGATTAAAAACCAATGCTAAATTTTTTGAGTGTATTCTCTTCATATTTAAACATCTCTTAATGGTGTACAACATTAGGACTTGTCCTAATTCTTTACTTTCTTGAACCTAGAGAAGTAGAGATTAGGAAAAGAGAATTACAACAAAGCCTTGATTTTATGATCATTGTATGACTTGAGCAATGGTCGCAGGAAAGTTAAATTTGGAACAAATCGATAATCGTTAGTTTGAAATTTCTCATGAGACCTAACCCGGTGATTGAGTATATTCATCCAATAGGGGCGAACTAGTCGTTTGGATGAACCCTAGTTATCAGTTCTACAAGTAAGCATTGGAATTGATCACATGTGTGTACCCGAAGTAGTTATGAACCTATGAGAAACACTTACCCTGGTTAATTAAAAATCTTGATAACAATAACAATTAAAATCTTGTTTTACTATTGTTTTTCTTTAGCTCCCCCACCCCACCCCACCCCCCAATTTGGAAATTACATACCAACAAGTTTAAGTACCGGCATTAGTCTAGATCTTAACTTATTCCCTATGGGTTTGACCCCAACCTCTTTGTTGGGTTCTTTATTGACAATAGTTGCTTCATACTTTGTCAGAAGTGTGAGTTTGAGCATTATCAAGTGTTCAAACACTAGTTGATCCTTTGATAACTAAGTCGATTCTTCTTGTAAGATCGATTTGCATCCACTTAGTGTTAACACTCTTGATGTGAATGATAGTTCATTATCATGTGATGCTTGTAATGATCAAATTGTTTGTGGTACTTGTACACTAATTGATACCACATGATGCAAGAAAATTAAAGGAAGGTATAAGATAGTTAACTAGACACAACATTGGAAGGATAGCAAACCTTGTTAAGAAACAAGAACCTCAAATCCACAATCCAACAAGCACCAAGTTCATAGAAAGACTTCAAGGGAGACGATCTACCCTTGTAACCATTCTTTCTACACAAGAAACTATCCAAAGCTTTAGAAAAGCTCTCTCCATAATCAAAATAACATATTAAATTCAAAGTCATGAAAATCTCAACTCAACAAAATATACCTTTCAAATTAAATGAACAACTACTTTTACTAACTAATGAAAAAGGGGAGACTATTACAACTATGTCATTAATGAGTAAGGGCCTTGTTTGGGTCATCTTCCTTTTTCTTGAAATTCAAGAATGGTCAATTGCACATATAGACATTTTCATCATTCTCTTGGCCATCTTCATTCTTTTGTTCATTTTGTGCTCCGTCATCCACCTAAGCTATGATCCAAATATGGAGCCTTTTGGATTGCATCATAAATGGTGGCAACCAAATCAAATTGACTAAGGGGGGTAGGGAGATGTCACGACCCGAGTTTACACCCTAGCCGTAACATGGGACAAGGAACCCCCAAAGGCTCCAAGTTGACACATAGCATAATTATAGCATATCACTTAACACTAGAAACAACAATCAACATAAATGAGCGGAAGCTAACTGCAAGAGTCTAATAAGGAGTCATAAGAATAATCAACACTTTGATGCAACACTGAATCTATCTAGACAAGTCTGAAAGTCTTCTACTAAACTGATGAGTTTCTTGGACAAGCCCCCAGCTAACTCCTAAAATCTAAAAATTGAAACATAATGAAAATGTAAACATAAATCATGTCCTCAGGAGATGAGGACTCACCACAAGCACCTGAGACAGAATGAACTGTATCTAACCACGAGGCTGAGTCTGGAAACCTGAACTTATATCATGAAACGATATAGCACAAAAGGCGTGCGGTCAGTAGTTGGAATGTACTGAGTATGCGGGATAACATAAATAATTAAATATACAAATATAAAATAAGGAAATAACAAAGTACATCGACATAACTGATTTAACATACAACAATCCTCTTATGAGTTATACACACACACACATATATATACGAAACTTTCTTTTGGATCTCATGTTCTCAAACATCATTGAACTCATGCATTAAGTTCAAGTTCTGAACGTTTAATAAGAGCCGAATCTGAAACTAGCATCACACACTGTACTGGATCACTGCTGACAACTAAGTTTGATTCTTATTATATTAAATATGATGTAATATGAAATTTGCGTAATACGGGACTGAATCATACTGATAACATAACCAATGTAGTCATTCTCTGCTATGGAGGAATCCTGACTGAGCTAGAGAGTCACTCTCTACTATGGTGGATCCCAACTAAACTAGGGAGTCACTCTCTGTATAGAGGATCCCGACTGAAATAGGGAGTTACTCTCTGCTATGGAGGATCCCGACTGAACTAGGGAGTCACTCTCTACTATGGAGGATCCCAACTGAACTAGGGGTTACTCTCTGTTATGAAGGATCCCGGACTGACCAGGGGAGACATTCTCGGCTATGGAAAGTCCCTGGTGACTAGAACATGAGGAGTACTGATCTGACATTGTATATCTGGTCTAGCTACTACAGCTAGTCAAAAACATGAGCACACACTGCTTTCATCATACAACATTCATTTCTAAAGGACTGGGGTTACTTTCTACTAACAAGCCCAATATTCTGAAATATCATTCTCATGGTTTATCATCATAATTTATATCGTCAAGGAGCCATATCAATATTTTTTCAAAGGTCTTACATTGGTGAGCATCTTTAGATTCGCATCATGCATAATACTTTCACAATATTTAAGTTCCGGATTCATATCATTCGACATATATCATAGATTCATTCATGATCCATAGGTCTAATTCATGTCTTAACATGCGTACACTGATTCATATATTATAGATTTACGAAAAGCCATATACTTAAATAATAACTTATGAATTTACAATGAGATCATGGGAGAAGCATACATTTTCATTTCATAAGTCCCATTTCGAGATTTACCACAATTCATTAGAAGGATGCATTAATTAATCCATTATTGTAGATTTACCTCATACCCAATCAATTCCATCGAAAACATAAGGAGAATACATATTTTACATTCAATTAATCGAGCCAATATGCTCTAATCTCATCTCGACATATTTAGCAAATATCGCACTCTAACTATTAGGGAATTCTTACAATATTCACATATTTCATACATGGATGCGAGTCATAGATTCAAATTGATTGAATAATAATAAAACCCCAATCATCATTCAAGCCCTTTCATGAAGAATATTCTAACATCATACATTTTCACCATCTAGCACATAATTCAAGACATTCAAATAGTTTATTAACACAATTAGCTCATAATTCTAGTGGGTTTTAGAATTCAAGAAAACGTCGAAGAAATCACCCATCAATTTAAACCCTAGGTCATTCTTTTCTAGAATAATTGAAATTGGGCTTTTGATAAAATATTTTGGGGCACAAGGATGGAAGAATATCCTTTTTGAAAAACCCGCATACCCGCTTTGAAGAACCTCCCACTTGCACTTGACCTTGTAGTCTTTGAATAATCCCTTGAAGAATCCTTGAACCTTGAGAGAGAGGAGGAAGATCGGTTTGAGAGAGTATCTTGAGAGAATGAGAGATTAGACTAGAAGAAACCCTTAAAAACGTCCCAAATAATACTCAAAACAATGTAGTTTAGAAGTTAGGAACATAGCATTTTACTAAAAAACCCCTAAATTTCACGGGAAAAGGGATCCTACCAGTCCTCACGACGGACATCCTGACTAGTGAGGTATTGGATGAGTCGTGAGTCCAATTCGGGAAGTCTACTAGAATTTTCACCAAATTTTTCCACTTAATGAGTCACTTAACGATTCGTGAGGTGACTTAATAGGTCACTTGACCAGTCGTGAAGTCCCTTGTGAAAATGAAGTTTTCCAGCAATTTTGGCCACATAACGGGTCACTTAACGAGTCATTAGGTGACTTAACGAGTCACTTAACGAATCGTTCTATGATGTTGATGCAGTTTCACCAAATTGCTCATAACTTTTTACTCCGAACTCCGATTGACACAAGGTCGGATGCGTTGGAAAGAAGACTCAAAGGGATTCAATTTGATATATTTAATAATCAAAAAACACTTTGTTAAATAGTATCTATAGTCGTTATAATTGACCCTTGCTAGAACTTGTATGAAAACTCAATCTATAAAATGGTTCTCAACTCAATTTTCTGCTAGAAGTTCCTTATGACCTTAATTTGCATCCATTGCACTTCTAACACTTGGGAATTGATATTAACACCTAGTATCCATAGAATTCATTAGGCTCGGACCTATCGATACATCTATAAAGGTTCCAAACTTAGCCCAAAAGTCTGGGGCATTGAAATATCTGAACTCACTAGTTTTAGATCTAGTCTTAGAGACTTTTGGGGTGTTACACTATCTCCCCTTTGGGAACATTCTTCCTCGAATGTAGGCTAAACATGCTCAAGAATTGGGGAAAGAACTTCTATCGTAAATACTGAATGTTTACAACTAAAACTGATGGAGTATCTGACTCCGAGATGATCTTACATAGCTGAACTAAATAACTGAATCGTACATGCATGCTAAGACATGAGAGGGACTGAAAGACATGGAGCTGACATGGAAGTAGGTAGAACACTGAGAAGGATTCTTCCCCTCTAACTGGCACTGAACTGATGCGGACATCGCCTTCGCCAAATCACATTCTATTACAGGATTAGAATTCATAATATCTGATATAACTTCAACTAAAGGTCTCATGAGCATGAATCATTTAAGACATCTAAAACTGAGCACATACAGGAGATAACCTGAGTCTGCTGAGCTACTAAGCATGTTCTAGAGATTGATTTCGAGCTGATCACACTGGGATACATGAATTAACACACATAACTGATTGTAACATGAAAATGAACCTAAAGGATTCATGAAGTAAGATCGGCATTGCTGTCTAAAGCGATTATCTAGAACTTCTGGGAGTCCGCATGTAGGCATGGGCATAACTCAACTTTAACTCAACTACCAGAGAAATTATATGAACCTGAAGGTGTTGATAAATCATGACTGTTAGGGTTAGAACTCCCCTAATATCAAATCTAAGATCTAACTAGGCTTAAATACTTACAATCTCACCCTTAGCTTTAAGCCATCATTTTGAGGCTCCTGAATATTTCTCATGGTTGGGACTAATTCACTAACTCATAGCTCCCCCTTTCACCTCTAACCATCACAGTCAGTCTTATATTAACAGCTATTCATATCATACATCGGCAACCTCTTCTCAACAACAACCACAAACTCCATATTTAATATTGGGGTTCTGGGGCTAGCAACATACAAAGAGTTATGCAAGATTCACAACATACCTGTGGCCACTACTGGCGACTTGCCCTTATTCTGGTGTGCTATTACGGCATATGAGCAATTTTGACAATGTTCGCCACTCGGAATAGATAATGCACCATGCTGAAATTGGCAGGCTATCCGAGCTACTGAAGAGATGTCCAAGGATCTACTCTTGCCTCGCTTTGTCGCTGCGCAATCTCGGTGCTTATGGACCAACTGGCCGCACCAGAAACAAATATTCGATCTAGCCATAGATTCTCCTAAGTGGTGCTTCCCACAGCTGGTACACATTGGATACGTAATCTCCCTTACTCTAGGTTTGTACGGAGCACTAACTGTCAAAAATGTTAGGGCTGCCGATTTCTGTTGGGAAAGTGAGTGATGTCCACCACTCATACTTGGTTAAGAGAACTCCGAATCTCCTATCCTGGCCCTCTGCGCCTCTTTCTCCTTTTCGTTCACCTGCTCCGCCTCCATTTGTTGCACGATATCACCAAACGAGAGAAGTAAATATCCCTATGCAACATGGTAGTCCTGCACTTTTTAATCAAGGAGTCTGACACTCCATTCATCAGCCTGCTCACTCGGGCCCTCTGGTCCGTATCATCTCCGGTGCATACTTAGATAACTGGGTAAATTCCAATGCATACTCTTGAACTATCATGTCATTCTGTTTCATGTTGATGAACTCTGCCACCTCAGCCTCTCTCAACACTCTAGGGAAAAACCAATCCAGGAATGTAGTCTTAAATTCTTCCCAACCTACGGGGCCTGCTCCAACCCCTCGACTGTTCTTCCACTAACAAAACCATATATGAGCAACTCCTTTTAGCTAGTAGGATTCTAAGTCTGCGCTCTCAATTCCTATCACCCCCATGTTGTGGGTAATCTTCTAAATTTCTTCAAAGAAGTCATATGGGTCCTCGTCTACCTTTGTGCCCAAGAACTAAAGTGGGTTCATTCGGAGAAAATCCCTCACCCTTGTCGCCGCTACATTTCCATTCTGGGGAATATGAGTCATTGCTTGTTGATTTATCTGGGAAGTCACAGCCTGTGCCAACATATTAAGACTTGCTCAGAACTCGGCATGGGTAACATGGTCGTCCATCGAGTTCGCCGAGGCTGGTGGTACCTACTTTCGGTCATTACCATTTCTCCTTCAATTTTCTCATCTAGGAGGCATTATCTTCGAGCGTGTAAAGCACGAATCAAGGACAGAACTGTTTAGGGCTTCATACTCTACACACGATAAGTATTATGAAAAAAAAGGGAACATTCCTAAAATGTCTCATAGCCTCCTCTTCATGAGTGTGGCGCTTCACACCCCTGAATAAGACTCTACCTAACGCAACTTTTAGACACCCTAGGACACTCTAAACCTTTGCTCTAATACCAAGTTTGTCACGGGCCGAGTTTACACCCTAGTCGTAACACAAGACAAGGAACCCTGAAAGGCTCCAAGTCGACCCATGGCATAATCATAGCATATCACTTAACACAAGAAACAACGATCAACATAAATGAGCAGAAGATAACTGCAAGAGTCTAAAAAGGAGTCATAAGAACAATTGTCACAACACTTTTATACAACGCTGAATCTGTCACACCCCACCTTGGGGAGTATTACGGGCACCTGGTGCCTGCTAGACTCTGGCTCTTTTTCAAGCAACGAACCGGCTATATAGCGGCTGTAAATACAGCCCCCGGCTGATTAGGCCTATAACCACCTGCAAAGCACAACAGCTAACCAGAACAATGACACTATAATTTGAAGCAACTACTATTCACATTTGTGACCGACAAGGTCACTAACTATAGCTAGAAGAAGGCCCCACACGGTCAACATCAACAACTAAACACATATATACATGCACGGCCCCACACGACCGGCTCCACCACCACAAGAAACATCAGACTGCAAGCCTCTAGGAAGTAATAATAGAATAGTCGGGACAGGGCCCCGACCTACCTTACTACGCAACAAAGGAAAATGAAAAACACCTCTAAATATCAAGCTCCGGATGACAGGAGCTGATAACTCTGCGCTGGCTAGGATCACGAGGGATCGGCTCCTCGTCTTTGAGTACCTGTAGGCAAGCAATGCAGCGCCCCCATGGGCGTCAGTACCAAAGATACCGAGCATGTAAAGCAAACTGAAACATACAACTGAAATGGGTAGCAACAATAACATGACATATAAGCAGGAAGTAGCTGAATCTATCTGGCTGAGGATAACTGGGGAGAGTTTACATATTCTATAACTAAACTGGGCGTACCTGACGACGTGTCGTCCTACTGTCTATCAGTATCTAATAGCACATATAGATATACATATAAATACACACAATACCTGACCGACCCCCATAAGCCGGAAGGTGCCAACCAACAAAACAATCTATTTACACCTACCCGGGTCTAAACCAACCAAAAATAAGTCACTCCACTCATCTGATGAGCTCCTCCTACCGGCCCCCTTGGGTACGTAGCTCAAGCCTTGGCCTCTGACAATAAACTGTGTCTGAGTCCGAAGACTCCTGCCTCTGGGTGCAAGTGCGCAACGGGGTAATCTGCTGCTGTATCTGTGACTGAAACTGCCCCTGGGTGTAAACACGCAACAGGGTAATTTTATAAAAATCTGTATCTGAACCTGCCCCCGGCCAGCGCACCCAGAGTAATTTGCCTCTATAAATATGGTAATCTGGCTCTGCGCAGAGCGAACTGAACTACCCCTGCAAGCAGGGTAATCTGGACCGTATTATTATGGTGGTCGGCCATCATCGTCCTCTAGGCGGACGACATCATCCAGCTGGTGGCGGTATCTGAATCTGGTATCGACACAGCTATAACCCAGGGGCGGTGGGGATGCTAAGGGTGCCCACATGCCATATCAAGTCTCAACATGCAAAACACATACACAGAAATCATGCTCAAATGAAAAATACTAATCATATTCTCTTCTTTTATTTCAAGGTCAGTCCTTACTAAACAACTGATGCTATATTCTATTTTACACTGTTTCTGATTGTTGGGCTAACTGCTACCTGGCCTTTATCTATTTATCTGATTATTGTTATCCGCGATCTGAAGCTATGTCAGTTTCTAGAGCCATATCTGTTTCTGGAGCTACATCTGTATCTGGAGCAATTTCATTATCTGATTACTGATCTGATTATATCTGGATATAACTCAATAACATAGAACATGCCATCTATAACTGGATATAGCTCAATAACATAAGATGTGCCATCTATTACCTGATACAGTCTCAACAAATGTAATACATACTATCTGTAATCTTGCTAATTCATTATACTTCTTTTACAACTTCCATTCTGGGTACTATGTAAGAACATGCTGAGCTACTAGTTGATACCACATTACTATCTAAAATCATTCGACTATCCGTTATTCTGATTATCGCATGATACGTAATGATATACTAGCATGCTTGCTAGAAATTATACTAAAATCGTTCTTGTATGTTGGGTGTCTATTAATAGCCTTTATTCTATTTATTTTCTAGATTGTACTTCCTGGCTTGCCGAAAAAATAACTTTACATACTTGGTTTTTGAGTACCCGACTGACCGATGTGATTTCCGTCGGTACTTCTACTGTTTCTCCCAGCTACATTCATATACATGTCAATTAGAACTAAATACATTAATATTCGGGAGAAATTATGGCTTTTGATATATATTTATCCCAAACTTCAACCTTTTGGAAAACGTTCGAAAACTCATTATTTCTCGATAGTCCAGAAAGGATAAATGCTCACTGCAAGGCTAGGAACTCATTGATACTAATTTAAAGCAATTCTATTTACTTTACCTCGGTAGCACGACGTTTCGCTGGCCAAATTCACGAAACCAACTCCGCAGGATTGCTCTCTGCAGCTTTATACCTCGGTATCTAAGCCGAAATGGAGTTTAGACCGCGTTTCATAGCGTAATCGGAAGTAAATATGTTTAAATATCGTGGGTTTCCTTCTTCTTCCTATATTGCCCTATTTTTTTTCTGGAAATTCATTGATATCAATGAAAACCGACCTTTTTTTTTGCCTTCTAAATCCATTAACCAATATGCCATTAGGATATTTATTCATTTAAAATTTACGGGGTGTAACACCCTCCCCCCCTTAAGAACATTCATCCTCGAATGACATTCTGACCTATAGAAATCTTAACTGGCTGACTTATCCCTAAAAAATATTCGGCAGAGTTTCCCCTGTATTATGGACTATCTCAAAATTCCTGAAAATTAGAAAAGCCCAATACAGGTACTCCACACGATATAATAATATTTATATATAACTGTCTCTAATCAATCGCCTGCTTTCATATATGAAATATAAGCATTCATAAGGAAAAACAGTTCTAACATACCGCCTGTTTGCTTATGCCTAGAATAAGTGGGGATATCTGGCTTTCATGTCCTCCTCGGCTTCCCAAGTCATCTCTTCTTGGTTCCTGTTACGCCAAAATGCCTTGACAGACGCAATATATTTAGTTCTCAATCTACGAATCTGTCTGTCTAAGATAGCTACTAGAACCTCTTCATATGCTAACTCTTCTGTGACCTGGACATCCTGAACTGGAACAACTGTGGAAGGGTCTCCTATGAATTTTCTCAACATTGATACATGGAATACTGGGTGAACAGACGCTAACTCTAGAGGCAAGTTCAATTCGTATGCTACTCGGCCTATTCTTTGCCGAATCTGATATGGCCCAATGAACCTCGGGCTAAGCTTTCCTTTCTTGCCAAATCTCATCACCCCTTTCATCGGAGACACTTTCAAATATACCCAGTCATCTACTGCAAATTCTAGATTTCTGCGCCGCATATCTGGATAAGACTTCTGGAGGCTCTGAGCAGTCAGTAGGCATTCTCTGATAAACTTTACCTTCTCCTCTGACTGTTGAATGATGTCTGGCCCAATCAACGCTGATTCCCCACTTCAAACCAACTGACGGGTGATCTGCATTTTCGCCCATACAATGCTTCAAAGGGCGCCATCTGGATGGCTGAATGATAACTGTTATTATAGGCAAATTCAATCAACGGCAGATGCTCATCCCAGCTACCCCCAAAATCTAGTACACACGCTCGTAGCATATCTTCGAGCGTTTGGATAGTTCGTTTTGCTTGCCCGTCTGTCTGAGGATGAAAGGTTGTACTTAAGTTAATTTGTGTCCCCAGGCTTCTCTGGAACGACTGCCAAAATCTAGCTGTAAATTGTGCTCCCCTGTCTGAAATAATAGATACCGGCACTCCATGTAATCTAACTATTTCTCTGATATATAATTCGACATAATCCTCGGCCGAGAAGGTAGCTTTCACTGGCAGGAAATAAGCTGATTTTGTCAGCCTGTCAACTATTACCCAAATAGAATCGTTTCTGCGTCTGGTACGGGGTAACCCTGTTATAAAATCCATATTATCGCTTCCCATTTCCACAAGGGCACAGCTATATCCTGCGTCTGACCGCCCGGTTTCTGGTGTTCTGCTTTCACCTACTGGCAGTTAGGATATCTAGATACAAATTCAGTTATTTCAGCTTTCATACCTGGCCACCAGTAGATGTCTCTGATGTCGTGGTACATTTTCGTTGCTCCTGGATGGAGGGAATAGCGAGCGTAATGTACCTCATGCATGATCTGCTGGCGAAGCCCTGAAACATTCGGAACACATAGGTGGCCCTTACAGCGCAGCACTTCATCCTCAATCACTTGGAGATCTGGCTCCTTACCTTTCTGAACTCTATCTCTGGGCTGGACTAAGTCAAGGTCCTTGTACTGTCGTTCTTTTACCTCTGTAACTAACAATGACCCAGCAGAGTTCTGAATCACCGCTCTGTTATTTTCTGTTTCTACCACTCGAACGGCTAAACCAACTAGCTGATGAATTTACTTGGCTAACTCCCGCCTCTCGAGTCTCAAATACGCTAAACTCCCCATTGACTTATGGTTGAGGGCATCGGCTACTACATTAGCTCTCCCTAGGTGGTAGAGAATATTTACGTCATAATCTTTCAGCAATTCTAACCAGCGACGCTGCCGCAGATTTAACTCCCTCTGTGTGAAAATGTACTGCAGGCTTTTATGATCTGTAAAAATGTCTACATGAACGCCATCAGATGATGCCTCCATATTTTCAGAGCGTGGATCACTGCGGCCAGTTCCAGGTCATGAGTCGGATAGTTTTTTTCATGCTTCCTCAGCTGTATGGAAGCATAAGCAATTACCTTTCCATGCTGCATCAGCATACAACACAGTCCAAAGCTTGAAGCGTCGCAATACACTGCATACCCATCTGTTCCCTCTGGCAATGCTAGTACTGGGGCGGAGGTCAATCTGTCTTTCAATTCTTGAAAACTCTGCTCACATGCCTCCGTCCATTGAAATTTTGCTGCTTTCTGTGTCAGCTTTGTCAGAGGTGCTGCTATAGTGGAGAATCCTTCAACAAATCTCCGGTAATACCCTGCTAAACCTAAGAAACTGCAGACCTCGATCGAAGTGGTAGGTCTGGGCCATGTCTTGACCACCTCTATTTTCTATGTGTCCACCTGTATCCCAGCATCCGACATGATATGCCCCAAAAAGGCAACTGAGTTCAGCCAGAACTCACACTTAGAAAACTTGGCGTACAACTGACGGTCCCTAAGGATCTGGAGTACTGTTCGCAAATGGTTCTGGTGATCTGTCTCTAAATGAGAATATACCAGAATATCATCGATAAATACTATCACGAACAGATCTAAATACTGCCTGAGTATGTTGTTCATCAGGTCCATAAACACTGCGGGAGAATTTGTCAGCCCAAAAGACATGACTAGAAATTCAAAGTGACCATACCTGGTCCTGAAAGCAGTCTTTGGAATGTCTTTCTCACGAACCCGGACCTGGTGGTATCCAGATCTCAGATCTGTCTTAGAGAAACATCTGGCCCCCTGCAACTGGTCAAACAAATCATCTATTCTAGGGAGCGGGTATTTGTTTTTAACCGTTACCTTATTCAGCTGTCGGCAGTCTATACACATACAGAGTGAGCCATCTTTCTTTCTTACAAACAGAACTGGCGCACCCCACGGGGAAGTACTAGGCCTGATAAAGCCTTTGTCGAGCAAATCTTTTAACTGCTCTTTCAACTCTCTAAGCTCAGCTGGTGCCATGCGATACGGGGGAATGGATATAGGTTGAGTCCCTGGCAGCAAATCAATTGCAAAATCTATCTCCCTTTTGGGAGCGATACCAGGCAACTCATCTGGAAATACGTCAGGGAATTCATTGACCACTAGAACAGACTGAAGACTCAGAGGTTCCACCCGAACGTCCTGGACTCTAACTAGGTGGTAAATACATCCCTTTGCTATTAATTTTCTCGCCTGAAGGTAGGAAATAAACCTACCTTTTGGCGTAGCTGTGCTCCCTTTCCAATCTCGCACTGCTTCCCCCGGAAAGTGAAATCGGACTATCTTGGTCCAGCATTCTAAGTTGGCATAACAAGGCACTAACCAGTCCATACCCATAATGGCATCGAAGTCGACCATCTCAAGTTCCATTAAGTCTACTGTGGTCCGGCGATCAGCAACCTCTACCGTACACCCTCGGTAAACTCTTTTAGCTGTAATCGAGTCACCGATCGGTGTAAACACTGAAAAGGGTTGCTGAAGCAATTCTGGTTCGATACCCAACTTTCGGGCCACAAATAGTGTAATATATGACAAGGTAGACCCTGGATCAATAAATACATAAACAGGGTATGAGCAGATAATCAATATACCTGTGACCACATCGGGAGATGCCTCTGAATCCTGCCTCCCTGGTAATGCATAGGTACGGCTGGGGCCTGCACCTGAGCCAGAGGCTCCTGATATACCTCGGCCCCTATTTGCTGAACCTGAGGGTCTGCGCCCTGCTGAGGCTGCTGGAGCTCGTGGCCCCACTGATGCTCTATCCTGACTATCCTGGCTACCCTGTCCTCTGGCTGGACAATCTCTCATTAAATTCCCTTCCTGTCCGCAGTAATAGCATCCTGAGGAGCCTTGCCTGCAGGCTCCAGAATGGGGTCGGTGGCATATAGGACAAGGGGTAGGTGCAAATCTACTCTGTTTTGCCCTCCGCTACAGAGGTGATGCTACTGTCCGTAAACTGCTACCGGACTTTGACTGACTCCGGCGAACAATTCTACCCCTCTGTTGCTATACCAGAGGTAAAGATCGGGGTGGCCTATCTGAAAACCGTGGTCTCGGCCCCCTAGGGATTTCCCCCTGGATCTCAGTGAGTCTGTTTCTACGGCGCTGCTCTGAATTCGCCTGCCTGTCGCCCCGCTGCCGTTGTCTCAGGCCCTCAATTGTCTGTGCGAAGGCCTGTACCCTGGCTATGTCCATGTCCTCTCTCAAAGTAGTCATCATGCACGTCTCTAGTAATCTAAATTCAGGCCCATAATAAAGCGATGGACTCTGGATGACATGGTATCCACAAATGCTGGAGTATAGCAGGCTAAGGAGTCAAACTATAAAGAATACTCACGGACGCTCCTAGCCCCCTGCTCTAGTGTAAGAACTAGCCCATCCTGGCCTGTCTGACCTCCCGGGGTTAGTAGTGGTCCAGGAATGCCTTTGAGAAGCTGGACCAAGTAGGAGGGGCTATATCTCTTCCCCGAGATCTCTCCCAACTCTCGTACCATAATACAGCTATATCCCACAACCGAAACACTGCCAGCTCAACTAATTCTGTAGGGGTCACATGCATAACTCGGAAAATTCTCTGCATCTGATCTAGGAAATCATGGGGGTCCTCTGCTTGCTCTAACCCAGCTGGTGGTGGTATCTGAATCTGGTATCGACACAGCTATAACCCAGGGGCGGTGGGGATGCTATGGGTGCCCACATGCCATAACAAGTCTCAACATGCAAAACACATACACAACAAGCATGCTCAAATGAAAAATACTAATCATATTCTCTTCTTTTATTTCAAGGCCAGTCCGTACTAAACAACTAATGCTATATTCTGTTTTACACTTTTTCTGATTACTGGGCTAACTACTACCTGGCCTTTATCTATTTATCTGATTATTGTTATCCGTGATCTGAAGCTATGTCAGTTTCTAGAGCCATATATGTTTCTTGAGCTACATCTGTATCTGGAGCTATTTCTATATCTGATTACTGATTTGATTATATCTGGATATAACTTGAAAACATAGAACATGCCATCTATAACTGGATATAGCTCAATAACATAAGATGTGCCATCTATTACCAGATACAGTCTCAACAAATGTAATACATACTATCTGTAATCTTGCTAATTCATTATACTGCTTTTACAACTTCCATTCTGGGTACTACGTAAGAACATGTTGAGCTACTAGCTGATACCACATTACTATCTAAAATCATCCGACTATCCGTTATTCTGATTATCGCATGATACGTAATGATATACTAGCATGCTTGCTAGAAATTATACTAAAATCATTCCTGTACGCTGGGTGTCTATTAATAGCCTTTATTATATTTATTTTCTAGACTGTACTTCCTGGCTTGCTGAAAAAATAACTTTACATACCTGGTTTCTGAGTACCCGACTGACCGATGTGATTTCCGTCGGTACTTCTGCTGTTTGTCCCAACTACATTCATATACATGTCAATTAGAACTAAATACATTAATATTCGGGAGAAATTATCACTTTTGATATAAATTTATCCCAAACTTCAACCTTTCGGAAAATGGTCGAAAACTCGTTATTTCTCGATAGTCCAGAAGGGATAAATGCTCACTGCAAGGCTAGGAACACATTGGTACTAATTTAAAGTAATTCTATTTACTTTACCTCGGTAGCACGACGTTTCACCGGCCAAATTTCACGAAACCAACTCCGTAGGATTGCTCTCTGCAGCTTTATACCTCGGTATCTAAGCCGAAACGGAGTTTAGACCGCGTTTCGTAGCGTAATCGGAAGTAAATATGTATAAATATCGTGGGTTTCCTGCTTCTTCCTATATTCCCCTATTTTTTTCTGGAAATTCATCGATATCAATGAAAAACTGACCTTTTTTTTTCTTTTTTTTTTTGCCTTCTAAATCCCTTAACCAACATGCCATTAGGAAATTTAAGAGTTACGGGGTGTAACCGAATCTATCTAGACAAATCAAAAAGCCATCTACTAAACTGATGATTTTCTGGGACAAACCCCTGCTAACTCCTAAAATCTGAAAACTGAAACATAATAAAAATGAAAACATAAATCATATCTTTAGGAAATGAGGACTCACCACTAGCAGCTAAGAGGGAATGAAGCGTATCTAACCACATGACTGAGTTTGGAAACCTGAACCTATATCATGAAATGATATAGCACAAAAGGCATAAGGTCAGTACTTGGAATGTACTAAGCATGCAGGATAACATAAATAATTAAATATACAAATATATAATAAGGAAATAACAAAGTACATTGACATAACTTATTTAACATACAACAATCCTCTTATGAGTCACATACACACACACACACATCTCTCTCTCTATATATATATATGAAACTTTATTTTGGATCTCATGTTCTGAAACATCATTGAACTCATGCATAAGGGTCAAGTTCTGAACGTTTAATTAGAGTAGAATTTGAAACTAGCATCACATACTTTAGTAAGATCACTGTTGACAACTGAGTCTGATTCTTGTTATATTAAATATGATGCAATATGAAATCTGCATAATATGGGACTAAATCATACTGATAACATAACTAAGGGAGCCATTCTCTGCTTTGGAGGAATCCTGTCTGAACTAGCAAGTCATTCTCTGCTATGGAGGATCCCAACTAAACTAAGGAGTCACTCTCTACTATAGAGGATCCCGACTGAAATAGGGAGTCACTCTCTGCTATGGAGGATCCCAAGTGAACTAGGGAGTCACTCTCTTCTATGGAGGATCCCAACTGAACTAGGGGGTCAGTCTCTGCCATGGAGGATCCCGGAGTGACCAGGGGAGAAATTCTCGTCTATTAAGAGTCCCTGGATGACTAGAACATGAGGATTACTAATCTGGTATTGTATATCTGGTCTATGCTACTACAGCTAGTCAGAAACATGAACATACACTGCTTTCATCATATAACATTCCTTTCGAAAGGACTTGGGCTACTTTCTACTAGCAACAAGCAAAATATTTTGAAGTATCATTCTCATGCTTTATCATCACAATGCATATCGTCATGGAGCCATATCAATATTTCTTCAAATGTATTACATTAGTGAGCATCTTTAGATTCAGATCATGAATAATACTTTCACAACATTTAAGTTCCAGATTCATATCATTCGACATATATCATAGAGTCATTCATGATCCATGGGTCTAATTCGTATCTTAACATGCGTACATTTATTTATATATTATAGATTTATGGAAACCATATAGTTAAATCATAACTTATACATGTACAACGAGATCATGGGAGAAGCATACTTTTTCAGGTCATAAGACCCATTTGAGATTTACCCTAATTCATGAGAAGGATCCATTAATTAAACCATTATTGTAGATTTACCTCATACCCAATCAGTTCCATCAAAAACATAAGGAGAATACATAATTTACATTCAATTAATCGAGCCTATACGCTCTAATCTCATCTCGACATATTTAGCAAATAGCGCACTCTAACTATTAGGAAATTCTTACAATCTTCACATATTTCATACATGGATGCGAGTCATGGATTCAATTTATTGAATAGTAATAAAACCCCAATCATCATTCAAGCCCTTTCATGAAAAACATTCTAACATCATACATTTTCACCATCTAGCACATAATTCAAGACATTCAAATAGTTTATAATCACAATTAGCTCATAATTCTAGTGGGTTTTAGAATTCTAGAAAACATTGAAGAAACCACCCATCAATTTAAACCCTAGGTCATGCTTTTCTGGAATAATTGAAATTGTGCTTTTGATAAAACATTTTGGGGCACAAGGATGGAAGAATATCCTTGTTGAAGAACACGCATAGCTGCTTCGAAGAATCTCCCACTTGAACTTTACCTTGTAGTCTTTGAATAAGCCCTTGAAGAATCCCTAACCTTGAGAGAGAGGAGGAAGAAGGGTTTGAAAGAGTATCTTGAGAGAATGAGAGATTAGACTAGAAGAAACCCTTAAAAACGTCCCAAATAATACTCAAAATGACGTAGTTTAGAATTTAGGAACATAGAATTTTATGAAAACACCCCTAAAATTTTGCAGGAAAAGGGACCCAATCAATCCTCACGAGGGACATCACGACTCTTGAGGTACTGGACGAGTCGTGAGTCTAATCTGTGAAGTCTACTAGAATTTTCGCCAAATTTCGCTACTTAACGAGTCACTTAACGATTCGTGAGGTGACTTAACGGGTCACTTGACCAGTCGTGAAGTCCCCTGTGAAAATGAAGTTTTCTAGAAATTTTGTCCACCTAACGGGTCACTTAACGAATCGTTAGGTGACTTAACGAGTCACCTAACGAATCATTCTGTGATGCTGATGTAGTTTACCAAATTGCTCATAACTTTTTACTCCGAACTCTGATTGATGCAAGGTCAGATAAGTTGGAAAGAAAACTCAAAGGGATTCAATATGATATATTTAATCACCCAAAAACACTTTGTCAAATGGGATCTATAGTCGTTATAAGTTGACCCTTGCTAGAACTTGTATGAAAACTCAAACGGTAAAAAGGTTCTCGACTCAACTTTGTGCTAGAAGTTCCTTATGACCTTAATTTGCATCCATTGGACTTTTAACACTTGGGAAATGATATTAACACCTAGTATCCATAAAATTCATTGGGCTCACACCTATTTGTACATCTAGAACGGTTTCAAACTTAGCCCAAATGTCCGAGACATTGAAATATCTCAACTCACTAGTTTTGGATATTGTCTTAAAGGATTTTGGGGTGTTACAGGAAGGAGGTTTATCCTAGTTGTGCCTAACTAGAGGCCTCGTCACTGCCGCTATAAGATCATCAACCTCCTTTTCCTCAAACTCACTTAGAAAGGAGAACTCCAAGATGTCCTCCCTGGATACCTGAGGCATCTTAGAGCCGAGAAAGAGGGTCTTCAGAATCTTCTTAATTCCCTTCCACATTCGTATGAAGAGCTTTCCTCAGGAGCGTTGCTTCCTCTTCTCTCTCTATATCTAATCACACCTAAATGGCACCTTGAAATAAAGTATAACATTTTCGTTATCAAATTGTCATGCCCCACCTTAGGAGGCATGACCGGCACCTAGTGCCACACTGGGATCTAAACTAGCCTGACTGAACTTGTGCACCTCTGGTGCACGCCTGCAACTCAATTCAAGAAAATGATGAGTTATATCTCAGTTATAAATACAGCCTCCGGCTGATAAGGCCACCTGTAAAGGAAGACAATTAACCAACAACAATGCAAAATTAGGGATTCTACGCGGGCTGACATGACCACCATGTTGTCTAGTTATATCTGAATGAAAACAAGAAACCACAACTGTGCTATAGCCAAAAGGCTGCTAACTAATAGCTAAACCAGGCCCCACATGGCCATCACGCGAGATAAAACATAACCAACAGTTGATAATCTATAGCCTGCAAGCCTCTAAGAGTGGAATAATGGTCGGTACAGTGCCCCGACCTATCGATAAACTTGTAAAACAAAAGAACAAACCTTCTCTAACTAGAAACTCCAAACGAAAGGAGCTCACTGGACTGCTGTCTAATAAGGCCTTGAATTGCGTCTATCCGCACCTGTAGGCAAGTAATGCAGCACTCCAAGGATGGGCATCAGTACAATATCTACCGAATATATAAAAAAGTAAAATAATAACTGAATGAAAGTTGGAAAAGTTGATTAACCAAGAAGAAGGATAAGAGTTCAACCTGAGTCATCTCATAATCTAGAAAAATATAACTAACAAGTTTATGTACAAAAATGAACCTAGCTGGGCCCAAATGAACCTAGAAGGAACAATTAGCACAAAATAACCTACCTAGGCCCCTATAAGCCCCAGTAAGTACAAGCAATGCGCACTCCTCCTGTCTAGCTACTAAAGATTTGTTGACA
This sequence comes from Datura wrightii, assembly GCA_035772735.1. Taxonomy (NCBI): domain Eukaryota; kingdom Viridiplantae; phylum Streptophyta; class Magnoliopsida; order Solanales; family Solanaceae; genus Datura; species Datura wrightii. Next base: position 58,100,261 of record JASDFA010000020.1, on the reverse strand, counting down.
TACTATAACTCAATATGGCCCTCACGGCCTCGGTATGGTGTAACTCAATACGGTTCTCACAACCTAAGCCTAGTATAACTCAATACGGCCCTCACGACCTTGGTCTGGTATAACTCAATACGGCCCTCACGGCCTCAATCGATTATACCTCAATGCGGCCCTCACGGCCTCGGTCTTGTGTAACTCAATACGGCCCTTACATCCTCAGTCAGGAATAACTCAATATGACCCTCACGACCTCGGTCTGGTGTAACTCAATACATCCCTCACGACCTCAGTTGGGTATAACACAATACGACCCTCACAACCTCAGTCTGGTGTAAATCAATATGGCCTTCATGGCCTCAACCTAGTCCTTTCGGACATCATACTGCCCTTGCTAGCTGGTCCTATAGGTGATAATATCCAACAACCCAACCGTCGTAAGCAAAACCAATCTATCTAATGTTAACTATGAAAAGGGTTACTAAGTCATCGTTGTCACCTTAATTCTATTTGTAGCAGCAGACAAAAATAGGTTTACTCTAGAGTACCATATATAAATAGGACGTACTAACTTTACGACAAATGTAACTTGCCGAAAAGGATAGCCTTAACATACATTGTTCAATGATTTCTGGCGCTCGAGCACTTTCAATCTTGATGTCAGTGGTTTCACCAATTCATAGTCCTCACACTAAGATAACAAGGCTATTTCAGTGCTAACAATTGGCTATTAATAATATCTTATAATAAAATTAACTTTAACTTCAACTTTGAGTAATTCTGCCGAAAACTCGCCAATTCTCAGGAGTTCAGAAGGGAGAAATGCTTACCTAATGCCTGTGGCCATTTAGGATCCAATTTGGAGTAATTCTCACAACCTTTACTCGGCAGGGTTCTAGTATGACGGGCGAATTTTTGAGAAATAACTCCATAGAAATGCCTCCCGTAGGCCTAGGACTTATTACCCGAAGTTAATTTGCATTTGGTAGTGTAATTTGACGGAAATTTCATGAAACTTGGGTTTTTCTCACTTCACTGCTGAGGTCCTTTTGTTAAAATGAAATATAAACACTTAAGGATAACTTATATATAACATGGGTGGTGGTAGGGGGTGGCGCCCCGTGCTGCCCAATGAGCCTACTAGCCAGCCAAGTCGTGCCCCTCAATGCGCTAGTCTTCCTAGAACGCCGCACTTCCCAGCATACAGGTAGGCTGGCATGTTGTGTTGGCCCCTCGCGGCCAGGCCTCGCCCAACCTTTCTTCCGATGCTTTTCCCACATGCGTCAAGCAGCTATTACTCGTCACAAATCCATGCGTATGCACACAAACCGTTAACATTTTATGGGGTGTAACGTCCTCCCCCCCCCTCCCTAGGAACATTCATCCTCGAATGTCATCTTCAGGCTTAAAGGAGTAAGCTCTTTTTGACTAATACTTAGAAAAATTTTGACAGAGTCCCCTCTGTAATATGGACTATCCAAAAATCTGAAACGCAGAAAATCCTAACATCGGCGTCTCATAGGACGCTACAACCAACTATCCCACAATATAAAAGTAAATAACTAAGCAGTACTTAGTAATATAAGTAATAAAATGGTATTTGAACAACGTTCTCACCACAACTGTATTATCTGGGTCAAGTCTGGAACAAATGAGGATACCTAGATTTCATATCATCCTTGGCATCCCATGCCATTTCCTCAACATTTTTGTTCCTCGATAAGACTTTAACAGAGGCTACGTCTTTAGTTCTCAGTCTACAAATCTATCTATGTAGTATTGCAACTGGCATCTCTTAGTAAGCTAACTCTTTGATAACTTGAATATCCGCAATTGGAACAACCCGAGATAAGTTCCCTATAGACTTTCGCTATATAGATACGTGAAAGACTGGGTGAACAGATTCTACCTCTAGAGGCAACTCTAACTCATATGCCACTCGGCCTATTCTGCAAAGGATTCGATACGGCCCAATGGATCTAGGGCTAAGCTTTTCCTTCTTGCCAAATCTCATCACACCCTTCATTGGCAAAACTTTGAGAAATACCCAATAATCTACATTAAATTCCAAGTCTCTACGCTACACATCAGAGTAGGACTTATGACGACTATGGGTTGTCTGTCACCGCTCCCTGATGAGTTTTACTTTCTCTTCTAACTGGTGGATTATATTAGGTCCGACTAACCTTGCCTCTCCTACATCAATCCTTCCAATGGGGGACCTACATTTCTGCCCATATAAGGCCTCATAAGGTGCCATCTAAATTACAGAATGATAACTGTTATTATATGCAATTTCAATAAGGGGTAAATGCTCCTCCTAGCTTCCTCCAAAATCTAGCACACACACCCATAACATATCCTTGAGCATCTGAATGTTACGCTTTGCTTGGCCATCTATCTAGGGATGAAAAGCAGTAGTCAAATTAACCTATGTCCCCAAACCTTTCTAAAATGATTGCCAAAATTTAGATATAAATTGTGCTCCTCTGTCAGAAATGATAGCTGTCAGGACACTATGCAGTCAAACTATCTCTTTAATATATAATTTGCCGTAATCTTCAGCTGAAAATATAGTCCAAACTGGCAAGAAGTGAGCTGATTTCGTCAACCTATCAACAACGACCCAAATGGAGTCAAATTTACGTCTGGTATAGGGTAGTCTTGTTACAAAATCCATGTTAACTGCCTCCCACTTCCACATAGGAACCGCTATATCCCAAGTCAATCCACCAAGTTTCTGATGTTTAGCCAGCTTTTACCTATTAGCAATTAGGACATTGCGCTACGAATTCGGCTACACCTTTCTTTATTCCAAGCCACAAGTATATATCTTTTATGTCATGGTACATCTTCATCGAACCTGGATGAAGAGAGTAACGAGAATAATGTACCTCTATCATAATCTGCTGGCATAGCCCTGCTATATCTGGAACACAAAGGTGACCTCTGTATCTCAAAACCCCATCTGTAGTTAACTCAAAAGCTGATATTTCACCCCACCAAACCTTGCCTCTAAATTGTACTAGACTAGGGTCCACTTACTGGCATTCTTTTACCTCTACAACCAGGGATGATACTGATGTATTCTAAATTATAGCCCCATTATCCTTCGAATCTACTACCCTAACAGCTAAACTGGCTAGCCGGTGTAATTCTTGAGCCATTTCCCGTTGTTCTAGTCTCAGACGTGCTAAACTGCCCATGGATCTACAGATAAGGGCATTAGCTACGATATTAGCCTTCTTTGGGTGATACAAGATGTTCACATCATAGTCTTTCAACAATTCTAGCCAACGGTGTTGTCGCAATTTAGCTGTTTCTGCAAGAAAATATACTGGAGGCTCTTGTGATTAGAGAAAATATCTACATGCACACCATACAAGTAATGCCTCCATATTTTTAAGGCATGAACTACTGCATCTAGCTCCAGATTGTGGGCAGGATAGTTCTTTTCATGTTTCCTCAATTTCCATGAAGCATACGCAATTACCTTTCCATGTTGAATCAAAACACACCCTAACCCAATGCCCGAAGTGTCATAATATATAGCATACCCCTCTAAACCTTCCGACAAAGCTAACACTGGTGTCGACGTCAATCTATTTTTTAATTCCTGGAAACTCTTCTCACAGGCCTCAATCCAATGGAACTTGGCTGCTTTCTGATCAATTTGGCCAAGGGCATCGACAGGGTGGAGAATCCTTCCACAAACCTTCTATAATACCCAACTAAACCCAGGAAACTATGAACCTCTATTGGAGTTGTAGGTCTAGGCCATGTCTTTACTCCCTCAATTTTCTGTGAATCAACCTAAATATCACCCTTTGATACAATGTGGCCCAAGAAAGTCACAAAGTTCAACCAAAACTCACATTTAGAAAACTTTGCCTATAGCTGGCGGTCTTTGAGGATCTGAAGTACTTTTCACAAACGATCTATGTGTTTTTCTTCTAAGCGGGATTATACCAGAATATCGTCAAATAAATACTATCACAGACTAATCTAAGTATGGCCTAAAGATACCGTTCATTAGATCCATGAACACTGCTGGTACATTTGTCAGCCCGAAGGACATATCTAGGAACTCGAAATGACCATATCTGCTCCTGAAAACTATCTTTGGGATATCCTTCTCCCAAATTCGAACCTGGTGGTACCTAGATCTCAAGTCAATTTTAGAAGAGGGTATTTATTCTTAATAGTAACTTTATTCAACTATCGATAATCTATACACATGCGTAGGGAACCATTTTCTTTCTTACAAACAGAACTGCTGCTCTCCACGGTGAAGTACTAGGCCTGATAAAACCCTTGTCTAATAAATCTTTCAATTCTACAAGAGCCATTTAATTCGAAGGGATGGATATAGGCTGAGTATCTGGTAGCAAATCAATAGAAAAATCTATTTCCCACTTTGGGGCATGCAAGGAAGTTCGTTTGGAAACTCATTAACCACTAGAATGGACTTGAGAGTCGGAGATTCTATTTGCATATCCCGAACCCTAACAATATGGTAGATACAACTCTTTGCTATCAACTTTTTCGCTCGAAGGTAGGATATGAACCTACCTTTTGTTGTAGCTGTATTACCTCTCCACTCTCACACTTCCTCCCTTGGAAAGTGAAATCGGACAATTTTTGTCCAGCACTCTATAGTGGCGTAACATGGTGCCAACCAATCCGTACCCATAATTATATCAAAATCAATCATTTCTAGTTCTACTAGATCTGGTAACGTCTAGGGACCGACAATCTCTACTGTACAGCCTCGGTAAATTCTTTAGGCAATGATAGTGTTACAAATGGGTTTAGACGCTGAGAAGGGTTTCTGAACCAATTCTGGCACTATATCAAACTTTTGGGCCACTAACAGAGTAACATACGATAAAGTGGAGCCCAGATCTATTAAAGCTAAACTGAGTGAGAGAAAACATCTAATGTACCTGTCATAATATTTGGCGATGACTCTGACTCCTTCACCCCGATAGTGCATATGTGAAATCTGGACCGCTGCCTGAACTAGATGCCCCTAATCTACCTCGACTGCTGCCGCTTGGAGCTTAGGGCCTGCACCTTGCAGAAGGGGCTGGGTATATGAACCTACTGAGGATATATTCGGCTGGTCCTGACCTCCCTGGCATCTAGTCGGAAAATTCCTTACTATGTTTCCCCCCTGTCAACAGGAATAACAAGCGGTGAAACCATACCTGTATCTTCCCAGATGTAGTCTGTGACAGGTACTGCAATGTGGTACCACTGGTCCCATCTGATCTGCCCCCTCTACGACTGTGAGTCTGTCACTCGTTATCTTTCACCTAGACCTGGCTGCCCACACAATCTAATTTGCTGCCATGCTGCTGCTGGAACGGGGGCCTAGGTGGCCTACTTGATAAACGAGGCCTCGGCCCACCCTGAAAGTCCATGGGTCTAGCCTACTGACGCTGCTCCTAACCTGCCCTGTCCATGGTGTGCTGACGCTTTCTATGTTCCTCTATGTTCTGAGCAAAGGCCTGAATTCATGAGATATCCATATACTCTCGTACTGTGGCCGTAATGCAAGATTCCACATATTCTGGCACAAGTCCTATAATAAACCGGTGCACCCTGGCTGGCATAGTGTTGACAAACGAGGGTTCGTATCTGGATAGGGAATCAAACCTCAATGCATATTCTCTAACACTCATTCTGCCTTACTCTAGATGCAAAACCTGCTGTACTCTAGCCTGCCGGAGCTCTAGGGGCAAATAGTGATCTATGAAAGCCTCAGAGAAGCTAGGCGATGTAGGTGGAGGTGCATCTCTGCCTGGGGATCTTTCCCAACTCTCGTACCACAAACTGCTACCTCTAGTAATCGTAATACTGCTAACTCAACTAATTTTTTGGATGAGGCATACATAACACTGACTATCCTTTGCAGCTGCACTATGAAATTTAGGGGGTCCTCTCTACGATCTGTACCTGTAAACTGCTGGATACTTAAAGCAAGGAAATCGTGGACTCTCAAACTCCTAAGCCCCTCAATGGGCTCAACAGCAACTGGTACTATTGGCTGAGGCTGATGCTGGGCAGCCATCATCTGAACCAACATGTAGAATGCACTCCTAAGCTCTTGATCCGATGGCACAGGACTGGCTGGGGTGATACTGGTATATTTGCTGCCCTAGAGGGCTGCTGGTGCGATGGTGAGTGCTAGGGAGATCGAGGTGATATCTCCCTGTCGCCCTCAGATCGGGATGACTCTAACTGGGGGCCCCTACTAGTGTCTTCTCCTCCCACCACATCAAATTGTCAACCAGTCGTGATCTGTCATGCGTCAAGCATTTCTCTATAAATAAGTAGAATAACATAAGCTTAGGGAGTTACCCTATATAGCACAGCTCTATAGCATGAATGGAGGAGAAAGAAAAGTAACCACACTATTATGCCTCGTAGCCTCCTATCTATAGAATATGGTGCATAAGACATCCATAGACAAGACTCTACTCGACACGGCTTGCAGACTACCTGGGATACAACCGGCTCTGATACCATGTTTTTCATGCCCCACCTTGGGAGGCATGACTTGCACCTAGTGCCACGCTAGGATATGAACTAGCCTGATTGAAATTATGCACCTCTGGTGCGCGCCTGAACCTCAATTCTAGAAAAGGACGAGCTATATCTTGATTGTAAATACAGCCTCCAGCCGACATGGCCTCTAGTAAAAGAAGACAGCTAACCAACAAAAACGCGATATCAGGGATCCTATGCAGGCCGACAAGACTACCATGTTGTCTAGTTATATCTAAATGAAAACAAGCAACCATAATTGTGCTATAGCCGACAAGGCTTCTAACAAATAGCTAAACTAGGCCCCACACAGCCATCACGCGAGATAAAACATACAGGGGCCCACAAAGACAATGACATAAGCAACAGCTTATAATCTATAGCCTGCAAGCCTCTAAGAGTGGAATAATGGTCGGGACAGGGCCTCGACCTACCCATAAACTTGTACAACAAAAGAACAAACCTTCTCTAACTAGTAACTCTGGAGGAAAGGAGCTGACTAGACTGCTGTCTCTGGCTGATGACTAAGAAGGCCCTGAATTGCGTCTATCCACACCTACAGGCAAGTAATGCAGTGCCCCAATGATGGGTGTCAATACAATATATACCGAATATGTAAGGCAGTAAAATAATAACTGAATGAAATCTAGAAAAGCTGAAGTAACGAAGAAGAAGGATAAGAGTTTAACCTAAGTCATCTAATAATCTAGAAAAATATAACTAACAAGTATATGTACAAACAACAACCTAGTCGGGCCCCCAAAAGCCTGGAAGGTACAAACAGCACAGAATAACTTGCCTAGGCCCCCATAAGCCACCGTAAGTACAAGCAATGCGCACTCCTCCTGTCTAGCTACTAAAGGTTTATAGGCATACTGTAACTCAATACAGCCCTGACGGCCTCGGTCTGGTGTACCTCAATGCGGCCCTCATGGCCTCAACCTTGTATAACACAATACAACCCTCACGACCTCGGTTTAGTATAACTCATTACGTCCCTCATGGCCTCAGTCGAGTATAACTCAATACGACCCTCATGACCTTAGTCTGGTGTAACTCAATACGTCCATCACGGCATCAGTCGGGTATAACTCAATACGGCCCTCATGGCCTCGATCTGGTGTAAATTAATACGGCCCTCACAGTCGAGTATAACTCAATACGTCCCTCACAGCCTCAGTCGAGTATAACTCAATACGTCCCTCACAGCCTCAGTCTGGTTTAAATTAATATGGAACTCAAGGCCTCAACCTGGTCCTTTCGGACATCATACTACCCCTGCGAGCATGGTCCTATAGGTGATAATATCCAACAACCCAACCATCGTAAGCAAAACCAATCTAGCTAGGGTTAACTCTGACAAGGGTTACTACTACATCGTTGTCGTGTCAATTCTATTTGTAGAAGCCAAGAAAAATAGGTTTACTTTGGAGTACCATAGATAAATAGGTCGTACTAACTTTATGAAGAACATAACTTATCGAAAAGGATAGCCTTAACATACCTTGTTCGATGGTTTCTGGGCGCTCAAACACTTTAAATCCTAAAGTCAGTGGTTTCACCAATTCGCAGCCCTCACACTAAGAAAATGAGGATATGTCAATGCTAACAATCATCAATTAACAATATCTCCTAATAAAATTAACTATAATTTCAACTTCGAGTAATTATGCTGAAAACTCGTTAATTCTCGGGAGTTTAGAAGGGAGAAATGCTTACCTAATGCCTATGGCCGTTTAGGATCTGATATGGAGTAATTTTGACAACCATTACTTTTCGGTGTTCCGGTATGCCGAGCGAATTTTCGAGGAATAACTCCGTAGAAATGCTTCCCGTAGGCCTAGGACTTGTTACCAAAATTTAATTTGCATTTGGACGGTGTTTAGCAATGTAATTTGACGGAAATTTCATGAAACTTGCATTTTTCTCTCTTTACTGTCGAGGTCCTTTTGTTAAAATGAAATACAATAACTTAACGATAAGTTATGTATAACATGGGCGATGGAAGGGGTTGGCGACCCGTGCTGCCCAATGCGCCTACCAGCCTGGCTAGTGCGCAAGCAGGCTTGCGCGTCGCGCTGGCCCCTCGCGGCCAAGCCTCGACCAACCCTGCTTCTGAGGCTTTTCCCGCATGCGTTAAGCTGCTATTACTCATCCCAAATCCATGTGCACGTACACTAACCGTTAATGTGGGTGTAACACAAGTATAGTAACCCAACTAGTTTGGGATCAATCCCACGAGAATAGGGAAGAAATAATAATTATTGATGAATACATCAACTGATAGTCAATATTTCAAAAGAGGTGTTGTGAATAAAAGATAAAATAATTATAAATAGTGATTACTTTGTTATCAAATTAATGAGACAAAACTAGGATTGTGTTCCCGATGATTTCATAACGTACTAGGCTTATTTTATTACTGATCTTTCCTGGTGATTTTTCTGTAAGGCAAACAATTAAGTTCATCTAACATCTTTCGACCTACATAGATGAATTTCACCTAAATCCTCTCGGACTTTATTTGTGTATATTTGGCTCTCACCATAAGTCTTGAATTAACTAACCTCGATTAGAGCTTAAGTTAATTAGATGAGAGTTGGTAGCCTCATATTTTCATTTTTATTCTCTTTTCCTAACTTCAACCTATTTGGTCAAGCAAGTTGATGATACAGGCACGTTTCAACATTTGCAACCACTAAAACTCATTAATACGAAGAGAATAACAATCCATTGAATTCACCATTTCAGAATCACAATTTTATTTCACCTACTTTTGTTAACCCATCATGGTTCCCACAACCCTAACTCAAGAGAGTTTACCCCTCAAGTTTGAAAAAACTGTAACACCTCGAAACTTTCCTAGATCAAACTCAGACCTTGCAACAAAAATCCAGAAGAAAACCAGTAAATTGTCTAAAAACGACTGAGACAACGAATCATGGCCAGCTCCAATGACTCGTTGTGTCAGTCGTGGTCAGCAGTGTTTTGTCTCTCGGGAACCCATGAGACAAGGAGTGACTCGTTGTGAGAAAAAATGAGTCTTCCTGTTAGTCACTATTTCCCTAGCACAAAAATCCTTTCCAGGACCCAACAACTCAACCAACGAATCATTGTCATAAACAACAACCCGTTGTAAGAGTCCTTGGGTGAAAATCTAGAAACCACCTTCTAGTGACGACAAGTGGAAACGACCTGTTGTTTTCCACAATGATTTGTTGTCACCACCTTTCGTATCAACTATAAGAATTTTTTGAATTTTTCTAGTGAAGGTGATGACTGGACATAATGACCCGTTAGGTCCATTAATGAGTCGTTGTGTCACCCATCGTTGACCCTCCAGGTTTCCTCGTACAGTGGCCACGGGAGGAACCAATGACCCATTGGTTCATCCAATGAGTCATGGTGACCCCCGTTGCAAGATCAAGTGTTCAAACCTCAGATAGTAGGATCAGCGAGAGGTCCCAATGAGTCATGGTCACAACCAACGAATCATTGAGTGACCCGTTGCGACATTCTCGGTCAGTTTCCAGATTTTATTTCCAGAGATATTTTTGTAATTTTCCACCTATTTAGTCCCTAAACTATGTCATTTTAAGTATTATTTCAAAAATATTAAAGGAATTGAACGAATTTCCCCCTCATTCCCCACGTAACTCTCAGAAAAACAATCATACTTCTTCTCTCAAGCAAGAACTAGGTTTCCTCATCAGTGTAGAATTCAAGCTTTCTTCTTCAGGGAATTCTTAGCCAGGTATGTGGGAAATCAACAAGGGAATAGTTCTTGCCTTGTGTCCCCAAAATCTCCTATATTTTTCTCTATCAGTTCAACCTTGTGGATTTGAAGTATAGAACAATTGTCAGACTTGTTTCTTTGAAATTTCATGTAGATTATTGCTCATGATTTTTAATTTCTTTATTATTCCATAATTCTAGAAATTTATGAGAATTGTATCTTGTGGAATGATTTAGCCCTAGTTCTCAGTTCAATAGAATTTAGAATCTTGCGTGTTGGACTAGTATCCCTGTAGCTTGATTCTAACAGATTTGAAATCCTCATATTATTAGTGTATATGGAAATTTTAGTCAGATATTTACATGTCCAGTATTAGTCAGATTACTAGGACTCAGTGTTGTCCAGAAATGTCAACTAATTAGTTTGACTACAATTAATTCTTGAGGTGTCAATGATGCTTCCCAGTTATTAGTATCAAATTTTAGTGGTTCTTTAGGCAGTCATGACACTTCTAGATAAGCAGCTCTGACCAGCCTTAGGACCCCAGTTTCATGTTATAGTTTGTTCTTTAGACGGTTACGACGCTTCCAAATAAGCAACTCGGACCTGTCTTCGAACACCAGTTATAGAATCTAGTCCAATAAGACTCTCAGGGTACTTCCAGATAGGTATTCCTGACTTAGTCTTAGGCCCCAGTTTTGAGCTACCAACTGAGTAGCCAGTCCAAGACTATCCAATAGGAGTAGGACTTAGCATCGCGGGACCGAGGTTTCAGCGCACCCAGGTTTCTAGAACTACGTTGCCACCGTATGATATTTATATTGGCCTCATAGCCCCATACTTGTGACACTCAGTTTATTCCTTTATACTCTGGAAAGGTATACTAGATCCTACCGATGGGGTGGATACATCAGAGTCTACATCTAGCTCACGTGGTTATATGTCTGTTACAGACTTTTCCACTAGTCAATTCAGTTTAGTCTCAGATTAGCTCAGTTCAGAATAGTTTCAGACTACTCAATTTAGATAAGTTTAGTATAGTATTTCAAACTAGTATCTCAGATTTAGAGCATGTCTTTGACCATCAAACAGGGTCATTTGACCATCTCAGTATAGTTTAGTTATTCAGTGTCAGCATTTCAGTTGGTCATTGCATGTCTTTCTAGTTTAGTGATTTTATTCTCCATGTCTATGGTTTCTCCTACTTATTCAGTACACTCAAAGTACTGATGCATATCTTTTATGTTATATCATTTTGTGATACAGCTACAGGTTCTCAGTCTCAGCACCGATAGCAGACCTCGCCCAGAAGTTTTTAGTTGCATCAGTGGTGAGTCCTCATCCTTTTAGGATGATGATTATTTCTTTCCAGTTATATTTATCTCAATTAGACTTAAAGTTAGCTGGGGCCTTGTCCCAGCAACTCATTAGATAGAGGGCTTTCAGAAATAGACATAGATTCAGATTTTCAGCTTTGTTTCAGTTGTTTTAAACTTCGTGATTTAGTTCTTCTTCATAAATGTTTTATTTTATTACTTTAAATATTTCGCTATTTTTTTACTCAGAATGCTAGTGCTATGAAAGACCATGGATTGACTTGGGGTTATTTGTGACTCCAAGTAACGTGTCTTGTTTAGGATATAGACTCGGGGCATGACAAACTTAGTATCAAAGCCAGGTTTAGAGTATCTGAGGATGTATGAAGGCCGCATCGAATAGAATCATTTTAATGGGTGTGAAGCGCGTCGTACTTATGACGGAGAGGCTATGAGACGTTATTAGGAAAACACCCCTTTGTTCATACTCTTTATTGTGTGTTGAAGTTCAATTCTATAACCGCTCTCCTAACTCATGCTCTATTTTGTTTTAGTGAAATCATGCCTCCATGATGTGGTATTAGAAGAAGGGTCGGCAACGCTCACCGACCTGCCCCACCAGCTTCAGTAGCCCCTCAGGACAACTCAGTGTCCTCCATAGAGTTCAGAGCAGCTATCCAGTTGCTCGCATAGACAGTCACGAATTAGGAGAATCAGTAGGTGGTTCCGGCCAATTATAATGGGTCCGCAGCAGCTACCTGAGTTCGGGACTTCACCTAGATGAACACTCCAACTTTTCATGGATCTATGGTGGGAGAGGACCAACAGGAGTTCGTGGATGAGATCAGGAAGATCACTTGAATTATGGGTGTCAGCTCGTTAGAGAGTGCCGACCTGGACGCCTACCAGATGAAAGGGGTATCTCAGATATGGTACGACCAGTGGAAGGAGGGGAGACCAATAGGAGTAGAACTGGTGGAATGAGAGGAGTTCAGTACAACCTTTCTGGATAGACTCTTCCCCCGGGAGCATAGGGAGGCTAAGGTGGCTGAATTTATGAACCTAAAACAGGGAAATCGGATGGTGGAAAAGCATGCACTGGAGTTCACAAGGCTATCTAAATATGCTCCAGAGATGGTAGCCTAGCCAAGGGCTCGCATGCTAAAGTTCGTTAATGGAGTATCGAACTTGGTCCTCAAGGAGTGGAGGACCGCAATTCTTATCAAGGATATTGATCTCTCCAGCCTCATTGTTCATGCCCAGTAGATTGAGGCAAAAAAAATTAGAAGACTTGGAGCGGTAGAACAAGCTGGAAAGGACTAGCCAGTCAAATTATAGCCACTAAAGATCTAGTGGTAGTAGCCGCCCATAGCAGCAGCAACAACAACAGTTGAGGGCTCCAGCACCCACTTTAACCAGTGCCCCTAACTTTCGTCCTGCAAGGATCAAAGGGGTGGAGCAACTATCTCACAATCCCAGAGTCATAGTGCCAATAACTGCTACAGATACCCAGCTTTCCCTTAGTGTGGGAAGAACCATATAAAAGAATGTCTTTAGAGTCGAGAGGGTTGTTTTGGGTGTGGAAAACTTGGTCATCGGCTCAAAGAATGCTCGTCAACAGGATAAGGGAGTTCACAGTCCACTGCTTTAGCAGCTCCAGCAGGACAAAACTTCAGGTACGGATGGCGGCCAGTACCAAAATCATTTTTATGCTTTGTCCTCTCGTTAGGACCATGAGAGCTCACCTAACATGGTCACAGGTATGTTACGCCTTCTCTATCTAGGCGTGTATGCCCTACTTGATCCAGGAGCCACACTATCATTCACGACTCTCTATGTAGCTATCTAGTTTGATATCAGTCTAGAAGTCCTCTCAGAACCATTCTCAGTCTCCACCCCAGTTGGCGAGCAAGTTAGAGCCAACCGGGTGTATAGAAACTGCCCAGTCTTAATCTTGAATAAGGCCATTTTAGCTGATCTTGTAGAGTTATACATGGTTGACTTTGACCTTATTCTTGGCATAGATTGGTTACACTCCAGTTATGCCTCAGTCGACTGGAGAACTAGGCTCGTCAGGTTTTAGTTCCCTAATGAGCCAGCTTTCGAGTGGATGGGCAAATGTTTCCTACCATAAGGCTAGGAAACTTATATCCAAAGGGTGTATTTATCATCTAGTTTGAGTCAAAGATGTCACGCCCAAAAACTAGGGTAAGGCAGAACTGGCACTCGATTCATGATCGATAGAGAAGCCGACTATATAGCATCTATAAATTTAACACTAAGGCTGATCAAGCCACCTGTTACAACCAACCAAGATAAATACTAGTCCAATAATTCCTTGACAATATAAATATGCAACCTGGAAAGCCGACAAGGCTACAATAAAGCTAAGCAGAGAAATGAAAAACCAATACAACTACACAACCAACACTACTATACAAACTAGTCCACATGAACCTCTATAGAGTAAACAAACTGAAATGCACGGGACAGGACCCCGGCCTACCCATGCTATACACAAAACATAAAATAGTCCAACTAGGAAATGGCTCCTAGAAGAGAGGAGCATACCACTATTCTGTTGAAATATGGCTCCTACTACATATGATGATCTGAGCCTCCACATGTACCTATAGCATGATTGCATGAAGGGTCCCAAGATGAAGGGACATCAATACGAATAAAATGTACTAGTATGGAAGGCTGAAAACTATAAACATGTAAGATAGAAATGATAACTGGGCCAAAAATAAGGAATAGTAACAACCTAGAATCCTGAAAAGATAAAACTAACAATAACTCATTATTGAAGTGTAAATGTAATCATCTAATGCACAACAAAGACTATAACTGAAATGCCAGCAGTCAGCCAATCAGAAAATCTATATACAATTCCTCCAGCCAGTGTACCACATCGGGGTAAAAATAAAAATGCCTCCAACTGGTGTACCACACTAGGGTAAAATCAATAAATCTTAAACAAAATCATAAATGGAACTGATATGGCTTATACTGGACCAACTCAATGCGTACAACATAGAAATGGCAAATACTAAACATGTGGCTTGCATAGGCCTCCTTCGTAATGCATAACTGCAACTGAGTACATATAACATGTAAAGCTATAAAATAGAACTTAAATTCATGTATTCAAAACTTGTATAAATTATAAGGAACTGCGGATGACCTAAGAGTTTCAACAAAATTTATAGATCGTGTTAAAGGGACATTAGAGCTCAAAAACTCGCTAGCTTGTCGTTCGTCCTAAGGGAAAGGGATTATAAAATCTCCACTTGGCCTGAAATATTTCATAACATACATATAATATAAAGGACAAACATAATCAGGTAATCCTAATTCGATAAGCTCTTTTACCCTTAATAGCTTGCGATGTCTTTACGCGGCTTAAAATTGTTTACACGTCCTCATATTGGCTATTTCACCAATTTCAGTTAAAAAACAGACCTTTGAACACATTTAAAATCACATATATATACACATGACATACAGTAAGGACCAGATAACAATGCCCATGCTAAAGGGTCTCGAACTCAATGTACAACTACGACAATAATCAACATAATATCAAACTTCCGATGTCTCACTTCGGCTAGGAGTAATCTTAACATTTAACCTCAATAAAACATGAAAATTTAATGCTTAAATGAATCTTATGAAAATTTAATGCTTAAATGAATCTTAGAATACTGCGTCAAGTCTTTTAAAGAGGTTTCTGGCTCATTCGATTCACAACATACGAATCGTGCTTAAAAGAACGATAGACGGGGCGCCATACATATGTTTCTCTGATGAACTTTTCTCTAGCCGATTTTCATTGCAATGATCAGACTTCAACCTCCTTAATCCAGTGGTTTTATAGGCCAACTACAATAATAATCTATAGAAAAAAAGTTCAGCCAAAATAACTAACCAAAGGCAGTCACAATAGCAACAACAACACACGGCAACATCAACAATATTTAGCCATTTTCTCGACTAGTTTTCACTAACTTTAGAGGGAGAAACAAGATGAAATTTTACCTTAGATTTGATGTAATTCTTCCCCTCAATATGAATTATAATTCAAGCAAAAGAAACAGCCAAAAAGCCTAAGGTAACCGAGAAAAAATCAGCTCACAAATAGTCCATCAGCAGCTCACTTAGCTGCCAATTTCCAGATTTTTGCATTGCAATTTGAGAGGTTTAAAAAGGGTGAAATCCTTACATTTTTTTGGGGGTTTGTTCTGGGTTAAATATAGGATTAATTGACCTCAACTTCTTGTCCAAAAATGCAGCAACCTTGCTGTCCAAAACGCAGCAAAAATAGTTTACCAACACACCTCCAACTTCTAGTCTTTTAATCAAGAATTCAAGCATGGTTAGGAGTAGAATTCTTACCTTTATTACTTGTGTTTAATCCCTACCAAGAGGGAACATATTTGTAGCTTATAACATCTTCAAAAACGTATAAAATTCACCACAGCAACACTGCCCAAGTGCAGCCAAAACAGCCACCAGCACACCACTTTCACCTTATTATAATGGAGTTTAGCTTGGTGTTCTCCTTAGTTGTTTGCTGGGAATTTGAGAAAATTTCAGAAGATAAGAAAGCACCTAAATTTTGGAAACATTGAAAATGGTTTCAGAACACACAACTTAAAATATAAAGGGTGTTGGGCGGTGGCCGTTTTTAGGGCGGTGGCCACCTCACTGCCCGATTTTTACGGTAAAACGTATATAACTTTTTAGTCTGAACTCCGATTGATGAGCGGTTTAATTTTCTGAAAATTAGACTCAAAGACCTTTAGTTTGATAGGTAGTGGGGCTTCTAATTCATTATATATTGAGAGATATGGTTATTAAAATTTTACCCTTACTTATGAACTTCACATACTCTTTGGTTTTCCATTCGTACACATTTCACTTGTCATCTACGACCAATATACAACCCGTACTTTCCTTAACCTAGAATACAAACATGAAATAATCACCAAAAATTTTCCAGGGTGTTAGAAAAGGTTCCAACTCTGAGACCCCGACTATTCAGTCATTCCAGTAGTCAGTGAATTCCCTGATGTGTTTCCTGGAGTCTTCTTGAGCGGGAAATAGACTTCGGCATAGACCTCCTCCCAGAAACCTAGCCCATCTCCATCCCCCCTTATAGAATGGCTCCAACTGAGCTTGAGAAGTTGAAGGAGCATCTAAAAGACCTCGTTGGTAAAGTCTTCATCAGGCCCCAACATGTCTCCATGGGGTGCCCCAGCATTATTCGTGCGGCAGAAAGACGGTATGCTCAGAATGTGTATCAACTACCATTAGTTGAACAAGGTCACAATCAAGAACAGGTACCCCCTACCCAGGATTGATGACTTGTTTGATCAACTTCAGAGAGTAAATTGTTTCTCCAAGGTAGATCTCAGGTTAGGGTACCATCAGTTAAGAGTCAGATAATGTGACTAATCGAAAATAGCTTTCACAACTCGGTATGGTCACTAAGAATTTGTGGTTATCTCCTTCGGACTGACTAATGCCCCCATAGCTTTCATGGACCTAATGAACAGGGTTTTCAAGCCATATCTAGACATGTTCGTCATTGGATTTATCAATGACATTCCGGTACACTCCAGAAGCAAAGAAGATCATGCTAACCATTTTGAGGATTGTGCTACAGACACTTAGAGACTGCCAGTTGTTCTCAAAGTTCAGCAAATCCGAATTCTAGTTGAAGTATTTGAGTTTTCTTGGTCATATGGTCTTGGGTGATGGTAATCAGGTGGATCATCAAAATATAGCAGCAGTGAAAGACTGGCAAAGACCTACTTCCCCAACTGAAATCAGAATCTTCTTGGTTCTAGCCGGTTATTACTGATGTTTTGTGGAAGGTTTCTCCTCTATTGCATCCCTTCTGACTAGGTTGACTCAGAAAAAGGTGAAATTTCAGTGTTCAGATGCGTGTGAGAAGAGTTTCCTGGAGTTAAAGACTCGACTCACTACCGTTCCAATGTTAACTATGCCGGGAGGAATAGATGGGTTCGTGGTGTATTGTGACACTTCCAGAGTTGGACTTGGTTGCATTCTGATGAAGCTAGATAAGGTGATATATTACACCTCCAAACAGCTCAAGGTTCATGAGAAGAACTATCTGACTCATGACCTAGAGGCCATCGATGGTGTTTGCGTTGAAAATATGGAGGAACTAACTTTACGGGGCTCACGTGGATGTTTTCACTAGTCACAAGAGCCTTCAGTATGTTTTCAATTAGAAAGATCTAAATCTCCGTTAAAGAAGATGGTTGGAGCTACTGAAGGACTATGACATGAGCATGTTGTATCACCTGGGCAAAGCCAATGTGGTGGTTGATGCCCTAAGAAAGATGTCTATGGGGAGTGTGGTTCATGTTGAAGAGGGAAAAAAGGAACTGGAAAAGGATATCCATAGGTTAGCTCGGTTGAGAGTGCAGTTGGTTGATACAGCTGAGGGTGGAGTAGTGGTGTAGAGTGGATCAGATTCCTCACTGGTAGTTGAAGTTAAGTCAAGGCAGGATGAAGATCCCATATTGCTTAAGCTGAAGGAGGCAGTTCGCAGAAAAGAAGTAGAGGCTTTCTCCCAAGAGGGAGATGGTGTACTCCGTTACCAGGGTAGACTCTGTGTGTCGGATGTGGGTGACCTAAGACAGCAAGTACTAGCCGAAACCCACAGTTCATGATATTCTATCCACCCAAGATCTACAAGGATGTACTGTGATCTACTTGATATTTACTGGTGGAATGGTATGCAAAGAGACATTGTAAAAGTTGTAGCTAAGTGCCCGAACTGCCAGCAGATCAAAGAAGAACATCAGAGAGCGGGAGGTATGACTCAGGATTCAGCATACCCATATGGAAGTGGGAAGAACTAAATATGGATTTTATTACAGGTCTACCTCAGACTCATCGGCAGCATGACTTAATCTGGGTGATAGTAGATTGGATCACTAAGTCAGCACACTTCCTCCCAGTTAAAACTACAGACTCGACTGAGGATTATGTCAGGCTTTATATCCGGGAGTTATTCAGACTTCATGGGGTGCCATTGTCCATTATTTCATATAGAGGTACCCAATTCACCTCTCATTTATAGAAGTCCTTTCAGAATGGACTCAGTACACAAGTCAAGCTTAGCTCTTTCCACCCGCAGACAGATGGACAAGTTGAGCAAAATATACAGACTTTAGAAGATATTCTTAGAACATGTGTGATCAATTTTAAGGGAGGTTGGGATGATCACCTACCTCTCATTGAGTTTGCGTACAACAACAGCTACCACTCCAGTATCCAAATGGCCCAATTTGAGGCATTATATGGTAGGAGGTGTAGATCTCCTATATGGTAGTTTGAGGTTGGTGAAACTACTGTGATAGGGTAGACTCAGTTCATGAGGCAATGCAGAAGGTGCAACATATTAAAGAGAGGTTGAAAATAGCGCAAAGCCATTAGAAATCTTATGCTTATGTGAGGAGAAGAGAATTAGAGTTTGCATGGATGCCTGGGTTTATATAAAAATTTAACCCATGAAAGGGGTGATGAGATTTGGGAAGAAAGGAAAACTCAATTCGAGATATGTGGGACCCTATAGAATTTTAAAGCGAATTGACAGTGTGGCATATGAGTTAGAACTACCTCCAAAGTGCATCGGTGATCAAACTTCAGTTGTGCCACTAGACAGCGTGGAAATAAAAGACAGTCTCTCTTACAAGAGGTCCGAGTTCAGATCCTTGACCGTCAGGTTCGTAAGTTAAGAAACAAGGAACACGCTCCGGTGAAAGTTTTGTGGAGGAACTAGTTAGTTGAGAGAGCCACATGGGAAGCAGAAGCAGACATGATGGCCAGATACCCTCACTTATACTCTTCCTGTTCAGTTCTAGCATCAGGTACTAAATCCCTCCTCAATACTCTATTCTATTCTACACTTATCAGCTCTATTCATATTTTCTATGTGCATTCTAGTTGCATCGGCTCTGTTTGTATGGTTAAGTCAGCTCGTAGTTAGTTAATCCTTCAGAAACTAGCTCATTGTCTCAGTTTAAGAATTTCAGCTCTTTTCCTAGTTCTCCTGCAGTTTTAGTCTTCATTCGAGTACGAATGATCCCAAGGGGGAGAATTGTAGCACCCCAAAACTTTTTTGGACCAGACTCACACCTTTCAAGAAAAATCCAGAAGAAAACTAGGAAATTGTCTCAGAAAATTGAAACATCAAGTTGTGGTCAGCTCCAATGACTCGTTGTGTCAGTTATGGTCAGCAGTGTTTGGTCTCTCGAGAACCTATGAGACAAGGAATGACCCGTTGTGAGAAATAATGAGTCGTCCTGTCAGTCATTGCTTCCCCAGCACAGAAATCCTTTCTAGGACCCCACGACTCAACTAATGAGTCAATGTCAGAAATAATGACCCATTGTGAGTGTCATTAGGTGAAACTCCAGAAACCACCTTCCAGTGGCGACTAGTGGAAACAACAATCCGTTTTTTCCAACAATGAGTCATTGTCGTCATGTCAAATTTGAGAATTTTTAGAATTTGCCCATTGAAGGTGACGACTAGACATAATAACTTGTTAGGTCCACCAACGAGTCGTTGTGTCACTCGTCGTCAGACCCTCCAAGTTTCCTCGTACAGTGGCCATAGGAGGAGCCAATGACCTATTGGTTCATCCAATGAGTCATGGTAACCCCAGTTGCCAGATCTAGTGTGTTCAAACCTCAGAAAGTAGGACCAACAAGAGGTACCAACGAGTCATTGTCACAACTAATGATTCATTAAGTGACTCGTTGGGACCCTGTCGGTTAGTTTCCAAATTTTATTTCCATGGATATTTTTGTAATTTTCCACCTATGTAGTCCCTAAACTACATCGTTTTAAGTATTATTTCAGAAATATTAGAGGGATTGAACGGTTTCCCCCTTATTCCCCACGTAACTCTTAGAAAAATGATCGCACTTCTTCTCTCAAGCAAGAACTAGGTTTCCTCATCAGTACAGAGTTCATCCTTCTTCTTCAGGGAATTCTTAGCCAGGTATGTGAGTATTTAACAAGGGAATAGTTCTTCTATTGTGTCCCCAAATTCTCCTATATTTTTCTCTATCACTTCAGCCCTATGATTCGAAGTATAGAACAATTGTCAGATTAGTTTCCTTATCAGTACAGAGTTCATCCTTCTTCTTCAGGGAATTCTTAGCCAGGTATTTGAGAATTTAACAAGGGAATAGTTCTTCTCTTGTGTCCCCAAATTCTCCTATATTTTTCTCTATCACTTCAGCCCTATGATTCGAAGTATAGAACAATTGTCAGATTAGTTTCCTTATTAGTACAGAGTTCATCCTTCTTCTTCAGGGAATTCTTAGCCAGGTATGTGAGAATTTAACAAGGGAATAGTTCTTCTCTTGTGTCCCCAAATTCTCCTATATTTTTCTCTATCACTTCAGCCCTATGATTCGAAGTATAGAACAATTGTCAGATTAGTTTCTTTGAGATTTCGTGTAGATTATTTCTCATAATTTTTAACTGCTTTGTTATTCCCTAATTCTAGAAATTTATGAGAATTGTATCTTGTGGAATGATTTAGCCTTAGTTCTCAGTTTAGTAGAATTTACATTCTTGCGTGTTGGACTAGTTTCCCTGTAGCTTGATTCTAATAGATTTGAAATCCCCATATTATTAGTGTATATGGAATTTTAGTAAGATATTTACATGTCCAGTCTCAGTCAGATTATTAGACTCAGTGTTGTCCAGAAATGTCAGCTGATCAGTTTGACTACAATTAATTCTTGAGGTGTCGGTGATGCCTCCCAGTTATCCATATTAGACTCAGTATCAGATTTTAGTGGTTCTTTTGGCGGTCATTACACTTCCAGATAAGTAACTCTGACTAGCCATAGGACCCAGTTTCATATTACAGTTTATTCTTTAGATGGTTACGATACTTCCAGATATGCAGCTCAGACCAGTCTTAGAACACCAGTTATAGAATTCGGTCTAATAAGACTCTCAGGGTACTTCCATATAGGTATTCCTAACTTAGTCTTGGGCCCCAGTTTCGAGCTATCCACTTAGTAGTCAGTCTAGGACTATCCAGTGGGAGTAGGACATAGCACCAAGCGGACCGGGGTTTCAGCGCCCCAGGTTCTCAGAACTACGTTGCCACCGTAGGATATTTTTATTGGCCTCATAGCCCCAGACTTGTGATGACTTAGTTCATGCCTTTATACTCTTGCAATGTATATTGGGTCCTACCAAAGGGGTGTATACATCGGACTCCACGTCTAGCTCACGTGGTTATATGTTAGTTATAGACTTTCCCACTAGTCAGTTCAGTTCATTCTCAGATTAGCTCAGTTCAGAATAGTATCTTTGATTTAGGGCATGTCTTTGACCATCAAATAGGGTCATTTTGACCATCTCAATATAGTTCAATTTATTCAGTGTCAGCATTTCAGTTGGTCATTGTATGTCTTTCCAATTCATTGATTTTATTCTCTGTATTATGGTTTCTCCATTCTTACTCAGTACATTCAAAGTACTGATACATACCTTTTATGCTATATCGTTTTATGATACAACTGCAGGTTCTCAGTCTCAGCACCAGTAGCAAACCTCGCCCAGAAGTTTTCAGCTGCATCAGTGGTGAGTCCTCATCTTTCAAGGACGGTGATTATTTCTTTCTAATTATATTTATTTCAGTTAGACTTTGAGTTACCTGGGGGCTTGTCCCAGCAACTCATCAGATAAAGGGCTTTTAGACATAGACATAGATTCAAATTTTCAGCTTTGTTTCAGTTGTTTTAAATTTTCTGATTTAGTTCTTCTTCATAAATATTTTATTTTATTACTTTAAAGCTTTCGCTATGTTTTTACTTAGAATGCCAGTGTTATGATAGACCATGGGTTGACTTGGGGTTACTTGTGACTCCAAGTACCATGTCTTGTCTAGGATATTAACTTGAGGCATGATAGAAACAATAGCATAAGATTTATATGAAGTCACAATGAAATACTTACAATAATATGAAATTGTTTGACAAATCTAGAAAGCTAATTAGAAGCACAAGAACTTGATATTTTCTCCAAGGGTAGTATGGGAAAATGTTTTTCACACTTACAACAACTCAATGCGTTAATATTTTGTGTGACTCTAGAAGTTTGGATCTGCCTAATGTCCGCAGATCGTTGCACAGATGTGCTTGCATGAAGCCATCTTTTATTATGATATGGCACTTGCTCCGTTAGAGTTTGTCTTGGAAAATTTTGTTCTTTTAAGACTCAAATAAGTCCAAATCCATCACTTTTAATCCCTTCAAACATCTAATCATGTGTGTTATCTCTTTTTTATAAATATCACAAAATAAAAAATCAAAGAAAATACATAATTTGTTCTCAAAACATAGTTAAGTATGGGTTAAATATGGCAAATAAGTGCGTAAATATTCCCTACATTACTACCCACACTTAACTATTAGTCATTCTCGAACAATCTACTACTTCCACACTCAAATTTAACCATAAAATTCACCTTACAAATAGGCTACTTACACACAGGGTCACTAGACAAGTTTATCAAGCTACAAAGATTCACTGAATATGCATATAAGATCAATAGTCAAAGGTCATAAGTTGAAATCACTTAGCCTCTAAAACTAACTCAACAAGATATATTTGGGCCAACATGAATCATACGTAATCTAGCAATTAATGATACACTAAAATCTCACCATTATGTGCGCCTCACTATTTGGAGAGATTCCCTTTCACTCACATGACATATAACTATTTGGACTTGGGCATGGATAGAACAAAATCACTCACTCTCCTAAAGAACTCAACATGCAAACATAAGATGACTCATAGGCTTGCCCTTAGTGTAAATACTCCTCTAATATAGAACATCAAATCTAAGACCAATTAGGACTTAAGATGGTTGTAATGTAGGGTAAAGGACGTGTAGGAACTATTTGGCCAAGATAGTGACTAATTTATCTAAGCACTTCAATATTTCACAACTCTTTGACGTTTTTTAGAATATTCTTTAATCTTCCTATTTTCTCCTTATACCTCCTTTTGTTTCTCAATTTTGCAACTTAGGTGGCTATTAGGGAATTTTAAATATTAGCTCATTCACTTTATATTTTCATTCATTTATCTTTCAAACCTTTTCTCTTTTCCTTTCCCCACTACATCACCCTCCTTGTTTTGGATTTTTCACCCTTTTTTTCTTCTAATTTCCACACTTTAGCTTTTCTGTTCTTCTCTTCAACTGTGCTCCTTTTATGCAAATCTTCAATTAAAGTGCTTTATGAGTCATTTGGATCAAATAAAGGTCAATAGAACAAAATGGATTAATCTTGAAACATAGGTATCAAAAGAATAGGCTAAGGCTCAAAATGACTAACAAGGGCAATCATATTAAAGTAGGTAAAAATTGGGATACAAATAGGCTACCAAGGAAATGCCTATTTCACTTCCTAGATTCAACATTCGCATTTCTCTTAGGACACACACTGGGCAAGCTCTAGACATCAAATTACAAGCATGGAGTATACAAAGTTATATCACTCACACAATTGCACAAATGGTTCAATAATGGAAATCAATATTACATAAACGCATATATCCATATTGAATGGCTCACATTATTCAGCCCAATTTTTGAACCATAGGATTTATTTTCAAGAAGTCCAAGTGTTTCTAACTTTTCAAGCATTTTTTGAGTGAATTATACAAATTCTCAATGATACCTTAAGTAAAGCACCTAGAATTCATAATGTTTCAAGTTCTTATTCTCCTACTAATGACTAATTTTTCCTTAAGACGGTTTTCATCCATCTATCATCAGGAACAGTCATAACTATGAATCAAAAAAAACCAAACCCTCTAATTGGTTCTAAGGGACTATCCACGGGAAAAATTCCAGAAACAAAAATCGCAGGAACCCAAATAAAAACAAAACAAATAATCACAAAAATACTACAAGCTAGCAGGAATAAGTCATGCATCAGAAAGAAAAATCTATACCAACCATGAACAAATTTTGCAATCAAGGCATACATGATATAAGGATGTTTACTTCTCCCACCCCATACTTAATCAATAGCACTGTCCTCAATGCTAAAACAATAATGCACAAGTAAGAGAGTGAAAGAAGAACTCCTTGCGCCTAATCCTCGTCGTTTGTGGGGGCATAAGCAGCTTCTCCCTCTCTCTGAGTCATCTCCATTATCACCATACGACTCAAAATCGGAGTCAACTCGAGCTTGCTCCTCATTAGTAGCATTGTTATAATCAAAGGGCTCCTCAAAACCTAGCCCAACTTTACCGAGAATTCTAGAATGCTCGCTCAAAGGGTAGTCCATACTTAGTTGTTGTAGCTGCTCATCCTTAACTGAAGCATTTTCATGTGATACAAGTGACTAAGAATATTATCAATACGTGCATTGCGCTCACTGATAGATAACACAGGACCTTGTGTACCCTCGGGCTCCTCTATCTTTGTTATATCTAGCCCTTTTTGGTTATACCGTGGTCTATAGTTGACAACATCCTCAATCTATTTCTCTCTTAGAAATTAGGTCAAAAGACCCCCAAAACTAAATCTTTGTCCTTTCTTCACCCTAACTCTCCTCAAGACATCCATAATAATAACCCCAACATTTATCGGCCTCGCAGTCATTAAAGAGAAAACCAGACAAACTATCTCCCTAGTCACATGCATCACATGCTTTCCAAGCACCAAATAAGCACAAATAATTTTTAACCACATTCTAGCCTCCCTGCTCATATGTACATAAGGAAAAGACACGTGATACCTATACTACTAGTATTAGGACCACTCTGTTATTGAATTTGGTACAGTAAGAGTATCTCATATCTCACTATAAGGAGGTCTCAGGAGAAGGTCTTTTATTCCCTGTGGATCAATATTATGAGTACCAAGCAACCTATTTAAAGCAGCGAGTGTAAAATTCACAATTTTCCCTACAATTTTACTTTATTTGTCCTTTACTTAGGCTCCCAATTTGCCAAAAATTCCCTCACCATATTTAAATTACACTAACCCGGATCATTCAACACAAAATTCAACCCAAGAATATGTATTCAATCAATCATGTGAGGAAATTCGAATCTAAGCTATCTCCGTCAATATATAATTCATGAGAATATTTTGATTCTTTATGCTCTTTAAACCACTTTTTACCTTCTTTCTTCATGACCCAACAAAGTCCATATCATTGTGGTGGTTGTTGTGGCATGCTAGCATCCTCATTTTTGTGCTTCTTGACCCATTCTTGGCCTTTTTATTCCATGACTTGAAGAAGTCACACCCTTTCTTTTGTTATATTTTTTAGCCATTTTTGGAGAAATCTAAAAAAAAATGAATTTTTTTTTATGATTTGGGTGAAGATATTTGGAAGACTTTAGGAAGAAAATTAAGTTTTAGATAGAAAATTGAGAGAGAATAGGGGTGTATGGTGCGTGTATGGGAGAATGAGGGAGTGATTTTTTAATTTTTTCTTTATAAAAGCCCCATTTGGGTCAGGTAACCCGCCATTGATCAAAGATTTTCACTTGGGACCCCCCTCTCCGCATTGCTCCAGTCCCCGTGCGGGGTTGCCTATGTGTCGCACTAATGTGTGTGGCATAAGGACTGCATGTCGTGCCTCCTCATCTGTTGCAGGGCCTATGTATAGCACCACCTCATGTGCTAGCCAGCCATGTTCATGCAGTACAGGGCCTCCTCATTGCACCCCATTTTCAACTGTTATGATTAAGAAATCCTTTCATGGTTTATAGCTTAATTACTGCATATTTGAACAAATAAATTAACTCTAAAAATAAAAATAAAAACCAAAATTTAAAATACATTGCGTTTACTCCCATGCAGCTTTTGATTTAGCATTGTGGCATGATGCAGGTATCTTGATTAATCAAACTTCATCAAGATACCTATTTGGGTCATATTCACATGCAATGACCCTCATTACGAGGGTTAGGAATGGTTTCTTTAGGCATGATGATCTTTTGTCTCTATTTATAAATGCTACAGATATTTTCCCCATCTGTTACTCTAGTTGCTTAATGGAGATCGAATGTGAATCTACCAGCTGACTCAAGCTTGATAGTTCGCCCCTCATCTCTTTGGATCCTATTTCCTTGGAATCAACCTTTTTCATCATCCCACTCATCATGTCTTCCAACCTCGTTGTGCTAGAGATTTACATATGACTCTCCAACACTTGGAGGTACATAGGCTCCATTCCGGTCATTTTTGGGGGCATCTCTATTTCTCCGTTCACCTTCATCCCTATCATTGAACCCAGACTTATCATAATTATTGCTCCCATAGTAGTTCAAACCTTGATTACCTTTACCTTGACGCCAAGAGTCTTGGTTAGACCTTTGGGTGTTGGCTTAAAAATCCCTCTAATTATTGATAAAATTAATCTCCTCTTCCACATCAGGGTAGTAATCTTCATACCTAGGCCCGTTTTCTTGAGCATTCACCGCATACACCTTTTGTGTATTCATTGTTGTTAGATTCTTGGTGATTAGTTCTAATTGGGTCTTGAGGTGGGCGATATCTTAATCTCGTTTTCTTCTTCTTTCTTCCACTTCTCTGATGCTATTCCTCTAGAATAGTTTATTGCAGTGGCCCCAGATTCTCTGGTGTACCATTCCATGTTGGTTGTCATCATCTTATCCCGTATTGCACTGGCTTCTGCAAAAGTGTGGTCCATTATAGACCCCTCTGCTATCCCATCTTCTACAGCTTTATTTGAGGCACCCAGTGACCTATAAAACACCTCCAAAAGAACTTCCTCTGGAAGCTTGTGATTAGGATACAACTTTAGCTTCTTTATAAATTTTAGCCATGCCTCATGTAAGAATTCCACAAGTAATTATCTAAAATTGTTAATTTTATCCCTTAATTGAATCATCCGTAAGGGTGGGAAAATTCTCTCTAAGAAAGCTGCAGCCAACTCTGCCGAAGTAGTGATTGACTCATCTAAAGCTCATTCAACCATAGAGTGGCTTCTCCTGTTCATGAGAAAGAAAATAACCTGAGTCCAATGGCCTCTTGGGGAACCCCTGGTAGTCTGTAGGCATTGCAGATCCCAGTGAAATTTATCAAGTGCTAGTTCGATCTTCACAATATAAACCATTAAACAATGCCTTCATGCTCAACAATTGCATCATTATACTTGTGACATCAAACACAGCATTAGCTGGTAGTGGGAGTGGAACAATGGCTCCAGTGTAACCAATTTCTTCCCTCTTGTACTCCCTCCCGAAGAGCACATTCCTTATAGCATTACATTCATGAGGACGGGGGGGGGGGGGGGGGGAGGGTTTGCCTATTCCTCTCTGTCAAGGCGACAGCTAATTGGGCAGCATCAGCTCTCCTAGCTACATCAGCTAGCTGAGCTTCTTTTGCTAGTCTAAAAGTTTCACAATGAAATACTTACAATAATATGAAATTGTTTGATAAATCTCGAAAGCTAATTAGAATCACAAGAACTTGATGTTTTCTCCAAAACTAGTATGGAATAATGTTTTCCACACTTACAAGAATTCAATGCATAAATATTTTATGTGACTCTAGAAGTTTGTATCTGCCTGCTCATCGCGCAGGTCCTTCACAGATGTGTCTGCGCGATGCCATCTTCCATTATGCTGTGGCACTTGCTCTGTTTGACTTTGTCTTGGTTTTTAAGCCTCAAATAGTTTCAAATCCATCACTTTAATCCCTACAAATATCTAATCATGTGTGTTAGCTCTTTATCACAAATATCATAAAAAACCAAAAAAAACACATAATTTATTCTCAAAAGATAGCTAAGTATGGGTAAAATATGGAAAATACTTTTGTAAATACACCCTATATCAAGGACCTCCATGAGCTCTACGTGGGCCTAAGCAAAGGAGGCAATCGTCCCCTGCACCCCCTTTGGATCCACAACAGCTACACTCGATGTCCTGTCACCTGGGGGAGGTATGGGTAACCCTCTCCGTAGCTCCCTAGTAATAGCCATAGCTGCCTCAATCTGCTCGAATGAACCAGTAGGCCTAGATGGGCCAGCCCCACTCACCCTTCGGCCATCGCTGCCCTCATCATATGAGACCACCCTCCTCTTTTTTCTATCCCTCCCTAGTGAACCTTTCACCCTCAGAGGGTGAAAGGGAACAGCACATGCCACATAACATCCCTAGCCTCCTTGTGCACCTTGGCCTGCTTATGAAGTAGGGTAATGAGAGAGGGGAAGGGCAGGCTAGTAATACTCTTGGCCGAGAAGTACCTCCACTCCTTCCCCATCTGTGCCTCTCCATTCACCGGCACACAACTCAAGATACAAACTACCATCTTCCTAGAGTAGGTTACATAGATGAAATTGGTCGATGAGCTAATACATTAGGGACACCATATTCATCCACCTTCGAGCCTCAGTAGTAAAGTGAGTGCCCCTGATGCATGTGCACATAATACGCTAGTGAGATGATGTCCTACGCTCCTCTACCACCACAATGTCCATGAGGCACTACTTGTTGCCCTCTATATCCTTCGCCTTAAGGTCATCTTAAGAAGGATATGGCAGATCCAATGCCTCATTAGTGAAGGTGGCGCTAAGACTGATTTTCTCTCCTTAGACATAAGGCATCAGGTCTAGAAGGGACCAGTTCACGGTGGAAAGATTGCATAGAACTCCCTCACCCAATTCTCATTAGCCTTGTAAGGCTCCTTAACTATTGGACCCACCCCATCTCCTAGAGCCTGGCATAAAACTCAAGCGCCTTTTTTGCTACATCCTGCATGATAAAACCCCTCTCATGCAACAAGACTTTGGCTGCCTGGTCATTGTGCTAGAAATGGCACCGGTCTTTCACGAGCTTAACGTAGCCAGAAGTGTGGCTGCTGTTAGACAGGGTAGAATCTTGTGGAAAAACAAATTGTTAGTTAATTACTCAAGGAAAGGAAATATCAGCCCAAGATAGTATTCTACCAAAGGAGTGATCGCTGTAGCAGGGAGGTATCCGCTATAGCAGATAGGGAACTACTATGCTAAGTCTGTTGCAGCGGCAGAGAACTCGCCTTAGCAGTCATCATCTTCCCTGGCAGACCTCCAAACCCAACAATGGCAGACAAAATTTTACCCCGAAAGTTTCCCAAAACAAGTGTAGATCGGGCAAGGGAAGTGTATCCCAAATCCCCACAACTAGTTTTTCAGGACAATATCCCTCTCCTTCAAATCATAGGGCTCAAACAACTTCAAACCACCACCCTATCCAAACCCCATTATTTCAAGTGTAAAACCCCCATGTAAATAGTCAGTAGCATGCATAGAACAATGTAAAAGACTTGAGAATGTCAATACTAGTAGCATGTTTCTAGAATCTACCCCATTAGGTCAAAAAGAAAACCTATCCTCACCACCTCATTATTCACTCAAAACCCATGCATATAGGCATGAAAATGAATCCTACGAAAAGTAAGTAAAATAGTAAAGTGGTTGGACAAGAATCACCTGAGAAATAGAGTGAAATAGCAGAGGAAGTAAAGAGGATTTGCAAAAAAACAATTAGAGTAAAAAGGGAAAGAAAGAACCAAACGCCTTCTTTTTTATGTTTAAATTTTTGGTTCCACTGTAGTGAACCGACTCCCATTGCAGCAAGACTGTTGTGGTAGTAAATGCATTGCTGTAGCGAATAGGTCTAATTAAGTGACATTTAAAATTCCTTTGTGGGTCAATCACATTCTGAGTCCCAGTTAAGGGAGGTTCTATAAGATTCGCTGACGATGTAGAGGTTGCATCAGCAAGAAGTATCTGAATATGAGTTTAATTAATAGCTACAGGAGACTCGAGAATAGACGGGTCATTTAAACTAGACACAACGGATAAAAGTTGCATATGCAGAATATCTTTCTAGTTGGAAAATGTGGGGATGGGGTAGTAAAAAAATCCGTGCACCATGTAATACGCCTTTGGCATTTTAGGACCTCTAAATAGGGGTCTAATGGGGATACCAATATAAAATTCCGGGAGCAATATTGGTAAGACCCTAGTACCATTAGTGTAATTGGGACTATGACTCCTGTAGAGTGCAACAGAAAATCCCTGGCATGTTTCATGGAGCCATTCGAGAATAAATAGTTTTCTAATTGGTATATGATGTAACGATCTATCTGATCGTTATAGCACAATGACAACATCGATGTAGAAATTTAAAATTTATACAGCCCTGGTTTTATTTTTTTGGTAATGAAAGTAATTGTTGTAATTTATTTAAAGGGCCTGACCTAAAAACTTTTTTGGGCCAGGTGGTAGAACTGTTACAGTGGACACTTCGTCGCCATGGCAGGACCGCTGCAGCAGAAGACGCAGACCAAAACTCCATGTTTTCCCACTTACAAAACCCAAATCCTATAGTAACAAGGTTTAGTCATTAAAATCATCCTCGAAATTTTTTTGGTAATTCTAGTAGGAAAAAGAATGGGATGGCTATAGAAGGGAAATATTTTCATCATCCTCCTTGATAAATCATTCAAGAAATGTTAGACTCGGTGCAAGAACGAAATTCCATCACTTTCTTGGTAGAAGCTTGTCGCCCAGGTAGGTTACGGCTTACTTACATGTTAGACTTTAATTAGCAACTAGTATATGTATAAATGATTGATATGCTATTGATAAGTAAAGAATTATAATGTTGAGAATGATTGATATAAACTATAGTGAATATTGGTTAATAATGGGGGAAATTTCCTGGATAACAAGGAAAGAAAGAGGGAATTAAATAAAATTGCCATAACTTATTGAGTGTGGACAAAATCTTGATGCTAGAATGTTGATTGCATGTTCTAGACAGCATGTTCTAGACGGGTGTTTCTAATTGTATATTCTTGGCTATGTAGTTAAACTATATACATATGTAATTGTCGCATGAGGAAATACGAGGGTTAATGTGAAATTTTGATAGCAAACTGCCTATTTAATAACTATGATAGTTACAGGAGTTTGGTATGAGCAATTGTAATCGAAAATAGGGGTGAGTTGATAGATGAGATTTTCATAATGAATATTGTCACAGAATAGAGAAATTTCATGAGGAAGAACCAATAAATAACATAAAGTGGTCTAAGATATAGGAATTCATAAATATGAGCGTAAGTGTTTTAATACCCTTGTGTGTCAATGGATGTATATTTAATTTCCCCATACTTTTACTTAACTAGAATTCAAAATTGTGAGGAATGAGACTGTGATTAATGTCTTGGGTGTATGAATACTTTGATCGATATATTTGGATAGTCTTTGGAAAATGATTTTAATAAATATTATAGAGATTAATATTAGGTTATTTGAATGAATTCTAAATTTGATTAAAATGTGAATATTATTCTTGAATTGCAAGTGAAACTATGAAAATCGATGTATACAGGCGATCCATCTCGTGTGGTGATTGGTTGAGAGTAAGATGATATGTGTTGATGATGGATGGATAATGCACTGTAACCTTGAGATGAGAGGCTCATGTTCGAGCTGAGCATCCCGACAAGCAATTAAGTGAAATGGATTATGTGTATATATACTTTGATATGAGTGGCTTGTGCCCGAGGTGAACATCCGGGCGAGTAGATGTGATATAAGTGGCTCGTGTCTAAGGTGAGAATCCAGACGAGCAGATGAGTAGGAGTAGGTACCATGCCGTTATAGTACATGGATTTCTCGAGTCACCTGCAGGTCATGACTTGAAGGACAGAAATAAGACCCTTTGGCATGTGTGTACAGATATACAGATTTGTGATAGACGTGTATATATTTACATATACAGATGTGATATGTGATATACCAACATAATTTGAACTTGATAAGAGAAATACACATGTGAGATAAGACATATCGATATGATACCAGCTGATATAAACATAGTACAGATACGCACAGTCTGAGGAAAATGAGGTGCGGATATATACATGTAATTGTATCTCTGGTGTGGATATGATTCCACTGATATGATCGATTTCTTTACAATTGATAAACTACTTATGTTGCTTGATGGTCGTTGCCGACGATATGTTAATGTAGTTACACCTGCTCCACGATTGATGACTGGATTTGATTGAGTCTAAATTAATCAGGCTAAGTTAATTTTGTTTATAGTTTCCATGATGGGTGATGTCGCCCAAGCGCAACCAAGAACACGTGATCGTCAAGTAATATAGGATTGTAAATCCCAATTATTGATCCCTCAGATACTTGTCAGTTCAATCATTTAAGGTTACTTCTTTATTTTTCTATTCTATCAAACAGTTGAAATGGGGAATTGTTTAAATAATTAACTACTAAAAACATTAAATATTAAAATTAACTAAAGACTGTTGCATACTTGGTTTTACTTTAGATGATGATGAAAATCTAGGAAAATGGCTCTTTTGCTTCAAGTAGAGTTTTCAAGATGTGATTACGCTATAACGATTCTTCCTATTATTTCTAGCTACAAGTTACTATCCCATTCCTTGTCACTCTGCCGAGCATCCAAGAAATATCCCTATTGTTGAGGGAAAAATATAAAACAACGGTTTTGCCTACTTGTATTTCAACTAAACAGGGTTAAAGAGTATATCCCTATCCTCAACAAAAACTTCTATCCACTCACCAATGGGTTCAAGGGTCTTTGAACTCCTATTTTATATTTACCTTTAACCCTTTCGGTTCCCTTTCCCTAGTTCAACCGAAAGCTAACAAATTTACTTACAAGGTGATCAGTCTAGTAAATAAGCAATTATAACAAGTAAATATAAACAACCATTAAAGAAGAATCAAAACTAGCATAAATCAGTCTTCAAACTTCAACCATCCACCATGGCCAAAACCATAGAGTATGAGTTTAGACACTCATAGACAAGTGGAAAACATAGAGTTAATCATCATCATTTAGAGTAAAACGATATATAAAAAAAACCTATCTATAAACTTGTCTCTCCTTCCAAGATGTATTACAACCTTCAACGAATGAAATACATAATGTAAAGGTGATCCCAAGATTGCTAATAAACAACCTAGAGGCTATATTTATAGTTGATTCTACAAATGACGCTTCTACCCTCAAGTACTTGGCTTTAAAATTAGCAAATTTCATCCCCGAATGGGTTTAGCACACCTCCCCCTCCATAGCCCAAAGTTGAGCTCAAGTTTCCTCTGAAGTTCTGGGCGCCCAGCCCCATCCATAGCATCAAGGAGTTAGCCAAATTTCAACACTTCTGGATCATCTAGGTTCACAACTCCACTCATAGCCCCCAAGTTTTAGTCGAATTTCTTGTCTTTAAAACTTCTCTTGGGCCCATCCCCATCCATAGCACCAGAATTTTGAGAAATTTCTCTAAGTCTAGAATGCTATCGGGGCTCCGCGCTTCTCATCTTGCCAAGGTGTTGAATGAAACATCTTCTGAAGCTAGAGACCTAAGTGATGCCATTTATCACAAGTACATCCCACAATCACAATACATTCAAACAAACTTGAACAATTCAACACCCTATTCGTACTAGCATGGTCATATAAGGACGCAATCAATTTGACACCATTACTCAACATGCATCCTCACTAGCAATTTTACAAAACAACACGGTAATACTCTAACCAAGACCCAACTCTTTAGCTCATAAATATTTTAGTACAGATTGAGCACTAGTGCTTTGCCATGTTCCCTCTCTATTGATACCACAAGGATGTAATCACTATGTTTTGAACCTACCACCAACCTCACATGTTAATAGGTGTTACTAATCTCGCCTCTCCTTCCAAACTTTACAACAAATTCAAGTTTATAACCGAATTAACATATAACCAATCTACCTATTTTATGTTAATCTTATTCAATTATAGTCATGTATCAACAATAATAAACAACATATTACTCATGCATACTTTCTACATTATTTTAGGTGACACCCAACCGAATACCGTGCACAAAGGCCTATTCATGCCATTCCCTGCTAATTTTATAAGTATATTCAATTTAGTAATCAAAGTCTAAAACTCAAAGTAAACCATAACCTACCTCGATGCCAAGCTCATGTTACGATAACACCGGTGGGACATCATTTCTTTCCCTCAGTCAAGAGTTTATGATGGAGGATCAGTGAGGAAAATGATGGAATCACGTTCTTAGAGGACTATACCTCTCTTTCTTGGTTGGAATGACTTGAAATTTAACCTAGGGGCATTTTTTAGGAGAAAGCCTCCTTAGAATAGGATTTGAGTCTTGAGATAAACTTAAACACGGAATTTTGATTCACGCCTCTTGTTGTAGAGGTCACCACGTTCGCTGCAGCAAGCTCGCTATAGCAACCAATTGGCTGTCGGCGGAACTCTCCTGACGGGCTTATTTTATTTTGAATCTATCTTACATGATATTCTCTTAACACTTACACCCGTTATCCCGAAATATCAATAATTTTAATTCTTATGCTCGTATTGTTGAAAAATCAATAACAACTAACAAATTGTTATAATTTCCTTCCAAGTAGACTTCACACTGAACCTCCTAGTTGTGCACCCTATCCGCCAACTTTGTCATTCTCTTCATTGTCTAATCTTCTACTGATATTCTGTACAATATGGCTAACCATATCTACTAAAAGAAGCTCATGCAGTCTTTGTACATTCAACTATCTATCTACTGTGAACTCCTTTACTGGAATTTGTTCACGAACTTCCTAGGTTTCCTCCACAAAATAAAGGGCTCTTATTTAGTCCAGTTATCACATAAGAATCTAGAGTTGTCAGTTTTCAATTGCCATCAAATATGGTGCTCCACCTCTTCCCTTAGCTCAATCATTTTATTCTACACATAAGATACTCCTGAGCCATAGGCTATTATAGGGTGTACTTTCATGTAGTATTTATTAAACATATACGAGCTCCATGGTGTCCTTGTTGTTCTGAAATTCACTATAATTTAGCAAATAAATTCTTAAAAATCTCATAAAGTGACCCAAATTCTAAGCCCCTTTTACCTAGGAAGGAACATTTTGTCCCAAGCCACCCAATGTTTTGTCTTATCCATTTCAACACTTGCCTAGAAAAACATAGACAAATATCTTGTATATCTGTTTAATAACCCCTTTAGGAGGGTTCTTTAAATAGAGCAAACACATATGAATTTTATGTAGGACATGTTCTATTAATATAACACTTCCTCCAAATGATATTAACTTATTCTTCCATGACATTATTCTTCCATCACTTTTTTAATTTGCTCCGCTAAATGCTTTCCATAAGATATAGGATAACCTGGGTATGTGAAATAAAAAAAGTATTTTCTCATAATAATCTTCCTCTGTATTCTATTTATAATGGTTATAGGCATCTTCTCATGCACATAAAAGGAGCTTTTTGTGAGTTGACTAGTTGTCCAGAAGTATTCTCACAGTCTCTCAAGACTTTAATTATCTTTTCATAGGTTAAGCATCTACCTTATAGGAAAAGATTGTACATATACAAAAAATAGATAATTGATCTCTGGACTCCACTTTGGCATACCATACCCTTGGTACTCATTGTCATTGTATAGCATATTCAATCCTCTATTCAGAACTTCAGCTGCAGTAATGAATAAAGTAGGAGACAGAGGATCCTCTTGATTCAATTCTCTAAAAGAGTAAAAGAAACCATGTGATTGCCCATTAACCAATACGGAATACTAGTTATTTGATACTAACTTTCATACCATGTCTATGGTAATCTCTGAAAGACCAAACTATCTTAAGGCCTTTGTCAAAAAAATCAAAGATATCAGTCTTTGGTCGTGTCCAATTTAACCACCCTATCATGGAATTTTTTTCTCTTGTTGATGTACTTAATAATCTTCTAGGATAATAAAACATTCTTAGAAATACTCCTTCCCTTCACGAATCCTGTCTAATTTTTGGATATCAAACTTGGTAGTACAGTTAGGACATTCCATGTAATACCCTCAAAATTATTTTGTTGGCAAAAGTGCTTAGGTTGATAGGCCTATAATTTGAAAATTATCTAACTTTCTCTTCTTTTGGGGATCAACACTAAGTTGGTATGAGTTAAGAATCTATGTAATTTTTGTCCACAGAAAAAAGCTCTTACATTTCAATGACATCCTTGTTATATCTCAGCAAGTTTGAATAAAATGGCCTAAGAATCCAGCTCCCTATTATATCATATAAGGGATATATTGAAGCATGTCTCATAATTGTTAGTTTTTCTTACTTTTATGAACTTATCTATGAAAAAAATTAATAGCCCCTTCTCCTATATCCTATCCTATTATCACTTAGTTTTCCTGAGAACTACAAATTCATGTTATATTCAGTCTTTTTATCCTCCCTTTAACATATAAGTAGAACAATTTTGTGTTTCTATCACCATCTTCAAACTATTTCAGACCAATATTTTTCCAATAGTCCTCCTTTAAATACAAATATCTAGTTATATTATTCTAGGCTCTATGCTAAGCCTTTTTATTTCTGACCGGTAGGGTGAATTTCTAGTTTTATCTAATTAACTCTTATCACATGTGGGAATATGTTGAAAATAATTACCATAGGTTTTCTTGCTCCATATTCCTAGAGTTGCCTTAACTTTTTTCATTTTAGCATTAAATTCAATAAATGGGTTGGCAGCATATTCGAAAGTTCCAGTTCTCCCTTACCAAATCCTTAACCTTGTGATGCTTAGTCCAAAAGTCAAGAAATTTAAATGGTTTATGTACTAGTTCTTCATGAGAATCACCGATTACATATAATTATGCACGATTTTAACCCTCACTAATCAAATGCTGCACTTCATCGGATGGAAACAGTTTCATGTAATCTTGATTTTTAAATATTTTTTACAGTCTCTTGAATTGACAATCTTCCGGTTCTCTCATTCCACCAAGTATATTTGCTTCTTATGAATATTATTTCTGATAGTGTACATGTATTTGCAAAAATTGTTGTTTCTTGATGATTAACTACCAATCCTCCTAAATTTTCATCAATTGATAAGATGACACTAAAAAATCACCCCTAACAATCATGGAGTTTGGACATTCAAAGCAATTTTTTCAATAGAGTCCCATAAGTCCGGTCTCTCCCTAGTATTGCATTTACTATATTATCACACCCCGAATTTAGACCCAGGGCGTCGATTGGTACTCAGTACTTTAGTGATCTAAGTAAACCCTTTTCTTGGCTTACAATCAGTTTAGATCTCAATAGACAATGCTGAATTTGAAATATAGTGAGCTCAATATAATGAAAGAGAATTTATTTTATAACTGAAATAAATGTTAAAAAGTAATATTATTGACTCGATAACTATTATATATATGAAGCCTCTAAAACTAAAGATGGGTGCCAGAACATAGCTCCTACGACTACCTCAAGCTCTATAAAAAGACTATCAAAATTGTGACACTCTGAATGTAGGAGGCCTCACCAAATAGTTGGATGAAGTGAATTCCTAACGAAATGCCCCTTGTTGGTCTTTTCTATCTGAGTCTGCATCATAATATAATGCAGCTCAAAAAAGGGCGTTGGTACATGAAATGTACGTTATGTGAAATAGCTGAGTGAAGCAATATTTGCAAGAATATCTCAAATGAAGGACATAACTGAAATCAACAAACTTGACATGAAATAATTAAAAGGACCTCTATTCAAGAAATCAATATGATGCATAGGACACAATATGAAAATGTGAAACAGTGTGTGTGATGTTTGGCATATATTTATGCTCATTTGTCATGCTTTTACCCATATTTGATCATGTTTTGAGTTTATAATCCTTAATATATTCTTAAATTTATGTGTATGTGCGTTTTATGCGCTACCAAATGATTTAAGTTCATTTGAGAAGGAAACTAAGAAAAATGGACTCAAAATGATACAAGGAGTGAAGATTTGAGGAGTTGAAGGGCCTGGTGCTATGATTGGCATCCTGCATCAAGTCCCGAACATCAAAGAATAAAACTTCAGATTGGTTCTACAGATGGCACGCCCCACCTACCCTTGAACTTCAGAGAATTGCACTTCACAAACTTGGCGAGATGAGTGGCGCCCCGTGCTAGAGGTGTCCAAACATAGAGAAATTTGACGAACACCTTGGCGAGATAGAGGGGGAAGCGGGCCAGACCTTGTTCGGAGTTGATATTTGTTGAAATTTGACTAAGTCTATGGTTAGATCCATCGAGCGACGTGCCAGGGTCATTCCAAGGTAGAAAATGCTAATTTTAAAGCCAAGTTTTGAAGGGCGGAAGCATCATTTGAAGGCTTATTTATAAATAGAGGTATTAGTTTATTTATTAAGCAGCTTTTGACATCATAGAGCAGTCTTTAATTCATATTTTACATTCTATAGTTCGTTTATGAAATCTTGGAAGCTGTTTAGAAGGAAGACATAGTTCTATAACTAGGTTTTTGTCTTCTTTACTCATATTTTCATATGATGATGACAATGTATTCATTTTTCTGCTTGTCTATGTGTGGCAAAACTTATATTTTATGGTTTTTGCCATGGTGAATGATTGGTTGTTTCAAGGACTAATTAAATTTGGTGTTGATTCTTCAATTATGGTTGTTTGAATTTATTTGTGTTAATTATTATTAAGAAGATTGATCATCTTGCAGGTGATCTGTTGGCTTTCAATTGAACTTGGAAAAGGGAATAGGAAGGGTTAAAAATAAATATAGAACAGGTATTCAAAGACCCTTGAACCCATTGGTGATAAGATAGAAGTTGTGTTGAGGATAGGGATATATCCTTCAACCCCGTTTAGTTAAAATACAAGTAGGCATAATCATCATTTCATTGTTCTCCTGTGAACATAGGGATATAGGTGTTAGGGTTCATGAAATAGTTCTTGGATACTAAGGATATGTCACGCCCCTCCTTGGGAGGCATGACTGGCACCTAGTGTCTACTAGGATCTGAACTGACTGAGCTGACTAAGACTAAGCACTTTTGGTGCAGGGCTGGCACTAACTCTTACATCAAGAAAATAATGGGCTATATCTCGGTTGTAAATACAACCTTCGGACGATAAGGCCTTATAGCCACCTGTGACAGAAAACAGCTAACCAAAACAAGCAATAACAAGGAATCCTATGTGGGCCGACATGACCACCATGATATCTAGTTATGATCGTAAAGTAAATACAGAGATACACCAAACTATGGACGATAAGACCGCTAATCTATCAGCTGAACAAGGCCCCACACGACCAACACATAAACTGAAGCACATATAGGCCCCACACGGCCAATAATAGTGAATCACAAGGAAATAGATACAATCTGCAAGCCTTTAGAAATAATACGAGGGTCGGGACAGGGCCTCGACCTACCCATAAACTGTATAGTCAAAAGGGGTAAACCTTCTATCTACAGGCTCCAAAAGAAGGGAGCTAACAGTTCTGATGATGCTGACTGAAAGCTATGAGGGACCTGCTCCTAGTCTATCCCTACTTACAGGCAAGGAATGTAGTGCCCCAAAAAGGGCGTCAGTACAATACGTACTGAATATGCAAGGCGATAACTGTAAATAACTGAGAAGTAAAGATAAAGTTGAAAGGACTGAAAGAAAGGGGATAGAAGTCATACCTGAATAGCATGGTTTCTATTATCTAGTCTACCAATAACTAAAGAAAACAAGAACCTAACCTGGCCCCCATAAGCCGGAAGGTACAACCAGCATAGAACAACCCACCTGGGGCCCTCATAATCCCTGGTGAGTACACTTCAATCTATATACCCCTATCAAGGTCATAACGAGTCATACTGGTAACTATAGTCATCCTACTAGTCCCCTGGGTCTGCAACTGAGCCCCCTAGGCTCCTGACTGTAGTTGTGTCTGAGTCCAGTGGACTCCTGATATCTGCATCGCGGGTCAGGCGTGTGGTACCAATACGGCATATGTATAATAGTCCAGACATGGAATGGACTCTATGAGGACCTGGGACCCCATCTTCATCCCTCGCGGATGGCATGCCGCTTTTTCTGGAGCGACGTCATCTCGCCCTTAGCGGGCGTCGACACAGCTAGTAACCCTGGGGTTGGTCGCGGAGGGCTATATAGACAAATCAAATCCCAACACAACGTAGCATACTAGTCGCAATTAATAACAACTCTTCATGATTACGTACTTCTGATTCTCTTACTGGGATATAGACTGAGTTATAATATCATAGGAACTAACTTGCCAAAGGAAACTGCCTTAACATACCTCGATTGTCGGTTACTAATTAACTGGTGAGTTTCAGCTTGTATGCAACTGCTCTTCTCAACTGAAATCATATTAAAGGAAGAATGAGGCTGATTTCAATACTAAATTCGGAGAAAATGATAACTTTATGTATAAATATTAACTATATTTTAACTTGGCGGATCATTTTCGAAAACTCATAATTTCTCGAGAATCTAGAAGGGAGAAATGCTTATTTTAAGCCTGTGATCGTATTAACACTAGTTTTGGAGCAATTCCAATAACTTTAGCTCCACGGGGCGACGATTCCCCAGGCGAATTTCGCGAAACTAACTCTGTAGTAATGCTCCTCGCAGCTTTATACTTTGATACCCGAAGTTAATTTGAATTGGAGAAGCATTTTACAGCATAAACGGATGGATAATATTGATTTCCCTCGTGTTTTCCCTCTGTTGGCTGGGTATATAAGTTGAGAATGAAATTCAATCAATGGGGAAAACTTATATATACTTGAGGCAGTGGACAGGGGTCCATGGCACGGACCCATACTCGCCGAATATCGGGCGTGCCACGGTGGTTGTCGCAGAAGAGCTTGCTCTGTGCCATGTTGCCCCTCTGGGCAACTTGTCCGGCCTCCTCCCGCGCGATCCTGTCTTTGTGCTCGTTTGACCTTTCCCCAGGCCCTTCCTCTTTCGTATTCAATTCTAAAATGCTTACCTAACGAATAAATAGGCCGACTAAATGTAAGAAACTTACGAGGTGTAACATCCTCCCCCCTTAAGAACATTCTTCCTCGAATGTTACCTTCTACTTACAAGAACCTTAACCTTGCAATTACTTATTCTGGAAAAAATTTGGCAGAGTCTCCCCTGTAATAATGACTATCCAAAAATACTGAAATGCAAAAAAGTCCAGTACAGGCACTTCATACAATACTATCACAACTTTTTCACAATAAGATTAGAGTCAACTGAGTTGTACACAACACACAAATCATAAAGCCATAACTGAAATACTAAAGGTACCTTAACTGCACGGCGTGAGCTAAGCCTGGAACAAATGGGGATATCTGGATTTCATGTCGTCCTCAGCTTCCCAAGTCATTTCCTCTCTATTCTTGTTCCTCCACAATACTTTAACAGAGGCAACATCTTTAGTCCTTAACCTGTGAACCTGCCGATCTAGTATAGCTACTGGAACCTCTTCATAGGCTAATTTCTCAGTAACCTGGACGTCCTTAACCGGCACGACTGGGGACGGATCCTCTATGCACTTTCGTAGCATCGAACACATGGAAAATTAGATGA
The DNA here is from genome assembly GCA_035772735.1 of Datura wrightii. NCBI lineage: Eukaryota > Viridiplantae > Streptophyta > Magnoliopsida > Solanales > Solanaceae > Datura > Datura wrightii. Next base: position 58,058,125 of record JASDFA010000020.1, on the reverse strand, counting down.
ACGGATTCTAACTAAGAAGGCAAATCTAGCTCATATGCCACCTAACCTATTCTCCAGAGTATTCGATACGGCCCAATAAATCTCGGGCTGAGCTTACCCTTTTTTCCAAACCTCATCACGCCTTTCATCAGCGAAACTTTCAAAAATACCCAGTCACTTACACTGAACTACAGGTTTCTACGCTGCATATCAGCATAAGATTTCTGGCATCTCTAAACTGTCGGCAGACGTTCTCTGATATGCTTCACTATCTCTTCTGATTGATAAATTATATCTGGCCCAATTGATCCTGATTCTCCCATTTCGAACCAACCAACTGGGGACCTACATTTTCGCTCGTATAAAGCCTCATAAGGCACCATTTGAATCGCTGAATGGTAACTGTTATTGTAGGCAAACTCAATGAGCGGTAAGTGTTCATCCCAGCTACCTCCAAAATCCAACACATACGCTCGTAACATATCCTTGAGCGTGTGAATTGTATGTTCGGCCTGCCCATCTGTCTGAGGGTGGAATGTTGTACTCAGATTGACCTGGGTTCCCAAACCTCTCTGAAAAGACTGCCAGAATCTAGCTGTGAATTGTGCTCTCCCCTGTCAGAAATGATAGATACTGGGACACCATGTAATCTGACTATTTCTTTGATATACAATTCAACGTAGTCCTCAGCTAAGAAAGTAGCCCTGACTTGAAGAAAGTGGGTTGACTTTGTCATCCTATCAATGATGACCCAGATAGAATCAAATTTACACCTAGTTCGAGGTAACCCTGTCACAAAGTCCATATTAATCGCCTCCAATTTCCACATAGGCACTCCTATTTCTTGTGTCAGTCCTTCGGGTTTCTGATGTTCAGCTTTCACATATTGGCAATTAGGATATTGAGCTACAAATTCTGCTATCTCCTTTTTCATTCTCGGCCACCAGTAAATCTCTTTTATATCATGATAAATCTTTGTTGAACCCGAATGAAGAGAGTAATAGGAATAATGCATCTCGCCCATAATTTGCTGGCGAAGTCCTACCGCGTCTAGAACACAGAGGTGATCCCCATATCTCAAAACTCCATCTTCAGTTACCTGGAAATCTGTAACTCCCCCTTGTTGAACCTTATCTCTGAGCTGAACCAAATTAAGGTCCTCGTACTGTCGTTTTTTCACTTCCACAACTAACGACGATACTCCCGTATTTTGAATGACTGCTTTACTGTGCCTGAATCTATTATATGGACAGCCAAACTAGCTAACTGATGCAATTCTCAGGCCAGTCCCTGTTGTCCTAGCTTCATGTGTGCTAAACTCCCCATAGACTTACGGCTGAGAGCATCTGCTACAACATTAGCTTTTCCTGGGTGATACAAAATATTCACATCATAGTCTTTCAATAGCTCTAACCAGCGATGCTGTCATAGGTTCAATTCTTTCTGTGTGAAAATATACTGGAGGCTCTTATGATCAATAAAAATATCTACACGCACGCCATACAAATATTGCCTCCATATTTTTAAGGCATGAATCACCTCGGCTAATTCCAGGTCATGGGTGGGGTAGCTCTTTGCATGCTTCTTCAACTGTCTGGAAGCGTAAGCAATTACTTTACCATGCTGCATCAGAACACATCCCAACCCGACACCTGAAGCATCACAGTACATTGCATAACCCTCTGATCCTTCTGGCAAGGCTAACACCGGTGCCGAGGTCAGTCTTTTTTTGATTCCTGAAAACTCTGTTCACATGCTTCAGTCCAGTGAAATTTGACTGCTTTCTGAGTTAACTTGGTCAAAGGTGTTGCTAAGGTAGAAAATCCTTCCACGAACCTCCTGAAATACCTGGCTAACCTAAGGATACTACATACTTCGGTTGGGTGGTAGGTCTAAGCCATGTCTTTACTGCTTTAATTTTCTGCGATTCCACCTGAATGCCAGTATCTGAAACAATGTGGCCCAAAAAGGCTACTGAATTCAGCCAAAATTCACATTTAGAAAACTCACATACAGTTGGTGATTCCTTAGAGTCTGGAGTACTGTTCGTAGGTGATCTCAGTGATCTGACTTTGAACGGGAATATACCAGAATATCATCAATAAATACTATCACAAAATTGTCCAGATACTGCCTAAAGATGTTGTTCATCAAGTCCATGAACTCCGCCGGAGCATTCATCAGTCCAAAAGACATGACTAGGAACTCAAAATGGCCATACCTGGTCCTAAAGCGGTTTTTCGAATATCCCTCTCACGAACCTGGACCTGATGATACCCTGACCTTAAGCCAATTTTGGAGAAATATTTTTCCCCCTGTAACTGATCAAAGAAATCATCTATTCTGGGAAGCGGGTACTTATTCTTGATAGTGACTTTATTCAGCTGCAGATAATCTATACACATATGGAGAGATCCATCCTTCTTTCTCACAAATAGGACTGGTGCTCCCCAAGGGAAAGTACTTGGCCTGATGAAGCCCTTATCTAGCAAATCTTTCAACTGTTCCTTTAACTCTCTGAGCTCAGCAGGAGCCACTCGGTACGGAGGAATAAATATGGGCTGAGTACCTAGTAATAAATCAATTGCAAAATTAATTTCCTATGCTAGGGGAATGCCATGTAGCACATCTAGAAATACATCTGAAGATTCATTGACTACTGGAATGGACTGAAGAGTCGGAGATTCTGCTTGGACATCCTAAACTCTAACAATATGATAAATACATCCCTTTTCTATCAATTTTCTCGCCCGAAGATAGGAAATAAACCTACCTTTTGGCGTGGCTGCACTACCTGTCAACTCCCGTACAAACTCCCTAGAAAGTGGAATCAGATAGTCTTGATCCAACATTCAACATTGGCATAGCATGGTGCCAGCCAATCCATACCCATAATTGCATCACAATCGATCATTTCTAGTTCTATCAAGTCTGCTAAAGTCTGAAGACCAACAACCTCTATTGTGCATCCCCGGTAGACCCTCTTGCTATGATAGAGTCACCGATGGGTGTAGACACTGAAAAAGGTCGCTGAAGTAATTCTGGCGTAATACCAAACTTCCGAGCCACTAACGGGGTAACATAAGATAAAGTGGAACCTGGGTCTATCAAAGCATATACAGACTGAGAGCAAATGTCCAGCATACCTGTCACAACATCCGGCAATGACTCTAACTCCCGTCGCCCCGGTAAAGCATATGTACGATCTGGATGGGTACCTGAACTGGAGGCCCCTGGCCTACCCCGGCCTCTATCGGCTGGAGCTAAGGGCCTGCACCTTGTTGGAGATGCTGGGGTGCGTGACCCAACTGAAGATATGTCTTGTCGGTCCTGATTACTCTGACCATGAGCTGGAAAGTCCCTCGTCCGATGACCCTCTTGTCCACATGCATAACAGGTTGTAGAACCATACCTGCATGCCCCAAAATGACGTTGGCTGCAAATAGGGAAAAGTGGTACAGTAAATTTGCTCTGCTCGGACCCCCTCTGTTGTTGTGATCCTGCTAACCGTGAACTCTCACCGCGCCCTGGATGTCCTCGATGACAAAACCTGACCCCCTGCTGTTGTTGTGAAGGTGGGGGTCTAGGTGGTCTATCTGATAATCGTGGTCTGGGTCCAACCTGGGACTATTTCTGCATATCACTAGGTCTATTTCTGCGGTGCTGCTCTTGACTTGCCCTCTCTATCCCTCGCTGCCGCTACCGGATCCCCTCAATATTCTGGGCGAATGCCTATACACGAGCAATATCCATGTCCTCTCGCAAAGTAGCTGTGATACAGGTCTCCACATATGCTGGATTCAGCCCCATGATAAATCGGTGCACCCTAGCTGGAATGGTATCCACAAAGTTCGATGCATATCGGACCAAGGAATCAAACCTCATAGCATATTCTCTAGCATTCATCGAACCCTGCTCCAAATGCAAAAGTTGAACTACCCTGGCCTGGCGGATCTCCTGTGGCAGATAATGGTCTAAGAAGGCCTCAGAGAAACTGGGCAAAGTCGGAGGGGGAACATCTCTGCCTCGGGACCTTTCCCAGCTCCCATATCATAGTACTGCAATGTCCCGCAACTGAAATATGGCTAACTCCACTAATTCTGTGGGGTTGGCATGCAATACCCTAAATATTCCCTGCAACTGGTCTAGAAAATACTAAGGGTCCTCATCCCCATCTGTCCCTGTGAATTGCGGGGGACTCAGTGCAAGGAACTCTCGGACCCTTGAGCTACCAGGCCCTCCTGAAGATTCTGCAACTACTGGTACTACGGGCTGACGCTGTGCGGCCATCATTTGAGCTAACATAACAAATGCACTCCTATCCTCTTGATCCGATGGTACTGGTATAGAGAATTTTGGAGGTGGTGTCGTCACATTTGCCGCTCCAGCGGCTCCTGATGTGGTGAAGAGTGTTGGGGAGACCGAGATGAGGGCTCCCTGTCGCCCTCAGACCAGGCTAACTCTACCTGAGGCATCCTGCTAGTGCCTTCTCCTGCTGCTACATCCAATCTCCTTCCAGTCGTAGGGTGTCGCGGGTCTGCCATTTCTCTGTAGATAAAATAATATGGTAAGCTTAGGGATTCAACTCTATACTGTATAGCTCTATAACACGACTGGATAAGAAGAAAGAGTAGCCATCCTATCATGCACAACACATCCATAGATAAGACTCTACTTAGCATGGCTTGCAGACTCCCTGGGATATGACCTGCTCTGATACCAAGTTTCATTGTTCTCCTGTGAACATAGGGATATAGGTGTTGGGGTTCACGAAATAGTTCTTGGATACTAAGGATATGTCAAGCCCCTCCTTAGGAGGCATGACTGGCACCTGGTGCCTACTAGGATCTAAACTAACTAAGCTGACTGGGCCTAAGCACTTCTGGTGCAGGGTTGGCACTGACTCTTACATCAAGAAAACAACGGTCTATATCTCGGCTGAAAATACAACCTCTAGCTGACAAGGCCTTATAGCCACCTGTGAAAGAAAATAGCTAACCAAAACAAGCAATAACACAGAACCCTATACGGGCCGACAAGACCACCATGATGTCTAATTATGACCATAAATAAAATCTAGAGCTACACCAAACTATGGCCGACAAGGCCGCTAATCTATCAGCTGAACAAGGCCCCACACGGCAACACATAAACTGAAGCACATATAGGCCCCACACGGCCAATAACAGCTAACCACAGGGAGATAGATACAATCTGCAAGCCTCTAAGAATAATACGAGAGTCAGAACAAGGCCCCGACCTACCCATAAACTATATAGTCAAAAGGGGTAAACCTTCTACCTACAGGCTCCAGAAGAAGGGAGCTAACTGTTCTGATGATGCTGGCTGAAAGCTACGACGGACCTGCTCCTCATCTATACGTATCTGCAGGCAAGTAATGCAGTGCCCCAAAAATGGCGTAAGTACAATAGGTACTGAATATGCAAGGCGAAAACTATAAACAACTGAGTAGTAAAGATAAAGTTGAAAGGACTGAAAGAAAGGGGATAGAAGTCATACCTGAATAGCGGGGTTTCTATAATCTAGTCTACCAATAACTAAAGCAAACAAGAACCTTAGCTGGCCCCCATAAGCCGAAAGGTACAACTAGCACAGAACAACCAACCTGGGGCCCCCATAAGCCTGGTGAGTACACGTCAATCTATATACCCCTATCAAGTTCATAACGAGTCATACTGGTAGCTATAGCCGTCCTGCCAGTCCCCTGGGTCTGCAACTGAGCCTGCTCGGCTCCTGACTGTAGCTGTGTCTGAGTCCAGTGGACTCCTGATATCTGCATCCCGGGCACCACGCTAGTCAGGGGTTTGGTGCCGATACGGCATATGTATAATAGACCAGCCATGGAATGGACTCTATGAGGAACTGGGACCCCATCTTCGTCCCTCGCGGACGGCATGCCGCTTTTTCTGGAGCGACGTCATCTCGCCCTTGGCGGGCGTCGACACAGCTAGTAACCCTGGGGTTGGTCGCGGAGGGATATATAGACAAATAAAATCCCAACACAACATAGAATACTAGTCTCAGCTAATAACAACAACTCTTCATGATTACGTACTTCTGATTCTCTTATTGATATTTAGACTAAGTTATAATACCATAGGAACTAACTTGCTGAAGGAAACTGCCTTAATATACCTCAATTGTAGGTTACTGATTAACTGGTGAGTTTCAGATCATATTCAACTGCTCTTCTCAATTGAAATCATATTATAGGAAGAATAAGGTTGATTTTAATACTAAATTCAGAGAAAATGATAACTTTATATAAATATTAACTATATTTCAAATTGGCGGATCATGATTGAAAACTCATAATTTCTCAGGAATCTAGATGGGAGAAATGCTTACTTTAATCCTGTGATAGTAATAACACTAGTTTGGAGCAATTCCAATAACTTTAGCTCGACGGGGCAACGATTCTCCAGGTGAATTTCGCGAAACTAACTCCGTAGTAATGCTCCTTGCAGCATTATATTTCGATACCCAAAGTTTATTTGAATTTGGGTAGCGTTTTACGGTGTAAACGGATGGATAATATTGATTTCCCTCGTGTTTTCCCTCTACTGGACGGGTATATAAGTTGAGAATGAAATGAAATCCAAGGGGAAAACTTATATATACTTGAGGCGGTGGATAGGGGTCCCAAATATCGGGCATGCCAGGGTGGCTGTCACAGAGGAGCTTGCTCCGTGCCACGTTGCTCCTATGGGCAATTGGTCCGGCCTCCTCCTGTGCGATCCCGTCTTTGCGCTCGTTAAACCTTTCCCCAGGCCCTTCCTCGTACGTATTCAACTCTAAACACTTACCTAACGAACAAATAGGCCGACTAAATGTTAGAAACTTACGGGGTGTAACAGGATAGTGGAAAGAAATGGGATAGTAACTTGCGACTTTCAACCATAGGAAGAATCATTCCAGTTTAATTACGTCTTGAAAACCCAACTTGAAACCAACCAAGTGCCATTGACCTTGTCATTCACCATCAGTGAAATACAATCAAGCTTGCACTTTTTTTAGTTAATTTTATATTTGATATTTTTGTAGTTTAGTTTTTCAAACCAATCTTCATTTTAACTATTTGGTAGATTAGTGAAATTAAAGTGACAACCTTATAATGATTAAATTGGCAAGTCCCTTTGGTACGATATATGGACTTAAAAATCCTATATTACTTGACGACCACATGCTCTTGCATGCACTTGGGTGACATCAAATATTCGGCATTGTTGTCGTGGACTTGAATATTGTTTAATTTTTTGTAGGTTAGAATTTTGTTTCACTAATCTGTATTTTACATTTGTTTCTTTTTTTTTGTTGATGTTCATAGGGTTGTTTGCCTTAGTGTATGCCAAGCACGAGAAGTCAGGAACCAGCTTGCTTCTCTTGATCCTAAAATAGAGAGAATCTTTCGAAGGTTAGCTATGGAAAACATAGTGCAGACAGCAAGTGAAGAAAATGATAGAGTTGCAGTGATGCATTTTGCTAGGCCTAATTTGGAGAACACTTCTAAAGCGATCGTCAAACGGACCATCACTAGGAATTTTTAGATGAAAGAAGGGACCGTGCGGTTGGTCCAAATCACTTGCCAATTTCAGGGCAAGCCACACGAGGATCCCCATAGGAATCTGATGACGTTCGTAGAGCTGAGTGAAAATTTCCACTACCAAAACATGTCAGATGAATATGTCAAGCTGACTCGGTTTCCGTTCTCACTTATTAGAGAAGCCAAGTAGTAGCTTCCAAATGAGCCTGTAGGATCCATCACCACTTGTGAGATCCTCTCCAATAAGTTCATCAACCGATTTTTCTCTTTGAGAAGAACTAAAGAACTGATGGGAAAGATCTCCAAATTCGTATAGAAAGATGGAGAAATGCTAGATCAAGCATGGCAACATTACAAGGGTTACTTGAGGGATTGTCCACACCACATGAAACCTAAGGAGATAATTTGGAAAAACATCATCGAGGGTCTGAAGCCCGAGTCAAAGATACTCCTAGATGCTACCGCATAGGGATAGATTCTGTCCAAAAGTTATGATGAAATTGAGGCTATCTTGAACCTCATTTCTGTGGGAAGTCAGGATTATCAAGACTAAGTAGAGGATTTGAAGCAGCAAAGGTTCCTAGAAAGATTGAAGTGGATGGTGTGGTCGTAATCAGGGAAAACATTAACCAACTGGTGGATGCGATCAGTAAGTTGGTGACCACACCAGCAGGAGGCCAAGTTTAGCAGGTACAGCAGGTACAAATCTCACCACCATCGTGTGAGGCATGTGGAGTAAGACACGCTTATTTAGGTTGTCCTCTTAATCTTGAGTCTATATATTTTGTCGGACAACAAGGTCGTAGTAGAGGTTTTGTAGGTAATGTCTATAATCAGGGGTACCGGAATGGAGAAAATCCCTCATGGTGAGGGAATAATAAATTCCAAATGCCCCGGAACACTTATCAAAGGCCACAGGGTCAGCAGCAGAGCAGCTCTCTTGAGGAGACAATGAACCGATAGATGGTGTAGCAGATGCAAGTGGTTAACGAAATTCAAAAGTCCATCCATAAGTTGAGAGGCAGATGGGGCAATTGGCCCTATAGTAGAGCAATAGACCACAGGGGGCACTCCCGGGTAACACCAAGAAGAACCCCAAGGAAAATTTGAGTGCATGTTCTTGAGTAGTGGTAAGGAGCTGGGTGAGGCTATCCACAGAAAAGAAAAATTTGCTGCGGAACAAGATGTGAGCTCCAAGACTGAGTGGGTGAGTCAAATCACCCAAAATCAAAAATTGTGGTAGCTATACCACCTCCTCTATTCCCTTAAAGGTTGAAGAAGAAGACAGAGGACACAGCTTGTAGTAAGTTTCTTGAGTTGTTAAAGCAGGTTCATGTGAATATTCCATTAGTGGAGCTTTTGCAGAAAGTCCCGAAGTATGCTAGGTATCTCAGGGATATCGTAGCCAATAAGAGGAGGCATACAGAGTTTGAAATCATGGCTCTTACGGAAGAGTACAGTTATCGAATCAAGAAAAAATTCCTAAAAAGCTAAAGGACCCTGGGAGCTTCACTATCCCTGTCACTATTAGGAGCAAGGAAGTTGATTCGGCCTTATCTGATTCAGGTGTGAGCATCAATTTGGTTCATGTATCCCTGTTTAGAACTCTGGGTATAGGTGAAACACGTCCTACCTCGGTGACATTGCAGCTTGAGGACCGATCTCTGGCCTATCCTGAAGGAATCATTGAAGATGTCTTGATTAAAGTAGAACCTTTCATCCTGCCAGTGGATTTTATAATCCCATACTATGAGGCAAATGTAGAAGTTCCCCTCATTTTGAGGAGAGGATTTTTAGCTACTTCCGACGCTGTCATACATGTTCAGCCGGGCAAGATGTCTATAAGAGTAGATGGTCAGGAGGCAGTGTTTAAAGTGTTCAGAGAAGCACGAATGCCACCTCACTATAAGGACTTCACCATGAAGCCAGCTGAAGAACCTAGAGGTTGTAATCAGTTAGTGGAGCAGCATCTGCTGCATGAAAGTTTAGTAGATCCTTGGTATGGTCACAAGTTCACTCGGATGAAGGAATGACGGGGACCATAATCATTCCACGACTATAACTAAGGTACATGGTGGGAGGCAACCATGAATGTTCTTCCACAACTATAACTAAGGCGTTTGGTGATAGGCAACTCATCCTTCTAACATTTTGTATATTCTTCTTCATTTTGTAGAGACAAACAGGGCATAAGAGGCAAGAACAAGCTGGGATATTAAGCTGAAAAGTATAAGTCTGGGGTGAGATGTCTGGCATGGGGCACCAGGAGTTAAATCCTAGAAGAAAAAATTTTGTCAGGTGAGGCTATGGGTGGTGCGCTGCACCAGCCTCCTGTTTCCGGAAAAAAATTCTACGTCTGTGGTGAGACAGAGGGGGCAGCGTGCCAGGGTCTATATGGAGGAAACTTTTTGGTCAATTTGAGTCAAATGTTGACTCTAAAGACCTTAAAATTACATAAAAGCCCATCTCCACTTCTTTATTTAAAGTCCCATTTATCCTTTTCCCTCAAAAAGTTGAAAAAAATGTAAAAATTCCTCGTTCTCTCTCTATCTCTGTCTCTCCATTAAGCAGTATCTCTCTCTTCCCCTTTCCCCTCCATTGTTGTCTTCCCCAAAGCTTTGCTAAAGCTTTCAACTTCAACTCAAGTAAGTATATTTCTTCTCTCTTTGTTAAATAATGATGAAAGCATACTCCACACCCTTTTCCCTTAAGATTTAGAACCTAAATCATCATTGTTGGTGAAAAGCTTGAATTTCATGTTTTGGGTTTGATAAGCTTAAAGTCTTAAATTCTTTCATGATAATATGTTATCTTTGTTGGGTATCTTGATTATTGGTTAAATATGGAAAAATTTGAACTTGTGGGGATATTAGGATTGGTGAATTGAATTCTTGAATATTGGTGGATAGATGCACTAATTGTAGAGAGAGAAAGAGAATACATGAGCTTTGAATTCTTAAAAGTGATAAATGCTTGAGTTTTTGAAATTCTTGATTAATTCATGTTGGATGGTAGTAAATTGCTTATTGCTTGTTGATTGAATTGAATAGTGTTACTTTCATACATGAATGACTTGAGTTATAAATTGGAGGAGGAAAATGAGAGGGATGACCTAGTTGACGCAATATTGAAAAAGTTGAAGTTAGAGGAGAGTAGAAAGAAGAAAAATCCATTAACTTGGTGTAGTATGGAGTTAGTGAATTAAATTAAATTGTTGAGATTGGAAGATGATGGGGGAAGTCTTGAGTACTCCATGAGACAAATTCTCATAAGTATCCTAGCAAATTAAATATGGGGTGGATTTTGCACCTTCAACACTTAGTTAGTTAGCCATTTTGTTCACAAATTAATTTTGTGAAGTTTTTTATTTTTGCTTGTTAGGTACCATGGCATCAAAAGGAAACAAGTCTCAAGAGGACTAGGAAAGGCAAAATGGGGGCTAGTTCTTCGGCTTTCAAAGCCGACCCCGTGAGAAGATTTGGAGAAAAAGCGGTCAAGCCTCATGGGCTTACTTGGTTTAACACTAAAAAATAAGCTAAGTTTGGACCTGAGAATTAGATAGATGAAGGTTGCTTGGCACTTGAGTTCCTGGCCATTCGAGACAAGATACATGAGTTGGGAGCGGGTTACATCTTCAATGAGCCGGAGAGGTGCAACCTCACATTGGTGAGGAAGTTCTATGCAAATTGGGATACCTCATTTGGAGAGAGAACCAAGGTAAAGATCAAAGGTCAAGTGGTGCGATTAACAGCTAAAAGGTTCAATGCCATCTTAGAGACACCTGCAGTAGACCCTTCAGAGTATTTCATCTTGCTGGAGAAGCCTCCATACAGAGACATATGTCACTCTTTATGTGGTGAGCACTCATCCGCCCATTGGGCGAGGGATCATAATGGAACTTATTCCACACTTGCATTTTCTTATTTGAATAGGAGGCAAAGGTGTGGTGAAGTTGGTGTGTGTTGTCTTTCTCCCTGGGACACATATGATAGAGGTGACTCGAGAGCAGATTGTCTTTGTATATATGTTAATAAAGGGAATACCGGTCAACTTTGGTGTTGTGATTTGTGACAATATGAGAAGATCATGAGACAATTGTAGATGAAAATATTATCATGGCAGTCTCTTGGCCATGTTCTTAAGGGAGGCAGGTATTGGAGAGGAGGAAGCAGACCTTGTCTTACCTTTGGCAAGACACTTGCTGGAAAGATGATAGACGTCATAAAGGTGAAGGAGACTGTCCCTTCCACAGGCTCTCTTTTTACTATAGTTTATCGGCAAGCCTATGATGAGAGTTGGTAGGGTCATATATTTAGGATGCTGGAATTACAGCTGAAGCTAGGAGGTTGACCCGACACTCTAGAGGAAATTACAGCTTTAGAGGTACGGTACCTGCTCAAGAAGAGTGTTGTGTTGATGTGCCAAGTGGGCCAAGCCTTTGAGAAGCCTATTGATGATGATGAGGCCACAATCCTTACTGATGGTGTTGACGACCTAGATATGGATGAGGAGGAGGATGCTACTACGGGTTCCATGCAGGTTGATGGTGAAGATGATGATGAGGAAGAGGAGTACAATCCCGAGGATGATTCTTAGCAACCCAGGAAGTTCTTTTTCTCTCTCTTTATGATATGATTGTGTGTGCACTGAGGACAGTGCACCTTTTTAAGTGTGGGGTGGAGGAAAGATAGATTTTTGTTGTTCTTTTATTGCTATATTTGTAGTAGGTCGTAGCATTATTATGTGATTCCTCATACTAGTAGCTTGATGATTCGTAGGTCATGGGTTGTAATGGCTAGTATAGTGATGTTGACTTGGATGCCTGCGATATTTTGACTTATTGTTCATATTGACTATGCAATGTTTAGTTTCTTTATTTTAGAGTCAATTTTTTTTGTTTTGTTTGAGTTGTTGTAGTCATAGAGTAATGACATTTCCCTATTACTGATGGATGACGACCATCTTAAGAAACATTTCATCACATTTTTTTATTTTTTAGAATTGAGTCATAGGTCATCCACTTGTATGATTATTGATATTCTGCTTAGCTGTTATGCTGGAGTAAATAGAGTGGTCATCTTGGTTGCATGAGTGAGGATCCATGAGAGACACACTTATCTCTTTAATTTGACTCAACATATCCTTAGGGCTTAATAATGAATTAAACTTGTTATTCAATATGATTGTAGGAATGTATAGCTGTAAAAACTGATTAGATTCTTACTGCCATGAAAGGAAAGCTGAATTGCTTTGTGTGTATATATTGTAGCATCTAAAAATTACCTCTGTGTGTGTAGGATAACTAGTTGGTAGAGAGTTGAGAGTGATCAAGGCATTTCTTTTTATAAGACATGTTTTTCTTCCTATAATTGCTTTACCTTCCTAATCATTCTTGCGAGTTACCCCCGTTGAGCTAAGTCTTGTTCTTTCTAGCCTTAATATTAGCTTAATCCCTCTTTTTGTGAGTGTCATGCCCTGAGTCTACACCCTGGACGGGACATAGTACTTGGATTCACAAGTAACCCCAATAAACCCCTGGTCTATCATAACACTGTCATTCTGAGTAAACGTATATAGCGGAAGCTTTAAAGTTGAATGTAAAGAATTTATGAGAATAAAGATAAATCATAAAGTTTAAATCATCTAAGCAAAATCGAAAATCTGAAACCATGTTTGTGTCTGAAAGCCACTACAACTAATGAGTTGCAACCCCCAGCTAACTCCAAGTGTAGATAAAAGAAAATAGAACTGAATGAAATGATCTTCGTCCTCGAAGGATGAGGACTCACCAATGGTGCAGCTAGAATCTTCTGAGAATGATCTGCTAACGAGGCTGTGACTGAGATCCTGTAGCTGTATCATAAAATAATACAACATAAAAAGAATGCATCAGTACTTTAAATGTACTGAGTAAGTGAGAGAAATCATACACAAAGAATGAAAATGATGAACTGAAAAGACATGTAATGACCAACTGAAACCTGTTGAAACTGAATAAATGTAATAAACTGAGATGGTCTAAATGACCCTATCTGATGGTCAAGAACATGCCCTAAATCTATGATACTGAACTGAACTAATCTGAATTGACTAATCTGAGACAGAACTGAGTTGACTAGTGGAAGAGTCTATAACCGACATATAACCACGTAAGCTAGACGTGGAGTCCAATGTATACACCCCGTCAATAGGACCCAATGTACCTTGCTAGGGTATAAAGGAATGAATTGGGTGATCACAGGTCTAGGACCATGAGGCCAATAAAATATAGCCTACGGTGGCAATGTAGTTCTGGGAACCTAGGTGCGCTGGAACCCCGGTCCCCTCAGTGCTAAGTCCTACTACCATTGGATATTCCTAGACTGACTGCTAAGCTGATAGCTCAAAACTGGGGTCCAAGAATAGTCAGGCATACCTATTCGGAAGCACCCTCACAGACTTATCGGGCCGAATTCTGTGACTAGGTTCTAAGACTGATCAGAGTTGCTTATCTGAAAGCATCGTAACCGTCTAAAGGACAAACTGTAATTTGAAGCTAGGGTCCTAAGGCTGGTAAGAGCTTCTTATTTCAAAGTGTCATGACTGCCTAAAGAACCACTAAAAAGTAATACTGAGTCTAATTGTGATAACTGGGAGGCACTACTTACACCTCGAGAATTTCTATAGTCAAACTGATCAGCTGACATTTCTAAATAACACTGGATATTCCAACATTTTGACTGAAACTGAACTAACAATTATCTGACTGAGATTTCAATTAAACTAACAATATGGAAATCCACAACACTAATAGAATCAAGCAAATTTCAATATTTAATCACTATTGCAAGACTCCAGTTTTTCTACATTCAAGAACTAGGGCTGGATTTCACTTTACATGAACAAGCATCAATATAGTCACAAACTGGTGGAAAATTATCTACAATTACCATGAAGAATATTCTACATGAATTAAACAAAGTCTGACAGATAATTTCTTCACATTCGAAAGTTTCAGGGCTAGAACTAATAGAGAAATTAAAGGGAATTTTGGGGACACAAGGGAAGAACTATTCCCTTGTTGAATTCCGACATACCTGGCTAAGAATTTCTAGAGAATATCGCTGAGATAAATCTGAAAAGACAATTGTCTTCCCTAGCTTCTGTTCTGAACTTCTGACTATTCTACGCTTAGACTTTGAGAGAAAGGGTGAAATAAAGGGGAAAGGTCGTTCTACCCCTTTAACTCCCTCCTAAATGAGCCCAAAATGGGTTTAAGCATTAAAGAGGTGAGAAATTACCAACATACCCCTGGAAGAAAGAACTGAAAACTGGTCGACACGGAACGACGGGCCTCAGAACGGGTAGGTTGTCGATACCATGACCCATTGGAACCCACCGTTAATTCTGGGTCCAAAAACCATACTCACTAAAAAGGGACCACGGGAGGATACCACGACTCGTTAGGACAACAAACGGGTCATTGGTACCTCTCGTTATTACAGGTTAGGAAACTGGACCATAAGACAACGGTCAACACAACGACTCGTTGGTAGAACCAATGTGTCGTTGTGTCGACTCGTGGTCTATAAAGCTATGGCCTGGGACTGGGCAACGGGTGGAAACGATAGGTCGTTTGTGGTAACCACGAGCAGTTGATTCCACTCATTGCTTCTAGGAACCTTTTTGGCCCTTACTGGAAATCCAACAATGACTGACTACCACGGGTCGTTGTAGCTACCAACGACTCATTGAAAGTCTCGTTGGTTCTAAGAAAGGACACCTGCTGGGCAACCAATGACCCCTATAATGGTCCGTTGGTACCACCAACGACCTGTTGTCTGGGTCGTTTGAGATAGAAATTTCTAGTTTTTCTTTTGAATTTCTTGAAATGTATGAGTCTAGTCTTGGAAAGTTTTTGGGTGTTACAATATCTATCCCTTGGGATCATTCGTCCTCAAATGAAGACTAAAACTGCATGAAAACTAGGAAAAGAGCTGAGATTTCTAGACTTAGACTATGAGCTGTTTTCTGAAGGAGTAACTGACTCCAAACTAACTTAACCGTACTAACAGAGTTGATGCAACTAAAATGCACATATGAAATTTAAATAAAACTGATGAGTACCGAACTGAACAAAGAACTGAGGAGGCATTTAGTACCTGATGCCGAAACTGAACTAGAAGGGAAAAAGTGTGGGTATCTAGCCATCATATCTGCTTCGGCTTCCTACATAGCTCCTTCTATATACTGATTTCTCCATAAGACTTTGACTGAAGCTACTTCCTTATTCCTCAGCTTACGAACCTGACGGTCAAGGATCTGAATTAGGACCTCTTCATACGAGAGACTATCTTTCACTCCCACACTGTCCAATGGCATTACTGAAGTTGGATCACCGATGCACCTCTTCAATAGTGACACATGGAATACTAGGTGCATAGATGCCAACTCTGAAGGTAATTCTAGCTCATAAGCTACCTTGCCAATTAACTTCAGAATTTTATAGGGTCCCACATATCTAGAACTGAGCTTTCCTTTCTTCCCAAATCTCATTACCCCTTTCATGAGTGAAATTTTCAAATAAACCCAGTCATCCACTACAAACTCTAATTCTCTTCTCCTCACATCATTATAAGATTTCTGACGGCTGTAAGCTGTTTTCAATCTTTCTCGAATGAGTTGTACTTTCTGCGTAGCTTCATGGACTATGTATGACCCGATTAAAGTAGCTTCACCAACCTCAAACCACTCGATAAGAGATCTGCACCTCCTACCATACAATGCCTCAAACGGGGCCATATGGATACTGGAGTGGTAGCTGTTGTTGAATGCAAACTCAATGAGAGGAAAATGGTCATCCCAACTGCCCTTAAAATAGACCACGCATGCCGTCAACATATCTTCTAGGGTCTGAATGGTCCGCTTAGCTTGTCCATCTGTCTGCGGGTGAAAAGTTGTGCTGAGCTTTACATGGGTACCAAGTCGCTTCTGAGAGAACTTCCAGAAGTGATAGGTGAACTGTGTACCTCTGTCTGAGATAATGGATAAGGGCACCCCATGAAGTCTGACTAATTCTCGGATATAAAGCCTAGCATATTCCTCAGATGAATCTGTAGTTTTAACTGGGAGGAAGTGTGTTGACTTAGTCATCCAGTCTACTATCACCCAGATTGAATCATGCTGCCGATGAGTCCAAGGTAGACCCGTAACAAAATCCACATGTACTTCTTCCCACTTCCATGTGGTTATGCTGATATCCTGAGTCATACCTCCCGGTCTCTGGTGTTGTACTTTGACTTGCTGGTAGTTCGGGCACTTAGCTACAAATTCAGTGATGTCTCTCTTCATGCCGTTCCACCAGTAAATATCCCATAAATCACGGTACATCTTAGTAGCACCAGGGTGGATGGAATATCTCAAAGTGTGTGCTTCATCTAGTATCTGTTGTCTTAAATCACCCACATCTGGTATGTACAATCTACCCTGATAACGGAGTACACCATCTCCCCTCGAGAGAAAGCCTCCACTTCTTTTCTATGAACCGCCTCCTTTAATTTAAGAAGTATGAGATATTCATCCTTCCTTGACTTGACTTCAACTATCAACAAGGAATCTGACCCACTCTGCACAACTACTCCACCCTCAGTCGTATCAACCAACTATACTCCTAACCGAACTAATCTGTGGATATCCTTTGCCAGCTTCTTTTTTCCCTCCTCGACATGAGACACGCTCCCTATAGAAACTCTACTTAAGGCATCAACCACAATATTGGCTTTGATCGGGTGAAACAGCAAACTCATGTCATAGTCCTTCTGCAGCTCTAACCACCTTCTCTAACGAAGATTTAGGTCTTTCTGGCTGAACACATATTGCAGGGTCTTGGGATCGGTGAAAACATCCACGTGAGCCCCGTATAGGTAGTGTCTCCATATTTTCAATGCAAACACCTCCACTGCCAACTCCAAGTTTATCACACCCGAACATATGCACTGATCGAGACACGGGACAAGGAGCCCTGAGAGACTCCAAGTCGACCAATGGCATGAACATACATCTAACTCAATCAATTTTAAGCGGAAGAATTAACATAATAAACATACAAAAAATATAGCATAACATAATCTTAATCGGAATCCACATATTACATAACAAGCTATTACTACGTACTGTGTGAAAGCCTCTACATAATTGATGGATTGATGGAACAACACCCCCTATTAACCTGATAAGTCTGAAAACTGAAGGAAACAATAATGTCTGGTAGCAAATATCCTTGGGAGATGAGGACTACCACTAAGATGGATGTTAACTCCATCACTGGCTAATAATGGGGCTGAGTCTGAAGATCGGGACCTGTATCACAAAATGATATAGCATAGAGTATGCGGTCAGTACAAGGAATGTACCGAGTATGCAAAGTAAGTAAAAACTGCTTAATTAAGTAAAATCATTTAAAACATGCATAATGCAATTTCAATCAAGATATGAATCTGAGAGTAGGGCTTGCATGCTATTTTCTCAAATCATGATCTTAACATAACATAACATCATAACTGAATTGATTAACCCAAAGATGAAATCTGATAATCATAAGTAAAACTGAACATTGGGTCAAACCTTCTTTATAACATATACATTTATATATATCATGAGTGATAAACATGCATAACTGAAATCATGAGGAACAATGGTAGACTCTTCATGTAACCGACATACCAAGATAGAGCTTACATGGTCCCAACTATCACACTCAAGTGGGTAGAGCCATCCAAAATCTTGCCAGGGGTAAGGACGATACCATGATATTAATATCAAGATCGTCGCTCGATCGAGGTAGGGGATAGCTCACGAGGGAGGTCCCAAGTATATATAAGATATGTATAAACCTACGTTGGCGCGTAGTTTTGAGGCATAGGGTGATCAACCCTTAGCCTACTCGGTGCTAGACGCTACTCCCAAAAACATGCATATGCTCTCCATCATTTTTTAACGAAGCTGACCATCGTCTATTGATGAAGCTAAATAATCATGAATATATATATATATATATATATATATATATATATATATATATATATATATATATATATGTATGTATGTATATATGAATCATATATATGAGGAGCTCTTTGCTCAAACCATACCGCAACCTGAATATAATTAGGAGTCTTCACTCTAAAACCATGTGGTAAGCTTATTCTTGAAATCATAAATTATACTTGAACATATGGGTATTTCCCGATACTTTATCATGCATGTAAAATACATAAATCACTTAAAAACATCATCATAAACATGGGTGACTTGAAAACATGATTTTCATCTATAATATCTCATCATACTTAAACATTCATCATAAATGTCAACTTTCATGAATTTCTTATAATTGGACATTTTAATTTATAAAGCTTGAAACATAATTTTCATTGAAAACAACGTAAAACATGCCCATGAATCATAATTAAATAGTAGAAATGTATTTAAACCATACCCGTGTAGAGAATTACGAATTTCATGTATTAGGTTAAAACCCCATAAAATCAACATAGGAATTTTTCATAATTTAAAGAGAGTTTGGGCATGGGCGTGAACGGATTCACCCATTCATAACACTACATACCTGATAGGATCTGATTCTACCACATTGCTAATTGCCCAATGATGATTTGGAGAAATCTTGAAGAAAAACCTATAGTTGATCACCTCCTAAAGCCTTTAATTTGCATGCATGGATGTGAATGAGCCTAGGATAGATTTTCCCCTCATAAAACACTATATTTCGAGCCTAAACAATGTAGTTTAGGAACCTAGGACTTAGGATGATGAAAGTACCCTTAATGAATTTCCTAAAAATTCTAAAGTGCTGGTGACAATGGACGATAGAATGATCCGTCGTCATCTCCTACGGTCCATCGTTACCACTCGTTTCTTAACCCTGAGTTTAGGTCTCTAATCCCTCACCACGACCAGATAGGATGGGTCATTGCTGGATTTCTACTACTTTTCATTTTTTGTCTCGGGTCTAGTCTTGGGCGCTTTCGGGGTATTACACAAGTCATGAGTCGGATAATTCTTTTCATGAACTTTGAGTTGTCCGGCGGCGTAGGCTATCACCTTGTCGCACTGCATCAGCTCGCAATTGAGATTAACCCTGGAAGCATCGGAATACACTACAAATCCATCTAATCCTTTCGGCAGGGTCAACACTTGAGCGGTAGTGAGTTGAGTTTTTAATTCCTGGAAACTCTTCTCACATGCATCTGACCACTAAAATTTCACCTTCTTTTGAGTCAGCCTAGTCAGAGGAGATGCTACATAGGAAAAACCTTCCACAAAACATCGGGAATAACCGGCTAGACCCAAGAAACTACTGATTTTGGTTGGGGAGGTAGGTCTAGGCCAGTCTTTCACCGCTGCTATCTTTTGTGGATCAACCTAAACACCCTTACCCGACACCACATGACCCAGGAAAGTTACAAACTTCAACTACAATTCACATTTGCTGAACTTGGTGAACAACTGGCAGTCTCTAAGTGTCTGAAGCACTATACTTAGGTGATTAGCATGTTCCTCCTCATTTCTAGAGTATACCAGAATGTCATGGGTAAATACAATAACGAACATATCCAGATACTGCTTGAAGACTCTGTTCATCATATCCATAAAAGTTGCGGGGGCATTTGTGAGTCCAAAGGACATAACCACAAACTCGTAGTGACCATACCGAGTCCTGAAAGTTGTTTTCAATACGTCACACTCTTCGACCCTTAGCTGATAATACCCTGACCTGAGATCAATTTTGGAAAAACAACTGGCTCCCTAAAGCTGATGAACAAGTCGTCAATCCTGGGTAGGGGATACCTATTCTTGACTGTGACCTTGTTCAATTAACAGTAATCAATGCACATTCTGAGAGTATCATCTTTCTTTCGCATGAATAGTGTTGTTGCATCCCTGGGGGAGATGTTGGGTCTGATAAATCCTTTATCAAGAAGGTCTTTTAACTGCTCCTTTCAACTCTTTAAGCCCATATGGAGTCATTCTATAAGGAGGGATGGAGATGGGATGAGTATCTGGAAGAAGGTCTATACCGAAGTCTATATCTCACTCAAGAGGAACTCCAGAAAGATCTTCAGGAAACACATCAGGGAACTCGCTGACAACTGGGACTAACTAGATAGTTGAGATCTCATAGCTAGAATCTTTAACTTGAACTAAATGATAAATTCACCCTTGAAAAATAAGTTTTTTGTCCTTAAGGTAGGAAATAAACCGACCCTTAGGTGCTGAACTACTGCCTGTCCACTCTAAAGCTGGCTTATTAGGGAATTGAAACCTGACGACCCTAGTTCTGTAGTGGACTGAGGCATAACCTGAGTGTAACCAATCCATGTTTAGAATGAGGTCAAAATCAACCATGTCTAACTATACAAGATCGGCTAGAATGACCTTATTGAAGATTAAGACTAGTAGTTTTTATACACCCGGCTAGCTCTAACTGACTTGCCAACTGGGGTGGAGACTGAGAATGGTTCTAAGAGGACCTCTGGACTGATATCGAACTGGTCTGCTACATAGAGAGTCACAGAAAAATATGTGGCTCCTGGATCTAGTAGGGCATACACGTCTAGATGAAAAAAGTGTAACATACCCGTGACCACATCAGGTGAGCTCTCCTGATCCTGAAGAGAAGACAATGCATAAAAATGGTTTTGGCATTGGCCGCCAACCGTACCTGAAGTGTTTTCTTGTTGAGCTGGTCAGCTTGCTGGAGCTGCTGAAGTAGTGGATTGTGATCTGCCCCGTCCTGCTGACGGACATTTCTTAAGTCGATGAACAAGTTGTCCACAACCAAAACAGCCCTCTCGACCCTGAAGACATTCTCCTGGATGGTTCTTTCCAAACTTAGGGAAAGTTGGGTAGCGATTGATGGGGCTGAAGCTCTGGGACTGAGAGCCCGATGCTCTACCCCATTGATCCTTGCGGGACCGAAAAGTAGGGGTGCTGGCTAAACTGAGTGGTGGAGCCCTCTGCTGCTGTTTCTGTTGCTTTTGTGGATGGCTACTACCACCATATCTTTGATGTCCATAGTCTGACTGGCCGGTTCTTACCCGTTTGTTCTCCCGCTCCAAATCTTTCAATTTTTCTGCCTCAATTTGCTGGGGATGAACTATGAGGCTGTAGAGATCGATGTCCTTGATAAGCATTGTTTTCCTACACTCCTTAAGGACCAAATTTGAAACTCCATTCACAAGATTCAACATCCGAGCCCTTAGCTCGGCTACCATCTCTGGATCATACTTAGACAACCTGGTGAACTCCAGTGCAAATTCTTCTACTGTCCTGTTTCCTTGTTTCAGATTCATGAACTCCACCACTTTTGCTTCCCTGAGCTCTTGAAAGAAGAATCTATCTAGGAAGGCTATGGTGAACTCCTCCCATTCCACTGGTCCTGCTCCCACTGACCTCCCCTCCTTCTATTGCTCGTACCAAATTTGGGCTTCCCCTTTCAGTAGGTAGGAAGCCAAGTCAGCACTCTCCGAGGAACTGACACCCATAATTCGGGTGATCTATCTAATCTCATCCAAGAATTCCTATGGGTACTCTCCCACCTTATATCCATGGAAATCTGAAGGGTTCATCTGAGTGAAATCCCGCATTCATACAGCTGCTACGGACCCATTATTATTGATTGGAACCACCTGTTGCTTCACCTGGTTGGTAACTATTTGAGAGAGCAGCTGGATAGTCGCCCTGAACTCTATAGTGGATACTGAGTCATCCTGAGGGGCTGCTGGAGCTGGTGAGGTAGGTTGGTGAGTGTTACCGGCCCTTCTTCCATTGCCACATCGCGGAGGCATAATTCACTGAAATAAAACAGAGCAAGAGTTAAGAGAACGATTCTGGTACTAAATTTCAATGCACGATAAAGTGTATGAGCAAAGGAAGTTCCCCTAATAACATATCATAGTCTCCCCATCATAGGTGTGGTGCTCTCCACACCCATGGAAGGAACTCTAGTCGATGCGGCTTTCAGACATCCGAGGATACTCTAAACCTAGTGCTCTGATACCAAGTATTGTCATTCCCTGATTCTACACCTTGGACGGGACACGGTACTTGGAGTCACAAGTAACCCCAAGTCAACCCCTGGTCTATCATAACATTATCATTCTGATTAAACATATACAGCGGAAGCTTTAAAGAAGAATGTAAAATATTTATGAGAATAAAGTTAAATCATAAAGTTTAAAATCATTTGAATGAAACCGAAAGTCTGACAGTTAATTTTTCACATTAGAAAGTTTCAGGGCTAGAACTGATAAGGAAATTAAAGAGAATTTTGGGGACACAAGGGAGGAATTATTCCCTTGTTGAATTCCCACATACCTGGCTAAGAATTTCTAGAGAAGATCCCTGAGAAAATTTTGAGAAGACAATCTTCTGCCCTAGCTTCTATTCTAAACTTCTTATTATTCTACGCTTAGACTTCGAGGGAAAGGGTGAAATGAAGGGGAAAAGGTCGTTCTAGCCCTTTAACTCCTTCTGAACGAGCCCAAAATTATAGGGTTTAAGCATTAAAAAGGTGGCAAATTACCAACGTACCCCCAGAAGAAAGAATTGAAAACTGGTCAACATGGAACGACGGGCCTTAGAATGGGTCATTGGTCGAAACCACAACCTGTTGGAACCCACCGTTGGTTCTGGGTCCAAAATCCATACTCACTAGAAAGAGACCATGAGAGGATACCACGACTCGTTGCGACAACAGATGGGCCATTGGTACCTCTCATTATTACAGGTAGGTAAACTGGGCCCTAAGACAATGGTCAACACAATGACTCATTGGTAGAACCAATAAGTCGTCACATCGAATTGTGGTCTATACTTATATGGCCTAGGACTGGGCGATGAGTGGAAACAATAGGTCATTTGTGGTAACCATGAGTCGTTGATTCCACTCGTTGCTTCTGGGAACCTTTTTGACCCTCTTTGGAAATCCAAACGACTGACTACCACAGGTTATTGGAGCTACCAACGACTCATTGAACATCTCATTGGTTCTAAGAAAGGACACCTGCTGGGCAACCAATTACCACTGCAACGTTCCATTGGTACCACCAACGACCTGTTGTCTGGGTCGTCTGAGACAGAAATTTCTTATTTTTCTTCTGAATTTTGTTGAAATGTCTGAGTTTGGTCTAGGAAAGTTTTGGGGTGTTACAGTGAGACCTTATTGATCCAAAGTAGTCTTAGGAACTTTAAGACTTGAAAGTAAAGGTCCACCGAAGTATAATGTTAAGGGAAAATGAAAAAATCATGGTAAGAAAAGAAAAGTGAGAAGAAGGGGTGCCCATAAAAATTGTGTTGTTTACTTGCTGCTAGGGAATTGAAAAAGAGAGCTTCAATTGCCAAAATCTTAGTTATTCTATGAGTAAGAAACTAGCAGTCAAATAATGAAAAATGGGGCATGAAAAGAAAAGACAAGGGTGAATAGATAAAGGGTGAACAAACAAGGAAAAAGGTGGTGGACAAGAAAAGTGAAATATGTCTTGAAAGTGGTTAGAGTGGTAGTCACTATAAAATGAAATATCAATCCTACCCATCCCTTAGCCAACATTACAACCAAGAAAAGTCCTTATGATCTTAATTTATTGAAGCAATTAGGTAGTCTTAATGTACATGAAGTGCAAGCCTATGTTATGATTACATATGTGCATTACATCATTTGTGAGTGTGAATATGACTTACTTATTGTGTTTCCTGTCTTTACATTGATGAATTTGAGAGAGGAACATCACTAAAAGTGAGGGGCACAAGAGGTATAATTCGATATACTACATGTTGCATGTGTCATATTTAATCATGTTGGCCCTTTGTCCTGAAAAGATGAGTTGTGTGATCTTGATTATAAAGCTTGCAGATGTGCTTGATGAAATTGTGTGGCTTATGATAAAACACTCTATGAATGATCCATTCTAGTTGGTTGAGTAAGAGTTTATAGAGGTGTCAAGTGTGATGGTGAAACATGAGTTTAGGTATGTTTTAAGGATTGTTCGAGGATGAAAAATGGTTTAAGCGTGAAGTGGTGATGTTGAGCATATTCTTATGCCCATTTTCCATACTTTACCCATATTTGATCATGTTTTGAGTTCATAATCCTTAATTTATGCATAGATTCATGTGTGTGTGTGAGTGTTTTAGGCGCTAACAAATGATTTAAGTTGAATTGAGCAGAAAACTAAGCAAAATGGGCTCAAAAGGATGCAAGGAGTGAAGATTTGAGGAGCTGAAGGGCCTAGTGCTATGGTTGGCGCCCCGCACCAAGTCCTGAACTTTAGAGAACAAAACTTCAGGTTTGTGCCGCGCCAGCCCTTTAACTTAAGATAATTGCACTTAAAACATGGCGAGATGAGTGGCGCCCCACACTAGAGGTGCCCAAACTTAGAGAAATTTGACGAATACCTTGGTGAGATAGAGGGGGTGGCGCGCCAGACCTTGTCCGGAGTTGAAATTATTCGAAATTTGACTATGCTTTTGGCGAGATACATGGGGCGGCGCGCTAAGGTCATTTCAGGGTAGAAAACACTTATTTAGAGCCACGTTTTGAAGGGCATAAGCTTCACCTGAAGGCTCATCTATAAATGGAGGTCTTAGGACATTTGTTAAGCAGCTTTTGACATCGTGGAGCATTCTTTAGTTCATATTTTACATTGTGTAGTTCGTTTATGAAAGCTTAGAAGTTGTTTGGAACGAAGACACAATTCTACAACTAGGTTTTTCTCTTCTTTACTCATATTTTCATATGATGATGAATAAGTATTTTTTTTCTGCTTGTCTATGAGTGGCTAAACTTATATTCTAGGGTTTTGTCCACGGTGAATGGTTGATTATTTGAACGACTAATTAAATTTGGTGTTGATTCTTCAATTATGGTTGTTTATATTTATTTGTGTTAATTTATTATTTATAAGATTGATCACCTTCTAAGTAATCTATTTGCTTTTGATTGAACTTGGAAAAGGGAAAAAGGGTTAAAAATAAATATAGAATGGGAATTCAAAGACTCTTGAACCCATGGGTGATAGGATAGAAGTTGTTGTTGAGGATAAGAATATACCCTTCAACCCCGTTTCGTTGAAATACTAGTAGGCATAATCGTGGTTTCATTGTTCTCTTACGACCATAGGGATATAGTCACTAGGATTCATGAAATAGTTCTTGGATGCTAGGGATAGTGGAAAGAAATGGGATAGTAACTTTCAACTATCAACCATAGGAATAATCATGTCAATTTAATCATGTCTTGAAAATTCAACTTGAAACCAACCAAGTGCCATTGCCCTAGTCTTTTACCATCATCGAAATACAATCAAGCTTATGATTAATTTAGTTAATTTTATATTTGAAGTTTTAGAAGTTTAATTTTCCAAACCAATCTTGATTTTAACTATTTGGTTGATTAGTGAAATTAAAGTGAAAACCTTAAAACGATTAAATTGGCAAGTCTCTTGGGTATGATATCTGAAATTCAAAATCCTATATTACTAGACAACCACGTGTGCTTGCGTGCAATTGGGAAACATCAGTATTCAATAAAACTTATGCATTAAAACATCTCTGTAAATACTTATGTAAGTAAAATAGATCAATAGTAGGCTGAGTGAGAGTTTCTCATAACTGACACCATCATGAATGAGCACATGATGCCCAACTATCTTGCTCAAGTTGCAAGAGTCGTCCAAAACCTTGCCTGGGTAGAGGACGATTACAACGTAGGATCCATAACATTGAGTCCTTACTAGGGACTACCTATGAGGAGTCGTTCAAACCAATGGCACGATCATATCCTACGTTGGCTACATAGTTATGGGGCTTATGGGTTTTCTGAACTCTTTCACCCAGTCGGTGCTAAATACTCCTCTCAAAACAATCTTGATCATGTCCAATGAAATGCACTCAATGAGGCAACATCATAAACATCATTATAAAGCAATTTAGCTATAATATATCATGAATGTTTAAAATCATATGTGGATCCCTTTCACTCAAAAATCATCTTCAGACTTTCTTATGAGCTTCTCACTCAAAACATAGTTTAAAACATCTTTAAAGCATCATGAGGAGCCTTTCACTCAAAATATTTCAAAACATATTTAAAACATAATGAAGATCCTTTCACTCAGAAAAATATTTAAACATAAATATGGAGCCTTTCACTCAAAACATCTCATGAATTTCAAAATAAAACTTTACTTTTGCTTTTTGAAAATCATGCTAAAAATCATGTCTTTATGCTTAAAATCTCATCATGCATGATTTCTTGAAAATATATTCAATATTTATGAAAATAATGCATTTACTTCCAAAATACATATTTTCAAAATCTTGCTTCTTTAAAATCATGCTATCATGCAACTAGGGTTCAAGGAATAAGAGACATGAACCAACCTCAAGAATCAAGAATCAAGAACCAAAGAGTATGATCAACAATCAATGGAGTAAGATTTTAATCAAGACAAATCAATAAACAACTCAATATGAAGAATTCAATAATGGCAATTCAACATATATAGATAGAGAAGAAGACAACTTAAGAATTGGGTAAAAATTCTAGCTTTAATCTCAATGAATTGTTGCATAGATATAGGGCATAATAATGATAGAAATCCTTACTTAGGTTAGACTTGCATACATATAAAAATATAACATTAGACTCAAGCTTGAAGAACCCTAATTTACAGAAGAAGACTTCCTAGCTTCTTGAAAAAATGTGAGAGCTTTGATCCTTGAACTCAAATTGGAATGGTGAGGAATGAGTGTCTAGGATTTGGGAGTACTTAAATAATACCTTTAGGCATCCCAAACCATCAGGGTTTAGGAAATTAAATCGTGGGAACTCCCTAAAATAACTTTAAGAGCAGTTTGGTAACTTCACGCTTATTTGACTTTGACCACATGTTATTTGAAAGTGCTTTACTAAAATGCTCATAACTTTTCACTCTCAACTCTGATTGATACAAGGTCAGATGCGTTAGAAAGAAGAATTAAAGAGCTTCAATTTGATGGATTGAATTACTCAAAATTACTTTTTAAATTGGGAGTTATCATCATTTGAATTTGACCTTGTAAGAACTTATAACAAAAACTCAATTGCTAAGAAGGCTCCCACTCAACTTTGTTCTATAGGTTCCTTATGACCTTATTTTGTATCCAATAAACTTTTCACACTTAAGAATTAATATTAACACTTTGTTTCCATAAAATTCATTAGGCTTGGATGTAATAGCCCGAAAGTGCCTAAGATTAAACCCGGGATCCAAATTTTAAGTTAGCTGAAAAACTAGGAAAATATTGTAGGAAGGATGATGTCATGACTCGTGGTTGGAAACCACAGGTCGTTGTTAGCATCCATGGGAGGAACTGGACTCTAGCAGTTGGAGATACCACGGGTCATCCAACGGCTCATGGTGAAAGGTGACGACTCTTGGTCACCAGCCATAATTTGGGTTTGCCAGATCTCAAGTGGAATTAACGGATGGGTACCACGACTCGTTGGAGGGAATAACGAGTCATGGTGAGGCTCGTTGTGAAGAGAAGCTTAGGTTATTTAGGGGACAAGCGACGATCGATCCAATGATCCATTTGATCAAAGGACGAGTTGTCCTGTCGAGTTGTGGTATGAATCCGGGGTCAGGGCCTAAGCAGTGCATATGACCGGTCATACCACGAGCCGTGATAGCTTCCAACGACTCATTGGTACGCTCATTGGATTGATCTATGCAGAATTTTCTGGTATTTCATTAAGGGTATTTTCAACATTCCTATGCTCTAGGGCCCTAAACTACATCGTTTTATGTATTTTTTAAGGCATGATAAGATAGGTTAAGACCCTCTAATTATCCTCATACCCATGCATGCAAGTTAGAACAATTTTAGAGAGATCAAGTTATTCCTCAAGCTCTTCCCTATCAATTCTCCCTTGGGCATTCAAGGAACCTTGGAATCTGATCTTACCCAGGTATGTAAGGTTATGAATGGGTGTTTCCGTCACACCAATGCCCATTCTCTATTAATTTATGAAAATCTATCAAAAATCCCATGGGGTTTTAATTCAATTTTTGTGAAAATCTAATGATTTGCTAATGGGTTATTATGATTTATGATTAACATCATATTTTATGGATTTTGACCATTTTTACAAGTATTTTGATTATAAATTTATTGATTTTGATTTCTACTAAATTTAGCTTTATTATGTAGATCTATGATGAATCGATTTATGATATACCCTTCAATTGTTGATATTTACAAACCCAACATGATTTATGGTTTGAAATATGAATTTATTCAATTACTCATCATGATTTGATTATTTACAAGTTATATGCATGATCTACAAGTATGCATGAATCCTACGATTTATGAAGTATGTTTTGGCTGACTCACGGGCCTATTATCATGGATAGTTAACATATGTACAAGTATGTTTATGATAATCATGATTTAACTAGCCCTTGAATTCATGCATATTATACAATGAGCACTATATTTGTTTTGGGAGTAGTTTTGGACATCGAGTAGGTTCGGGCCTAGGTACTGCCCCGGATCTCATAAACTATATGCCACCGTAGGTATGTTGGGACCTCCCTTGTGACTGTCCCTGGCCCAAATGGCCCTTTTCATGGTGATATCACGCTCTTCATGGTTCTACCATTAATAAGGTATGAATGGCCTCCCGACTAGGTTTACAAGTCCGACTCCATCTGTGCTCATATAGGGTACGTCGGTTAAGAGAATCTCCCATTGTTCCTCATAATTTATGCATATTTATGATTATGTATTTTGGCTCAAGTCATTTTAAATAAAGCTTTTATCTTATGAGAAGGAGTACGATTGTATTACGAATGTTTTAAAAACCTTGAGCCTTATGTTATGTTACGATATTTATGATATGAGCATGAAGTCCTACTCTTATGATGTTTTTATGAGTTTTTACATATTTAAATGTCTGTTTTTACTCCACGTACTGACCACATACTTTCTATGTTGTATTGTTTCATGATACAGGACTCGGCTTTCAGGCTTATCCTCATCCTTATACCATCTCGGCGTTACTATTAGCTTTATTGGTGACTCCTCATGTTTTGAGGGCCATATGACTATGCGTTTATGTTTCTATTTTGTTTCAATTTGGCCGAGTTAGTTGAGGACGTTTTCCCATCAACCCATCTTACATGAAAGAGGCTTTCGGACCGTATGTAGTACTCAGCTTATGTGTATATCTAGTACTTCTGAATGTCATGGAATGTTATGTTATGTTTACATTTCTGCTATGTCTTATGTTTAGTCTTCCACTTAAAGTGAATGAAGTTAGATGTATGCTTATGTCATGGGTCGACTTGGGACATCTCGGGGTACCTTGTCCCGTGTTACGATCCGGGTCTACATTCGGGTTGTGACAAACATGGTATTAGAGAAATGGTTTGAAGTGTCCTAGGGTGTCTGAAATCCGTGTTAAGTAGAGTCTTTTTCATGGGTGTGAAGCGCACCACACTTATGACGAAGAGGCTACGAGACCTTTAGAAAATGTTCCCTTATTTCATGATCTATGTCGTGCGATGAAAAGTCTTTCTATCCTTCTAATTTATGCTATTCCCAATTGTAGAACCATGGCTCCTAGAAGAATAAACGGAAGAAGAAATGGAAACGGTGAAGGCCACGAAGATGGAAATGGTCATGGGCATCAGCAAGTCCCACTTGTTGAGGAGCCCCATGATCTCGAGAAAAATAGTATGCCTGAGTGATGCTTTATAACTTAATTTAGTCTTGTTTAGCTAATTAATTATATACATTTTTATGTGATTTTATATAAATGTGAATATATGTACTAACCAACATGATTAGTTCTGTTTTGTAGGTTTACATGAATTTGAGGAACTAATTTATAAGTTGGTGAAGTAGAGGAATGGAGTCGGGAGCAATTTGCAAAAGTCAGCAAGAAGCATGCCTTGGCAAGGATGGCCGCGCCAGGTAGCGTGCCACGCTGTGCATGTGTCGCGCCCAGCGCCGTGCCATGCCCATTCCAGGCGCGAGAGAAGGCAGCAAATAGGCAGGCGATCTGCGCGCCAGTGTCGTGCCACGCCAAGCGAGCTGCGGTCCAGCACAATGCCATCGCGCTGCATGAGCAGCGTGTCACGCCGGCCAGCGTGGCGACCCTCAGCATCTTGGCATCCAGAGGCAATTTCCAGTGTGCCTCCGCGCTACCTCCGTTTCACAGAGGCAGTGCTCCGCAATACGCTCCGTGACATGGAGCCATTCCACGACAGGCTTAATTTTGCAAAATTCTCATTTACTATAAATAGGTCCCTTAGCTCCTAAAATCATTTGGTCACGATTTTATTTTGGAAAACCACCTAGGAGTGAAGGGAGAATTGGGAGAACTCACCTAGGGTTTGTCAAATTCCTCTTCTCTTCTACCAATTCTTGTAAGTATGTACTTTAACAACGTTTCCTTGTAATTTTACGAACATGAATGGCTAGAACCCTTTCTCTAGGGTTGAAGCCATGAGTTATGATTGTGTTTTTATGAAATTGTGTTGGACTTAAGTTATCGATTGTTGTTTTGTCTTGCATTCTTAATTATTGGTTGTTTTTATGAATGATCACCATGAAAACATACACATTAAACTTAGATAAATGCTTGAGAAGGCATTTACTTAGGCCAGAACAAGAGATTGTAGGGAGCATGGTTGTATCTCACGATATAATTTGTGTTAGTATAGGAATATATCTAACACCTTGCTTGGTTGATAAAACGGGAGGAGTTGGGCACCAACTTGGAATTATCACATCACCACTCGAAGAAGTAGTTGTTAGCTAAGTTGAGTCGAATGATTAGGAGTACGAGTCATATCCACGTAAACCACATCCACTTAGTTAATTGCCCACGAACTAGAATTAGTATCCTCGCTCTCAACGTAGTAGTGAGGCTAGTTTGTCGTGTTTAGAGGCTCGAAAGGCCATGAGAATGCAATTCTAATTATGTGAGATGACAATTGATAGTTCCATACTTAACCATTGCAAGTCGTAGTAGCGCATGATTATCCGGCTTTAACTCTATGTTTCTCCTTGAATGGATTCAGAATATTTCATTGACTCCAATTAGACTTAATTGAACTCTATTGGAAACTTTTAAATCAACATTTGCAGTATGTAATATCACACTTGAAGCTGATAGTTAGCTGAATTGGTCCAGTCCCTGTGGGTTCGACATCCGGCTCTTAAAAAGGGCCACTATATTACTTGTATGACCCGTACACTTGCGGGCTCTCAACAAGTTTTTGGCGCCGTTGCCGGGGATTCGACGAAGTTTTGATAATTTATCTGTTTTTGTGTGATTTTTAAATTTCCTTAAGTGTTGAGAAACTTGGTCTTAGTCTGACTTATTGCAGGTGACAGGTTGTCTTGACGAGCTGGCTAAGAATAGAGAGCTTGTGGAACTGTTGCTTGAACCTGAACGTCAAATCCATTTGCGAAGGAAAGTAGCTCTAGAGAAAAAGCTGAAGAGACTTCAAGAGAAGGTACAACAACAACCACCTGCAGGACAATTGTCACAGGAAGCAATGGCAGCTAGACCAGTTCGCGAAGTGGCAATCCCACAAGCGACTAATGTGAACTCTAGTATTCGGAAATCGGAGCTTGGAGGGAACTTTGAGCTTAAACAGTCCATGGTGGAGCTGTTACATTCTATTGGTCAATTCACTGGGATGGCACATGAGGACCCGCAGCAGCACTTATAGAACTTTCTTGAGATTAGTGACACGTTTGTCCCCACCGGCGTGTCCACAGATTATGTCCGACTGACCCTCTTCCCATTTTCATTGTTGGGAGAGGCAAAACAGTGGTTGAAAGATGAGCCACCGAACTCCATAACTTCGTGGAATGACTTGGCTAAGAAGTTCCTTATCAGATTCTTTCCTTCAGGCAAAACTGAAAAGTTGAGAAGTGAAATATTGAGTTTCAAGCAGAAGCCTGATGAGAATTTATATTTGGCTTGGGAAAGATTCAAGTCATTATTGAGAGACTGTCCCCATCACCAGCAATCAAATGAAGTGCTTGCTCATACCTTTGTAAAAAGTCTAGACCCACACGAAAATTTTACTAGACTCTGCATCGGGTGGGCAAGCCTTAGAGAAGACTTATGATGAGTTGTACACTTTGTTGAATAGAATTGCTCAAGGAAATCCAGAGTGGCACAGCGAGTCATCGAGAGGGGCAGGAAAGAGATCAGGGTTGATAGAGGTAGATGGTATGAATGCCTTGGCAGCACAGCTAGCTTCATTCCAGCATCAGATGATGACTCAGTTCAATAAATTGAGTATGAACCAACAACAGGGCCAGGTTAATGCAGTTCAGCAAGCTCCAAGTTGGTGTGAAATTTGTGGTAATACTGGCCATCATGCAGAATCTTGTTGAGCCAATCCGAAATCAGTCAATTTTGTTGGGAATGTGCAGCGAAACAATCAGAATTTTGGAAACAACTACAACAGAAATTGGTAGGGCCACCCGAATTTTCTTGGGGTGGAAACCAAAAGCAGAGTTATCAGCAACCTCAACAACAACAGTATCAGCAGAATAGGCAGAATGATGGTCAATTGAGCAGCAGCATTGAGGAAACATTGCAGAAAATCGTGGAGACCCAGACTCAGTTAGCAGAAAATCAGGCGAGGATGGCAGCAGACTTAAAGAATCAGCAAGTGGCCACCCACAATCTTGAAAAACAAATGGTTTAGATGGCAGCTGCTCAAAATATGAGATCTCAGGGGGGATTACCAAGAGACACTGATCCTAACCCCCAGCAGGTCAATGCCATCAATCTGAGAAGCGGCAAGCATTTAGCTGATGCAGAGCCAATAGAGAAAAGAAAGGAGGTGCAGCCGGAGTTGGTTAGACCAGGACCATCCACTGACAAGGGAGAAAATCAGAGTGCTGGGAAACAAAATGCACAATGTTCATCGCAACCAGCACAAAGACCACCACCACCATTCCCTCAAAGATTCAGAAAGAGCAAGGAGGAGGAATGCTTCAAAGAGTTCTTTGTGAGTTTCAAAGAACTTCACATAAATTTGCCTCTTATTGATGTTTTGCAGGGAATGCCCAAGTATGCTAAATACTTGAAAGACGTGATGGCGAACAAAGTCAGATTGGTGGATGTCCAAACAGTAGCACCGACAGAGGAGTGCAGTTACAGGGTATTGAGAAAGATTTTGAAGAAGCTCAAAGATCCAGGGAGTTTTGCCCTCCCCATACAAATTGGTAAAGCTGAGGTGCTACGAGCTTTGTGTGATCTAGGGGCAGCAGTTAATCTAATGCCTCTATCATTATTTAACACCCTGGGGTTGGGAAAATCGAGGCCAACAAGGTTGATGCTGCAGCTGGCAGATAAGTCGCGGGTGACACCTGATGGAATAATAGAGGACCTTCTAATCAAAGTGGGTAAGTTTATTATACCTGCTGAT
This sequence comes from Datura wrightii, assembly GCA_035772735.1. Taxonomy (NCBI): domain Eukaryota; kingdom Viridiplantae; phylum Streptophyta; class Magnoliopsida; order Solanales; family Solanaceae; genus Datura; species Datura wrightii. The sequence goes on along the minus strand of JASDFA010000020.1, from coordinate 58,024,075 downwards.
TTTATTATCTTAGATTTTCATGTTGATGATCAGGTACACTTAATCTTGGGACAGCCATTCTTGGCCACCGGAGGAGCGGTGATTGACTTGAGAGCAGGGACCCTGAAAATGAGGGTCGAGGATGAAGAAGAACTCTTCCGAGTATACCAAGAAATGAACCCATCCACGCACTACAGAAACCTTTGTCAGGTTAGTGTGCTATCAGAGGATGAGTGTGGGGTGGGGGATTCATCAGGTCCATGGCCAAAGGTAATGACAAGTGTTCAGCCTGAGTCCGATAAAGGGCTTCAGAGTGTGAAGAAGTTGGAGAAAGAGAGGAACAGAGTGGAGGCTGTTTCCTCTAAAGATCAAAAGAAAAGGAGGTGGTTTTCGAATGGGAACCCAGGTATGAGGATGTCCTGAAAAGGATAGTCCACGTCGTGCCGCGATGTAAAATAAGGCGCTGCTTGGGAGGCAACCCAAGGGGACCACAGGTACAAATTGTGATTTTTTTGTTGGTGTTTATTTTGTTATTTTCATTGTGTTTATGTTTTGGTGGAAAAGTTAAGCACAGATGGAGGGGAAGTCTGAGTACCCGCGGAGGAGGAAGCTAAAAAGCATGGACGATAAAAAGTGTGGAGTCAAACACACACTTGTGCAGATGTAGAAGATAAATATGTTGTTAGCTAGGCCTAAAGGCCTCAGGGAGTATTTCTCACTCACTTTTAATTTTAATTTTAATTTAATGTTATGAGGACATAGCAGGATTTAAGTGTGAAATGAGGAAAATTTCAAAAATTTTGTGCTTAACGATTTTTGGTGAATGTAATGCTTGTGAGAAATAATTGAAAATTTTTTTGTAATTTTTTTGTGATTTTTGTGAGCCAAGCATGACTTCATCACCCGTTGGTTTTTCTTTTCGGTTCTTTTCCGACGGGGGGTCTTTGAACCGAAGAATAAAAATTTCCTTTTTCTGTATATAAGGTTTTTAGTTATAGTTAGGGACTGTTTCCGATGATGGATGGATGACGACCGTCTTGAGGAAAATTAGTCAATAAGTTTTGGTTTTTGAACCCGTAGCTAATCAATGCTTGATGTTCTTGTTATGTGCTATAAATGATTGTAAGATGCAAGTATGTTCATTGTTGAAGCATGTAAGAAAGGTATAACTTTGTTTGAGACACTTAGGCTCTTGAATTTGACTCAATGTGATTGAAGCTTAATTTTGAATTCTTGTTATTAGCTGAGTTAAGAGTCTGCTGAATGTGTCTTGATTTGAGCATGTGCCATGAGTGTAAGGTTTTTGAGTATTCTGTGCTATTATGGAGTGTCTAGACCTTGCTTAATGTGTATATAAAACGAAATGAAGGATGTGAATTGTAGGAGATGATTTAGCCATTTCTTTGAAGGAACCTAAATGTTATCCCTCATTTTACCTACCTTGAATATTTAATCCTAGTTAGCCCCATTGAGCCTTGAGCCTGTTCTTTGATAGCTACAAAATAAGCTTAATCCTTTTTCTTTCATTAGCCTTGAATTTGACCCAAAACTCCTAAGCACTTAAAGGAAAAAATCCGAAAGAGTAATGGAGTGAGAAGAATGAAAAAGAAGGAAAAGTGGCAGTTGTAAAAGTTGACAAAGGTCAAGGGTGCACTTGTTTGAATATGGTTGAGTATTAGTAGGGAGTAAGAAAATAAATTAATGAAAAGTTACTTATAGAACTCCTTACCAATAAGCCAAGAGTGCCTTAAGAAATGGGGGAACACAAGAGGGAAAGGAAAGCTGAAAAGAATAAAGGAGAAGAAAGAGAAGGGAAGTTCGTAATGAGGGCGTGATGTATTAAAAGCGCTTAGGGAAGTTAGTCACTATTACTGGCCATAATAGTAGCTACCCGTCCCTTAGCTACATTACAACCTAAAGAGTCCTACTTGATCTTACATTCATACATCCTTAAATTAGTTGAATAAAACACTAAGGGCAAGCTTATGGGTCATTGCATAATGCATGTGAATCCTTTGTGAGAGTGAGCTTAATTCTATTCATGTACCCACACATGTTGTGATATACAAATTTTTTGCGTGTGAAAATGGGTAATTCTCTTACCGTGAGGGAACATGTTGAATGAAGGATATAATTCATGTTGGATTTCTTGATCAGTTGATTCGCATGAGTTTGCTAAGATTAAGAGTCGATTCTTGAGGTTAGGAAGTCTTGGCAGGGTTGTATTTCATTTCAATGATCAAATCGTGCATGCTCTATTTTTAGCTTGTTATCTTAAATAATCATTATAGTCGTATCTTGAATTATCTTGTTAAATTAGCTATGTGTGAGTCTTCATGGGCATGAAATGTAAAAGGTTTGTTCGAGGATGAACAAGACTTTAAGTGTGGGGTTGTGATCTCAGGCAAAATAGCATGCCCGAGTGATGCTTTATAACTTAATTTAGTCTTGTTTAGCTAATTAATTATATACATTTTCATGTGATTTTATATAAATGTGAATATATGTACTAACCAACATGATTTGTTTTTTGTAGGCTTACATGAATTTGAGGAACTAATTTATAAGTTGGTGAAGTAGAGGAATGGAGTCGGGAGCAATTTGCGAAAGTCAGCAAGAAGCATGCCTTGGCAAGGCTGACGGCGCCAGGCAGCATGCCATGCCCATGCCAGGTGCGAGAGAAGGCAGCAAGCAGGCAGGCGATCTGTGTGCCAACGTCGTGCCACGCCAGGCGAGCTGCGCGCCAGCACAATCCCGTCGCGCTGCATGAGCAGCGTGTCATGCCGGCCAGCGCAGCAACCCTCGGCATCTTGGCATCCAGAGGCAATTTCCAGTGTGCCTCCGCGTTACCACCGTGTCACGGAGGTAGTGCTCCGCGATACACTTCGTGACACGGATCCATTCCACGACAGGCTTAATTTGCAAAATTTTCATTTACTATAAATAGGTCCCTTAGCTCCTAAAATCATTTGGTCACGATTTTATTTTGGAAAACCACCTAGGAGTGAAGGGAGAAGTGAGAGAACTCACCTAGGGTTTGTCAAATTCCTCTTCTCTTCTACCAATTCTTGTAAGTATGTACTTTAACAATGTTTCCTTGTAATGTTATGAACATGAATGGCTAGAACCCTTCCTCTAGGGTTGAAGCCATGAGTTATGATTGTGTTTTTATGAGATTGTGTTGGACTTAAGTTATCGATTGTTGTTTTGTCTTGCATTCTTAATTATTGGTTGTTTTTATGAATGATCACCATGAAAACATACACGTTAAACTTAGGCACATTCTTGAGAAGGCATTTACTTAGGTCAGAACAACAGAATGTAGGGAGCATGGTTGTATCTCACGATATAATTTGTGTTAGGATAGGAATATACCTAACTCCTTGCTTGGTTGATAAAACGGGAGGAGTTGGGCACCAACTTGGAATTATCACATCACCACTCGAAGAAGTACTTGTGTAGCTAAGTTGAGTCGAATGATTAGGAGTACGAGTCATATCCACGTAAACCACATCCAAGTAGTTAATTGCCCACGAACTAGAATTAGCATCCTCGCTCTCAACATAGTAGTGAGGCTATTTTGTCGTGTTTAGAGGCTCGAAAGGCCATGGAATGAAATTCTAATTATGTGAGACGATAATTGATAGTTCCATACTTAACCATTGCAAGTCGTAGTAGCGCATGATTATCCGGCTTTAACTCTATGTTGCTCCTTGAATGGATTCAGAATATTCCGTTGACCCCAATTAGACTTAATTGAACTCTATCGAAAACTTTTATAATCAACATTTGTGGTATTTAATATCACACTTGAACCTGATAGTTAGCTGAATTAGTCCAGTCCCTATGGGTTCGACATCTGGCTCTTAAAAAGGGCCACTATATTACTTGTACGACCCGTACACTTGCGGGCTCTCAACACCCCAGGCACTAGAGCCAGTGGCCCACGTGGGTTTCGGAAGGCTATCTAGATGTTAGCATAGGCCTTGACCACTCAGGTCAACCAGCAGGCTGTTACACATATCCCGCAGAATGGTAATGCAGCAGCAGCCTGGATTAGAGATTTCTTGAGGATGAATCTGCCGGAGTTCCTAGGGTCCGTGGTTGATGAGGATCCACACAAATTTATCGAAGAGATTCTGAAGATCACCCAAGTTATAGGGCTAACAAATAGAGATTGTGTTTATTTGGCCTCCAACTAGCTAAAAAAGGTAGCACATATATATTCAAACAATGGAGAGATGTTAGGGCAGTGGGTGCAGGCCTTCTAGGTTGGGAAGAGTTCCACACAGCATTCTTGGGGAGCTAAAAGAGGATGGGTTTGTTAACTTGAAGCAGGATGACATGTCAGTCCAGGAGTATGCTTTGGAGTTCACCCGTCTATCCAAGTATGTGCCAGAGTTAGTGGCAGACCAGAGGGCTCAAGTGAGACGATTTGTTCATGGAGTGGCAGAATACCTGGATAAGGATTGTAGGATCACCATGTTGCATCGGGATATAGACTTTCCCCACATTGTGTTGCATGCTCAGCAGATGGAGTCCGTGGATCGAAGTTAGAAAGAGGCCAAGAGGGCCAGGACCGATAGTTATGGGACTTCTCAATCCAGATCAGTGGGTGGACAACGTCAGCAGTCTCAACACAGGTCTATTGCTCTAGCACCATCATCAGCTAGTACGCCATCTAGGTTCCAAGGGGATCGGAGGAGCAAGGCTCCAGATTCAAGGGGTTAGGGTGGTATGCAAATAGAGCGCACTTTCCTAGCTTGTGCAGGATGCGGCAAGAATTACCCTGGGATATGCCTTTTTAGCTTGGATGCTTGTTTCGGGTGTGGAAAACTCGATCACAAACTTTGGGATTGCCCTTCATCCAAATCAGGGGGCGGTGGAGCCCGTACTCCAGTAGCCAGTTTAGCCGCTCCAATAGCATGTCCCCCTCAGTAGGGTTCCTCGACTAGTTTAGCCGTCGGTCAGCACCAAAATAGGTTCTATGCTTTAGCACCCTGCCGGAGCAAGAGGTCTCCCCAGATGTGGTCACAGGTATGTTACGAGATTTTCATATTGATGTTTATTCTTTACTAGATCCGGGGGATACTTTGTCTTTTGTGACTCCTTATATTGCTATTAGCTTTAGAGTTAGTCCCGAGACTCTGTCAGAACCATTTTTAGTTTCTACTCTTGTTGGTGACTCGATTGTAGCTTGGTGGGTGTATAGAGGATGCCCGGTCACTATATTGCATAAAGTCACCTCCGTAGACCTTGTAGAGTTATCCATGACTGACTTTGATATTATTTTTGGCATGGATTGGTTATATGTGTGTTATGCTTCTATTAATTGTAGAACCTGCTTGGTATAATTCTATTTTTCGGGTGAGTTAGTCTTGGAGTGGAAGGGTAGTTTGGCGGTACCTGTAGGTCATTTCATTTCCTATCTTAAGGCCACAAAGTTGATTTCTAAGGGTTGTATGTTTCATCTAGTTAGGGTTAAGGATGTTAAGTCTTAGACCCCAACTATCCAGTAAGTTTTGGTGGTGCGTGAGTATGCAGAGGTCATTCCCGATGATTTACTAAGTGTTCCTCCCAAGCGGTAGATTGATTTTGGTATTGACCTTCTACCCGAAACGCAGCTTATATCTATCCCTCCTTACAAGATGGCTCCAGCCAAGCTAAAGGAGTTGAAGGATCAGTTCAAGGACCTGTTAGATAAGGGATTCATTAGATCGAGCAAGTCTCCATGGGGTGCACCAGTGTTATTTGTTCGGAAGAAGGATGGTTCGCTTCGAATGTGCATTGACATAGATAATTGAACAAGGTCACCATTAATAAGAGTTATCCTTTGCCCAAGATTGATGATTTTTTTGACCAACTTCAGGGTGCCAAGTGTTTCTCAAAGCTGGATCTCAGGTTCGGGTATCATCAACTCAGGGTTCAGGAGTGTGATATCTCGAAGACAGCCTTTAGGATGTTGTATGGCCATTATGAGTTTGTAGTTATGTCTTTTGGACTAACAAATGCTCCTGCAACTTTTATGGACTTGATGAACAAGGTGTTCAAGCCGTACCTGGACATATTCGTGATTGTGTTCATTGATGATAACCTTATATACTCTCGGAGCGAGGAGGAGCATGCCCCTCATTTGAGAGTAGTGCTTCAGACTCTCAAGGATTGCCAATTTTATGCCAAGTTCAGCAAGTGCTAGCTCTGGTTGAATTCGGTAGAATTTTGGGCCATGTGGTATCAAGCGAGGGCATGAAAGTAGATTCTCAGAAAATTGAGGCAGTGAAGAATTGGCCTTGACCGGTAAATCCTTCGGATATTCAGAGTTTCTTGGGTTTAGTTGGCTATTACCGGAGGTTTGTTGAAGGTTTTTAGTCAATTGCAGCACCTTTGACCAAATTGACCCAGAAGAAGGTAAAGCTCCAATGGTAGGAGGCTTGTGAGAAGAGCTTCCAAGAATTGAAGACTTGACTTACTACCGCACCGATATTGACCCTACCTGAGGGTACCGATGGTTTTGTGGTGTATTGTGATGCTTCGAGAATCAGACTCGGGTGTGTATTGATGCAGCGGGGGAAAATGATAGCATACGTCTCGAGACAGTTGAAGATCCATGAGAAGAATTATCCAACCCATGATCTTGAATTGGATGTGGTGTTGTTCACATTGAAAATGTGGCGACATTGCTTGTATGGGGTCCATGTGGATGTGTTTACGGACCACAAGAGTTTACAATATGTGTTCATGCAGAAAGATCTCAATCTACAGAAAGGAAGGTGGTTGGAGCTACTCAAGGACTACGATATGAGTGTCCTCTACCATCTGTGTAAGGCTAATGTGGTAGTGGATGCACTTAGTAGACTCTCTATGGGGAGTGTGTCCCATGTGGATGGGGGGAAGAAGGAGATGATGAAGGATGTCCATCGACTCGCAAGGTTGGAAGTTAGATTGGTTGACTCAACCGATGGCGGTGTTGTTGTCCAGAATGGATAAAAATCATCCTTGGTGACTAATGTGAAAGCTAGACAAGATGAGGATTCGATTTTGGTAAAGTTGAAGGAAGTCGTTCGAAGTCAGAAGGTGGAGGTCTTCTCCCAAGGGGGAGATGGAGTGCTTCGGTACCAGGGTCACCTATGTGTTCCAAATGTTGATGATTTGAGGAGTCGGATGATGCATGAGGCTCATGGATCCAAATATTCTATCCATCCGGGTGCCACCAAGATGTATCGTGACTTACGGGATATATACTGGTGGAATGGCATGAAGAAGGATATTACAGAATTCATAGCCAAGTGCCCAAACTGTCAGCAAGTAAAGGTTGAGCATTAAAGGCCAGGAGGAGTACTTCAGGATATCAGCATTCCTACTTTGAATTGGAAAGAAATTAATATGTATTTCATAATCGGATTACCTCGTACTCACTGACAGCATGATTCCATTTGGGTTGTGGTACACAGATTGACCAAGGATGCACATTTTCTACCGGTGAGAACCACGAATTTAGCAATTATGCCAAGCTATATATCTAGGAGTTGCTTTGATTGCATGGAGTGCCCTTGTCCATCATTTTAGACGGAGGTACTCAATTTACCTCCTAGTTTTGGTGGTCTTTTCAAAAAAGGCTTGGGAATCAGGTTAAACTCAGCACAGCATCTCATCTGCAAATGGATGGCCAAGCGAAACAGACAATCCAGATCCTCGAGGACATGTTGAGAGCATGCATGATGGACTTTAAAGGTAGTTGGGATGATCACTTTCCCCTGATCTAGTTTTCTTACAATATCAACTATCACTCTAGTATCCAAATAGCACCATTCGAGGCTCTTTATGGGTGGAGATGTAAATCTCCCATCGAATGGTTTGAGGTTGGTGAGGCAGCCGTGATAGGACCAGATCCAGTTCATAAGGCTATGGTGAAGGTTCAGTTGATAAGGGACAGGCTAAAAACTGCTCAAAGTTATCAAAAGTCCTATGCTGATGTGAGGAGGAGGGAGTTGGAGTTCGCGGTAGACGATTGAGGGTTTCTGAAGGTATCTCCCATGAAGGGAGTGATGCGCTTTGGGAAGAAAGGAAAACTTAGTCCCCGCTATGTTGGCCCCTACTGGATTGTGAGAAGAGTTGGCAAGGTGGCGTATGAGTTGGAATTGCCCTCAGAGTTATCTTCCGTGCATCCTGTATTTCATGTATTGCTTTTGAAGAAATGCTTGGGAGATCCATCTCTAGTAGTTCGGGTGGATAAAGTTGGTGTAAAAGATAGCCTTAGCTATGAGGAGGTTCCGGCGGAAATATTAGATCGTCAGGTTCGTAGGCTAAAGAACAAGGAAGTAGCTTCAGTTGAAGTATTATGGAGGAATCAGCATGTTGAAGGAGCTATGTGGGAAGCCAAAGTGGATATGATGGCTAGGTACCCACACTTATTCTATACTGACTCATTTCCGACTTGAGGTATCAGTTTTGCCCTATGACTCTATTTAGTTTTCATATTCAGATCATGTGTTGAAGTTTCTTTTGTGTATATGGATTTGTATGTGAAGCATGAAATCAGTTTAGCTATGTGGTATGAATCGGAGGTAGTCATTCCGTTAGTTTTCATTTTAAATGATCAGTATATGGGTGTAATGATTGTGTGTCTTCATGTTCTGCTTGTTTCCAACATTCGAGGATGGATGTTCCCAAGGGGGAGATATTGTAATACCCCATAAGCGCCTAAGATTAAACCTGGGATCAAAATTTGAAGTTGGCTAAAAAACTGGGAAAATATTGCAGGACGGATGATGTCACAACTTGTGGTTGGAAACCACGGGTCGTTGTTAGCAGCCGTGGGAGGAACTAGACTCTGGAAGTTGGAGATACCACGGGTCATCCAACGACTCGTGGTGAGATGTGACGACTTGTGGTCCCCAGTCATGGTTTGGGTTGCCAGATCTCCAATGGACTTAACAAATGGGTACCACAACTCCTTGGAGGGAGCAACGAGTCGTGGTGAGCCTCGTGGTGAGGAGAAGCTCAGGGTATTCAGGGGACAAGTGATGATCATGATCCGTTTGATCAAAGGATGAGTCATCCTATCAAACCGTGGTATGAATCTAGGATCAGGGCCTGAGCAGTTCATATGACGGGTCATACCACGAGTCATGGTAGCTTCCAACGACTCATTGGTATGCTCGTTGGATCGATCTGTGGCAGAATTTCTAGTATTTCATTAAGGGTATTTTTGACTTTCCTATGATCTAGGGCCCTAAACTATGTTGTTTTATGTATTTTTCTGGGCATGATAAGTTAGGTTAAGACCCTCTAATTATCCTCATTCTCATGCATGCAAGTTAGAATAATTTTAGAGAGATCAAGTTATTCCTCAAGCTCTTCCCTATCAATTCTCCCTTGGGCATTCAAGGAACCTTGGAATCTGATCTTACCCAGGTATGTAGGGTTACGAATGGGTGTTTCCGTTCACACCCATGCCTATTCTCTATTAATTTATGAAGATCTATTATGAATGGGTGCTTCCATTCACACTCATGCCCATTCTCTATTAATTTATGAAAATCTATCAAAAATCTCATGGGGTTTTAATTCATTTTTTGTGAAAATCTAATGATTTGCTAATGGGTTATTATGATTTGTGATTTACATCTTATTTTATAGATTTTTGTTAGATTTTACAATTATTTTGATTATAAAATTATTGATTTCAATTTCTACTAAATTTAGCCTAATTATGTAAGATCTATGATGAATCGATTTATGATCTACTCTTCAATTGTTGATATTTACAAACCCAGCATGATTTATGATTTTAAATATGGATTTATTCAATTACTCATCATGATTTGATGATTTATGAGCTATATGCATGATCTACAAGTATGCATGAACCCTATTTTTTATGAAGTATGTTTTGGCCGACTCGCGAGCTTATTGTCATGGATAGTTCACGTATGTACAAGTATGTTTATGATTATCATAATTTAACTATCCCATGAATTCATGTATATTATACTATGAGCATTATATATATTTTGGGAGTAGCATTGAACACCGAGTAGGTTCGGGGCCTAGGTTCTGCCCCAGATCTCATAAACTACGTGCCACTGTAGGTATGTTGGGACCTACCTTGTGACCGTCCCATGCCCAAACAGCCCTTTTCATGGTGATATCACGTCCTTCATGGTTCTACCCTTGACAAGGTATGAACAGCCTCTCAACTAGGTTTACAAGTCAGACTCCATGTGTGCTCATATGGGGTATGTCGATTAAGAGAATCTCTCATTGTTCCTCATGATTTATGCACATTTATGATTATGTATTTTGGATCTAGTCATGTTAAATAAAACTTTTCTCATATAATTTGGAGTACGATTGTATTATGAATGTTTTAAAAACCTTGAACCTTATGTTATGTTACGATATTTATGATATGAGCATGAAGTCCTACTCTTATGGTGTTTTTATGAGTTTTTACATATTTAAATGTTTATTTTTACTTACCTTGAATACTCGGTACATTCCACGTACTGACCGCATACTTTCTATGTTGTTTCATTTCATGATACAAGACTCGGCTCTCAGGCTCATCCTCATCCTTAGACCATCTCGGAGTTACTATTAGCTCTATTGGTGAGTCCTTATGTTCTGAGGGTCGTATGACTAGACGTTTATGTTGCTCTTTTGTTTTAGTTTAGCTGGGTTAGCTGGGGATGTTGTCCCATCAACCCATTTTACATGATAGAGGCCTTCGGACCATACGTAGTACTTAGCTTATGTATATATCTAGTACTTCCAAATGTCATGGCATGCTATGTTACGTTTACGTTTCCGCGATGTCTTATGTTCAGTGTTCCGCTTAATGTGAATGAAGTTAGATGTATGATTATGTCATGGGTCGACTTGGGGCCTCTCGGGGTTTTTTGTCCCATATTACAATTCGGGTCTACGTTCGAGTTGTGACATTGGATTTATCCACATATCTAGAACGGTTTCAAACTTAGCCCGATAGTATGAGGCGTTGCACATATACTGTTGTTACCATTATCTTTTGATGTAACATTGTGTTGATATACTTGATCATTACCTATTTATATGTATCTAATAAACCTAACCTTTCCAGTCTCCTTCCCGAAAAATTCCAGATCTTCCCAGATGTGTTTATTATTTTCTTTTGTATACCTAGATTTCTTCTATATTTCTCAATCTTTAGAGGTTCTTGTAAAGGTTTAATTAAGATAATGTATGTATATTGATGTCTTCTATGTAGGTTTATCAGCTTCTCCAAGAAATTGAGTGTTGGCTGACCTAATATTCTATAGAAACATTTTTTCCAATCATTAATTTGTGATTTGTTTGACCTTACTATTCCTTGTTTTCATTTAGCATGGTATCTTTGTTCCTTGGAGGAATATCTCTATCCTTAGCAATCTATTGAATGTTCTTCTCTAAGGAATCATCTTCTTGTGTGTCTTTTATACTTTGTGCTTGCTTTGTGATTACTTCAACCTCCTCTATGTAATTGGTGGTTGTAACCAGAGAAAGTTGCTAGTTGTTATTCTTCTTAGAGTTAGTTTCTTTCTACAATGTGTTTTTCCCTTCTTGGTGTTTCTAGCTGCTTCATCTTGGATTTGAGTTCCCCAATCTTAGGTAGATCAATTTTACTTGGTTTGTCAAGATCCAAGTTTATTTCTATTTCTATCTCTCTCTATTTCTCTAATGCTTTCATTTAGCACTTCAACATTCTCAGTATCCTCTCTATTCCGTACCACTATCTTATTATTACTAATGGAATGATTTTCTTTAATATGTGAAGGAGTTAACTGACTTGTTTTCTCTCCAATTTTTGTTTTCTTTTCCTTTGTCTCCTCTCTGTTCTCTTGATTGTCTCTTTTCCTTATGATATCATCATTCTTTTTCAGTTTTTTACCAAAGAACTCCTCCACCCATTGTTTAGCATATATTTTATTAGTCTTACCTTTTGTAGTCTGACCTTTTGAAAGCTTATTGGTCTTATCTTTTGCGATCTCCTTCTCCTTGCTATACTTATTTATTGTAATGTCTTCTGTAATAGTTCATGTACTTTTTGTGATATTTTCACCTTCATTCTCCAGCTTTCTTGTATAATTATTTAAGGTCGCAAATTCATAGGTCATACTTAAACTATATCAGTTTGGCTTTCCTCTCTTCCTCTTCTTTGATATCGCCTTCCCCTTCTATTACCAATTTTATTCCTTCTCCCCTATAATTTTTCCTCTAAAACCTACTTCCCTTTTTTAGTATTTGTTTGTTCTTCATTTTTCTTAGGATTTTCTATTTTGGGGTTTCGTTTATCACTTATAGTTTGTACATGATTTTCCTCTTTCTCCTCCTCTTTTGAATATAGTTCAGAATGTATAACAAAACACTCTTTCTCATTATGTCCTTGCAGCATGCATCTTTGGTGGTATTTAGGAATACAATCATATATTCAGTATCAATCCATTTTTCCACTATTTCCCTGAGTTCTTCTTATGCATCCCTCTATCAACTCTCTAGGGGAATTCAGTTAGAAAATCTATCTCCACCTCGATCTTGGCATGACTAGGCCATATTTGATTTCTTATAGTCATGTCCACCTATTTTCACGACCCGAGCATGGACCTCAGACCGCAATACAGGACCTAGAACCATGAATGGCTCTAAGCTAACCCCTGGCATAGCATATTACAAGCACAATATAACTTTTAAGGAAACCTGAATGGAAGCTAACTGAAATGTAAATCATTCACTTATGGATAACAAGATAATCTGATAATTAAAACACTGAATCTCAAAGTTGAACATACTAACTCTATGTCTGAAAGGCTCTACTAACTGATGAGCTGCTAGGATAAGCCCCCAGCTAACTCCAAAGTCTAAATCTAAAACAAGGTAAAAAAAACTAAATGAAGTAGATAACTCTAGTCCTCAGAAGGTAAGGACTCACCATTGCTAGCTGATTAAGTCAAAAACATATCTAACCGCATGGCAGAGTCTGAGTACCTGGATCTATATCATGAAACGATATAGAAATATAAAGTATGCGTTTAGTACTTTGAATGAACTGAATCAAACATTCTAGCAAGACAGTAAAAGAGATCATAAGTGAAAGATCGTATAAAACATGAGATTCTGATCATGAATTTAGCATAAAGGATCAAGGTTTGCAAAACTATAATGTAAGGCTAATGATGACTGAGTCCGTAAGTAAAATCCTCATAAAGCGTATTTTGAGCCAAAGCATCATAAGTCGTAAAACCATGAAACATGAACATGAATATATTTATATATACATATATATACAAACTAAGGAACAATGGGAGACTCATCATAACTAACACCATTATGATAGAGCTTACATTATGCCCCAACTATCTCACTCAAATGCGCAGAGCAGTCCCAAGCTTGCCAATGCAAGAAACAATTAAGGCGTGATATTATTCGTGAATCAGGGTGACAGTCTCCAATAACGACGACCCATACATACGCCCATTGAGGCAAGGGAGACACTCTCCAATATAGAGGATTCCATATTCCTCAGGCTAAGGGAAACATTCTCTAATATCGAGGATTCCTTATCCTAGGATAGCACGTAATTCTGAGACACTAGATTTTCTTGAACCCCTGGCCTTCTTGGTGCTAGACACTACTTCCAAAAATATGCACATGGCTCATAGTCATCGAGGATTCCTTATCCTACGATAGCACGTAATTCTGAGACACTAGATTTTCTTGAACCCCTGGCCTTCTTGGTGCTAGACACTACTTCCAAAAATATGCACATGGCTCATAGTCATCATTGTGAAACATACTTGATCTTTACATGGGCTAGTTAGAAATCATAAGGTTCATAAACATGCTTGAAATACGTGAACTAGACATAATATAAGGTCCATGAGTCAGCCATAATACATAAGCTTGAAATTCGTGAAATCAAGTTTAATTTGAGAAAAATCATCATAACTTAAGAATCAGAAATTCATAAGAGAATATAGTTGAAAACATTCATTCATAATCATAAAACATGGGTTGGATCATAATAGACTTGAAATCGTAATAGAATCATAGAGTTTAAATCTATTTGGGTCTAACCCTAAAAGTTCATGAAATCATGCTTGAAACTTGAAATTCATAGATTCATGAGGATTTGATTAGGATACATGTATTCATCATCATATAACATGAATTTAATCCTAAGGGGATTGATTTCATAGAAGAACATGAAAGAATTCAACAACAATCAAGCCCAACCCTAGAATTTTGAAATTTGGGCATGGAAGGATGGAAATCATGAATTTAACTTTAAAAGGGTATGAGGATGAAGGAAATACCGCATTTAGGACCCTGCGTTCCTGGTTAATTGAATCCTCCACTTGCCTTGAACACCCAAAAAGAAATTGGAAAACTTTGATGAAGAACCCTAGTTCCCTGCCTAGAGAGGAAATCTTTAATCTAGGGATGTTTTGAGAGAATGAGGGCTTAGGCTAAACAAAACCCCTAAATACACCCTGTAGGAGATTTAAAATGATGTAGTTTAGGAGTTAGGAACTTAGAAATTACGAAAACGTCCTTAATAACTTGGCTAAATAATGGACTTTGTTAGACCTAACGTGTTATACCCCGTAGAATTCCCGGCACCTAAATGACCTATTCGCACGTTGGTTAAGCATATTTGAAGGCCATACGTGCTAGGGAAAGGCCCGGGAAAACATCGGACGAGAAACCTGTTGAACCATCGCGGAAGGAGCTGAGGCAGAACCCCTCCGCGATAGCAGCGCGTCACGGAGGAGAGGCCTCCGCGTTGGCTCCGTAACACGTTGGCCTTGTCCAGGCCCAAGTATATAAAGCCCACTTCGGTTTTAAATCATTTAAACACTTATTAACTTCCAGAAAACAGAGAGTAAGCAGCAGAGAGAAGGTAAGAACGAAGGAGATATTATAATTTTCGTCCGATTACGCTGCTAAACATTGTCCAAACTCAAATTAACTTCAGATACTGAGGTATTTAGCAGCAGAGAGCATTCCTACGGATTCAGTTTCATGAAATACGGCCGACGAATCGTCGAGCCACCGAGCTAAGGTAAGTGGAATTGCTCTAAATTAGTGTCTATGTGTTCCTAGCTGTGAAGTGAATATTTCTCCCTTCTGGACCTCTGAAAAACAGCAAGTTTTCGACCGTCTTTCAATAAGCCTAAGTTTAGGCTATAAACTATATCGAAAGTGACGTTACTCTTTAAAGTAAAGCTGTATTTAGTATTAATTGACATATTTATGAATGCAGTTGGGAGGAAATAGTTGAAGTGTTGGCCGAGCATCGTCCGACAGCCGGATAGTTCGCGAATAAGGTATGTAAAGCTAGTTTCCTCGGCAAGTTAGTAATCTTGGTACAGTACAGTAATTTAAAGGCCGGTAGAATATTCAGAAGACATGTAGGGTGTTTATTACGAATGTTGTACGATATTAGAAACATCATGTTATGATCAGCGCGAGACTTGCTAGCGCGATATAGATTTTAACATAAGTGTTAGGAACTGCACAGCATGCTCAGTATGTGATGTGACACAGAATGTTAGGATATCATTGTATTCAGTTGAAACCCAGTAAAGCAATGTAATATCTATAAGACATCTCAGAAATAGAACGATAAGTTAAAGTGAAGCTAGAAAGCATATTAGAACTAGTAAATCTTGTCACTATAGAAGCTCAGTATATAGCATAGTTTTCAGCAGAAATACTATATCGTGTTCAGCATTAGACTCAGTACAGTATGGCAGGAGATTATATCTACATATATATACTATTATCAGTCTCAGCATGTATTAAATACGTACATATCGCTATCACTAGTTCAGCATGCAGTATGTACAAACACTTTATTACCATTAGCTTCAGTGTGTGGTATATGCAGATAGTATTACTAGTGAGACTGTTGTATTGTTTGGGGTTGGATTACCTAGCATCCATGACCGCCCAGGGTTAATAGCTATATCGACTCGTCCGCCAGAGGACGAGGATACGTCGCTCTACGGAGTGGCATGCCGTCCCACAGGGGACGAAGATGGGATGCCAGTTTTCCCCATATTGTGCCTTGGCCGGCCCTTATACACCCCCGTCGAGCGGATACGCCCGGGGTGTTGATTCAGGAGTCCTCCGGACTCAGGTACAGTTATAGTCAGGGGCTCAGCGAGCCCAAGTGCATACCCAGGGGACCGGCAGGATGCTTACAGGGTTATAGGAGATGGGATGACCGGGGTAGGGGTATAGATTCTGTGCTGGTTGTACCTCCCGGCTTATGGGGGCCGGGTAAGGTTTGTGTGTGCTATGTATGTTATGATATGTTATACTGTGTTACAGTAGATACAAGTAGATCGACAGTAGAATGATAAATCCTCAGGTATGACTCCTACTTCTTCCAGTATGATTAAGAGAAGGTATGACTTACATTATCAGACAGTTAATCTATTCCTTCTACTTCAGTTTCATCAGTAATATTATTGTTTCAGATATTTCATTCAGTTATTGCTTTACATACTCAGTACCAGCGGTACTGACGCCAAGTGGGGCGCTGCATTACTTGCCTGCAGGTACTCATAGACGAGCAGGTGATACCACGTGATTCCTATCAGCGATCTAGTATTCAGCTCCTGTTATCTGGAGACTGAATTCCAGAGGTGTATTTCATTTTCTTTTGGTTGTATAGTACGGGTAGGTCGGGGCCTTGTCCCGATCATTTCTATTGCTATTCCTAGAGGCTTGCAGTCTGTATATATTTCCCTGTGGTCAGATGAGCCGGTCGTGTGAGGCCGTGCAGTTGTATAGCTGTTATTACTCTTTCTTTCTTTTATGTTGGCCGTGTGGAGCCATAGTTTGCCAGTAGTGGTGACCTTGCCGGTCACGTAGCTTTCTAGTACTTCAGGATTGAGTTATAGATAACTAGACAGCATGGTGGCCTTGTCGGCCCGCATAGGATTCCCTAAATTGATATGTTTCTGGTCAGCTGTCAGTACAGGTAAAGGAGGCTATAGGCCAATGGGCCGGGGGCTGTGTTTACAGCCGTTATATAGCCCTTTGTTTCCAGAAATGTGAGTTAGAGACATCCAGGCACCAAATGTGCCCAGGCTTAGTAGTCCAGCAGTACAGGTCTTAATAGGGCACCAGGTGCCAGTCATACCCCCTAAGGCGGGGTGTGACAAACTTGGTATCAGAGCAGGTCGTATCCTAGGGAGTCTGCAAGCCGTGCTAAGAGAGTCCTGCCCATGGATGTGTTGTGCACCACATACTATGGGTAGGAGGCTGCAAGGCATGATAGGATGGTTGTCTTTCATTCTTATTCAGTCGTGCTGTAGAGCGGTACAATATAGGGTTGAGTCCCTAAAGACTTACTATAATCTTTGATTACACATAATGTCAGACCAACGACATCCTATCACAGGCCGGAGCTTAGATATATCAGCAGGGGAAGGCACCAGTAGGATGCCTCCCCCTCGTTTAGAAATAGCCCAATCAGAGGGCACTACAGAGGCATCGTCCCAGCCTCCTCAGCAGTCTCCACCACATCAGGGGCCACTTGGGGCGACATTACCTTCAGCAGTCCCTGTACCGACACCTTCTGACCAGGAGGTTAGGAGTGCTGTAGTTATGTTAGCACTGATGATGGCTGCTCAGCGTCAGCCAATGCCATCTACAGTTGCAGAGTTATCAGGAGGGCCCGGTAGTTCGAGGGTCCGAGAGTTCTTAGCCCTAAATCCCCCACAGTTTACAGGTACGAATTGAATAGAGGACCCTCAGGATTTTCTGGATCAAATGCAGAGAATCTTCAGGGTTATGCATGCCATGCCTACCGAATCAGTTGAGTTGGCAGCATTCCGGTTATGGGATATCGCTGTGTTATGGTATGAAAGCTGGGAAAGGTCCCGAGGGAGAGATGTTTCCCCTCCCACCTGGTCTAGCTTTTCAGGGGCCTTTCTGGATCACTATTTTCCGCGGGAGATTCGACAGGCTCGGGTAGACCAGTTCCTACATCTGGAGCAGGGGGCCATGAGTGTTCGGGAATATTCCTTGTGGTTTGATTCTTTGGCTCGATATGCCCCGGCCTTTGTTGATACCATGGCATCAAGAGTGCACCGTTTTGTTATGGGGTTGAATCCAGAATATGTTGAGACTTGTATTACAGCCACACTGCGAGAGGACATGGACATTGCTCGAATTCAGGCATTTGCCCAGAATATTGAGGGCATCAGACAGTGACATCGGGAGATCAGAAGGGTCAATCAGGAACAGCGTCGCCGGGACAGGCCAGTTGAGTTACAGAGGGATGCCCGGGGAGGACCCAGGCCACGATTGTCAGACAGGCCTCCCAGGCCCCCGCCTCCGCCACGGTCGTAGGGGGGTAGATTCAGCCGCAGGGGGCAGTCAAAGACTGGTAGAGGCTCGCAGATGGCAGATTCACCATTACAGAGGAGGGCGAAGCAGAGTAGGTATACCCTACCACTTTGCCCTATATGCAGTCGACGCCATCCTGGAGCATACAGGTATGGTTCCACCGCATGTAATATTTGTGGCCAAGAAGGCCATTTGATGAGAGATTGCCCAGCCAGAGGCCGAGAGGACCGAGATAGACAAGATAGGGCATCTGCAGGGTCACGAGCCATAGCATCCTCGACTGGGCGCAGGCCCTCAGTTTCAGCAGGCAGGGGTCGGGGCAGATCAGGGGCCTCCAGTACAGGTGCGGGACCAAGCCGCACATATGCTTTACCAGGGAGGCAAGATTCGGAAGCGTCGCCTGATGTTGTGACAGGTATGCTAACTATCTGCTCACACCCTGCTTATGTGTTGATTGATCCAGGGTCCACTTTGTCCTACATTACTCCATTTGTGGCACGAAAGTTTAGTATTACACCAGAATTATTGCAGCAGCCCTTTTTAGTATCCACGTCCGTCGGTGACTCTATCATAGCTAGCCGAATCTACCACGGGTGTACAGTAGAGGTTGCTGATCGTCAGACCACAGTAGATCTGGTCGAGTTAGAAATGATAGACTTCGATGCCATAATGGGTATGGACTGGTTAGTACCGTGTTTTGCAAATGTTGAATGTTGGACCAAGACGGTCCGATTCCACTTCCCAGGAGAAGCAGTGCGGGAGTGGAAGGGCAGCACCGCTACGCCAAAAGGTAGGTTTATTTCCTACCTTCAGGCGAGAAAGTTGATATCTAAGGGATGTATTTACCATCTGGTCAGAGTTCCGGATGTCCAAACAGAATCTCCGACACTCCAGTCTGTTCCAGTGGTGAATGAATTCCCTGATGTGTTTCCTGATGAGTTACCTGGTATTCCCCCAGAAAGGGAAATAGACTTTGCTATTGACTTGTTACCAGGCACTCAGCCGATATCAATTCCTCCCTATCGTATGGCTCCTGCAGAACTCAGAGAATTAAAAGAGCAGTTGAAAGATTTATTGGATAAAGGATTTATCAGGCCGAGTACTTCACCGTGGGGTGCGCCAGTTTTATTATGAGAAAGAAAGATGGCTCGCTCCGAATGTGCATAGATTACCGGCAATTAAACAAAGTTACGGTAAAGAACAAGTACCCGCTCCCCAGAATTGACGACTTATTTGATCAGTTGCAAGGAGCCAGATACTTTTCTAAGATTGACTTGCGGTCCGGATATCACCAGGTCCGAGTACGTGAGAGAGATATTCCTAAGACAGCGTTCAGGACCCGATATGGGCATTTTGAATTTCTAGTTATGTCCTTCGGGTTAACGAATGCCTCGGCAGTCTTCATGGACCTGATGAACAGTATTTTCAGACCTTTCCTGGACTTGTTCGTAATAGTATTCATTGATGACATTCTGGTGTATTCTTGCTCTGAAGCAGATCACCGGACTCATTTGCGGACAATGCTCCAGATTCTCAAGGACCTTCAGCTGTATGCTAAATTTTCTAAGTGTGAATTCTGGCTTAACTCAGTGGCCTTTTTAGGGCATATCGTGTCGGATGCTGGTATACAGGTAGACAAGCAGAAAATAGAAGCAGTTAAGTCATGGCCTAGGCCTACCACTCCGACTGAAGTTCGTAGCTTTCTGGGGTTGGCAGGATATTACAGGAGGTTCGTTGAAGGGTTCTCGACCATTGCGGCACCTCTAACCAAATTGACACAGAAAGCAGCAAAGTTTCAATGGACAGAGGCATGTGAGCAGAGCTTCCAGGAACTGAAAGACAGATCAACCTCTGCCCCAGTATTAGCATTGCCGGAAGGCACAGAAGGTTATTCAGTCTATTGCAACGCGTCAGGCGTCGGGTTAGGTTGTGTGTTGATGCAGCATGGTAGAGTAATTGCATATGCTTCCAGACAGCTGAGGAAACACGGAAAGAATTACCCTACTTATGACCTGGAACTAGCCGCAGTAATCCACGCCTTAAAAATGTGGAGGCATTACCTGTACGGCGTCCATGTTGATATTTACACAGATCATAAGAGCCTACAGTATATCTTCACTCAGAGGGAGTTGAATCTACGGCAACGCCGCTGGTTGGAGCTGTTAAAATATTATGATGTGAATATTCTATACCACCCTGGAAAAGCTAATGTTGTAGCAGATGCCCTGAGCCGTAAGTCAATGGGGAGTTTGGCGTATTTGCGACCTGAGAAGCGGGAGCTAGCCAAAGAAATTCATAAGTTAGCTGGTTTAGCCGTTCGAGTAATGGAAACAGAAAATAATGGAGCGGTAATTCAGAATTTTGTTGTGTCATCATTAGTTACAGAGGTGAAAGAACGACAGTACGAGGACCCTGCTTTAGTCCAGCTCAGAGATAGAACTCAGAGAGGTAAGGAGTCAGATTTTCAGATAACTGAGGATGATGTGCTACGCTGTAAGGGCCGCCTCTGTGTCCGGAATGTTTCAGGGCTTCGCGGACGGATCATGCATGAGGTACATTACGCTCGCTATTCCCTTCATCTAGGAGCAACGAAGATGTACCACGACATCAGAGACATCTACTGGTGGCCAGGTATGAAAGCTGAGATTGCTGAATTTGTATCTAGATGTTCTAACTGTCAGCAGGTGAAAGTAGAGCACCAAGCCGGGCGGTTTGACGCAAGATATAACGGTGCCTATGTGGAAATGGGAAATGATAAACATGGATTTTGTAACAGGGTTACCCCGTACCAGACGCAGAAATGATTTCAATTGGGTAATAGTTGACAGGCTAACAAAATCAGCTCATTTCCTGCCAGTAAAGGCTACCTTCTCGGCTGAGAATTATGCCGAATTATATATCAGAGAAATAGTTAGATTACATGGAGTGCCGGTATCCATCATTTCAGATAGGGGAGCACAGTTCACAGCTAGATTCTGGCAGTCGTTTCAGAAAGGTTTGGGAACGCAGATTAACTTGAGCACAGCATTCTATCCTCAGACAGATGGGCAGGCTGAACGTACAATTCAGACGCTCGAAGATATGCTACGAGCGTGTGTGCTAGATTTTGGGGGTAGCTGGGATGAGCATCTTTCGTTAATTGAATTTGCGTATAATAACAGCTACCATTCAGCTATTCAGATGGCGCCCTTTGAAGCATTATATGGGCGAAAATGTAGATCGCCGATTGGTTGGTTTGAAATAGGAGAATCAGCATTGGTTGGCCCAGACATTGTTCGGTAGTCGGAGGAAAAGGTAAAGCTTATCCGAGAACGTTTACTGACTGCTCAGAGCCGCCAGAAGTCTTATGCAGATATGCGGCGTAGAAATCTAGAATTTGCGGTAAATGACTTGGTATATCTGAAAGTGTCCCCGATGAAAGGGGTAATGAGATTTGGCAAGAAAGGCAAGCTTAGCCCGAGATTCATTGGGCCATATCAGATTCGGCGAAGAATAGGCCGAGTTGCATACGAATTGAACTTGCCTCCGAAGTTAGCATCTGTTCACCCAGTATTCCATGTATCTATGTTAAGGAAGTTCGTAGGAGACCCTTCCACAGTAGTTCCAGTTCAGGATGTCCAGGTCACAGAAGAGTTAGCATATGAAGAGGTTCCCGTAGCTATCTTGGACAGACAGATTCGCAGGTTAAGGACTAAAGATGTTGCATCTGTCAAAGTACTGTGGCGTAATAGGAACCGTGAGGAAATGACGTGGGAAGCTGAAGAAGATATGAAAGCCAGATACCCTCACCTATTTCAGGCCTAGTCAGGCGACAGGTATGTCCGTATTATCACTTATGCAGTACCTTGTAGTTGTATGTGTGTGAATGAGAAAGATTGATACTTAGTTGTCAAGTGGATCTTAAAATGTTACGGGCAGTGCCTGTGTTGGACATTTCTTCATTTCAGGTTTTTGCTATAGTCCATATTACAAGGGAAACTCTGCCAAAATTTTTCCAGAAAGTAAGTTAGGTAGTCCTCTAGACAACAGTGCACATTCGAGGACGAATGTTCTTAAGGGGGTGAGAATGTTATACCCCGTAGAATTCCCGGCACCTAAATGACCTATTCGCACGTTGGTTAAGCATATTTGAAGGCCATACGTGCTAGGGAAAGGCCCGGGGAAAGATCGAACGAGAAACCTGTCGAACCATCGTGGAAGGAGCCGAGGCAGAACCCCTCCGCGATGGCAGCGTGTCACGGAGGAGAGGCCTCCGCGTTGGCTCCGTGACACGTTGGCCTTGTCCAGGCCCAAGTATATAAAGCCCACTTCAGTTTTAAATCATTTAAACACTTATTAACTTCCAGAAAACAGAGAGTAAGCAGCAGAGAGAAGGTAAGAACGAAGGAGATATTATAATTTTCGTCCGATTACGCTGCTAAACGTTGTCCAAACTCAAATTAACTTCAGATACTGAGGTATTTAGCAGCAGAGAGCATTCCTACGGATTCAGTTTCATGAAATACGGACGAAAAATCATCGAGCCACCGAGCTAAGGTAAGTGGAATTGCTCTAAATTAGTGTCTATGTGTTCCTAGCTGTGAAGTGAATATCTTTCCCTTCTGGACCTCTGAAAAACAGCAAGTTTTCGACCGTCTTTCGATAAGCCTAAGTTTAGGCTATAAACTATATCAAAAGTGACGTTACTCTTTAATGTAAAGCTGTATTTAGTATTAATTGACATATTTATGAATGCAGTTGGGAGGAAATAGTTGAAGTGCTGGCCGAGCCTCGTCCGACAGCCGGATAGTTCGAGAATAATGTATGTAAAGCTAGTTTCCTCGGCAAGTTAGTAATCTTGGTACAGTACAGTAATTTAAAGGCCGGTAGAATATTCAGAAGCCATGTAGGGTGTTTATTACGAATGTTGGTACGATATTAGAAACATCATGTTATGATCAGCGCGAGACTTGCTAGCGCGATATAGATTTTAACATAAGTGTTAGGAACTGCACAGCATGCTCAGTATGTGATGTGACACAGAATGTTAGGATATCATTGTATTCAGTTGAAACCCAGTAAAGCAATGTAATATCTATAAGACATCTCAGAAATAGAACGATAAGTTAAAGTGAAGCTAGAAAGCATATTAGAACTAGTAAATCATGTTACTATAGAAGCTCAGTATACAGCATAGTTTTCAGCAGAAATACTATATCATGTTCAGCATTAGACTCAGTACAGTATGGCAGGAGATTATATCTACATATATATACTATTATCAGTCTCAGCATGTATTAAATACGTACATATCGCTATCACCAGTTCAGCATGCAGTATGTACAAACACTTTATTACCATTAGCTTCAGTGTGTGGTATATGCAAATAGTATTACTAGTGAGACTGTTGTATTGTTTGGGGTTGGATTACCTAGCATCCATGACCGCCCAGGGTTAATAGCTGTATTGACTCGTTCACCAGAGGACGAGGATACGTCGCTCTACGGAGTGGCATGCCGTCCCACAGGGGACGAAGATGGGATGCCAGTTTTCCCCATATTGTGCCTTGGTCGGCCCTTATACACCGCTGTCGAGCGGATACGCCCGGGGTGTTGATTCAGGAGTCCTCCGGACTCAGGTACAGTTATAGTCAGGGGCTCAGCGAGCCCAAGTGCATACCCAGGGGACCGGCAGGATGCTTACAGGGTTATAGGAGATGGGATGACTGGGGTAGGGGTATAGATTCGGTGCTGGTTGTACCTCCCGGCTTGTGGGGGCCGGGTAAGGTTTGTGTGTGCCATGTATGTTATGATATGTTATACTGTGTTACAGTAGATACGAGTAGATCGACAGTAGAACGATAAATCCTCAGGTATGACTCCTACTCCTTCCAGTATGATTAAGAGAAGGTATGACTTACATTATCAGACAGTTAATCTATTCCTCTACTTCAGTTTCATCAGTTATATTATTGTTTCAGATATTTCTTTCAGTTATTGCTTTACATACTCAGTACCAGCGGTACTGACGCCCGGTGGGGCGCTGCATTACTTGCCTACAGGTACTCATAGACGAGCAGGCAATACCACGTGATTCCTGTCAGCGATCGAGTATTCAGCTCCTGTTATCCGGAGACTGAATTCCAGAGGTGTATTTCATTTTCTTTTGGTTGTATAGTACGGGTAGGTCGGGGCCTTGTCCCGATCATTTCTATTGCTATTCCTAGAGGCTTGCAGTCTGTATATATTTCCCTGTGGTCAGATGAGCCGGTCGTGTGAGGCCGTGCAGTTGTATAGCTGTTAGTACTCTTTCTTTCTTTTATGTTGGCCGTGTGGGGCCATAGTTTGCCAGTAGTGGTGACCTTGCCGGTCACGTAGCTTTCTAGTACTTCAGGATTGAGTTATAGATAACTAGACAGCATGGTGGCCTTGTCGGCCCGCATAGGATTCCCTAAATTGTTATGTTTTTGGTCAGCTATCAGTACAGGTACAGGAGGCTATAGACCAATGGGCCGGGGGCTGTGTTTACAGCCGTTTTATAGCCCTTTATTTCCAGAAATGTGAGTTAGAGCCAGCCAGGCACCAGATGTGCCCAGGCTTAGCAGTCCAGCAGTACAGGTCTTAATAGGGCACCAGGTGACAGTCATACCCCCTAAGGCGGGGTGTGACATAACGAAAGCGTCCTTAATAACTTGGCTAAACAATGGACTTTGTAAGACCTAACGGTTCACCCAACAACCCATTAGTCCACTTAACGGGTCGTTAAGACGACTCGTTTCACTGGAGATATTTTCCAACTTTTTGATCTTTTCTTGACGCTTCACTTTACTATTTATCATGTCACTTAATGGGTCACTTAACCAGTCATCAAAACTCTCTGAAATTCGAGTTTTCCACCAATTTTTGCCACTTAACGGGTCACTTAATGATTCGTTAGGTGACTTAACAACTCACCTGATGAATCATTCTATTATCTAGTGCGGTTTTACTAAATTACTCATAATTTTTTACTCCGAACTCCAATTGATACAAGGTTGGATTCGTTGGAAACAAGACTCAAAAGGCTTCAATTTGATGTATTTAATTAGCCAAAAACTATTTGTATAATGGGAGTTGTAGTCATTAAAGTGAACCCTTGCAAGAACTCAGATGAAAACTCAAGCAGTAAGAAGGCTCTCAACTCAACTTTGTGCTAGAGGTTCCTTATGACCTTAATTTGTATTCAATGCACTTACCACACTTAATTATTGATATTAACACCTAGTTTTCATAACATTCATCTAGCTCGAGTCTATCCACATACCTAGAACGGTTTCAAACTTAGCCCAAAAGTGCGAGGCATTAAAATATCTCAACTCATTAGTTTTGGGTCTAGTCATAGGGACTTTTGGGGTGTTACATTATGTTTACCTTGGTAATATTCATCCTCAAATGTAGATTTAAGCAAACAGAAAGGATAGAGAAGGAATTGCAAATCTGAAACTGAATAACCAAAGCTAAAAATTAATAGAGTGATTGACTCCACACTGAGATACATGACTGAACTAAATTCATTAAACATACATGTATGCTATGACATGAAAGGAACTGAAAGAGATGAAGGGACATGAAATTGTATAGTGCACCAAGGAGGAAATCAGTACCTCAAGTTGGAACGAAACTGGAAGGAAAAAGATGCGGGTATCAAGCCATCATATCTGCTTTGGCTAGCTCCCTCCACTAGCTGATTCTTCCACAAAACCTTCACTAAAGCTACCTCCTTGTTCCTTAAATTTCGAATCTGTCGCTCCAAGATTTCAAATGGGACCTTCTCACAAAAGAAAATGTTATTCTCACCAATAACTCTTCACCCTTTTCATGGGTGAAGCTTTTATAGGCACCTTGTTAACTGTACCAACTTCCCTGATAACCACCATATCATTCAAGCTTATCACTACAATCATCTTTTGGCTCCTCTAACTCCCTAACATTGCTAACAACTGCACTTTGTGAACTTCTACCTATCGAGCACCTAAGGCATGAATAGGGCAGCAATCCTGGACATATCTGTTACAATCATCATATCTATTATAGTGAAAGTACCTAGGGATGAGAGTAAGAAAATCGTAAGCACGAATCATTGAAAAAATCTAAGATGAGAATATACATGATGTAACATGACCTTATGAGCTAGTAAGGTGGATCCCAAGGACTAAGTTCATATATATGAGTACACTGGGAGGCATGAGCTTGCATACGTAATAAGTTCCATGACATGAAGCTGAGATTTATCAAATCATGGAATAAGACTGGGATTGTTTATTGAAGCGATTATCTATCATTTAGAGAACCTGAATATAAGCATGAGTAAAGCATAACATCGATTTAAACATAAGGGAAAACATCTGATTAGGAAAGGATCGACACCTCAAGGCTACTATTGTTGAACTCCCCTACTCGAAACAACTCAAGAGACTTGGCCCTTCAACTTATCATCTCCCTCTTAGCTTAAGGTCATCATTTGAAGGCTCTTGGATCCTTTCTTAAGGCTAGGCTAACATCGGTAAATCTTGACTTCTTACTAGCCTCTAAAATGATAATTGAGGGTTTTGTATTTACAACCATTTCATACCATCCATAGGATAAATTTCATGCTAGAATGCCAAAGTAAATCTTATACCTTATACTACGACTCTTGGGTCTAACAACATGCAAGGATCAGAAAAAGCTCCTAACATACCTGTGACTACCTCTAGCGAATTATCCTGATCTTGACGTGATGACAAGGCGTAGAAGCGGTCCTAACGTCATCCACTACTTCCACCAACTGATATGCCCTGTTGAGGTGGGCGGGCTATTGAAGCTACTGAAGAGGTGGATAGGGTTCTACCTTCGCCCTGTTTGGCTGCTAGGCAATCTCTGAGCTTATGGCTAGACTTTCTGCACGAAAAGCAAACGCCTGAACCAACCATGTACTCTCCCAAATGGTTCTTCCTACAACTCCTGCAAGATGGATATGTAATCTCCCTTACCTTTGGTCTAGATGGGGCACTGGCGGCCGATGGTGCTGGGGCTGAAGACCTTTAATGAGACTGTGAGTGGTGTCTACCACTCGTCCTTTGTTGAGAATATTCTGAGTCTCTTGTCCTATATCTCTTGCTCTCCCTCTCCATTTATTTTAACTTCATCCTTAATATGCTGGGCATGGATCATGAGTCTGGAAATGTCCATGTTACTAATAAGAATAGCGGTCATGCACTCCTTGACCACTAAGTTTGATACTCCATTCACGAACTTGCTCATGCGATCCCTCGGCTTGGAAACCATCTACAGAGCATATTTTGATTGTTGAATGAACTTCAAGGTATACTCGTGTACTGTCATATCATTCTGTTTCAAAGTTGACAAACTCTGCATCCTTTACTTCACTCAACTCCTGGAGAAAGAACTTGTCCAAGAACGCTTTCACGAACTCATTCCAATTCACGGAGTTGTGCTTGCCTTATAACATTTCTTCCATTGTCTGAACCATATATGAGCTACTCCCTTCAGTTGATAGGAGGCTAAGTCTGCACTCTCCTTTTTGGAGATCCCCATAATCTAGGTAATCTTCTAAATCTCATCAATAAACTCTAGTGGATCCTCATCCATCTTCAACCCATAGAACTCGAATCGGTTCATCCTAATAAAATATCGCACCCTTACTGCCATAGTATTCTCATTAGGGTTCACGAGTGCCACCACCTAATGGCTGGCCTGTGCTGTGATAGCCTAAGACAATACCTGGAATGCAGCCCGAAACTCTACATGGAAAACCTGCTCATTCATTGGGTCTGTTGGAGCTGGTGGAGCTGGCTGGTGCCCATTGTCGTTTTTCCTTTTGTTTGCTAGCCTGAGAGGCATCGTCTTTGAACACATAAAGCACGAGTTAGAAGAGGGACTTTTAGAGTTCATACTCTACGCACGATAAGAATTATGAAAGAAGGATGTCTCCTAAAATGTCTTGTAGCCTCTTCCTCATAAGTGTGGCGTGCTTCACACCCATGAAAAAGACTCTACTTAACATAGCTTTCAGAAACCCTAGGGCACACCTAAACCTTTCTCTGATACCATATTTATCATGACCTGAGCATGGACCCCAGACCGCAATATGGGACCTAGAACCATGAATGGCTCCAAGCTAACCCATGACATATCATATTACCAGCACAATATAACTTATAAGGAAAATTGAATGGAAGTTAACTGAAATGTAAAACATTCAATTATGGATAACACAATAATTTGATAATTTAAACGCTGAATCTCAAAAATGAACATACTAATTCTATGTCTAAAAGCCTCCACTAACTGATGAGTAGCTGGGGGCTTGAGCTACTGGGACATGCCCCTAGCTAACTCCAAAGTCTGAATATAAAATAGCGTAAAAGAACTTAAATGAAGTAGATAACTCTAGTTCTCAGAATGTGAGGACTCACCACTGCTAGTTGATCAAGTCTGGAATGTATCTAACTGCGGGGTTGAGTCTGAGTACCTAGATTTATATCATGAAATGATATAGCATATAAGTATGAGGTTAGTACTTTCAATATACTGAGTATGCAAAGTAAGTAAAACATGCTAGTACGATAGTAAAAGAGATCATAACTGAAAGGTCGTATAAAACATGAGATTCTGATTGTGAATTTAGCATAAAGGCTCAAGGTTTGCAAAACTATAATGTAAGACTGATCACGATTGAGTTCGTAAGTAAAATCCTCATAAAGAATATTTTTTAGACAATTCATCATAAGTAGTAAAAGCATGAAACATGAACATGAATACATACATACATATATATATATATATATATATATATATATATATATATATATATATATAAATATACATATACATTCATACATATATATATACATACATACATATATATTCATACATACATATATATATATATATAACTAAGGAACTTGTCAATGCAAGGACGATTAAGGCGTGATATCACTTATGACTCAAGGCGACAATCTCCAATAACGACAACCCCTACATGTGCCCATTGAGGCAAGGGAGACACTCTCCGATAACAAGGATCCCATATTCCTCGGGCTAAGAGAAACATTCTCTAATATTGAGGATCTTTTATCCTACGGTGGCACGTAGTTCTAAGACTCGAGATTTGCTTGAACCCCTAGCCTACTTGGTGCTAGAAGCTACTCCTAAAAATATGCACATGGCTCATAGTCATCATCGTGAAACATACATGATCTATATGGTCTAGTTAGAAATCATGAGATTCATAAACATGCTTGAAATACGTGAACTAGCCATAACCAAGGCCCATGAGTCAGCCATAATACATAAGCTTGAATCATGATATAATGCATAATTTGAGGAAAATCATCATAATTTAAGAATCATAAATTCATGAAAGAATCTAGTAGAAAACATATATTCATAATCATAAAAAATGGGTTGTATCATAAGAGACTTGAACTCATAAGAGAATCATAGAGTTTCAATCTATTTGGGTCTAACCCTTGAAGTTCATGAAATCATGCTTAAAACATGAAATTCATAGATTAATGAGGGATTTGATTAGGAGACATGTAGTCATCATCATAAAACATAAACTGAATCCTAGGGGACTGATTTTATAAAAGAACATGAAAGAATTCAACAAAATAATCAAGCCCAACCCTAGAATTTTGAAATTTGGGCATGGAAGGACGGAAATCATGAATTTAACTTAAAAAGGTTATGGAAGTGGAAGAAATCCCCCATTCATGATCTTGCATACCTGGTTAATTGATTCCTTAACTTGCCTTGAAGACCCAAAAAGAAATTGGAAGACTTAGATGAAGACCCTAGATCTTGCCTAGAGAGGAAATCTTCAATCTACAAATACTTTGGTAGAATGAGGGTTTAGGCTAAGCAAAAACCCTAAATACACTCTTTATGAGGCTTAAAACGACGTAGTGTAGGAGTTAGAAACTAAACAATTATGAAAATACCCCTAATAACTCGGCTGAAAAGTGGACTCTGTCAGACCTAATAGGTCACCAAATGACCTCTTAGTCCACTTAATGGGTCATTAAGACCACTCGTTGTCACTGGAGACATTTCCAACTTTCTGATCTTTTTTTAACACCTCACTTGATGATTCATCATGTCACTCAACAAGTCACTTAACTTGTCGTCAAAACTCTCTGAAACTCAAGCTTTTCACCAATATTTTCCACTTAACGATTCATTAGGTGACTTAACGCCTCACCTGACGAATCATTTTGTGATCTGGTACAGTTTCACTAAACTATTCATAAGTTTTACTATAAACTCCGATTGATGCAAGGTCAGATGCCTTGGAAATAAGACTCAAAGGGCTTCAATTTGATTTATTGAATCAGGAAAAAACACTTTGTAAAATGGGAGCTACAGTAGTATGAAGTGGACCCCTGCAAGAACTCATATGAAAACTCAATTGGTAAGAAGACTCTCAACTTAACTTTGTGTCAGAGGTTCCTTATGACCTTAATTTGTATTCAATGCATTTATCACACTTAAGAATGGATATTAACACTTAGTTTTCATAGAATTCATCTGGCTCAGGTCTGTCCACATGCTTGGAATGATCTCAATCTTAGCCCGAAACTCCAAGGCATTAAAATATCTCAACTCATTAGTTTCAGATCTAGTTTTAGGGACTTTGGGGGTGTTATTATTGTAGCCATAGAGAAAATAGCTTCCTTTCAAAAGTAATTTGGTGATAAATATGGGAAGGAGATCCATCCTATTTCAATGATTGTTTCTTTGTCCGAGTTAGACAAAGGATCCCACTTAAGGGCACCCATTGGATAGGAACAATTCATGTACGAGATATAGAATGTCGATTTATCAGAGTAAATTGACATAATCCTCCAACAAAGTTGAACGAATTAACACATACCTATTGCATGATGATTTGATATTGCATTTTCCTTTTAATTCATATTATTTTGGAATCAGTCATCTTAATTCTTTAATATTCATAAGAGAATTCGCCTACAACAACATACTGAAGGTTTTCTGTTAGTATCATCTGTTTCACTTCATCCTTCTCTTTGATTGTGCTCCTTGTGCAAATATGTGATTAGTTTTATGAGTCTCAGAACAATTATCTTATTTGATATCATTTATTTATCTGACCGTCATGTAAAAATGTCCATACTTAATCTTGACAAATCATGTCAAATTTCTAGGAAAAAGTTTGAAGTTTGACGTTAATAGGACAACATTTTAGACAAAAAGAAGTTCAAAATTTGCAACTTTGAATACAAATTTCTGTAACTTTAATTTCGTATGTTTAAAATTATTATGTATAAATTTATAAAACAAAAAATATTTTAAAAAATCACCTCACTGCAAGCTAATGGTAGGGTCCATGGGAACTGGACTTAATGCACCCACGAAAAATGACTTGGCCCTATTGGAGACGTAAGTCCATCCTGAAGGCCTAAAATGTCAACGAGTGGCTGCATGTAATCATTCCCAAATTGCTGTAATCATTGCGTAACTGTGTTCACAAATATGATAAAATAGTCATTCTAATTAGTTGGTGAACAGGATGTTATTCAACTGAATATTATTCAAAACATAGATTAAAGTTTTAATTACCATGCTCAAAATGTCACTTTCACCATTTAAGAGCAACACTCCAATTCTATATAATCTTCATTTTCTCACCTACCTTTGCCTCCACTAAAATAGTTTAATGGTGAATATGAATCTAATTCTAAAGTTATTTGAGAATCTTAAAACCACAAAAAATTATTAGCTCATAAGGCTTCTAAATTATATCCCATTTTGGAAGTGAAGGGAATATTTGTTTAGCGATTCTAAAAAGTTAAGTTCTATAAATTGACAGTGTATGAAATAATTTATATGATTAATTCAGCTAAAAATAACTGTGAATAGTTCTTTATACAAATAGTAATTGGTAAATGGTAATCTTAAAACAAAGGGAGGCATTCATCTATATAACTTAAATTGCCAATTTTTAATATTACTAATTCTAATTTTTATGCCCTTATTTTAGATGTATTACAAAATCCCAATTTCTATGAAGGATTACTTATGGGTATTTTCCTACTGATTACATAAAAGTTTATTTACATGTCAATGTATTTAAGCTGAACTCGAAAGAAATAACTAATCAAGGTGTACCATCCATTAAGGAAAAGAAGAACTTGAACTACTAAGTTAAATTGGACCCAAAAGAAAAGGTATTAAGTTAATAAAAGCAAAAGTTTATTTTGGACGAAAATAGTATTTCTTATTATTGAAAGCAAGCAACTTTCATCTTATATTAGTAAATAAATAAACCTAATATAATGATAAGGTTTTTCTCTTCTGTTATATTAGTAAATAAATCTAATATAATGATAAGGTTTCAAAGAGAAAATGACTACCTTTCTATGATCCCAATATAAGTAGTAGCAGTAGTAGTGATGAGTACACATAAAAATGTTTATTCCATTTGAGAATTTCTTCAGTCCCGAGCCACCACAATAACAATCATCACAAATATTTTACATATAATATATTTTCTGTAAAAATGTACATAACAGGAAAAACATTCAAATAATATTTAGTGATACAAAGCAACCAATAACAGAATAGCCCAGTCCCCATTATACCCCCCCCCCCCCCCCCCGCACCCTCAAGAAAAAAAAAACAAAGCATCAAGTACAATCCACCATATGGAGTACTAACGCAATGTAGTTAATATACAGAACATGAAAGTATTAACTTTTTAGCATGTAGACTAATAAGACAAAAGTTTGTGTGAAGGCTGAGATGCTTTCAACTGATCAGTTTCCCACACCAGGGCTTGGAATATCTTCATGTTGTCTATAGACATCATCAAAGACATTGTGGTCTCCAGCATAATCCTCTGTTGTCTTAATTTCCGCTGTGCCAGATCCCTTTGTCGTAGGAGTAGCCCAACCCCCAAAAGAACGACAACAATCTCTAGCTGCAACCCTTAAGAGTTTTCCATGCAGTACCAACAAAGAGAACAAGACCAAATACAACATCATACAGGCTTTGGTGTTCATTGAAAAGGAAATGAGGAAGTGAATTCTTGATGGTTAAGATGAAGAAAAGGCTAGCTAGACATAAATTTAAAGGTGGAAGTGCTTTTTCATAGTAATTGGTGTCATGAACACGCCTGTAATCCTATATATATATATATATATATATATATATAGTGACCGATCTTGTTGAAGGAGACAAAGAAAATGCAAAGTTCATCATTAAACTAGAGGGACCCGACCGACACTCTTACATATGTTTGAAAACATAAATTTAGTACCCAGCTGAAATATACTATTTTGCATGATCTTTTTCACAACGACATCCCATTCTTGATTTCACTTATTATACTTTACTTTTCCCCAATCGGGCGGTCAAAGTGCTTTAAATTTACGCTCTCTATTACATTTCTAATTCTGCACTTCTCTAAAACTTCCAAACCTCACCTACTGCCAAACCCCAAAAGCAAACACATAATATATGTTACTATCTAGCAAACCCAACTTAGACAGGTGTTAGATTTTGGCTCTTCCTTTTTGTCCAAAATTTGACCATTGGGGACCTGTTGATCTATGGAAACCTCCTTCTATCTCCCTCACCTTTTCGATCAACCAAGCACATTATTGATTTGTCCTATCATATATATACTCAATTTAATCTAAGGTAGACTACACATATAGCATACCAACTTAGTTCTTTTTTCTCAATTTGTGGTCTAAATTATATAATTTGTATAATTGTTTTCAAGCAGCAGAAAGAGTAAATAGATTTTTATTTCCTGACAGTAAAGAAACCCCACTCAGATATAGAGAGGATAAGGTCACTAGAAATTTGGATAGCACTAAATTGTGGGGTACGTCGGGTGAGACCGCCTTGATTTTTCACTTGCCTTATCTTTTTAAGCACAGTTTAGTTTGTATTTTTTAATTAAAATTGGGTAAGTATTATTGCATATTAGTGACAACCTTGTTACGTCATTGGCTACAGTCATAGTATTGATGTAAACTGGCTCCGTTTCGCCGTGCGAGATAAAATCATGACTTGAAATTATATAAGATTAAATTGAAATTTTATTTGGACATGTAATTTAAAAATTTTAAATTGTATTTTTCTCTCATGAACATAAAAATCTCATAAGTTGTGAAAACTATCAAAATTTTTCCGTTTCTTATACAATCTTACCAAATTAAGTAAAAGTTCATAACAAAATATAATACACTATCACAAAATCATTCTTAAAAAAACCATTACACTTATTGATCTAACTTTAGATCAATAAAAAATAAAATTAAATATGAGTTGTAATATACTACTATTTAATATAATCCTCCCACATAGTTACGGCAAACTTATATCGAATATAAATAGTTAGCAAAGGTTAGTAAGAGTAATAATACCAACAATAAATTTTATTTATATCTAAAATAAATAGCTGGTAAATATAAAATAGTAAATTTTCTTTTTATAAAATATAAACCTGTGGGTTAAATTTTGTAGTAAAATCCATTTCATGATTTGAAATCCCAAATCAAGCTTTTTTGAGAATTTGAAATTTCATCTCATGATTTCAAATCATGAGATGAAATCGCGTGTCCAAATATTCATTTCATCTCATAATTTTAAATCACGAGATGAAATCGTATGTCCAAACGCCTACTTAAATTACCACGGCTTCATCCAAATTTGGGAAAAGTGTCATTCGGGTCGGGGCATTAAGGTGTGGCCCATATTGAGTCTGGGCCGGGCTGAGAGCAGTATGTAGGTAAAAAAGTGTCTGGCCCAGCTGTATTAGGGTACCTGGAGGGCTAATCAGGCCAGGCTCGGTTTGTGTGGCAGATTTTATAATTCTTTTTTTTTTTGGGTTAATTTCCAATAATAAAATTAATATTTAAGTCAGCTATGAGAATTGGGAAAAAAATTCTAATATTAAACTATTTTTTCATAAAAATATAAATAAAATAACTTAAAATTATAAATCTTGTACCAATTGTGAGAAATTAAATATTAAAATAGGAAAATGATTGTCTTTTTTTAATAGTATTATATGGACACAAATTTAAAAATATATTTCAAACTTAAATTGATAGCATTGCAAAAATAGTTATTTTGAATCTTCATTCCAACAAGATATATCAAAAGATATATATAAAAAAAACATATACAAGATAATATACCACTATACAAATAAGATATACAAATAAATATATTATGTTTATATATATGTTTAAGTAATATTCGCTAACAGTATTTTAAATTGTTATATTATTTGAATTTTGAAAACAAAATTAAACTTTGTATGTTAAGAAAATTCATTCAAATTAGATATACAAATAAATTTGTTTGTATGTCAATAAATGTTTTAGATTTTGTTAATATTATTTTTAAAATATTGAATTTTGAAAATAAAAATGAACTTTGTATGTTAATATATGTTTTAAGTAATATTTTTTAATATTATTTTTAAAGTATTGTATTGTTTGAATTTTGAAAATAAAATTGAACATTGTATGTCAATTAATGTTTAAATAATATTTTCTAACATTATTTTAATATTATTGTATTATTTGGATGTTGAAAATAATGTTGAATTTTAATATGTAAATATATATTTAACTTATATCTGCTAAAATTATTTTGTTCAAACAAAATATACAAATATTATTGAAAAGAATTTTAAAGGCTCACTTTATTAATAAATAAATTGCAAAGCATATTTCAAAGGTTACGAATTACAACAACTTTCTCTAATTTAATAAATTTAAATTAAAAAATTAATTAGTTTTACAAGTCTTCAAATTTTAAATCCATATATTTTGAATCATTTTTTAAAATTTCTTCGTGTTAA
The DNA here is from genome assembly GCA_035772735.1 of Datura wrightii. Taxonomy (NCBI): domain Eukaryota; kingdom Viridiplantae; phylum Streptophyta; class Magnoliopsida; order Solanales; family Solanaceae; genus Datura; species Datura wrightii. The sequence continues at coordinate 57,987,847 of JASDFA010000020.1, read as the reverse complement.
CATTCGGAGGACTCTATATATTGGGTAAATTGTACTGGTGGATCTCCAAATGATATTATATCTTCAATTTCTTCCTCTTCTTGCGAATTTTGTGCTCTTCCTTAATTTCTTCGCTCTAATCTAATTGAATCTCCAAATTGCAAAAACTAGAACATTCATGGAGCTGCTCTCTAATGAGTGTTAGTTGTCTCCAAACTCCAGCCTTTCTTGGCTACATGTTTTTTTTTGATGCCACGGTTGACACTAAAACATTTAGCACATTTCTATTATTATTGAAACTACAACATATTATCTTTTATTGTTCTTCCACCAATTCACCGTGATAATTTCACTTTTTAAAGGATCTAGGATCTGTTTCAAATAAAACTTAAGCTAATCAAAATTTGTGTTTCTTTGTTGTGTAGCTTCTATTTTATACTAAATAGATAAACTATCTACCCACAGACAGATACATCTTGTGCGTCTGTCTTTTAAAAGATAATACTTCATTAGAAGAATAAGATGGGGCAGAAATTAATAAATGCAGCATAATGATTGTATAAATTTTGTAAGTGATCATTTGTATCACTCACAGCCTTAAACATAGATGATTAATCTTCATCTTTTTCAATTTCTAAAGAGCTATATATAATACGAGTCAATTCTAACATATTAGCAGATTTCATACAAGGATTTAACATAGCACCAAATAAGTAAATAGGGAATATAGAAACGAAATATATTTTAAAATTTTGCTATCAATTCAATAACAATGTCTTTGTAACCTACTTTAAATTTTTATTCATTATGTAATAAAGAGAGATCAACTATATAAATTAAAATATTAGAAGCTGTAAAATAATAAGCAGCAAAAAATTCAACAGCAGCTAAATAATTTTTATTTTAAAAAGTCAACAATATCTTTAATTTTAACCCCAATCATTATCTTGCAAAATCAACTCAGGAAATTTGCTAGCATATTGGATAAAAGTTATAGTCATAGGATCTGTATAAACATTGCAAGTCTTTCAAAAATTATAAGTAGATTTCCAATTAGTAGCTACTCCTTCAGGCATAAATCTTGGTGTTAGATTATTATCCTCATTTTTTTTGGTAAATTTCTTTAGGATCCACCTGAATAGCCTCTCTGGATACCACGTGCCCGAGAAAGGCAACTGATTTTAGCCAGAATTCACACTTGCTGAATTTGGCAAACAACTGGTGGTCCCTGGAGTCTATAAAACTATTCTCAAATGTTCTGAATATTCCTCCTCTGTTCTGAAATAAATCAGGATGTCGTCTATAAAGACAATGACGAACATGTCTACGTACGACTTAAATACCCTGTTCATCAAATCCATAAAAGCTGTATGAGCATTGATTGGGAAAAAAGATGTAACTACGAATTCATAGTGACCATTCCGAGTTCTGAAAGTTGTTTTCGGAATGCCACATTCTCAGACCCTAAGCTGGTGGTATTCTGATCTGAGATCTATCTTGGAGAAACAATTAGCCCCCTGAAGTTGATCAAACGAGTCAGCAATCCTATGTAGAGGATGAGGATACATATTATTAACTGTGACTTTGTTTAGCTAATGGTAGTCGATGTACATTCTGAGGGTACCGTCTTTTTTGCGCATGAATAGGACCGGAAAATCCCATGGAGAGATACTGGGCCTGATAAAGCCTTTATCTAGAAGGTCTTTCAGCTATTCCTTCAACTCCTTAAGCTCAGCTGGAGCTATCCTACAAGGAGGAATAGAGATGAGCTGGGTATCTGGAAGAAGATCTATGTCGAAGTCTATTTTCCATTCGGGAGGGACCCCTAGGAGGTCTTCGAGAAACACATTAGGAAACTTATTCACTACCGAAATTGACTAGAGTGTCGGGGTCTCGAAACTAGAATCTTTGATCCTAACCATGTGGTAGATGCACTCTTTAGCAATCATTTTCCTAGGCTTAAGGTATGAAATGAAATGACCCTTAGGTGCCGAAGCACTACCGTTCCACTCTAAGGCTGGTTTGTTAGGAAGTTGAAACCTAACAATCCTGGTTCTACAGTCGACTGAAGCATAGCAAGAATGAAACCATTCCATGCCAAGAATAAGGTCGAAGTCGACCATGTATAGCTCTACTATATCTACTGAAGTGACTTTACTCAATACAGAGACTTGACAATTTATGTATACCCGACTGGCTCTAACTAAGTTACCAACCGGGGTAGAGATTGAAAATGGTTCGGAGAGAATTTCTGGACTAATATCAAACTGAACTACAATGTAAAAGTAACGAAAGAAAGTATGATTCCTGGATCTAGCAAAGGATATAAATCAAGGTGGAAAGGCACAACATATCAGTAACGATATCTGGTGAGCTTTCCTGATCCTGCCTAAAAAATAGAGTGTAGAAACGATTTGGTGCTGACTAATACCTGTACCTAAAGTATTGTCTTGTTGAGCTAGGCGACCTGTTGAGGCTGCTGATGTAGAAGACTGGGTGTTTCCTCATCCTGTTAACGGTCACTCTCTCAACTTGTGACTCAGCTGATCACAATCAAAAAAACTTTCTTTGCCCAGAGGGCACTCCTCAGGGTGATTCTTACCACACTTAGGACATATTGGAAACGTGTGACTGCTGAAGACATGGCTCTAAGACTGGGAGCCTAATGTCCTACCCCTCCTATATTTGCGGGGCCTAGAATATGGAGCACTAGATGAAGAAGGTACTGGAGGCCTCTGCTGCTACCGGGGGCGATTACCGCCGCCTGACCTCTACTGGAGGTGATTACCACCGCCTGACCTCTGCTGGGAGTATTCAAACTGATCGATTCTTGCCCATTTGTTCTCCCTCTCTATGTCCTTTAACTTTTCTGCCTCTATCTATTGGGCATGAATGACGAGACTGGAGAGGTCTATATTCTGGATGAGTATCTTGCATTCTTTAAGTACCAAATCTAAGACTCTGTTAACGAACTTGAGCATGCGAGCCCTCGGCTCAGCAACCATCTCTAGAGCATATCTTGACAGCTGAGTGAATTTTAGTGCATACTTCTCTACTGTCATGTTGTTTTGTCTCATGTTCATGAACTCAGTAGCCTTGGCTTCCCTCAATTCCCAAGGAAAGAACCTATCTAGATACGCTGTAACGAACTCGTCCCATTCAACTGGACGTGATCCATTCTGTCTTCCCTCCTTCCACACTTGTACCGAATCTGGGCCACCCCTTTCAACTGGTAGGCTGCCAGATCAGCACTCTATGTAGCAGTGACACCCATGATTTGGGTGATTTTTTAGATCTCGTCCACAAACTCTTGTGGGTCCTATTCTACCTTAGACCTATAAAAAGCTGGGGGATTCATTCTCGTAAAATCCCGGATCCTAGCCACAACTGCAGACCCATTTGTGTTCACTGGCACCATGACCTACTGGTTGACCTGATTGGTATCGCTTATGCCAGCATTTGGATGGGGGCCCAAAATTCAGTATGGGACCCGAGTATACACCCTAGACATGACACGGTACTGAGAGAAACAATTGACCCCAAGCTAACCCATGGCATAGCATGCTACTGAAATTCTAAATAACAGGAAGAAATATATAAGCGAAATCTTGAAAAACATAACTGAACAAAATACTATGCAAAACATTACATCTGATAACACACCGAATTACTAACTCTGTCTGAAAACAACTAAGAAATTGATGAATTGCTGGGACAAGTCCCCAGCTAACTCTAAGGTTTGAACTAAAATAGCAAAATATTATAGCTGGAAGTGAAACTCCGATCCTCGGCAAATAAGGACTCACCACAAAAGCCTACTAAATGTTGCCGGAGAAAAACTACTAACGGTACTGAGACTGAGAACTTGCACCTGTATCATAAGACGATATAGCATAAAAAGTATGCATCAGTATTTTGAATGTACTGAATAAGTGAGATATGAAGTAAATATAAAATACTAGAAAGTTGTAAACTGTATTAACAAAGCATGCAATGACCACACTGGGATTACAAATACTGAAAGCATCTAAAAAGCTAATAACATTATAGGTACTAATAATTAACTGAAGTTCATAAACATGTCTGAGTTTTTGAGTCCTGAATTGAACTGGAGATTGAGACTGCACTGGATTGAATTGTATTTTACTAAGCTAAGGGGAAAACTATAACCGATATATAAGCACGTGAGTTAGACATGAAGTCCGATATATACCCCTAATCGGAGAAGGCCCACTATACCTTGCCAGGGTATAGTAGTTGAGTTGGGTGATCACTGTCTGATGCCCATTTGGACTAATATCCTACAGTGGTAATGTAGTTCTAGGAACCTGGGTGCGCTGAACCCCGGTTCTGCTTGGTGCTAAGTACTACTCCCACTGAAAATTCTAATTATGTCTAACTAGGCTGATAACTCAAAACTGGTGTCCTAAGACTTGAGTCAGGACTACTTGTCTAGGAGTGCATTGAGATTCTACAGACCTGAAAGTAACTATGTTCCAAGACTTGACAGAGCTTCTTTATCTAAAAGTATCGTAACGGTCTAAGGAACAACTAACAACTGATAATTGGTACTAGTGAAGTTACTGAGATCCTTAAGACTAAAAACAGTTAAACTGATCAACTAACATTTCTGTAGAACACTAGGTGTTAACTTAGACTCTGAGATTGAGTAAGTCAAAGTCTAACTTCTAATCATGAATCTGTAATAATACTGGTAATTTAAAAGGAATTATTCTGACAAATAATATTCATGTATGCATTCTCAATTATGCAAGTCCTATTCAAATCATATATAAAGATTAGGGCTAAATTACATAGCATATGAAATGAGATCTGAGCATGAAATTACAACTAGAAATAATCTTAGAAAAACATAAAGAACTCTAATAAGGAGAAGTGTTATAATCTGTCTGAACAATAATCCTAGTTTTAATCTTCCATAGAGCTAGAACTGATAAAGTTTTATGTAAGAATTTTGGGACACAAGGTTAAAAGAAATTCCCTTGTTGAAACACCACATACCTAAAGAAGTAAGTCCCTGGAAAGCTCTTAAAATTCAGAGAAGAAAATGGAATCGCTAGCCTCTACTTTAAATGTCTGCCTGAGTCTTCTACGGACTAATATGAGAGAGGGACATGGGAAATGAGGGAGGAAGATCGATCAACTCCCCTTAACCCCTGCTAAATTCTCTAAAACGATGTAGTTTAGATATTCAAAATAGCTAGAAGCTACAAAAATGTCTCTGGGAGAAAGTCTAGAGAACTTCCTGAAAGGACCCAACAGGTCACAAAACGAGTCATTGGTTACAACCATTAATCGTTGTGACCAATCATTAGTCCTGGGCTCAAACTTTTAGTCACTGGAATCAGCAACGGATGAGAACAATGACTCGTTAGGTAAACCAATGAGTCGTTGGTTCTACTCGTTGTCTATGGGAAGAAATTCATTCATCACTCCAAACGAGACAACTAATGACTCGTCAGGTGTCATGATGACCCATCACCTCAACTTATTTTCACCACTAGAAATTTTCATCCGACCATCCTTCTAGGACAATGACTCATCTGATGAGTCGTGAGGTGGCACCATGAGTCGTCCCCCAACTCATTAAGTCCCTAGGAGATTCCAACTTTTACCAACTGATGCACACACGATGGGCCACTTAACAACTCATCGGGTCACACAACGAGTCACTCCATGACTCATTCTGTGACCTAGTGCAGATTTTCCTGTTCCCTTCATTTCAGTCCTTAGGTATGATCTTATGGACTTTTGGGGTGTTACAGATAAGTAGGAAATGGATTAAGTTCGATCATTGGTGGCTCTTCTATTGATGGAATAGCGGGGGGAATTGCTTTATTTTTCAAGTCAAGATCCAACTATTTAGGAGCATATGAGTAGGCACCTTTTTGCACCATAGAATTTACTACCTTATCAAACCCAGCCTCATTCAACTCTATAAATTTCATCAATGCTGATGTCAATGATTCAGTCACACAACCCTCCTCTATCAATTCTATGACCGCATCATCAACTACATCGATCACAGATATGACACTTAGATCATTCGGCTGCCTAATTTTTGTGCAAACATTAATTATTACCTTCTCATTGCTTAGCCTAAATTTAAGCTCTCCACTCTTTATGTCCACCAGTGCTCTTCTTGTGGCCAACAATTGGTGACCTAAAATAATGGGTACTTCAAAATACACTTCACAGTCCAATATAATGAAGTCTGCTAGAAAGATGAATCTCTCCACTCTAACTAACACATCAATCAATATACCCACTGGCCTTTTTACTGTTCGGTCTGCCATTAATAGCCACATTGTAGTTGGTCTGGGGGCTCTCAAACCTGTAACACCCCAAAAGTCCCTAAGACCAGACCCAAGGTTGGGAGATTGATCATTTAAAGAAAATCTAAAAATTCCCTCAGTACGAGCCTTAGTACGATCTGTAGGAGGATTGTATGAGTCATACTAAGGGCCCTTAATATGAGGATTCAAGATCAATTTGGAAAGAAACTACGGCAAGAACCTACAATTCGTACCTTGGTTGTACAAGTCATACTAGAGAGTCATGGGAAGAAATTCAGAGAAGTGTTATAAGATTGTTTGGGTAACCACGAGCCATCATATAGCCCATGGTAGGAAGGTATAGATTGTGATAGGAGACTCAGAGAATGACCAAAATAGGACCAAAAACTAGGAGACTCAATACGAGTTGTGGTAAGGACCTACGAGTCGTAGGTTGGATCATGGTCATTGATGGCCAGATTTATAATGCGAGTTTCTAAGGGTATTATCATAATTTTTTATTCTTTTAACTCCTATACCAAGACGTTTTGCATTTTCTTAGAGGGGTATTTAAGGGTTAAACTAAGCCTAAAGTCTTATTCCTCTCCCAAACACAGTAGATTGAAGTTCAATCTCTCAAGGCTCTCAAGCAATTAGGGTTTTTCTTCTTCTCAACTCTCTTGAGTCTCAAGTCTAGGAAAGAATCATTTAAAGCCCTGATATGTGGGGCCATAAATGGAGGATTTCTTCCACCCTCATACCCAATCCCAAGCTTAATTACATGATTTCTATTCCATCAATTCTCCAACTATGATTTTAATGAATTTTTAGGGTTAGATCCTTTTTGATGAAAAATTCCATGATTTCTTATGAAGTTGATTCTATCATGATTCTATCCATGTTTTATGATTATAATTACAACATTTATATGAAAAACTCTTATGAATCTAGATTTTCAAGATATGATGATTTACTCTATTATGTATAAATTTCATGATTCTCAAGCTTATGTATTATGGCTAATTTCTCAGCATTGTTTTTATGGCTAGTTCATGTTTGTTAAGCAATTTATGAATTTCATGATTTCTAACTAGCCCATATAAAATAAAATATGTTTCATGGTCATGATATTAGTACTATGTATGTTTTGGAAGTAGTATTTAACACCGAGTAGGCCGGAATTCCAGCGCATTCAGGTCTCAAAACTATGTGGCACCATAGCCATGATGGGGTCTTCCTTAAGAGTGTTTCCCATGCCTGAATGGGCCCATGAGTGATATCACGCTTTAATGGTTCTTACCTTTGTCAAGGTATGAACACACCTCTCAGCTAGAGTTACAAGCTGGGCTCCATGTATTTTCACTTGAAGTATGTCGATTATAAGAATCTCCCACTACTCCATAATTTTATGCACATGATCATGTTTATGCTTCATGATATTATGACTTTTGATATTTTGGGTCCACATACACTTTATGAGATTTTACCTATTATTTTAATCATGTCCAGCTTTATGATTCAATTTATAAAACCTTGAGCCATCATACTCAATTTATGATAACAAACTCATGTTTTAATTATCCTATTCTCATTATTTCAAAATACCATTTTACAATCAAGTTTTACTATACTACATACTTAGTACATTCAAAGAATTGATTGCATATTTTATGCTATATCATCTCATAATATAGGTTGGGGTGATCAATCTTAGTCCTATCATTAGATTCACTCTTGCTCTAGTTCAGCCCAACCCTTGGTGAGTTCTCATTATCCCAAGACATTAGTTTTTGGGTTTGTGCCCCTTTTATGTATTTTCAGTTACAGAATTACCAGAGCTAATTGGGGGTTTGTCCCATTAACTCATCCTATGTTTTAAAGTCTATTCAAACTATGATGTATAGATGCTCAGGAGTGTTGACATGTTGTCTCCATTAATGATTTTATGGTATCTTAGACTTCTGCTCATCTTATGATTTACGCTACATTCCGCTTAGTGTATGCTTATGTTATGCATGTACCATGGGTTAGCTTGGAGCCATTCACGGTTCTAGGTCCTGTTCGCATCTAAGGTCTATGCTTGGGTCATGACAAACTTTGTATCAGAGCATCAAGTTTAAGGGTGTCTAAAAGCTACGTTAAGTAGAGTCTTTTTCATAGGTGTGAAGTGCACCACACTTATGAGAAAGTGGCTACAAGACGTTTTAGGAAACTTTTCTTCTTTCACGATTCTATTCATGCAATAAGGTCCAACTCTCTAACCTTTCTAACTTGTGCTATATGTGTTTGTAGAAAATTCCTTCCCATAGAGTTAAAAGAAAGAGAAATGACAATGACAATGGCAATGATAATAGGCATCAAGAAGCCCCATTAGCTCCAGCAGATCATTTAAATGAGCAAGTGATTCATATTGAATTTAGGGCTGCTTTTCATATGTTGGCCCAAGCTATGACGGCACAGGTCAACCGGCAGGCAGTTGCACTGGTGAACCCTAATAGGGCTATTGTGGTGGCAAGGGTGTGAGACATTACAATAATGAACCCACTTGAGTTCCATGGTTCTAAGGTGGACAAGGATCGACAAGAGTTTATTGAGGAGATCTTGAAGATCACCCAGATCATGAGGATTTTTGAAGAGGAGAGTGTGGATTTGGCCTCCTATCAGTTAAAAAGGGTAGCACATATTTGGTTCAAGTAGTGGAAGGAGGATCATGGAGTAGGTGTAGTCCCTATTGGATGGAATAAGTTCGTGATAACTTTGTTGGATAGGTTCTTTCTCCAGGAGATGAGGGAAGCAAAGGTGGCCGAATTCATCAACTTAAAGTAGAATAACATAACTATTCAAGAGTATGCCTTGAAATTCGCTCAACTATACAAGTATGTCCTGGAGATGATTGCCGAGCTGAGGGATCGCACGAGAAAGTTTGTATTAGGATTCTTTGAGTTAGTGGTCATAGAGTGCAGGAACACTACGTTTATCAGTGATATGGATATCTCTCGACTCATGATTCATGCCCAACATTTCGAGAAGGAGAAGTTGAAGGAGAATGAGAGAGAGACCAAGAGGGCTAAGACAGGAAACTTCTAGTTTGCACAGTAGTGGTCAGGGGGTGGGCACCATTCACAGTCATAGCAGAGGTCATCAACCCCAGTTCCATCATCAGCCAGTATTCCATCTAGGCCGAGGGGTGATTAGAGAGGTAGAGTGTCAAGTTCTAAGATTCGGGGGAGCATGTTCGGGGAGCGCACTTTTCTAGCTTATAGGAGGTATGGTATATAATACCTCGGAAGTGCCTAATATTAGACCAGGCATTTAAAAATAGAAAGTTGCAGAAGGCTGGAAAATATGTCTCAGAATGACTCATGGTATGAGTCGTTGGAGGTTCCAACGACCCGTTGGAATACTCGTGGTCAGTTTCTACAAAAGTAAGTTCAGAAGTAATGGGTCCAAGGTACAACTCATAGGAAGCTGCAACGGGTCGTAGTTCATGGTGGTTGGTGGTCACCAGGGTACCAGGGGATGAATGGTATGAGTCATAGAACAACTCTTTGTGAGTAACAGCGAGTCGTGGTAAGTGCCCGTGGGAAGGAGCAAAAAATCTCTAGTCAAGGTGACAGATGGAAACCACGACTCGTTGGAAGTATGCACGAGTCGTTGTGTGACTCGTGGGAAGTCCAGATGTAGGTCATTAGGGAGAGTACCGGGAGGATGCAACGGACCATTGTTTGGTGTAACGACCCGTCCTATCAAGTCATCGTATTAGAATCTAAGAAGTTAAGAATTAATAGGGGATGTAACGGACGGATACCATGAGTCGTGGTATCAAGGTACGACCCATGGGAGTAATCGTGGTCATTGACAGTGTAGAAATTTCAAGTTTTTCACTAAAGGTAATTTCATAATTCCTAAGTCCTAGTATCTTAAACTAGGTCGTTTAAGTCTCGAAATGAAGTGTTTTATGAGGGTAAGTTCATTCTAGGCTCCTTCACATTCATGCATGCAAGTTCAAGATTTAAAAGGTGATCAAGCTTAGGTTCTCTACAAGGTTTTCTTCAATTTTCATTGGGAAATCAAGGGAGTGGTTAAATAAGTCCATCTCAGGTATGTAAGGTTATGAATGGGTGAGTTTATTCACGCCCATGCACAATCTCTCCCTAATTCATGAAATTCTATTGAATATTTTATGGGGTTTTATCCCAGTTCTTATGAAATTCTTATGATCCATCCATGGGTTAATTTTCTTCATGTATCAAGTTACATTCTATGAATCATGGTCAGATATTACAACTATTTTGCTTATAAATTTATGGATTTAAATCTCTACAAAACTATGCCCAATTATGCATGTTTTATGAAGTTCAAGTGATGAGTTTACTTTGATATTGATGTTCATTTACCCATTATAATCTATGACTTATGATATGATTTCTCTCAAATGCTCATCATGAATTTAAATCAAGTATATGCATGTTTTACAACTATGCATGAACCTCATGATTTATGACTTATGATTATGGCCGACTCACAGGCCTTATTTCATGGCTAGTTCACGTATCTTCAAGCATGTTTATGATTATCATGATTCAATTAGGCTATGAATTTCATATATGTTATCTTATGAGTACTATATATGTTTTGGGAGTAGTATTTAACATTGAGTAGGTTCAGGGCCCAGGTTTTGCCCCGAATATCAAAACTACAAGCCACCGTAGGTCACGATGGGACCTCCTTTGAGACTGTCCCCTTTGCCCAGATGGGCCTTTCATGAGTGATATCACGCCCTTTCATGGTTCTACCCTTGGAAAGGTACGAACATCCTCTAGACTAGAGGTTTATAGGTCGGGCTCCATCTGTGCTCATATGGAGTATGTCGGTTATAAGAATCTCCCATTGTTCCACATGATTTATGCCTGATTATGTTCATATTACTTTAGCTCAAGTCATGATTAACTAAAGCTTTTCTCCTAGTATTATAATTATGACTGATTTATGAATGATTTGAAAAACTTGAGCCTTATGTTACATTATGATAATTATGTTATGAGCATGTTGTCCTACTGTTATGAACTTTTATGTATTTTAAATGTCCGTTTTACTTACCTTACATACTCGATACATTCCACGTACTGACCGCATACACTATGCGGTATCATTTTATAATACAAGCTCCAATTTTTGGCCTAAGCCCCGCCATTAGCCGGTTCCAGAGTTAGTATCCAGCCCAGGGGTGAGTCCTCATCTCCCGAGGACCGTTTGCTATTAGATATCTTACACTTTAAGTTTTCAGACTTGTCGGGTTAGTTGGGGGTGTTGTCCCATCAACCCATCAGTTATGTAGAGGCTTTCAGACTATATGTAGTAATCAGTTTGTCATGTATGATATGATTTACGACTTCGATGTTATGTTATGATGAGATTTCTATTATGTCTATTATGTCAAGTATTTTTCTTTATTGATTGAGTTAGATGTATGTTCATTCCATAGGTCGACTTTTGAGTCTCTCGGGCTCCTTGTCTGGTGTCTTGATCCGGGCCTATGTTTGGGTCGTGACATGGTAGGAATCACCTAGGAGAGTGTCTGATTGGAAGAGATTCTTTTCTTGGGTGTGGTAACCCTAAATACAGACTCAAGGATTTTCCTTTAGCCAGATAGGGTGATGGTAGAGGTCGTTCCCTAGCCACCTCTTCAATAGCTCCAGCAACTCGCCCATCCCAGCAAGGCGCATTATCTAGTGCAGGTGGTGGATAGTTCCTGAACCATTTCTATGCCATTTCATCATGCCAGGAGCAGGAGAGTTCACTAGATGTGGTCACATGTATGTTATCATCTTGATGTTTATGCACTGCTAGGTCTAGGGACCACATTATCCTTTGTGATTCCCTATATTGCTGTTAGTTTCAATGTTAGTCCCTAAATTCTCTCAAAACCATTTTCAATCTCTACTTCTAGCGATGATTTAGTTGTAGCAAGATGGATATACTAAAATTGCCTGGTTATAGTTTTTCAGAAAGTCACCTCAGCCGACATAATAGAGTTATCCGTGACTGACTTTGATGTTATCTTTGGCATGGATTGGTTGTATGCTTGCTATAATTCATTCAATGGTAGAACTCAATCAGTAGAGTTCCATATTCTGAGTGAACCAGTACTAGAATGGAAGGGTAGTTCAACAGTGCCTGCAGCTCGCTTTGTCTCCTGCCTTAAGGCCAGGAAGATGATTTCTAAGGATTGTATATACAATATAATTTGGGTTTAGGATTCTAAGTCTGAGACCTCAACTCTCCAGACAGTTCCCGTTGTGTGTGAGTATCTAGAGGTATTCCCAGATGATCTATTAGGAGTCTTTCATGAGCAGGTGATTTTAGGATCGACCTTATCCATGATATGCAGCCCATATCCATCCCTCCTTACAGAATGACTCCAACTGAGTTAAAGAAGTTGAAGGAACAGTTGAAGGATCTCCTAGAAAAGGGTTTCATCAGACCTAGTAAATCCTTGTGGGGTGCTCCAATCCTCTTTATATGGAAGAAGGATAGTTCTCTTAGAATGCGCATTAACTACCGCCAATTGAACAAAGTCACAATCAAGAATAAGTATCGTCTCCCTCGGATTGATGACTTATTTGATCTGTTTCAGGTTGATAGATATTTTTCAAAGATAAAGCTCAGATTCAGCTATCACCAGCTTAGAGTTAGGGAGTGTGAAATTTCAAAACTAGCCTTCAGGACTCGGTATGGTCACTATGAGTTTACAGTTATGTCTTTTAGACTAACGAATACTCCTGAAACTTTCATGGATTTGATGAATAGCGTGTTCAAGTAATATTTGGATATGCTCATCATTGTCTTCATATATGATATCCATATATATTCTCGAAGTGAGGAGGAGCATGCCGCTCATTTTGAGGTTTGTGTTGCAGACTCTTAAGGATCGTCAATTGTTTGCTAAGTTAAGAAAGTGTGAGTTTTGGCTATAGTCAGTTGCATTTCTTGTCCATGTAGTGTCTAGTAAGGGTGTTCATGTAGACTCTTAGAAGATGGAGGCAGTGAAGAACTATCCTATACTTGTCACTCCTACTGACATTAGATGCTTTTTGGTTTTAGCTAGTTACTACTGGAGGTTCATAAAGGAATTTTCTTCCACTATTGCACCTTTGACTAAGTTGACCCAGAAGAAGGCCAAATTTCAATGGTCCGATGCTTGTGAGAGGAGCTTTAAGGAGCTGAAGTCTTGGCTTATTTTTGCTTTGATCTTAACCCTTCTAGAGGAAACAAATGATTTTGTAGTGTATTGTGATGCCTTGAGCATTGCCCTTAGGTGTGTGTTGATGCAGCATGGTAAGGTGATAGCTTATGCTTCCATACAGCTTAAGCCTTATGAGAAGAATTATTCGACGCATGATCTTGAGTTAGCACCGATGGTGTTTAACTTGAAGAAATAGAGACACTATTTGTATAAGGTGCACGTGGATATGTTCATGGACCACAATAGTCTCCAGTATGTGTTCACTCAGAAGGACTTGAATTTGTGGCAAAAGAGATAACTTGAGCTTCTCAAGGACTATGACATGAGTGTTCTTTATCATCTGGGGAAGGCTAATGTAGTGGCTGACACTCTTACAAGGTTGTCCATGGAGAGTGTGACTCATGTAGAAGATAAAGAGAAGGAATTAGCTAGAGATATCCATAGGCTTGTTCACTCAGGGTTCACCTTACAAATTTGACAGATGGTGGTGTTATTATGTAGAATGGATAGAAATATTCGTTGGTGATGGAAGTTAAGGAAATGCAAGATGAGGATCCTATCTTAGTGGAGTTGAAGAAATCTATTCCGAATTAGAAAGTGGAGGTTTTCTCCTAAAGGGGAGATGGTATACTCTGATATCAGGGTCGACTATGTGTGCCAGATGTGGATGAATTGAGAGATTGGATATTGAGAGAGGCTCACATCTATCAATATTCTACCCATCCATGTTCCACTAAGATATACCATGATATACAGAAAGTCTGTTGGTGGAATAGCATGAAGAAGGATATTCCAGAATTTGTGGCTAAGTCGAATTGCCAACAGGTGAAACTTGAGCATCAGAGACCGGGAGGTATGCTTCAAGAGATCAATATTCCTACTTGGAAGTGGAGGATATAAATATGGACTTCATCATAGGTTTACCTCAAATGCAATGACAACATGATTTTATATGGGCGATTACAGACTGGATGACTAAGTCAGCATATTTCTTACCAGTTAAGACTACAGATTCAACGAGTATTATACCATACTTTACATATGACAATTAGTTAGGTTGAATTGGGTCCCATTTTCCATCATTTCAGGTAAGGGTACTCAATTCACTTCATAGTTTTGGAAGTCATTTTATAAGGGCCTTGATACTCAGGTCAAGCTTAGCACATTTTTTCACCCGTAGAAAGATGGCCAGGTCGAGGGGACTATTCAAACCTTAGAGGACATGTTGAGAGCTTGCGTGATTGATTTTAAGGGCAGTTGGGATGATCATTTTCCCCTCATTGAGTTTGCCTACAACAATAGCTACCAGTGTAGCATTCAGATGACTCCGTTTGAGGCTCTTTATAGGTGGAGATGTAGGTCGCCTATTGGATAGTTTGAGGTAGACGAGGCTATATTAATAGGGCTAGATTCAGTTCACGAGGTCATGGAGAAAGTTTAACTTATAAGAGAAAGGCTGAAAATAACTCATAGTTGTCAGAAATTTTATGCGGATGTTAAGAGGAGAGATCTTGAGTTTGTAGTTGATGATTGGATGTTTTTGAAGGTGTCCCCATGAAGGGGTTTATTAGGTTTGGCAAGAAAGGGAAGCTTAGTCCCCGATATGTTGGTCCTTATAGGATTTTGAGGCGCATTGGCAATGTGGCCTATGAGTTGGAGTTGCCTAAGGAGTTAGCTTTCAGTACATCCAACATTCCATGTGTCTTTGTTGAAGAAGTGCATTAGCGATGTAGCTCTAGTTGCACCGGTAGAGGGCATTGGGGTGAAAGATAGTCTCACTTATGAGGAGGTTCCAGTTGAGATTCTTGGAAGTCATGTTTGCAAGTTGAGGAGCAAAGAAGTGCATCTGTGAAGGTTTGATGGAGAAATCAACTTGTTGAAGGAGCTACGTGGGAAGCTGAAGCAGATATGATGGCCAAATATCCACATCTTTTCCCATCCAGTTAAGTTCCAATTTGAAGTACTAGTTTCCTCCTCTGTATGATATTCAATTTAATATCTCTCAGTTACTATCATGTTTTAGCATGTATGTATGTTTCATGAGTTCAGTCTAGCTATGTATCTCCGTTTGGAGTCAGTCATTCCTTCAGTATTTAGTCCATAATATTTAGTTTTGGAAGTATAGCTCTTTCCCTAACTTTTCAGCTTATTTAGTCTCCACTTTAGGATGAATGTTCCCAAGGAAGAGATAATATAATATCCCAAAAGTCCCTAAGACTAGACCCGAGGTTGGGAGTTTGATCATGCAGAGAAAAAATGAAAAGGCCCTCAATATGACCTGTAGGAAGATTGTACGAGTCGTACCAAGGACCCATAGTACGAGGGCATGAGGATTCAACAACAAAGTGGCAGCAAACCCCGACGGGAACATATGATTTGTACCTTGGTTGTACAAGTCACACTAGAGAGTCGTGGAAAGAGATCCAAAGAAGTTTTTTGAGATTGTGTATGTAACCACGAGCCATGGTATGACCAATAGTAGGAAGGTATGATTCATGGTAGGAGACCTAGAGAATGACAAAAATAGAACTAGAAACCACAAGAATTAATACGAGTCATGGTAAGGACCTACGAGTTATAGGTTGGGTCGTGGTCACTGATGGACAGATTTTTAATATGCGAGTTTCTAAGGGTATTATCATAATTTTGTGTGCTTTTTAACTCCTAAAATAGGACATTTTGGGTTTCCTAAGAAGGGTATTTAAGTGTTAAACTCATCCTAAACTCTTATTCCTCTCCCAAACACTATAGATTGAAGATCAATCTCTCAAGGCTCTCAAGTAATTAGGGTTCTTCTTCTCAACTCTCTTGGGTCTCAAGTCTAGGCAAGAATATATCAAAGTCCAGGTATGTGAGGTCATGAATGCGGGATTTCTTTCACCCTCATGCCCAATCCCAAACTCAATTAGATGATTTGAATTCCTTCAAGTCTCCAACTATGATTTTTAAGAATTTCTAGGGTTAGACACTTTTTGATGAAAACTTTTATATCTCTTATGCAAATTGATTCTCTCATGATTCTATCTATGTTTTATTCTTATAATTACAATATTTCTATGAAAAACTCTTATGAATTTATATTTCCAAGCTATTATGATTTACTCTACTATGTATGAATTTCATGAATCTGAAGCTTATGTATCATGATTGATTTTTCAGCATTGTTTTCATGGATAGTTCACATATATTAAGCAATTTATGAGTTTCATGATTTATAACTAGGGCATGAGAAACCAAGTATGTTTCATGGTTATGATATGAGCACTATGTATGTGTCGGGAGTAGTATTTAACACCGAGTAGGCAGGGGCTCCAGTGCACCCAGGTTTCAGAACTATATACCACCGTAGCCATGATAGGGTCCTCCTTGAGAGTGTCTCCCATGCCCGAATGGGTCCATGAGTGATATCATCCCTTTATGGTTCTTACTCTTGGCATGGTATGGATGAAACTCCAAGCTAGGGTTACAAGCTGGGCTCCATGTATGCTCATTTGGAATATGTCAGTTATAATAATCTCTCATTTTTCCATAATTTTCTAGAAAAGTTCATGTTTATGTTTCACAATATTATGAGATTTTACTTATGATTTTAATCATGTCCATCTTTATGATTTGATTTTGAAAACCTTGAGCTGTTATACTCAATTTATGATTAGAATCTCATGTTTTAACTTATCTTATACTCATGATTTCAGAATATCATTTTACTATCATGCTCTACTTATCCTACATACTTAGTACATTCAAAGTACTGATTGCAAATTTTGTGTTATATCATCTCATGATATAGGCTCGGGTGATCAGTCTTAAATTCACTCTCACTCCAAATTAACCCAACTCTTAGTAAGTCTGCATCATCCGAGGATATCAGTTTTTGGGCTTATGTCCCTTTCACATCTTTTCAATTAAAGACTTAGCAGAGCTAGTTGGGGGCTTGTCCCATCATCTTATCCTACGTTTTTAAAGTCATTTCAGACTATGAGGTATAGATACTAAGTGATTTCGACATGTTGTCTCCATTTATGCTTTTATGGTATCTTAGACTTCTACTCTTGTTATGATTTATGCTTCATTCCGCTTAGTATAAGTTTATGCTTATGTTATGCGTATACCATGGGTTAGCTTGAAGCGATTCGTGGTTTGAGGTACTGTGTCACATCTGAGGTATATGCTCGGGTCATGACAAAATCCAACTGCTTATACACTACCAAAGGCATCAAATTAATGCTTGCTCCTAGATCACACAACCCCTTGGCAAAATTTGAGGCCCCAATAGTTCAAGGAATCATAAAATCTCCAAGGTCCTCCTCCTTCTGTACTAAAGAGTGTGACACTGCTACACTACAATGGTGAAGATTATCCGCAGGATCAGAGCTAATGTTCTCTTTTTGGTTACCAATTACTTCATAAATTTTGCATAGCTCGGTATTTTCTCTAATGCTTCTAGAAATGGGATGTTGACGGACAACTTTTTTAACATAAAAATAAACTTGTGAAACTTCTCATATTAGCCTTCTTTTAAGATGTTGGGGAAAGGAAGGAGAAGGTCTTGGAATCGGCGTGCAAAAATTATGGATTTTTTTAGCTTTTCACTTTTCTACCTCTACCTTTTTCTGCCTCGCCTGTGGCCCCTTATCTTTTCTTCTCTCTTTTCCACTAATAGGGGACTGACTATCATCTGCAATTACTTCATCTCATCATAGATCTCAGGGAAAAACATTGGCACCGCATCGCGGGCCTCCGTGCAGTAATCTGGAGGCACGTCGTAAACCTTAGTATTCAAGCTTTGCAGCGCATCGTGGACCTCATTATGGGGACCATGTGACACGTTGTGCCTCTTTCATGTGCAGTCAAATTCTTCTATTGAGTTTGAAATAGTTTTTTCCTCATTAGTATCCTTGCCTAGTTTGGGCCTTTTGATAGTAGTTTCCCTATTTCTCATTGCTAAAACCATGCACTGATCATCGTTCCCCAAGTTTTGTAGTATGTTCCCTTGAGGGGTATCCTTATGCCTTTGATTTAACACTGATGACATTTTCCCCATCTGATGCTCCAACTGTTTGATATAGGTCAAGTGTGAATCTACCAGCTTACCCATACTTGACAACTCTCCACGCATTTTATTGACACCCGATTCTGTGGACTCAAGTTTCATCAGGACTTGGTTAAGCATAGCTTCTATTTTGGCATCTTTAGAGTAATTTATCAATTTCTCACTGCCCCTTGATGGAAGATATGCACTACCTCTGTCATTTTTGATTTCTATGGGACGATTCTTTCACTAGACCTTTACCGTCGCAATCTCCTTTGATCTTATATTGTGGACCTCCCTTTCTAATATAGCCACAGGCTCTTCCTCGTATTACAGGTTCTCTTCAAGAAGCGGTGAATCCCATCAAATGATATAAGACCCATCTCCATGGTATTTCTTTAGCATAGAGACATGAAATGTCGGACACACTCCTAAATCGAAGAAACCTGGCGGTAGGGATAGTTCATAAGCTACCTCTCCCACGCTGAAGAATCTCGAATGACCCAATGTACCTCGAGCTAAGCTTTCCCCAATTTCCAAATCTCATCACTACCTTAATGAGGGAAACCTTGAGCAAAACTTTCTCTCCTACCATGAACTCCATATCTCTCACCTTCCTATATACATACTGCTTCTGCCTGCTTTGAGAAACCATCAGTCATTCTTGAATTACTCTAACTTTTGTTCGTTCTGTTATATGGGTATAAAACTACACGCAAGTGCACGTGGTCGAACAAGTAGTAAAGTGGCTTAAGTAAGCCAAGTATCGATCCCACAGGGACTGGGATGAAGTGCAATCTGCTCAAGTGTACTATATTTTAAGTCTAACAATGAAGACAACAGTGTAACCAAGAGTTTGATATTTTGATTTATAATAATTATGCTAAGTCTAAAACAATTATCTAATGTGAGTCTGAACTATGAATGTGAGCATGCTGAGGTTAAACGAACATGTAATGAAATTAATTGTCGATATAATTTGGTTAGCCTTTTCCTCCGGTTGCTAGTCAAGAATTATTTCCAAGGGATTAAAACTCTCGTATTTAACCCCACTTAAGAATCATGAACCATCCACCTACATTTCTGTGATTAAATGCAATTCATGTTCTAGCCATACAAAACCAATTCCTAAATTGACTAATACGACTTTCAGGTATATTTCTATCCTGAAGGTAAATCAATTCTCAATTTTCCCAAACTAAGAAAGGATCATATCCTATTAATTCACAACTTTCCAATTTCTTGCTCTCTCGAGTGAAACCGGACTTTTTAGATATACATTAATGTAGGCCACACATTAATGCAGTAAGAACAAGAATTAATAGAACAACCATGGAAGAAAAGCTGAAAAACCAAAGAATCAATAATCACATTTCATTACAATTGTTCTTAACCTCAGTAAGAAGATGAATTATCCACTCATTTGTAGATTAAACATCGTTAAATAAGTGTTAAACATACAAGCAATTGAATTCAAGGAGAAGGAAAGAGAGAAAAACCCTGATAATTTCGTCCCCTCAACTGCCTGTAACCCACGTTCTTGCTCCACCCAGTGAGAATATTGAAAAATGAACCTAAGTGTTCTATTTATACTAGTGGGAATTTTTTCCGGAATAACAAGCAATGTGTCACGGAGTGCATTGCGGAGCACTGCCTCCGTGACACGCTACCGACGCGGACCCTCACTGGAAACTGGGGGTCCAGGAAATAAGGCCCAACGTGGCATGGCGTGCAACGCGGAGCCAGGCCACCTTGCCACGGACCCATCGCGAACCTTCTCTGGAAATTGGGCAAAAATTCCCTATCCAGGCAGAAGGCCTCCGCTCTGGCAGTGTGACATGGCTCCATCGCGGAGCCCCTTTATTTTGTGCTTTCCAATGCCTTGTCCCTTGCTCACATCCGAGTCCAACCCTGATATCTTCCAACATACATTTTAGCTTCCCGAAATTACATTTTTCCTGCAAAATAATGCTAATCATGTTGGTTAGTATAAATTCACATTTTATTACCAATTACATGAGAAAGTATAAACATTGATAGATAAACAAGGCTAAAATGACACCTTTGAGTATCACTTGGGCATATAAATTTGCCCAAGATCACTTACCCCACACTTAAATCCTTGTTCGTCCTCGAACAACAATCTTACACCTCATGCAATTTACATCCCAACCTCGCTACTTTGGTTCGACAATTTAGGTTACGGTCATACCGATTATTCAATACAGCAAATCATCAAGAAAACATGTATGGTCCTATCAATTCAATGACCTTCAATACATCAAGACCTCCTAGACTTAAGAATCGACTCTTGATATTGGCAAACTCCTGCAAATCAGCTGATCAAGACATCCAACACGAAGATTAATCTCTCATCAAGCATGTGCCCTCACAATACAAGAGAATTTTCCCCTTTTTGATCATATGAACTCACAAAATTTCAAGCAGGGGCATATAAACACAATTTCGCTCTCTCTCCCAAAAGAATTCACATGCATCATGTCATGACCCATAAGCTTGCCTTTAGTGTACTACTTCACTAATATAAAAAAATGTGATGTAAGATCACGAAGGACTTTAACGGGTTGTAATGGAAGCTACAGAACTAGTCAATATTGGGCTAGCCAATACTAGCCACTAGCATCCTTAAGCGCTTTTTCAAGACATCCCATCAAACTCATGGACATTGTTTCTTTCTTCATCCTCCCCTTTTTGAAGTTGTTCTTTAGTTTGGCCCATCTTATTAAGCACACTTTTCACTACAACAAAGATTATTCATGAACCTTCATTATAGTTTATTTATAACAATTGCACCTTCACCCTTTTCTTTCCTTCCATCTCTCTGCTTTACTTTTCTTTTCACCATTCTCACTCTTTTGACACTTTGGGAAAATTATTTTCTCTTCTTAAGCGCTTAAGAGTTTTGGATCATCTTTACGGCTAATGAAAAGAAGGGATTAAGCTCGGTTTACACTTTTTGACAAAAGAAAAAAATAATAGGCTAAAGGCTCAACGGGCTGACTAGGGTACACAATCAAGGTGGGTATGATCATGAAAAATAGAAACTTTCAGTTAAAACAAAGAAATGCCTACATCCTTTCCTACACACCTCCTTCATTTCGTTTTGTACACACACCAGACAAGTTCTAGACACTTCACAATAGCATGGAATAATAAAACCTCACTTCACACTTATTGCACATGCTCAGTTCAAGATGTATTCACAGACTCTTCAATCAGCAAATTACAGGAATTCAAACATTAAGCCTCAATCACGCTGAATCGAACTCTATGGCCTAGGTATCTCAACATATTTACAAAGTTGCATGCTTTCATACGAATCACATTTGCATTTTCAATATCATGTACAACACGCAACCATAATCCCGCAACTATAAAGTAACTACAAGTTTTGGGATGCAACCCACAAAAGAAAAACAACTGAAAAATAATTGAAAAATCTACTCCTAACGACTACATTTCCCTTAAGACGGTCGTCATCCATCCATCATAGGGAACGGTCATTGACTAGGACTTCGGTTCAATGGGACCATTCTCAGTAAAAGAACCGAAAAAAACGCCGAGAAACCCAAGAATTGAAATTTCTTTTTAAAAATATCGATCATTTCGATTTTAAAAATATCGATCAATTCGATAAACAAACATACGTACAAACTCAGCTAGCAACATTCAGCAACACACAACAGTTTCACATATATTTACAATACAGAACACTAACTTACAATCACAAATCACAGGTCAGAAGATTTTGTTCACAGCACAACAACAGATTAGGACATACAAAACAACATAACCAGCACCTAACTACTCCCACCCCACACTTATCTCGAACACTGTCCCCAGTGTTCACAAAAAAAATTAAAATAGCACAAAAATCGGGTGGTGGAACTCCCTGATCAATTAAAGTACTCCACTTCTTCATCAGGTGCTGCTGCTTCATCTCCCATGTCTGAATCACCCCCATCGTCATCCTCGGACTCCACATCGGAGTCCTCCTGACGTGTCTCCTCGTCCGTGGGGATATCATCATCCGTGGGCTCTACAAATGCTGGCCTCACTCGGCATAGAGCCCTGGCGGTTTCACCGAAAGGGTAGTCTAGCTCGAGCTACCGTAACTCCTTCTCTGTTGCTGGCCTCCCGCCTATCCTCAGCTGGAGCATCTGCATCCCATACATGCGAGCCATGTACTGATCATCACGAGCATGTCGCTCGCCTAGTGTAAGCACTGGCCCGTGGGTGGTGTCGGGAGCCTTAGTTTTAGTGACATTTAAGGCCCGCCGCTCCATCTGTGGGATATAATCAAGGGCCTCTTCCTCGATATCCAGGCCCCTCAGGAAGGTGGTGAGTAGCCCACCAAATCCGCATCTGTGCCCCTGATGCAACCGGGCTCTCTTCATGGCGGAGATAGTCACCGCCCCCACGTTGATCTCCAGCCCTTTCATTAGGGCGTACACCAGGCATACACGATCCCGGGTTACGTATGTCATATGTACACCCGGAATTAGGCAGGAACAGACGATCTTTGGCCATATTCTGGCTTCCCTGTTCATCTGTGAATAGGGCAAAGTCTGATGGTAGCCCCTCTCTTTGTGTCTGCTCCATCTAGCTGTCGATCGGGTCCCACACAAGGTGCGTCTGATGTCCGCATATGGTGCAGTGATGTTCAGCTGACGAAGCACGTGGGCGTCTGTGTCCCACGCCCCTATTATAGCATTGAGGTGGTGGGGCTCGAAGGTGACTATTTGCCCTCTGATTTTGATGGTGTGACTTCTGAGAGTCGGGTCCCAATTGGCATAGAATTCCCGAATCAGGTGCAAGTTGCATTCCTTGGGATCTTCAAAGATGAAGTTGAGCCCAGCTGCCTTGATCCGGTGGACAATCCTAGGAAACTCCTGTGCCAACGGTTCCCGTGCTATGTGTTCCTCGGGGAAGTACTTGTTTTCCTTATGCTTTGCATACCACTTCTTCCCCTCATCCGTCACCCACCTGGTTCCGTATTGGCGGCGTTGGCCACGTGGAACCGCTGGTGCTGCTGGGACTGCTGTGCCCAGTCTGATTCGCTTTCTTCCAGCGCCCGATGTTGATGCGCCTTTCCCTTTTTCTTGCCTGCTTGCCATTTTACCTATCAATCCAAGTAGACAAGATCAATGTTAAGCCAATGAATATTAACTTCGACTAAGGTCGGGTTAAGCTAGGCTACCCCACACTTAGTCCTTACCCAAAATTACATCATTCCGGCAAGACCATGCTTATTTACACAAACAAACAACCAACTATACAAACATGCTTAGTGCATTCGAAGAATTCGACGGTATATATTCTATGTACTACTCAGACTTCGTACAACTAATCACAATCATTACCCTCGATAACATTTTATTCCATCGCACTTAGCAAGGAAAAACAAAGAAACGAAAACAACAAGAATTTATCTACATGAACCTATACAACTCACCCAATTCTTGCAAATTTCACTATTCCCCTAACCCAAGAATTCGTCGGTCTTTTAACATCATAACAATTAGCACATCGACTCGTTTCACTCAACATGTACAACCCGGCATGAATTTCACAAGTTCACTACATTTTTCCACTTCAAATTCAAAAACAAGCCCTAGATATGATTGTATCAACAAAATTCGATTAAATTATGCAATTAACGAGTTCAAGCAATCACCATGATACTCCGAACATTCATCAACACTAATTCAATTGAATTCATGCTTAATTTCTACTTAGGGCAAACTTAGCTCACATCACATGCTCAATATCGAAGAAAATCAATAAGAAATGAGATGGAATCGAAGAACATACCTTGAAATTGAAGAATTGAAGAAAACTCGATGAATTTCTTGGCGTATTCCGTGTCACGTTGAAGGGGGAGGGGTTTTAGGGAGTTTGGTCGCGGAGTGTGTGAGAAATAAATAAAATTGAGGGGGATTCGGGGTTTAAGAGTGGAAAAATCACGCGGGTCACCCGGCGACCCGGTGTGACCCGTCGCGATATACACAGCAACGTGTCACGGAGGGCATCACGGAGCACTACCTCCGTGACACGGAGCTGTCGCGAGGGTATTCTGGAATTCTTTTAAAATTCCGGATTTATACCTTAACGTGTCACGGAGGGTAACGCGGAGGCCCTCCTCCGTGACACGGAGCTATCGCCCTAGCTTACTGTTTTGCCACTTTTTATTGATTTTCATACCTCGAATTTTCCTTTGCGATTCCTTGCATAATTTCCCTCCGTTCGACCTGAAATTCATTCTACTACAAGAAATTGGTTAGAATTATAGGTTTCACTCAAAATAAAAATAAAAACAAAAACTAGAAATTTTGTTGTTAAACAAGAAAAGAAAAAGAAAAATTTATTTACAATTTACAAAGAAAAATTTTTCACGGGTTGCCTCCCGTGCAGCGCCTAGTTTACCGTCGCGGCTCGACGTCATTCAGCTCAGTTGTCCTCTAGGGTGATGGACGATTTGTCTCTACCACCGTCCTCCCCCCAGTAGTGCTTACACCATTCCGATGGTTTTCCCAATAATTCTCGTGAATCCTTAAACTGCTCATCATCGACTTGATCAATCACATTGATCACTGAGAGTTCTTCGTACACAGTCGGGAGCTTGGGTGCCTTGTACACATCAAACACTTCCACCTTGTCGTGTGCTCGCATTGTTAGCTGCCCCGCAGCTACATCAATCAACGCTTTCCCGGACGCCAAGAAAGGACGTCCCAAAATAAATGGGACTTCCGTGTCTGGTTCAAAATCCAGCACGACGAAATCTACCGGAGAGATCAGGGAGCCCACTTGCACCAGAACGTCCTCCACAATGCCATCAGGTCTAGCTAAGGACCGATATGCCAATTACAAGATCACGGTTGTGGGTCTAGGATTCCTTAGACCCAGCTTTTTGAATACCGATGACGACATCAAATTAATGCTTTCTCCCAAATCACACAATCCACGAGCTCGGATACTCTGCCCAATAGTAATCTGTATAGTAAAGCTCCCGGGGTCTTTGAGCTTTGTGGGCAGTCGGTTTTGTATCCGGGAAGTGCACTCCTCCGTGAGAGCCACCGTAGCATACTCAGTCAACCGACTTTTGTTTGCCACGATGTCCTTTATATACTTAGCATATTTCGGCACTCCCTGCAAAACATCAACAAGAGGTAAGTTAATATGTACCTGTTTTAGCACCTCCATGAATTTCTTGAAACACGCCTCCTCCTTGTGTTTCTTTAATCGTTGAGGGAACGGGGGTGGTGGTCTTTCTGATTCTGCTTCCTTAGTCTTCCCCCTCTCATCACTTTGCTCCCTCTCGACTTCTGCTGCTCCCGATTGTTGAGGTGGTCTTTCTGGTTCCACCTCTTTCAGCTGCAAACCACTCCTTGTGGTCACTGCATTTACCTGCTTGGGGTTGGGATCTGTGTCGCTCGGAAGTCCTCCTCTAGGTCTGGTGTTTTGGGCTGTAGCAAATTGCCCAAATTGATATTCAAGTGCCTTGGTAGCTAACTGGTTGTTTTTCACCTCGGCTGCCAATTTCACATAGTCAGCCTGCAATTGAGCTTGATTAGCTATCATAGTCTTGAACATCTCCTCAATGCTGGGTGATGGTGGTGGAGGAGGTGCATTGTTGTTTTTGAATTTTGCTTGATAATTCTGCTGCCCTCCTTGGTTCCTTTGCCCACCCTGACTCGAACTCTGCCCCTGATGGTTGTTGCTACCCCAGGAGAAATTCGGGTGATTCCTTCAATTGGAATTGTAGCTGTTGCCATACTGTTGGTGGTTGTTCCTTTATATATTTCCCACAAAGTTCACCGAGTCAGGATTTGCTCCACAACACTCAGCTGAGTTCTCACTGCTTCCGCACACTTCACACCAAATTTGCTGCACAACATTCACTGGGGCTTGAGGCTGGTTCATTGTCATGTTACTAAAGTGGGTGTTGAGTTGATTCTGCAAAGCAGCTATTTGTGCAGCAATAATTGTAAACCCATCCACTTCTAGAACTCCTATTGCTTTCCTTGTCCTGCCTCTTGACAAATCAGCATTCCATTCCGGATTGCCCTGCAAAATACGGTTCAACAGGTATACAGCTCCTCATAAGTTTTCTCCAGCGCTTGTCCCCCGGCTGCTGAGTCTAGCAATATTTTTGTATGGGGTTCCAAACCCTCTATAAAAGTGTGCACCAACACATCATTGGATTGATGATGATGAGGACAATCCCGCAACAAGGACTTGAATCTCTCCCAAGCCTGATACAGATTCTCTCCCTCTCTCTGTTTGAAACTTAGAATCTGACTTATAAGTCTTGCTGTTTTACCAAAGGGAAAAAATCGTATCAAGAACTTCCTTGCAAGATCATCCCACGTAAAAATAGAATTAGGTGGCTCAGCTTTCAACCACCTCTTGGCTTCTCCCAATAGTGAGAATGGGAACAATGTAAGCCAGACGTAATCTGATGACACTCCAGCGGGGATATAAGTGTCACTTATCTCCAAAAAATTTTGGAGATGTTGCTGTGGATCTTCATGAGGGAGACCTGTAAACTGCTCGCTAGTGTGCAACAATTGCACCATATTCTGCTTAAGTTTGAACCTCCCTCCCGACTCAGGTTTGCGGATGCTAGATGTGACATTATTAGCATGTGGGATTGCCACCTCGCGAACCGGCCGAGCTGCTACTTCTTCGGGCACTAACATTGCCCGTACTACCGGTGGATTCTGTTGTTGCTCCATGATTGTCTGTCTAAGCAACTGCAACTTTCTTTCTAGAGCTTCTGTCCGCTGACGATGAAATAATCTTTTTGGCTCCAAATACGAGTCCACCAGCTTCTTGTCTCTTGCCAGTGTTCACCAGAGATTAAATCTGCAAAATACAGGCTAATACCAAGTTGTCAACACTAAGAAAATAAAAATATAGTAAATTAACACTTAAGACAAATTCACCAATTGCCAAGTCCCCGGCAATGGCGCCAAAAACTTGTTCGTTCTGTTATATGGGTATAAAACTACACGCAAGTGCACGTGGTCGAACAAGTAGTAAAGTGGCTTAAGTAAGCCAAGTATCGATCCCACAGGGACTGGGATGAAGTGCAATCTGCTCAAGTGTACTATATTTTAAGTCTAACAATGAAGACAACAGTGTAACCAAGAGTTTGATATTTTGATTTATAATAATTATGCTAAGTCTAAAACAATTATCTAATGTGAGTCTGAACTATGAATGTGAGCATGCTAAGGTTAAACGAACATGTAATGAAATTAATTGTCGATATAATTTGGTTAACCTTTTCCTCCGGTTGCTAGTCAAGAATTATTGCCAAGGATTAAAACTCTCGTATTTAACCCCACTTAAGAATCATGAACCATCCACCTACATTTCTGTGATTAAATGCAATTCATGTTCTAGCCATACAAAACCAATTCCTAAATTGACTAATACGACTTTCAAGTATATTTCTATCCTGAAGGTAAATCAATTCTCAATTTTCCCAAACTAAGAAAGGATCACATCCTATTAATTCACAACTTTCCAATTTCTTGCTCTCTCGAGTGAAACCGGACTTTTTAGATATACATTAACGTAGGCCACACATTAATGCAGTAAGAACAAGAATTAATAGAACAACCATGGAAGAAAAGATGAAAAACCAAAGAATCAATAATCACATTTCATTACAATTGTTCTTAACCTCAGCAAGAAGATGAATTAGCCACTCATTTATGGATTAAACATCGTTAAATGAGTGTTAAACATACAAGCAATTGAATTCAAGGAGAAGGAAAGAGAGAAAAACCCTGATAATTTCGTCCCCTCAACTGCCTGTAACCCACGTTCTTGCTCCACCCAGTCAGAATATTGAAAAATAAACCTAAGTGTTCTATTTATACTAGTGGGAATTTTTCCCGGAATAACAAGCAACGTGTCACGGAGTGCATCGCGGAGCACTGCCTCCGTGAAACGCTACCCACGTGGACCCTCACTGGAAACTGGGGGTCCAGGAAATAAGGCCCAACGTGGCACGGCGTGCAACGCGGAGCCAGGCCACCGTGCCACGGACCCATCGCGAACCCTCTCTGGAAATTGGGAGAAAATTCGCTATCCAGGCAGAAGGCCTCCGTGATGGCAGCGTGACACGGCTCCATCGCGGAGCTCCTTTATTTTGTGCTTTCCAATGCCTTGTCCCTTGCTCACATCCGAGTCCAACCCCGATATCTTCCAACATACATTTTAGCTTCCCGAAATTACATTTTTCCTGCAAAACAATGCTAATCATGTTGGTTAGTATAAATTCACATTTTATTACCAATTACATGAGAAAGTATAAACATTGATAGATAAACAAGGCTAAAATAACACCTTTGAGTATCACTTGGGCATATAAATTTGCCCAATATCAACTTTCTCCAAGGACTTATTTAACAAATTAGTGCCCCAGGGTCTTACTATAAATGTGCCGAACCAGATGATAGGGGATCTGCATTTCCTTCCACATAGAGCCTCAAATGGCGCTATGCCAATCCTTGAGTGAGAGCTGTTATTGTATGTAAATTCTACCAAAGGTAATAAATTATCCTCATGGCCTCCAAAATTGATCAAACAAGCCCGAAGCATGTCCTCTAACACCTAGATCGTCCTCTCCAACTGTCCATCCGTCTGTGAGTGGAAGGCCATTCTCAAATCCAACCTAGTACCTAGTTCAGCCTGCAAGGTCCTCTAAAAGTGGGAATAGAATTGCGTCCCTCTGTCTAAGACGAACGATATTGGTTCCTCGTGCAACCGAATCACCTCTTTCACGTACAGTTTGGCCAGTCTCTCTGCATTGTAAGTCACCCGAACAGGCAAGAAATTGGTAGACTTAGTCAGTTTGTCAACAATAACTTAGATAGATTCAAACTTTCCCTACGTCTTCGGAAGGCCAACCACAAAGTGTATAGCTATCCGCTCCCACTTCCACTCTAGAATGGGAATTCTCTGGAGTACTCCCCCAGTTTCTGATTCTCATATTTCACCTACTAAAACTTTATACATAGGAAAACATGCTCAACAATGTCCCTCTTCATTCTGCTCTACCAATAGTGTCGCTTCAAGTCATGATACATCTTGGTGACTCTGGGATGTATAGAGTACATCGAGCTGTGAGATTCTGATAAGATAGTTTTGATCAGCTCACCGACCCGAGGAACACATACACATCCCTTTATCCTCAAAACCCTTTCATCATCTATTGTCACCTCTTTTGCCTCCCTTTACAAGACCTGGTCGTGAATCTTACTCAACCTTGTACCTCAAACTGCCAAGATTTAACCTCCTCTAGAAGTGATGATCTAGCTACTATGCTGGATAATATTATTTATGACTCTACCAATGTAAGTCACACCAGGATGTTGGCCAGTGTTTGAACTTTTTCGGCCATGCATGCTGGGCAGCTTCCGAACAAGCCAAGCTACTGATGCTTACTGCTTTCTGGCTCAAGGCATCTGCCACCGCATTTGCCTTCCCTGGATGATATAGAATCATAACATCATAGTCCTTAAGCAGTTCCATCTATCTCCATTGTCTCAGGTTGAGATCCATTTGAGAGAACAAATACTGCAAACTACGATGGTCTATGAATACCTCACAACCAACCCCGTATAAGAAATGTCTGCAGTTTTTCAGGGTGAATACCTGATCACGCCAAATTACACCTCATAGTTGAAGTATAAAGTAGTGTTGTCAATATAGTAATCCAACTTAGGATGGGGTCGATTCCACAGGAGAATAGGGAAGAAACAATATGTTAATAATGATTAGACTAACTTGTAATCAATAATTCGTATGAGGGATTGCAAATATAAAAAGAAGAAAATAATGCTAACATTGATTGAGTTGTTTATCAAATTTCGAGACAAAACTAGGATTCCCTATGATTTCATAATGTAGTAGGTTTTTATTAGTTATCTATCCTAGTAAATTTTGTATAAGACTAACGATTAAGTTCATCTAACGTCTCTTGACCTACATAGATGAATTTCACTTAAATCCTCTCAGAATTTAAGTGTGTATATTTTATCCTCGCTATAAGTCTTGACTTAACTCTCCTCGGTTAGAGCTCAAGATAATTTAGGTGAGGATTGGAAGCCTTAAATATCTATTATTATTCTCTTTTCCTAACATCAACCTCCTTGGTTAGGCAAGTTGAAGATAGAGCAATTAAGCATTAAGATGAAGAGAATAACAATCCACCAAATTCACCATTCAAGAATCACTATTTTATTTTGCCTACTTCTATTAATCCATTATGGTTCTCACAACCCTAGCTTAAGAGATTTAGGCGCTCATGTTTATGAGAAGAAAAAAAAGATATAGAAGAAATCATAATGAAATACTTGTTTTAATATAAAATTGTTTAACAAAATCTCCAAACTTAAGTAGAATCACAAGAACTTGATGAATTCTCCAACAAATATTCAACTAGGTTATTCCACAAATTCATAAATATAGAATTGTGCAACACTATCAATTGGATGTGGACTATGTCTGAGTATATGATAACACTCAAACTCACACTTTCTGGCGAAGTATGAAGCGGACGTTGTCAATAATAAGCTCAACAAAGAGGTTGGGGTCAAACCCATAGGGAATAAGGTAAGATCTAGACTAATGCCGGTACTAAAACTTGTTGGTAAATTATCTCCAAATTGGGGAGTTTAAAGAAAAATAATATCAAAACAAGATCAAAATTCTGGTTGTTTTCAATATTTGCAAATAACTAGGGTAAGTGTTCCCCATGGTTCATAACTGCTTCGGGTATACACACGTGATCAATCCAATGCTTACTTGTGAGCTGATAACTTGGGTTCATCCAAACGACTGGTTCATCCCCATTAGATGACTATACTCAATCACCAGGTCAGGTCTCATGAATGATTTCCTTTTAACCGTTATCAATATGTTCCAAAATAACTTTCCTGCGACCACAACTCAAGCCATACAATGATCATAAAAATCAAGGCTTTGTTATAATTCTCTTTTCCTAATCTCTACTTCTCTAGGTTCAAACAAGTAAAAAATTTAGTCAAGTCCTAATATTGCACACTGTTAAGAAATGTTTAAAGATGAAGAGAATACAATACAAGCATTTAGTATTGGTTTTGAATCACTTTGTGTAACCCTATTTCGCTAATCCACCATTGTTCCCACAACCCTAGTTGTGGAGGTTTTAGTCTCTCATGATCGTACGATTGTAATTAGCATTCATAGACAAACACATAATTAAATACTTACAATAATAATTGGAAGAAAACCTGCTTTGAATATCAACAAACAAACTTAAGAATAATTGATAAAACCAATTGTTCATCCTAGGAATTGCTCTCCAAAACTTTATATAATCACAAATAAAACGTTTCTCAATGTAATCACACGTCTACTACCTTCTCTCCATGTTGTTCTACTAAAATAAAACATAAAAGGTATTTATACAGACATCAGAAACCTTTTCCTAAGCTAATAGGGAAATTTCCATATCTGGTGCCGTCTTAACTTAAGAATGATCATACGACCCAAAACAGGATTGTATAGGTCATTCCTTCATCTCTTACATTACTTGGATGTTGGATATTTGACTAAGTGTTGGCAGCTGGTATGACTCGTACTATAGTCCTACAAGTCGTACAATCCATCCGTTGCTTGGACCTGAGAACTTTTACATCCTCTGAAGTTTTCTACGAGTATTGTGGTATGCCTCGTGCCTTCCCCCTACGACTCGTACTTTCTTGTTGCATTTGGAGTTTTACCAAGTCTTTAAGAATTACTGAAGCTCCCCATGGCTAATGGTACGGGTTGTAAGTAGATGTAATGATCCATGGGTTCCACCATTACCAAGAGACTGCCATGTGCAAATTTTCTCTGGAGATTTTCACAACTCCAGTTACAGCTCGTACCATCTTGGTACGACTCGTATTGAGAGTTTTACTTTGCGTTCGCCTTGTTTCAACCTTCTGAGTTTTTTTACGAGTTTCAATATGACAGTACAATCAAAGTACGACTTGTACTGAGATTGGTACTTGGCTGATTTTCTACACATTTATCCATCTTTTGCACAATTTTGCTCCAACACCTATTTTCCTTGAAAACAAAGTAAAAGCACCTCATATCCATATACACATATCTAAGTCCATGCTATTTTCTCAGTTTTAAGTGTCAAAAGTGTTGTAAACTCACAGCACATTAACACCCTCAACTGAATGCTTTTGCATGTCCTCAGACAAAGAACAAAAAAACTAAAAATGCCGGTTAACTAGAAAATGAACCTAGGATACTACAGCCAACAATCAATTAAAATTTGCACCATAAACTCAAATAGCTTTTGACCCTTTTTTCGTAAACCAAATCAGCATATACAGATCGAGCCACCACAAACCATGATAAACAAGGATCAAGATATGTCATCTAGCTATTAGCAGATAGTCAAGTCACCACCTATGCTTTTCACACAGACAACTGGAAGAATCAAACACAAACTATGTACCCTCATAACAAATGAAGTACCCTACTCACAGATGTAGAAAAATATGAAACATGGGATTTATCAAGTGAGACTCTCACTCTCACAAAGAAGTTCCAAATATTGCATGTCGAATACCATAGGCTTGCCTTTATTTTCTCTACTTCGCCTTTTCAGATGGTCAGGCTAGGATCACTGTAGGACTTGATTTGGCTTGTAATGTAGGCTTTCAGGATGGGTATGGTAGATGTGGAATCTTTTTAGTGACTAAAACCTATTTGGCACTACATACATGTAACTCCATTTTTTACTTTTTCACCCTTTTTTCTTTTTAAACTTTTCTCCTCCCTTTTCACCATTTCTTTATGCAATTGTATGGGTGTGGTGTGTTTTTTCAAAAATTCATTCATTTTTCTCTTTTTTGTATCTTCCTTTCAATTTTCCCTTTTCTTTTTCTTTTGTTTTGTCACACCACACCTCATTTTTAACCTTTTATTTTCTCTTCCCTTTTCACCTCCCCAAGATTTATGCACCCCTACTCTAGCCACCATCAACTTAGGCATTTTGCCTATGTTGAGGTTCACAATGTCCAAGGAGGGACCAAGGGCAAAAATAGGTTCATCATAAAGAAAGAAAAATGGTTCATTTAAGGCTCAAAATTAGGATCAAGAGAATCATATTATTATGGTAGGATCATTTAAGCTAAGAATGGGCTAAACAAAAAGGGCCTATGATTCTTTTCTAACCAACCATCCTAAAACCTATGTAAAGACCAACCAGGAAAGTTCTAGATCCTCTACGCAGTATTGAACTAGGTATAAACCTCACTCACTCATGGTACATGTCTTGCATTCATTCTACCTATCCGGTTTATACATGGGTAACAAGAACTACTCATGCTAATGCGCTAAATGACACAAAAATATCCATAGAAATCATGCTTTGCAATCAACAAGTACATAGCTAACCATCAATATTTTTAAACAGGGTCTTTCAAAATTTCAAAACTAGTGCAATTTATTGGCTGAGTACTCCTAAGATACTTTCTAATTAAACAAGAACAAAAAAGTAAAATCCTAAACATGCCGATTCTACTAGATAGCAGGTCTGAGGGAAAAGAAATACAACAAGAAAAACCCTCGGACGAATCCAAAAATCCCAACAATACAAGTACACCCCCTCCTCTTTTAAAAATGATGCTTCATCCTCAAACCATAGAATATAAAGCCGAAGGAAGGGAACTTACCTGTGGCTACTCAAACTTCACCATCCATGGGTTGCCTCCCATGCAACGCTAATTTAAAGTCGCGACACGACGTAACTTTCATGATTCTTCAGGCATCATTTAGGTACACCGCCTCAATTCCTCTTATTTCCTCAGTGTCTCCCAAATATAGCTTTATCCTTTGCGCATTCACCTTGAACCTTTTTCTACCTTTATTCTCAAGTTTCACTGCACCGTGTGGGGTCACATTCACCACTCTATATGGTCCCATCCACTTAGATTTTAATTTTTTGGGATGTTAATGGATCCTTCAGTTGAACAGTAGGACCAAATCACTACTGTTGAACTCCCACTTTGCAATACTTTTATCATGATATATCTTTATTCTTTCTTTATAAATAGCTGCACTCTTTTAAGCTCGAAGTCGGAATTCATCTACATTATTGAGTTGGTCAAGTCTCAACTTGGTTGCTTTATTCCAATTTATGTTCAGCTTTTTCAGAGTCCATAATGCCTTATGCTCTAGCTCAACTGGCAAATGATATGACTTGCCATAAACCAGATGATATGGAGATGAACCAATGGGGGTCTTACAAGCTTTTTTATAGGCCCATAGTGCATCATCGAGCTTCCTAGACTGTTAGTATTCGCTATTGTAGCCAAAATAGTCTTTATCTCCCTTTTTGAAACTTCCACCTGCCCACTTGACTGTGGATGGTAACGTGTTGTGTAACACCCCAAAACTTTCCTAGACCAAACATAGACATTTCTAGAAATATGCAGCAGAAAAACTAGAAAAAAATTTCTCAGAACGACTGAGACAACGAGTCGTGGTCTGCTCCAATGACTCGTTGTGTTTGTCGTGGTCACCAGGTCTTGGACAGTTGGGAACCAATGAGACAAGGAATGACCCATTGTGAGAAACAATGAGTCGTCCTGTCAGTCGTGGTTTCCCCCAGCCCAGAAATCCTTACCAGGACCCTATGACTCAACCAACAAGTCGTTGTCAGAAACAACAACCCATTGTGAGAGTCTTGGGGTGAAGTCTCTGAAATTCCCCTTCCAGTGAAGATGAGAGCAAATAATGAATCGTTGTTTTTCCCCAACGAGTCGTTGTCAGCACCATTGTTTCAACATAGCCATTTTCAGCAAAATCCCTCCAGTGAACCTAATGACTGGACACGATGACCCATTGGTTCAACCAATGAATCGTGGTGACCCTCGATGCCAGGTCCAGTGACTTCTAGTCCTAGGAAATGGAACCAACGAGAGGTCCCAATGAGTTGTGGTCTCAACCAACGACTCATTGAGCGACCTGTTGGGACCCTATCAAACATATTTCAGGTTAAAATCCTAGGGTTACTTTTGTAATTTTCCACCTACTGAGTCCCTAAACTATGTCTTTATGGGTTAAATCAGGGGTTTTAGAGGGGGAAACCGATGGTTTCTCTCATTCTTTTCTCATCTCTCATCTGTTAAGCGTAAAGTCCCTCTTAGAAAAACTTAGAGCAGAAGTTAGAAAGAGTGATTCTTCTCAGATTTCTCAAGGAATTCTCTCAAGGTTTTCCATCACCAGGTCTGTGGAAATTCAACAAGGGAATAGTTCTTCCCTTGTGTCCCCAAAATTCTACCTATTTTCTTATCAGTTCTAGCCCTGCAACTATCATATGTTGATAAATTATTAGTTAGGCTTCGTTTAATTCATTTGAAATATTATTTTATGATAATTGTAGATAGTTTTCCCTAGTTTATGACTGTATTGGTGTTTGTCCCTGTAAAGTAAATCCTAGCCCTAGCTCTTGAATGCAGAAAACTACAATCTTGCAATAATGCATAAATATAAAAAATTTTCTTGGTTCTATCAGTGTTGGGGAATCCCATGTTGTTAGTGGTATTAAAACTCAGTTAGATTATTGTCAGTTCAGTTTCAGTCAAAATGTTAGTCTCACGACTCGAACGGAGACCCGGATCATAGACACGGGACAAAGGACCCCAAGTAGACCCATGGCATAAGCATTCAACTAACTCATTCAGTAAATATGAAGAAAACATAATTATAAACTCAGTGGAAGTCAAACTCAATATAACAACAGAATAAATATCTGAAGTTGAATACACGTCTAAGTCTGATAAGCCTCTAATCTGGATGAGCTGATGGGAAAACACCCCAACTAGCTCAACAATACTGAAACTGAAAGGACATCTAAAACAACTAAAGATATAGTCCTCGGAAGATGAGGACTCACCAAATAAATAGGTGCTAACTCTAATCAACGACTACAAACGGGGCTGAACCTGAGAATTGGGTCCTGCATCATAAAACGATGTATCATAGAAAGTATGCGGTCAGTACGTGGAATGTACCGAGTATGCAAGGTAAGTAAAACCACTCTAGAATGGTAAATCATTTAAAACATTACATAATATATCATAAGCATTTAAGTGTAAGTAGAAGGCGACATGCATTCATTCTGAAATAGTACTCTTATCATAACATGACCATGCATAGATTTAGAACATCATGATGGACTCGAATGACTCAAAGCTGAAACATAACATTTCTATCAAAAGCTAAAGAATGAGTCAAACCTTGCTTTATAAACACACATGCATAAGTAATCATCATGAGTAATGAATATGCAAATCTGAATGATATCGACAGTGGGAGACTCGTCACTTAACTGACATACCACCGTAGAGCATACATGGTCCCAACTATCACATTCAAGTGGGTGGAGCCCTCCATAACCTTGCCGGGCGATGGACGATACCATAATATCAAATCAAGCTAAAGAGACAATCGGGCTGGGGATAGCTCACAAGGGAGGTTCCGATAATATAATAGTATCAACCTACGTTGGTGCATAGTTCTGGGGCATAGGGTAATCAACTCTTAACCCGCTCAGTGCTAGACTCTTCTCCCAAAAACATGCAATGCTCTAAATTGTATATAATGAAGCTCAACATCGTGAAGCTCAACATCGTCTATGGACTAAGCTCAACATGAAATCATGCATGAATCAACATCATATGAAACTTAGCTCAACCTTGTCTATTGACAAAGGTCATTAAAGAAATCATGCATAGACTCGACATCATATGAAAATGAAGCTCAACATTGTCCTTCGACAAACCTCAATAGTGCTATACATCTCAATTATAAATTCATGATATGAGAAGCTTTATTTCGAAACATACCACAAGCTCAATCATAGGTGGGAGCATCTACTCCAAATCATGTGGTAAGCTATATGTAGAAATATTACTTGACATACCACAAGCTAGAATTTAAAATAAAAAAATTATTTCACTTTAAACAATGTGGTAAGCTTATTTTGAGAAAATCATCACTTTAATCAACATGCGGGCATCACCCAAGGCCCTATCATTCTAGAATCCCATCGATTCATTTAGGAAATAACATCAAAATCATGGGTAGTTTTAGAAACATGCTTTTCATCATCAACTTCATCATCATCACACATTTACCATAAATCACCTCTTTTATGAACTCTTCACCCATGGATGTTTTAGATTTAAATTTTAGAAAATAATGTTTATAAGGGAAAACAACTTAGAATGTGCCCAAGCTTCATATATCATCAATATAAATATAATCTAATAATACCCATGAGTAGAGATTGAAGAATCATGCAATTGGGAAAAACCGCATACTTGATCATAGACAATTTCAACTCATTTTGAAAGGGAATAGGCATGGGTGTGGAAGAAAACACCCACTCATAGCCTTACATACTTGGAAATGGTGAATTCGAACACCTTCTAATAGCCCAAGCTGAGATTCCAATGGAAACCTTGAGATTTTTGCTTTGAATCTCCTCTTCAATCCTTCAAACTTGCATGCATGAGAGTAATGGCTTAGAATAGGTTTTACCCTGCTTAAAACCCACTAAAACGAGCCTAGAATGACGTAGTATAGGTCTTCAAAAATTAAAAAATTACAAGAAGGCTCTTACTATTTTGCAGAAAATAACTTCCAGGTGACCCTAACGGGTGACTTGACAATTCGTCAGGATGGGCAACAACTCTTCGAGTCATCTGTCAAGTGCACTAACTAACTGAACTGCTGGGGCTCGTAACAGGGAACTTAACGACTTGTCCCCAGTCACCACAACTCGTGGTCACCTCCCGTCAAGTACACTGCCTTAGCATCTATGAAAATCATCTTGCTTGCTCACGACTCACCTCACGAGTCATTGGGATAGACCACGACTCGTGGGGTCCCATCCGTTAGATACACTAGTCATCCTCCTGGAGAAAGTCCAACTCCACCCCACGGTTGACATGACGACTCACGGTGGCTGACCATGAGTCATTCCCTCGCTCATGGGGACCTCAATCATTCACTTTCCTAGGCCTCCCATGAGTCAGCTGACGACTTGTGGGGTCTCCTCACGAGTCGTCTCACGACTCATCCTGTGCCTGCATCATCAATTTTCCAACTTTCCCATTTTAACTCTCGGGTTCGATCTTTGAGCTTCCAAGGTATAATAATATCTCCCCTTGGGAACATTCATCCTCGAATGTTAGAAACAAGCAGAAAAATGAAACAAGAAATTATCATCCTCCAATACTGATTATTTTAACCAAAATTATCACGGAATGACTACCTCCGAAAAGAACCACATAGTTGAACTGAATTCAAGAATCACATACATTTATCATAACATGATTCAAATCTGCGTACATGAACGAAACATGAAAACTAGTTAGATAATTAGGGGAAAAATTGATACCTCAAACTGAAGTTGAGTCGGTAGGGAATAGGTGGGGGTATTTAGCCATCATAGTCGCTTCGGCTTCCCATGTGTCCCCCTCAACATGCTGGTTTCTCCACAACACCTTCAATAAAGCTACTTCTTTATTCCTCATCGTTCGAACCCGACGATCCAAGATTGCAATCGAAATTTCCTCGTAACTGAGGCTATAACCCACACCAACACTTCCCACCGAGACTACTAAAGCTGGATCACACAAGCACTTTTTCAAGAGCGATACATGAAAGATAGGATGAACTGAAGATAACTCCGATGGGAAGTCTAACTCATACGCTACCTTACCAACTCTTCTCATAACTCTGTAGGGACCAATATAGCGGGGGTTGAGTTTTTCTTTCTTTCCGAACCGCATGACTCCTTTCATAGGAGATACCTTTAGAAATACCCAATCATCAACCTCAAACTCCAAATTTCTTCTTCTCACATCCGCGTATGACTTTTGATGACTTTGAACAGTTTTCAACCGGTCCCGTATCAACTGAACCTTCACCATAGCCTCGTGAACTGAATCTGGCCCTATCATAGCTGCCTTACTAACCTCAAACCACCCGATGGGCTATCTACACCTCCGCCTATAAATAGCCTCGAACGCTGCCATTTGGATACTGGAGTGGTAGCTGTTATTGTTAGAGAACTCGATCAAGGGCAAGTGGTCAACCCAACTGCCTTTAAAATCCATCACACAGGATCTCAACATATCCTCTAGAGTTTGAATTGTCCATTCCACCTGGCCATCCGTTTGCAGATGAAATGTTGTGCTGAGCTTAATCTGAGTCCCAAGCCCTTTTTGGAAAGACCACCATAACTGAGAGGTAAACTGAGTACCTCGATCTGAGATAATAGACAACGTTTCCCCACTCCATGAAGTTGAACCAACTCCCAAATATACAATTTGGCATAATCATCTGCTGAATATGTGGTTTTGACCGGTAGGAAGTGTGCAGCCTTAGTCAACCTATCGACCACCACCTAAATGGAGTCATACTATCGGCGAGTACGAGGTAGGCTGGTACTGAAGTCCATGTTGATCTCTTCCCACTTCCAAG
Organism: Datura wrightii; assembly: GCA_035772735.1. NCBI lineage: Eukaryota > Viridiplantae > Streptophyta > Magnoliopsida > Solanales > Solanaceae > Datura > Datura wrightii. Next base: position 57,947,709 of record JASDFA010000020.1, on the reverse strand, counting down.
TAGGAATGTTAATATCCTGCAATATGCCTCCCGACCTTTGGTGCTCAACTTTCACTTACTGACAGTTCGGGCACTTGGCTACGAATTATGCAATATCTTTCTTCATGCTGTTCCACCAATATATTTCCTGCAAGTCATGATACATCTTGGTGGTACCCAGATGGATAGGATACCTGGATCCATGTGCCTCATGCAATATCCGGTCCCTTAATTTATCGACATTTGGAACATATAGATGACCCTAGTACTGCAGTACACCATATCCTCCTTAGGAGAAGACCTCCACCTTTTGACTTCGAATGACTTCCTTCAACTTTACTATAATCGGATCCTCATCTTGCCTAGATTTGACATCAACCACCAAGGATGATTCTAATCCATTTTGCACAACAACACCGCCATCGGCCGAGTCGACCAATCTAACTCCAACCTCGCAAGTCAATGGACATCCTTCATCAACTCTTTCTTTCCCTCTTCCACGTGGGACACACTCTCCATAGAGAGTCTACTAAGTGTGTCCGCTACTACATTAGCCTTACCCGTGTGGTAATGGACACTCATATCATAGTCCTGAAGTAGTTCCAACCACCTCTTTTGCGTAAGATTGAGGTCTTTCTACGTGAACGCATATTGCAAGCTCTTATGATCTGTGAATACATCCACGTGGACTCTATACAAGTAATTCCACCATATTTCAATGCAAACACCACTGCGGCCAATTGAAGATCATGGGTTGGGTAATTCTTTTCATGAACTTTCAACTGTCTTGATGCATATGCTATCACTTTCCCATGCTATATCAACACACAGCCGAGTCCGACTCGCAAAGCATCACAACACACCACAAAACCATCAGTACCTCAAGTAGGGTCACTACTGGCGCTGAAGTGAGCTGGGTCTTCAACACTTGGAAGCTTTTCTCACAAGCCTCTAACCATTGAAACTTCACTTTCTTCTGAGTCAACATAGTTAATGGTGCGGCAATAGATGAAAAACCCTCCATTCTGGGCCTGGAAGCTCTTTACTGCCTCGATATCTTATGGGTTCACCAGTCTGGGCCTAAAAAGCTCCTGATATCTTATGGGTTCACCAGTCTGGGCCAGTTCTTTACTGCCTTGATCTTTTGAGAACTTTTATGCCCTCACCTGATACGACATGGCCTAGAAATGCCGCCAAGTCCAACCAAAACTCACATTTGCTGAACTTCGCATAAAACTGGCAATATTTGAGGGTCTGAAGCACTATTCTCAAGTGAGCGACATGCTCCTCCTCGCTCCGAGAGTATATAAGGATGTCATCGATGAACACAATCACAAACATGTCCAAATATGCCTTGAATACCCTGTTTATTAGATCCATAAAAGCTGCAAGGGCATTGGTTAGTCCAAAAGACATAACAACAAATTCGTAGTGACCATATCGAGTCCTGAAAGTAGTTTTCGGGATGTCTCTCTCCTGAAACCTGAGTTGGTGATACTCGGATCTGAGATCGATCTTGGAGAAAAACTTGGCACCCTAAAGCTGGTCAAACAAATCATTGATCCTGGGTAATGGATACCTGTTCTTGACGGTAACCTTGTTCAACTGTCGATAGTCAATGCACAACCAAAGCAAGCCATCCTTCTTCCAAACAAACAACACTGGTGCACCCCATGGAGACTTACTCAACCTAATAAAGCCCTTATCTAATAGGTCCTTCAACTGATCCTTCAACTCTTTTAGCTCGGCTGGAGCCATTTTGTAGGGTGGAATAGATATAGGTTTCATGTTGGGAAGAAGATCTATATCAAAATCAATTCTCCCGCTCGGGAGGGACACCTGGCAATTCATCAGGGAAGACCTCTGGATACTCACGTACTACTGGTACGGACTGGATAGTCGGCGTTTCGGACTCCATGTGCTTAACCCTAACTAGATGGTACAAACAACCCTTAGAAATCATCTTTCTAGCCTTAAGGTAGGAAATAAATCGACCTATAGGCACAACTGAACTACCTCTAAGACAGGCTCACCCGAAAATCTGAACTCTATTGACCGGGTTCTATAATTAACAAAAGCATAGCATGCAAATAGCCAATCCATGCTGAGAATAATATCAAAATCAATCAGGGCTAACTCTATCAAGTCTACTGAGGTGAACTTATGAAGAACAGAGACCGGGCAATCTTTACACACCCGTCTCGCTATAACTGAGTCACCTATTGGAGTAGAAACTGAGAAGGGCTCTGATAAGACATCAAGATTGACTCCGAAGCTAATGGCTACATATGGTGTCACAAAAGATAGGGTAGCCCCCAGATCTAGCGATGCATATACACCAATATGAAAGACTCTCAACATACCGGTGACTACATCTGGTGAGGTCTCCTACTCCCGACGAGTGGCTAAGGCATAGAATCTATTCTGGCGCTACCCGCAAGGTGTTCTAGGAGATGCCCCCTGATGTGCTGTGCGTAGGGGAGGGTCTGCTGAACTAGAAGCTGGGCCTCGCACCCCAACCTAATCTTGTATCACAATGGGACAATCTCTGAGTGTATGTCTAGGATGTCCACATCCAAAACACGCTCCTAACCCTGCCAAACACTAGCCTGTGTGCCCTCGGCTGCACCTGCGACAAGCTGGGTTGCTAGAATCTGCAGGTCTGCTGCTATGACCCCTCAAGCCTGACGCTCGCCCTCTTTGATCATGTCTAGGCCTAGATGGCACACTTAGCACTAAAGATGCTGGGGCTGATGATCTATGATGGGTCTGTGGTCGGCGCCCACCATCGGACCTCTACTGAGAGAATCTGAAGTCCTCAATCCTGGCCCTCGTGGCCTCCTTCTCCCTTGAATGTGCTGCCTCCATCTGTCGAACGTACAACACAATGCGAGGGAAGTCCATGTCCTAATGGAGCATAGCTGTCCTGCTGTCTTTGTCCAAATATCCTGCTATTCCATGCACAAATCTGCTCACCTGCACCCGCTGGCCGGTCACTAACTCCGGGGCATGCTTAGATAGGCGGGTGAACTCAAGGGCATACTCTTGAGCAATCAACCTCCCTTGCTTTAATTCACGAATTTGATTGCTTTCAACTCTCTCATCTCTCGAGGGAAGAACTAATCTAGGAATGCAACCTAAAACTCCTCCCATGTGATCGGACCTACTCCAGCGACTCTGCTGTCCTTCCACTGGCAAAACCAAATATGCGCAACCCCTTTCAACTGGTAGGAGGCTAACTCTGCGCACTCAACACTGCTCACCCTCATAACCTGGGTGATCTTGACAATCTCATCAATCAAATCATGCGAGTCCTCATCTACCTTAGACCCCAAAAACTCTGGCGGGTTCATCCTCAGGAAGTCCCTGACTTGAGCCGCTGCCGTATTGCCATTTTGCAGAACATGCGCAATGACATGCTGATTGACCTGAGCGGTCAAGGCCTGCGCAAGAATTTGAATGACAGCTCGGAATTTAGCATGAGAGGCTGGCTACGGTGCCTGAGGCTCCTAAACTGGTGGGGCTGGCTGATGCTCATGACCGTTTCCATCCTCGTGGCCTTCACCACCTCCATTCTTCCTTCCATTCATCCTTCGAGTAGCCATAATTCTGCAATCGCGGATAGCATGACTTAGAAGAATAGAAAGGCTTTTCATCGCACGACAAGGATCATGAAAGAAGGGAACATTTCCTAAACATCTAGTAGCCTCTTCGTCATAAGTGGTGCGCTTCACACCCATGAAAAATACTCTACTTAACGCAGCTTTCAGACTCCATAGGATACATAAAACGTATGGCTCTGATACCAAGTTTGTCACAACCCGAATGGAGGCCTGGATTGTAGACACACGGGACAAGGGACCTCGAGTGAACCCAAGTCGACCAATGGCATAAACATTCAACTAACTCATTCAGTAAACATGAACAAAACATAATTATAAACTCAGCAGAAGTCAAACTCAATATAACAACAGAATAAAAATCTAAAGCTGAATACACGTCTAAGTCTATAAGCCTTTAATTTGGATGAGCTAATGGGCCAACACCCCCAACTAGCTCAATAATATTGAAAGTGAAAGGACATCTAAAACAACTAAAGATCTAGTCCTCAGAAGATGATTACTCACCAAATAAACAGGTGCTAACTCTAATCAACGACTACGAATGGGGCTGAACCTGAGAACCGAGTCGTGCATCATGAAATGAAGCAGCATAGAAAATATGCGGTCAGTACATGGAACGTACCGAGTATGTAAGGTAAGTAAAACCACTCTAGCAAGATAAATAATTTAAAACATTACATAATATATCGTAAGCCTTTAAGTGTAAGTAGAAGGCGACATGCATTCATTCTTAAATCGTACTCTTATCATAACATGACCATGCATAGCTTTAGAACATCATGATGGACTCAAATGACTCAAAATTGAAACATAACATTTATATAAAAAGCTGAACAATGAGTCATACTTTGCATTATGAACACCCATGCATAAGTAATCATCATGAGTAATGAATATAATGATATAGACAGTGGGAGACTCGTCACTTAACTGACATACCACGATAGAGGTTACATGGTCCCAACTGTCACACTCAAGTGGGTAGAGCCCTCCATAACCTTGCCAGGGTGATGAACGATACCATGATATCGATATCAACCTGAAGGGCCAATCAGGCCAGGGATAGCTCACAAGGGAGGTTACGGTAATATAATAGTATCAACCTACATTGGCGCGTAGTTTTGGGGCATAGGGTAATCATTCCTTAACCCGCTCAGTGCTAGACTCTTCTCCCAAAAACATGCAATTCTCTACATTGTACCGATGAGGTGTATACATCGGACTCCGCATCTAGCTCACATGATTATATGTTGGTTATTGACTCTCCTACTAGTCAGCTTAGTTCAGTCTTAGAGAAGTTCAGTACAGTATTTCAGATTCAGTAGCTCAAATTTAGGGCATGTCTTTGACCATCAGACAGGGTCATCTTGACCATCTTAATATATTTTAGTTATTTCAATTCAGTATATAAGTTGGTCATTGAATGTCATTTAAGTTTAGTTGTTATATCCAGTGTTATGTTTTCTCCTGCTTACTCAGTACATTGAAAGTATTGATGCATACCTTTTATGTTGTATCATCTTATGATACAGCTGCAGGATCTCAGTCACAGCCTTATCAGCAAATCATTCTCAGAAGATCCCAGTTGCATCATTGGTGAGTCCTCATCCTTTGAGGATGAAGATCATTTAATTTAGTTATATTTTCCTTATTTAGACGTGCAGTTAGCTGGGGGCTTGTCCCAGCAACTTATCAGTCTTAGACGCTTTCTGACACAAACTTGGTTTTTAGACTTTTAGTTTTGTTCAGATGTTTTTAAACATTATGATTCAGCTTCATTATCATTAATGTTTTGTATTTTATTTTAAAGCTTCCCCTATATTTATGTGTTTACTCAGAATGTCAGTGTTTGATAGACCAAGGGTTGACTTGGGGTTACTTGCAACTCCAAGTACCGTGTTCCTTCCAGGGTGTAAACTCAGGGTTTGACAAACTTGATATCAGAGCACTAGGTTTAGAGTATCCTCAGATGTCTGAAAGCCTCTTTGAGTAGAATCCCTTTTATGGGTGTGAATCGTGCCACATTTATGACGGGGAGGCTTCGAGATGTCATTAGGAAAACTCCCCTTTGTTCATACTCTTTATCGTTCATTGAAATTGAACTTCGGAATCTTTCTCCTAACTCGTGCTTTATTTCTTTTAAGTGAATTACGCCTCCCGTCGTGGTAAAAAAAGAAGAGTCGGTAACGCTCACCAACCTATCGCACCAGCTCTAGCAGTCCCTCATGATGACTCGGTGTCCACCGTAGAGTTCGGGGCGGCTATCCAGCTGCTCGCTCAGCCAGTTACCAACCAGGTGAACCAGTAGGTGGTTCCAATCAACAATAATGGGTATACAGTAGCTACTCAAGTGCAGCATTTCACTCGGATGAACCCTCTAGATTTTCATGGATCTAAGGTATGGGAGGACTAACAGGAGTTTGTGGACGAGATTAGAAAGATCACCCAAATTATGGGTGTCAGTTCCTCGGAGAGTGCCGACTTGGCTGCCTACCAGCTAAAAGGGGTAGCCCAGATTTGGTACGAGCAATAGAAGGAGGGGAGGCCAATGGGAGTAGGACCTGTGGAATAGGAGGAGTTCACTACAGCCTTCCTAGATAGATTCTTCCCTCGAAGCTCAGAGAGGTGAAAGTGGCGGAGTTCATGAATATGAAACAAGGAAATAGTACAGTAGAAGAATATGCATTGGAGTTCACCAGGTTGTCTAAGTATGCTCCAGAGATAGTAGCCGAGCCAAGGGCTCGCATGCTGAAGTTTGTGAATGGAGTTCCAAATTTGGTCCTTGAGGAGTGTAGGACAGCAATGCTTATCAAGGACATCGATCTCTCCAGCCTCATAGTTCATTCCCAGCAAATTGAGGAAGAAAAATTGAAAGATTTGGAGTAGGAGAGCAAACGGGCAAGAATCGGCCAGTCAGATTATTGCAATCAGAGATCTGGTGGTAGTAGCCACTCACAACAGTAGCAGCAGAAACAACAAAAACAGAGGGCTCCAGCACCCAATTCTTCCAGCGCCCCTACTTTTCGATCCTGAAAGGATCGGAGAGGTGGAGCATATGGCTCTCAGTCCCAGAGCTTCAGTGCCAGCAATTGCTACTTAGCTTGCCCTAAGTGTGGCAAAAACCATCCAGGAGAGTGTCTTCAGGGTCGAGAGGGCTGTTTTGGTTGTGGAAAACTTGGTCATCAGCTTAAGGAATACCTTTCAGCAGGATAGGGAAGGTCACAATCCACTACTTCAGTAGCTCCAGTAGCCGGACCAGCTCAACAGGCCAATATGTTAGGTATGGATGGAGGCCAACGCCAACACCCTTTTTATGCATTGTCTTCTCTTCAGGATCAAAAGAGCTCACCTGTCGTGGTCATGAGTATGTTACACCTTTTTCAACTTGATGTGTATGCCCTACTAGATCCAAGATCCACACTTTCATTCGTGACTCCCTATGTAGCAGTCCAGTTCAATATCAGTCTAAAGGTCCTCTCAGAACCATTCTCAGTCTCCACCCCAGTTGGCAAGTCAATTAAAGCCAGCCGGGTGTATAGAAACTGCCCAGTCTCAGTCTTCAGTAAGGTCATTCCAGCAAATCTTGTAGAGTTAGACATGGTCGACTTTGACCTCATTCTTGGCATGGATTGGTTACACTCCAGTTATGCCTCAGTCGATTGTAGAACTAAAATTGTCAAATTTCAATTTCCTAATGAGCTAGTGTTAGAGTGGTCGAGCAGTAGTTTAGCGCCTAAGGGTCGGTTTGCTTACTACCTTAAGGCCCAGAAGCTTATTTCCAAAGGGTGCATTTACCATCTAGTTCAGGTCAAGGATTCCAACTTTGAGACCCCAACTATCCAGTTAGTCCCAGTTGTCAGCGAGTTTCCTGATGTTTTTTCCTGAAGATCTTCTCGGAGTTCCTCTTGAGCGGTAAATAGACTTCGGTATAGACCTTCTCCCAGATACTCAACCCATCTCCATCCCTCTTTATAGAATGGCTCCTGTTGAGCTTAAGGAGTTGAAGGAGCAGCTAAAAGAGCTTCTTGATAAGGGTTTTATCATACCTTGCATCTCTCCCTGGGGCGCTCTGGTACTATTTGTGCGGAAGAAAGACGATACCCTCAGAATGTGCATCGATTACCGTCAGTTGAACAAACTCACAGTCGAGAATAGGTATTCCCTACTCAGGATTGACAACTTGTTTGATCAGCTTCAGGGATCCAGCTATTTCTCCAAAATAGATATCAGGTCGGGGCATCATCAGTTAAGGGTCAGAGAGTGTGACATACCGAAAACAACTTTTAGGACCCGGTATGGTCACTATGAGTTCGTGGTTATGTCCTTTGGACTCACTAATGCCCCTGTAGTTTTTATGGACCTTATGAACAGAGTCTTCAAACAGTGTCTAGATATGTTCATCATTGTATTCATCGATGACATTATGCTATACTCTAGAAATGAGGAAGAGCATGCTAATCACTAAGGATAGTGCTTCAGACACTCAGAGACTACCAGTTGTTCTCCAAGTTCAGCAAATGTGAATTCTGGTTGAAGTCCATGACCTTCCTAGGTCATGTGGTCTTGGGTGAGGGTATTCAGGTTGATCCTTAAAAGATAGCAGTGGTGAAAGACTGGCCCAGGCCTACCTCCCCAACCAAAATAAGAAGTTTCTTGGGTCTAGTCAATTATTACCGATGCTTTATGGAAGACTTTTCCTTGATAGCATCCCCTCTTACCAGGATGACTCAAAAGAAGGTGAAATTTCAGTGGTTAGATGCATGTGAGAAAAGTTTCCAGGAGTTGAAAACTTGACTCACTAGCACTCCAATGTTGACCCTGTCGGAAGGATCATACGGGTTTGTAGTGTATTGCGACACTTACAGAGTTGGACTCGGTTGCGTTTTGATATAGCGGGGCAAGGTGGTAGTCTACGCCTCCTGAAAGCTCAAGGTTCATGAAAAGAATTATATGACTTATGATCTGGAGTTGGCAGTGGTGGTGTTTGCATTGAAAATATGAAGACACTACCTGTACGGGGCTCATGTGGATGTTTTCACCGATCACAAGAGCCTACAGTATTTGTTCAGTTAGAAAGATCTAAATCTTCGTTAGAGAAGGTGGTTAGAGCTACTGAAGGACTACGACATGAGCTTGCTGTATCACCTGGCTCAAAGCCAATATAGTGGCTGATGCTCTAAGCAGAGTGTCTATGGGGAGTGTGGTTCATGTCGAAGAAGGCAAAAATGAGCTGGCAAAGGATATCCACAGATTTGCTCAATTGGGAGTATAGTTGGTTGATACTACTGAGGGTAGAGTAGTTGTGCAAAGTAGATCAGATTCCTCTTTGTTTGTTGAAGTTAAGTCAAGGCAGGATGAAGATCCAGTACTGCTTAAACTAAAGAAGGTGGTTCTCAGAAAAGAAGTGGAGGCTTTCTCCCAAGGGGGAGATGGTATACTCCGTTACCAGGGTAGATTGTGTGTATTGGATGTGGGTGATTTGAGGCAACAAATACTGGCTGAAGCACACAGTTCGAGATATTCCATACACCAAGGTGCTACGAATATGTACCATGATCTTCGGGATATTTACTAGTGGAACTACATGAAAAGAGACATCGTTAAATTTTGTAGCTAAGTTCCCGAACTGTCGAAAGTCAAAGTAGAACACCAGAGACTGGGAGGTATGACTCAGGATATCAGCATACCCACATGGAAATAGGAAGAAGTAAATATGGACTTTATTACAAGTCTACCTCAGACTCGTCGACAGCATGATTCAATCTGGGTGATAGTAGACTGGATGACTAAGTCAGCACACTTAACTATAGACTCAGTTAAGGACTATGCTAGGCTTTATATCCGGGAGTTGGTCAGACTTCATGGGGTGCCCTTATCCATTATCTCAGACATAGGTACCCAGTTCACCTCTCACTTCTGGAAGTCCTTTCAGAAGGGACTTGGTACACAGGTCAAGCTCAGCACAACTTTTCACCTGCAGATAGATGGACAAGTTGAGTGGAAAATTCAGACCCTAGAAGATATGTTGAGAGCGTGTGTGATCAATTTCAAGGGTAGTTGGGATGATCACTTGCCTCTCATCGAGTTTGCATACAACAACAGCTACTACTCCAGTATCCAGATGGCCCCGTTAAAGGCATTGTATGGTAGGAGGTGCAGATCTCCTATCAGGTGGTTTGAGGTTGGTGAAGCTACTTTAATCGGGCCAAACTCAGTTCATGAAGCTATGAAGAAAGTACATCTCATCAGAGAAAGATTGAAAATAGCTTAGAGCCATCATAAATCTTATGTTGATGTGAGGAGAAGAGAGTTAGAGTTTGCGGTGGATGATTGGGTTTATTTGAAAATTTCACCCCTAAAAGGGGTGAGATTTTGGGAGAAAGGAAAACTCAGTTCGAGATATGTGGGACCATACAGAATTCTAAAACGAATTGGCAAGGTAGCTTATGAGTTGGAATTACCTAGTTGGCATCTATGCACCCAGTATTCCATGTGTTACTATTGAAGAAGTGCATCGATGATCCAACTTCAGATTTAGCATCTGTGCAACCAGTATTCCATGTGTCACTATTGAAGAAGTGCATCGGTGATCCAATGTCACTACTTGAACGTAGACCCGGACCATAACATGGGACAACGAGCCCCAAAAAAATCCAAGTCGACCCATGGAATGAACATACATCTAAATACATATCATTAAAATGGAATACTTAACACAACGATATAGCGGAAGCATAAACATAACATAGCATGAAATCGAAACGTACTAAATACACAACAGCTGAGTACTACATATAGTCTGAAAGCCTCTATCATATTAGATAGGTTGACAGGACAACATCCCTAACTAACCTGGCAAACCGAAGACTAAAAGAACATCAATATCTAGAACACATGGTCCTCTAAGAATGAGGACTCACCAAAAGCTGGATGCTAAACTCTGAGAATACTGGCTAGGAATGGGGCTAAAGCTGAGAGCCGGGTCCTGTATCATGAAATGATACAACATAGAGTATGCAGTCGGTACGTGGAATGTACTGAGTATGCAAGGTAAGTAAAAGGGACATTTAAAATACATAAAAACTCATACGTGATCATAAGAGTGGGACAACATGCTCATAATATAAGTAGCATACGATAACATAAGGCTCAAGATTTTCAAAACATTCATAAATCAATCATAGTCATAATCATAAGAGAAAAACATTATTGTACTTGACTTAAGACAAAGTGCATAATCATAAACATGCATAAATCATGAGGAATAGTGGGAGATTCTTATAACCAACATACCCCATATGAGCACATATGGAGCCCGACCTGTAAATGCCTAGTCAGGAGGGTGTTCATACCTTGCCAAGGGTAGAACCATGAAGGGAGTGATATCACACATGAACGGGCCCATTTGGGCAAAGGAGAGAATCATAAGGGAGGTCCCATCATGTCCTACGGTGGCACATAGTTCTGAGATTCGGGGCAAAACCTAGGGCCTAAACCTACTCGGTGTTAAATACTACTCACCAAACATATATAGTGCTCATAGTATAATATGCATGAGAATTATGGACTAGTTAAATCATGATAATAATAATCATGCTTGTAAATACGTGAACTATCAATGAGGGTAAGGCCCGTGAATCGGCCAAAAACAGAATTAGTAAATAATGAGGTTCATGCATACTTGTAAATCATGTGTAGATTTTGTAAATCATAATTCATAATGGGATTTGAGTAAATCCATATTATGAATCATAAATCATAATGGTTTTATGAATATCAATGATAGAAGTAGAGATCATAACTTAATTCATCATAGAACATACATAATTAGGCATAATTTAGTAGAATTTGAAATCAATAAATTTATAATGAATTAGTTGTAGAATCTGATCATAATTCATAAAATATGGTGTAAATTGTGAAAATTAATAACCCATGGATAGATCATTAGAATTCTACAAGATTTAAGATAAAACCCCATAGGATTTTTGAAAAAAACTTCATGAATTAGGAGAGATTGGGCATGGTTATGAACAAAGATACCCACTCATAACCCTACATACCTGATTATGGATGATTTTGACACTTCCTTGAATTCCCAAGGAGGAATTGAAGAAAGTCTTTGAAGAATTGCCTTGATCACCTCTCTAGAATATCACTTTTTCATGCATGGATATGAAAATGGCATAAAATGAACTTAACCCCTTTAAAAGTCATTATTCATAACTCAAAATGACGTAGTTTAGGCCTTAGAAGCTTAGAAATTACGAAATAGCCTTACTAAATTCGTAGAAAATAACTACCAGCTGGTCCCAACAAGGGACCCTACAACTCGTCCTTAAAGGCCATGACTCGTGACATGGTCCATGAAGTTCACTACTTCTCAAGTATGTTGTGCTCGAAACGGAGGACTTGACGACTCGTTACCAGGTGACCATGACTCATGGTCACCATCCTTCAGGTACACTGCCTTAGCCTCGATAAAATTATCCCCTGCTTGGTCACCACTCATCCCATGAATTGTGGGGACTGACAACAACTCGTGGGGTCCTTCCGTCAAGTACACTGTCCTCATTTTCCTCTTTACTCAAACACCACTCCCCACAACTAACCTAACGAGTCGTGGGGACTGACCGCGACTTGTGGTCATGCCCGTGGGGATCTCATTTCCCAAATTTCCAACTCTTCACCTGGACCTCACCACGATCATATCATGACTTGTGGGTGGCACCAACGAGTCACCTCACGACTTGTTCTGTGCCTGATGCCAGATTTAATTTTTCTCTGTTTCAACTCCCGGGTTAGATCTTTGGGCTTCTAAGGTATAACAATATCTCCCCCTTGGGAACATTCATCCTCGAGTGTTGGAAAACACACAGAAAAGTAGAGAAATGCAATTATCATATTCAAACACTGATCATTTAAGCCGAAAACTGATGGAATGACTACCTTCGATTGAAACTACATAGTTGAACTGAATTCACACATCATACATAAATCCATATACATAAAAGAAACTTGTACACATGAACTAAACATGAAAATCAATAGAGTTTTAGTGCAAAAAACTGATACCTCAAGTTGGAACTGAGCCGGTAGAGAATAAATGTGGGTATCTAGCCATCGTATTCACTTCGGCTTCCTAGGTAGATCCCTCAACATGCTAATTCCTCCATAACACTTTAATTGAAGCTACTTCCTTGTTCCTTAGCTTTCGAACTTGACGATCCAGTATTTCCACTGGAACCTCCTCAGCTGATCAGTTTGATTACAGAAAGTCTTGAGGTGTCAGTAGTGCCTCCCAGATATCAGAATTAGACTCAATATCAGTTTTTAGTGGTTCTTTAGGCAGTCATGAAACTTTCGAATAATAGCTCTGACCAGCCTTAAGACCCCCGATTTAGATTGTAGTTTGATCTTTAGATGGTTACGATGCTTCCAAATAAGAAGCTCAAACTAGTTTTAGAACCCAATTACAGAATTCGGTCTGATAAGACTCTCAGGGTGCTTCCAGATAAGTATTCCTGACTAGTCTTGGGCCCCAATTTCTAGCTATCAACTTAGTAGTCAGTCTAGGACTATCCAGTGGGAGCAGGACTTAGCACCAAGCGGATCGGGGTTCTAGCACACTCAGGTTCCCAGGACTACATTGCCATCGTAGGTTATATTTTTATTGGCCTCATGGCCCCAGACTTATGATCATCCAGTTCATGCCTTTATACCCTGATAAGGTATATTGGGTCCGACCGATGGGGTGCATACATCGGACTCGACGTCTAGCTCAAATGGTTGTATGTTGGTTATAGACTCTCCCACTAGTCAGCTTAGTTCAGTATCGGATCAGTTCAGTACAATATTTCAGATTCAGTATCTCAGATTTAAGGCATGTCTTTGACCATCGGACAGGGTCATTTACCATCTCAATATATTACAGTTATTTCAGTTCAGTATATCAGTTGGTCATTGCATGTCATTTCTGTTCAGTTGTTATATCCAGTGTTATGTTTTCTCCTTCTTACTCAGTACATTCAAACAACTGACACATACCTTTTATGTAGTATTGTCTTATGATACAGCTGCAGGATCTCAGTCACAGCCTCACTAGCAGATCATTATCAGAAGATCCCAGTTGCACCATTGGTGAGTCCTCATACTTCGAGGACGAAGATTAGTTCATTTAGTTATATTTTCATTATTTAGACTTGGAGTTAGGTGGGGGCTTGTCCTAGCAACTCATCAGTTGTAGTGGCTTTCAGACACAGACTTGGTTTTCAGACTTGTAGTTTTGTTCAGATGTTTTTAAATTATGTGATTCAGCTTCATTATCATTAATGTTTTATATTTTACTTTAAAGCTTCCTCTATATTTATGTGTTTACTATAAAGCTTCCACTATATTTATGTGTTTATGATAGACCAGGGGTTGACTTGGGCTTACTTGTAACTCCAAGTACCGTATTCCGTCCTGGGTGTAGACTCGGGGCTTGACATGTTGCCACCTTATGCTTGACTCAATATTTCTCCGTCAAGGTTCTAAAGAGGCATTTACAAAAGTGTGATCCACCATCGTTGATGATTGCTCTAGGAGTACCAAATCTAGTGAATATGTGCTTCCGCAGAAATGTTGTGACACTTTTGCCTTCATTGTTAGGTATTGAAATAGCCTCCACCCATTTGGAGATGTAATCCACCACCACCAAGATGTATTTCATCCCATATGAGCTAAAAAATAGGCCCATGAATTCGATACCCCATACATCAAATAACTCAACTTCCAAGATAGGGGTAAATGGTAACTCATGCTTGCGAGTAATACCACCCTATCTTTGGCACTGATCACATGCCTTGACATAATCATAGGCATCTCGGTGAATAGAGGGCCAGTAATAGCCGCATTGTAAGATTTTGCATGCAGTTTGAATACCACTATGCTGAACCCAACTGGGGATGAGTAACAAGCCTCCAGAATGCTCAACATTTCTACCTCTGGCACACACCTCAGAATTATTCCATTTGCACAAATGGGAAATAAGTATGGTTCATCCTAAAAGTATCGTCGAGCGTCGAAAAAAACTTCTTCCTCTGGTGGGGAGTCATATATACTGGGATCATGTCATTGACCAAATAATTTGCAAAGTTAGTGAACCAGGGAATCAAGTCCTAAGATGCAGTTAGTACCTGATCGTCTGGGAAAGAATCGTCGATATCAATCTCCTTTCTTGCTCTAGCCACAAACTCTAGTCTAGACAAGTGATCAGCTACCTGATTTTTAGTTCCTTTCCGGTCTTTCACCTCAAACTGGAATTCTTGGAGCAACAACACCCATCTGATCAACCAGAGTTTAGCATCCTTTTTAGAAATCAGGTACCTCAAAGCAACATGGTCTATTTGGATGATAACCTTAGCTCCAAGCAAGTATGCTCAAAACTTCTCGAATGCAAAAACCACTGCTAGTAGCTCCTATTCCATGAAAATGTAGTTCTTTTGGACCGTGTTGAGTGTTTTACTAGCACAATAGATAGGATGAAAAATCCTTGCTCTCTATTCTCCCAAGACAACACTAAGAGCGATCCAACTAGTATCCCACATTACCTCAAACAGAAGAGACCAATCTGAAGCTATAATAATAGGAGCATTGGTGAGTTTCTCTTTCAAGAACTCAAAGGCCTTCCAACATGCCTCATCAAATACGAACTTCACCTTCTTCTCAAGCAATTTGTATAATGGTTGTGTAATATTTGAAAATTCCTTGATGAACCTCCTATAGAATCTTATATTCCTTAAAAAGCTTCTGACCCCTTTATGAAAATAGGTGGTGGCAATCCTGCTATAACTTTAATTTTCTCCTTGTCCACCTCAATCCCTTTTCAAGAGATTTTGTGACCCAGCACTATTCCTTCTTTGACCATGAATGACATTTTTCCCAATTTGGGACCAGATTAGTTTCTTTGCATCTGTACAAAACTTCGCCTAAATGCTTAAGGAAAGATTCAAAGTCCATGAAGACCTCGATGGTGTCCTCCACCATATCCGAGAATATCGATATCATGCAACTTGGAACGTGGCTGGTGCATTGCATATTCCAAAAGGTATTCTCCTGAAAACAAATGTTCCATAAGGGCAAGTGAAGGTGGTCTTCTCTTGATCTTTTGGGGATATAGTGATCTGATTTTACACCGAATAGCCATCAAGAAAACAATACCAGTCTCTACCTCCAAACCTGTAAAGCACCTGATCCATGAACGACATCGGAAAGTGGTCTTTCTGGGTCTAGTGGTTGAGCTTTCTGTAATCCATGCACACACGCCATCGATTCAAGCATCGTTGATGCTCTATACTTGGTGTGAAATTTGTCTTGAAATGGATTTTGTGAGTGTATATGCTTGGAGGGATCCCGATAATACTTGCTATGGTCTAGCCAATTGCCTTTTTATGCTTTTCTAATACTGTGACCAAAGCTTATACTTGTTAGTCTGTTAAGTTGGTTGTAATAATCACTAGCAACGTGTTTTCTTCACCCAAGAGTGCGTATTTGAGGTGTGGAGGTTATGCCTTCAGTTCAAGAACTGGTGGTTCCTCCACTGATGGCTTTGGTGGCGGAGTTACATGGTTCTTCAATTCAAGTTCTAACTTCTTTGGTCTAAAGTTATATGACTTCATTCCTTCTTGGGCGTTTACCAGCTCTGTGTACCTCTATACTCCATCTCCTTCATAGTTCATCAGGATGGCTGCTAGTGTGTCAATATTAATCATCTCTCCCATGGGCGCTAGCAGCCTCTTGTCTTCCATTTGGGTGTTTTCAAATGTAGCTCCCTTGGTTTTAGCCTGAATGAATCACAAAAGAAAAACAAAGAAAACATAAACGAGAACATAACACCCAAAAGTCAAATACAAGCAATTGATCTGATCTTAGTTGTATTCCCCGGCAACGGTGCCACTTTTTGATAACACTCAAACTCACACTTCCTAGTAAAGTATGAAGCGAATGTTGTCAATAAAGAACCCAATAAAGAGGTTGGGGTCGAACCCGTAGGGAATAAGGTAAGATCTAGACTAATGTCGATACTTAAATTTATTCGTAAATTATCTCCAAATTGGGGGGTTTAAAGAAAGACAATATTAAAACAAGATTGTAATTGTGGTTGTTATCAAGATTTGCAAATAAATAGGGTATGTGTTCCCCATGGGTTCATTGGGTATACACGTGATTAATCCTAAATAGTACTTGTAGAACTGATAACTAGGGTTCATCCAAATGACTGGTTTGTCCCTATTGGATGACTATACTCAATCACTGGGTCAAGTCTCATGAGTGATTTCTTTTTAACCATTATGAATGTGTTCCTAATTAACTTTCCTGCTACCATAGCTCAAGTCATACAATGATCATAAAAATCAAGGCTTTGTTGTAATTCTCTTTTCCTAATATCTACATCTCTAGATTCAAGCAAGTAAAGAATTCGAGCAAGTCCTAATGTTGCACACCTTTAAGAAACATTTAAAGATGAAGAGAATATAATACAAGCGTTTAGAATTGATTTTAAATCACTTTGTGTAACCCAATTTTGTTAATACACCATAGTTCCCACAATTCTAGTTGTGGAGGTTTAAGCCTCTCATGACTGTACGATTGTAATTAGCATTCATAGACAAACATATGATTAAATACTTATAACAATAATTGGAAGAAAGCCTACTTTGAATATCAATGAACAAACTCAAGAACAATTGATAAAACCAAGTGTTGATCCTAAGAATTGCTCTCCAAAACATGATAATAATTCACAAATAAAACTTTTCTCAATGTAATCACATGTCTACTACCTTATCTATGTGTTGTTCTACTAAAATAAAACATGAAAGGTATTTATACAGACATTAGAAACCTTTTCCTACTAGTAGGAAAATTTCCATATCTGGTGCCAACTTGGCTCACGACTGATCATACGACCCGTAATAAGATTGTACGGGTCGTACCTGCCTCTCGTACATTCCTTGGCTGCTACAGATTTGACTAAGTGTTGGTAGTTGGTACAACTCGTACTATAGTCCTACGAGTCTTACAATCCATCCGTGGCTTGGCCTTGAGAACTTTGACATCCTCTAAAGTTTTCTACGAGTGTTGTGGTACGCCTCGTACCTTCCTCCTTTGACTCATACTTTCTTGTTACATCTGGAGTTCTGCCAAGTATTTAAGAATCACTGAAGCTCCCCATGACTCATGGTACATGTCGTAAGTAGATGTTACGATTTGAGGGTTCCACCCGTACCAAGAGACTGCCTTGTGCAAATTTTCAATGGAAATTTCCACGACTCCAGTTATGGCTTGTACCATCTTGGTAAGGATTGTACTGAGAGTCATACTTTGCCTTCGCCTTATTTTAGCCTGTTGAGTTTTTCCACTAGTCTCAGTACAACTCGTATAATCAAAGTGTAACTCGTACTGAGATTGGTACTTGGCTGATTTTATGCACTTTTATGCATCTTTTGCACATTCTTGCTCCAACACCTATATTCCCTGAAAGAAAAGTAAAAGCACCTCATATCCATATAAACATACCTAAGTGCATGCTATTTTCTCAGTTGTAAGCATTGAAGTGCTGTAAACTCACAACACATCAATATATTGGGAAGCCTAAAACATGTTAAGAGAGGGTATTTATAATAGTAGATTAAGTTTTTATTGTTCTTGTTTGGATTAGAATTGAGTTTTGCAGCTTCTATTCCTAGTAGAGCTGGATTTAACTTTTGGCCATCTCGACATGGAAATGCCTCCGCTGCTCAAGGAGCCACTGCCATTGGCACTGCACCTCTCCTTGCTCTTTCCTTGACTGGGCGTCGTGCAGGCCATAGCATAAGTGTGCCTGCGCGATGCTAACTTTTATCATACTTGGTCCTTTTAGCCACATTTAAGCCCAAATTCATCACTTTAGTACCTAAAAGCATCTAATCACGTGTGCTAACTCTTTTTTCACATAAATCACATAAAACACAAGAAAAAACACACAATTTGTTCTAAAAAATAGCTAAGTATGGGCAAAATACGATTACTAAATGAGTAAATATGCCGTGCATCACCACCCCACACTTAAACTATTGTTTGTTCTCAAACAATCTACTTTCCTTCTCCAATTTAATCACAAAATTCACCCTATGAGTAAGTCTACTTACACTTAGGATCATTAGAGAAATCAATCAAGCTCTAAGAACTTACTGCATATGCATATAAGATCAACATTCAAAGGTCAAAATTTGGAATCACTTAGCTTCTAAAACTTACTCAACAAGATACATTTGAGCCAACATGAATCATATGCAATTTAGCATTCAAGATTTATCAAAATCTTATCATTATATGCCCCTCACTATTTACAGAGATGACTTGAGAATAGATAAACAATTTCTCCTCACTCTCCCAAAGAAGTCAACATGCATGCAAATAACGACCCATAACTTTACTCTTAGTGTAACACTCCACTAATATAGTATATCGAATATAAAATCAATAGGACATAATATGGTTGTAATGTAAGCTAAGAACTTTAATACATCACAACGCTTTGACTTTTAACACATCCTTCAATCTCCTAATTTTTCTCTTTATACCTCTTGTTTTTCAATTTTTCAACTTTGGTGACTGGTGGAAAATTTTAAACTTTAAACTCTTTTACAATTTTTTCCCTTTCATTCTTTCATTTTTATTACACCCCCAAATTTTTTTGGTGATTATTTGATGTTTGTATGATAGGTTAAAGGATGCATGGGTTGTATATTGGTTGTAGATGACAAGGGAAATGTGTATGAACGGAAAACCAAAGAGTATGTGAAGTTCATAAGTAAGGGTAAAATTTAAACAATCATATCTCCTAATATATAATGAATTAGAATCCCCACGACCTATAAAATTAAAGTTCTTTGAGTCTAGTTTTTAGAACATCAAACCGCTCATCAATCGGAGTTCAGAGGAAAAAATTATAGACATTTTACCGTGGCACTATCGGGCAGTGAGGTGGCCACCGCCCGAAAAACGGCCACCGCCCAACAGCCTTTATATTTTAGGTTGTGTGTTATGAAATCATTTTTAACGTTTCCAGAATTGAGGTGCTTATTTATCCTCTGAAATTCTCTCAAATTTCCAGCAACCGACTAAATAGAACACCAAGATAAACTCCATTAAAAGTAAAGCTAAATGAAGGGGAGTTATCATAAGGTGAAAGTGGTGTGTTGGTGGCTGTTTTGGCTGCACTTGGGCGGCGTTGTTGTGGTAAATTTTCTGCGTTTTTGAAGATGTTCTAAGATATATATATGTTCCCTCTTGGTAGGGATTGAACACAAGTTAAAAGGTAAGAATTCTACTCCTAACCTTGTTTGAATTCTTGATTACAAGACTAGAAGTTGGAGGTGTGTTTGCTGTGTTGGTGAACTGTTTTTTCTGCGTTTTGGACAGCAAGGTTGCTGCATTATTTGACAAGAATTTGAGGTAAATTACTCCTATTTTTAATCAACAACAAAACCCCATAAAAAGGTAAGGATTTCACCCCTTTTAAACCTCTCAAATTGCAAAGCGAAAATCTGAAAATTGGCAGCTAAGTGAGCTGCCGATGGATTGTTTGTGAGCTGAGTTTTGCTTGTTTTCATTTAGGATTTTTGGCTGTTTAATTTTCTTGAAGTGTAATTTATATTTAGGGGAAGAATTTAAGAAAAAATAAGTTAAAATTTCCTCTTGTTTCACCCTCAAAAGTTAGTGGAAACTAGTTGAGAAAATGGCTAAATGTTGTTGATGTTGTCGTGTGTTGTTGTTGCTATTAAGACTGCCTTTGGTTAGTTATTTTGGATGAATTTTGTGATATATATTAAGATTTTCGTTGGACTATAAAACAACTGGATTAAGGAGGTTGAAGGCTGATCATTGAAATAGGAAATCGGCTAGAGAAAAGTTCATTGGAGAAAGGTATGTAAGGCTCCCCGTCTATCGTTCTTTTAAGCACGATTTGTGTGTTGTGAATCGAATGAGCCAGAAACCTCTTTAAAAGTCTTGATAAAGTATGTTAATATTCATTTAAGCTTTAAATTTTCATGTTTTATTGAGCTTAAATGTTAAGATTATGCCTAGCCGAAGTGAGACATCTAAAGTGTGATATTGTGTTGATTGTTGTCGTAGTTGTACATTGAGTTGGAGACCCCTCAGTGTGGGCATCTTTAGCTGGTCCTTAATTTATTTTATGTATATATAGGTTATGTTAAATATGTTTAAAGGTCTAGTTGCTAACCAAAATTGGTTAAAGAGCCAAGATAATAACGTGTAAACGATTTTAAGCCACGTAAAGACGTCACAAGCTATTAAGGGTAAAAGATCTTATTGAATTAGGATTACCTTGTTATGGTTGTCCTTTATCTTATGTGTAAGTTATGAAATATTTCAGGCCAAGGGGAGATTTCATAATCCCTATATATTAAGTCGAACGACAAGCTAGCGAGTTTTTGAGCTCTAATGTTCCTTGAACATGATCAATAAATTTTGTTGAAACTCTTAGGTTTTCCATAGTTCCTTATGATTTATACAAGTTTTAAATACGTGCATTTAAGTTCTATTTTCTAGCTTTATATGTTATATGTACTCACTTGCAGTTATGCATTATGAAGGAGGCCTATGTAGGCCACATGTTTAGTATTCGTCATTTTTATGATGTACATATTAAGTTGGTCCAGTATAAGCCATATAGGCTCCATTTATGATTTTGTTTAGGATTCATTGATTTTACCCCGATGTGGTACACCATCTAGTGTTATCGTTATTTTACCCCGATGTGGTATACTGGTAAACGAATTTTACCCTGGTGTGTTACACCGACTGGAGGACTTTTTATTTTTACCCCGGTGCGGTACACTGGCTGGATGAATTGTATATAGATTTTATGATTGGCTGGCTGCTGGCATTTCAGTTATAGTCTTTGTTGTAAATTAGATAATTACATTTACACTTCAATAATGAGTTATTATCAGGTTTCTGTTTTCAGGATTACGGGTTGTTACTATTCCTTATTTCTGGCCCAGTTATCATTTTTATCTTATATGTTTACAGTTTTCAGCCTTACATACCAGTACATTTTATTTGTACCAACGTATTGCATCTTGGGACCCTTCCTGCAATTGTGCTGTAGGTATAGGCCGAGGCTCAGATCATCAGACACAATAGGAGCCAGATTTCAGCAAAATAGTGGTATGCTTCTCTCTTCCAGGAGCCATGTCCTAGTTTTGACTATTTTGAGTTTTGTGTACAGCATGGGTAAGCTGGGGCCCTGTCCCATGCATTTCATTTTGTTTACTCTGTAGAGGCTGATGTGGACTAGTTTGTATAGTAGTGTTGGTTGTGCAGTCGTGTTGGTTTTTCATTGCTCTGCTTAGCTTTATTGTAGCCTTTTTCTCTTTCCAGGTTGCATATTTATAATTGTCAAGGCATTATGGGTCCAGTATTTATCTTGGTAGGTTATGACAGGTAGCTTGGTCAGCCTTAGTGTTACATCTATAGATGCTATATAGCCGGCTTCTCGATCAATCATGAATCGAGTGCAGTTGCGCCCTACCCCAGTTTGGGGCGTGACATTTTTAAAACCTTTTTTGTCTTTTTTCTTTTCCCATTAACATCACCCTCCTTGTTTATCAAATTTCACCCTCTTCTTTTCTTCTAATTTCCACACTTCTAGTTTTTCTCTTCTCTTCTCCACTTATGCTCCTTTATTGCAAAAAGTTTTCATTAAAGTGCCTTAGGAGTCATTTGGATCAAGTAAAGGTCAATAGAACAAAAGGGATTAAACTTGTAATATGACTATCAAAAGAATAGGCTAAAGCTCAACATATCTAACTAGAATAATTACATCAAGGTAGGTAACAATTGAATACAAATAGGCTACCAAAGAAATGTCTATATTACTTCCTAGATTCAACATTCTTATATCATTTTGCATACACACCGGGCAAGTTCTAGACATCAAACTGCAAGCGTGGAGCATACAAAAACATATCTCGTTCACACAATGACACAAATGGTACAATAACGACAATAAAAATTACGTAAACACATATATCCATATTGAATGCATAACATAATTAAGCCCAATTTTCTCAAATATAGGAGTCAAGTTCCAAAAGTATAAATGTTTCTACTTTTTCATGCATTTTTAGTGAACCATGAAAAGTTACAATGATACCCTAAGTGAAAGACCTAACATTCATAAGGTTTCAAGTTCTTGTTCTCCTGATGACTAATTTCTCTCAAGACAGTCGTCATCCATCCATCATCGGGAAAAATCATGTCTCTATGACTAAAAAAAAATCTAGACTCTGTACTCGATTTTAAGGGACTATCCACCAAAAAAGTACCTAAAATACTAAAAGTAAATAGGATAAGTCATGAATCAAAAAAAAAAAAAACTCAGCCCACCAAGGACAAATTTAGCAACGAAAGCATGTATGCTATAATGAAGTTTACTGCTCCCACCCTACACTTAATCAGTAGCACTGTCCCCAGTGCTAAAACAATAAAGACATGCTGATTCCCCCATAAAACTTTAACTGAAGCTAATTCTTTATTTCTTAGCCTTTGAACCTGACGATCCAGTATTTCCACTGGAACCTCCTCGTGACTAAGGCTGTCTTTCATACCTACACTCTCTATCGGAACAACTAGAGCTGGATTCCCCAAACACTTATTTAAGAGCGATACATTGAAAATTGGATGGATTGAAGCTAATTCTGAGGGAAACTCCAATTCATATGCTACCTTGCCAACCCGTTTCACAATCCAGTATGGGCCAATATAACGAGGACTGAGTTTTCCTTTCTTTTTGAACCTCATTACTCCTTTCATAGGAGACACTTTTAGAACACCCAATCATCAACTTTGAACTCAAGTTCCCTCCTCCTCACATTGGTATAGGACTTTTGGCGACTTTGAGCTGTTTTCATCCGGACCCGTATGAGCTAAACTTTCTCCATGGCCTCATAGACTGAATCTGGTCCTATTATCGCAGCTTCACTGACTTCAAACCAACCAATAGGAGATCTACATCTCCGCCCATAGAAAGCCTCAAACGGAGCCATCTGAATGCTGGAAAGATAGATGTTATTATATGCAAACTTAATGAGAAGCAAATGGTCATCCCAACTACCCTTGAAGTCAATCGCACATACTCTCAACATATCCTTAAGAGTCTTAATTGTCCGCTCTGCTTGACCATCCGTTTGCGGGTGAAATGTTGTACTGAGCTTGACCTGAGTACCAAGTCCCTTTTGAAATGATCTCCAAAACAGAGAGGTAAACTGAGTGCTTCTATCTGATATGATGGACAAGCGTACTCCATGAAACCGATCTAGCTCTCAAATGTATAGTTTGGCATAATCCTCCACTGAATCAATGGTTATGATCGGTAGAAAATGAGCGACTTTGGTCAATCTGTCCACAATCAACCAAATGGAGTCATACTGTCGACGAGTGCGAGGAAACCCTGTGATGAAGTCCACATTGATTTCCTCCCACTTCCAAGTAGGGATACTGATATCCTGAAGCAAACCTCCCAGTCTCTGGTTCTCAACCTTCACTTGCTAACAGTTTGGATACTTAGCTACAAATTCTGTGATGTCCTTCTTCATGCCATTCCACTAATAGATTTCCCGTAGGTCATGGTACATCTTGGTGGCACCTGGATGTATCGAATATCTGGAACCGTGAGCCTCATTCAACATCTGATTTCTCAAATCATCAATGTCTGGGACACACAAGCGACCTTGATATCGAAGCACACCATCTCCCCCTTGGGAGAATACCTCTACCTTTTGATTTTGAATGGCTTATTTTAACTTTACCAAAATAGGGTCCTCATCTTGTCTGTATTTCACATCAGTCACCAAGGACTATTCTGTTCTATTCCGAACAATAACACTGCCATCGGTTGAGTCAACCAAACGAACACCCAACCTTGCAAGTCGATGCACATCCTTCACCAACTCCTTCCCCCCTCATCTACATGGAACACACTCTCCATGAAGAGTCTAGTAAGAGCGTCTACTACTACATTAGACTTACCTGGATGGTAAAGGACACTCATGTCAGTATCCTTGAGTAGCTCCAACTACCTTCTTTTCTGCAGATTTAGGTCCTTCTAGGTAAACACATATTGTAGGCTCTTGTGGTCCGTAAACACATCTACATGGACCCCATACATATAGTGTCTCCATATCTTCAAGGAAAATACCCACACCGCCAATTCAAGATCATGGGTTGGGTAGGTCTTCTCATGAACTTTCAGCTGTCTACAAGCGTATGCTATCACTTTATCATGCTGCATCAATACACAACCAAGGCCAATTCTAGAAGTATCGCAATACACCCCAAACCCATCGGTACCCTTCGGTAGAGTTAACACCGGTGCTGAGGTAAGTCGAGTCTTCAACTCCTGAAAGCTTCTCTCACAAGCCTCCGACCATTGGAACTTCACTTTCTTTTGAGTACATTTGGTCAATGGAATTGCAATGGGTGAAAAACCCTCAACAAATCTCCAATAGTACCCAGCTAAACCCAAGAAATTCCTGATGTCTCAAGGATTCACTGACTAGGCCAATCCTTCATCACCTCTATTTTTTGATAGTCCATCTTTATATCCTCACTTAACACCACATGGCCCAAAAATTCCACTGAGTTCAATCAAAACTAGCACTTGCTGAATTTTGCATATAGTTGACGACCCTTAAGAGTCTGTAGTACCACCTTTAAATGAGCGGCATGCTCCTCCTCGCTCCGAGAGTATATCAGGATGTCATCAATAAACACGATCACGAACATATCAAATTATGGCTTGAACACCCTGTTCATCAAACCCATAAAAGTTGCAAGAGCATTTGTTAGTCCAAAGGACAGAACTACAAACTCATAATTACCATACCGCATCCTGAAGACTGTCTTCGGGATACCACTCTCCCAAACCCTGAGCTGATTGTATTCAAACCTGAGTTCTATTTTCGAAAACCATTTAGCACCCTAAAGCTAGTCAAAAAAATCATCAATCCAGGGGAGAGGAATCTTGTTCTTGATGGTGACCTTGTTTAATCGCCGGTAATTAATACACATACAAAGAGAACCATCTTTCTTTCGGATAAAGAGAAGTGGTGCACCCCATGGGGATTTGCTCAGTCTTATAAACCCCTTAGCTAAAAGGTCTTTCAACTACTCCTTCAACTCCTTTAGCTCGGCTGGAGCCATTCTGTAAGGAGGAATAAATATATGTTGCGTATCGTAATGAAGGTCAATAGCAAAATAAATCTCCCACTCGGGAGGGATTCCCAGTAGATCATCTGGGAAGACTTCTGGATACTCGCATACTACTGAAACTAACTGGATAGTCGGGTCTCGGATGTAGCATCCTTAACCCTAACTAAATGGTACATGCAACCCTTGGAGATCATCTTTCTAGACTTAAGGTGGGAAATAAAACGACCTACAGGCATAGCTGAACTACCCTTCCATTCTAGGATTGGCTCACCCAAAAATCTGAACTCTACTATCCGGGTTCTACCATTAACTGAGGGATAACATGCAAATAGGCAATCCATGAGGATAACATCAAAATTGGTCATGGATAACTCTACTAAATTTGTTGAGGTGACTCTCTGAAGGACTGTGACCGGGAAACTTATATACACCCGTCTAGCTACAACTAAATCACCCACTAGAGTAGAGACTGAGAAAGGTTCTGAAAAGATTTTGGGACTGACTCCGAAATTACTAGCCACATAGGGTATCACAAAAGACAAAGTATCCCCTGGATCTAATAAATCATATATATCAAGATGAAAACGTCACTACATACCAGTGACTACATCCAAGGAGACCTCCTCCTCCTGTCTGGATGCTAAGGCATTGAATCTATTTTGGCACTGATCGCCACCTGTGCTAGTAGATTCCCCCTGCAGGATGGGCATGCTAGTGGAGCTGTTGAACTGGAAGCTGGGCCTCGGTCCTTATCATGGCCCTATCTAGATGTCGGGCAATCTCTGAGCATATGTTCAGCCTTCCCGCACCGGAAGCAAGCACATGTACTTGCTAAACACTGACCTGTGTGCCTCTGACCACACTTGTCACAAACTGGAATACCTGAATCTATGGGCCTGCTGCTTTGACCCCTAGAGCCTGATGCTCATCCTCTCTGGTCGTGCCTAGGTCTGTATGGTACACTCATAGCTGAAAATGCTGGGGCTGAACAACTGTCGGTGCCCACCACCTGGTCTCGGCTAAGAGAATCTATAGTCATCCATCTTAGCCCTCTTGACCTTTCTATCCCTCAGATGTGCCACCTCCATCTATTGGGCATGCAAAACTATCCAAGGGAAATCCATATCCTGATGGATCATGGAGGTTCTGCAATCCTTTTCTAGATAGTCCGCCACCTCATGAACAAACCTGCTCACTCGTTCCCTCTGATCAACCACTAACTCTGGGGTGTACTTTGACAGATGAGTGAACTCTACAGCATATTCCTACACTGTCATCTTTCCCTGTTTTAAATTCACGAACTCATCTGCCTTTAACTTTATTATCTCACGAGGGAAGAACCGATCTAGAAAAGAGATATGAAACTCCTCCCAACTGATATGGCCTGCTCCAGCTGCCTTACTATCCTTCCACTATCTAAATTAAATGTCTGTGACCCCATTCAATTGATATGAGGCCAAATTAGCACACTCTTCTCTAGTCACCCCCATGACCTAGGTGATCTTTAATATCTCTTCAATAAACTCATGTGGAATCTTGACCACCTTTGATCCAAGAAACTCTGGTGGGTTCATACTTAGGAAATCTCTGACTCGTGCTACTGCCGCATTCCCATTCTGCGAGACATGTGCTACTGCCTGCTAGTTGACCTGGGCAGTCAAGGCCTGCGCTAGCATCTGAATGGCTGCCCTAAATTAAGCGTGGGCAACCGACTTCGGTGAATGATGCTCATGGGCTGGTGGGGCTTGTTGGTACCCATTCCCATTGCCATCCTCGTGGCCATTTCCATTTCTATTTCGTCTGCCATTAACTCTACAGGGAGGAACGATTCTACCATTGTGAATATCATGAGTTAGAAGGATAGAGAGACATTTTACCGCATGACATAGATCAAGAAAGAAGGGAACATTTCCTAAACACCTCGTAGCCTCTTCGTCATAAGTGTGGCGCGCTTCACACCCATGAAAAAGACTCTACTTAATGCGGGTTTCAGACACCCTAGAAAACTTCAAAACCTATTGCTTTGATACCATGTTTGTCATGACCTAAACATAGGCCCCAATCGAGACAGGAGACAAGGAGCCCCGAAGACTCCAAGTCGACCATGGCATGAACATACATCTAACTTAATCAATAAAAGCGGAAGACTTAACATAATAAATATAGATGAAGTCTAATAATACCTAACATTAAAACTGGAAATCGCTTCACACATAACAGCTGATTATTACATACAGTCTGAAAGCCTCTATCATATGTGATGGGTTGATGGGACAACACCCCCAACTAACCCGACAAGTCTGAAACTGAAAATACAAGATAACTAATAATGAATGGTCTTGGGTATATGAAGACTCACCACAGAAGATGGATGCTAACTCCTGAAAATGGCTAGTGACGAGACTGAGTCTGAATATCAGAGCCTGTATCATAAAACAATACAACATAGAGTATGCAGTCAGTACGTGGAATGTACCAAGTATGCAAGGTAAGTAAAACTGCTTAATAAGTAGAATCATTTAAAACATGCATAATATAAAACACAATTAAGATAAGAATCTGAGAGTAGGGCTTGCATGCTATTTTCTGGAATAATCATATATACATATAATATCAGAAATCATACATAAGGAGCCTTGGCTCAAACAATACCACAAGCTGAATATAATTAGGAGTCTTGACTCCAAAATCATATGGTAAGCTAATTCATGAAATCATAAATCATACTTGAATATATGGGCTTTCCCAATACTTAAACATGCTTGAAAATACTTAATTTTCTTGGTCCATAAGGGGCAGTGGGAAGTGATCTTTTTCAATGCAGCTATTTAACTTTTGGTAGTCCATGCACATTCTCCATCCAATCACTGTTTGAGTTGGTACAAACTCATTCTTTTCATTTTTAACTACTATTATACCTCTTTTCTTTGGCACACATTGTACTAGGCCTACCCATTTACTATCAAAGATAGTGTAAACTGCCCCTGCATCTAACTACTTAATAATTTCTTTCTTCACTACATCTTGCATAATTAGATTTATCCTTCCCTAATGCTCAATGCTAGCTATGAAATCATCTTTAAGCTTAATCTTATGAGTGCATATCATGGTAGGATACTAATAATATCAGTAATGGCAGCCCGATGGCTTTCTTGTAAATTTTGAGAATGGAGATCAATGCTTCCACCTGCCAGTCCAACAATTTTTCAAAGATAATTACTGGTAGTGTATTTTGAGGACCAAGGAATTCATATTGAAGATGAGAATATCATAAGCTCTAACACTGGCGGTTCTTCTATCAATGGATCAACAGGAGGGTTTGCTCTATTTTTGAAGTCAAGATCCATATTTTTAGGTGCATATGAATAGGCACCCCTTCCCACTATAGCTTTCACTATTTCATCAAACCCAGCGGCTTCCTATTCAGTAGTCTTCATCATTACGGATGTTAGAGCTTCAGTTGTTTAGTTCTCTTCTATTAAATCCATAACCGCCGCAACTACAACATCAATCAAAGATATTACACCTAAATCATCCGGTTGTCATATGATCCTACAGACATTGAATACTACTTCCTCATTGTTCAGCCTAAATTTAAGTTCTCCATTCTCCATGTCCACTAGTGCTCTCCCTATGGTTAAAAATAGGCAATCGAAAATAATGGGTACTTCAAAGTCAACATTGCAGTCTGATATGATGAAATCTTATGGAAAGATGACTCTCTTCACTTTGACTAAGACATCAATCGATATACCAACTGGCTTCGTTACCATATGGTCTTCCATTATAGCCGCATTGTAGTTGGTTTGGGGGCTCCCAAGCCCAGATGCTCATATACGACCAAAGGCATTAAATTTATGATAGCTACTAGATCACATAATGTCTTGGAGAAATTCAATGCTCTAATAGTACAGGAATGGTGAAAGCTCAAGGATCCTCCTTTTTCTACACTAAAGAGTATGATGCTATTGCATTGTAGTGATGAATGTTATCCTCAGGGTCAAAGCTTGTTGTTCTAGTTTTTCACCAACTTGTTCGTGAACTTTATGTATCCTAGCAATTTCTATAGTGCTTCCACCAACAGAATATTGATGGATAGCCACTTTAATATAGAAATAAATTTGTGAATATTTTTATATCTAGCTTTCTTTTTAAGGAATTGGGGAAAGGGGAGAGGCGGTATTGGGATCTGTTGTATAATTTTTGATTTTCTTTAGCCTTCCCTGCCTCTACCTAGTTTTCCTTAGCTAGTGTCCCTTCCTTGCTTCCTCTTTCCTCTGTGATATGCAGTGATGTGCTATGAGTTTACAGCACTTTCGATGCTTAAAACATAGGAAAGATACTTGTTCTTTGTTATGTTTATACAAATATGAGGAGCTTTTACTTTGTTTTCAGGAAAATTATGTTTTGGAGTTGAATTCTAGAAAAGGAGAGGAAAAGGTGCAGAAAATCAACCAAGTGTAGTCCTCAGTATGAGCCCCCACACCAACTGTAATGTGGCTACTGATGGCAGACCTCACTATGAAGAAGCTAGTAGGGATCCTATAGGGTGTGCTAGTGAAGGTGGACAGGTTTATCTTCCCAGCTTAATTCGTGGTCTTAGATTACGAAGTAGACTTTAAGGTCCCAATCATTTTGGGGAGACTACTCCTTGCCACTGTGAAAGCCCTAGTGGATGTTGAAGCGGGCCAACTAAAGTTTAGGTTGAACAAAAAAGAGGCCACCTTCAATATCTATAGGTCAATGAAGAAGCCCAATGAATTCTAGGTGGTGTCAACAATAGAGGATGAGTCTGAGTTTCTTAACAAATTCTGAGTAGTCAAGAGACCTGCAACATGCAGCGACATTAAATCAGGCCCTGCATTGGAGACAACGCATAAATGGTCTGTGAAGTCTGAGTAGCTGACAGGAGTGCTTAGAGTGCCGAAGGTATGTACCTCTGCTAGTTTTTTTTTTTTTTACTGCATGGGGACAAAGCATGACTTTTGAAAGGGGGTGTACCTGTCTTTTGTGTTTTTGACCGTCTAAGGTTTTTGTTGCTGTGTTTCTTTTCCCTTGGATGTGCTATCTAGTAGAACCAACATGTTTAGGCTGTTTGGTGTTTTGTTTTAACTAGAAGCAGTTTAGAAGTATTTATAGCCAATAAATGCACATGTTGAAGTTGTTGAAAAAGAATCCCTTTTTATAAATTTTTTGTGTTTAACTGTGTATGTTGAGTGTGAATCATGACTTTTGTGGATTTTTTATGGTATTTGATAGATTTGCATATGTAATTGCAGTTTAGTTGTGCATGAACTAGATAGACAGAATAAATGCAAAATTGTACCATGAGTGAGTGAGGATTCTTACTTAGTTCAATACTATGTAAAGGATCTATAATTTGCCCGGTTGGTCTTTACATAGGTTGTAGTATAGTTGGTTAGCAAAGGATCATCGGCCGTTTTTGATTTAGTTCACTTTTAGCTTATATTGTCCTACCAAATAAGATGAATCTCTTGATCCAATGTTTGATCATAAAAGTGACCTTTTAGTTGATTAGCCCATTCACCTTCCCTATTTTTGTTATAGTGAACGTGTTTTGAACCTGGTCCCTGCTTGGATATTGTGAACCTCAACTTAGGAAAAATGCCTAAGTCGAGGGTGGCTATTGTAGGGGGTGCATAGATGAGGCGGGGGAGAAAAAAATATAGAAGGTTGATTAATGAAAGGTTGGGTATGGTGAAAAAAGAAAAAAAAGAGAAAAAGAGAAAAAGAGAAAAAGAGAAAAAGAGAAAAAGAAAATAAAAAGGAAAATGTTATACATAAAGTTGAAAAGAAAAGAGAAAATTCATCACATCCACAAAGGACAGTTGAATGGAGAAAAAGGGAGGAAAAAGTTGAAAAGGAAAAAAAAAAGGGGGGGGGGGTTAAAAAGTGAAGCAAAAAAGTGTGTAGTGCCAAGGAGAATTAGTCACTATTTTCATATCAACCATACCCGACCCGTCTCCTACATTACAAGCCGATGAAAGTCCTATAGTGATCCTAGCTGACTGTCTGAAAAACTAAAGTAGAGAAAATAAGGGCAAGCCTATAGTATCAGTTGTGCAGTATCTGGAACTTTTTTTATAGAATGAGAGTCTTACTTATTAGTCCAAAGTATATATACATATATATATACACATATACACACACACACATAAATACATACACACACACACACACATATATATATGTATGTATGTATATTTGTGAGTGTTGGGGACTTCATTTGCTATGAGGGTACATGGTTTGCATTGCACAATGCCATTTGTCTGTGTAAATAGCATTAGTGATAGCTCAGTTCGCTGTTAATAGTTAGATGCCATACCTAGCTCCCTGTGTGTCATGAGTTGTAGTTGCATGTATGCATAGCTGACTTGGTTTTGAATGAAAAAAGTGGTCAATATCTGATAATGGTTGTGTGTGCAAATTTTGATGTTTTGGCTATAGGTCTTCTCTTTTAATTTCTAATTAATCATCGTTTTATAGTTTTGTTTTATTTGCCTAAGGACATGCAAAAATTTTAAGTTGAGGGTGTTGGTGTGCTGTAGGTTTACATCACTTACAACACTTAAAACTTAGGAACGATGCTTGTTCTACGGTGTGTTCATACATATATGAGGTGCATTTACTTTATTTTCAGGGAAATCATGTTTCAAAGTTGAATTCTAGAAAATGAGAGTAGAAAGTGCAGAAAATGACCAAGTGCAGTCCTCAGTGTGAGCCGTTTCTTGGTGGTACAAGCCATACCGTGCAACCTGATGGGAACAAGAGGCTATCCACAAGTGTTGGGGCCAAGTACTACTCTTGATATGAGCAGTACAATCATGGTATGAGTCGTACCAAGGAGTCATGAAACGAAGAAGAAGTCTGCACTTGTCTAAGCTCCTAGTATGAATGGAAAGCAAGAGTCATGATAATATCATATGACTCATACAAAGGATTCGTGGTGAAGTTTAATACCCCAAAAGTGCCTAAGACTAGCGGGATTTGAAATGGGAATAGCAGAAAAATCAGAGATCTTGACTCAGAATGACTCGTGGTACGAGTCGTGGGAAGGAAGGATGAGTTGTAGGAGGAGCCGTGAAGAAGACTTGGTGTCTAGGGTCCAGACCACGAGTCTTGGTATGTGGGTATGACTCATGGTCAAGGTCTTGGAGGAGGTGAAGTCATGAGTGATGTTGCAACTCGTGGTAGGAAACTAGGAGTCGTGGGATGAAGTCGCGGTGGGAATCCCATAAGTTGCCAGGTGGACAGTAGTGATCACAAGTGGCGACCACGAGTCATTATTTTATGGTATGACTCGTGGTGAGGCTCGTGATGACTGGTAATGTTCAATTTCCTGATTTTTCATTAAGGGTATTTTTGTAAATTCGAAGCTCTAAGGTCCTAAACTACATCGTTTTAAGCTCAATTCGAAGGATTTTAAGAGTACTTTACCTATCATAATCCTTTCCATTCCACGCATGCAAGTTTAGAGTGTTCCAGTGGACATAAAGCTTGAGAATTCTACCAATTCCTTCTCAAATTCCTTTGGGCTTTAAAGGGAGAGTGTAAGATTAGAATACCCAGGTATATAGGGTTATTACTGAGAGTTCCTCTTCACTCTCATGCCCCAATTCCCCTCTATGATTATGAATTTAAGTATTAAAGTAATTTGATGATCTTGTGGGGTTTTAAGCCCAAATTTATGGAATTCTCTTTGATTTGATTATGGGTTTCTTCATGCTCTAAATGTTGTTTTAAGATCTACGTGTATATTGTATATTTAAATTGATTATAATTTTTATGATTTCAAATTCAAGTCAATATATGCCCAATTATGCAAAATTTCATGAAAAATCAAGTTATGATTCTGTTTTGATTTTGATCTTCCTAACCCTAAATTATGAAATTTTGATTTATGATATGATTTCTCTTCAAGTACTCTTCATGGATTTATGAGTGTCAAGTATATAAACTTTCCATAAATATGCATGTTCTTCATGATTTATTAATTTATGACTTTTGGGCCTACTCACGGGCTCTTATTCATAGCTAATCGTGTATTTAAAGTATGATCAAGTATGTTATGATTTATTTGGACATAAACTTGAATAATTTCATGATTATGATATGAGCCTCATGTGCATATTTTTTAGGAGCATTTTCTAGCACCGAGTAGACCTGGCGTTCAGGTAAACCCCGTGGTCTCAGAACTATATGCCACCATAGGTATATACATATATTTTTGGATCCCCTGTGATATCACATCATGCACGTCCATTATTTGGAAAGCCTGGGATGGGTCTACCCACTTGAGTGAAATAGTTGGGGCATCATGTAAGCTCTATCATGATGGCGTCAGTTAAGATGAGTTCTCCCATTGTTCCTCATGATTTATGCATTTTCATGTTTATGTTACTTTATCTCAAGTTATGTTTTTATAAGGTATCTCTTATGCTAATGATTATGACTAGATTATGAATGGTTTGAAAACCTTGAGCCCTCATGCTTATGTTATGATATTTACTTCATGTTCATGATGTCCTACTTGTATGAACTCTTATATATTTTAATTGTCGTTTTTACATACCTTGCATACTCACTACATTCCAAGTACTGACAAACTTGGTATCGAAGCATTAGATTTTGAAGTGTCCTAGGGTGTCTAAAAGCCTCATTAAGTAGAGTTTGTTTCATGGGTTTGAAGCACCCCATACTTATGACGAAGAGGCTACGAAACATTTTAGGAAACTTCCCTTCTTTCATGATCAATGTCGTGGGATGAAATGTCTCTCTATCCTTCTAACTCATGATATACGTGTTTATAGAATCATGCCTCATCGCCATGATTGTGGAAGAAGAAACAAAAATGGAAATGCCAATGAGAATAGCAATGGGAATAGGCACAAGCAGGCCCCACCAGCCCTCGAGAATCATGTGCCCAAGCAGGTTGTCCATGCGAAGTTTAGGGAAGCCATCCAGATGTTGGCACAGGCATTGATCACCTAGGTCAACCAGAAGGTGGTAGCACATGTTCCCCAGAATGGGAATGCGGCAGCGGCAAGAGTCAGGGATTTTCTTAGAATGACCCCTTCGAAGTTCCTCGGATTGAAGGTGGACGAGGATCCACACGAGTTTATTGATGAGATCCATAATATCACCCTAATTATGGGGCTGATAGGGGAGGCCTGCACAGACCTAGCCTCTTATCAGTTGAAAGGGGTTGCACATATCTGGTTCAAAAGGTGGTAGGATAGCAGAGCTGTTGGGGTAGGTCCCATTGGTTGGGATGAGTTCCTTACTACATTTATGGGTCGGTGCTTTCCCTGTGAGATAGGGATTGACGAGTTCCTCACTGCATTTCTGGGTCGATTCTTTCCTCTTGAGATGAGGGAGATCAAGGCAGATGAGTTTCTGAACCTGAGGCAGAATAATATGATAGTCCAGAAGTATGCTTTAGAGTTCACCCACTTGTCCAAATATGCACCAGAGATGGTGGCTGATTAGAGAGCTTGAGTGAGCAGGTTTGTGCACGGAGAAGTGGACTACTTGGTCAAGGATTCTAGGACCGCTATGCTTCATCAAGACATCAATTTTCCTCGATTGGTTTTGCACACCCAACAGATGGTGGTGGTTTATTTGAGAGAGAGAGAGAGAGGCCAAGAGGGCCAGGATAGATAGTTATGGGTTCTCCCAGCAAAGATTAGGAGGCGGACATCGTCACTAGTCCCATTAGAGGCCATTAGCTCCAACATAATCATTGGCCAGTGCTCCAGCATAATTATCGGCCAGTGCTCCATCTAGATCATGGGGTAACCAGGGGAGTAGAGCATTAGGTTTAAGGGGATAGAGGAGCATGCAGGTTGGGCATGCCTTTCCAGTCTGCGGAAAGTGTGGCAATAATCACATAGGGGAGTTCTTGATTGGATCAGATATCTATTTTGGGTGTGGTAGACCCAGGAACAGGCGTCAGGAGTGTCCTGTGGCTAGGCAGGATGATGGTAGAGGTTGTACTCAGACTACCAGTTCAACAATAACACCAACACGCCTAGCTCAGCAGGGTGCATCCACCAGTGCAGGTGGTGGTCAGTGCTAGAATAGGTTTTATGCCCTCACATCTTGTCAGGAGCAGGAGACTTCACCAAATGTGGTTACTGGTATGTTATGAGTATTCCACTTTGATGTA
Source organism: Datura wrightii (assembly GCA_035772735.1). Taxonomy (NCBI): domain Eukaryota; kingdom Viridiplantae; phylum Streptophyta; class Magnoliopsida; order Solanales; family Solanaceae; genus Datura; species Datura wrightii. The sequence goes on along the minus strand of JASDFA010000020.1, from coordinate 57,911,655 downwards.
TATGCATTGTTAGACACAGGGATTTATCTTTTGTGATTCCCTATGTTTCTAGTAGTTTCAGAGTCAGTCCTGAAATCCTATTAGAACCCTTCTCAGTTTCTACTCTAGTAGGTGATTCAGTTATAGCTCGATGGCTGTACAGAAATTGCCTTGTCATAGTCCTTCAAAAAGTCTCCTCAACAGATTTAGTAGAGCTAGCCATGACACATTGTGATGTTATCTTTGGCATGGATAGTATACATGCATGTTATGCCTCAATAAATTGTAGAACACATGCGGTAGAGTTCCCATTTTCAGGTGAGCCAAGTCTAGAGTGGAGGGGTAGTTTAGTGCCTGTAGGTCGCTTCATTTTCTACCATAAGGATATAAAGATGATTTCTAAGGTTTGTGTGTACCACCAAGTTATGGTTAAGGATGCTACATCCAAAACTACAACTATCCAGTCAATTCCTGTAGTGTGCAAATATCCATAAGTGTTTCCAAATGATTTACTAGGAATTTCTCCTGAACGGGAGATCGATTTTGGTATTGACCTTCTTCCCGAGACACAGCCTATATCTAGTCCTCCTTATAGAATGGCTTTAGCTGAGTTAAAGGATATCTTAGACAAGGGTTTCTTCAGGCCTAGAAAATCCCATGGGGGGCACCAGTACTCTTTCTCCGGAAGAAGGATGGTTCCTTTTGGATGTGCATTAACTATCGTTAGATGAACAAGGTCACCATCAAGAAAAGGTATCCCCTCCCCAGAATTGATGACTTGTTTGACCAACTTCAGGGTTTCAAGTGTTTTTCAAAGATAGACCTCAGATTCGGATATAATCAGCTTAGGGTTATAGATGACATCTCGAAGACGGCTTTCAGGACTCGGTATGGTCACTATGAGTTTATAGTTATGTCTTTTGGACTAAAGAATGCTCCTACAACTTTTATGGATTTGATGAACAGGGTGTTCAAGCCGTATTTGGAAATGTTCTTGATTGTCTTCATAGATGACATTGTCATATACTCTTGGAGTGAGGAGGAGAATTATTATACCCCAAAGTCCAAAGATCAGTCCTGGGAGTTGAAACGGAGAAAAATTTAAAACTGGCATCAGGACACAAAATGGGTAGTGAGGTGACCCATGAGAGCAGCCCATGAGTTGTGATATGACTCGTGGTGAGGCTCAGAAGGTGAGTTGAAATTTGGAAATTTGGATCCCCAAGGATATGACCACTACTCGTGGTCAGGCCCTACGACCTTTTAGGTCTGTCGTGGGAAGCGATGACTAAGAAGGAAAGGGAAGAAGGAAGTGTACCTAATGGAAGGACCCCACAAGTCATGGTCAGTCACCATGATTCGTGGGGAGGGTCGTGAGCAGCATGATGAAGCAAAATAAAAATCCGAGGCAGTGTATGTGATGAGAGGTGACCATGACTCATGGTCACCAGTAATGAATTTTGAAGTGAACCGTGACTAGCGTAAAGACTCGATAAGCAATGTACTTGATGGATGATGCCATGAGTCGTCATGTCCCTCGCAGGGACAGACTGGCAGTTATTTTCTGTGAATTTAGTAAGGGTTTTCCGTAATTTCTAAGATCCTAAGGCCTAAACTATGTCGTTTTGAGTTATGAATGATGACTTTTAAGAGGGTTAAGTACATTTTAGGCCATTTTCATTCATGCATGCAAGATAGAAGGTTAGAGAGAGGCGATCAAGACAAATCCTTCAAGGTTCTCTTCAATTTCTTCTTGAGCATTCAAGGAAGTGTAGGAATCAACTATAATCAGGTATGTAGAGTTATGAATGGGTGAATTCTTTCACACCCATGCCCAATCCCTCTTTAAACCATGAATTTCCTATGTCAAATCTATGAGGTTTTAACCGAATGCATGTATTTCATAATTCTCTACGTGGGTATGATTTAAATATGTTTCTACTATTGAATTATGCTTCATGGGTAAGTTTTATATTGTTTTCGATAACAATCATGTTTCAAGTTTTATGAATTAAAAAGCCCATTGATGAGAAGTTCATGAAAGATGAAATTTGTGATGAATGTATAGATTATGATGAGATGTTATGATGAAAAGCATGTTTTCAAGCTACCCATGTTTATAATCATATTTCGATGTGAATTGAGTATTTTTCAAGCATGTTAAAGTATTGGGCAGTGCCCACACGTTCAAGTATGATTTAGATTTCCCGAATTAAGATTACCACATGGTTTTTGAGCGAAGACTCCCATTTATTTTTCATCTTGTGGTATGGTTTGAGTTTAAGCTTCACATATGCATGATTTCAGATTTGAGATGTATTTGACTATTGAGCTTATTCAATAGACGATGTTGAGCTTCGTTGAAAAATGATGGAGAGCATATGCATGTTTTGGGAGTAGTGTCTAACACCAAGTAGGCTAAGGGTTGATCACCCTATGTATCAAAACTACGCGTCAACGTAGGTTTATACTTATATATATATATATATATTACTTTGGGACCTCCCTTGTGAGTTATCCATGGCAAGGCTTTGGACGACTCTACCCACTTTAGTGTGATAGTTGGGACCATGTAAGCTCTATCGTGGTATGTCGGTTAAAAGACGAATCTCCCATTGTTCATCATAATTTCAGTTATGCATCTTCATCACTCATGGGATATATATATATATATATATGTTCTAAAGAAGGTTTGACTCAATGTTTAGTTTCACTCATTACTATCAGATTTCAGCTTAGAGTCAATCGATTCGTTTATGATGTTATGTTATATTATGATGAGATCACGATTTCGGAAAGAATGCATGCAAGCCCTACTCTCAGATTATTATTTTTTATGTTTTACATTATGTATGTTCTTAAATGATTTTACTTAGTTAAGCAGTTTTACTTACCTTGCATACTCAATACATTCCACACACTGACTGTATACTCTATGTTGTATCGTTTCATGATACTAGATCCGAAACTTAGACTCAGCCCCATCTTACGCTTGTTGGTGAGTCCTCATCTCTCGAGGACCATGCTTATTCAGATTTCTCTATGTATTTTTAGTTTCTAGCTTATTCGACTTAGTTGGGGTCTTGTCCCATCAAGTCATCGTGTTTAGAGGCTCTTCAGACAAAAAGGATGTATTTAGCTTCAGATTGTGTATTTTGATGTTATGTTTATTTTAGACTTCTGCTAAGATTATCATGTTGACTCTTTAGTTTTAGTAATTGAGTTAGATGTATGATCATTCCATGGGTCGACTTGCAGTCTCTTGGGGCTCCTTGTCCTGTGTTGTGGTCGGGGCCTCCGTCCGGGTCGTGACAAGCATGCCGCTCATTTAAGGGTGGTGCTACAAACTCTAAAGGATTACCAGTTGTATGCTAAATTCAGAAAGTGTAAGTTTTGGTTAAAATCGGTAGCATTTTTGGGTCATGTGGTGTCAAGTGAGGGTGTACAGGTAGACTCTCAAAAGATAAAAGTTGTGAAGAATCAGCCTAGACCAGTTAGTCCTTCAGATATCAGGAGTTTTTTAGGCTTAGATGGTTACTACAGGAGGTTTGTGGAAGGATATTCATTCATTACAGCACCATTGACTAAGTTCCTCCAATTCCTTTGGGCTTTCAAGGGAGAGTGTAAGATCAGATAACCTAGGTATGTAGGGTTGTGAATAAGAGTTCCTCTTCACTTTCATGTCCCAAATCCTCATCTACCTTAGACCCACAAAATTCTGGAGAATTCATTCGAGTAAAGTCCCAGACTCTTGCTGCAGTTGTAGATCCTCTTGCATTTGTAGGTACGACGACTGTTGGTTGACCTGGTTGGTCACTGCCTAGGCTAACACTAAATAATAGCCCTGAATTCCATAGGTTTCACCTGATCATCCTAAATGGCTGATGGAGCTGGTGGGCCTTACTAGTTGGCATTAACAGCCCTCCTTCCATTTCCTCTTCTTGGAGGCATCGTCAAATGAAAATGATAGAGCATGAGTTAGGAGGATGTTTTAGAGATTCATACTCTATGCATGAAAAGAATCATGAAGACAGAATTTTCCTAAAAAATCCTAATAGCCTCCTCCTCATAAGCGTAGCGCACATCACACCCATGAAAAGGACTCTACTTGATGTGGCTTTCAGACATCCTAGGACTCTCTAAACCTGATGGTATGATACCAAGTTTGTCATGACCCGAGTCTATACCCTGGATGCGACATGGTATATAGAATCATAAGTGACCCCAAGCAAACCCATGGCATAGTATAATCTGACCTGTCTGACACTTAAGAAGAATACTGAGCGAAAGTATAACTGAAGTGTAAAAATATTCTCTGAATAAATAGATAATATATGAGAAATATCGAAATTTTAGCCCATCCCTGAGAAAGATAACTGAAATTAATACTACATTATCTAAAAGCCTCTAATGACTGATAAGTTGCTAGGACAAGCCCCCAACTAACCCTAGAGTATGAAAAAGCTAAAAATGACCATAACTGAAATCAAAATTCGGTCCTCGAAAGATGAGGATTCACCACTATCATTGTTGGTATCGTCAGTGAAGCTAGCTATGATACTGAGGTTGGGTACCTGAGCCTATATCATAAAATTATATAGCACGTAGAGAATTTGCGATCAGTACTTGGAATGTACCGAGTATGTGAGATGTCAATAAAACGTAGATGTAATATAACTCACAAACGAAACTAAAATGACATGCAAGGACCCTATCTGAAATCATAAATAAAGAAAATAGTTGAACATGTATGAGAGTACTGTAAGAACGGATAAACTAAGTTAGGTCACAAGCATATCCTAAAATCTGATAAACTGGACTTGATTGAGGACTCTGGTTGTACTGTATTATGAGGGATCCTATAACCGATATATAACCATGTGAGCTAGATGTGGAGTTCGATTAAAGAGAGCCTACTATTCCTTGATAGGGAATAGCGGTTGAGCTATGTGATCACTATTTGAGGATCATTTGAATTAATAATCTATGTTGGCACGTAGTTCTGGTAATCTGGGTGCACTGAAACCCCGGCCAGCTCAATGCTAAGTACTACTCCCATCTAAAAACCTAATTATATCTAACTGTGCTGATAGGTCGAAACTAATGTCCTAAGACTAAGTCAAAACTACTTATTTGGAAAAAGTTTCCTGAGAGTCTAAAGGACTTTAGAGAAAGTAGTATTCTATGACTCATTTGAACTACTTTATCTAAAAGTGTCATGATAGTCTAAAGAATATTGAACATACCGATCATATGAAAACATTGACTTCCAACCAAAGGATTTGTGCTAAAATTCATACTCAAGTGAAATATCATGATAATACAATTTTAAAACCTGAATCTAAATCATGCAAGTTTTACTCAAAAATCATGCTATTAGGGCTAGAAAAGCAAATTCTATAAATGAAACTAAGACATGAATTTCAACTAGTAATAGCTATGGAAAACTTTAAGAATTATCAAGATTAAGGAATTCATAAGCTGACTGAAATACCCTACCTTCTAATCTACTACAAGGTAGAAAATTATTGAGTTTTTCTGAAAATAATCTGGGACACAAGGGTGAAAGGAAACCCTTGTTGAAGTCCCACATACCTTAAGGAGAATTCCCAGAAAAAACACTTGAGAACCTGAGGACAAGATTGAAACCCTTTATCTTGCCTTGAACTCCCTATCTGAGTCATTATGGTGGATTTCTGAGAGCATGAGGGAAGAATGACGGGGAATGTCGACTAAATCCCTTTAACCCTTGAATATTTACCCCAAAAAGACATAGTTTAGGAAATAAAATAGCAAAAAATTTACAAAAATTCCCCTAGAGAAAAGTTTAAAAAACAGCCCATCCAGATCTAATGGGTCACACAATGAGTCATTGTTGTGACAACGAGCCGTTGGGACCAGTCGTTGGTCCTGGGTCTGCAATTCCACTTACTGGAATTCAACCAATGGACTGAAAGGATGGCCCTTTAGATGGAACAACGGGTCATTGAATCTAGTCATGGTCACTGAAAGAATCTTGAACAAGCTCTGAACCTCTCCCAACAGATGGACTTTTGAAAATTTTCCATTTTTGTTTTTTGGGGGAATTTGCATCTCTTTTTTCGTGAGTTGGTGAGTATTTTTGGGTTGTCATGAATTAAGTGGTCATTGATGTATGAACATGTGTGGAGTGGCATGTTTCTCAACTGATAAGAATTGCATTACTTGAGGATAAGCAACGGTTCAAGTTTGGGGGCTTGATGAGTTTGTAATTTACCAACTCATTAGGCTCTTAAGCATGAGCTTTATCTTAGTTTTCAATTCATTTAGATGAATTTTATGACCTTTTTTTCCTTTTTATGTGCAGACATTTGAGTTGAAGAAAATGACGAAGAAGTGAGTAAAAAGAAGGAAATTAGGTGAAAATCAGTGCTCCACTAGAGAACACCGGAAAAACATTGGCCAAATGCAGATGACCATTGCTTGAGGAACTAAAGTAACCGGTAGTCGTGGACATCAACCAGCGACTCACTGGTCAACTTTCCTACAGGTGCCTAAACTTGCTAGATCTAGGATGAAAGTGTCATGCCCCGAGCCTACACCCTGGACGTAACACAGTACTTGAAGTCACAAGTGACCCCAAGTCGTCCCCTGGTCTATCATACACTAGTATCTGAGTAATCATGCACAATGGAAATTTGAAATAATACATAATAGCATTTATGAAAATTAAAAACTGAATATTGAGATTTAAAATATTTGAGAATCTAAAATCAAGTCTGGTGTGAAATTCATCTAACTGAGGAGTTGCTAGGACATGCCCCTAGCTAACTCTAAGTCTAACTTAAAATAGTAAAGAAAAATGAAATGAAGGAAATAACTCCCTCATAATATAAGGACTCACACTTCTATTGTTGATAGAGAGATTCGGATGAAATTGGCTATCAGCGGTGGGTCTTAGAACCTGCGGTTGTATCATGAAATGATACAACATAAAAGTATGCGTCAGTACTTTGAATGTATTGAGTAATTGAGAGAAGCATAATGATAAATATATAGATGACTGAACTAAACTGACATGCAATGACCAACTGATAAAATGAAGTTAAGAATTTAAAGTAAACTGAAATGGTCAATATGACCCTGTCTGGTGGTCAAAAACATGCCCTAAGTCTGAAAGTTCTAAGTCTGAGATACTATACTAATCTGAGCTAAGCTGATAGAGCTGAAACTGAACTGAGTTGCTTATTCTGAAGCTGGACTGGATTGAATAGTCGAAAGAGAGAGAGTTTTGGGGGACGCAAGGGGAGAACAGTCTCTTTGCTAAATTCCCACATACCTGCAGAAGAAACCCTGGTGAAAAATCCCTTATAAAAACTGAGAAGAATATCAAACCCTTACTCCTGCTCTGTGCTTTAAGAGAAGTTCTTACGTCCTATTCTTGAGGGCGTTGGGAGGAATGAATGGGAAGGGTCATCCTAACCCTTTAATTCCCGCCTATACAAACCCAAAACGACATGGTTTCAAGTTTAAAAAGCTGGGAAAATACTAAAACTGGAAGAATGAACTGAAAATTGCCTAGGTTGTTGGTATATACTACGGCCTATTGAAAGCCGTCATTGGTTTTGGTTCAGAAGCTGACTTCACTGGAATTTCCCACGGGAGGGTACAATGATCCGTTGGAATGAAGAATGGGTCGTTGATACCTTCTGTTAGAGAAGGTAGGAAAACTGGGCATTGGGACAACGATTCATCACAATGACTCATTGGTAGGACCAACGGGTTGTTGTATCCACTCATGGTCCACACTGCTGGGGTCTAGAACTGGACAAGAGTGGAAGCAATGACCAGTTGGTAGTAACCACGGGCCATTATTTCCTCGCGTTGTCTCAGGGAAAGGTCTGGTAATCCTCTAAACTCGAGGTTCAACGGACGATAGGACGACTCCTTGTTTGGTTCAATGGGTCATCCTATGTCTCATTGTTTCTCCCTGGAAAGAAACTTATGCAACCCACAACCCTTTACGATGGCCCATTGGTTCAACCAACGGTCCGTTGTGGGGGTCATTTGAGATAGAAAATTTTCTGGTTTTCCTATGGTTTTCATGCAACGTCTGAATTTGGTCTAGGAAAGTTTCGGGATGTTACATAAAGAAATCGGCGTAGCACAGTTGGAGATCGGCGAATCACCGAAGGTCCCACCGAATTGTACTGGAAATCACTTAAGGAGCAGGAGATAACAGACGATGGTTCGCAGAATGTGACTAGCAAACCGCCAATACTTTTGTAAGTCCCAAAATGCCTGAGTAGGGGCAATTGCGTCCAACACTGAAAAAAGTAGATTGGTTTCCCTATCATTGTTTATATTCTAGAAGAAAGTAGAATTCTATTGTTGGAAATTATTGAATGTTTTTTTTTTCTTTTTTTCATCTTCTTCCTTAGCAAGATACCACCATTGTTACAAACATATTTTTGAATTTGATTTTGCTGCTCCTATTAATGAAATGAATGAGTTTATTATTGAATATGCTCTTTAGATTCTTAACCATGAGTAGCTAAATCATCAACTAGAGGTATGTGGTGATGAGTGCTTAATTAGATTGGGTATTGCTAGGTTCATCTCAATATTGCTTAATTAGTGTAAATCTGTTGAGTTCTCTCCAATTTATAATTGATGATCTATAGTTTCAAATATGGGTCTACTTTTCTTCCTTGATTTCTTCTTGAAAGAGAAGAATTGAGTATTGGGAGGAATTTGATGGGGGAAATGGATGTGATATTGTGGAGTTGGGCTAGACATAGACCAAAACCATATTCACTCTCCTAATCAATAGCCAATAACTAGAGAATGTGTAGCTATTAATCCAAACTTGATTGGGCTAATTTAATTGTGTCTATTGGTTCGAAAGAACTCCAGAAAGAGGCATCCATGAGGTTGAAAAGCATAGTATGCCCACCTATCCAAAGTTATTTACACAATTTGCAATGATGAGATGATCTAGCACATCCTTGTCTAATTAGCACATCATATACACCACACCTCTTGTCCCTCTCATTATTGTCTAGAACTTTAGTTATTTTGGTATTCTAATTAGCTGAGTTAGAATCTTTACCATATGGTTAACATAAAGTTTCCCGCAAAATATTTACTGCTTTGTTTCTTTTGAGCAGTGCGAATGATATTGGGCATAATTACGTGCCCAAGTACTATTTTATATCATAATTTAGTCATGTTTGTTAATGTATATGATTACATTCTCGTGTATTTGTGTTTAATTATGTGGCGGAACTAACCAACATGATTAGCCTTTATTTTGTAGGTGTAATATGCTAAGGATAGGGCTAAAAATGATATTCAAGGAACAAGGGAGAAGCATGGAAATAATAGCACTTGAAAGAAACAAGGCATGCCAAAGTGAAGGTTGGTCGTGTTAGGCAGCGTGCCACGTTGTGCGTGTGTCGCGCCCAGCGTGGTGCCACACCCAGGCTACACGCACGAAGAGGCTGTCAAGATAAGCCTTGCGCATTGGTGCCGTGCCACTCCTAGCGAGCTGCGCGACCAGCGTCGTGCATCACCAAGCGACGTGCACAGGCCTCGCACAAGACCTTCCGAGAAGACACATTCCAGTAGCTGTTTGCGTTTGCTCTATGTCACTGAGAAAATTAGGTCACTAGGCTCCATGACTCGGAGGAAGTCCATCTATGTCCAAAAATTGCAATTTTCTCACTTACTATAAATTAAACACTTAGCTCCTAAATTCATTTATCACAAAATATCTTTCAAAAATCGTAAGAGAGAGAAGGGAGAAGTGAAGAACTCTACCAAGGGTTCATTGTTTTGCATTCTCTTTTAACTATTCTTGTAAGTACTTTGCTTGAATCATATTTTTTAGTATTTGTACAAACATGAGTGACTAAAACCCTTCCTCTAGGGTTGAGGCTACATAATATGATTGTAAGCGCATGAATTCTTCTTGGTTTGAGATTTTAGTTGTTGTTTTGGCTTACATTCTTTATTATTGTTGTTTTTATGCTTGATCACCATGAAAAAAAAATCATTAAGCTTAGGTAAAAGCTTGAAAGAGTAACCCTAGGCTAGAACATAAGAATGTAGGGAGCAAGTTCTTATCTTTAGGATAGGATTCGCAGTTAGGATAGAAATTATACCTAATTTTCCTTGCTTGGTTATTAAAATGGGATGAGCTAGACACTGACTTAGAATTGGCACATCACCACTCGTAGAAGTAGTTGTGAAGCTATGTTCGGTTAAATGATTAGAGGTATGAAAGTCTATAATCAAGGGCACAATCTCTGTAAACCACATTTATGTAGTTAAATTACTCACGAATTAGGAGGTCACATCCCTGCTCAACGATGTAGGTGTGAGACTAGTTTGTCGTGTTTAGAGGCTCGAACGCCCAGGCTGCGCGTGTTAAGAGGCTGCCAAGACATGCCCTACGTGTTGGCGCCATGCAACGCCAAGCGTGCTGCACGACCAGCTTCGTGCCATGCCAGGCGACGGGCACAGGCCTCGCACAAGACCTGCCGATAAGATACATTCCAGTAGCTATTCGTATTTTTGTCCGTGTCTGGAGCAAAATCAGGGCGTTAGGCTCCGTGACATGGAGGCAGTCCATCCACGTCAAAAAATTGCAATTTTCTCACTTACTATAAATTAAACACTTAACTCCTAAATTCATTTATCATGAAATATCTTTGGGACACTGTAAGGGAGAGAAGGGAGAAGTGAAGAACTCTACCTAGGGTTCATTGTTTTGCATTCTCTTTTTCCTATTCTTGTAAGTACTTTGCTTGAGTCATGTTTTTGAGTATTTGTATGAACATGAGTGGCTAAAACCCTTCCGCTAGGGTTGACGCTACGTAATATGATTGTAAGCGCATGAATTCTTCTTGGTTGAGTTTTTAGTTGTTGTTTTGGCTTACATTCTTTATTATTGTTGTTGTCATGCTTGATCACCAAGAAAAAAAACTCGTTAAGCATAGGTAAAAGCTTGAAAGAGTAACCCTAGGCTAGAACATAAGAATGTAGGGAGCAAGTTCTTATCTTTACGATAGGATTTGCGGTTAGGATAGAAATTATACCTAATTTGCCTTGCTTGGTTATTAAAATGGGATTAGCTAGACACCGACTTAGACTTGACACATAACCACTCGTAGAAGTAGTTGTGAAGCTATGTCCGGTTAAATGATAATAGGTATGAAAGTCCATAATCAAGGGAACAAACTCCATAAACCACATTTATGTTTTTAAATTGCTCACGAATTAGGACGTCACATCCCCGCTCAATAATGTAGGTGTGAGACTAGTTTGTCATCTTTAGAGGCTCGAAAGAACATGAACATAACCTTTTAATTATGTGAGACAACAACTGAAGTTTTCATAATCGAACCATTGTGAATTGTAGCACTACTTGATTATTAGGCTTTAACTCTAGTTGCTTCTTGTATTTTTTCTCGAGCATTTTGCGATCACCCATAGACTTAATTAGAATTTTATGAAATTTCTATAATCAACACTTGTGAAGATTAAATTAACACTTGAACTCGAATATTCTCTAAATTGGTCCAGTCCTTGTGGGGTCGACATCCGGCTCTGAAAAAGGGCCACTGTATTACTTGTACGACTGAGTACGCTTACATGTGCGTTAGGGCACAACAATTTTTTGGCGTCGTTGCCTAGGACTGCCGAAATTGGTGAATTTCTTGTTTTGTGTTAGTGTCTAATTTTCCAAGTGTTAAAAAAATATTTATTAGTTTTAGATTTCTTCTATTTTTGTTTTGAGTTTTATACTCTTCTTGACATGACATCATGGAACACAAATGGGTTGAATGGTGGATACTCATTGATCACGGGCAAAAATATATGCCCGAGATACTCTTTATTACTTCAATTAGTCTTGTTTATCTAAGTTATCGTATATATTTTCATGTAATTTTACATAATGTGGAGATATGTGCTAACCAACATGATTAGCCTTTGTTTTTTAGGTTTTGATGATGTTTGAGTAACTAATCCATGAAGTTGGTGAAGTAGAAGCTTAGAGACGGAATTAACACGCAAACGTCGTGAAGGAAGAGGCACAAAACAGCCCACCGGTGCGCGACAAGGTGCCACGGCAGGAAGGCCGCTCAAAACAGCCCACCTGCGCGTTGGCAACGTGCCACGGCAGGTGGGCTCCGCGACCATGGGCCTACAACGGGCTGCCCAGGCAGCGTGACACGTTGTCAACGCGGCAAGGTGCTGCCTGGGCCGATCTCGGGTGATTTTCCAGAAAGCCTCCGCGTCCGTAGCGTGTCACGGAGGCCGTGCTCCGCGTTGGCCTCCGTGACACGTTGCTTGTTAATCTGGGACAGATTTATACTAATATAAATAGCACACTTAGGTTTATTTTTCAGAAGGAAGACTTGGTAGAGCAAGGAACGTGGGTGAGGAGTAGTCAAGGGACGAAAAAGCTAAGAGTTTTCTTCTCTTTCCTTCTTCTTTCCTTCAATTGTATGCATGATTTCCACTCATTTGAGGATTATTAATCCAAGAATGAGTGGCTAATTCTCTTCCTTGCTAAGGTTTTGAACATGTGTAGTGAATTTTGATTGTTAATTATATGGTTTTCCATCTTCTTCTTGCATGTTGTTCTATTAATTCTTGTGCTTACTACATTAGTGAATGGCCAACATTAATGTACATCTAAAAAGTCCAATTACACTCGAGAGAGCAAGAAATTGGAAAGTTGTGAATTAACAGGGTATTGTTCTTAACTTGATTTGGGAAAATTGGGTTTTGATGTGCTTTCCTGATAGAAATATACTTGAAAGCCGTATTAGTCAATTTAGGTACCGGAATCGTAGTGCTAGGTCATAAATTGCATTTGATCACAGAAATGTAGACGAATGGTTTATGATTCTAAAGTGAGGTTAAATACGAGAGTTTTAATCTCTAGGCTAATGTTCTTGGCTAGCAACATGAAGAGAAGAATAACCGAATTATGATTACTATCGAATTCATTACTTGTTCTTAACCTTGGCATGCTCTTATCCATAGTTTCAATTCAAGTAAATATTTGTTAATAGTTTTAGTATATAGTTTATAAACAAAATTATTTAACTTTTGGTTACATTTTTGTCAACATAATTAGAAGTAAACTAGAATATAGTATACTTAAGCAATTTTACTTATCCAGAGTCTCCTTGGATCGATACTTGGCTTACTTAGCCACTTTATTACTTGTTTGACCACGTGCACTTGCGTGTCAGTTTTTAACCCCAACCGAACTAGCCGAACACTCATATTTCGATGAGTCTTTTCTAAATTATGGAGGACCCCACTTGTGGCAACATTATCACAGTTGCAGTATATATGGTGGTCAGGATGGCTATTGGAATGGTTTTTCAAATTTGTATGCCCCTCCCTCAATCCCCTACTATGATCCTTCTATTTTTTTGACGAGTACAGGAATGATGAAAATGAGGACTTGGAACACCAAGCTCAGATAAAAAACATATTAAAATAGGTCCTTGAGCAGATAGAAGTGGTGAGGGAGCAGATCGAAGTAATAGCGTTTTAGACTAAGGAAAATGGAGAGGTCTTAAAAAAGATAAGAGCCAAGTTCACAGAGTTAATGACTGAGGCTGAAGCTTGCATTGATTTGCAAGTAACGGTCTTAGCCAATACTCAAGAGGGACTACAAGGAGAAGAAAAGGGTGAGTTCCTCGAACAAGATCCACAGTTAGAAGCTACTGAGAGTCTCCGTGAAGGTCTCACACACATGTCCAATCCAGTCATAATAGGAGAGATAGAGTTCCAACCATTTGACATTCATGTGGAATCAGATGCTGATGTGGAGAAGGTGTACACAAGTAAGAAGGTCAAGCACAATGCAATTTCAGAGTTGAGGTGTATTGTACCCTACTCAAAGCATTTCTTGACATTAAGTTTGGTTGAAAACCTAGAAATAGAGTCTTCCAAACTTATAGAGAAAGGTCTAGTGAAGGAACAAGCCTCGTATATTCTAAAATTTGCCGATTCCGAGAGACAAAATGACTTTACTTACGTTAGGGCTAATAAGTGCCAGAGGAAACATCCACTTCTTTCTCCTTTCATTTTTTCACCACCACCCCTGGATCATAAGAGGAAACTGCAGAAGAAATTAGGGGTGAGATTCATATTCTCAAAGTGGAGGGAAAAGTGGTGAAACCTGATGCGTCCTGCCACAACGTAAAATCAGGCGCTTCTCGAGAGGTAACCCAAGGGTACCTCAGGTACAAATTTATTTTCCTTTTGTATTAATTTATTTTATTTTCACTTTTTTTGTTGTTGTGGTGATTTAAGCACAGATTGAGGGGAAGTCTGAGTACCCTTAGAAGAGGAAGCTAAGAAGCATGGAAGAAGATGAGTATGGGGTCGATGATCCACTTTTTCAAGAAATGAAAGAAAACATGTTGTTAGCTAGGCCTAGAGGACTCAAGAAGTATTTCACACCCTTGTAGTATTTTTATTTGATGCTTTGGCAACATAGAATGATTCAAGTGTGGGGTGAGGGAATTCCAAAATTTTGTGCTTAATGAATTCGGTGAAATCAGTGCTTGGTTTGGTATTGTTTGATGAAAAAGTTTGAGTTGAACATAATTCATCCATCAGTTGGTTTTTCTTTTTGGTTCTTTTCTGCCTAGGGAGAGGGGGGGGTACCTTGAACCGATAAATAAAATTTTTCGTGTCTGTAGATAGTCATTTTAGTCATAGTTAGGGACTTTTCCCGACGATGGATGGATGACGACTGTCTTGAGGGAAAATTAGTCAATAGGTTTTTATTTTTGAACCGTTAGCTGATTGATGGTTTGATGTTCTTGTTAGGTGCTATACATGATGTGAGATGCAAGTGTTGTTAATTTTGAAGTATGTTAGCAAATGTATAACTCTGTTTGAGACACCTAGGCTCTTGAATGTGACTCAATGTGCTTAAAGATGAATTTTGCATTCTTGTGATTAGCTGAGTTAAGAGTCTACTTAATATGTCTTGAATTGATCATTTGTTGTGAGTGTAAGGTTTTTGAATATTCCATGCTATTGTGTAGTATCTAGAACTTGCCTGGTGTGTATACAAAACAAAATGGGGGATGTCGATTGTAGGAGATTATTTAGGCATTTCTTTGAATGAGCCTAATTTTATCCCTCGCTTTACCTACCTTAAATGTATAATCCTAGTTAGCCCCATTGAGCCTTTAGCCTATTCTTTGATAGCTGCAACATAAGTTTAATCCTTTTCTTTCAATAGCCTTGAAGTTGATCCAAAACTCCTAAGCGCTTAAGTGAAAATGCAAAAGAGAGTTAAGGAGTGAGGAGTGGAATAAGAAGGAAAATAGTAGTTGTGGGAGTTGAAGAGAAGACTAGAGGTGCACTTGTTTAAAAAATGAATAAGGTCAGTAAGGAGTAAAAGAAGAAAAGAGCGAAAACGAAAATTAAAGTAAATTGCTCAAGTACTCCTTACTAGCAGCTTGAGTGTGCCTAATGAAATGGGAAACAAAAGAGGAAAATGGGAGAGAAAAGAATAAAGGTGAAGTAAGAGGATGGGCATCCCTAATGTAAGTGTGATGTATTAAAAGCGCTTAGGGAAGATAGTCACTATTACTGGCCATAATAGTACCTACCCGCCCTTAACTTACATTACAACCCATTAATTCCTAGTTGATCTTACTTTTGAACATTCTTAAATTAGTGGAAGAAAACAGCTTATGAGTCAATACACGTGGCATTTGAATTCCTTGCGAGAGTGAGCTTATCTATTATGCATAGACCCATACATGTTCTAAATTTGAAGAATCATGAGTGAGAAATGGGTAACTCTCTTGTTATGAGGGAACATGTTTGATGAAGGATAAAATTCATGTCGGATTTCTTGATTGGTTAATTTGCATGAGTTTTTTTGAGATTGAGAGTTAATTCTTGAGGCTAGGAAGTCTTAACGTAGTTATATTTGATTTCAATGGTTAAATCTTGCATGCTCTATTTTTAACTTGACATCTAAAACAATCATTGTAGCCTTAGCTTGAATTGTCTTGCTTCAATTAGTTATGTGTGAGTCTTCATGTGTATGATATGGAATAGAATTGATCGAGGACGAACAAGGCTTTAAGTGTGAGATAGTGATCTTGGGCAAAATTACGTGCTCAAGTACTATTTTATATCTTAATTTAGTCATGTTTTTTAGTGTTTGTGATTACATTCCCATGTGTTTGGGTTTAATTATGTGCCAGAACTAACCAACATGATTAGCCTTTATTTTCTAGGTGTAATATGCTAAGGATGGGGCTAAACATTATGTTCAAGGCACAAGGGAGAAGCATGAAAATGATAGCACTTGAAAGCAAAAAGGCATGCCAAAGTGAAGGATGGCCGCGCTAGGCAGCGTGCCATGCTGTGCATGTGTCGCACCCAGCACCGTGCCACGCCTAGGCTGCACACGCAAAGAGGCTTCTAAGATATGCCCTGTGTGTTGGTGCAGTGCTACGCCAAGCGAGCTGCGGGACCAGTGTCGTGCCATGCCAGGCGATGCACACATGCCTCACACAAGACCTGCCGAGAAGACACATCCCAGTAGCTATTCGCGTTTGCTCCGTGTCACGGAGCAAAATTAGGGTTTTAGGCTCCGTGACACAGAGGCATTCCATCCGTATCCAAAAATTGCAATTTTCTCACTTACTATAAATTAAACACTTAGCTCCTAAATTCATTTATCATGAAATATCTTTGGGAAACCGTAAGGGAGTGAAGGGAGAAGTGAATAACTCTACCTAGGGTTCATTGTTTTAAATTCTGTTTTAACTATTCTTGTAAGTAATTTTCTTGAATCATGTTTTTGAGTATTTGTATGAACATGAGTGGCTAAAACCCTTCCTCTAGGGTTGAGGCTACGTAATATGATTGTAAGTGCATGAATTCTTCTTGGTTTGAGTTCTTAGTTGTTGTTTTGGTTTACATTCTTTATTATTATTTTTTTTTGTGCTTGATCACCATGAAAAAAAAATTGTTAAGCTTAGGTAAAAGCTTGAAAGAGTAACCCTAGGCTAGAACATAATAATGTAGGGAGAAAGTTCTTATCTTTATGATAGGATTCACAGTTAGGATAGAAATTATATCTAGTTTTCCTTGCTTGGTTATTAAAACGGGATGAGCTAGACACGGACTTAGAATTGGCACATCACCACTCGTAGAAGTAGTTTTGAAGCTAAGTCCGGTTAAATGATTATAGGTATGAAAGTCCATAATCAAGGGAACAAACTCCATAAACCACATCCATGTTGTTAAATTGCTCACGAATTAGGATGTCACATCCCCGCTGAATAATGTAGGTGTGATACTAGTTTGTCATGTTTATAGGCTCGAAAAACATGAACATAGCCTTTTAATTATGTGAGACAAAATTTGAAGTTTTCATACTCGAACCATTGTGAATTGTAGCATTGCTTGATTATTAGGCTTTAACTCTAGTTGCTTCTTGTATTGTTTCTCAAGTACTATGTGGTCACCCCTAGACTAAATTAGAATTTTATGAAATTTCTATAATCAACACTTGTGAAGATTTAATTAACACTTGAACTCAAATATTCTCTGAATTGGTCCTGTCCCTATGGGTTCGAGATCCAGCTCTGAAAAAGGGCCACTGTATTACTTGTACGACCGCGTACACTTGCGCGCGTGCTGGGGCGCAACAACAAACTAATTTAAATTTTCCAAACAACACTCGCGTATATCACTTGTTAGTCTATGTGGGATTCGATCCCAACATCCGTCGAGATATTTATTTTGGTACGACGACCGTTTATGCTCCTTCATAAAGAATAGTGTAATTTGAGCGTTATCACCAGCGCATCCTACAAGCCATGTCTTGGTCCATACAACTCTGTTATATACTTTGTGACTTGTTCCCTGCATACTTGATCAAATAAAAATGACACCTAAGTATCTTGGGTTGCCTCCCAAGTAGTGCTTGATTTAAAATCACGGCACGATGTATATCCCTTGATTACTCAGAATTCATCAAGGTATATTTCCTCCATAAATTTAAACTCCTAGGATTACCAAAACTGCTTCTCACTCTGTCCATTCACTTTGAATCTTCTTCCATCCTTGGTTTAAAGCTCTATTTCTCTATGTGAGATTACTTAAACCACTTTGACCTCAATTTTCCTGGAAACAGACGTAGTCTAGAATTGTATAGCAACTCTAAGTCCCTAGACGCGAACACTCTTTTCTCAATCTTTTGATCATGACAATAAAGAATCCAACTAAGAGGTTTGGGTTGAACCTATAGGAAATACGGTAGGAATTATACTAATGCCGGTATTTAAGCTTTTTGGTGTACTATCTCCAAATTGGGGAGTTTATAGAAAAACAATTGCGAAACAAATGTAAAAATCAAATGTTTTTAATAAATATTTGCAATTAACAAGGGTGAGTTTTCCCCATGGGTTCATAACTACTTCGGATTTACACTTGTGATCAATCCCAATGTGTACTTGTACAAATGATAACTAAGGTTCATCCAAACGATTGGTTCGTCCTTATTGAATGACTATACTCAATCACCGAATTAGGTCTCATGAGCGATTCCAAATTAACTGTGTCACTTTGTTGAAAATTAACTATCCTGCGACCGCAACTAAAGTTATATAATAATCATAAAAATCAAGGCTTTGTTGTAATTATCTTTTTCTAATCTCTACGTCTCTCGGTTCAACCAAGTAAAGAATTTTGGCAAGTCCTAATGTTGTTCTTCGTTAAGAAACATTAAAGACAAAGAGATAAACAAGCATTTAGCATTGGTGTCGAATCATTTTGTGTAACCCTAGTTCGTTAATCCACCATGGTTCGCACAACCCTAATTATAGAGGTTTTAGCCTCTCATGATTGTAAGATTATGATTAGTATTCATAGAAAAATACATAATTAAATACCTACAACGGTGATTGAAAGAAAACCTTTTGGTGAATATTGCAATAGAATATAATGAACAAAATCAAGAACAATTGAGAAATCTAAGGTTTGATTCTCAAGAATTGCTCTCTAATGTTGTCAAAAACTAATTACAAACTTGATAACAATTGAGAACCAACTAATTCTGATCTTTTCACACCTAAAAGAAACATAAAACGTATTTATACAGAAAATAAAATCCTTTCCCTAAGTTAACAAAGAAATAACCAATTCTGGCGCCGACACATCCTATGACTCATCATATGACCCGTAACAGGGTTGTACGGGTCGTGCCATGTCACGTACATTCCTTGGATTTTTCAGAATTGGATAAGTGTTGGCATCTGGTATGAATCGTAACATGATCCCATTAGTCGTATAATCCAGGTGTGGTTTGGCTCTAAGAACTTTGGCATCTGCTGAAGTTTTCTATGAGTGTCTTGGTATGCCTCGTACCTTGCTCCTACAACTCATAACAGCTTATCCCATCATGATTTCTGCCAAGTCTTTGAAATCCCTGAAGCTTTCCACTACTCTTTGTATGGGTCGTGGGTAGATAGTACGATTCATAGGTGCTACCTGTATCAGGAGACTTTACTTGTATGAATATCTCTGAAGTATTCCACAATTCCTAGTTACGGATTATACTGAGAATCGTACTTTGCCTTTGCATTGTTCCAGTCTTCTGAGCTTTTCCACGAGTCTCAGTAGGGCTCGTACAATCTAAGTATGACTCGTACTGGGATTAGTACTTTGCTACTTTTCTACACTTTTCTGCAACTTTTTTACATTTATGCTCCAACACCTATTTTCCTTGTAAACAAAGTAAAAATACCTCATATCCGTATAACATACCTAAATCCATGCTATTTTCCCAGTTTTAAGCTTTGAAAGTGCTATAAACTTACAACACATCAACACCCTCAACTTAAGTCTTTTGCATGTCCTCAGTTAAGGAAAACAAAAACTAAAAGTGTCACTTAACTAGGAAATAAACATGGGATACTACAACCAACATAATTCAAAATTTGCACTATGAAAACAAACAGCTTTTGACTCTTCTCCAGGTAAACCAAATCCGCGTATGCACATCAAATGACCACAAACCATGATAAACAAGGATCAAGATATGTCATCTATTTATTAGCAAAGAATGTAGTCATTACCAATGCTTTTCACATGGAAAAATGGCAGAATAAAACACAAACCATGTACCCTCACAGCAAATGAAGTCCCCAACTCACAGATATATAAAAATATGAAACGTGGGACTGAACAAGTAAGACTCTCACTCTCACAAGGAAGTTCCAAATACTGCACATCAGATACCATAGGCTTGCCCTTATTTTCCTTACTTTGGCTCTTCAGACAGTCAGGCTAAGATTACTATAGGACTTTATTCGGCTTGTAATGTAGGCTTTCGGGCTGGGTATGGTATATATGGAACTTTTAGTATCTAAACCCTCCTTGACATTACATACATGTGGCTCCACTTTTCACTTATATCACCCTTTTCACTTTTTCAACTTTTTCCTCCCTTTTCTCTATTTTCATGCAATGTATGGGTGTGGTGTGTTTTCAAAATTTCATTCATTTTTCTCTTTTGTATTTTCTTTTCAAAATTTTCTTTTTCAGCTTTTATTTTCTTTTGTTGTCACACCAAACCTCATTTTTAATCCTTTTTTCTTTTCTTTTTCCTTTTTCACCTTTTCATGATCTATGCACCCCTACTCTAGCCACCCTTAACTTAGATATTTTGCCTGGATTGAGGTTCACAATGTCCAAGGAGGAACCAGGGCCAAAACAGATTCATTATAAAAAATATGGGTAAGGTTAATCGATTAATCAAAGAAAATGGTTCATTTAAGGCTCAAAATCAGGATCAAGGGAATCATATCTTTTTGGTAGGGAAATTTAAGCTAAAATGGGCTAAACAAAAATGACCTATGATTCTTTCCTAACCAACCATCCTAAAACCTATATAAAGACCAACTGGGCAAGTTCTAGACCCTCTGCTCAGTATTGAACTAGGTGTAGACCTCACTCACTCATGGTACATGTTTTGCATTCATTCTACCTGTCCGGTTCATACATGGCCAACTATAACTACTCATGCTAATACACTAAATGACCCAAAATTATCCTCAGAAATCATGTTTTGCAATCAACAAGTGCATTAGCTAACCATAAAAAATATTTAAATAGGGTCATTTTTTCAAAATATTAAAATTAGTGCATTTTATTGTGAGTAATCCTAAGCTACTTTCTAATTAAAAAAAACATCCAAAACATGCTAGTTCTACTAGATAGCATGTCCGGGGGAAATGAAACACGACAAGAAAAACCCTCAGATGAATCCAAAAATCCCAAAAACATACAAGTACACCCCCTTCCCTTTTGAAACGCATGGTTCATCCCTGAAGCATAGAATACAAAACATAAGGAAGGGAATATACCTGTGGTGCAGTAAGCGCTCCTGTTATCCTACGGAGGTGGTACCTCCGCTGCAGTCATGACACTAACAGTGACCGGTGCACTCAATGATATATCAAAAGGGGGAATGGTCACCCACCTCAGCAACAGTGGTCACTTCTGCGACTTTTGGAATAACTGGGGCTAAAGGTGGCTACCTCGAATGGTCCTTGCCACCTGCAATCTTGGCATGGGAAGTGGTGGAGCTACCTTCTCCTCTTGTTCTCTCAAGAAGCTCCAACCTATGCTCGTCGTGAGTCTGCTGACTCTCCAATCTTTCCCGCTTGCACTCTTTCTTTTATTCTTTCTCTTCTTATTTAGGATCTCATCTCCAACATCCTCTGAAACCCTCTTTTTCCCTTTTCCTCCCTAAGCTCTGATTAGTTCCCAATATGCCACCAAATCAAGCTCATCATCTATCCTTATGTCGAGGTCGGGAAGAGTGGGGGCTGCTAGAATTGCCGACTGTCGAGATGACAGCTCGATCACTTGTCTCTAAAGAGCCCCCAACTCCTTATGGAGGCTACCAATGTCAGTCTACTTTGCCATGCGCTCATTGAAGCGTCTCTCAAAACTGTCAAGCCAAGCATGTAAAACCCGTGCAGCTGCCTCAATATAAACCTTCATCCAAGGCTTCATGTTCTCCATTATAGACTATAACTTTCTCCCAGTCATGGTTAGTCTCTTTGCTATATTTTGGAGAAATTCTTAAGGCACGAGCAAGTATCTTGCTAGGGTCTAGCTCGAAAGGCCCATAGGTGGTGCAATAGAGGTGCTAGGAGCTGCCTCTAAATAATCGGCATCTGTAGCCAGTGTCTCTTCCTGCTCCTATGAGGTGGGGACATTCACCTACTTTCCCCCAACTGCTCATGGTACCGGGACTGTGGTAGAAAGTCGTGTTCAGCTCACCGAGTTTATTTCATCTCGGATCAACCCAATGTCTATTTTCCACTATCCTCCAATCAATCGCTCCTCAGCAGGACACACCTTGAGACCTACCTCCACACATAACCAGAATATAAGACTCAGGAATGGGATATTAGTGCTCAATCCCATAGCCTGATTCTAATCTTTTATGCAATGACGCTCGGAATATTGATGGTGTATCGTGACATGGTACACACCACCAATGCTGCTCTATCTACACTGAGGGTATTGTCCTTCACTGACGGTGCCAACCTATGGTGAACTAGTGTCCAACAGGCTTTTGCTATGAAATTCAGTGAGTTCTTGGTGACCTGCTTTCCACTAGTTACCCATTCTGCCTCCTCCTTAACTTCAGTAATGACCCCAGATAGCCACTTAATCTGACTCTTCCTCTCCTCAATGCTTAGCTACTTTATCTTCTTCATTGCATTTGCCTAGTAGTCAAACTCCGGTATAGTTTGGGGTGGAATGAACTGAGGCCCATATAATACTCGAGAAATAGTACACTCGGATATATCAACAGTGCGGCCTCACACCATTACGCTCTCCAACTTAGGCTGATCTTTGACTTCTTTCCCCTGCTTTAGTTTATATTTGTTACACCCCGTAAATTCCCGGCATATAGATGGCCTATTCGCGTGTTGGTTAAGAGTATTTGAAAGCCATACATGCTAGAAAAAGGCCCGGGGAAAGATCGGACAAGCGCCAAGTCGGCGCGTCGCAAGGCAAAATGCGACTTATAAATTGCATTCGAGGAATGCGACTTATAAATCGCATTCCATGAATGGGATTTATAGTGTATATTATATATAAAGCCCCACTTCGGTTTATTTTGATTTTAATCATAAAAACCTCCTGAAAACAGAGAGGAAAACCAGAGAAAGGAAAAAGAACGAAGAGGGTAATATAATTTCGTCCGATTACGTTGCCAAACGCAGTCCAAACCTAAATTAACCCCAGGTACCGAGGTATTTAGTAGCAGATAGCATTCCTACGGATTTAGTTTCGTGAAATACGGCCGACGAATCGTCGAGCTACCGAGCTAATGTAAGTAGAATTGCTCCAAACTAGTGTCTATGTGTTCCTAGCTGTGAAGTGAATATTTCTCCCTTCTGGACTTCTGGAAAATAGCGAGTTCTTGACCGTCTTTCGATAAGCCTAAGTTTAGGCTATAATTATATCGAAAGTGACGTTGTTCTTTAGAATAAAGCTATATTTAGTATTAATTAGCATATTTATGAATGCAGTTGGGAGAAATAGTCGAAGTATTGACCGAGCCTCGTCCGACAGACGGATAACTCGAGGTTAATGTATGTAAAGCTAGTTCCTTCGGCAAGTTAGTAGCGTTATCCATGTATAGTGCCATAAACTCCATTGTAGAATTCCCGGAAGTTGAATGTTAAGTATTGTGCAAGTTCAGTAAACCTAGTTCGCGTTGTGATGTCATATTTAGTCTGAAAGTTAGAAAAGCATGTGCCCAAGGGCAAGTTAGTAGTTCAGATTCAGTACAACCCATTATGTGAATAGCAACAGAAGAGGGCATCAGCCAGTTACATGATAACTACAGCAGCAGGAGGAGGTACCAGAGACCTCCCAGCGTGATACCTTTATCGGTACTATTCCTAGTATACGTTGATAACGTCAGAATAGGAAGTCAGAAGTATAATGTACATACGAGTTGACTTATTTATTAGATATATAAGATCTGGTTAAGATATCAGACAATATCAAACTATCAGATAAGTGAAAAAAAAAGAAAGAGAGGAAAATGCAGGGTTCCCATATCCGTCTTTTCAGATGTAGTACAGTTCCATGTCTTTGTATTATAGCAATAAGGAACAGGTATTCCCACCTGTTGACCTGATTCAACTTAAATACTATATTCCGTAAGGGGCATAAGACTTGAGGTGAGGTTGCCAAATCAAGCAGTAAGTGTTAGAAAGTATAAAGAGCCCCTATGATTACGTGAGTATTGCAGACCCTTATGATAATAAGCCAGTAGAGAAAGTAAGACTGTTAGCTTATGGGGGTCGGTCAGGTATTGTGTGTATTATTATGTATACCTATATGTGCTATTAGATACTGATAGACAGTGGGACGACACGACATCAGGTACGTTCAGTTTGGCTATAGAATAAATAAACTCTCCCCAGTTATTCTCAGCTAGATAGACTCAGCTACCTTATGCTTATATGTCATGTTATTGTTGTTATTCATTTCAGTTCTGTATTTCAGTTGCTTTACATGCTCAGTACCTGTGGTACTGACGCCCAGTGGGGCGCTGCATTACTTGCCTGTAGGTACTCATAGACAAGGAGGCGATCCCTCGTGATACCAGTCAGCTATTGAGTATTCAGCTCCTGTCATCCGGAGACTGAATTCCAGAGGTGTCTTTCGTTTTCTTTTGTTGTACAGTACGGGTAGGTCGGGGCCCTGTCCCGATCATTTCTATTGTTATCCCTAGAGGCTTGCAGTCTGTATATATTTCCCTGTGGTCAGTCGAGCCGGTCGTGTGAGGCCATGCAGCTTGTTATAGTTATTTGTTATTTCTGTTCCTGTTGGCTGTGTGTGGCCATAACCAGTCAGTAGTGGTGACCTTGCCGGTCACGTAATTATTTAGCGTGCTATTGATAAGTTACAGAGAACTAGACAGCATGGTGGCCTTGTCGGCCTGCATAGGTTCCCCTGTAGTAGTATGATTCTGGTTAGCTGTTTTCCAAGTGCAGGTGGCTATAGGCCTATTGGCCGGAGGCTGTGTTTACAGCCGTTATATAGCCCTTTGTTTCCAGGAATTTGAGTTAGAGCTAGCCAGGCACCAGATATGCCTTGGCTCACCAGATAGCAGTCTAGGTCCTATTAGGGCACCAGGTGCCAGTCATACCCCCCAGGGCGGGGTGTGACAAACTTGGTATCAGAGCAGGTCGTGTCCCAGGGAGTCTGCAAGCCGTGCTAAGTAGAGTCTTGCCTATGGATGTGTTGTGCACCACATACTATAGGCAGGAGGCTGCGAGGCATGATAGGATGGTTACCCTTCCTTCTCAGTCAGTCGTGCTTTAGAGCGGTACAGTATAGGGTTGAGTCCCTAAAAACTTACCGTATTCTTTGATTACAGATACAAAGGCAGATCAGCATTACCCTATCACAGGCAGAAGATCAGATATAGCAACAGAAGAGGGCATCAACCAGTTACATGATAACTACAGCAGCAGGAGGAGGTACCAGAGACCTCCCAGCGTGATACCTTTATCGGTACTATTCCCAGTATACGTTGATAACGTCAGAATAGGAAGTCAGAAGTATAATGTACATACGAGTTGACTTATTTATTAGATATATAAGATCTGGTTAAGATATCAGACAATATCAGACTATAAGATAAGTGAAAAAAAAAGAGAGGAAAATGCAGGGTTCCCATATCCGTCTTTTCAGATGTAGTATAGTTCCATGTCTTCGTATTATAGCAATAAGAAAAGGGTATTCCCACCTCTTGACCTGATTCAGCTTAAAGACTATATTTCGTAAGGGGCATAAGACTTGAGGTGAGGTTGCCAAATCAAGCAGTAAGTGTTAGAAAGTATAAAGAGCCCCTATGATTACGTGAGTAGTGCAGACCCTTATGATAATAAGCCAGTAGAGAAAGTAAGACTGTTAGCTTACCCGAATTAGGGGTAAAAGACCTGTCAGTAATGAATGCCTAGTAATAGTCAAATTTGAGTCAGAAAAAGGCCAATTCCGCCATATACGCTAATAGACAGTAAGATATACCTGCAAGATTATAGATATGATTCAGTTGTGTTATCGAAAGGGGGAGAGGTCATGTGAATCAGATAGGTCTGACTGCAAGTCAGGGGAAGTATGAATTGATACTTGACCAGTAATCTTATTAACAATGAAAAGCAGGTACCTTGAACCCCAGAGTTCAGCTTAAGCAAGATAAGGGGAAGAAGCAGGAATGTCAGATTTTGTGGGGAAATTAGGATTACCCCCGGATTGATAGAATATCATACTAAGGATTAAGCCTCGGGCTGACAGTAAGATTGCGGTTCAGAATACCGCAGTATGTCCGCTTATGGAGAAGTTAAGAAATTACCGATACAGCAATTCTAATCTAGTGTGGCCTAGAGATAAGGCCCAGCAGATAGTCATAGGCTCTCAATATAATGCCAAGTAAGGCCACAAGGCTCGGGTGTGGACCCACATTGTAAGAGTGGCGGAATGCCAATAGCAGGCCATGATCAAGCTCATATGTTGTTACATCTAGAATGGGATGAAAGTCTAAGAAAATGATAAGTCAGGGCAGGAGATATTATTAGGCCGTAGAAGCGGTGTATCATGTACGGTATGAGACTCAGCAGAGCATGTCAGAGATTATGTATCACCACAGAATTCAGTACGTATTGTACATAGCTACTGATATATATATATATATATATATACAGATAATAGATATGCTATGAGTAGCTGCCTATAGGGGTTACAATCACAGATGTTGATTAGTACTAGAAAGCATGTACAAATTGCATTGCAGGACCCCCTTGCCAAAAAAAACGAAAGAAAGAAAAGAAGAGAAGAAAGGAGAAAGGGAAAGGAGAAGAGAAAGGGCAGGTTAAGTGTGAATTACGTATGAAGTCATAGAAAGTATCTCAGTTCTCAGTTATTAAGTTAATAGACTTATCTGTTGTTGCCAGATCGAGGCTCTACAAGCTTACCGGAGTTAATGGCCTGAATCAGATGGCTAGATGATAAGAGCACAGTTAGACGGTCTAACGACTAGTTGGCGCTTGTATTAGCAGGGAAGCATCCCTAAAAATCAATAGCATTATCGCATATGCCAGAACCAGAATTTTTCCAGTTTGTTAAGTGGTCATACATCATTTTCCCAGCCTTGTAGGTGAGAGTCGATCTTAGTCAACCTAGCAGTTATTACAAAGAATACCCCGTAAGTCAGACAAGTCCATGGACACCCCAAGAAAGGGGTCCACATCAGTAGTCAGTGACAGACTAGTACTTCAGCTGGTTCTCGTAAGATATTCAGATACAGAGCCCTAGCAGAAGGTCAGTATTTACAGAATAGCTCATAAGATCGAGAATTCCCCAGAATAGCAGTATAAATCCAAGTGGATACACACAAGGCGTAAGAAATTGATAGTACCCTGCTAGCACAGTGTTTATTAAGACCAGGAGGTCAGTAGACTCCCCGTGAAGATCCAGAGATTGATCGCCTGGGAGTAAGTTTGATTAAGCCCAGCCTTACAGTGGTTCAAGCAAAATAACAAAGCAATTAGATGCCCACAAGTCTGCAGTTATGCATGAACTATAAGTACTCAAGTAGAACAGTTAGAGAATTGTTAGACTACTGCCACATTCGGGTCATTCAACCCGACTATTCAGTTATTTAAGGTTATGCAGCCAGATCATTAGAGGTCATGATCAATATCAGGAACCTCTGATCAGATAAAGGCAGAAGGTGCTTAGACGGTCGTTCAGGTTATCCCAGCAACAAGTAGCCTTAGCATGTGGCCGGAAGGCCAGATAAGCTCTAGCTACGCTTGTAAACTACCTGTCGATCTCTTCGGCAAGACAAGCTAGTATGACCGTCAATTATATGCCGAGCTCTCTAAGTATGAAGATGTTATATCAGTCAAGAAGAGGTAATGGAGCAGCAAACGCTCTTAGCTATAGATCTATTAGGAGTGTGTATGTGCAACCCGAGCAACGGGAGTTGGTCAGGGAGATACATAAATTGGTCAATTTAGCCGTTCGTGTGATAGAAATGAAGGACAATAGAGCGGTAATCTAGAACACCGCTGTGTCATCCTTAGTTGTGGAGGTAAGAGAACGGCAATATGCAGATCCTGACCTGGTCTAGCTTAAGGACAGAATCCTGCAAGGGAAGCGCCAGATTCACAAATAACAGAGGATGGAGTGCTGCGTTGTAAAGACCGTCTATGTGTTCCAGATGTTTTAGGCCTCCGCCAT
Organism: Datura wrightii; assembly: GCA_035772735.1. NCBI lineage: Eukaryota > Viridiplantae > Streptophyta > Magnoliopsida > Solanales > Solanaceae > Datura > Datura wrightii. The sequence goes on along the minus strand of JASDFA010000020.1, from coordinate 57,883,332 downwards.
CATATCATGAACAAGGTGCACTGCGCCAGCAACTATTTTCTCCACCCTGGCGTGACAAAAAATGTACCATGATATCAAAGAAAACTACTGGTGGCTAGATAAAAAAAAAAGAAATTACTGAATTTGTAGCCCGGTGTCCTAACTGCCAGCAGGTGAAAGCAGAACATCAGAAACCAGGCGGTTTGACTCAGGACATAGTTGTGCCTCTCTGGATGTGGGAAGCAGTAAATATGGATTTTGTGGTAGGATTACCCCGTACTAAACATGGATATGACTCTATATGGGTGATAGTTGACAGATTGACCGAATCAGCTCATTTCCTGCCAGTGGAAACTACTTTCTCGGCCAGATTATGCGGAGTTGTATATCCGAGAAATAGTCAGGTTGCACGGAGTACCAATATCCATTATTTCAGACAGAGGAGCACAATTTACGGCTAGATTCTGGCAGTCGTTTCAGAAAGGTCTGGGAACGCAGGTTAATTTGAGCACAGCATTCCACCCTCAGACAGATGGACAGACGGAACGTACAATTCAGACGCTCGAAGATATGTTGCGAGCGTGTGTGTTAGATTTTAGTGGTAGCTGGGTTGAGCATTTGCCGCTAATCGAGTTTGCTTATAATAATAGCTATCACTCAGCTATCCAGATGGCGCCTTTTGAGGCTTTATACGACCGAAAATGCAGATCGCCGATTGGCTGGTTTGAAATAGGAAAATTAGCGTTGATTGGGCCAGACATTGTTCAGCAATCAGAGGAGAAGGTAAAACTTATCAGAGAAAACCTACTGACTGCACAGAGCCGCCAGAAGTCATATGCAGATGTGCGGCGCAGAAACCTGGAATTCGAGGTGAACAACTGGGTATTTTAAAAGCATCATTGATGAAAGGGGTGATGAGATTCGGCAAGAAAGGTAAGCTCAGTCCAAGATTTGTTGGGCCTTATCAGATTCGTCAAAGAATAGGCCAAGTGGCAGATGAGTTGAACTTGCCTCCAGAGTTAGAATCTGCTCATCCAGTCATGTATCCATGTTGAGGTAATGCATAGGAGACTCATCCAGAGCAGTCCCAGTACAGGATATCCGGGTTACAGAAGAGCTGGCCTACGAAGAGGTTCCAATAGCTATCCTAGACAGACAGATTCATAGATTGAGAACTAAAGATATTGCGTCTGTCAAAGTATTGTGGCGTAACAGGAACCAAGAAGAGATGACGTGGGAAGCGGAGGAAGATATGAAAGCTAGATATCCTCACTTATTCCAGGCCTAGCTAGGCGACAGGTATGTCAGTATTGTTACCTATGCAGTACCTTACAGTTGTTTATATATAAGTGAGAGAGATTGATGTTTAGCTATCAAATAAATCTTGTAGTATCGAGTGGAGTACCTGTATTGGACTTTTCTGTGTTTCAGGTTTTTTGGGATAGTCCATATTACAGGGGAAACTCTGCTGAAATTTTCCTAAGTAGTCAGTTGAGATAAGTTGAGAAGTCCTCTAGATAACAGTTTACATTCGAGGACGAATGTTCTTAAGGGGGGGATAATGTTACACCCCGTAAATTCCCGGCATATAGATGGCCTATTCGCGTGTTGGTTAAGAGTATTTGAAAGCCATACATGCTAGAAAAAGGCTCGGGGAAAGATCGGACAAGCGCCAAGTCGGCGCGTCGCAAGGCAAAATGCGACTTATAAATCGCATTCGAGGAATGCGACTTATAAATCGCATGCCATGAATGCGATTTATAGTGTCTATTATATATGAATCCCCACTTCGGTTTATTTTGATTTTAATCATAAAAACCTCCAGAAAACAGAGAGGAAAACCAGAGAAAGGAAAAAGAACGAAGAGGGTAATATAATTTCGTCTGATTACGCTGCCAAACGCAGTCCAAACCTAAATTAACCCCAGGTACCGAGGTATTTAGCAGCAGAGAGCATTCCTACGGATTTAGTTTCGTGAAATACGGCCGACGAATCGTCGAGCTACTGAGCTAAGGTAAGTAGAATTGCTCCAAACTAGTGTCTATGTGTTCCTAGTTGTGAAGTGAATATTTCTCCCTTCTGGACTTCTGGAAAATAGCGAGTTTTTGATCGTCTTTCGATAAGCCTAAGTTTAGGCTATAATTATATCGAAAGTGATGTTGTTCTTTAGAATTAAGCTATGTGTAGTATTAATTAGCATATTTATGAATGCAGTTGGGAGAAATAGTCAAAGTATTGATCGAGCCTCATCCGACAGACGGATAACTCGAGGTTAAGGTATGTAAAGCTAGTTCCTTCGGCAAGTTAGTAGCTTTAGCCTTGTATAGTGCCATAAACTCCGTAGTAGAATTCCCGGAAGTTGAATGTTAAGTATTGTGCAAGTTCAGTAAACCTAGTTCGCGTTGTGATATCATATTCAGTCTGAAAGTTAGAAAAGCATGTGCCCAAGGGCAAGTTAGTAGTTCAGATTCAGTACAGCCCATTATGTGAATAGAAAGCATGTTGTAGAATAAAAAGGAACAGATTTGCATAATAACAGTCAGTAAAGAAAGATCTGATAGACAACAGTTATGGCTACAAATTAGCCATTCAGACAGATAGTATCTTGGCTACAGATTAGCCGTACAGTTAAACAGAGATTGCAGAATCAGTATAATTAGTAAAAATTAGTTCAGTATAGAAACAGATCAGATCAAGAAGTTAGATTCCAGATAGTCTTTTTAGTTATACATGCTTTCTATTTCTATGTGCTATTTGTTTGTTGAGACTTGTTGTGGCATGTGGGCACCCTTTTAGCATCCCCACCGCCCCTGGGTTATAGCTGTGTCGATACCAGATTCAGATACCGCCACCAGCTGGGCGATGCCGTCCGCCTAGAGGACGATGATGGCCGACCACCATGATAATACGGTCCAGACCACCCTGCTTGCAGGGGTAGTTCAGTTTACTCTGCGCAGAGCCAGTCCACTTTGTTTACAGGGGTAGAACACTTTGTGTGCGCTTGTGGCCGGGGGCAGTTTCAGATACAGATTTTTATAAAATTACCTTGTTGCGTGCTTGCACCCAGGGGCAGTTTTTATTACACACCCCGTGTACACTTGCGCCCAAAGGCAGGAGTCTTCGGGCTCAGACACAGTTTATTGTCAGAGACCGAGGCCTGAGCTACGTACCCAAGGGGACCGGTAGGAGGAGCTCACAGTTATTAGATGAGTGGAGTGACTTATTTTTGGTTGGTTTAGACCCGGGTAGGGGTAAATAGATTGTGTGTTGCTTGGCACCTTTTGGCTTATGGGGGTCGGTCAGGTATTGTGTGTATTATTATGTATACCTCTATGTGCTATTATATACTGATAGACAGTGGGACGACACGACATCAGGTACGTTCAGTTTGGATATAGAATAAATAAACTCTCCCCAGTTATTCTCAGCTAGATAGACTCAGCTACCTTCTGCTTATATGTCATGTTACTATTGTTATTCATTTCAGTTCTGTATTTCAGTTGCTTTACATGCTCAGTACCTGTGGTACTGACGCCCAGTGGGGCGTTGCATTACTTGCCTGCAGGTACTCATAGACGAGGAGGTGATCCCTTGTGATACCAGTCAGCTATAGAGTATTCAGCTCCTGTCATCCAGAGACTGAATTCCAGAGGTGTATTTCATTTTCTTTTGTTGTACAGTACAGGTAGGTCGGGGCCCTGTCCCGAACATTTCTATTGTTATCCCTAGAGGCTTGCAGTCTGTATATATTTCCCTGTGGTCAGTCGAGCTGGTCGTGTGAGGCCGTGCAGCTTGTTATAGTTATTTGTTATTTCTGTTCCTGTTGGCCGTGTGTGGCCATAACCAGTCAGTAGTGGTGACCTTGCCGGTCACGTAATTATTTAGCGTGCTATTGATAAGTTACAGAGAACTAGACAGCATGGTGGCCTTATCGGCCCACATAGGTTCCCCTTTTGTAGTATGATTCTGGTTAGCTGTTTTCTAGGTTTAGGTGGCTATAGGCCTGTTGGCCGGAGGCTGTGTTTACAGCCGTTATATAGTCCTTTGTTTCCAGGAATTTGAGTTAGAGTCAGCCAGGCACCAGATGTGCCTTGGCTCACCAGATAGCAGTCTAGGTCCTACTAGGGCACCAGGTGCCAGTCATACCCCCCAGGGCGGGGTGTGACAATATTCCCAAATAATTGGCATAGAACTCCCAGACGATCTATGAAGTGTATCGATCTAGGTTTTTATTGATCCATTCAAACCCGTAGTAGCTGAACATCCACTTCATCTCCTCCACCTCATCTAGTGTATTCATAAGGATCCGCGGCTTTTCTTGAATACTCCGCCTGGGGTTTTTCTTGGTAGTGATAGCAAGACCCTATTCATAAATCTCTTGTGTACCTGGTACTCTCCACCGAATAGTATGGTTCTCCTTAGACAGATTCTCCTCTTTCTCAGCATTGGCTTCCTCATTATCAGATCCGGACTCACTATCTCCATCACAAGATTAGGCCTCATCGGACCCCTCATCATCATTAGATCCACTACTGTACTGTTAGACTCTTTCCTCAGCTCCTCAATCTAGGAAGCATCAACAGATATGGCAGTGGCCAACCCAACTTGGGCTTTAGCTTTTATCCTAGTGGTTTGGGTCCCATTGGTGTCAGATTTATTGACCTTGTATTCTTGCACCAAACTACTAAGGGATGTGTCTGCATGCTCAGAGTCGGAGGGCTCATCTCTCAATTCCCTTTGAGTTTCTATCTCTACCCTGGCAGCTTTGTCTTTGGGAAATTTGGTTGCTTTCTTCTTCAAAGTCATTGTACCTGTGGAGAAAAAGGGTTAGAACTTCATGTCTAAGGAAAAGAAAACAAGAAACTATCCTCTGAATTTTTTCACGGGTCTACAGTACGAGTCGCACCTAGAAAGTATGATCTCTACTGAGACTCATAACATCGCAGGTCATAGTCATGACTTTGAGGTACGATCATACCATGAAGGGTACAATTTGTACCACGAGCCATATGAGGATACTTCTTAAAGCCCATTGTTTTGTATTTTTCAACGACTTATGGTATGACCTGTAAGTCGATTCCACGAGTCGTAGGATGGATCATTTGCCTTTTAACTTGACCTTTTTTAGACTTCTATACAATTTCTAGGTATGATTCGTAGTAAGATACCATGGGTCGTACTAGGTTTTGTACCTATTACTTGTCAAACATTTGGCATAGGACAGTCCAAACGAGTTATTCTGCGAGTCATAGTGTGAAACCACGAGTTGTAGGAGGTTTGTGAAGCCCATCCTTGCTTTTGTTCATGTCAGTTTTGCAGGTAAATTCAATTTGTGTTGGGTACTCATAATTGCCCAATTCTAGGCATGCATTTTTCACAATTCTTAACTACCCATTCCTCCCTTTTAGATTCACAAACCATAACTCAGTTAATAGCAGTTTAAATTCATTTTTAAGCATTCTCAAATCCTACGGGGTCAACATAGCCATAATGCAAATTTCTGATCATTATCCTCATCTAATTTTCATGACTTTTGAGGAATCCCAGATGTAGAACATATTCATACAAGCATGAAGGTTGTTTTGCCCGAATCAAAGCATAGTTACTTGCTTGATTTATTCAATCTCTTGCTCACTTCGTGTGTATGTCAGTGACTAAGGTTGGAAGTCAATTTGGGCAGTGCTAATCGGGCACAATTTTTGCTCAATGATGGTTGTTCGTGAGTTATGGTGTGAAGGAGTGTGGGAAATGATCGTGAGTTGAGGTTTTGAGTCCGTGGGAGAAGGGTCTGAAGATTTTGAAGTTCAAATAGTTTTAGGGAAATTTTAAAACAAATTGAGTCGAGTTGGGTCGACTTAAGTAGTCTGGCCAATCACGACTCGTACCATTAGTCATAGGAAGGACCTACAACTTTTCCTTATGACTCATAGCATAGGTTTAGGAAACTTACCTGTGGAACTACGAGCACATGATATGGCTCATACCATGAAGTCATGAACCGTACCACGACTAGTAGGTCACTCTGAACTGGAGTTCCATACATTGTATTGTTCATAGGTATAGTGAGTACTACGACCTGTATAATGGAGTTATGAGTCGTAGCACCAACCATACTAAGGACTCATGTACTAGGCCACATCTCTGCTTCTCACTACGACTCATACTATGGCCGGTATAATGCTCTTACGAGTCATATTGAGGCTCAGAGTACTAGTATGCACTGCAATTTTTCTGCAACCTGTTTTTGTTCACTTGCACACTGAGCACAAATAAGTCAATAAACTTAGGTTTCCTCCCAAGAAGCACCTGATTTAATGTCGCGGCAAGACGCAGGTGGTTTAGTTACTCGGACTTCATGAAAGGACCTCATGGGTTGCCTTCCAAAAAGCGCTTGATTTAGCATCCTGACACGATACTGGTCTTTTGACTACTCATATTTCGTCAAGAACCTCAAACTCATCCTCGATTGTTGAGACCATTCTAGACTCATTTGGTTGCTTCATTGACCGGCAAACATTGTAGGTGACCTCCTCTTTATTAAGCTTGAATATCAGTTGGCTAGCTTCCACATCTACTAAAGCCCTCACAAGGGCAAGGAATGGTCGCCCTAAAATGATGGGGACCTCAAATTCAACCTCGAAATCAAGGATCACCAAGTATGTAGGGAATATGAATCTGTCTACCCTGACAAGCACATCAAACAGGATCCCCACAGGCTTCTTCACAATTTGATCGCCACCAGTAGCCATATAGTAGTCGGTGTGGGGGCTTCGCAGCCCAGCTACTTGAACACAGCTAATGGCATCAGATTGATGTTTGCTCCTAAGTCATAGAGTGCATTTGCAAACTCAACATCACCAATGGTACATGGAATGGTGAAGGCACCTGGATCCTCCTTTTTTGGGGAAGGACCCATGAGGCTATAGCGCTACAATGATGCAAGTTTCCCACTGGCTCATAGCTCATGGACCTTTTCTTGGTGAAAAAGTCCTTCATAAACTGGCGTATATCGACATATGCTCCAAATCCTTGACCAATGGTATGTTTACAAAATATTGTTTCAATATTTATAGGAATTTCCGAAACTTACCATCTTCCACCTTCTTATTCATTCTTTGAGGGAACGGTGGTAGTGGTCGTGGGATAGACTTGTAAAGGTGTATGGCTCCTTGTTTCTTTCCTTGTTCAACATAAGGATCATTCTCAACAACTGGAGCCTCAGTAAACTCAGCTTCTTTCATAGGTTCTTGCTCAGCAACGTCGTCATCATCATCAATTACGCTCTCTTTCTTCCTTTTCAGTTCAACTACAACTGGTAGAGGGGTGTCAATCATTGTCTTTCCACTCCTACTCATCACAACCATATAGTGTCTTTAATTCTTCGGATTTTAAACTATGTTGCTAGGTAGTGTTCCTTTTTGCCTAGGGTTCAGGGATGCTGATAGTTGACCCAGTTGATGCTCTATTTTCTTGATGGTCATGGCATGTGACTCGACTTTCTGACCCATGCCAGATATATCTACACGAAATTCTTTCAACTACTCCTTGAAGGATCTCACCTTTTTGAGCATCTCACCCATCATGCTCTCTAACTTTGACTGTCCAGCCTCACCTTCACGTGCATTAGGAGGCACATACAATCTTGCTCGGTCATTGTGGTAACCATCATTCCTTCTCCATTCTCCCTCTCGCACATGACCTTGGCTTCTATATCTATTCCCATTTCGGTTATAGTTGTCACAATACTGGTTCTGACTTTAATTTCTGTAATGTTGATGCCAAGTGTTTTGTCCAGACCCTTGGGTGTTAGCTTCGAAACCTGCCACTTGGTTGTCCAAGAAGTTTGCCTCCTCATCAGAATCTAAATGCTCCGGCCCTGGTTCCTATCCCTATGTTCCCCACTGCATTAACTTTTCTGTCTCCAGCACTCATGATATGCTTTGTGAACATGTCTAACAATGTATTCATATGGGTCGATTCCTGATCACATTCCTCCTCCTTCTTTCGTTGGTCTGTAGTCATACCAATAACATATGTACCAGCAGCTGCTTTTGCTTCCTGGGTGTGCCATGCCCTATTAGTTTTGGTCACTCTATCAACAATTGTGGCAACTTGCTCCCAGGTATGACTCATTAGTGCTCCTCCTGCCACAGTGTATGCCATAGTTTAGTACTATTGTTCAATGACCTATACAAAATCTCCAACAAACTGTCATCAGGAATTTTGTGCTTTGGGAACTTGGTCAACTTCTTCTTAAATCTCAACCAAGTTTTATGTCGTGCCTCCATTTTCAGTTGTCGAAAATTGTAGATCTCATCTTTTAGCTGTAGCATTCTGGAGGGTGGGAAGAATCTCTCTAGAAAAACTTGTTTGACCTCCATCCAGTTGGTAATGGAGTCGTTGGGCAATTCCAATAACCATAAAGTGGCCTCCCCAAACAGAGAGAATGGGAAGAGTCTCAGCCTTATTGCGTCCTAGCTAACTCCGAAAAACTTGTATGCCTTTCATATTCCAGTGAAGTTAATTATGTGTAGGTTGGCATCATTAGCTGCATGACAACTAAACGCCCCTTTCATATTCAGCAACAGTATCATGGTGCTAGTGATGTCAAACTTTTCCCTGGCAGGCAAAGGTGGTGGTACAATAGCTCTGGTTGACTCGAGTTCATCAATATCCGGGTCATCCTCTTGAAAGAATTTAGGGGCATATCTCTGGCCTCTATTGCCCATTCTATGGTGACCAGCGTTCACAACTTCATCTCAAGTATCATAAGGATAGGTAAATGTCATCTTTTCTTGATCCTTCGATGCTGTAGGGATTTGGTTATATCCTGAGTACCCATCAAGAAAGTAGGAACAAGCTCTCCTTGCAAGCCTATCTATCATTGGTCCACAAAGGGCAGTGGGAAGTGATCTTTTTCAGTGCAGCTATTTAACTTTCGGTAGTCCATGCACATTCTCCATCCAGTCACTATATGAGTCGGTACAAGCTCATTCTTTTCATTTTAAACTACTATCATAACTCCTATCTTTGGCACACATTGTACTGGGCTAACCCATTTGCTATCATAGATAGTGTAAACCTCCCCTGCATCTACCACATAATAATTTATTTCTTCATCACATCTTGCATAGTTAGATTTAACCTTCTCTAATGCTCAATGCTAGGTATGCAGTCATCTTTAAGCTTAATCTTATGAATGCATAACCCTGGTGGGATACTAATAATGTCAGTAATGGGCCACCCAATGGCTTTTTTGTAAGTTTTGAGAAATGGAGATCAATGCTTCCATCTGTCAGTCCAACAATTTTTCAGAGATAATTATTGGTAGTGCATTTTGAGGACCAAGGAATACATACCGAAGATAAGAAGAAAGTATCTTAAGCTCCAACACTGGCGGTTCTTCAATTGATGGATTAGCAGGAGGTTGCTCTATTTTTCAAGTCAAGATCCAAATTATTAGGTGCATATGAATAGGCACCCCTTTCCACTATAGCTTTCACTATTTCATCAAACCCAACAGCTTCCCATTTGGTAGTCTTCATCATTATAGATGTTAGAGCTTCAGTATACAGTTCTCTTCTGTTAAATCCATAACTACTTCATCTACAACATCAATCACATAAATTACACCTAAATCATCCAGCTGTCGTATGATCCTGCAGACATTGAATACTACTTCCTCATTATTCAGCCAAAATTTTAGTTCTCCACTATCCATGTCCACTAGTGCTCTTCCTATGGCTAAAAATAGGTGACCCAAAATAATGGGTACTTCAAAGTCAACATCATAGTCTAATATGATGAAGTCTGCTGGAAAGATGACTTTCTTCACTTTGACTAAGATATCAATCCGCATACTAACTAGCTTCTTTACCATATGGTCTTCCATTATAGCCGCATTGTAGTTGGTCTGGGGCTCCCAAGCCCAGCTGCTCATATATGACTAAAGGAATCAAATTTATGCTAGCTACCAGATCAAATAATGTCTTAGCGAAATTCAATGCTCCAATAGTATAGGAATTGTGAAAGCTCCAGGATCCTCAAGGTCAAAGCTTATTGTTCTACTTTTTCACCAACTCCTTCATGAACTTTGCGTAACCTGGCATTTTTTATAGTGCTTCCATCAACGGAATATTGATGGATAGCTTCTTTAATATAGAAATAAATTTGTATAAAATTTCATCTTCATCTTTCTTTTTAAGGCATTGGGGCAAGGGGAGAGGTGGTCTTGGGATCTGTGTGTATAATTTATGATTTTCTTTAGCCTGCCCTGCCTCTACCTAGTTTTTCATAGCTTGTGGCCCTTCTTTGCTTCGTCTTTCCTCTGTGATGTGTAGTGATGTGCTGTGAGTTTATAGTACTTTTGTCACATAAAACATAGGAAAGATGCTTGTTCTTTGTTATGTTTATACAAATATGATGTGCTTTTACTTTGTTTTCAGGGAAATTATGTTTTGGAGATGAATTCTAGAAATGGAGAGGAAAAAATGCAGAAAATTAGCCAAGTGCATTCCTCAGTATGAGCCCCCACACCAGTTGTTATGTGACTACTAATGGCAGACCGCACTGTGAAGAATCTAGTAGAGATCCTACAGGATGTGCTGGTCAAGGTGGATAGGTTTATCTTCCCAGCTGAATTAGTGGTCTTAGATTGCGAGATAGATTTAAGGTCCCCATCATCTTGGGCCGACCATTCTTTGCCATAGGGAGAGCCCTAATGGATGTTGAAGCTGGCCAGCTAAAGTTTTGGTTGAACAAAAAAGAGGCCACCTTCAATATCTATAGGTCAATGAAGCAACTAAGTGAATTTTGGGTGGTGTCAGTAATAGAGGATGAGTCTGAGTTTCTTA